>CM057459.1:1411986000-1413324500 GCA_016271365.2 Neoceratodus forsteri
TGCATCGAAGTTTATGCACTATGCAGTTTATTGAGTTTTGTTACCTTCCCCCATAGCCATGAAGGACTCAAGATGGCGTTTGCTCTACCATACGCAGTCTCTAATCCTGGACATTATGCATCTAATAGACTTTTGGAAGCTGTGTATTGGAACAGAGTAAAGCTTCTCTAATGTTTTTTTTAGTTCTTCTTAGTTATGGGGGGGTGGTTTTACTCATATGTTTTAAAAGTTTTGGTATTTGTGATGGTAATTGAAGGGGAAAGGTGTTGAAAACTCTATCTATACATTTAAAAGTTTAGGACTAGTGGAAATTGTGGCTAAATTGGCCACATCAGCTGTTCTGTTTTCTCATTATGCCTGTTTTCTTCCATGGGTCATGACTTGGTGATCACATAAAGAAGTTAAATCCTGTAGTTTTAAATAGCATGGTGAATTCCACCATATGTTGCAACTTCTGTAATAGATTACTATATCTGGGTACTGAAATGAGTGATGTTGCATTTCCATGTATAACATCTGGGATTTATTACAGTACCTGCTACTGATTTAAGTTTTTTTTTTTTTTTAAAGCTTAATAATAATATAGTACAAAAAAAGGTGGTACTTACAGCAATTCCTACCTTTGTTCCCAAGGTGATGTCTGATTTTTCTCAGGCGGCAGGACATTTCTTTGCCATCTCTGTGCCCATCTCTGGTCAGTGAGAAAGAGTTGCCTATACTTTAAAATGTCTAGAGGGCTCTCAGAATCCATCTCTGGCAGACTAAAGGCTTTGCAAAACTGAGCACCACTTTCTAGGGACATGGATATGTTGTTCATCCACACTCATTGGCAGGTATCCTTGCCGCTTTAAATCTTGCCGGAAGGTCTTCAAGCTTGCTCCTCCCACCCACCCGGGTGGTATAACTCTCGGCTCCGCCCCATGACGCCAGATCTTCCTTACCGCTTGGAAGCTCAGGTTCCCTCCTTAACGCTCTGCGTTTGAGACTGGTTCCTATTTCTCCGTTTGCGGATTTAAAAATAAAATTTGCAAAAAGACTTGGTCTTCTATCCCTCGCGGCTGCGATGGACAAATCGACTCCCGGATTTCGGAGATGCCCATGCGGGCAGAAGATGTCTCGGACGGATCCACACCCACGTGTGTCTACTGTTTAGGCCTTGAGCACGACCCGCGGCTGCGACCTGTGCTCATCTTTCTCGGCCTCCGTCCTCGAAGACCATGCTGCCCGATTGCAACTGGGCCGTCGAGCGTTCCCTCGGTGAAGTCAAGGAGGCCGGTTGGCGGTGTCGCGGCGGCCGGGTTTCGGCGGATCAGCTCGAAGGATGGTCGCCTCGAAGAGGAGGCGGCGAGGCCGATCTTCCTCGGCTGCGCATTTATCCCGCCTCTGGGTTCTTTCTACACGGCTTCTTTTAAGGAGCTTTGTCTGTCCTCTCCACTAAGGGAGAAGGGCTTACGCCTGCTGGACCTTATTCTCGGTCCAAAAAGAAGGACAGGGGTAAGTCCCTCCGTCGACGCTCTTGGGAGCGGGAAAGGTCCCTCTCCCCGAGTCGTCGACCGTCGGCTTCGGTCGACCGCTCGGCTTCGGCCACTGGCCTCACGGTGTCCCCGTCAGGTCAGTTGACCGAGACTCCCACCGACGAAGTCGAGATTTTTCTCGACCCGTTGGACGGGCTGTCGCCTTTAGCAGCCGAGATTCCCCTCTCCCCGGTTCCCCCGGGAGGAGTTGGGGATCCCGTGGGCTCGCCTGTGCCTCCGGTTCCGGGCCCTCGGATGGACCATCCGAGGCGAAGGAGTGCCGGCTCCGCCAACACCTCCCGCACCGACCTCGGAATTCCGGGACTCTCGGTCTCGGTCTCGGACCTTCAGCGTCCAGCCGATCCCACCTCATAGGCGGTCTCGCACCGCGTAGCAGCGGCGCCGCTCGCCCTCCTCCTCGGACGAGGGAGGCTTCGCGAAATTACGCCGATGGTACGAGGACTCATGTTGCAACAGCTCCTCCTGGCCGGAGTAAGCCAACCCCGCCGCCTTCCCCGCCATTAAGTGGCTGTCACCGGAGCGGCCGACACAACCCCTCGACTTATCCGAGGAGCCTATACCCAGGCCGGTTGTTCGGCCAAAACCAGCTGCTCCACCGATTCCGGTGGAACCTCCGCCTCCACAGCCACCAATTGGGGCCCACCAAGGACTTTCGGTCCGGCTAAGTGGTCTACCCCATCGCTGTCAGTTACCCCACTCCCGACCGACCGGCAGGTGAAGGGTGGCTCAGGCCAGAGGCAGTTTTCGAGGACTCTTCCAGTCCAAGATGATTCCTCCTTTTCTCCAAGCGACTGGACTTGGAGTCTTCAGGAGGTCAGTCAATGGACGATAGCCTGTCGTCTTCCTAGGACTGCTTCGGCTCATCTCGAGTCCACCGGATGGAGCTCGAACCTGCTTCCAACGGGCCAGGTATCCCTCACGGAGATTCTGGACCGAGGGGATTCTCCGACGGAGGCCTTTCCGGTGGCCGAGGCCATAGTGGGTCCGGCACTGGAGCTTTGGCAGCGCCCTGCTTCCTGCCCTGCGCCTTCGGCCAGGATGGCCAGGAAGTATGCGGTCCCTACCGGTTCCCTGTCCGGTTTTTCGGAACACCCCTCTGCTGAGGGTTGGTTACAGACAGCGCCGCTGCCGCAACACCAGGATGTGGACAAACCTCCTGACAAGGAGTCCAAGAAATTGACTATGTCGGGCGAAAGTCACGCTCAGCGCCCTCTCTCGCCTCGCCAGGCCAGTTCGGCCGTCCCTCATGGCACATTTTTTCTCATGCCCTGTTGGGCTCCCTGATGAGGTCATCCCTCATCTTCCGCCCGATCTGCAGACTACGGTTAAGCAGGTGCGGGACCAGGGCAGGGCAGTGGCCAAACAGCAGCTCCAGACTGCTTTGGATATAGGGGACTCATGTGCCAGATCGGTGGCGGCCGCAGTGGCTATGCGTCGCGGCTTGGCTGAGGATATCCACCTTTACTTCGGATACCCAGCACAAGTTGGCGGATGTTCCTTTTTGGGACTGACCTTCTTGCCCTGGGGTGGAAGGTCACCTGCAGAGGATCGAGAAGTCCAATGCTACCTGGACTCGGTCTCTTCCTCCAGAAGGACAAAGGCCGCAAACCACAGCCTAAGCCCTTTCGTCCTTCTGTGCCTCATGCCCTGCCCAGCAACGCCAGGGCCAGCAGGCTCGGCCTTGGCATCCCAAACCCAAGCCGCCGGCTTCCTCTAACAGGAGGCAGGGAGGAAAGGGCCCAGGAGGTCCCTCGGCCGGTCCCTCCTCCAAGCCTGCCCAGTGACGGGCTGAGGGGTGTCGCCCCCATTCCCGTCACCTTACCCCTGGGTCCCCTCGTGGGGGGACGGCTCCGGCACTTCCGTTCCGCCTGGTCCGCTGTTACCACGGACAGGTGGGTCTTGGAGGTGGCGGGAAGAGGCCTGCCTCTGGAATTCGAGCAGGCACCACCCTTCAGAGCCTGCCGCCTCGGGGCCTCGGGATCCCAGCTCACTGGCGGCTCGTCGAGCCGACATCGCCTCCTCCTCCAGAAGGAGGTGGTAAGAGGTGGTGGACCCTCCTTCAGACCCAGGGTTTGTGTCCAGGTACTTCCTGGTTCCGAACGGACGGGGCTGGCGCCCATTCTCACTCTCACGACCTAAACAAGTTCCTAAGGTCTCGAACCTTCAGGATGGTCACCTGGCTCAGATAATACCATCCTTGGAACGCCGGCGTGGTGGTTCTGCTCTTGGACTTGCAGGGCCGCTGCTTTTCACGTCCCCATCCGTCCGTCTCCTCACCAGAGATTCCTTCGCTCCGAGCGGAAGGATCCTCTGAGTTCCAAGCCATGCCCTTCGGCTTGTCTCCAGCTCCCAGGATCTTCACCAAATGCATGGCAGTGGTGACAGCATTCCTCTTGGCGCCGAGGGTCCGGGTGTACCCACCTGGACGACTGGCTGATAGCAGCTCCCTCCAGGAAGGAGGCGGAGTGGTCCAGAGATCTGGCCTCCAGGTCTGCTCTCAACTGGGCCTCCTTATCAACGAGGCCAAGTCGAACTCGAGCGAAGCAGGTGATTCTATTCATCGGGCGCAGCTCAACTCTTCGAGCCAGAGCTGCCCGGCGGACAGGGCCGAGGTTCTTTCCTCCTTGCCCGATCATTTCTGGTTGGGCATTGCGCCCTGCCCGGGACTTCCTCGCCTCCTGGGTCTCATGGCGGCCTGCACCAGCATGGTCCGTTGGGCCGCTGGAACATCGTCCCCTTCAGTGGGGACTGGCCAGCCAGTGGTCTGGCAGCTGCGATCCCTTGACCAGCTGTGTCGGTGACACAGGGGATGTGAACCTCCAGTGGTGGACCGCTCCAGATCATTTGCAGGAGGGCATCCGCTTCGTCCGCCTCGAGCCGACGGTCTCTCTATCGACCGATGCCTCTCTGATGGGTTGGGGTGCCCATCTGGGGGAACACGGGCTCATGGCCTCTGGTCCCCTTGAGGTCGATGCTCCACATCAGCCTGCTGGAGCTCCGGTCCGCCTAGCTCTCACCGCCTTTGCTCCGTTCCTCCGGGGTCAATGGTCCGAGTCCAGACGGACAATACCACGACCATGTACTATCTAAACCGCAGGGACGGGACGCGCTCCATGCTTCTATGCAAGGAAGCTTTCCGCATTTGGTCACTGTATGCAGCCTGGAGGCGGATCTCTAGCCATTCACGTGGCAGGAGCCTCCAACACCCTGGCCGATGCCCTGAGCCGGATAGGGGCTGCATCCCACGAGTGGTCTCTCCTGCCGGAGTAGTACAGCATCTGTTCTCCCTTTGGGCACACCTCAGGTGGACCTGTTTGCCTCAGGGAGAACGCGGTGAGTCTGTTCCATGCCCGCCTCAGCAGGGCTCACTGCAGGGGATGCCTTCTCGAGGCAATGGACCCGGGCCTCTTTACGCTTTCCCCATTTCCCTTGATCCACAAGGTGCTTCAAGGCGAGGAGGGACAAGGCGCAGGTGATTCTGATAGCCCCAGACTGGCCTCGCCAGTTCTGGTACCCAGATCTCCTCAGTCTCAGCTCCAGGACTCCGCGCAGCTTCCAGCTCGCCTGGACCTGCTCTCAGTCAATCAGGGAAGGTGTTCCATCCGGACCTTCAATCCCTGCACCTGACGGCCTGGTTCCTGAGCGCTAGAGTTCCAGGCCTTGGGTCTTTCCCGACGAGGTCCTCAATGTAGTTGAGGCGTCCCTGATGAGTCGACCAGAAAATGTTATGCCTTCAAATGGAAAAGGTTTTCCATTTGGTGTCAGGGCAAGGGCTTGACCCTTCCTCCTGTTCCTTGGCAAGCATCTTGGACTATTTATGGTCCCTTTCTAGTCAAGGGGCTTAGGTCGGCGACCCTAAGGGTGCACCTGGCAGCCATCTCTGCTTACGAGGCGCGGGCGGGAAGCAGTCGGTGGCGAGGAGAAGGTGGTCTGGCGCTTTTCAAAGGCCTTGATCACATTTCCTCCAGTGCGGGAACCCCCACCGTGGGATCTACTGCTGGTATTGGCAAAGCTCATGGGCAAGCTTTATCAACCTATGCACAGGTGTGCTCTCTCTCACCTGTCGTGGAAGACCGCCTTCTTGGTGGCTAGCACGTCAGCCAGAAGGATGGGAGAGCTCCAGGCGCTTTCCATCGGGTCTCCTTACCTGGTCTTCCACAGGGACAAGGTTTTCCTGCGCCCCAACCCGAAATTCCTTCCTAAGGTGGTGTCGGAGTTTCACCTTAACCAGGTGTTGACTCTGCCGGTGTTCTACCCCAATCACACCTCGGAGGCCGAATATAGGCTCCATACTCTGGACCCTAGAAGGGCGCTCGCTTATTATAAGGAGCGCACGGCTGAAATTCGGGGAGAGGTTCGCCAGCTGTTTGTCACCTACGCTGAAGCCCATCTGGCAGACCTGCAGCCAAGCGGACGATAAGCAGGTGGGTAACCTCCTGCATAGATCTCTGCTATAAGTTGGCGGGCATGGAGCCTCCCAGAGGGATAAGAGCTCATTCTACCCGCCATACTGCTGCAACGGTGGCTGCTTCCAGGGACGTCCCTATCCAGGAAATCTGCAGGGCTGCTACCTGGAAGTCAGCAAACACCTTCATTACCCATTACCACATCGACCTTGAGTCACGCCGGGATGCTGGTTTTGGGGCCTCGGTTCTCCAGTCTCTCTTTCCCAAGTAAGTATTGAGGGTGTGCGTCTTGCCTCCCTCCTCCCGGAGAACTGCTAGGAGTCTGCCAATGAGTGTGGATGAACAACATATCCATGTCCCTAGAAATACAGGTTACTCACCTGTAACAGGAGTTCTAGGAATGGTATATGTTGTTCATCCACACGACCCACCCGACCTCCCCGGCTTCGACGCACAACCTGAGCTTCCAGCGGGCCAGATCTGGCGTCATGGGGCGGAGCCGAGAGTTATACCACCCGGGTGGGTGGGAGGAGCAAGCTTGAAGACCTTCCGGCAAGATTTAAAGCGGCAAGGATACCTGCCAATGAGTGTGGATGAACAACATATACCATTCCTAGAACTCCTGTTACAGGTGAGTAACCTGTATTTTTTCTCCTGGGTCCAGGAAAGAAATGGATGGCGTCTGCTAAGTGCACCCTTGCAAACTCTCTGCTCAGCTATTTGTGCAGCATTTAGTTCTAGAGGACAGCCAGTACCTCTGGTAGTCGAAGCCCACTCTACATGAGTAGTGGCAACTTTGCACGCAGACTAAGTCTTTGCACCTATAGAGGACATTTTTAGGGTAGCCACCCGGTCCTTGTCTCATCTTTGCTAAGCACTGTTGTTTAAATGTGATTGTTCCACTGATGATTCTTTTAGCAGGCAAGTACTAAGCACTGTTGTCCAACAGTGAATCCTGCTCAGTAAGATACTGCTTAAGGCCCATCACCTTCTCTCGGGCCATAGGAGCCAACAACCAAAGGGGAATTTAGCATCTTTGTGGGCATCTCCTCCATTAGGCCACACCTTTGGAAAAATAGCAGTCAGCAATAGGACCACACAGAAAGTTCTGCTAGCTGAGGGATGCCCACAGTGACATGCCACATCTATGTGTATAAGTGTGGGCAGCCCCATCACTCCTCTGTTATTTTCCCACCATCAGTCATCCTCATGGGACCTGCTGAAGAACAGTGTCAACCAAGCCATGGCCATTTATTCTTTTATTTTACCTAGTTTTTATTTCATCATCTCTGCGTGCCACCAGAGTTGAACGAGCCTAAGTGTGGAGATGAAATTTACAAAGGAGACATGCATGCAGTTTGTGTGTGCTGTCTAAGCCTGTCTCACAACGTGAAAACTTGAGATTTGCCAGAGCTTCAACCAGACTACAATGCAGCATTGTAAGAAGGCTCTGGAAAACGTCTTTTTTTTTTTTTTTCCTCAAGACATTGAAAGCCATGGAGAAGGAACAGAGCCAGGGGTCAACCGTGACTTTTTTTTGCACTAACCAGCCGGGCTGGTGAACCTGAGATTGCACTAGCCCACAGAAGTTTGCAGTAGCCCACAGTCGGTATGGTTAACAGTGATTTGTTAAACGAATGGAAAATAAAATTGCATTTGTCCTGTCAACAATCCGGACACCTACCAACTGATTTTGCACTGTGCCTTTAACTGAAAACCACACATCACTGATGACTGAAATGAACATTGTTCCCATAATTTTTTCTCGTAGTGTCATGTGTTCAACCTTGGCTACATAGTGGCTAAAGTTGCAGGTATATTTGTCATTCTGATATGCTGAACTGATATCTAGCCCTTTTGTATCATCAAGGCTGCACATCCACACAAAGTCTGTGAAAGGATGTCCTTTCTTAGCAATTGCATGGCATGTGCGAAACCGTTTAGCCAGACACAGAAACATAGACTTTGACGGCAGATAAGGACCGCTTGGCCCACCCAGTCTGCCCGTTTCCCTACGTACTGGATAAGCTGCAGATTCTAGTTAACCAACAGCCTTCCTGCCACCCACCGGTAATTGCCTCTTGTGTCTGTCCCATGCATGTTTGAATTCCCCACTGTTTTAGCCGCAACAACCTCCCCAGGAAGACAGTTCCACGCTGGATCCACTCTCTCCGTGAAAAGATTCTCGCATTACCCCTGAGCCGCTCCCTCTATCTTTAGATTGTGTCCTTGTTCTTACACATCTTTTCTGAAAGATGCTACCTTCCTGGACTTTGTTGATTCCCTTGAGGTACTTGAACGTTTCTATCATGTCCCCCGTCCCTCCTTTCCTAAAGGGTATACATACTAAACTCTCTCTCCTCTTCATATGATTTCTGATGCAGACCCTGCACCATTTTAGTTGCTCCTCCTCTGGACTGCTTCCATCCTGTCTATGTCCTTGCGAGATGAGGTCTCCAAACTGCACACAGTACTCCAGATGGGGTCTCACCAACTGTCTGTACAGAGGGATAACCACTTCCCTTTTTTTCTACTTGTGATGCCCCTTTCTGTGCATCCCAGTATCCCCCTGGCTGTCCTCACTGACTTCTCACATTGCTTACCCACCTTTAGATCATCCGATATGACTACCCCCAAGTCCCGTTCCATTTTTGTTGATGGTTAAGCATTGCTTCATTCATGTTCTTCAGCATTCCCTCCGCCTTACTTGTCACTGGATTAGCAGTACTGCTGGCATCCTCCTTTTCCTTTGCCACAGCATGAGCTTCACTAATATTATGGGATGAGACAGAGTCAAGCTGGAAGTTATCTGCACCGAAACGAGAATTGTTATTGCCTGCCTTACCAAACTGTATTTCATGTTTGATACACAAATGGCAGAACATCAGATCTTTTGCACCATCATACCCCAACCAGTAATATTTTTCTAGCCTACGTTGCTGGAACAGTCTGCTTTGTTTTGTCTTTTTGTACTCATGATCCTTTGTTTGTCTTCGTCAGCATGCTTTCTATTAATGTCAGCTGGGTTATTGGCTTCTTTAATATATTTCCACATTTTCAGATTTGTAGTTGTTAAAGTATGTCGTGAAAGTGTGTGTGTGTGTGTGTGTGTGTGTGTGTGTGTGTGTGTGTGTGTGTGTTGTTTCCTTTTCCCACCCTGGCCACAGATCCCAGAAATGCTCGACTGTCCCAGTTCTGTTAAAAATGTTCACCAAAAAAAAAAAGGATAAATAAAACAGCATCAACCCATACTGTTGTTTATTTTCTTTGGCAACCAGGTAATTGGGCACAAGACCCTTTACAGGGTGGCCCAGGAACACAGGGAAGTTAAGTGACTTGCTCAGGTCACACAGTGTGCAAGTGGAGGCTGTGGGAATTTAAACTCTGATCTGTTGGATGTACAAAGCCCATTCACAGCCTGTTGCTCTCTGTTAAACACTCTCCAGTTTCCTTTCCATGACAGCCATGTATTCTGGTATGCTTTGACCACCTTTTGATAATTGAACTATAAGTACATGTGGTATCCTCAATACTACATCGTGTTCCCTTCACCTCATCAGATTCTGCTATTTCTTTTCAAATGTCTAAAACATCACATTCCACAATTTCAGACACACCACTCCATGCTGTTTATTCCATTGGTCTGTAAAGGTGTAGCTAATATACAATGTTCGGGTTAGTAGTATAAAAAATGAGTAGCAGCTGCTGAGGACTTGGGAGAGAAATAATCAGCAGTGACAAAGGCAATAAAAATATGAAAACTAATTTGAAAAATTGAGTCTAAAACATATGAAAATACAGGAAAAACGAAAAGGAACCCATTACAGCATATAAAGGTGTAAAAACTGTTTCCTGTCATGGCAGTAAATGACCATACTTCAATTTCAGAGTTGAAAAGATTACGTTGATTTACTGCTAATGGTCTTAATGGGCACACTTTAGAACTTCTAGACAGACTGGGTTTACAAACAAAGGCCTGTGACTAGTGACATCAGAACTTTTTTTCTAACCTGGACATGCATGTACTGTAACAGTGAATGATTTGATACGATCAGTTTTAATACTATCTGAGCTCTCAAAATGGCCCAAAAACTGTACTACATTTAATCAACACCGGATGACCAGATAAGGACCCAGAAAAACGGATTATCCAGTCTATAACTGGACAGGTGGCAACCCTAGTGCTGCTTCTGGACACAGTCACAAATCTGCCTTCCATGAGTACCGAGTTAAACAAGGAAAGAAAAAGGAGACTGGATCTTTACCAGCAAAAAATAAAAGCCGTACTTGGTATAAAATGAAACGGTTTGTAAATGCACTACACACAGACATCTGTTTTTTTTGGTTTTTTTTTTGTTTGTTTTTTTCTCATTTCACTAATGCTAAGGCAGCACATGATTAAACCTCCTTTTAAATTAAGTAAGTTGTATTTATTAGTTTATTTTTTTGATACCCGGGTTGAGAATGGAACTGCAGCTTTCCACAGCAGAAATTGCACTAGCCCAGCCGGGCAAGTAGCAGAGATTCTGCACTAGCCCATGGCAATCTGCACTAGTACCCGGCCTAGTAAATTAATGTTGAGGTCACCCCCGAACAGAGGCCGAAGTCTGAGTCTTCCTCATTACTGGCCGCAAAGTAGCCACCGAAGTCTAATGATTGGGACAGAGAATGGTCATCGTGGTGACCTTCCTTGTCATCTGGCCATAAGCAGAAACACAGAGAACAAGAAATCCACTTCTGGCGATGCCCCAGTTGCAGTTGAGATGGTAAACCTGCGTCATTGCCCACTCCGGTGGCATTGACTTCAGACCCCCCGTTCCCAGTTGAGACACCAAGGTCAGCACTTGACTTAGGCGCTGCCATACCTTCTATGGACAGTAGGACATTTTCTTTGTCGGGCCAAGGCCTGTCGACGCAGGTAGTCCCTGCCCCTTACAGGGTTCCATTGACTCTTTGGCTGTGTTGATGTGGTTTTCAGAAATAAGATGCAGTCTGCCTGGATTACCAATGCAGGTAGTTTTTCTTCTGACAGCACCTTGTCGTACTCTGCCCTCATTGACAGGTTCCTCTAGCCGCCGCAGATTCATGCCTCTCATCGCCAGTCGATTCTGTAGTGCTGACAACAACAAAATGAAATCCAGTCTTTGCCTCAAGAATTTAGAGGAGGAGAATGAGGAAGAACAGTTTCTAGCACCTTGCCAGAGTTCTAACCTGCAGTAAAGGCTCTGTAATTTATGCACCAAGACCACCTCCTGAGGATCCAACTTTTCGAGAAATGATGCAGCAAATGCAGTATGCCATGGACTTTGCTGTAGAAGAAGATTCCACAAAAAGGAATCTAATGAAATTTTTGGAGGTGCCCTACTCCCCTTCATTATAATTCCATTTGTATATCCTGCATTAGAGGATGTTACATTTTCTCCATGGTAAGGATCACACTCACTGCCTGCAGTTCCTAGAAAGGCTAAGCAGTAACCTACATCATCTGCTAAACTTTATTGTGCTAACCAGCCAGAAACTGACACAGAAGTCATCATAGCTGCTCGTGGTGGGTCTAGAGCACCTAGATTTATAGTACTTTGCCTCCTGATAAAGAATCTAGGAGGCTGGATTTGAGTGGGTAGCATACTTATGCCTCTGCATTATTGGGCCTTAGGATTGCAAACTACCAGGCTCGCATGATAAAATATGAAAACAGCCTGTGAAAAGCTGCTGGCATTGCTGCTTAGGCTTTGCCTGATGTCTCTACCAAGAATGATTTACTTTAAACATTGTCTTCTGGCGCTGAAGTTGGCAAACATTTACTGCGCTCAGCTTATGTCTCTGATGCTTCTGCCAGGGTGGCTGCTTCTGGCATTTGCATGAGGAGATGCTCTTGGCTTAGAATTGCTGGCTTTGCTGATGTGCAACCAGTTGTTTTGAATGCCCTTTAAAGGGACAAACTGTTTGGATATGATGTTGAGGAGGCCCTACGTGGTCTTCAAATTTCAAAATGACTCTACAGTCTGTAAAGTATCTGTATATCCTCCTGCTGAAGACAGTGGAGGGCCCTTCCTCACCCCTGCTGCCCGAGGTGACCATGCCTACCATCAGCAAGGCTGTGGCAGAGGAAGTGGCCCCCCTCCAGGTCCTCTCCCCTCTGGTGCTCATACAGAAGCACCCAAATGAATCTGCCCCATGGGTCTGCCAACACTAGTACCATCTGAGACTCTCCCATCTTCAGTTTCCACCTCCACTGTTACTTCCAGAGTAAGTGTTGGGGGCAGGATCTCCTGTATCTGAAACAATGGTGAGAGATCACTATGGATGAGTGGGTTCTGGAGATGATTGCAGTGGGGAATGTTCTGGAACTGTTACAGATCCCTCTAGATTATCCTGTGCCTCATTTTTATCCTCTGGGTCTTTTCTCCCCCCCGCCCCCTTTGGTCTCCCCAGTCCTGATCCCTCGCATCCCCAATGTGACGCACCCGTATGGAGGCACGTGCATGTCATGACCTATGGGATGCTTTACCCTACCAGTCGATCCGTTACCGCCTATGACTGCCACTGGACCTCCATCTGGTGACAGTGGAACTATGGACGGGCAACCTACCACCTGGGAGAGGAGAGCCAATGCTCGACACTCCTCCTAACCTCCTCTCGACAACCCAAGGTTGTTCCTGAACCCAGGTCGCCACGCGTGCCGCGAGGTGAGGCAAGATGCTCTCTGCGCTAAAAAACATGCCATAGAACTAGTTCCTCCATGAGAGAAAAATGGAGGGTTCTATTCCAGATACTTCCTAGTCTCAAAATGGACAGGGGATCTGTGTTCCTTGTACAGGTCGAGATCCCAGAGATCCAACATCGAATACAAGAAGTTTCGAATGATGGCCCCACAAGCTGTGATCTGTCTTCTGCAAACAGGGACTAGCTCTGTTCTTTAGTCGTAAAGGACGCACACATTCATGTAAAGATCAGAAAATACCAGAGACAGTACCACTGTTTTATGCTGGAGGGCGAATATTATCAGTTCAGAATATTGGCCTTTGGCTTGTCTTCTGCGCCATAGGTCTTTATCGAATGCTTGGCAGTAATAGCAGCAGCCCTTCACGGGAATGCCTATATGTGTTCCCTGTCTGACGACTAGCTTTTGAAGGCCAGCTCCAGGAAGCTTTGACACATACTCTGTCTTGGACACATCAGCTGTTCAACATGGGGTTGCAGTGGATGTGCCAAAGTTTCTGTTCACTCCTGCCAAAGATTGCAATACATAGGGCAGTCTTGGACACAGAGGACTGATGTGCTTTCCTGCCATAGGACAGGGTAGACAGTCTGCCCAGGCGCAGTTGGTACAGAAGCCACTATGTCTCTCGAGAACAATGTTGTAGATCCTGGGTCTTGTGGCTGTGACCATGGTGACTGACATTGGCGTGTATTCATATGAGGATACTGCTGTGGATGCTCAGGGTCCCCTGTGATCACTTGACTGACAAGCTGTACCAAACCGTTTGCCACATCTCTGCTTTGCAGAGTATTTTTATGGTGGGTGGATCGCGAAAACCTATTGAAGGGCATTCCATTCCTCGTACGAGTTCCTGTTACAGATCCCTGCCATGGGCACCTCTGGCTCTGGCCGAGGTTCTCATCTATGCCCTTACCAGACACTGGGAAATGGACCAAAGTGGAAGCCGAGCTGCATAAGTGTCCTGGAAATGAAGGCTGTTCTATACAGCCTCCAGGCATTTCAGAACCATCCCTGCTCGGTCCTGTGCTAATTCAAACAAGAAAACGTCCATGTAATGGATTACATCAACAAACAAGGGGGCACGTACTCCTATCCCTTATGGAGGGAAGCAGTGAGTATGGTGCTGGGTTCTGTGTCTCTGCTATCAGCTGTGTATGTCCCAGGTCTCCAGAACATCTTGGCAGACAGGCTAGGTAGGTCCCAGTCAGTAATTCACGAATGGGAACTGCTGACATGTATGGTAAACAACTTCTTTGCAAGATGGGGTCATCCAGAGTCGGACCTTTATGCATCCCTACACACTGCAAAACTGCCATGTTTCTGCTAACTCGCTCGAGGGCCTGGAGTATTTTTGTGATGCATGTTGTTCCTTTCTTGAAAGTGAAATTCCTATGTGTCTCTCTCTCCCCCCCCCCCATTCATCTAATACAGAGAGTTCTGTTCAAACTGCAGGTGGAGAGTGCTTAAGACTAATTCATTGGTGATCACAGCTGCCTATGACAGATCAAACACCTGCGTTCCTTCCCTTCTGATAAGGAATCCAGGAGGCTTTGATGTGCTGGGCAAACATACCTATGCCCGTCTGAACCTGTGTATTGCCAGTTACCAGGCCCATATGATAAAATATCAGAATACCCTGTGGAGGCTGGCTAAGGCTGCTGCTGCACAGGCCTTACCTGAGGGTACTGCCAAACAAGAGTTAACCAAAACCCTTACTTCTCGTGGTGATGTTGGTAAACACGTGAGCCACACAGTATGTTTCTGATGCCTCTGCCAGGGCTGTAGCCTCTGGCATCTGTCTAAGGCACTACTCCTGTCTTAGGGATGCATGGTTTGTCACTGAAATGCAACAAACCATTCTAAATGCCCCCTTTAGAAAACAGAAACTGTTTGACCATAATGTTGAAGAAACTTTGAAAAACCTTCAGTTGTCTGGCAAGATTCTAGAGGTCAGTAAAATCCCTCTACCATACACCAGCTAGAGGTGTAAAGACTGGTAATTTTTCCAGTCTGCTGTCAGAAGCAGCTGTCAGGTCTACAGAAAGCAGGATAAAGGTGGAGTCCCAGGGGCCTTGCTAGTCCTCCTCCCACCTCCAGGTGCCCGCACAAAAGCACCCAGAGGTGGTGGCGTGGCAGCTCTGCCCTCCATCCCCCCAGCTCAACATGACTCGCTACACACCCCCCCCCCCCCCCCACAACCACCATTATCTCCAGGGGTAGCTGTAGGGGGGGTACCTCTCCTTCCATCTGAACCGGTGGAGGGGAGTTGCCAGATGAATGAGTACTGGAGATCATTGAGAATGGTCATGCTCTGGAGTTTCTGGACATCCCTGCAGATCACCCGCTATTGTAATAAAACCACCGGGACACATGTCCCTGTTGCAAGAGGTACAGACTCCTGCTTCAAAAATGGGCCACAGAACCGGTGCTTCCCAGTCAGAGGCACAAAGGGTTTTATTCCAGATAGTTTCTAGTCCCCAAGTGAACAGGAGATCTGAGACCTATTCTAGACCTCCGCTTCTTCATAGAACACAAGAAAATCATCTTCATGGATATCTCTTTTATCAGATCACATCTATGGAACTCATAGCCGACTGGCACTAGGATCACACGGAAACTTTTCTCTAACAGTCTAGTAGAGGCTGCCAATGTCCTCGCATATATAAGTGTGGGCGGTCTCTCTCCCTCTTCAGTTATTTTTCTGCCATCGACCATTCTCTCTGACTCCATGGAAGCTTTGTTCAGTCGATCACCAAAGTTCTACTGAAACATTTGTTCTAAATCTTTTCCATCACTGCTGCTGTGGAAAGATTTACTTCAAAGATGAACAAGACTTCTGTGTTTGCTGCAAGACATGCTTTCCTTAAACCAAAGTTGCCACGGAGGCAGACCTCGCTTGTCCTGTCGTGGAGGCAGGGGCTGCCTCTGAGATATGTGTCTCTGAAGCAGACATTATAGATAGGGCTGCCTCCCAGGAAAGCCTAACCTGTAGATTTAAAGAGCTGAGCTGCATTGCTGTGACGGCCTTATGGAAAGGTCTACAGCCTGATAAACAAAAGATTGAGAGTTTGAATCCACACATGGTCCTTATAATTCTCTTTGTCAGAATTTCACTTGAGTGGTGATCCATGGTGGCATGGTGTTAGAATAGTAAATATGGAAGAGGAGGGACTTGATGAGAGAAAGAGTGCAAAAAACAGGCAACTGTGGTTTAAGAAAAGTGTCTCTTGTACTGCCTCTGGCCTAACCACAATATCCTTGCTTGTGAGCTCTGCCTTAAGTTCAACCTCACCACCTGGCAGCAGTGTCAGAAAGCCCTGCAGTCCTTCATTCTGGAGCAACAAGTAGCCAGGATGGAACAGAGGCCTTTGGGGACTTCTCCCTCCCAATCGCCGGCTCATTCTTTGGACTTTCAGGCCACCAAGGTCCGGACAAGTCTTCAAGGAAAGACTCTCACCAGGACAGGGAATGTAGCAAAACCTGTTCTCCCAACCCCCCACTAGCTGCTACCTCTTTTCGGGGATAGTGCTGTCGACAGCTTCAGCATCATAGACTCCTGCTGCCCAGGTCTTTGCTTCTGCCAGGCCAACCCCGCAGCGACTTCCACCAGTCTTCCTATGGCAAGTGATGGGCCATCGACCACGGGCTCACCTGGGTAGTCGATGCTAGCTCTACCACTGCAAGGTCCACTGGCTCCGGGTCTCTCTCTTCCATGAAGTGGTGATCCAGCGGCGCGAGACTCTCTTATCCACCCCGCACGCGATTGGCACCAGTGTTTTCCTCTTCCTGCTGTCGACCTAAACATGGTGCTCTCTGCCATTACCATGGCACTAATCCAGCATCTCATTTCCCAGTCAGGGCCTTCATCGCTGTTGCCTTGGTTTGCTGCCCTGTGTCAACAGCAGTTTAGCCCCAGCACTCTGCACCCTCCCAGGCATTGTCAGCCTCCTTACCATCAGTCCCCACCTCTGACCAGCTCTATGTCAGAGGAATACCACCCAGATCTCACCCCGGATGATGAGGTTGAAGAGTAAGATTTTGGAGTTGATTCCTCAGACAGGTCCACTGTATCATTCAGGAGTGAGGACTCTACCAAACATACTCAGAGATCCTTTCTGAGGATCCCTCCTTCTCCTCATGAAGTAGCTTCAGGCCACCATGGGATTCCAGACTTGAGGAGGAGGACCTCACCAGGAGGAACCTGGTAAATTTTTCTTAAGATTCCAGAGTCTCCACTTAAGGTCATCCCCTTTGCTTCTAGCCCTGGAGGATGCTGCCACTGTGGCCTGGCATAGGCCAAACATGGTCCCTACCACGTCAGGAATGCTGACAAACTTCATCAGGCCCCTTTGGGAAGCATTTCTTGCCACTCAACCAGAAACTGACTCATTGATGATCAAGGTGGCTTATATGTCCAAGCACCTTAGTTTCCTCCCCTGACAGGGAATCTAGGAGGATTGACTTTGGGGCAAGAGGACCTTTGATCTGGCCACTTTAGACCTTAGGATTGCCAATTTACCTGTCTCACATAGTCGGGTACCAAAACACCCTCTGAAAGAAGGGCAACACTGCAGCACAAGCCCTTCCTGAGGTTCCTGAGAGGCAAGAGCTTCTAAGGCCCTCCAGGTTGTGGCTGATGTCAGCAGGGCTGCTGCCATTGGCATTTGTCTTGGAAGGCACTCCTGGCTGAGGGTCTCTGGATTTGCTGCTGATGTCCAGCAGAACATTTTAAATGCCCCTTTGGCAGCTTTAAGCTTTTTGCCCTACTGTGCAGGATATTATCAATGTCCTGCAGGACTCTGTAGATTTTTTTATGTATTGAAATTATCTAATTTGTTGTATCTTAATCTGTCTGTAACCATTTATTGTCTGATGTAGAGCCTCTGTAAAGGAGTCTCTGACACAAAGGTTTGTAATTATGAGAATTCAATAAATAAAAAATAAATAAAGAACTCTTAGGTCTATCCATTCCTCCATCATGCAACCCAGGAGCAGACAGAGACCGTGGCTTTTGTAAGAGCTCCCATAAGGCAGGGTCAGGAACCAGTTCCCAAAGCAAATGTAGGTCAGGATCTGCCTTGCTGCCCTTCCTCCATCACTGACGCCTCTGCCAAAGCCCCAGAAGTAGCAGTGTGGCCACAGTCGCTGGTTTTGTTTCAGCCTGACCCCACTCCTCCTGTCCCAAGCCAGGAGGTGGTGGTTGGGAATCAGGTTGACTACATAGCTAGTATTTATTATAATATTGGGTTAAAGAAATGCAAGCTTTGTCTGTAGTATATAATACATGTAGATTTGTTTTGGGAGTTCCTAATAGAACCCATCGATGTAGTCTCTACTCACCTGGGTTGGTTTTCCCAGTTGTCATGCAGAGTACTCATTAGGATGTTTGATGTACAGATGTTTTATTTTGGTTCTACTTTTCCTCTCTCAGTTTAGTTACTAGAGAGTATTACCTTCCAGTCTGAGGAAAGCTGATGGTTCCTTATATTTGGTTCCCAAGTATCGATTGAAATCTTGCTCTAGGTCCTTCTCAACTGTAGCACCAGGTTGTTGGAATGCACTTGCTAAATTAGTAAGGCTTGCTTCATCTTTTCCAGTTTTAAATCTAGACTAAAGCACTATTTGTTACAGAAATCTGGTTGTAATTGTAATATGTAAATTGTTTTTGCATGTTTGTACTGTTTGTATATTTTGTTCGTTGTATGTCCGGGTCAGGCCTGAAAGGGACCTTTGGTCCAGTGCCTTTACCCGGTTACCAAAGATTAAATTAAATTTAGACAGTGGAGGGTTTTTACCACTGATGCTTGGGTCCTGCAGCTAATTGAACAGGGCCATGAGCTATGTCTAGAACTGCCTCCAGATGTTCCGCTTGTTCCTTCCACTTATCCTCCCAATCACATTCTGGTGCTTCAGAAGCGCTCACCTTGCTGCGAAAGTGGGCTATAGAGCTGGTACCCAGGCAGCAAAGGAACAAGGGGTTCTAATCCCGGTTCTTCCACGTCCTTAAGTGAACAGGGGACTTGAGGCCCATTCTAGACCTCAAAGAACTGAATTTTCCACATCCAGTACAAGAAGTTCCAGCTGGTCACCCTGCATGGCCTGCTGCCGCTGCTCAAGCAGGGAGACCGGTTTTGCTCCCTGGACATGCTGGAAGCATATCTGCATATCAAGGTTTGCACCTCCCCATCACCAACACCACAGGCGGTACCTCAGGTTCCTGTTCCAGGGGGAACATTACCAATTCAGGGTATTACCCTTTGATGACTTCTCTGCACCGTGGGTCTTTACCAAATGCTTAGCACCAGTGGTGGTGGACCTTGGGCACAAAGGCCTGTACATTTTCCCTTATCTGAACGACTGGCAGCTGAAAGCCCAGTCAAGGGATCTGCTGCTGACTGTAGAACGCAACAGGCAGTTGTTCAAGGCCCTAGGGATTGTTAATCTACCAAAGTCCATCCCGATCCTGTGGATGGCTGCAGTACATAGGGGTGGTTCTGGACACAGCCTAGGGCAAGACCTTCCTACCATAAGACAGGGCGGAATGCCTGGTAGCTCAGGCCTAGTTGGTTGTCTAAAGCCGGTATGTTACAGCCAGGACATTCCTGCGGCTGTTAGGCGTGATGGCCATGGCCATTGTCACTGTACCCTTGGCCAGGCTGCACATGCAGATCCCCCAGTGGACCCTAAGGGTACAGTGGGATCAACCCACAGACAGCCTAGACCAGCAGGTTCTTGTCTGCTCCCCTGTCCACAGAGTGCTTCAGTGGTGGATGAACCCCCATAATCTTTTGAGAGGGGTGCCCTTCCTCATTCGTTCTCCTCAACAGATCCTCACCCCAGATGCCTCTAGTCTGGGTTGGGGAGCGCACCTGGGTCCCTTTATGGTCCTGTATGGAGGCTTTGCCTCACATAAACATTGTAGAACTGAGAGCTGTTCTGCATGCCTTACAGGCCTTCCTGAACCATTTCTCCCCGGGTCCTCTGTTGGTGCATTCGGACTGTGGAGGGGTTGTGGGATAACAGATGGGCCAGACACAGAACTTTAAGTTCAGCACACAATCTGGGTGGTGTTTATTTAAAACACGGGATAACCTTAAGCAATGGCATATCCCTTCTCCAATAAATCAGTTAACAGCAACAGACTATGCATGTCCTTTTTCTGTACTTAGCACCTACTGATCCACTGATCTATCTCTTTAGTGAAGATTGTTTTATTCTCTATGTTGGTCTTGTGTGTTTTGGTGATGGGGAGCTCAAAAAAGAAAAAACCTAGAAACAAGCTAAAGACAAAGCACCTCGGTGCAGAAGCACTGAAGCAAGGTTTGCCCCAAAGGGCATTGGCAATAAAGCCAAGTTTCAAAGAAACACAACATCACACATACCCCTATAATGCAAATGTATATGCAAATCACCATGACATTTTAGGTGGGTTCAGCTTAAAGCAGGAATGCAAGGTGCCAAAGGGCCTTTTCAAACAATCTGTAATTTACATGTATTTTAAATAACACAACGGGGTTTTCTGATGTCTCTACCCCGATAACTTAATTCTATAATACAGTCGCCTAAGTAACTTTTAACCTTTATAAAAAACATCTAGTGCTGTGGTATCTTCACAACTTTTCAGGTTTCTATACATAAGACATATACATTTAGGTATTTTATGACCTAGTGCTGTTGCATACTAAATCTAACAAAGAGGAATACAGCCTGTTGTTTTACATCAGCTCGGAGGTCACCACAATAACTTCCCTGACGAGGACCTGAGAGGGAAAAGGAAAATTAAAGAGAACACTGTAGCATAGTCAGAGGGGAGGGGTACCCATAGGTGGCCAACCTTGTGGACTAGAACTTGTAAAGGATAGATTAGACTAAGAAATAAAAGAACTGTTGCAACAGATTTAAGAAAAGGTAGATCCTCAAGAGTGGCAGGATCTCCCTGTCACACAGACAACCTCAGTGTAGTTCAGTTTATTATATCAACAAGCAAGGGGGGGACTCGTTCTTACCTCCTGTGCAGTGAGGCAATGAGAGTCTGGTACTGGGCTCTAGAACACTGTCTGGAACTGTCGGCTGTTCGTGTTCCAGGCAGCAAAACACCTTGGCAGACAGCTTCAACCTGTCAGAGTCCAGAATATGAGTGGGAGCTGCTGACCTCTTGCACAGGTGTGGTCACCCAGAGTTAGATCTTTTTGCACCCTCACTCAGTGCAAAACTGCTGTTTCTGCTCCCTTGATCCAGGGCCTTGAGTTTTCTGGCAAGACACGTCCCTTTCCTGGAAAGAGAGGTTCTTCTACAACTTTCCTCTGATCCAGGGAGTCCTCATCAAGCTCCAAATCGAGGGGTTCACCCTAATTCAGGTGGTGCGATTCTGCCTTTGTCAGATCTGGTTTCCATTACTGCAGCAATTGGCTAACACCTCTAGTTCCTCTGTCCCTGCCAGGACCTGTTGGAGAGGCACAGGGAACCTTGGTCCATCCGAATCTGAAGTCCCTCCATCTGCATTCATGGCTCCTGAAGACCTAGCTAGTGCTTGATATTTGGGGGGGGGGGGGCCCAGAAAATGGCTAATGTCCATTTCCACCAGGGCCACTTGATGAAGTGGTGCTTGCTATATGGGCTGCTTCCTATCACCAGGACTCTTTCACCTGTCCAGTGAACCAAGTTCTAGAGTATCTCCTGTCCCTGTCTAATGCAGGACTCCAATATTCGTCTGTTAAGGTGCACCTGTCTGCTATATCAGCCTTTCATGTGCCCATTGATGACCATACTGTTGCCCAGTTGGATGTGGCCAGTACTCTTCTTCGAGGCATTCTCCGCTTGAAGTCCAGTGAAATACAGCGCTCACAGGTAGGAGAGGTGCAAGTAGAGGGTTTTGCCAACTCTAAATTACATGCCGCTCAAACAAACAATCGCTGTAGGAGCCTTGTGTGGTACATGTGGCACAAAGCTCAAAGATTCAAGCTGGTTCCAATACAGGATCCAAGTTTATTGATTCAAGTGATCCATGTTACCACACAAACATGTAAATACAAGAGTTGCTGAGACCATTACCCAGATGCCCCAGCGCTTCACTCGTCAGAGCTGCTTCAGGAGGCGGTCATCTTGAGTAATGTCTGCACTTATGTACCCCACATCATCATTACATCGTCATATTTTTATACAAATTGTTTTGGAATGTTTCCACTGCAAAAGTTCAGTAGCTGCACGGAGTACTGTCTACACCTTCATTAGGCATTATAGTCTAGACATTGTCTCTAGAAATGCAGGGTCTGACTAGCTGTTTTACAAGGCTTGTTTACTTTCATAAGTCTGTGGCTCCATCTGCCCAGACTGTTAGCTTTTGGTACTGCTTGGGACTCATTTCAAAAGTGTAGCCTGATGAAAGGAGATTTTGAAGATAGGACAGTTGTGTAAGAACTTATTTTAACAATAGATCTTGATACAATCTCTTTTCATCAGGCCCTGCCATCCCACCCTCCTTCACCTTTCAGGGTTAAGACAACAGATTACCTTGCTGTCTTTTCCAACACTTGGTGTCACCTGATGCTAGAGTGCTGGTGTGTCTCCTGGTTGCATAGAGGGAGGTTCTCTGAGCATAATCCTCCGCACAGAACAGAGGGAGAGGTGGGGCCACTTACATTTATGTAGACACTGCTGCATGATGTAATTGTGGAGGCTCCTATCTTGCAGCATTTCCGTGTGGTCATATTGTTGATGCGGATATAGGTCCAGAGGTGTGGCCTAATAGATTTTCTCAAGGTCTGCTGTTTAAGTTATTACACAACTGTTCTTTATCCAAGCCATGTTGTAATTAAGCAGTTACACTCAGTAAGCTCGCCTTGTCTTATTGAAAGTTATGGACTCATTGAAATTGAGAGGCATAAGGCAAAGCAGAGTGTTTTCAGCCACCCAAGAAGTCTGTATATTTCTGCAAGACTCTACACGTTGAGGTATGCTACAAATAGTCTTAAAGGAATTAAAAATAAAATAAACCTTCAGTGAAAAACAGCTGCTAAGCTGTCCAGTTGTGTTGAGATGATAATAATAATATATTTATTTAAGCTCAATATCAAATGTCAAAGCGCTGTACAGTCCACAAACTCTAAAACAAACACAGGTAAATAAAACCATAACACTATTAAATATTAAATATCCAGTACTAAAAATACTAAAAGTCAGAGAATACTAAAAATCAGGGAAAGCTCATGTAAATAAGTATGTTTTTAAAGCAATTGTAAAGCTCTCCACTGTCTGGCATTCTCTCATCCAACGAAGTAGAGAATTCCACAGGGTAGGAGCAACAAATCCCACGCTCCAGAAGACTTCAAGCACACCCTGGGAATCTCCAGCAGTCCCTCCCAGCGGTTGGCGGAGTGGTCTGAGGGGCAGTAGGAACAAAGAAAAGCACTTGTAGGTCACGCGACCCAGGCCTGGAGGGCTCTAAAAGTTAGCAAGTCAACTTTAAAGATGATCCACCACTGAACAGGCAACCAGTGCAGAACGCGCAGCACAGGTGAAATATGACTGGATCGAGTAGACTCAGACAACAACCTGGCCCACAGCATTCTGCACTAGCTGCAGGGCGATATCAACCCCAGGAAGCCTAAGTATAGGGAGTTACAGTAGTCAAGGCGCAAAGTCAAGAATGCGTGGACCAAAGTTGGAAGGTCGCCGGATGGAACAAGGTGCTTAATCCAGGCAGTGTTCCTCTGATGGTAAAGAGGACTTGACCACAGCTGACACCTGCAAACGCAGCGTCAGACCATCATCAAATATCGCCCCCAGATTCCACACCCG
The DNA here is from genome assembly GCA_016271365.2 of Neoceratodus forsteri. Classification (NCBI taxonomy): domain Eukaryota; kingdom Metazoa; phylum Chordata; order Ceratodontiformes; family Ceratodontidae; genus Neoceratodus; species Neoceratodus forsteri. Next base: position 1,412,009,463 of record CM057459.1, read on the forward strand.
TTCAGAGGTCAGGAGCTGAGAGCCCCCGAGCCAAAGCCCAGAGGGCTGCCCAGCAACCGACCCCTCAACCCGGCGACCCGGTTCCATGACCACCACCTCAGTCTTGTCAGGTTCAATCTAAGCCAGCTGGAGTTCACCCAGTCTTGGATTTCGGTGAGACAGTTGGAAAAGACTGAGAGCGCACTATCCTGGTCGGGCACAAAAGACAGGTACAGCTGAGTATCATCTGCATAACAGTGAAAAGTCAGCCTGTACCATCTTACAGTGTCTCCTAATGGGAGCATATACACTACGAAAAACATGGGGGATAGCACTGAGCCCTGTGGAACCCCCATGGCAGGGAGTAGGAGTCTGAGGAAAAATCCTTGATACTACTTTCTGCGACCTACCAGTGAGGAAAGAGTGAAACTATCTGAGAACTGTACCAGACAGGCTACAGATGAACCACAGGCAAACAAGAAGTATCCCATGGTCCACGGTGTCAAAAGCCGAAGAGAGATCCAGAAGGACCAAGAATGAATGGTACTTCTGGTCTCTAGCCATCAGGAGATCGAGTACCTGAACCAGAGCGGTCTCAGTACTATGTCTCGTACGGAAACCAGACTGGAGAGGATCGTAGATGGCTTGGATGGTAAGATGGTTCTCCAACTGTTGTACAACAACTTTCTCAATAACCTTCCCTATGAAGGGAAGGTTAGAGATCGGCCTGTAGTTTGCAGGGGAATCTGGGTCAAGAGATGACTTCTTGAGAAACTGGGTAACCCCAGCCTCCTTCAGGGGCTGGAGAACTCCCCGACTTCAGTGAACACCAGATTAATTCTGTTAGGAACCAGGCGATCACGTCTACACACCCCATTAGAAGGCAGGTAGGGCCTGGGTCTGAACTACAATAAGTTGGACACACACTCGGAGAAGCCATGATGTCAATCACCAGACTGTCAAAATCAGCCCAGCAAAACGAGGGTTTCAAACAACATGAAGTCTTGCTATATTATGACACATGCAGTATAACCTGCTCCGAGGTGAAAGAGTTAACTTTCCATGCAGGGCATGGAACCTTGAGCGAGAGCTCGGTTGAACACTCTGTCTGTTGTAGCTCAAACTTTAAACTGTCAAATTCTTTTACTCCGCCTCCCTGAACGGTCGCTCCGGAGATTTCTCCTGCTGCTCGGTTCGTTTGTCGGTTAAAAGTGTAATTTCGTGTTTATTTTATCAAATTAACCGCAATCGGTCGGTTCAAGCTCTGTCTGTGGTATTGTAAGTAATAGATAGGCTTATTTTATTTTCTTCTGTGTGGAACTTGTAACGTCTTTTTCGGTTCGGTTTGAACCGATCAGATGGGTTTAAATTAACTTTCTAGCCCTTTAGAGTGCGGTTCCGGTTCTTATCGGTTCTAAAAAAAAAGCAGTTTTATTACGGTTTTTCCACGACCCGTAGACACAGTTAGAACCGATAAGAGAGTCTTGGTTCGGATTGCCACTAACGGGCAAGTTTTGGTTAGGCTGGCACTATGTCTGAGAAACCAAAGAAAACCGACCCACTGGGTTTCAGCACTGTGGCTCTGTGGGAAGCCTTTGCTAAGGCTGACCCACACAACACCTGCTATGTATATATTGTCTGGGGTTTGACCACCTCAATGCAGACTGCCAGATTTGTAAGAATTTTCCTGCTGCCACCATGGAAAGAGTTGGTGAGCTCAGGAAAGGGAGGCCAAGAATCTGCTGACCCGGATAGCCAGCCGGTTGGTTCAACCGAACCTGAGGAAATGCCTCTGACCAGGGACGATACTTCCTCGGCAACGAAGAGCCAGCTCTGAGGAGCCGGTTCCAACTAAAAGGGCTAGAAAGTCAGCTAGTGTGGAGCCAAAGGTTTTTTCTCCAACCACTGAGGAAATAGCTAAAGCTATTCAAATTGTCCAGTCTCTTTCCCCGGTTCCGTCCGAACCGACACCATCAGGGAAGCTCTCGGTTTGGACGGTTCCAACGGCTCAAGATTATGATTTTGAGGATTTTTATGAACCGGAGGAAGGGGAAGAGGGCTATGAGGAGAGTGAATGTGATTTTGAAAGTCTGGATGTGCCCATTTAACCGGACATCTCCCCAGACAGACCTTCAGCGGTTCCCCCCCACCAGGCTATCTGAGTCCCCTTCTCATTTTATGTTCTATAAGAAAGTTGTTGAAACTCTCCAACTCCTGTTGAGGAAGCTGTTGATGACCAGGAAGAGCCTGATTATGTAGAAATGATGGATATTCCAGAGTCTAGGAGACTGTCTATTCCTTGCACAAATCCTTTAGGAAACAGACAGTAAAAATTCTAAAAACTCCTCACTCTATCCTTCCTGTTGATAAAAGGATGGACAAAAGGTATACATTATCAGGCTCTGATACGGAGTTCCTCTCTTAGCAATGCAGCCATGTGGGGTAGTGCAGGCTGCAGCGTGTGACAAGGCTAATATTCCTCTAGCCACTCACCCTCCTGAAAAGGATTCCAGGAGGATGGTGATGGCATGGCAAAGAAACAGCACATGGCAGCATCTTTAGGACTCAGACAGGCAAATTATATGGCTTTATGCAGCTAGGTACCAGAAATCCAGATGGATACTGTGCTGGCACTAGCAAAACAGGCCCCTGACCAGGTTGCCAGGAGCTGGAGCAGGTGGCTGCGGATGGTATTGAGGCATCCAAGGTGCAATTTCATGCTGCAGTAGACTCTAATGATGTTTCATCAAGAGTCATGGCTACATCTGTGTCTCTTCTCAGAATGGCCTGGCTCAGATGTACTGCCTTGTCACAAGATACCCAGTCTAAGGCTATGGATTTTCCTGTTGTGGGCAATTCTCTGTTTGGGGAGCAGACAGAGAATTATATGAAGAAAATGGATGAGTATAGGACCACCTATAGGAGTGCACAGGCCAAAGAAAGGCAAGCCACTCCTCAAAGGCAGCATGTCAGGGGCAGGGGCAGGCCTTTTCATAGGCCTTTTTACCAAGCCCAGGCCTCCTCTTCTGCTTATGCCCAGAGGGGGTTCTTTAGAGGAAGAGGCAGAAGGGGGTCTAGTAAGCCTGCTTCTACCCCTCAACCCAAAGCCCCTGCAAAACAGGCTCCCTGATGGGGTGGCCAGGGCCGATTCTCCACTACCGGTAGGGGGCAGGCTGGCTTACTTTGTCCAGGACTGGAAGTCTGTAACATCAGACAAGTGGGTCCTGGAAGTAGTAAGCCAGGGACTGGTTCTCAGCTTCAAAAATTTCGAAGATGAGAACCAGGTCCTTTCCACCTGCAAATCCATCGGAGGCACTTACCCTAGAAACAGAAGTTTCTTCCTCCTGGCTCTCAGAGCTGTGGAAAGGGTTCCACCCCACACCTGGGCAAAGGGTTGTACTCTAGGTACTTCCTTACCCCAAAAAGACAGGAGAATGGCGCCCATCCTGGATCTCGGTATCTAAACAAACACCTTTAAAACCAAAGTTCAAAATGGTGACTCTGGGAATTATTTTACCCTCTCTAAGGCCAGGGGACTGGTTAGCCTCCCTGGACCTCAAGGATGCCTACTTCCATGTTCTCATCAGAAGCTCCCATCAAAAGTACCTCAGATTCGAACTGCCCTCAGGCCATTACCAGTTCAGAGCAATGCCCTCCGGCCTCACCTCGGCCCCGAGGGTGTTCACAAAATGCCTGGCAGTAGTAGTTGCCCACTTAAGAAGGCAAAAGATTGCCATCTTTCCTTATCTGGACGACTGGCTCATTGTAGGCCAGTCTCCAGACCAGGTTAAACTACACCTACAAGTAACTCAGCAATTTCTTACATCTTTTGGTTTCCTTCTCAATCTTCCAAAGTCAGTTCTGGAGCCTGTCCAGCTTCTTACCTTCATAGGCGCAGAACTGAACACAAAAGAAGCCAGAGCCTTCCTCCCTCTGGAACGAGCAAGGACTTTGGTCTCTCTGGCCTCTTCTTTCACCCTGCAGGTCTCTGGACCAGCAAGTTATTTTCTATAGTTCCTGGGTCACATGGCTGCTTCTACAGCAGTAGTGCAGGGAGGGTTTCAGATGAGGACATTCAGTTCCATTTGAGAGCCTTTGGTCTCAAAGGACAGATCCTCTAACCAAATTGATCCCAGTGACTCTAACCCTGATCCAGGCCTCCAGTGGTGGCAGGACCAGAGCAATTTGAGACAGGGGATTCCTTCATTCCCAGTCTCATTCCTTGACCCACTACAGATACATCCCTCTTGGGGTGGGGAGCTCACATGGGCGACCTTACTACCCAGGGGTTGTGGTCCCCTCAGGAATCTCTGCTCCACATCAATTTGTTGGAACTCAGAGCAGTTTTTCTAGCACTCCAGGTTTTTTTTCCACATCTGTTCAGAACAAGGTTGTTCAGGTCAGAACAGACAATACCACTACAATGTGGTACATCAACAAGCAAGGGGGCACTCGGTCTACGGCCTTGTGCACCGAAGCAATGAAGTTGTGGTCTCTGGCTTATTCTCTGAATGCCTTCCTTACGGCAGTTCACCTCCCAGGCAAGGACAATGTCCTAGCGGAGTGCTCAGCAGGATTTCCCAGGGCCATCACTAATGGGCACTGGATCCCCTAGTACTGGAGGTAGTATTTGCCAGGTGGGGCACCCTCAGATAGATCTCTTTGCAGCCCCAGACAATCACCAACTCCCTTTTTGCTGCAGGCCCCCAGTGTTGGGCTCAGTTCCTCTGGACGCCTTTCTACTCAGTTGGGAAGGAAGTTTCTCTGCTTTTCCCCTTTCCTCTTCTTTTCAAGGTGCTAGTAAAATCAGGTCTCAACCCTGCAGGATGATCCTGATTGCTCCAGATTGGGCCAGGCAACCCTGGTACCCACTCCTCATGTCCTAAGCAGTCCACCTTCTCCTGTGTCTACCCAGGAATCACAACCTGTTAACCTGAGCCCAGGGAGAGTTTGGTATCCGAACCTCAGATCTCTCAATCTCAAGGCATGGCTCTTGAAGAGTTAGTTTGCTGACCTACACCTTTCCCAAGGCGATTAGAAATCTTGAAGGCCTCTAGGAGCCTTCCACCAGGCTACTTATAATTCAAAATGGAAAAGATTTTCCATATGGTGTGCTGGTAAGATATTTCCCAGAATCGCTGAGCGCGCCACGATTCTGGATTATTTAGTGCATTTAATTCTTTTGGGCTAAGACCAGCTACCCTAAAAGTGCACTTGGCAGCTGTGTCTGTCTTTTATCAGCAGGTAAGCCCTCTTCTTTTTCAGCTCACCCTGTGTTCTCCAAGTTTTTAAAGGTTTGCTTCCACCAACCCTCCGTTCAGGGACCCTGCCCTGCTTGGGATCTTAATATTTGCATTGCCCAGCTTATGCAACCCCTTTGAGACCATTGTCTTCAGCAGAGCTTAAGTACTTGACTTGGAAAACTGTGTTTCTGGTAGCCATCACCTCTGCCAGGCGTATAAGTGAGCTACAAGCATTGTCAGTGGAGCCTGATTTTATCTCCTTTCACAGAGATAAGGTGGTCCTCAGGACTAACAGAAAGTTTTTGCCTAAGGTGGTTTCAGACTTCCACCTTAATCAATCCATGTCTCTTCCTGTGTACTTCACTGACCATTCCTCCTCTGGCGAGAGGAGATTACACAGTTTAGATGTCAAAAGAGCCCTTAGTTACTATATAGAACGTACCAAGGGTCATAGGTTTGAATCCCTCCAATTGTTCCTCACTTATGGTGAGGTTGGTAAAGGCAAACTTGCCAGGTGGATTGTCTCTTGTATCCAATTTTGCTATGAAAAACTGGGTAAGATTCCTCCCTCAGGCCTGAGGGCTCACTGTACCAGAGGTACAGCTGCGTCCCTGGCTGCTGCCAGGGACATCCCTATCCTAGAGATATGTCAAGCAGCTACCTGGAAAACAGTTCACACTTTTAATAAGCATTACTCCCTGGATATCCAGGCTAGGAGTGATGCTCGATTTGGCACAGCTGTGCTTCAGAGCCTATTTCCTAAGTAGGTTCCCTCCCTCCTCCATGGAGGTACTGCTGTGTAATCTGCATATGTCATAATATAGCAAGACTTCATGTTGTTTGAAGAAAAAATTACTCACCTTAGTAATGTTGTTTCTTCTAATGGAGTCTTGCTATATTATGACCTCCCCCCCTGCCTGCCCCTCTCAGAACCTCTACTTTTGGGATGTGGGTGGGCAGTGCAATGTTGGCACTTCATAGATGCCCACTTTATTTTCACCCTTTCTTAGGGTGCTTAGGTGTTATGTTTTATTTTCTTTCTTGAATCCCCTGACTTGAGTCTTTATTTTGGGATCAAGAACAAAAATGTGTTTTTTGTAGTTAGTAGCCAGTGGGCTAGTGTAGGTTCTGACTTCCACACACAACCTTAGTGAGTTTTGCTCGGAAGATCTGACAGTTTAAGTTTGAGCTACAACAGACAGAGTGTTCAACCGAGTCACACAAGGTTCCATGCCCTGCATGGAAAGTTAACTCTTTCACTCCGAGCAGTTCTAACCTGGGGTTATACTGCATAGGTCATAATATAGCAAGACTCCATTAGAAGAAACAACATTACTAAGGTGAGTCATTTTTTCGTCGTGACCGTGCTTCATCCACCAGTAATCCCCATAGAGAGCAACTGGCAATTCTCCAACCTGATGTCGGCAACCTGATTTAGCAAAGAAGCAAGCAAACTAGATAACTGGATCCCTTGTGAGAGGACACAACCAGTCAGATTGTTGGGTTTTCCAACCTGTTTTTACTATTTATGTATTAATTTATTTATAGGTTTTGATCAAGAAAGGTACACTGAGCTGATGCAGCTCATTTCCATAGTGGGGGGTATTACTTGAGCCAGGTATGTTGAAAGAGGGATGCAGGCCAGCACATTCCTAACATACTAAAGCCAGCAGAATAGGCCTCATGGTGTGCGTGATCTGCGTTTCTGAGCCAGCACTCTACTGGGTGCTCAGATTACCGGCCATGAGCTCCACTGAAATTCATCCAGCGCACCTCCTGGAGAGGGATTTCCCAGCTTAGTTTCCCTGTGCCTGTCCCACCCCTCTTGAAACCCTCCACTGTGCCCTCCTCCACCAGGCTCCTGGGCAGTGCATTCCATGGTTCCCACCACCCTTTCAGTGAACTAAGCGCCTCCTTGGCTCCCCATTATCTCCCCACAGCTTCCCTCGTACCCCTGGTCTCGTTTCCCCCTTTCTTAAGCCCTAAGCACTTCCTCTGCTCCCCCTTGTGGATGCCCTTACATACTTAAAGACCTCTTATCATGTCCCCACCTGTCTCTCATCTCCTCCAGCGTGTACATGTTGAACTCCTCCAGTCTCTCCTTGTAGGGCCTACCCACCGTGCCCAGATCTTGGTTGCCTCCTCTGGACCCTCTCCAGCACCACAATGTCCCTCTTTTAGGTGCGGTCTTCAGAACTGCACACAGTACTCAAGAGTGCGGTCTGACTAGGACATTATACAGAGGAGGATCACTCCCTCTTCCGGGAGATAATCCCCTGGCAGTGCAGCCCAGCATCCTGTTTGCCTTTACTGCTGCTCTTCAGCAAGTCTCAGTTGTTCATTTTGACATCCACCACCACCCCAGGTCCCTTTCACCCGATACCTGCAGTGTGCCTCCCCTGTGTGTATGCATGCCCTGGGGTGTCTGTCCCCAGCTGCAACATCCTGCACTTCCTGCATTAAACCTCAGTCCCCACATCCTTGACCACCCTTCCAGGGCATCCAGGTCCCTCTGAGGCCACTCTTCCTCCTCCCATCCGGCCAATGCTCCCAGCCGAGTTGTCCACAAAGAGTCTCGGCTTTACCTTACCCTCCCTATGTCTGGAGACATAGGTATGAACAGGACCGATCCTTGGGGACCCCACTAATGACCCTTCTGGGGAGGAGATATCCCGCCAACCACTACTCTATGTACCGCCCGAGGAGTCAATCCTCTATCCACCTGAACAACTGCCCCACCCCCATCCCTCCAAACTTTGCCAGCAGGCCATTGTGGGGACTGAGTCAGATGCCTTGCTGAAGTTCAGCTAGAGGATGTCCACTGGCCTGTTTTGGTCCAGGGCACCTGCCATCCAGTTGTAGAACTCCACAAGGTTGGTCTGGTACGATCTCCCGGACAAAGCCATACTACCTGTCGCCCAGGTGCCCCATCCGTTCCTGGTGCCCCCCAAGCCTCTTCTTGATAATACTTTCCATCACTTTACCTACCATGGATGTTTGGGAACTACAGGCCTGTTAGCCTATCTCTCTCTAGACCCCCTTTGTGGATAGGCACAACATGGGCCACCCTCCAATCATGAGGCACCCACCCTGTCTGCAGAGAGATGTTGAAGAGTTCAGCTAGTGGAGCCGCCAGCTCCCTCGGCACCCTCAGATTAAGCTCATCCAGCCCCGTGCCTTCTCAGTCTTTAATGGTCAGAAGGCCACCCTTACCCTATCCATTGTGATTTCCTCCCAGACCTCTTCTCCCATCTACCTGCCTGTCTCCCTCCCTCTAGTTCCAGCCCATCACCCCCACTAGCCTCTGCCGGTCCACCAGCCTCCAAGTGACCTGCCTTTCTCGCTGGCTCACTGTTCCTCCCATCGGGATGTATGGCCCCTCCGCCCTCGGTAAAGACTGAGGCAAAGTACTCATTTAATGCCTCGGCATGCTCGCCCGCTTCCTGAGCCCATTCCTCCCGGTCCTAATCCTGCTGATCTGTGCCTCACTTTCCTTCTCCTTTCTCCCTATGTATCTAAAGAACCCCCCCTTCCCGTTATCTCTGGTCAGGTTTGCTCCATCCTCTCCTTGGCCGATCTGACCACCCTGGTGGCCCTCCTGGACATCAGCTCATACTCTCCCTGCTCCTTTTCTCCCCTTGAGTGCTTTAAGCAGCCTTTTTCTCCTTCATTGCCTCCTGAACCTCCTGGGTCCACCAATACGGCTTTCTGGCCCTACATTGCTTGCCTCACCCTTGCACAGGTCCTGGTAGCCTCTTGCACCCCCTTCCTAATCTCCCACCTACTCCCAGTGTCCATATCTGGCCTAATCTCATCCAAGTAACACTTAAGAATCCTCCCCATGCCCTCAAAATCCACTCCCCTAAAATCTATTACTACTGTTTTTGTGCAGTTTTCTTCCCCTCCTAGGTATAGGAAAAACTAGACCGTGGCGTGGTCACTGCCTGCCAACCGAACTGCCCACCTCCAGGCCCTAATCTGGTCACTGTCTGCTAGGACCACATCCAGTATCTGGCCCTCCTTGTCTGCTCCCCACCTGCTGGACTAGGAATGCATCCTGAAGGACATCCAGCGGCCTCTGCTTGCCACCAGAAGCGCCATAGACCCTGATCCGCCCCTGCATCTTTAGGTCCCCATGACCACCACTCTTCCTTTTCCAGTCCACAGTGACCCTAGTATTCTCCACCAGGTTCTCCTCCAGGCCCACCGCCATCGTGGAGGTCTGTACACAACCCCTGTTTTATTCTCCTACCCTCTTCGCTTGCAGAGTTACCCAAATCGCCTCACCTCTTCTCTCCCCCCCAGCTTCCTCAACTCCACCAGTACCAATGTCATTCTTGACTATCAGTGCTGTGCCTCCCACTCCCTATCTTTCCTGAACATTGCAGCCTTCCAGGTTAAGGTCCCAGTCATGCCCTGGGTGGCCAGTGTCTCAGTAATTGCTGCCACATCCACTGCCCCCTCAACTAGCATTGCTTGGAGCTCAGGCATTTTTTTCCCTGTGCTCCTGGCATTGATCAGGACCATCCTCCACCCCATCCCCTTCCACTTCCCCATCCTCTGTGGCCCTGTGCAGTCTCCTGCCCCTTCCCCTGTGTACTACTCCTTGGCCTTACACCACTGCCTCCCATCCCCTTTGTGGGTCCTTGTCCAAGCTCTTTAAGCAGCTCCTATGGGGTGGCCCTTTCTCCCATCCCCCACCTCTCGTGGATAAATCCATCTAGTTTCAGTTTAAGAATCCTCCCTCCAAGCTGAGGTGGAACCTATCCCTGGCACATAACCCTTATCCTCCCAGGCTGCACCCCAGTCCTCACCAACCCATATCCCGGCCTCGCACCACTCCCTGAGCCACAGGTTCACCACTCAGTAAGTTTTTGCTTGTTCTAGCAGCATTTCGGAGAAGGAGATGGAGCATCCTATAGAGTGGCAAACCCTGGCCAGCTCCCGAAACCTTGCCTGCATCTCCAGTTCACTGTTCCCAGGTGCACCAAAAAGTCCAGGGAGCCACCACATTCCCTTGCCATTGAGTATAGTAGGAATTTGGCCTTGTGCACAGACAGGCCTGGGATACATTTAATCCTGACTGGACTGATTTGTATCCTCCCCCTCCCACTGGATTCCCCTGATCATGGAGTCTCCCAACAGGAGCACCTTGACCTCTTCCTCCCCTTCCCCTGGTTACTAAGCCTTTTGTGCCTGTCCTGGTTCTTCCTTCTGTCTGCACCCTCAGCTGGCTCCTCGCATCCTCCACAGCCTGGGCATTACAAGCCTCCCTCTTGTCACTTCCCGATTTCCACCCCCTCCCCGAACCTGTGTCATCAGAACCCTCAGCCAGATTTCCCTTTATTGCACCTCTTCCCCACCCGCCTCTTCAGACCTGTGTTTTCTGACCCTCTGCTCGAAGTGCCTCTACTGCATCCCTATCCGCCCCTACCCCTTCCCTCAGCTGATTCCTCCTCCTCAGTACTGGCCTGTCCATGATCCTGCACTGTTCTGCCCTATTTATGCGCTATGCATCTCACCTGCCATGCCCCCTGGCCTAACCCCCTCACCCCCTAAGTGCCTTAGCACCTCTCTGTCCTTGGCTTCTCCAGACTTCGTCCTCCCACCCCACCCCACTGGCTGTCCCCTAGGACCATCATTTCTTGCTCCCCCACGTCCCCTTCCTGCAATTCTGGCTCTTCTCCTGTTGCCCTCCCCTGCCTCCTGACCGACCCTCCCCATCATTGGCCTCGCCCCGCCCATCCCTCTCCTCCTCATCCTCCGGGTGCAACAGGGCAAAGCAATCAAAGTGTGATGCCTGCCCCAAGGTTGCCCTCCTATCTCTTCCTCCTCCCATTGGTTCCTCTGGCAACTCCATCTACCCAGTGGGGTTTCTGGGGGTTATGCTTTAGGTCCTCTCCTCCAACCTTCTGTGTGACCTAGTCATGCGCCCTGCTCCTCTCCTGAGACCAGGCCATCCTGTGCCCAGTGTAGTAACATAAGCGTCCACTTGCCCTCGACCTCTCTAACCCTCCCCCCTTCGCCCAACAGCTGCCTCCTGATCCCCTCAACCACCTCCCTAAGACGTGCCAACCGAAAACACACTGGGCATCCTCCATGCCCAATCGAGCACTATGGCCGCCCCACACTCCATACACCCAGCCACTCTACCAAAGATGCCTGCTCTTTGACAAGTGCCATGGAACATCTTTAACTTCCACCAGGGATGAGCAGAGAGGCTTCAATTTACCATCTTGTCTGAAGTGTGGTGTGTTTGTGAGAGGCGTGTGTGTATGTATATGTATGTATATGTATGTATGTATAATGTGTGTGTGTGTGTATATAATGTGTGTGTGTGTATACACACACACAGCATTGCTGCATTACGATGTCAGTATTAGATATTGGCCCAAGTTCCTGATATGGGACTTGAACCCATGATCTTCTGACTTCAGAGATGAGTTAACATGTGGGATGTGGGTGTACTAAGCTGCTGACACTGAAACATACACTGTTGCTTTAAGTACCACCTTTATTTACACAGGTAAAACCAAAAACCATTTTTATTGGATACACAAATGATTCAACCATAGCCTCAGGGTGTGCCTGGCACACCACAAGCACAAAGAGTACTGTGACATTTGACTAAAGGAAGCCTGCCTCATTGCATTCCTTGAACTGTGCAGCACTTTTGCCAAGGGAGGTGAAGTGAGGACAGGCCTTGAGCTCAGTTTGTTTTACTAATCTCTCCAGCCAGACCTTAGCATTAAGTTTCAGTGGAACCGCACTGTGGGGGTGGGGTGGAGTGGAATCCTCAGCACTAGCAATGTGGTGGATTATAGACTTTGCCCCCACTACCATGGCATTATGTATTGTATATGCTCCTGCAGCAGACCCAAATAGTCCACAAGGCGGGTGGTGCCAGCTGTTCTACAGTGCTGTGCCAGTAGGTTTTTGTTTTGTTCTTGACACAGAAATGTTGAAAAAGAACAAAGTGTAGGTGTAGGTGTTCACCCGGGGTTAATACAGTCAGCCCACGCTTTCTCAAGGCTCAGTAGCCCCTTTGAATGCCACTTGAATGTAGTCCATTTAAAGAGACCAAACGCATACAGAGGTAAGGTAAGAGTCAGAAGAGAGGGGCTCTGCAAAAAGTGCAAAGAAGTGAAAAAGCTTAAAACCATAATGTATAGCACATTATTCAGTGACCACAAATTCAATTGCTAAACTGAGGGGCGTAAATACATAAACCCAAGATACCAGCTGAGCACCAAGCTAGATACATAACATCTTGGTAATCTACGTTCTTGTACAATATCCCACAGAAAAAAGAGGCAAATAAAATGTATAACATAGCCCTTGAAGAAAAAATTACTGTAGTAATGGTGCTTCTTCCAAAGAGATCCCTCACCAAGTTTAACAAGTGCAGTCATTCCACTGGAATGAGCAGCCCTGGAGCTTCAGAATGTTATGCTGATTATGGAATTTAGAATTGACATTCAAACTCTGCTGTGTGGTCATGGTCACCTCTGTACTATGTCAGATTTATTTCTGTAGTTGGGGTGAGCAGTGACCACTGAACCTAGCTAAACGGCAACAAAAAATTCTTATAATTTTTATCCAAAAAAGTTTTTCATTTGTTAAAAAAGGCAGAACAAATCAATTTATGAAAAAGGAAAAAACTAAGTCACTTAGACCACTAGTTAGCAACAGTTGTTGAAGCACTGCAACAAGTAATGTGAAAAGGAACTGATTGTTGTATGAACCCTTTTCCAGGTTCTGGAGTGGGAGGCAGGGATTAAGGACTGTTAAATTTAGTGAGGGATCCCTTTGGAAGAAACAGCATTACTACAGTGAGTAATTTTTTTCCTTCATATTCCAGAAATCTCTCACTTATGTTTAGCAAGTGCAGACTCCGTAGCAGTACCTTGGGAGAATGGGTACAGAACTTGTTTAGGAAAAGGTTCTGCAAGACAGCAGTGCCAAAAACTGGTATCACTTCGGGACTGTATATCCAGACAGAAATGCTCTATAAAAGTGCGCTGATCTTCTTCGAGGATATCTCTTCCTTTAGGCCACACCTTTGAAACCATACCCATATCGGATCAGCATCTACATAAACATGGGCAGCCCCATCTCTCAGTTCGTTTCCCACTGTTAATCATACTCATCTGACTGTCATTGAGGCACAGGGCAGGGAGCCTAGGAAAACCAGGAGCAGTTTCAGAAATCACAAACAGCGTTTTATATTTCTCAATAACAGCAAAATAAAAAATAAAAATTATTCAGTATTTCACCTAACTATAAGTGTTAGTCCTTAACAATGTATGCACTATCGCTTTCCTTCCCTAATCTGAACCTATTAATGCTCCTGAACTAGGCTTACCAAGGAAATCTACAGTACTGTCTCAATAATGTTTTTGTCAATGGATAATGTAATGAACAACATCTAACCAATGTCATGTCTGCTACGTGTAAACAGCTGAATACTGTATACCGTGTTATTCTGTACTCCCACATGTTTTTCTACTGTATGTGTCTCTTAATGTTATTCCCGGGTCACCCCTGAAAAAGGGACCTTCGGGGCCCAGTGGGCTTACCCGGTCATCAAAATTCAATAAATAAATAAATAAATATAGCTATTTACAAAGGCAGTACAAACAGAGAAAACTATGTCCTTCTTCTGAGGGTATCTCTTAATTCCAAGTTTGTTTCTTGCGCTCCTTGTTTCTCTAGCAAAAGCATTGCTGGGCACCATTTTTTCGCGAGTTCAGTGAGGGGAGTAGCTCGTTGGGAAAAGTCAGGATCAAATCTCTGATAATAACCAGCCAGCCCTAAAAATGACATGACGTGTTTCTTGGTTTTGGGGACAGGGCTGTTGGCTACAGCTTCTATCTTGGAAACCTCTGGCTTGACTTCTCCATTTCCCAAAACTTAGCCCAAATATCTGGTTTCCTGCATGCCCAGTGCACACTTGGTAGGATTAATTGTCAGACCTGCCTTTTTGATCGATTGGATAACTGTTCATAGGTGTTCCAGGTGGCATTTCCAGTCTGGACTGTACACCATGACATCATCCAGGTACGCAGCACAATAACCAGTGTGCGGGGATAAATTTACATCCATGTACTGCTGGAATGTAGCAGGAGCACCATGTAAACCAAACAGTATGGTGGTGAACTGATAGAATCCAACAGTGGTGGCAAATGCAGTTTTGTCTGTGGATTTTTTTAGCTAGGGGGACTTGCCGGTAACCCTTGGTGAGATCAAGGGCACTGATATACTTGGCACTCCCCAGTCTGTCCACCAAATCATCTGTTCTGGGCACATAACTGTCAAATTCTGACACTTGATTGTTTCTTAAAATCAAGGCAGATTCTTACACCCTCTTCTTTTTTTGTTTACAGTCACCATTGGTGATGACCAAGCACTTTTCGACTCTTCTTTGATACCCAAGTCTTTCATTTTTTTTTTTTGGTTTTGTTTTTGTATTTCCTTAACCACGTCTGCCCTTAACTGCTCTGGTAATCTGTGTCTTTTTTCTAATAGGGTGAGCATTCATTGCCACTATTACGTGCTCAACCCCTTTTACTCTGCCTGATACTGTGGTAAAAGTACTGTTAAATGTCTTTAGCAAGTTACGAATTTCTGCAGTTTGTTAGGAGGTCACCTTTATAGCATCAGCAGTTAGTGCCAGGCTATCATAAGCTGCATCAATATCTTACTCAGTTTCTGGTAAAACTAGGAAAGCAGCCTTTGGTGAAAAATTTTTTTTTTCTTTCCCCAACCCATTTCTTCAGGAGGTGAGTATGGTATATCTGAGTAGGATTTTAGCAAAGCAGCCTTTGGTGATTTTTTTTATTTTTTTCAACCCATTTCTTCAGGAGGTTAGCATGGTATATCTTTTTTTTTTTTTTTAATATACTTGCCGGCTCCTACGGCTTTCAGAGGAGCTCTCGTACCTCCTCCTACTCCGTCCGCCAGGGCAATCCCCCAAGGTGTCCCATCCCTTAGCCTCATCTTGCCTTGTACGGCCAAGGTGTTTACATTTTTCCCCAATTTTCTCCCTTAGTTCCCAGCCCCTTAGGATGCCAGCGCCTTTAGGACTTGCATCCAAAGAGGCAATGATAATGGTACGTCATTTCTCTCATCGCTGTATAGCGCCCCTCCCGACATATCAGAGCCGCCATTCCCTTCAAGGGCGGTGCTTCCACCGGCACTGTATGGGGTGTCACCGCTGCCCGGCGTCCTGATAATCACCCCTGAGAGGAGGCACATCCACTGTGGCCTTCGATCCTCCCTCCCTCCCCTGCCGACCCACAGCAACCCAAGTCCGTTCCTGAACTCGGGTCGCTGGTGTAGCGTGAGGTGTGTCCAGCGCCTCAACCCTTAGCGCCACCGGGCCGGCTAGCATGATATATCTTAGTAGGATGTTTAATATCAGGAGTCTCAATCTCATAGTTTACTGCCAGAATGTCTAAGCACTTTATGGTGTGACACCCCATTAATAGTCACTTGGCTGGTGGGATAATATTGTGTGTCCCCGTGGATGCAGATGACACCAGTACCTGGTCCTTTTGAACCTTGTTTCCCAGCACTTCAACATACACTAGGGTCTGTCTGCTTCCCAAATCAGTAAGTGCTTTCACAGTTTTATCTCCCACCTTGACATTTAAGTACTTGCATCCATTTGCCTAGGACAAATCTGCTCCAGTGTCAATCTTCTTACTATGGCAATTTCTTGCAATATGACCTGGCTTAGTAAAGTTAGAGGAAATAAGGTCTTTGGGTTCATATTTATTACCCTCACCAGAGTTCTTATCAGACTTGGAGGTTAAGAAGTGTCATACCAGTGCTTGGCTGTTACCTGCTGCTGTGGCATCAGTCTGGCTATTTGATAGTCTTCAGCCAAAGAAACAGCATTTTCTCCACTTTCTGGTCAGTGTTCTTATACCCAGAGCTGTACGTCTGTGGGTAAGATGTTGATGAGCTGCTCCATTGCAAATGTTTTTCTTTTTGCATATTCTTTTTATTAATTTCAAAAATTGTTTTAAACCCACAATAACACATCAACAACATGTTAACACTCATACAACATACAGATGCATTCCATATATATTTCCAGACAGACATTAATAAATTAACAATACATAAATTATAAATTGATATTGTTCACCTTATCACTTTAGCCCAGCTCCACTATCTCCACATTTCATTCATTTTACCAACGGTAGCCTACACCTCCTCTTAACCAATTTTTCCCCTTTTAGCAACAGCCACCTTTATTTTATAGTTCTCTATTTACCCTGAACATTCCTATCCCTATCCCAATCCCAAGCTTAGTGTATTTTCCTCCTCTCCTTAATGAAGCCAGAAGAGGGGCTCATTCTCTATAGAAGGATTCCCCTCTATTCTTAAGCACCAGAGTCAGCCTTTCAAGGGCTAATGTTTGCATAACAAGTCTACGTCATTGTGCAATCGATGGTGTTGCACATGTTACCCTGGTATTCTGTATGCAGTGCCTCACCAATATGAGTACTATCCTCATCCAGCGTGGGAGAGGTTCCCAGACTCCTTCTTTTCCTGGATCCATTCCAAATAAACCCACAATGTGTTCTGCCGCAGGGGAACCCTGCCGATAGACTGCGGCTTCCCTAACCCCCCAGAAAACCTGGAGGACTCTGCAGCCCAGAAACAATGTATGTACGTCCCCGCTCACTTCCACATCTGCCACACAATGGGAAATGGCTGAGTGCCCTATGTACTACCTCTGGGACAGTATAGTCTATATACAAATTTATAATAGGCCTCCTTATACTTATCACATATTAGAAGTCCTACATGCCCTTCTATCAGCATTTGACAATTATCTTCGGTTATGTCACTCCCTGTATCCCTTATTCACAGCATTCTTGTTTTCTGAGTATGGTCTGGACAGTCCTGCTTCCCTACTTTCGCAGCCTTCCTAACAAATCCCTTGGGATCTCTGCGCGCCTGATATATCATTAATTCTAGCTCTCCCCATTTCTGCGCTGACTCCCCACCCCTATCCATTTTAGACACAAAGGCCCTTAACTGGAGGTATGGAAACATCTGCTGCTTTTGTAACTCCAGGTTTTGTACTATGTCCCCTAACGAGTTTAAAGTTCCCTGCTTGACCACATCCCCTATACTCTGTACACCCTTCTTTTCCCACTCCTTAAACCCTCCATCTGCTATCCCAGGGAGGAAAAAAGGGATTGTCCGCCACAGGCAATAGCAGGGTCTCACCCCTACTTATCCCCCGTTTCTTCTTAAGACAGTTCCATGCTTCCAGCACTGATATTACTAATGGGTTACCCCCTCCAAGAATGCTTGAGCCCTCTACTATATGCAGACAACCCTTGGCACTCCCATTGTTCGAGATCCACCCAGCTGGCCACCACTGGCCTGTGCACCCAATCTGCCACATACCGCTGCTGTATTGCTAAATAATAATTCCCGAAATCCGGGAAATGTAATCCTCCTCTGCCTATTGCCGCCTTAAGTCTCCGCAAGCTGGTCCTAGGGTGCTTTCCACACCATATAAACTTACTAAATACTTTCTCAGTCTCCTGGATATCCCTTCTTAACAGGCCTGACGGTAACATTTGCATGGGATACAATATTCTCGGGAGTACATTCATCTTTATCAGATTAATGCGGCCTAACCAAGATATAGGGAGTTGCATCCAGCGTCTCAGGTCTCCTACCTTTTTAAGCAAAGCCGTATAATTTAGCCCATACAGCACCCCTATCGTTCTACCTACCGTTATACCCAGATAGGTAATAGACTTATCCTTCACCTGTAGTCCCCACCTCTCATCCTCCGCCTCCTTCTTATGAAAGCACATCAGCTCTGATTTACCTAAGTTTATTTTGTACCCCGAGAATTCAGTCAAAGCATCTATTAGTCTCAGCAAAGGCAACATGGAGATCTGTGGGCGTCTAACAAGCAGGAGCATATCATCCGCATATAGAGCTACTGTGTGTAGTGTACTCTTAGCCCCGGTTACCCAGTGGAATTCCTGACATTGACGGAATGCTATAGCCAGTGGTTCTAATGCCAATGCGAATAATAACAACAAGGGGGGCAGCCCTGTCTGCTCCCCCATTCCAGCTCCACCACATCTGTGAGTTGTTAACCAATATCCGGCCTTAGCGCCCAGTACATGCTCCTCACCCACTGCACTTATGATTCACCCAGACCAGACTGGCCCAGTACCTCAAAGAGGTATTCCCACTCCACTCTGTGGAACACTTTTCTGCATCCATAGAGATGATGTACGTTTTCTCATGTATTCGCCCTGCTCTCCATACCACATTGAGCAGCCTCCTCATATTGTGATACGAAAATCTCCCTTTTATAACGCCGGTCTGGTCTGGGTGAACCAACACAAGCAAACAGTCCTCCAGCCTCATAGCCAACACTTCAGCTGTAATTTTTAGATCACAATTTAAAAGTGATATTGGCCTATAAGAGGCACATTCCAATTTATCCTTGCCTGGTTTGGGAATTAGGCAGATCAGGACCTCAAAACATGAGGCAGGCAATACCATACCCTCCCTCCTTCCTCCCCACCGCACAATTCACACCTACACCTCCAGCGTCTGCCCATAAGACCTTTAATATTCACTGGGAATCCATCTGGGCCACTTACCTTCCCTCTCTACAATTTCCCTATGGCTTTAATTGTTTCCTCCTTCCTTATTGGCTGGTTTAACCTCTCCCTCTGCACCGATGAGAGTCTTGGAAGCCTCGTCTTATCTAAAGCTTTGCGTCTCTTGGGCCTTGCTTGGCAACCTGCCCTATACATCTGCCCATAATAATCCGGGCTTTCCTTATCTCCTGGGGTTCCCTATGTACCCTCCTTCCTTCCCTTTTATACCCGTTACCTTAGTGGGGCATTTACCCCCCCTTCATTAACCTCACTAATAGGGGTCCAGGCTTATTAGACCATTTGAACATTTGCTGCCTACAGAAGAACAGGGATGTCGTGGCTTCACTTCTCACCAAGGCATTCAATGCCTCCCTGGTGGCAGTTAACAATTGCATTGCCTCCCCTTGTTCGCCCCTTGCCACCCTTTTTTCCAGGAGCTTAAGCTTCTTTTCTAGCTCCTGCCTCTTTTACGTGCTCACAGCTTATTTTTTGGCCATAAACACTGTAATGGCCCCCCTCATGTAGGCTTTGCCTGCATCCCAATATATAGCTTTTGAGACCCCACTGTCCTCATTGGTTTCCTTGTATCTTTGCCATTGATCCACTAGGTATTCCCTGAACTCCTAGTTTGTAAGCATGTACGACGGGAATCTCCGTTGGGGGGTAGAGACCCTATCCCCTCGGAACTGGATCCTCCCCATGTCCATCGCATGGTCTGAGATGTGTATAGGGCCATGAACTATATCCAGCACCCTATTATGCCAACCCCTCGGCAGGAATATGTAATCAATCCTGCTCCACGTCCCATGAGGGCTAGAAAAGAAGGTGTATTCCCTAGCCCCCCCGGATACATCATCCACCAACTATCCACTAGGTCCATATCTGCTATTTCCTCCTGCCACAGACCCAGTGCTTCAGTCCTCCTTCCCTTGCCTTCTGAGTGGTCTAGCACTGGATCCATGGTACTATTCAGATCTCCCCCCCCCAGACCAGACCGGGAATGTTCTTTCATTAATACATCCAGGGCTCAGGGAAGAACCGGGATCATACACACAGCAGGGGCATAGACGCCACCAAGGTAACTGTTTCCCCATACAGTTGTCCCTAACAAACACATACCTCCCATTCTGGTGATCTCTCACCACCCTAGTGATCTCCAGTGGTAACTGCTTGTGCAGAAGGATGGCCACTCCTCTTTTACGGGAGGAATACGAGGCAGCAAAGCATTTACCTGTCCGCCCCTTCACCAGCTTGGTATGCTCTACATCCAATAAATAAGTTTCCTGGAGTAAAGCAACCTGTGCTCCTTTTCTTTTAAGTGCTGCTAATAATGTTGTCCATTTAACCGGGTTATTAACCCACCACACATTCCAGGAGACCACTTTCAGTTCCTGTGGATTAGCCATATTGCAACCCTCCATTTTCCCGTCTCTTGCCACCTTCACCCCTTTCCCGGTCAAGACTATGAGCTGGTTTCCATGAAAATTTGTGTCCCATACAGAATGCATCACATAACACACATTGATGAACTATGTACACAGAACGAATAAGAACCTTAACTTTCCATCCTTCTCCCCATTCCTCCATTGAATTATAAATGCTCTTCTTCCTCCCTCCCTCCCTCCCACCCCAACCAAACCGTGAAAAGCCACACCCCATGCCCCCCTTGACACCAATTGCTGAGTAGCATGTGTGTCTCAATCCCTCCATGGACAAGATGCCCCAGTGCTCCGACAATGGTCGGCCCCAGTCTGTATCCCTGTTTAACCCAATCGCATAACATATTCATTATAATGAAACTCAAGTGGTATTTCACACCGTACCCCTTCATATACATTCTTTTCATGCCCTTCATCACGCTCCCATCTCTTCTCTTCCCCCCCCCTCCCAATTTATCCTTTACCAATGCCCCGGCCCCGAAAGACATGCACAGTCAAGAAGGTTGTTGAATTCACCTCCTGCGAGGGGGAGCAGGCCGCGCCATTAATACATGCGCTAAGCCGGCCCCACCCCGCTCACAACATGTCCAGTTCTCGATATGTGGCCAGAACAGTCCATCCCATGGTCGGCATGATTTTACCGAGTGGGCAATCCCCACGCCCATAAATCCACTCCGGACCATTCCTCACTATCATCTGCTTTTATTGAGAATGTCCCCTCCTTTCTGTGCATTGTCCTGCTCCTCTTCTCTTCAAAACATTGAGGGCACGAACAAACATCGGGGGAGAGTACCAGTCTGGCAGCACTTAGTGACAGCAAACATATGCAAGGCCACCCTCGTATGGAAATAACAGTTAACAATATGTTTGTTAGTCCAGTTCCCAAGTCCCAATACCACGCTTCCAATCAACTGAGAATATAATCGGATATAGTACAGTGTAAATTCAAACCTTTTCCACAGTTAGCCAGCATTTTTCTGCAGCTCCTTTATGAATTGTTCAGCTTTAGGAACATCCCAGAAGGAGAACGTCGCACCCTCGTGCCAGATTTTCTAAACCACTGGGTATATCAGGAAGGTCTCCACTCCTAGGCCTCTTAAATGAGCCATTAACGGGTTGAACATCTTACGTTTTCTGAGCAGATGAAGTGAGTAATCTTGCGAGCGATAGAGCCTCGCCCCTATGTATTCCAAGGAGCCCTTTTCCCGATATGCTTTTAGCACAGTCCCCCGGTCTTGGAATGCGTGGAATCTCATAATTATTTGCCTAGGTGGTTGGTTACCGGGGGGTCGAGGCATCACGGCCCTATGCGCCCGCTCCAACTTCAGTAGCCCATTCTTTGGATGCAGTCCAAGCAGTTCTGAGCACAAAACTTTAGCATGTCCCCCTTTTCTGCACCCTCAGGCAGGGCCCCTAATGCGCAAGTTAAGGCGCCTATGGTAGTTCTCTTGATAGCTGAATGATTCCTTTAAGTCATCTAACTCTTTCTGTAACCTTGCCACTTGCCCAGGGACTTCCATAGTTTCATCTTCCAGTCCAGCAATTCGGTCTTCCATCTCTCCAACCCTGTTGCCCTGCAGTGTCTGCTGTTCTAACACCTTCTGCAGTTTCAGCTCGATTTTTTTTTTTTTTTTTAATTTCTCTATCTTCCTCTCTGCCTGCCTCCTCCGACCCTTCAGTGAGGACCCCTTGGACATCCCACTGCCCAGAACCCTGCCCACACAGACCACAGATCCCCATAGAGCCGCGGATTACCCCCCGGTCGGGGCCGAGGTGGGGGTTCTAACCCCGTAACTTACGTTTAAATCGGTCTCATGGTCTGTTGAAGTAGACGCGGGCACTCAGTGGCACGTCCAAAGTCCTCCCATCTTCCGGTTGAGGCAGGATGCGTTCCCGTTTTCTCCCTCCCGAGCAGCCGGCGGCCTCCCTGGCGTCCATGGACGCCGCAAGTCGGCGTCCCGTGCTGCTCAGCGGCCAGCCATCCCTAGTGGGGCTTGCAGTTCCCGGCCTCCGCCGGGTCAGGCAAGTGCGGCATCGGCCGAATCCCTCCCCGGAGCAGGCGAGCTGTCGTCGGACGCTCAAGCCTGTCTCCCCCCGGCCGACCCACCGACGACCCGTGTCCGCTCCCGAACCCGGGTCGCTGGCGTGGAGCAAGGTGTGGCATCCAGCGCCTCAACCCTCGGCGCCACCGGGCCGGCCTCAGCTCGATTTTACGCTCTAGTTTCAGCAGCCGGGGTTCCATCACCTCTACAACCTGTCCTGTTAACTTGCAGCCTAGCGCGCTCACTTCCGTCATGGAAAGCGATATAATGCCTGCGTTTTCACTTGCTGCCGCAGCCGTCAACTTCTTCCCGGATTTTCCGGCCAAACGCTGACTTTTCCTCAGACCTGGCATGAGATATTCCTCCATGGTACCCTCTGCCATATACTTAAACACTCGCTTTCTGTGAAATAAACTTTTAAAGGGTTTTTTCCTTTACTTTTACCAACTGTTGTATCGGAGCAGTGCCCAGGCACGTCTATCCAGCTAGCTGCTCACCTGCGCCCCCCCCATTACAAGTGTTTTGCCCTCTGGTTGAAGCCATTTCATAAGGAGTTCTCCAAGTCGGGTGAAGGCTTCGGGGATTGTCGACTGAGTTGGACTTCAGAGACCGAACTGTCTGCCAGTAGGTCTCTCCTGAGATGTCATATCTTTTTAAGGACCTCTCTCTTCACCAGGTAAGTTTTCTGACTGTGCGGTGTCCATATTGCTGTTGGAAGTTGGGCTTTCCCTGTCAGGTAAGGTACCAGTCTGATTGCCCATTGCTGCTTTGGCCACTGGTAAGCTGCAGCCCTTTCGAAGTTGTCAAGTAGCCGCCGATATCATCCGAGGACACTGTTTTGTAAGTTTGTCTTTTAAGTTTTTGGTGTTTTGTTGTCTGCTGAACCTGTGCCAGAACCTCTAGCTTTGATAGCTTGCAAGGCATCCAGCCACTACTGCTCCAGTCGCTGCATCTCTTCTCTGTTTCTCCTTCTCTTTTTGTTGAATAGTCCATCATTGGAAAAAGGCAGTCAGGCTTTCAGGTTCTGCCACTGCTTGTTCTTATCTTCTCTCCCCAGTCACTGGTGCTGACTGCACAGTCTCAGCTTGGACTTCTGTTTCTGCTAGTTTGGCTGCCATTCTTCTGGTAACCACTCCTGGGCTTGCTGCTGCAGAACCCATACCTTTCTCTGTGCTTCCCTGGCACCAGGTCTAGTACCCACGCACAAAACTCCTGGTTTTGGAGTATGCACATCATAAATCCCACTCCTAACATCATCTGTCATTGAGGGACAGGTCAGGAAACCATAGGAAACACAGGAGCAGTTTTAAAAATCGCAAATAGCGTTTTATTTTTCTCAATAGCAGCAAAATAAAAAAAAATTATTCAGTATTACTATTTACAAAGGCAGTACAAACAGAGAAAACCAAGTCCTCCTTCTGAGGGCATCTCTTAATTCCAAATTTGTCTGTCTCTCACTCCCCTTGTCTCTCTAGCAAAAGCATTACTGCTCTTTTTATAAATCTTTGTCTGGGAACTCATTAAGAGAGCATGCTTCTCACAGAATGTTCTTGTACGTTTCATTCCATGCAGGTGCAACAAAACAGTACATGGTGTCCCAGAACTGACCTCTTGTTCGCAGCTCTGCAAAGGGCTTAAAAACTGCATCTCCGATTAACCCCTTGAGTTCCAAATATCTTTGCAATCATTTCAACAGTATAACTATATATACACATGTGTGTGTACATTGTGTGTGTGTGTGTGTGTGTGTGTGTGTGTGTGTGTGTGTGTGTATGTATGTATGTGTGTGTATATGTGTATGTATGTATATGTGTGTGTGTGTGTGTGTGTGTGTGTGTGTGTGTGTATGTGTGTATATATATATGTGTGTGTGTGTGTGTGTAGTATATTAGAGGCAAAAAAACTCCGTTTAATGCATTAGCTAGGGTTGTTCCACAGCGACAAAGAGAGTGAGAATTAAGCTGTTAGGGTTGAAAAAACCCCTTGGACCCCCTGCCCACCCCCAACCCGGCATTGGGTGTGCATTGGAGTCGTCGCTATAACTCTCACCCCATCACATGTGTAAAACAACAGAATGCTAGGAGCATGGGGTGAGTTAGGACCGTGACCCCAATACACACCCCAATGCCGGGTTGGGGTGGGTAGGTCCAAGGGGTTTTCAACCCTAACAGCGAATTTCCTCACTTTGTCGCCAGGCAACAATCCTAATGCATTAAACTGATTTTTTGCCTCTAATTTCCTTCTTTTGAGAATGATAACTAGAAATAGTGAATGTAATGCAGCGACGGGAGCACGGGTCCAAGCGCTAACAGTGAGCAAGATATGTAACGCAAGCGCAATGAGAACAGAAAGTGGTAGTATCTACACAGTGGCGTAGCGGAACGGTCTGCCACGGATGTGTTGTCACATAGTAACATGGTGCCTGCAAACGGAAATTTCAATGGGCATGGTGACGCAAACTAAAACAGAAAGAGAAACAGTACTGTAGACACAAATGGCAAAAAATAACAGAAACGCAACCGAAAATTAAAACGCCAAGGATAACGCACATGGTGGCGCAGACGTCAGCAGTAAGTGAAACGGGTACGGGACCTCAAGCAGAAAGGGCAACAGTAACAGTAATGTAAGCTCACAGGCTGGTTTTCCCCAAAAGCTGCATAGAGAAAGACAGTGAGTACAAAGAATATATGCATAATAATGGATATCAGAGCAGAAAATGAGGACTTGGAATACTAAATAGGTTATATCTCAGAAACCGTACGACATATAAAACAAAATTAAAACTGATTATTTACAACTGTCCTAGCTAATTCTGTACTTGCATTTTTCCGACGAAAACTCCGTATCTTGCACCGTTTCCGAGATACGGGCCCTGAAAGGCGCGGCGAACGCCGTAATGTTATCCTATGGGAAAGAAAGAGAAGTTCGGAGCACCATAACTTTGCCTCCCTGTAATATTTTTTCACCAAACCACGGAAAGGCACATCTGTGGGCTGTTGGCTCTCTTCCCTCCAAATTTCAGGAAAAAAGACCAAACCGTTATTTTGTAGCAGGGAGCCAAAGGATTCTTGTAATGCGTCGGGCGCCATAATGTTATTCTATGGGGAAAAAACGTCAACTTTGGAGTGCCGTAACTTTGCCGCCGTGTAATATTTTTTTCAATACAACACTGAAAGGCACATCTGTGAGATATCGGCTGCGTTCCTTCCAAATTTCAGCCCCAAACTCCCAACTGTTCTTTTGCAGCGCAGTGCCAAAGAATCGCTGTCACTTTCCACATGTAGAAAACTACTGTAATTTGCGAAAGCTTTTGCAAAAAGTTCGACACTTCCGTGAGTGAAAGTAATTTGCGAAAGTACTTTTTCCAGAAATTTGGAAAACATATTTCTGGGGTGTTTTACCACAAAATAAAGACATGGCAAGCATCCTCAGGGTCCAACTAGGTGAATACAAAAAGAATTAGGTTGCTAGAGGGTCCCAGATTTAAATGCCAACCATTTTTCTGATCACCAACTGAAAACAAAATGGCTGATTTGCGAAAGTATCAGGCCCATTTGCGAAAGTAAAAATGCATTTGCGACACTGTCGAACTTTTTGTTAACTTTTCCCATTGACTTATAATGGGAAATTGTTTTTTGAATAACTTTTGAACCGTTTAATATTTTTTCACCAAATCTTTGAAAGGCACATCGGGGACCCGGGCCGCATGTTCCCTGAAGATTTCGGGCCGGTCGCGCAAACCGTGCGACCTGTACGCGCGACCGTAGAATTCCAGAAAAAGCGTACACGTGCACGCAAATCACGCTTAATAACTCCGCAGCCGTGTATCCAACCGGTACGAAACTTGGCAGATGCCAAGGCCTATGGTTCTTGATCATGTATTCCAAATTTCAGCCAAATCCGTCAGAGTTGCAAAGTTATTAAGGTGCAAAGTTTTGGGGTTTAGCATAGAAATGGCTCCTCAACCCTAACTATGGTAGCACAGTGTGTGTGTGTGTGTGTGTGTGTATATGTGTGTGTGTGTGTGTGTGTGTGTGTGTATATATGTGTGTGTGTGTGTATCTATATATATATATATATATACACACACACACACACACAAATCACATTGTCCCCACAATGCAAAGCATCATGGGCTGCATATGCAGATCGCCACAGAATATTATTCTGGTTCAAATTTAAGCAGAAGTGCTTGGTGCCAAAGGCCTCTCACACAGTTGCAAAGGTTGCCAACAGGAAAGACATGCGTTTACGTCCTACCAGGACTCATCAGTATGCCTCATCTGTTAGACACCCAGTGAAATGAACCAGCTACCCTAAGATGGTCTATCTGGGTTATGTTGTGGTGAACCCAATTAAAACAAAAAAACAATTTAAAAGACAAAAACCTCTGTGCGCAAGCACTGAGGCAGTAGTTACCCCAAAGGGCATTTGGCCAGGAAGCCAAGTTTCAAAGAAATACAAAATCACATGCTTGCACACAGAGGTTTTTTGTCTTTTAAATTGTTTTTTTGTTTTTGTACACAAACGCAAAAACACAATCAGTAATGTTAAGGCAAACTGTGATGGAAACAATGAAGTAAATAAAATAGGTAATGCTAATACCAGCGCAAACAATGCGCACATGGTGGCGCAAATATAGCGATAAAAGCAATGGTAAGAGAAATGCAAGCATAGCGTCAATGAAAACAAGAAATGGTAACTCAACGGAAATGCAAACAGTAACTGAAATGCAAACGCGACGCAGAGACGGAAACAGTATCGCTACCGAAAATGCAAATGCTAAGGCCAACAGAAACTCAAACGGTGATTAACATGCAAACAGTAACGGTAACACCATTGGAAACGCAAACACAAGCGCGTACACAAATGCAAATTGTTATGCACACTGTGATGCAAAAGGAAACGCAAACAAAAACAATAATGGAAATGCAAATGGTAATGAATGCAAAGGGTAATGCAGACGGTTACGTAAACGCAAGTGCAAACGCTAACTGTAACAGTAACACAAACACACACACTTTTTTTCCCAAAAAGGTGCATTCAGAAGCACAGTGAATACAAAGAATGTATGCATAATAATGGCCCTCTGAGCAGAAAATGAACACTTGGAATAGTAAATTGCTTGTATTTCAAGAACCGTATGACGTAGAAAACATTTTTAAATCTCATTATTTATGGTTTTCCTGGCTAGTTTTGCACTTAAGCATTTTTTTCCGACAAAGTCCGTATCTCGGAGCGTTTCCGAGATACAGGCTCGAAAGGCACGGCGGACGCCATAATGTTAGTCTATGGGAAAAATAGTCAACTTCAGAGTGCTGTAACGTTGCAGCCCTCTAATATTTTGTCACCAAACCACCAAAAGGCACATCTGTTGGATCGGCTTTTTTCCCTCCAAATTTCAGCCCAAAAGACCAAACTGTTCTTTTGCAGCAGGGTAGCAAAATTTCCTGTTGTTTTGGGCATAGCGTAGCAAATCATGACACTTTCAAGAAAAAAAAAAAAAATCACAAAGTGTCACACTTTACACACTACAGTTTACAAAATTTGAAAACATATTTCTGGGTTGTTTAACCCCCAAAAAGGACATAGCTAGCATCCTCAGGGTTCGACTAGGTGAATACAAAAATAATTGTGTCCCTAGAGGGTCCCAAATTTAAATGCCAAGCATTTTTGTGACCAGTAGATGAAAAAAATGGCTGACTCACGACACTACATGGGTCATTTGCGACATTAAAAACTGCATTTGCGACACTGTCAAACTTTTTAACTTTTCCCATTGACTATAATGGGAAACTTGTTTTTTGAATAACTTTCGAACCGTTTAATATTTTTTCACGAAATCTTTGAAAGGCACATCAGGGACAGGCACAAGCAAAAAATGCGCAAAAAAAGCAAAAATGCGACACGGAACAACGCTTTATAACTCCGCAACCATATATCCGACCGGTACAAAACTTGGCAGATCCAGAGATCTATGGTACCGCTCCGTGCCTGTCAATGTTCAGGCAAATCCATGATATGGTGGCAAAGTTATTAACTGACAAATTTCACACTTTAATCTTCAATGGGGTACTCAACCCTAACTATATTGGCACTACCATGCCACTATAATATAATTTATATCTGTGTGTGTGTGTGTGTGTGTGTGTGTGTGTGTGTGTGTGTATAACGTATATATATTTTGTATGTATGTGTAATAGATAACCCACACTAAGTAGGCGTATGCTTCAGCCACCTAGGCGTGCGTATATCAGAGTGTGCCTGCACACCCTAGAGTGGGTTATCTCTTATAAAATGGCAGAATTGTTTTGGAGGGGTGAAAGTGCAGGTGTGCGTCACTCTGATATATGCTGATGATCATGTGCTTTAACCAATCAGCAGACATGATTTTTCATATATATATATATATATATATATATATATATATATATATATATATATAGATGGGTAGAAATTGCAGCAATATTATTGGCTGAACAGCATTACATGACCATGCATATATCAGAGTGCGCCACACACCTGCACTTTTACCCCCAAAACAATTTTGACATTTTATAAGACAGATAAACCACTCTGAGGTATGCGGTCACCTGATATACTATCAATTTGCGGGTTGACGACACCAAGTGAAGGCAGATATCGGAGTGCGCACTGACACCCCAGAGTGGTTTATCTATTACATATATACATACACACATACGGCAAACATCCATTCAGGAGAGTGCAGAACGTTTCTTCAAAGATGCTGTTTCTCACTTTGCCTTGTCTCGAGCCCCCCAGCATTCCAGTGGCAGATCTTAATGTAAGTTGAAGAGGTGGCCACTCCGACAGTGCTCCTGTTGTTTAACAGCTAAATCCTGAAGATTTTGTTTTACAAAGTTTTGTGTTGGTCTGTTTACTGTTGCTCTTTTCCAGAACATGTTATAGTGCAAAAGTAAAATGTTTCCTCAGTCTTTTACACAGTTCTCAAACATTTCCAGGAACCATGGACTAAACCACAGTTTGCTCTTTGCTCACTATGACTGCAGTAGAGTTTGCGGTTTTAGATTTAACAGCCTAGCTGTTCCACTTTAACAGTTCCACTTTATTGAAAACATCAAAGAAAGTGTTTCTGCTTATTTTACAGCAGTTTAGGCTCACAGCTACTGTTGTTGAATATAGAGAAATACTAGCCAGCTCGCAGTGACTGTGGTCAATATTTAAAACTGTCTCTCTATGACTGCACACATTGTTTCACAGTGGTACCAGTTTTTGCTCTGTCAAATTAAACTGGACCTACAGGTTTCAAAAGGTGCCAACATTGTGTCACTGTTTGCCTGAGGCAGATGAGCATATGGAGTGCTATAAGTTTTGGGGCCCAGATCATAACTGGGCAAACGGGGATCAGTGCAGAGCTTTTTTTGTCTTAACGCACATAAAAGGAGATGGGCAAATGGCAGTCTATCCGGTTCAGCCTCTCTGCTGAATTCCTGAGAGTTTTCCCCTAGTAAACTGGTTTGAGCGTATTCTTGTAATAATGTATGCAAAGCAGCTTCTTCCAAAAACCAGTCTTAAGCAGAGTTGGCAAGAGAAACTGCAAAAAAGCATAAATCTCTGCTGAGTTAATGTAGATAGTAAGGACTCCCACAAAAGGCGTGCTGAGGAGTCCTTCGGTCACACCAGCCTTAAAAAGACTAGAAAAGAAAAGCACTTGGAGCCAAAAAAAGAAAACCTAAATGAGCCAGTCATTCAGCCATGTGGTTCTGCTCAGGGGCTACATGTGAATTAGCTCTGGACAATTTGCTCCTGTGTCAGGCCGCTCCCCCGACAGTTCGTTCCAGCAACAGTGGTTCCCTGGCAAATTTGTTCCATTACAGTTGGCTCCCACAATATATAATTAAACACACTTTGACTTCTCACCATTAGTTTATGAAAATTTCTGTTTCATAACAGGAAATACACTCCAATTTACTTGAAATGCAAGTCAGATGTAACAAATTTGTCATGGAGCCTGTTGGGGAATGAATTTGCCAGAGAGCCAGCTGCCGCGGGAGCAAACTGTCTGAGGAGCGACTTGACCCAGGAGCGAATTGACCCAAGTGAATTGACATGTCCCCCTGTTCGAGTGCCTTCTATGCAGGAATTTAAACAAATGTGGCATTTCTTAGGAACTATGAAAGAACAGGCATCTCAAACTTCGTTCCTCAGCTACACCTAGTGTCATGCAGGAGAAATAGTATTATGAAGAGGAGGAGGAAGGAACCTATTACTCCAGAAGTCACGGGCGATGAGGAAATAAATTCAACCCCTCCCCCATAAACCTTTCCAAGACCAGTCCTTCTGTTCTTTCTTCCTTCAAGGAATGGCAACTATGATTAATATCCCCACTGTGGAAACAGATTCTCACATTGGGGAGTTAAAGCTATTTAAAGATGTTGTGACTGACCACAACCAAGAGAGTCAGTGTCCCCATTCATGACGCATTTAAACAGATGAACAAGAAAGTTTTACCTTTATTCAAATATAGATGGACAAGCTCGCAACTGTACATGATGGTCAAACAGACGTTGTTCCATAGAGCACATTAATGAAAGAAACACTTGTTTCCTCTCCCATGGTTCTGGGGAACCTCCAGTCAGAAACCTGCAACTTGAAATGAAATAAAAACAGGTAATTCAGGAAGTTGATTACATTCTGTCAAGAGTAGATGGATTTGTTCTTTTCCTTTTTTTTTTTTTTGTTAAAAGTTGCACCCTCCTGCACCAGCTTCCAAGTTATACCCTCCCCGACTACTACATAACCACTAGATACTGTAAACAAGATAGGCTCAATGCAGCTTACAGAGTATTAGCAACTTTATTATGACTGCTACATAAATGAAGTAACTAAGGACTAAAAGATTGAAAAGGTCACAGTTGCAGTTTAATATGTATAATACAAACGTGACTTCTTCTCCAGATAAGTAGAACACTTAATGTAAGGAGAATTAACTGACAGAAACTGAGTTTGTAACTATTTTATAAACACTCTACATCCTCCTTTTTTAATAAAATAGATAGATATATATTAAAAAGCAACACATTGCCAGCATCTACAACACCAGTTAAGAAGACAGAAAAGATATACAGTATGGTAACCTGGACTGGTTCAGAATATCTTTATGTACACCCTAACCCAGAGGATCCAGTACTGGCTGCTGCGTAAATAGGCACAAACAGCCTTTTCATCAGCACCACCTGATAGATTTCAGGAAGACTGACACACTGGTTAAAAAAAAAAAAAAATCTTACTTTTCTGCCATATTCATTATGACTGAGACAGCATTCTTGAGGTACACGTGATCATCACTTTACCTGGAAGCACTCTGGAAGCTTTGATGCCTTTTTATGACCCGTTTGCCTTCTGGCGGGGGCACAGATGCTACATCATGTAAAAGCTGGTCTAGACGCCACCAAAAACCAATTGCATATGTCTGGATGTTAATGATACAGCAGTCTGAGCCCTGGCGAATGGCATCTACCAGAGGATATGCGTGGTTAAGATACACAGGATTATCTGTGTATCTACAGAACAAGCCTGCAGACTTCCTTTTTGAGGATACAGCACCATTTGGAGACTGGGCAGAGTTCTATGAATAAGATCAATTGAAAACAAAACTATTTTTAAAAACTTGGTTAAAAAAAAAGACCTGTCCAAAAGGTACTACAGACTCTATGGGAAGGGAAGTTCCAAGGATTTAATCCTTGAGCCTGACGGTTCTGTCCTGCGGCGTACCCCAGGGCTCGGTCCTTTCACCAGTGTTGTTCGCGGTGTATATGCTACCCCTAGGCATGGCCATTAGACAGTTTGGGCTAGGGTTTAACTGCTATGCAGATGATACCCAGCTCTACCCATCTCTTGCACCCAGGACTCTGGTTGCTGTCAACGTGTTTAATAAGTGCTTGATGGAGATCCAGAACTGGATGACTTCTAGCTGGCCGAGATTGAACCCCCAGAAGACTGAGATTAGTGGTTGAGCTGGGCCATAAGGGGGCATTGACAGCTAGTGGGGGCATTACTGGGTTCTGGCTTGGTGACTCAGATCTGTTGGCTTGCCCCAGGGTGAAGAATCTGGGAGTCATCCTGGTCAACAGCCTGACAATGAAGGCCCAGATATCTGTCGTTGTCCGAAGTGGCTTTTTGTATCTTCCCAACATCCACCAGATCAGATCCCTAATCCCACCTGAAGACCTGGCCACACTGATCCATATGTTTCTGACCCGAAGCTATACTATTGTAACGCTCTACACCTCGGGTTAGTGGAGATATGCTGTGACACCTGCAGCTGCTGCAGAATGCAGCTGCTTGGTTACTCATGGGCTTGCCTAGATCTAGTCATATCTCTCCGGCGCTGCATGACCTGCACTGTCTGCCAGTGAAGTTGCGTGTATAATTTAAAGTAGGTTTGCTGACCTACAAAGCACTGCACAGAATAGGCCCAGCCTAGCTGAGTGAGCTCCTGCATCTGTACACCCCAGTTCGGTCACTCCATTCCTCCTCCGAGGGTCTCCTGACAGTACCAAGGGCAAAACTAAAAACTTCTGGTGACCAGGCCTTTGAAGTAGCAGACTCAGTGTTCTGGAATTCCTTGCTCAGGTCCCTGAGGGAGGCCCCCTCGGTGGAGGTTTCTAAGAAGGGGCTGAAAACATATCTCTTTTTCAGCAGGCATTTAGTCAAATTGTATAACATCTGCAGCATATCTACCTATAATTTTAAACTGAGTTTAGTACAGTGATCATTTTGTGGTTATTTTTTAGTGGGATTTTAGGTCTTATACTGCAGTGTTTTTATGATATTCTTAATTGTTTTGTTTGTTTTATGTTCTGTATTGTACTTATTGTAATGGTGCCCTAGGCCTCAGGGGAAGGGCACCAAATACAAATAAAATCATCTACTACTACCACTGTCCAACAGTATCAACAGCAGCCATATAGTACACCAGGAGGATCACAAAAAGGTAGAGGCGGAAAGGACAGGGGGCAAGCAGCAGCACCAGCTCAACCACCACAGACAAAACCCAACCCCTGACGAGGCACTGGTTGCCACTGTTCACCCTCCAGTGGGGGAGGGGAGGATGATTCTCTCACCATCCCCCTAGTAGTTGAAGTGTGTCCCAGCAGACAAAATGGGTGCTGGAAATTCTGAGAGGGCCCCAGGCTGTCTTGTTACAACTCCAAAACTAAAAAAAGTTCAAAACATTCAAACCAAATTCACCTGAAGAGACATAGCAGGTGAAATTGGAAGTTCAAAAACTGCAATCTCTTAATGCTGTAGAGCCAATACCAGCAACATAAATGAGTAATGTATTTCTCCCAAGGGACAGGGAGTGGCGACCAATCCTCAACCTCGGGTGTCGGAACAGACACCTAAAGAAGGAAGAATTCAAAATAGTCACCTTGGCAAACAGTAATTCTGTCTCTGCAGCAAGAAAACTGGTTATGCTCCTTTGATGTTTAAAGAGCAGCTATCTACTAAAATAAAAAAAGTTACAACTACTTTATTCACGACAGTTATGTTTATTGCTTTCTGTGATTTATTTTCTCCTGTTACTGGTCTCCTAAATATTTTTTAATTTTTTATTGAAATTATCATAAGAGGCGCACAACATGAATAAAACATTAACCAAGAAACATTTTAGTGAAACACCAGCATTGTATGATACAGGGTAGAAAGACAACTCCTTAATATTTTAGATAATGCAGTTCTTATTTCACCATGTCTTTTCAAAGGCATCTGGTTGTCCACTACTGACCTCACAATTGCTTCATTTGTGACATCAGCTTCTTGTTGTGGTGTGGGATGTGATGTCGTAAACAAGGGCACTGTGAGGTCAGCTGGGGGACACTCCAGTGCTCTTACAAAAATATCTTGACTATCTTACTAAGATGTGCTGTAAAGCCAAGAAATGAAAACTAAAAATTAGAACAATGTAGTCTAGCAAATTGTAATACCCGAGTCCTATTTTTTAATAGGTGCTGAAGTTGATGCCTGCACTTCAAGGATGCCAGCCTACTTCCACATCCTAATACAAGCAAAGCACAGAAAGTATATAGGTTTCAGAGTAGGTCTGAGTCAGTATTAGTATTGTGCTGTACCTTTTGGACTGCCTTCTGTCTCATGAGTATTCCCACCCAGGCAGTTGAGCATCCTGGGTTGGCCTAAGCGGCCCTTTTCTGGGACAAATTCTGTATTTCTGTGTATTCACACAAAGTTCATAGCTATAGAAGCAGCAGCATTTTGAAGCAATGGAGTGATGGTCTAGCCATACTTGGATGACTGGTTAGTGTGTGAGAACCGGAGAACAGGTTATCAATAGAACAGGCTATGTCCTTGATGTGAATGTTGTGGTTAATACTGAAATTAGAAAAATCAAACCTGAAACCCGCACAGTACTTGCACATATAGGAGCAGAACTAGACACAGTGCAATCAAGGGACCATCTTCACTCAGGAGAGCATTCAGACAGTGGTACAATAAGCAGCTTCTTTCCATACTGGAAGAAGGACAAGCCTCATGTCAGCCACAGCTTCAGTGGTACAATAGACGAGGCTGCACATGAGAAGTGTAAGGTAGTACTTTAAAGAATGCTGATCTCAAATCAGCAATCCCCCCAACTGCCCTAATCCCAGTGCAGAAAAGGCTTGTAAACTACATCTAGTGGTGGCAGTTGGTGTAGCACCTAAGTTGAATTCCCTATCGAACAGCACTGTACACATCGGTGCATACCACAGAAACCTGCCTTTTAGGCTGGGGGCATTTATTTAGTTTTGTTTACTAGGAAAGAATGGCTACACAGTATTACCTATTTTCAGCCTTGTTTGTGGGGATACAAATTCATACCAACTAAAGCTGGATCTGATTAAGCTGTTGGTATTGTAGTGAATGGGGGGAATTTGGCCAGGATAGGGGGGAATTTCCTTGCTGTTCTTGAGATGCCATGGGATCTTAACATCCACCAGAAAAGGCAGATGGGACCTCAATTTAACATCTCATCAGACAGAAGGACGGCACACCCTGATAGTGCAGCATCCTCCGAGTACTGCACTTAGATTCTAGTGGTAATAGTCCTCCCAAAGGTGCAGTCATGTCAGAATTCCATCTGAATCAGACTTACATGGCCAGTGCATTTTTCCCCAGGCCACGTGTCAATAGTGGGGTGGAGGAGCGTTAGTGAGCCAGAGACCTGACTGGTTGTGCTCCATATGGGCTCCTGCTGATGAACTTTAATTGTCCTAAAAATGCTGAGGATATTTACTATTTAGCCTTTTATAATGTGAAGTTTTGCAAGGCTTATTCTTTATTGAACACTTAAGAGTCTCAACTCGGTATAGGGAAATGGAAAGGAGCAGCCGGAGGAGGCTAGAAACCCTCAGTAGGGGGAGACCTCAACAAGCAAGAGTGTTGAAAGACCTGAGGTTGCTGGAGCGGCGCCACCATGGGCTACTGTCCTTGAAGCCGTCTGGACGATGGATTTAAAGATTGAGAAAACCTTCCAAAGATTGGAAAGCCAGGATGCACAATTAAAAACCCGTACCACCACAGTGAAGGAAGCAGATTCCTCTTCTATCTTGGCTGTGGCAGCTACGTTAACAGAGAACACACAGCTACACACTAGGACTGAGGCTGCCCGGGCCTCGCACATTAGACTGATGGGTATCCCTGAAGGGGTAGGCGGCAATAATCTCCTGACTTGCATAGTGAAGTAGCTCCGGAGCACAATACAACCCTTGAACTTGGACTTGCACCTTTTTCTTAAGGCTTACCAAATTAATATGCAGGCAGCACAGAATGTTTCTAACACAACACCCCCCCACCCCAAAAAATACTGTCTTACTTAAAACTGCCAGTGAAGCGGCTGAGAGCATTTTGTCAGCGGCCAGGAGTGCTTATCTGTTGACAGACAAGCGGGATGTTAAGCTTTATCCTGATGTATCTTTTGCTACTAGAAATCGGAGGAACCAATTTAATGCAGTCCAAGCAAAGTTGCACTTTCGCTGGGGATTATCAGCTTCCGCGTCCTGTTTTCTGCTTCGACTTTGAATTGTTTCCGGTGGTAAACAGTTTCAGTTCTCCAGTGTGCAGGATGCCAGCAGTTAGGCCGAAAAGACTGCATCAGAGTTCAAATCCCATACAGAGACTTCGGCTTCTACTCTGGAGGATGAGAATTGAGGGCCTTATCCCTTCTTTAACACTTTGATGTGGCCTTCTAGCCAGCAGCACAGAGCAAGAACTGATCTATTTTGCCTACTCATGTGCTCTTGTGAGAGTTCTCCTGACACTAATAGCTTGCTCAAATATTATATGACTGTTGGGGTGGGCTCCCCCACCCCAAACCTTTTTTTTCCTTCCTTCCTTCAGTCACCACCTACCGGGAACTGAGTCAGCAGTAGCTTGCACGCGCCAGAGTGCAGGGGTTCCACTTGTTTGTTAGCTCACGTAAGCCAGTGTAGTTTTATTCTGTTCTTCATGCTCTGTTTTTCCTTTTGAGGCAGAAATATTTAATTTTCTTCGGGGCTATCTCAGTCATCAGGTAATGCCATAGGAACCTTTGCCATCAGTGAAGGGAATCCACACGGAAGATTTTAAGCAGCAGTACAGCTGAGGCCGTCCGCATATAAGCGTCACCAACCATAAATATAAATTAATAGGCCCTCCCTCCGTCATGATATTCATGCCTTTTATCAGCCTACAGCTTTTTCACTTACCTTGTAAAAAAAAAATTTATTTGAGATTTCTTCTTTGTGTTTGTCGAGAGTTAATCCTTCTGCTTCTCTTCCGTCGCTGCCACTGCGGAAAGAAGATTGCTTCTACAGACTAACACTCCATCTGTGTCTGCTGTCTTGGGCCTGACCACAAAGTTTGACTGTGAGCTCTGCCAGAAGCTTAACCACACAGCCTTTCGGCAATGCAAAAAGGCTCTAAAAAATTTCTGATGGACCAACACGTAGCCAGCTCTGGGCAGGGGTCCTCTGGGGCCCCAGCCCCCCAGTCGCCAGCTGGTTCTTCGAGCTCCCAGGCCTCCAAGGCCCAAGACAGGACTACGAGGAAAAGTCATAAGAAAGACTGAGATCGTGACCGCTCCCCAGCATCAGTGTCGCCTCCTGTCGGCCTCTACTTCTGCTGGGGATCTTCGTCAGCTGCAGCTACTCCGCGCGAAGAGAACTGCTGTCCAGGTCTCAGTGCCCACCAGAGCCATACCGACAGCACCTCTGCTTGATTCCTGGTCGCAGCCCCTCCGTCATCGACAGGTTCATCGAGACTGCTCTCCCATCGAGGCCTGCCTCTTTTCCCACTAGAGCTACAGGCTCATCTGGTTCTCTAGACACAGCAGGTGGGTTGTTTACACCTGTGCCGTCAACTCTCCTCCATCAGCATCTGCCATTGACCTGGATGAAGTCCTGTTAAAGTTCACCAGTGTGCTTGTACAGCAACTAGTGCCTTAACGGCTTCTCGAACAGAACAAGTCTGCCCTGGGAAGTTCCCCATGGCTGTCAACGGTGCACCTGACGCCAGACCCAGAGGTTGAAGAGGTTGACATCGAGGAGGAGTATCATCCAGACCTCATTCTTCCTAATGATGTAGAAGAGGTCCTAAACCCCCTCTGTCAGTGAGGACTCTAAAGCATACTCCCAGATCTCCTCCTGAGGACCCCCATATTTTAATGTAATGAAACAGCTGTTTTCAGCCATGGGCTTCCACACTGAGGAAGAAGATGCCACCAAAAGATCTAGTGGTTTCCTGGAGATTCCAGAATCTCCCCAAAGATCATTCCACCAGTGCTTCCAGCATTGAAGAATGTAGCCACGGCAGCCTGGCACAGACCAGACATGGTGCCAGTTATACCCGCAGAGGCGGATAAACTTTATCACCCCCACCCGGGTCTTCCTGCTATGTTGCCCAGCCAGAGACCAACTCCGTGGTTAAGGCAGTTCATAACAGATCCAAGGTGCCCAAGCACCTTGGTTCCCTTCCCCCAGTCAGGGTCTCATAGAATTAACCTATGGCGGAAAAAGGGTTTATGCCTCCTCCACCTTAGTTTTGAGGATTGCAAGCTATCTGTCACATATGGGTAAATACCAGAATGCCAATTGGAAGGACAAGGCTACGGCTCAAGCCCTCCCAGAGGGCACTCAAAAGCAGGAGCTGCTTCAGTGTTTCCAGGTAGCTGAGGATGTTGGCAAACATCTCCTCACTGCGTTGTATGAGTTGGCTGACACCATTGCCAGGGCAGCTGCCATGGGCATATACCTCTGCAGGCACTCCTGGTGCAGAGTATCTGGGTTGCAGCAGAAGTGCAACAGAAAGTGCTTAATGCCCCCTTCAGTGGCACCTAACTATTTGGCCCTGATGTCCAGGAACTCATAAATGATCTGCAAGCCTCTGGCAGGGCCCTCAAATCGGTCCATTCCCTCCATCATACTCAACCAAAGGGTAGAGGACTGCCTCCTTTTCATAAACAAAACAGGCCTGGAACAGCTCCCCATCACCAGGGAAAACGTAGAGCCCAGGCCCCCTTGCTCTCCAGTGCTGGAACGGCGGTCAAGCGCCCCAGAAGTGACCGACCAGCCTATGCAGCTGGCTTCACCTCTGCTTGAGTCCTTGTTTGTATTTTGTTTTTTAATTTAGATTTTTTCCCCCATTTTCTCCCAACCCCTTGTCCTTTGCATGACGCTGCAGTACTAGGACACCCTCCTACTGCTTTGCCAGCAGTTCGCCTACACTGCCCACAGACATCCATCTGGGGAAGTGGAATTAGATCGGTGACAGGGTCCTGCCTGAGAAAGAGCTACCTTGCAGTTGCTCAGTCCTGCACCCCCACCCCCGTGCCGGCTCTCCAACGGCCAGGCTCATTTCCAAACCGGGTCGCCGATGTGACACCTCAGCACCACCAGGCCAGCTCTCTGCTTTACTCCTTGCCAGAACCTCCTTCCTCTGGTCCCTGACCAGGAGGTGGTGATTGGAGGTCGGTACTGCCTCCATCTGAACCAGTGGAGAAACATAACTTTGGATGCATGGATTCTGCATATCCAAAGGATCACACCTTGGAACTCATCAAGCAGGCACCCTGCATCCACCTTCCAGGTATCCCCCCGGCTCACTTGTATGTTCTCCAGAGAATGTGCAGTCACTTCTGCACAAGCAGGCCATCGAGCCAGTGCCCAGGTGCCAGAGAAACAGGAGGATTTATTCCAGATTTTTCCTGGTCCCATTTTCAGTCTAAAAGACCTCAGTCTGTTGGTCCAGTACAAAAGGTTCCGGATGGTAACTTTGCCAGGCCTAATGCTCCTCCTTAAGACAGAGGGGACTGGCTCTGTTCACTGGACATGCAGGATGCTTACCTGCACATCTGGGTCTTTCCTCTTCACAGGAAGTTTCTCTGTTTTGCCTTTCAGGGTGAGCATTATCAGTTCAAAGTGCTGGCCTTTGGCTTCTCCTCTCTGCTGCAAGTCTTTACCAAGTGCTTGGCAACAGTTGCAGCAGCTCACAGAAGAGACTGTATGTCTTCCTTATCTGTACGATTTGGTTCCTAAAGGTCCTGTCAAGGAATAGCTTCTACTGACTCTGGAGCAACTCTCCAGCTCTTCGCTCCCAGGGCATTACTGTCAACCTGCCTAAGTCCGTTCTGGTACCATCCCGAAGTCTGCAGTATGTAGGGGCTTTCTGGACTTCTGGGCAGGGAAGGCCTGCCCCCAAAAGGGCAGAGTGCCCATAGCCCAAGCTCAGGAAGTTGCCCAGAGCTGGTACATTCTGGCAGTATGCATCTGTGATAGCTGGGCCTGATGGCAGCAACCATACCCACCATTCCACTGGCCAGGCTCCATATGCATACCCTCCAGTGGACCCTCCGGGTTCAGTGGGACCAGCACATGGATGAGTTAGACCAACCAGTCCTGGTCTCCTCCCCAGTAAACAAGGTTCTGCAGTGGCGGATAGATCCCGAGATCTGCTTCAAGGTGTTCCATTCTAGATCTCTTCCCCACATCAAATCCTAACCACAGATGCATTGGGTCTGAGCTGGGGAGCACACCTGGGCCCCTTCCAAACCCAGGGCTCCTGGTCCCAGTGGGAAGTCTCTCTGTGCATTGATGTCCTGGAGATGAGAACGGTGCTCTATGCCATGCAGGCTTTTCAGGAACACCTTGCTCCGGGCCAGCTGCTGGTGCAGTCAGACAATCTAAGTGTAGTGTATTACATCAACAAGCAGTGGGGAACTTGCTTGTACCCTCTTGCAGGAGGCCATGAGAGTGTGCTGCTGGGTGTTGGATCAGTCCAACGCTCTCTGCAGTCCATGTACCAGGTGTCTTGAACACCCTGGCGGACAGTTTCAGCAGGACTCAGTCCAGCATGCACGAATGGGAGCTTCTCTCATCCATCGCAGAAAACTTGTTCTACAGTTGGGGTCATCCAGAGCTGGACCTTTTTGCATCCCCACTCAACACAAAACTGCCCAATTTCTGCTTGCTAGATCCAGGGCCGGGAGTTTTCTGACGAGATGTGTTTTTCCACTCTTGGCGCGGGAGGTTCTTTATGCATTCCCTCAGTTTCCTTTGATCCAAAGGTTGCTAATCATGTTGCAGATGGAGGGGCTAGCATGATTCTAGGTGGCTCCATTCTGGCCTCGCCAGATGTGGTTCCCTCTCCTTCAGCAAATGGCAGAGGAACCTCCGGTCCTCCTTCCTCTTTGCAAGAATCTGCTGACCCAGGATCAGGGGACCCTGGTCCATCCCAACCTCTGGTCTCTCCATCTGCATGCCTGGCTCCTGAGAACATAGCCATCACCAGGTTGGGTCTCTAACAAGGTGGCGGACATCCTTGTGGCCACCTGGAAGCCTTCTCTTCGAGCCACTTATGCCATGAGGTGGAGCGGTTTGCCATCTGGGTTTCCAAACATAACTTGACTCTTTCACCTGTTCGGTGAATCATGTCCGGGACTACCTGACTTCCTGTCTGACTCAGGTCTCCAGTATTCTTCCCTCAGGGTCTACCTTACGGCTGTTTCTGTGTTCCATGAACCTGTGGTTGACCACATGATTGCTCAGCTGGATGTCTTATGTACCCTTGTTATGGACATCCTGCATCTGAAACCTCCAGTCCATTCCCTGTCCCGCTTGGGACTTGAATTTTTATTTTTATTTTTTTTTCCATTCAGGTTTTCTCCCCAGCCCTGGCAGGGGTTTCAGCCTTCCAAAGGAGGACTGTCTCACGGGTTCCACCACTCCCACACTCACTGACCCCAGTATTCCCCATGGCTTGCCCCCCCTGTGGTGGGGCCAGGGAGGTGGCACCCCTTCCCCAGAGACACAATCCAGAAGTCTGGTGCAGCGGACAGTCATGGAGCCCTGCCAGGCTCCTTTTCCTCCTTTTCTCCCATCCCCCTCCCTACTGACATGATTACGTCGGAGCGTGCCTCCCAACCCGTATCGCCCTCCAGCCACCACCAGAGGGTGATCAGCGGACGGGACAACATGGCATCCTCCCCCAAGAGAGGAGAGCAGCCCTCTGGATGCTCATTCCTCTCTTCCCCCTGCTGACCCCTGGTGGCCTGGGCTCGTTCCCGGGCCCAGGTCACCAGCGTGGCGTGAGGTGTGTTTTATTCGAATTTTATTTTAGAGAAATTGACCTGGTCTCCTTTTGAGCCAGTCATGTCTTGTGATTTGTTCTTTCTCTTTGGGAAATTGCTGATCTTACTTCGAGAGGATTCCTTCAGTAGGTCATCACATATGGGACTGGCGCCACCTGCCGTTGGGCCGCTTACGGCAGACTTTTCTAGCAATACCTGACGGGGGAC
Source organism: Neoceratodus forsteri (assembly GCA_016271365.2). Lineage (NCBI taxonomy): Eukaryota > Metazoa > Chordata > Ceratodontiformes > Ceratodontidae > Neoceratodus > Neoceratodus forsteri. Next base: position 1,412,051,634 of record CM057459.1, read on the forward strand.
CGCCCACCCGATGTCACATGACTGACATAAGCATGACTATATATAGTGGGCGGTCCCCACGCCTGCCCTCCAGTTCTTTCCCGCCGCCACCTCGTGTCAGTCGCATTGCCGACTTCCAGATAGCGATCATCGTGAAAGTTATCATGTTGGTTTATCCCTCGCTGCTTTTTCTTCTAAAATTCGTGTTCTATCATTGATGTCTTCTCCCAAGAAGTGCTCATCCTGTGGCACGCAGATCCCGCACAAAGACAGTCACCTCAAGTGCATCCTCTGTTTAGGCCCGGACCATCCAGTCTCCTCCTGCCCCGAGTGCCAGACCTTTAACCAGCCCACTAAGAAGAGGAGACGGCAGGCTTTGGAGGCCCATCTGCTAAAAACCCGCCTGGCTTCCCTGGAGAAGAAGATGGATCATCTTAGAGATTCGTCCGAAAAATCTTCTCCTTCATAGAAACATAAGGAGAAAACCAGGTAGCAGGACTGCTCTGCGGACGACGTCAGGCCCTCGACGAGCAAGGCCCAGCTGCTGCCCATAAAATCAGATAGTAAGTCTGGCAAAGCTTTGGCGGATCAGTCTGCCATCTGCTCCTCCTCCAACTACACCACTTTGGCCGATAAGTTGGCCCCCAGCTCCACTGGGGACTGTGCGGCGGCCGGTAAGTCGTCTGTCCAGGCAGTGGGTACTTGCCCGGCTCAGGTCGATTAGCGGTCGGGGCTCCTCCTGCCCGCCTCACCCCACCCGCTAAGTCGGGTTGTCCCCGATTTACCTCGGTTTGGTTCTCCGGGCCCAACGGCGCCTCACCTGACGTCCGCGGAACCAGAGGGAGAAAGCCCCTCCTCCTCCTCCTTCCCGCCCGTGTCCTCCAGTTCACTGGTGGTACGTCCGCGATGGCAGAAGAGCCCATCAATCCTGTCAATGCCTTGGGGTCTACTCCGCTCCCTTCTAGGGTCAAGGAGAAGGAGGCTCTGCCTTCTGGTGGGCTTCGGCGCTTCCTCTGATGCTGGTTATCCCAGCAACAGTCCCACAGCTGGGACCGGCTGACCGGCCTTTGCCTTTGGTCCAGACGCTGGATCTGGTCCCAATGCCAGGGTCCCTTCGTCCGGTTCAGACGCCGGCCCCTCCGATGCCGGATCCCCTTCCAGCACCGGATTGGGTGGTGCCGGTTCCGACGTTGGTTCCCCTGACATGGACTGTCCTGATGCCGGACCCTCAACCTGTTTACACTACGGCGGGTCCGACGTGGGTTCCCCCGACGCCTGATCTGACTGGGATTTATACCCGACCCCGAACTGTCCCACATTACTTGTTGGGGTATCCTGGGGACCACTACCCGGGGGGGGGTCCCACTCTGGACTGGAGTCATCTTGGGCAGTTCTATCCTGGATTTAATCCCTACTCCCATTACACGGGATTCCAGGGCTATTATCCACCACCAGTTATCCCTCCTCTTCCTCCCCCCAGCCTCTGCCTACTCCACCTCCCCCCTTCCTCCTCCTTTAGTGGGCAGACTAGGTGGGCCAAGCGGTCCTTATCTGCCGTCAGATTCTATGTTTCCTCCGGTTACCCTGGATTTCAAGACCTTGATGCAGTCTTGGTGGCAGGGGACTCTGTCGGAGTTGGTCTCGGACCTGGAGACTAGGCTCCCACAACCGCGGTCTCCTAGGTCCCTTTCCCCAAGCAGTTCGTCGATGGCCACTGTCCACATCTCAGGGAAGACTCGACTGGACATTTCCCTTCTGGATACCAGATGCCGTCCTGTCGAGGAGGTGGACGATGATGATGACAGATCAGACGGAAGGGAAGATTCCTCGGAGAGGTCCTGGAGGATCTTGAGGACACGAGAGGCAAGGTTCTCACCAAGGTCTCCACCTGAAGACCCTGCCTTCTCGGACCTCTTGACGGCCATGAAGGACTATTTCGACTGGGAGTCAGAGGAATAGGACCCCATGAGACAGAGGCTCGTGGAACACCTAGCCTCAGAGTCTCTGTCTCCATCCCCATTCCTCCATGGATGGCCCCTCATCAAGACCTCACCACTGCCGTCTGGCAGATGCCTCATTCTATCCCAGCTGTCCCCAAGCGGGTGGACAGGCTCTACCAGGTGCCGAAGGATGCTCCTTTCTTAAAGGCTCATCCCAAGGCAGACTCTGTGGTCATCTCTGTGGCTCATGATCGCTCTTCAGCACCCAAGCACATGAGCGCTACTCCTCCAGACAAAGAGTCGAGGCAGATGGACCAGTTCGGGAAGAAAATGTATTCCTCGGCCACATGCGCCCTCCGGTCCCTCAGTTACTTGGCCCACATGGTGTCCCATCAAAAAGCAACCCTGGCCAGGCTGGAAGCACGAGTCCAATCCATGGATCCCTCGCTTTGAAGGAGGACCTGCATAGATCTCCTCCACCCCTAAGGTTTCTGTAGGAGGCGCTACACGCCACTTCATGATTCTGCCCACTCAGTGGCTCCTTATCTCGGCAACTGCAGTTGCCCTCAGAAGACATTCCTGGCTTTGCCTATCTGGACTCGCCAACCAGGTCCAGTTGGCGATTCAGGTTGCCCTTTCAGGGCTCGGTCCTTTGGTGGGGACACCAAGGATATTATCACAGGCGATAGGACAAGGGAGTTGCACTTGGGTCTGTCAGGTCAGTGTACCGATCGGGCTCCCAACAACAGCAGCAATAGCAGCCCTTTCGGAAAAGGACCTAGAGGCAGAGAAAGAACGCTCGGGCACACCGCCAAGGGAAGCGTAAGGCCACGGGTACAGCCACCCCTCCTGCCTCCAAAAATCAGAGACGTTCAGGAGACCCTCCCCCTGAACATCCCGCCACTTCTTGACTCCCCGGCCCCACTGCCTCCTCAGTCTCGCGACGGGAGCAGGTGGGGGAGGTTTGCCCTCCACGCCAAGAGGAGTGAAGGGCATCATCTCCTACTTAATGGGTCCTGCAACTAGTGTCCATCGGACACACCATAGAATTTCTGGAGATTCCTTCAGAAACTCTACCAAAAAAGTCCTCTTATTCTCAGGACCCAATCCTGTTCTCAATCGCGAGGAGGTTAATTCGCTCTTGCTCAAAGAAGCAATCGAGCACGTCCCCTTCGGGCAAAGGGGAAAGGGATTGTATTCCCATTTTTTTCCTGGTTCCAAAAAAGACTGGGGACTTCAGACCCATACTCGACCTAAGTCAGCCAAATCAGTTTGTAGAGTACAAAAAATTTCGACCGACTCTCCAGAGCCTCCTTCCTCTCCTCATGGAGAACCACTGGCTCTGTGGCCTGGATATGCAGGATGCTTACCTGCACATTCCTATTTTCCCCAGCCACTGCCGATTCCTGCACTTTCGTTTCCAAATGGAACACTTCCAGCTCCAGGCGCTCCCCTTTGGCCTGTCTTCGGCACCACAGGTTTTACCAAGTGCCTGGTGGTGGTCGGATGCTCCTACGCAGGGGTATTGGCGGTCTTCCCTACCTGGATGACTGGTTGATTTCAGCCCTGTCCAGGGATTCTTTGCTGCAGGCTCTTTCCTTTACCCTGGACCTTTTCCGCAGACTAGGGATCACGGTCAGTGTTCCCAAGTTATCCCTTATCCCTGCCCGGAGACTTCAGTTTATTGGGGTGGTCCTGGATAGGGTCCAGTGCAGAGCCTTCCTTCCTCAAGACAGGATGGAGACCCTTGTTTGTCAGGCCTCCAAAGTGGCTTCCCTCTGGACTATCCCTGCTCGGGAAGTCCTTCGCCTTCTGTGCCTGATGGCGGCCTCCATCACTACTGCTCCCAGCAAGGCTTCACATGAGGATTACTCAGTGGTCCTTGTGGGTGCAGTGGGATCGGCTCCAGATGTCCTGGACCATCCGGTTCTAGTCTCCTCAGCAGGTCAGAAAGACTTGCAGTGGTGGAAGGATTCTCACAATCTTTCTTGGGCTTCCTTTCGAACCCTGCAACAGTAGCCACCCTCACCACGGATGCCTCAATATGGGGTGGGAGCTCATCTTGGGGAACACCAAGCACAGGGACTATGGACCAGCTTGGAGACTTCTCTCCACATCAGTGTTCTGAGTTTAGGGCGGTCCTGTACGTGCATAGACCTTTCAAACCCTTCTTCCAAAGGGATCACTGTTAATCCAAACTGACAATATGTCAGTAGCTTGGTATATCAACAAACAAGGAGGAACCGGTCGCACCCCTTTGCAGGGAGGCGATGCGGTGTAGAACTGGACAGTCCAGCACCATCTGGTCCTAGTGGCCATGCATGTTCCAGGCGTTTGAACGTCCTGGCGGACAGTCTCAGCAGATCTCGGACCCTAGCTCACGAGTGGGAACTACATCAGGAAGTGGTGGAATCCATCTTCCAAAATTGGGACATCCGGAAATCGACCTCTTCGCCTCCCAGTACAACACAAAACTTCCCAAATTTTGCTCGCTCGTTCCAGAGCAAGGTGCTTTTTAGAGCGACGCATTCTCTGTCTTGGACAGGGAAATTTTTGTATGCTTTCCCTCAGTTTCCCATTCTGCAGAGGGTTCTCCTCAAGCTTCAGGCAGAGAGAGCAAAGATGATCCTCATCACTTCTCTCTGGCTGAGACAGATCTGGTTCCCGCTGCTACAGCAGCTTTCTCAGGAACCACCGGTTCTACTTCCAGTGAGTCACGACCTCCTGACCCAGGATCAAGGTCGACTGGTACACCCGGGGCTCAGGACCCTGCATCTCCATGCCTAGCTCCTGCAGATATAGTGATATCCCGTTTCGGGGTTTCCTCCAGGGTTGCTCAAGTCCTCATTGAGGCTAGAAAACGGTCTACCCGTTCCACTTACGCCATGAAGTGGAAGCGGTTTTCCATTTGGCACTGCCAATGGCTGGAACCCTTCTCTTGCTTGGCCCCACAAGTCATGGAATACCTCCTTCACTTGTCAGACTCCGGTCTGTCCTACTCTTCCTTAAAGGTCCATATCTCAACGTACCATGAGCTAGTGGATGGTAAACCCGTGGCTCAGTTGGAAGTCTCCAAAACCTTTCTGAAAGGGATTCTCCATCTGAAACTCCCCATCCGCAGCCCCACTCCACCTTGGGACTTGAACTTCGTACTGGAAAAGCTCACCCTTCCTCCTTTCGAGCTAGCTATGAGCTGTAATTTGCACTTCCTATCCTGGAAGGTGCTTTTTCTTGTGGCTATCACGTCAGCCCAAAGGATTTCGGAGCTTCACGCTCTAGTCTGCAAGGAGCCATACTTGATTTTCCATCGACCAGGCGGTCCTCAGAACTCATCGGAGGTTTCTTCCCAAGGTGGTGTCCAGAAGCCACGCTGAATCAGTCAGTAGAGCTTGTGGTGTATTATCCAGCCCTCTAACAGAGGTGAGGTACCTTCATAAGACGGATGTCCATTGGATTCTGGTGTTACACCTGTCGGACCAAAGAGTTTCGCCTTCTGACCAGTTGTTTGTCTCCTTTGCCCTGAGATTGAAGGGCAAACTGGTTTCTAGCAGGGCCTTTCCAAATGGTTAGGCAACTGCATTCAGTACTGTTGCCAGAAGTACGAAAACCTCTGCCGGGTTCCATCAGAGGTCATTCTCACTAGGGGCATGTCTGCCTCCGCGGCCTTCCTACAGAACGCTTCTGTGGCAGACATCTGCGCCGACGCTATTTGGAGTTCTATCCATACCTTTACCAAACATTACAGTCCGGACATTTCTTCTAGGCGGAGAGCTGGCTTTTGGCTCAGCTGCCCTGCAGGGCCTCTGTCCTAGATTGGGTCCTTCATGGACCTCAGTTTTTCCTTTTGTTAGTTTTCCTCCTCCTAGTTTCTCTCTGTCTCTCCTTGGAGGGACTGCTTGGGACTCTGTCCTATAAGATGACCTACTGAAGGAACCCTTGCGAGGTAAGATAGTGCAGTTACATAGGAACTTACCATAATAGTAGATCTTCGAGAGAGGTTCCTTCAGTAGGTAATATTTTTCACTCCCTCCTTCCCCTCATTTTCTGTTTTACAGGGACTCCAAATCCGGTTCACTCCTGCTGTCAGGCCCCTTCCTGGCTCCGGCGGGAGAACTTGAGGATGGGCGTGTGGGACCGCCCACTACCTACAGTCACGCTGACATCAGTCACGTGACGGGTGGGCAGTCCCCGGTCAGGTATTGCTAGAAAAGTCTGCCGTTGCACCCCACGCCAGGTGGCGCCAGTCCTATATGTGATGACCTACTGAAGGAACCTCTCGAAGATCTACTGTTACGTAAGTTCCTTAATTGTACTTTTTAGTTGCAATTACTTCTGCTTGAAGAATTTCAGAGCTTCAGGCCCTCTGGTGCAAGGAGCCATATTTGATTTTTCACAAAGACAGGGTGTTCAGACACATCCCAAGTTCCTGCCTAAGCTGGTTTCAGAGTTCACACTGTCTATCCACCTTTCTGTTTATTTTCCTGAGTGTGCCAATCCAGGGAAGCACTACTCCATAATGCTAGATGTGTGTAGACTTGAAATGCTACCTGCTTATGACTGAGGAGTCCAGAAAGTCAAAGCAGGTGTTTGTTTCCTTCCCCTGGGTAGAGGACATTTCAGTTGCCTAGCAATGTTTATGCATTGTGTTGTGCTACAACAAGTATGGCAGAGAATTGCCTGGTGCTGTCAAGTCTTTCTACCAGAGGAATGGCTAGCTCAGTGGCTTGTTTCCTAGGGGTCTCAGCTGCTGAAATTTGTCCGCGGCCATCTGGAGTACAGTCCATACTTTCACCAAGTACTGCAGTCTGGACATTGCCTCTAGAAGCCGTGCAGGATTTGGCAGGGCTGTGTTACAGGGGCTCCTGTTTTAAGTTTTTGGAGAGCCCTCCTCCCAGACTGTCTGTTATGCACTTGCAACTGCTTTGGACTCGTTCCTATGGTGTGACGTGATGACTGAGATACCACCAAAGAAGATAGATCAGTTACGTAAGAACTTACCGTAACAGTAGATCTTTGGGGGGATCTCAGTCTTAAGATATATTTTTCCTCCCACCATCCCCCTTCTTGGGGCTCCTGTCTAGGGAACTGGCTATCTGGTGTATCCTGCATTTCACTTAGGTCTGGGTACCTCTTTTCTCCTCAGTTCCCCAGGGCAGAGCCTAGCTCCCTTGTTCTCTGGGGGAAAGAACTGAGGGGCAGGGCACACCATGCCTATACAGGTTTGTGACATTGACGGCGTTGGTGGACCCAGTTGTACTGCTGAAAATCTTCCGCTGGGTTCCTTCTTCACAGACGGCAAAGGTTCCCACGGTGTTGCCTGATGACTGAGATACCCTCGAAGATCTACTGTTATGGTAAGTTCTTATGTAACTGTTCTTCATGCTTGTTACCGCTTCACTGTTCAGTGTTTCAGTGCACAGAATTATTTCTTTTCCTAAGGAATGAGGTGTTTTTTCGAATTATGACTTTTTGAAGTTTGTTTGTGGGAACCCCTTAAGGGGCAACTATACCTACTTTTTTTAACGGGATGATCATGGTTTAATAGCAGCTTTTTAATTTCGGTTATTCTCTTCTACACATTTTTCTATAACCCCATGGTCATTGTTCTGGTTGGCATTCATTACATTCTTCCTACATAATGTTTGGTATACCCCCTACCTTCTAGGTGTGAAGATTATGAGGCAATAACTATGAGCTACTTTTTTGTGGCGTGTCTTTATGCCTCTTATGACTTTGTAATGTTGTTTCTGCAAGTTCAGTTGAAATCGGTAAACAGAAACTTCAGACTTGGGATGTATGAAGGGCCCTCAGTTTTTACAAGTTAAAAACAGAAGACAGTAGGGCAAATAATTACATATGGCGATGTCAAAGGAACATCCAGCCTCTAAGCAGACCGTGCTGAGATGGAAGATGTCTACTACAAGGCAGGGAAACTACCCCCAGATTACATTAAAGCACACTGTACTAGGAGAACAGCAGCATCCCTGGCAGCTAGAAGTAGTATGCCACTGGCAGAAGTTGGTTAAGCTGCCACCAGATCCTTAGTCCACACATTTACATCTCCCTATTGCCTGGACATTCAGGAAAAAGAGGAAGCTAGGTTTGGGATTTTTGTACTTCAGATATTCAAAGTAATCCTAAAACCATTCAACCCAGGTTGCTACTTTGAGCCTGCACAAGTTTGACAGAGCTTGTCTAATTCATGTTGTATGTTAATACTGCTGCTGAGATCATCTTATCATGTAAGCGTGATATCACATGCATTCCTAGGGTATGAGAACTGTGAACTGAAGGTGAGCGGTTTTGATACCCCCAAGAATGCAAGACCACTCTTATAAACCATAAGAGTGATCTTGGTGGCGATAACTGTCACAAACCCAGTCAGAAGGTCAGCCCTCTACTCCCAAAGTGCCAACCTCCGAGCAGTCTTGTGAACGGTTAACAGAACAAGGTAACCCTCTTGTCTGTTTTTGTGGATTCGAATCAACGTTTGGTCTCAAGTTCTGGAGGGATTCAAACTGTGACGCTCTTGTTAGCGTACCCAGTGTACAGGCTCAGATAATTGTCTTCAGGGGGCCAGATGTCTTTGCCTACGGACACCTAACCAGGCGTACAGAAATGAACCCTTAAAAACTGTAATAAAAGACCTCAGATTTAAAGCGCGCTTACCTTTTTCCCATTTGGCATCACCATTCAAGCTTATGTATAGTGTCTGCTTTAACCATATATACTCTACTTGTAAAGGAAAGAAATCAGAGACAGACCAAGTAAGCTCTAAAAATAGTTTAACTAAAATAGATAAAATATGTAACACACAAAATACAGAACTATTATATCACAAGTCATACAAATCTCTTAAAACAGGTTTTAACAGTGCAGTTCCTATTACAGTACTTAGAGTTATCTCTCTCTAAATACCTGCTTAAAGTGCTCACAGATGTTTCTTTGTCAGTCTAGATAGAAGTATCTCTGTGAAGTAAAACAGAATATTCCTTAAAGAAAACTGTATTTGCCAACCCCTTTGTGTGAGGTCATCTAGCTCTTCCTCTGTCAGAATATATAAAAAAAATATATATCTATACAAAAACAGGATGTCTTTTCAAAGTATTAAATTCTGTAATCCTCAACACAACTAATTTTTCTCTTTCAGATGACATTTCTTTGATATGTGAGCAGTATCCCCTCTCATACAGACACCAAAGCATTTATGATTTCGCACCAGTGTACTAAACCTGGTTTCCTCCTCGAAACGTCATAAAAGGGATACTGATTTCCCTCTTAGCAGCTAAAGCTATAATTAACTTCGAAAAGTCTGTAATTGGCTTCTGGCCTTCCAGCTAACACCTTGTATCTAAAACGTGTGTGTGTGTGTGTGTGTGTGTGTGTGTGAGAGATCTCACATGCTGTTTCAGCATTTCTCATGGCAGACGGTCCATCACACATTTTTATATTACAAAAAAATGATACAGGGATCAGAACCAGCTGTCCAAGTGTCACAATACCTCCCCACCTAGACTGAATTTGGGGGCTCTATCCTCTGCATGGGATGAGCTTCCCAAATCAGTTCACTCCTCATAGACCCTAGACAGCCCATCTGAGTTCTGATTTTTTTGCTCCAGCCCTATGAAATATTGTCATATCATACTCTCACAAAGCAAGACTCTATCGTAGCAATCTACCATTGTTCTTTCCCATCTGCGTCAACCACACCAGGGGGTTGTGGTCAGTCTGCACCACAAAATGCTGCCCATATAAGTATGGCTCTAATTTCTTTAGGGCCCACACTATGGCAAGACACTCCTTTTCCACCGTGGAGTATGCTTGCTCACTGTGAAGTAACTTCCTACTCGGGTATCCTCACTGGGTGATCTGTCCCTTGGCTGGATGTCTGACTCAGTACTGCCCCAATACCCACGCCTGAGGCGCCAGTCTGAACTTTAAAGGTTTTGCTATAGTCAGGACTTGTCAGAACAGGAGCACTGCACAGTGCCTCCTTTAGTTTGGAAAAGGCTTCCTCACAGGCTGGGCCCCAGGTAATTTTCTTGGGCATCCTTTTCTTTGTCAGGTCAGATAGGGGAGCAGCCAGGGCACTGTAATTGGGTACAAATTTTCTGTAGTACCGTTCTGTCCCTAGAAAACTCTTGACCTGCTTCTGTGTTTCTGGTCTGGGCCACGCCTGGATTACCTCTATCTTTATTTGGTTAGAACGGAGCCGTCCCCAGCCTACCACATGCCCAAGGTATGCCACTTCTTCCATGGCCACCTGGCACTTCTCGGCTTTGTCAGTGAGCCCGGCCCTCTGTATCCTGCCCAGCACTTCCCTAAGGTGGGATAGGTGTTCCTCCCAGCTGGTACTAAATATGGCAGTGTCATCCAGGTACGCCACGGCATACTCCTCAGCGTTCTTCATTCCGAAAGGCATTACTTTAAACTCAAATAAGCCTATCGGAGTGATGAAGACTGACCTCTCCCTAGCTCTGTCTGTCTACTCTACCTGCCAGTACCCCTTTTTCAGGTCAGTGGTTGTAAGGTAGGTCACCCCCCCACCAAACTTGTCCAGGAGTTTGTCCATCCGGGGCATTGGGTGGGCGTCTGACTTTGTGACTGCATTCAGTCCACGATAGTCCACACAGAAACGAGTAGAGCCATCTGGCTTAGGCACAGGGACTACGGGTGAGGCCCAGGGACTGTGGGATCTCTGAATTACCCTTAAATCCAGCATCTCCTCCATTTCCCTCCTAATGTCCTTTTGGACAGCCTCTGACACCTGATATGCTGTCCGCGTAGGGCGCCTGTGTCCCTGTCTCCACATCGTAGGTCGCTAAGGGGGTTAGTCCAGGCGTGGCGCTAAACAACGGGTCAAAGTCTGCTAAAACCTCCCTTACTTTGTGTATCTGGTCCGGGGCCAGCTGGGGAGACTATTTTACTGCCTCCGCAGAGGACTCCTGCTTACTTTCCTCCAGCAAATCCAGAAAGGGGTCTTCTTCGTCCATCCCCTCCCCATGACTACACACTGCAAACACCATGTCAGCCCTGTTTGCATATGACTTCATCATGTTGACATGGTACATCCTTTCTGTCTGTCTTCAGTCAGGTAACTCTACAATGTAGTTTACAGCATTTACCGTCCTAATCACTTTGTACGGTCCTGCCCACTCAGTTTGCAGCTTATCTTTCCGGACTGGAATAAGGACCATGACTTCCTGACCCACCATGTACGAGCGAGCTCTGGCTCTGTGGTCGTACCACACTATTTGTTTCTGTTGGGCAGCTGCCAGGTTGCTCTGGGCTGTCCCCATTAGCTCTTTCAGCCTTTCCCTAAACCCAAGAACGTAATCCACAAATGAACCTTCTGAGCCAGCACTGCTGACATGGCAGTGTCAGAGGTGGCACACTCCAGATGGAATGGTAGTGCTGGATTGAGGTTGACCAGAGCTGGAGCAGAGCCTGCTTCAGTGGCGTCACTGCCTGGGTGTGTGTTGGGGGTCCCAAGTTCAATGAATGTCCTTTTCAGTAGCTCGTACAGAGGAGCAGCCTTCTGAGCAAAATTGCAAATAAAATCTGTAGAATAGAAACCTTCTAAGAGTTGCTACACTGGTAGAGCAATGGCAAGTCTTGTAATCCTTGTATCTTCCAGGTAGGGCTGCGGCCTTGGTCAGTTATTCTTGGGCCCAGAAGAGTACCTCTTTCTGACATAGTTGTGCTTTTGCTGGGTTGCACTTGAGGCCTGCTCTCTGGATGAGAGTCAGTAGTTCATCCAAGATCCAAATGTTGTTCCTGTGTGGTTGTTGCCAACAGAAGGTTGTCTACATACTGCAAGAGACACTGGGAGTAGAGAAACCCTCAAGAGACGTCCATCCATGTTGTAGATTGAACAGGGATGGACTGTTCTTGGAATCCCTGTGGTAAGCAAGTCCATGTGTACTGTCTACCTTCAAAGGTGAAGGCTAATTTAAATTTACTTTAGGGGCCAATGGCAGTGACCAGAAACCATTGGAGATATCCAGGGCACTGATCCATTTTAGGTCTGAGGTCAAGAGTCTTGGCGCATCAGTCAGGAGGCCATAGTTGGAGCACAACTGGGGGGTGACCTGGTTCAGTTTCCTGTTGTCAGTAGTAAGTCTCCAGGCACCTGTAGGTATTTTCTGAGGCACACTGGGGAGTTGGCAGTAGAAACACATGTTCTGATTACCCTTGGTTGAAGAGTGATTTTGTTTCCATAAGAGAAGGCAAGGCCTCAGATGGGAAAGGATATTGCCTTTGCCTCTGCGTGGGCTGGGCCTGGCACTCTGATGACTGTGTGCATTCTCGCCACAGTCATGCTTGTTAATAACAAAATTCTTCCAAATGCCATTGAAGAATGGGAAGGAGCTTTGGAAAAGCTCATGGTTCTTGAACAAATCTATGACATCATACTCCTTACTGTTTGCAGATATTGTTGCCACAGCATTACAAATCCGGGATCAAAATAGTATATTGGCCCTGAATCTGTATCAATAGCATGTTGGCTAGATCCACCACACAGCCGTGTGGTGCAAAGATCAATCAGTGATATTAGGATGATCATGCAATACCATCAGTTGGAAGGTGTGTGAGGCCTTTAGGTGTCATACTCTGGTAGTGGTAGAAGCGGTATGCAGGTAACCTAGTACCATCTACTGTGACATGTTGGTCCTCTGTCCGGTGGGCCAAGGAGATGTATCTGGGTGGTCATCATGTAATACCGACACAGCCGCACCTGTATCCTATAACACTGTAAGTAGGCAGCCCCGACCACGGCCTCGGTGCAGGGCCTTCCGTTTGTATGCAAGACCAGCTTGTTTACAATCTGGACTGGGGCCTGTAGTTGTCAATCTGTACTGGAGGAAGCATGGAGAGCTTGTGCCTGACTCCTTTGAACCACTTCACTATGCTGCACTGATGCTATATAGGGAGGTGCTTCTGGGTTCAGGCCTATATGGACATGAGGGCCTGTACTTCTGGTATCACCATGGCCCATTGGGGCCTCGGTTCCAGGTTGTATGGCTGCAAGGGACTGAGCAGGAACAGCATCAGCTACAGAGCGCACTTGCCCCAGGAGTTCTCTAAACTTCCGATTCTCTTCTCTTCAACCATCTCCTGTCGAAGGGCCTGGTCTTTGTTGTTGTTTACCCTTATGATTATTGTGCTTCTTCTTATTATGATATTTCCGGTTCCCACCCAGTTGCTGCTGCTGCTGCTGCTGCTGCTGCTGTGGTGGTGGTGGTTGTTGGTCCTGCTGAGGTGTTGATTGTCCGTGGGAGGGGCGGTTTGTGTTGGGCATGCCTTCCACTATAGTCGTGCTCGCAGCCTCTTGGATAGGCTCCATAGGCGGCTACTTTCTTGGAACCCGAGCCACGATCACGGATGTAGAGTTGGTAAACTCTGTTTTCCGAAGGATGTTGACAAACCTTTCCGTGGTGGGATAGGTGGTTGGCTTTACCTTCTTTCTTACTTCAGGGATCATGTTCCTAAGGAACAAGGTCTTGTATTCAATAAGATTCACATCCGCAGCTTCTTGTGAGAGTTGCTTTCCTGCCCGGTAGGCCATCCAGAGTCTCTGGTGGTAAGTCGCTGGACTTTCTTTGGCATTCTGTTTCACAGGATATGCAAGCATCACTCCTTTTACACCTGGGCTGTGTGAAATGAGTTCAGCTGCAACCTCGTCAAGGTGGCGTTGCCAGCCTGGCGGATGGCATTGGGGAGTTGTGCCCGCAGTCAGGCTCAATGGTCTGGTGTAGAATTTGGACCTGGTAGTCTGTAGTGAGGCTAAGCATCTTACATTTGGAATGCACCTTTTCCAAGTGGCAGCTGAGGTTGTGGGACGGGCTCATCCGACCAATGCTGTCAGCTATTTGCTGGACAGAGTAGGCCATTTGTAGGGGGATTAGTGGGACGATCCGGTGGAGGTGTGTTTCCTCAGGCGCCATCCAAGGCTTCTTGAGCTGTGGCCTCTGCGACAGAGTGGACAATGCCCTCCTGAGTGCCAGCTTTGTGAATAAGCTGCCTAATTTGGCCTTTCAACACTCACTTATTTCTCTCTGGGATGGGCACACTATTTACCGCTTTGTCAATTATTCTCTATCTCCTGCCTGTCTTCCACATTAATAACTGCTATCGGTGGTGCCATCGGGACCAGGCTTGGGCCTGCTCCCCCCTCATCATTGGGGCTGCCATGTTGGCGTCGCCCATGATGTGTGTCTCAACGTCGACGACCTGTGACAGGGTGTGGGTGGAGTGGGGACCTGCCATGTTGTGGATGGCTGGGTAGGGTGTCTGGGCCATAGTAGGGATGTGACTGGGTGTTGTACTGCGAGATGTCGTCATCTGAGACCTCCCCTTCAGATGATGTGGCTAAGGCAGGGGTCACGCCTCCCATGGCCTTAACATGTCCAGCCAGAACCTTCCGCTGATGGTGCGGTCTCGCCATCTTAGATTCACATTCTGCATGACTAAAATTTGCAACATTCACATCAACCTCATCTTGCATTTGTTTCTGCAATACTCTTTCGTGGCGCTTATTTGCGATTGTCCCTAGTAGCCACTTGTAAGCTGTCATGCATTCTGGTTTATCTCGCCCGTAGCTCTCCCAAATCCTCACTCAACTGTTCTTTCGCTCTACTCAACAAGTCATTCGTATTCAAAGCCTGCCCCTTATCCTGTCTCAAACTTTCACATTCCTGCTTCAACATACTTGCTCTCCAGCCTGTGCAGAATGATACAAAAGTGAATCCTTTTCATTGCACAGTGTTTGAAGTTGATACTCCAAATTCTGCTGCAGTCTAACACATTCTGTCTTCTGTAAACCCATCTCTTGTTTAAGAGATGAAATCTGCAGGTCAAGAGGTTGAAACCTCGCTTTGGAAGCTTCCAGAGCAGCATAGAGAGCCGCAGCCAACAGCCCTTTGGCATGACGCTTGTTGGCTATTTGTCTCATCTTGCAGTACTGGGTTGAGATCCCCAGTATAGGACTTTCGGTTTGACTTGCGTCCCACGCGAAGTCAGCCCATCCTCCATGGGAGGCAAGGAAGTTTGAGATATCGAGTCTGTTCTGTGCAGATATTGATCACGGTGGCTATTGCCTGGGAGGGCGAAAAATCAAACTACGAAAAAGGCGCCGTGCTGTGTATCGATCCACAGCAGGAACACTTTACACACAGTCAGGCTACTGTATCTTTGTAGGGTGGTAATTCAAAGCTGCTGTGGATTGGGTCGAGTCGGCATTAACCACACCCAAGAAAAGCAGCCAGACTTTGCAGGTGACTACAAAGTGGTCAGAAAACGGGAGAGGTGGTGCGGGAATGCACACCTACAGTCCCTGGTGGAAAGGGAAAAGTTTTGAGCAACAAGTGAAATCTCACAAACACCAACTATTGCCTGCACACGGTCGCCGATTGTTAGGAGGTTTAAACCTCACTCTCAGGTTCTTGGCAATATTGGGAATGCAAGAATTCAGACACGTTACATAAGAATAGTAAACTTGTTTATCACTACCAAAGGGATAAATCACAGTTGCCCTAAGCAGTTCTTACCAATACGAACCGGGAACCAATGCTAAGTGTTCCCTATACCTCGAGGTTTCTTCATGTCTCTTGGGGTCTCCGAGGTATAAGATTCAGTGTCTCACATTATATACCTATGATAATTGCCATGGTTACTGTAAGATAGAAACCTTTTCTAGTTACAGAGATGAGCCCTATTGGCTAAACTAGAGGTGGCTCCACAGTCCAAGATAACATTATACAATGTTGTAATAGTCATCACTTTGTGAAACAAGAGTACATTTCTTACACAAATCAGTGTAGTAGTACAAATCACCAAAAGGTGGCAGTGCCATCTTACTTATCCTAATCATTACAAGGACACAGATGTCCTAACATCTTATGAGTAAGAAATACACATTTTGCTTTCTAATACATGTATATTTTCTATGTAACAATAATATGCATACATATCCTGACATCTACATATAAGGTAGATGCCCTTAGCCCTGTATGTTAGTATAACACATGCCTAAGTACTAGCTGTCTATGGTGTACCTCTGGGGGTACCAGTAAGGGTGCAGGGACCTTGTGTAACAGCCCCTATATACTGTCACGCTGACACTCGATCAGGGACCACTAATGATTGCTAGCTGGAAATTTTTCTGTATGATGGTGGGGGTGGCGGCAGTTCAATATGAAGACCTGCTGCAGGAACCTCTCTAAGATAAACTGTTGTGGTAAGTTCTTACGTAACTGTCACTTTCTTTACCATTGTTGTAATATACCTCTGTCTGCTGCTTGACTTTTGGCTTCGTAAGGAACCTTATTGATAAACTTAAAAACCCTAGGAAATTTTGTTAATTATTCCGTTTTGCTTAAATGGTAGTCAGATTTGCTTTGTTTTATCTTGCATTTCCCTCCAATAGTTAGTATTCACTGTGTGTATGCTTAAAGTTTCCATGCATTGTCTCTGTTTCATGAAATGAAATGTTGGGTGTCCACTTGCTAACAGCGACTCTGATCCTCCTTGTAATCTTGGGGAAATGCTTGTTTTGCAGTTCCTGCAGGGCTATGGTGAAATAGTCTTACTGCAGCATCAACCTCAGGGATAACTTCTAAATAAGACCAGTCAATCTGATTTAAGTCCTTAACAACTCATCACTGATAACATTTGTAAATTTCGAAAGCAAATAAACCTTGGAGGTGACCTTACTCCTTTGCATTTTCAGGTGCAGTAAATAACCAAATGGTTGCTAACTGCATCTGGAAATGTGCCTAATATTTTATGGCGGGATGTTGGTAAGTATCCAGTCTAGGGGTAGCACTACAATAGCAGAGAACGACTCAGTAATACCGCTTGTATGTGGAGAGAGTAGGGGAACAGAGCTTTGTATCGTTATAGTGAGTGTAGCGCCGAGGGATATGCGCTACACTCGCAACAGTGAATGGATAAAGGAAAGAATTTGGCTAAGTCTTGCCGAGCTGGCCATGTGGTGTAGTGGCTTGAGCCACTGCACCTAGAGCCTGTGGTGCCGGGTTCGGATCCCGGTGCAGGCAATAATTTTTTTTTTTTTGCTTCCGGGTGAGTTTCTACATTTTCTAAGTCTGCTCCCCCTGGAGTTGAGAATCCTTATTGAGCCCCCCCCCCACATAAAGAGAAGACATGGTGGATGCTTTTAGAGGACGGTCTCTGTTTGCGTTGGTCTCTCTAAAGGGAAGTCGCTGTTCAGACGTGGGAGATTATTTTCTCGCTCTAATAAGCGTCGCTTCCTGATCACACAAAACCAGTCTAGGATAGTATGTTTGTCACTCAGCATGTTCAGATATTATTGATAACCTGTTTCTTTTTAAACTAGGAGTTGCGTCTTGAAGACTACCAGGCTGGTAGAAAAGGTCCTCAGACCCCACTAGCAGCAGCTGGGAGTTTATTTGGTGCCGCCCCAGCCACGTCTAGTGCAACTACAGGTCTCTTTGGAGCGCCAACCACCAACACTGGCTTTTCTTTTGGGCAGAATAAAACTGCCTTCGGAACTAGTGAGTAGTACTTTCTGATCTTTAGCATGTTTTCACACCTTTTTCAATGATTAGTTGTTTGCCTCATCACTGTTTTTTGTTATGGGAGAGATTCATTTTCAGCGTATCCTTTCACATTTGATGTTTTTTTATATCTGTGCTGATGGGGTTGGCAATTATTACTTCAAATTTATGAGGCTCAAGCCAAAGAGTAGCCATGAAACTATAGAACTATTCAAAAAAGGTATAGTCATGAGCTTTTGTGTTTGAGGTAATACACTTGAATTTCACCAGACATCCAAACATTGCGGTGATCAAAATATTTCTAAGGCATTCAGCAGCTTCAGAATCGCATTTAAAGATGCAGGAAGCGAGTCTAACCAACAGAACACTACTTGATGCTAAGCTCTCCAGTGAGCTTAGTAGAATGGGGGGTAACATAGAAGCTTACCAATATAATCGATTATGCCACCTTAGTGTAAATCAGGCATTGAATATTCATAACTACAAAATCTTGCAGATAATGCCTGTTGTAAAACTTCTAAAATTTGTGGGGTTAGGACTTACTGAACAAATGAAAATAAATTGGAAATTTCATCGAGGACATCTCTTCTTTAGGAACTGCAAGTCGGCACCACTTGGAATTTTTTGCTAGCTGGGGGCTGTCCAGGATGATGTGCAACGGAGTTTATAAAATGTGGGCTGCCCAATGGCGTATTCCATCATCTAGCATACTAAAATGCCAGCAGAATAGTCCTAATGGTCTCTCGCGTCTGCTCTATTTTAACCACCTGTATTTTTTTTTTACACAGAAAGGGTGGATGCTTTCGTAGGTAGTAGTCATCAGATGAGTGGTGTCTGAGCCACCTATTTTCCTCGTGGGGCTCACCCTTGATGGAACTGTTTGCCTCCTGGGAGAACGCCAGACGGGCTGATCTTATCTGTCAATCTTCACCATTCATCACCTTTGGGTATAGTGGCCAGAGGTCACGACCCCGCGGGAGCCATTTTTTTTGTTTTGGATGGGCGGAGTTGACGTACCATCGACGTCGCCCTTGAAGCTGATGCACTGCGTGGCGCTCGCAGGTTGGTCGTTGTTTGGTCAACCCAGCCCTCCCGCCAGTTTAAGTCTCCCGCCGTAGAGGTTGCACCTCGTGGAAGCTCTGCTGCAAGAGGCCTGTTCCTGCTCTGAAGCCTTTGGCTCCATGTTATCTTGATGCCGAGTTTGTCGACGCCGCTTTCGAATTCCTGCCGGTTCTGTTGTCTGCCACCACTCGATGTTGCCTGGTAAGACTGTTTCTTTTATTCTTTGCGATTTCGAGTCTTGTTTTTGGTTGCGTTTCTGTAGGTCATGCCTCGGTTTTGGGGGGCAAGAAACTTTGAAGATGGATGGCCCCTATCTTAGGTGCCCGTGCGTCGTAAAGTACTCGGTCACTGTCCAAGCGTGACCGTTGCCTTACATCGTCTTGGCCGCTATCTGACATGGATTATTGATGCCTGCTTCTCCATGGACCATCATGTCTAAAAACGCGTGTGGAAAGTGGGAAGAGCTCCACCGACTTTCGGGGGATGGGCGCGCACTCGTCGGGCCAAGCCACGGTCTCTCTGCCTTTTCCTCTGGGTCCCCTCCTGGTTCTGTATGGACCACGGAGGAGGGGGCTTCTGTATCTTGTAGCCTAGCAATTGCAGAAGCCCCTTCAGTGCAGGAGGCCCAGTGCAGCCCCTCCGTGGGCGGGAGAGTACCGCCTTGGCAATCGCCCTTCAGGGTGAAGGCTCCCTGGTGTCTCCCTGGGCTGGGAAGCCTGGGTCGGCACTGTCTTCTCGCAGTCTGTCGGCGCGAGTCTTTGGCCTTAGTGCCGTTTGTGGCGCTGTAGGTCCTGATGGTGCCCTCGGCGCCATCTCTACTATCTGAGCCGTTCGCGGTGCCAATGGTGCCATGGGGAAGTCTAGGCCCGCTTATGCCACACTGGTTGAGCACGGCGCCATGTCCACCTCTGGTGCCACTTATGGCGCCAAGCTACGACACCGCGCCATGGGGGTTTCTGACCTCAGCGCCATCCGCCTGCGCTGAGTGAAGTCGGAGCCGTCGTCGGCGCCGTCTCTGGTCTCTGAGCCGCTTGCGGCACCGTGGGTCAGGACTGATACTGCTGCCTTCCTCGGCGCCGTATCTTCTTCGCGCACTGTGAACGGTGCGCTTGAGGACTTCAGCGCTGACTGTGGTGCAGTCCCTCATTCTGGTGCCCCATTCAGTCAGGATGGCAGCGGGCATCCATGTACCGTCTGGCAAAGGACTTTGGTCTCCACCTTCTTGGAGGTGGAATCGGACTCTGAGTCAGATAGGCAGTCTGACTCTTTGGAGTGGTCTGCTCAAGTGGACACCTTGGTAGTGTCCTTCACAGGCCGGAGCCAGCCCCCCTCTGAGGAGCAGACTGTGGCCCCCGGGTCCAGGGTCAGGGGTTCTGACCAGCAGGCGGTGGTGCAGGCCACTATTACCCTGCAACCTGGCCTCGGAGGGTTTTCTAATCCCTCAGTGGTGGTACCCCCCTCAGGTGGTGTGCCTGGATCGCTTAACTTTGGGGCCGATCGGAGCACCCACAGGAGGGGAGGGTGCTGCTCCCTGCATAGTCCCTTCGGGGACTGACCAGAGTTGCCAGCTGCATAGGCTGGCTTTTTCGAGGAGATGGGCTCTTTCATACTCAGAGTGGTCGAGGGGTAGGGGTTTGACACGGGGACCCTTTTCTGGTACCACTTGAGTTCGGAAGGAGTTGTAGTGTGGATCTCCGCCCTTCCTTTCCAGTTTCCTTGAGAGGGCCTTGTTCTTTGGAGGTGGGGCTGTACTTTTGGACTGTCATGGCCCTGGTCATCTTTGGGGAGTTCTTCAGGGTGCAGCCTAGGCAATTCCAGTGTGGTTGACTAACTGTTTGCTGTTGAGTTTTCCGGAGCTCCCTCTTCCCTTGGGGCTCAGGTGCGCTCTCTGGCCCAGGCAGAGGCAGCCGATTCAGTTTTCAGCTGTCCCTCTCCTCTGCCCACGTTCTCCTGCTTTCCCAGATATTCTTGGTCCTAGCGGACCTCTCTCCTGGGAGCAGTTCAAAGCTGTGGCTGCTCAATTTCCCTCATACGTCAGGGCTGTGGACACAGGTTTTTCAACCTCCCCCTGAGCAGCCATCTTCTGAACTGTTGAGGTCCTCTGACTCTTCATTCCCCTCTTCTGGAGGAGAGAAACGGTCTGTCCACATCTCCCCAGCCGCTGATCTACGTAGAGTATAAGCGATTCCTCGTGAGGATGTTGGAGGACCTCACATCACCCCACACACACACAGCATAACCTGGAGCACTTGCGCGTGCCTTTTTAGGTGACTTCAGTGCGGTCACCCTTGTGGTGCCCCCTGGCTTGCTCCCTTCGGGGAAGCATTGTTGCGTTCTGCAGAGACCTTTTTCCGAGTCCGGCCCATAGGGATCTCTGCCAGAGGTGTTGTGGCCCCCCCCAGAGTCTCAGTTTCTATACCTCATCCTTAGTCAGAATGTGCAGCTGGACACACCTGATGGGCTGCGAGTCCCTCGAGTGATCAGCCCCCAGATCAAGATTCTATGGATTTTGACTTCTGGGGGAGGAGGACTTCTACTCGGCATGGTTGCTGCTCTATTTCAGCACATCAGGCTCACTCACGCTACTTATAAGTTCCTGTGGTCCAGGTTAGGTCAACTCCTAGCAGCTGTGCCTGACATGGAGGTAAACAGACAAGCCATTGCACTCTCACACATGGCCTGGAGCAAACAGGACATCTTAAGACTCAATGAGGTAGCTTCCAGGGTCATAGGGACAGTGATCTGCACTAGGTGGATGGCATGGCTGTGTCTTTGCGGTTGTCACCCTTAGCCTAGTGTGGGTGATTGCCTCCCCTACCAGAGACCCATCTTTCTGGGGCGTGGCTATGTTCAGTCCACACTGTCTGGCAGGTTCCTTGCGCTTTAATTCTTGCGGAAGGTCTTCAAACGGCTTCTCCCACACCACCCAGGTGGTAGAGACCTTCAGCTCCGCCCCATGATGCCAGATATTCCTTGCGGCTTGGAGCTCAGTTTCCCTTCTTAGCGCTCTGCGTTTAGGCCTGGATCTAAACTCTTTGGGTTTTCGAAAATTATTTTAAAGTTTTGTTGACTGTGGTCTTCATCTTCCCTTGCGGCTGCGATGGACAAATCCACCCGGCTTCCATCGGTGCCCTTGCGGGCAGGAGATGCCCTGGACCGATCCGCACTCCGCGTGCGTTTACTTCCCTGGGCCCTTGCCCGCGATTACGAGCCTGCGATCTCTGCAAGTCCTTCTCGGCTGGTCTTAGAGGACCAGAGCTGCGGACTTACTAACGGGTGTCCCGAGAAACGGTACCTGCCGGTGAAGTCAAAGGAGGCCCGTTGGTCGGTGTCCGCAGCTGCAGGCTCTGCGGAGCAGCTGGAGCAGTTGATTGCCCTCGGAGGTGGCGGCCCAGGCCGCTTCGTCTTCCTCATTGGCTGTGGTGTTTATCCTGCTCTCCTTGGGCTCCTCCTACACTGTTTCCTTTAAGGAGCTTTGCCAGTCCCTCTCCACTAAAGAAGGGCCATCGGGACATACCAGTAGGTCGAAGAAAAAAGAACCAAAAGGTAAGTACCACTGTCTACGTTCGTGGGAGCAGGAGAAATCCCCTTCACGGACCATCTGCTCTCTACTTGGTCAAGGTTGGCTAAGGCGCTGGCTTCCTGTATCCCGGCAGGTCAGCTGGCAGAGACATCCGTCGACTCAGTCGAGATTTTTTCACCCGTTGGACGGTTTGTTGACTGGAGAAGCATACAGCCCTTCTTCAGTGGTTCCCCTGATGGTAACGAGGACTTGCCGTGACTTCTGTGCGAGTCCCGGTAAGGACCCTGAACCAGGGGATGAGCGGGTTTCCCCGCCCCCTCTTTGACCCATCCTCCGTGATACCGAAGGTCTCTGTCCTCTTCTTCTAGGTCGAGTAGGTCCCGCCGACATCAGTGATCTGTCTCGGCACCATGGAAAGCGGCGTCGCCGCTCGTCCTCTTGGGAGGATAGGCTTCGATGTAAGTTACGCTGGCGCTACAAGGTAATGATATGGCAGCAACTTTTGTTGACCGGTAACAAGCAGACTCCGTCGCTTTCTCCGGCAATTAAGTGGCTGTCACTGGAGCGACTGAAGCAACCCCTCGTGATTATTGAGGAGCTGACCCCGGCGCCAGTTGTTTGGCCAAAACCGGCTGCTCTGCCCACTGTGGTGGAACCACCGCCTCCTCAACCGAAGACTGGGGCCCGACCAAGGATTCTTTGTCGGGTCGGGCTTGCCCGCAGGTTCAGTCACCCTCACTCCTGATCAACCTCCGGCAGGTGGAGGGTGGCTCAGGCGCCGGCAGCTGTTTCCAGACTCCTCCGAGTCTGACGACAACTCTCCTGTATTCCAGGTTCATTGACCTGGAATCTTCAGGAGTCAGTTGGTGGATGAGAACCCATCCTTGTTCTTGAGTATACATTGACTCATCTCAGTCCACTGGGATGCAGCTCGCAACCTGTTCGGAATGGTCCAGGTATTCCTCACGGAGATACTAGACCGAGAGATTCCCCTATGGAGGCCTTCCCTGTGGCCGAAGCCATTGTTGACCCGCCCTGGAGTTGTGGCAGTGGCCTGCATCTTGTCCCGCCTCCTTCAGTCAGGGTAGCTTGCAAGTACGAGGTCCCCACCGCTCACTCAGGTTTTGGAGCACCCCTTTGCTGAGGGGCTGGTGACCGAGAGTTTTTCTGGCATTCCGGGAACGTTGGGGACGTGGACAAACCGCCTAATGAAGAATCCAAAAAGCTGGATTACTCTGGGCGGAAGGTTTGCGCTGCTTCCTCCCTAGGCCTTCGACAGGCTAGCTCGGCTGCACTGATGACACATTTCCCACACCCCCTTATGGGTTCCCTGGATGAGGTGACTCCTCATCTCCCGGCTGACATTCAGACGACTGTCGAGCTGGTACATCATCAGGGAAGAGTGGTGGCTAAACAGCTCCGAACTTATTTGGACATCGGTGACTCTTGTGTCCGGTCAGTAGCGGCCGCAGTAGCCATGCGCCGCCGCGTTGGCTGTGGATCTCCACCTCACGGCGGACACCCTGCACAAGATGGCAGACGTTTCCTTCCTGGGCACTGACTTGTTCGGGCCAGAGGATCGAGAAGTCCAGTGCCACCTTGGACTCGGTCACGTCTGCCCAGAAGGACAAAGGCCACCTGCAGCAGCGTAAGCCCTTTTGCCCTTCTGCCCCTGCAGCATGTCCGGGCCAGCAGGCTCATACTTGGCGCCCTAAGACCAAGTCTGCCGCTTTCTCAAGTAGGAAGCCTAGAGAAAGGGTCCAGGAGGCCCTTCGGCCGGGCCTTTCCTCCAAGCCTGCCCAGTGACGGGTTGAGGGGTGTCGCCCCAGCCTTGTCATCACCTCCCCGGTCTCCCCGTCGGGGAGGGACGGTTTGCCACTTTTCCACCTGGTCCGCTATCGTCACGGACCGCGTTGCGTTAGAAGTGGTCGGCAGGGGACTGCCTCTGAGTTTGAACAGTTTCCTCCTAGCCAACTGTCGCCCATGGGGCGGGCAACGTAGTTGCACAGCCTCTGTCGGCCTGACATTGCCCTGCTCCTCCAGAAGGAGGTAATCAGTGAGGTGGCGGACCCTCTTCCAGACCCAGGGTTTGTGTCCAGGTACTTCCTGGTCCCAGAACAGACGGGGGGCTGGTGCCCCATTCTTGACCTGCATGACCTGAACAAGTTCCTAAGGCCGCACACCTTCAGGATAGTCACTGTGGCTCAGATCATTCCATCCTTGGAACTAGGCATGTGGTTCTGCTCTCTGGATCTCCAGGACTCGCTCTTTCATCGCCCCAATCTGCTCGTCTCATCAGCGATTCCTCTGCTTCAGAGCGAAGCATCTTTGAGTTCCGGGCCATGCCCCTTCCGGCCTCTCCAGTTCCCAGGGTCTTCACCAAATGCATGGCAGTGGCGACAGCATTCCTGGCGGCGCTGAGGGGTCCGAGATACCTTACCTGACGACTGGCTGATTGCAGCCCCTCCCAGGTTGGAGTGAAGTGGTCCGGGCATCTGGCCTTCCAGGTCTGCTTCTCAGATTGGCCTCCTCATCAGACGAGGCCAAATTGGAACCTCATGCCATCGCAGGTGATTCAGTTCATCGGGGCAGAGCTTGACTCTCTTGAGCCAGAGCTCAGCTCCCAGCGGACAGGGCCGAGGTCCTTTCCTCCCTTTGCCCAATAATTTCTGGTTGGGCAATTGCGCCCTGCCTGGGACTTCCTGCACCTTCTGGCGGCCTGCACCAGCGTGGTCCATTGGGCCCACTGGCATATGCGCCCCCTGCAATGGGGGCTGGCCAGCCAGTGGTCACAGCACTCCGGTTCTCTGGACTAGCCGGTGACAGTGACCCAGGAGATGTGGGACGGCCTGCAGTGGTGGCTCGTCCCAGCTCGTCTGCAGGTGGATATCCCGTTTGTCCGCCCGTGCAGACTATGACACTGTGGCCGCCTCTGGGTTGGGGTGCCCATCTGGGGATCTCCGGGCTCTTGGCTTGGTCCCCTCCACGAGTCTCGATGCCACATCAGCCTGCTGGAGCTTCGAGTGGTTCGACTAGCCCTCACCGCCTTCTCTGTTTGTTTGTATGGGGTCAGGTGGTTCAGGTCCAGATGGACAGTACCACAACCATGTAGTACCTCAACCGCCAGGGCGGGATGCACTCTTTTCCTCTGTGCAAGGAGGCTGTCCACATCTGGTCTCTTGTGATCAGCCTGGAGGTGGAACTCATAGCCATCCATGTGGCAGGAGCCTTGAACAGTCTGGCCGATGCCCTCAGCTGGATAGGCGCTGCATCTCATGAGTGGTCACTCCTGCCGGAGGTAGTGCAAGAACTGTTCTCCCATTGGGACACCCCTGAGGTGGACCTGTTCGCCGCCAGGGAGAATTGGAAGCTCAGGCTGTTTCATGCTCGCCCCTCTCAGGGCTCGCTGCAGGGGGATGCCTTCTCGAGGCCGTGGACCCAGGGCCTCTTCTGTGCCTTCCCTCCATTTCTCTTGATCCACAAGGTGCTTCTCAAGGTGAAGAGGGACAAGGCGCGGGTGATTCTGGTAGCCCCAGACTGACCTCGCCAGGTCTGGTACCCAGATCTCCTCTTCAGCCTCGGCTATGGGCTCCCGAGGCAGCTTCCAGCCCTCCCGGACCTGATCTCAGTAGACAAGGGGGAAGGTTCTCCATCCAGACCTTCAAGCCCTGCACCTGATGGCCTGGTTCCTGAGCGGCTAGAGTTCCAGGCCTTGGGTCTTTCCGATGAGGTCCTTGGCGTTGTTGGGCGTCCCGTAAAGTCGACTCAGAAAATGCTGCGCTTCAAATGGAAGGAGAGCTTCTCCATTTGGTGTCAGGACAAGGTTGGACCCTCTTTCTGTCCTTGGCTAGTATTTTTGGACTACCTGTGGTCCCCTTTCTCAGCTAGGGCTTCAGTCGCACGACCCTCAAGGTGCACCTGGCAGCCATCTGCTTACAGGCGCGGGCGGCAAGCAGTCGATGGTGCAGGAGAAGGTGGTCAGGCCTTGATCACATATCCCCTCCGGTCAGAGAACCCTACTTCCGTGGGCTACTGCTGGTGTTGGCTAAGCTCATGGGCATTCTATTGAACCGATGCATAGGTGATCTCCCACCTGTCATGGGAAGACTGCCTTCTTGGTGGCGATGTCAGCCAGAAGGATGGGAGAGCTCAGGCGTTTTCCATCGAGTCTCCTTGTCTGGTCTTCCACAGGGACAAAGTTGTCTTCGCCCTCTCCAAATTCCTTCCCACGTGGTATCAGAGTTTCACCTGAATCAGGGTGTTGACTCTGCCGGTGTTCTACCCCAATCACACCTTGGATGCTGAATGTAGGCTCCATACTTTGGACCCTAGATGAGCGCTCGCTTATTATAAGGAGCGAATGGCTGAAGTTCGGGGAGAGGTTCACCAGCTGTTTGTCACCTATGCTGAAGCCGCACCTGGCAGACCTGCAGCCAAGCAGACGATAAGCAGGTGGTTCATCTCCTGCATAGATCTGTTATAGGTTGGTGGGCATGGAGCCTCCCAAAGGGATAAGAGCTCATTCTACCTGCCATACTGCTGCTTCGGTGGCTGCTTCTAGGGACGTCCCTATCCAGGAATCTGCAGGGCTGCTACCTGGAAGTCAACACACACTTTTATTTCCCATTACCACATTGACCTAGAGTCACGCCGGGATGCTGGTTTTGGGACTTCTGTTCTCCAGTCCTTATTCCTCAAGTAGGGGGTGCGTGCCTTGCCTCCCTTTTCCCGGAGAACCGCTAGGAGTCTATCAGACAGTGTGGATTGAACAACATAACCACGTCCCTAGAAATACAGGTTAGTCACAGGAGTTCTAGGAGTGGTGTATATTGTTGATGCACACCACCCACTCGACCTCCCCGGCTTTGACGTGCAGCCTGGCTTCCAGCGGGCTAGATCTGGCTTCTTTGGGCGGAGCTGAGGGTTTTACCACCTGGGTGGGTGGGAGGAGCCAGCTTGAAGATCTTCCGGCAAGAATTAAAGCGACAAGGAACCTGCCAGACGGTGTGGATGAACAACATATACCACTCTTAGAACTCCTGTTTCAGGTGAGTAACCTGTATTTTCTCCTGTAGGGTGAGACGGCATCTGTCGGGGCAACTTCCTGCTCCTTCCGAGGAGTCCCTGCCACCCTCTCTCCACTCCTGGGCCTCTCCAGACCTGTGAAGGTGTTCTCTCTTGTTGTGCCACCAGCTGAGAGCTAAGGGACTTAGTCCTTTAGGGGTAAGCCCTCTTCGGGGGTGGCTCGGCACTCACCCAAAGGTGATGAATGGTGAAGATTGACACAGATGAGATGAGAATTACGTACCTACTGTAATTCTGATCTTTCTGTGTATCTTCACCATTCATCACAGTCCCACCCTCCATCCCCCTGGGGCCTCAGTCTCCGGATCCCCTTCCCTCTCTGTGCCCTCTTTCACACCCCTCCTTTCTATTTGGCTAGGGTAGGTGACCTTGGGCTTTATAGGGGATATTTTTTCTCTGGGGGAAGTGGCTAGGATAGGGGCACTCCTTCCTCAGTGCCTTGCCTCCACCCCATGGGTGGTGGTGGCTATAGTTCTCTTCCTGCTCTCTTTCCCGTCAGCTTTTCTTTAGCTCCCTTTGATTTTCTTGTCCTTTGGACACAATCTCAATTTAATTTAACAAACTAGTTTTCTTATGGCAAAACTTTGAATTTTTTTTTTTTTTTTTTGGGGGGGGGGGGGATATTCCCTGTATCCTGTATTTTTTTTTTTTTCTTCCAGAATAGCCGATTCTGCTTATGTTGGGGTTATTGCCAGTGATTCTGTCCCTTGAATTCTGGCAGTTTAGCCTTCTGGCTACTCCTTCACAGTTCCTATATAATCTGGAGACAGGTCAAGGTTTCAGGGTATGTTCCCTCTCTCCGCCCCCCTCACATCCTTATTTATAAAATTCCTATCCTACCTCCTTTCTATTTCCAGAGATTGGGGCCCTCCCAGTCCCTTTAGTTTTCCAGCTTTATTCTGTCCTCTGTCGCTTATTTCTCCTTTAGTTTGTGATCCTTTCCTTTATCTGTCCTTTGGACTCCGTTGTCCGTTCCTCCCAACCTTTCCTTACTCTACAGCAACTCAGAACTGGTGGGAGGGCGGGATCGATCGTACATAATGGCCAACCCGTGAGCACCTTGCAGTGTGTCTGCCTTGAGGGCGGCGCTGATGGTACGTCTACTCCACCCATGCAAAAAGGCTTCTGCGGGGTTGTGACCTCTGGCCACTATACCCAAAGGGGATGAACAGTGAAGATACACATAAATATCAGAATTATGGTAGGCATGTAATTTTCATTTTTGTGGGGCCCCCCAGTCCAGGACACTGACCGGGGATGCCTTCACGAGGCCCTGGACCCTGGGACTCGTGTTTCTTTCCACCCTTCCCCTTGATCCACAGAGTTCTGATCAAGGTCAGAAAGGACAAGGTGTGGATGATCCTGGTCGCTTTGGATTGGCCATGGCAGTTCTGGTACCAAGAACTCCTCTGCCTCGGCAGCAGGCCTCTGTGCCAGTTACCTCTGTGCCCAGACCTACTGATCGGTCCTGCACCTCATGACCATGTTTCTGAGCAGCTAGAGTTCCAGGCCTTGAGTTTCTCTGAGGGGGTCCTCGTTGTGGAGGCCTTCAGGAAAGCGTAGACTCGTAGGTGCTATGCTTTTAAATGGAAGAGGTTTTCCATCTAGTGCCAAGGCCAGGAGCTTAATCCCCTTGCCTGCCCAGTGGCTAGCATCTTGTACTATCTCTGATCCCTTTCCCAGCTGGGACTGCAAGCGACTACCCTTAAGTGCACCTGGGTGCCATCTCGGCTTACCAGGTGCAGGGCTGGTATGCCAGTGGTGGCCCAGGAGAAGGTGTTCCCTCGTTTTTTAAAGGGCCTTAACCACTAAACTTCCTCCACCGTGGCACTTGCTGCTGGTTCTAGCTATGTTCATGGGAAAGCTGTTCAAGTCTATGCACAGGTGTGACATAACTTACCTGTAGTGGAAGACTGCCTTCCTGGTGGCCATTATGCCTACCAGATTGCTTGGAAGCTCCAGGTTCTCTCGGTGGACTCTCCCTGTCTGGTCTTACACAGAGACCAGGGCGTCATTCACTCCAACCCAAAGTTCCTCTCGAAGGTGGTTTGAGTGTCACCTTAAAGAGCTAGTATACTGCCTGGAATTAATAGTAATTTTTAGATTCAGTCAGCTATCACTTCCTATATAGGAAGTATTTTTTTATTTTCCTTTACTAATTAAAAGATTTTCCATCTGGCAGTACTGGACTATGATGTGGAGCAGTACTGTTTGGAGGCTAAGAAAAGACAGTCCTGTTCTCCCACTCTGGTTAGAAATGTGACAGAACACATCGAGACACCACAGTACTTGCAGTCTGAGCAGTGTCTTTTACAAGTTACCAATCTAAATGCAGGAAAGTGTTACATCACTAGTAACCAAGATGAGCTAGTCCCTGGTGCTTCATGTAAATGGAATGATCTGGCAGTGAGAAATGGTTCTCTCATATTAGTGATGTCACACAGTCAGTGTGGTCTCAGTGTTGCAGTGGGAGGAACAGAACGGACTTATTTTAGCTTTCACAGTGCTGCTTCACATCAACGCAGGTACTTCGCGGTGGAAATCTTCCAATTAGCTAACCTCAAGAGAAAAACTTAAAATATAAGAAGTGATAGCTGACTACATCTGAAAGTTACTATTAATTCCAGGCAGTTTTCAGGCAGTACATTGTCTCTTTAACTCAGGTGATTAACTTGCCAGTATACTTTACTGACCCTTCTTTAGAGGCCGACCACAGGCTTCATACTCTGGAGTTGCGAAGAGCACCCTCTTGCTAGGTAGAGTGCACGTCTGAAGTTTTGGGTCAGGCTCACTGGCTGTTTGTCACCTACACTGAAACTTCACCTGGCAGACCGGCAATAAAGCAGATGATTGCAAGTTGGATCACATATTGCATTGACCTCTCTCAGTGGCTGCTTCCAGGAATGTGCCCATTCAGCAGATTTGCCACTTCCTGGAAGTTGGCTCACACCTTCATCTCACATTACCACATTGACCTGGAGTCCTGTCAGGTGGTGTTTTGGGACCTTGATTCTCCAGTCTGTTTGTCAAGTAGGTGTGCACCTTGCCCCCCACCCCGAGAACTGGTAGACATCTGCCAGCATGTGGCTAGTGCACCATATCCACACCACTAGAAGATTAGTCTACTCACCTGTAACTTTGGTTCTTACTTCAAGAGTCCGCTCTTGCAGGTGGTAACATGTAGGACTGAAGCCGCAGGTGGCAGAACCCCACGGAAAACTTAGTTAACATTTATGGGTGGGACCCGGCCCCCCATTGACATCGGCCTGCCTCGACTTCCCGCATGTATAAAGGGAGGTAGTTCTGGCGGTCCCAGTTTTTTTTTTTTTTTTTCCGCTATTGACTCGCCTCTTGCTAGTTCAACTGCCATTTTGCTAAGATTTCTTAG
Source organism: Neoceratodus forsteri (assembly GCA_016271365.2). Lineage (NCBI taxonomy): Eukaryota > Metazoa > Chordata > Ceratodontiformes > Ceratodontidae > Neoceratodus > Neoceratodus forsteri. Next base: position 1,412,082,150 of record CM057459.1, read on the forward strand.
CAGGATTTCTTACTCTTTCATTGAAAAAGTTTGCTTTTTCTGCCATGATTGTTTTCTGCATGTAGTCTTGTCTGGCTTCCTCCATCGAATGACACCCCTCCAAATGTGTCTGCAGCAAATAAATCCTCTCCAGGTACATCACTCTGCCTTTTTGCTGTGCCTAGGCCCAGACCCATGACACCTGCCAAAAGTTTAATAGCAGGACGAGGATCCTCAGTCAGAATGCTCTCCAGGCTTTCCTCACAGAATGACGTTTAGCCACCATAGAGATTCCTCTTAAGGAGGTTTCTTCCCAGCACAAGGAGAAGCAGAAGGAGAGAGAAGAGAAAAGGAGCGAGCTCTCCAAATCCAGATCCTCAGGCTTCCACTCTGTCTCCAGGTGCAGCTCTGACTCCGCCTCCCAGGTGACCAGTTCACCTTCCAGGCTAATGGTAGAAAAACCTGCTGCCCTGGTACGGGCGTCTGGAGCAAAGGACCATGGCTCCGGGTCCTCGGGGCCCCACCCTGTAGCCACTTAGTCTGGCTGCCTCATCAGGCCTCAGGCCGGCACTCTTACCTTGGTAAGGGACAGACCTCAGCTCGCTCCTGGTCAGCCTTTGGTGCAGACTCCTGGGATAGATGCAAGGCCTCCGGTCACTACTCTGGGAGATCTGTATCTCAGCTGCCCAGGCCAGCAAAACCGCCGTCAGACAAGCATCCGGTGACGCAGCATTCGTCGGGTACTGATTCCCACAGGCAAGAGACCGATGTCGCTGCTTCGGGGCCCCAGCCACCGCTGACCCAGTCCCTGACTGCCCCCCCCCCCCCAGCTGACGATCGCTTGGGACACGGTCCTTCCGAGGGCGTCCTTGAACCAGAGTGTCTGCTACCCGATGTCAAGCGTACTACTATATCCCTGACATCGCCTAAAGTTCGTCTGCTGTTGCAGATCACGCCTAGGCCAGACCACGGTCTGGCCAATATCTGGTTTGACTTAATCGGTTCAGAGCCTAGGCTCCACCTATCCCAGGTCTAGGACCTTTCGTTACTGGTGGGAGACCATCAGGACAGACCTGCCACCTAGGGTTGCCACTTTGGATGAGACGAAAACTGAATGCTAAACCACACCCCCAAACTCCACCCCTACCCCGGCCCCTTTTATGACTGAGGGCAACGCTTGGACTCTGATTCACTTGATTTATTCAGAATTGCTGCTGATACAACATTGTGTACAACTTCTTTAAATTACATCATGATTGTTATTTTTGGTTTATTTGATTTAGATCTAAATATTTTAAATTTCAGTATGTGTTAACATTTGGTGGGGTTACAGGGCGGTGTTCAGGGGACTTTTCATCCTGTGTACACAGCTTAGCTGACAAATCGAGTGACTACAAGGACACCTCTGACAACTGGCTAGTTTGGATCAGGGGCATTTTCTGGCAAAACTCATTCAATAAATAAACTACACCAGTAATGGTGGACAAGATGTAATTACAAATAGCATCTGCCATTTTAAGATGTGCTACTGTCCCTCCCATTGCTCTACTCGAAAGTTATTTATAATGTTAGAAGTTTTTAAAAGTGGTAGAACTATTCTGTTCTATTAAATACCCTGTTTTGTTTTCCATGTCAGTCATACACAGCAGACAGCATGATATGTGATATGTAGCATGGAGGCAGTATAGTGCAGTGGTTTAAAGCTCTGAGCTGCAATTCTGAAGACCAGGGTTTGAATCCTACAGCCCAAACTTGCATACTTTGTGACCCTATCCAAATCACTTAATTCCCTTGTGCTCTCAGGTTGCACCTGTAAACAAGTTTTAGCTTAGTGTCTCTTCTGGTAAAAAAAAAAAAATAATAATGTTTTGAAAAATGTTTGATAAATTGCCTAAATTTGCAGTGCCATCAAATCTAGAGTGTGTTCCTGTCATCTCATCAGCTACTGCTCTCTCTCTTCTTTTTCTCATTTCTGTAGCTTAGCATGACATTAGCCACATTATTCTCTGCTGTTCATCTGAAAGGCCTGGATTGGCATTCCTGGAATATCCAAGTAGTATGAAAATTGACGACAATAACTACTGAGAGAGAGGGAGAGAGAGAGGGAGAGGGGGAGAGAGAATTGCTAGAAATTAAATAAAATATTAGATTATTAATTTAACAACAAAAGGGGTAACAAATATTAAAATATAGAACAGACCCTAAAAGAAAAAATGGTGAACATTTAAAGGTATAAAAGTATTCCTTATCACAGCAGTCAAAGACCACACTCACAATGCAGCCTGGAAAGGATTAGTTTGATTTGTTGTTAATGGTCTTAATAGCCCTACTTTACACCTCTCGACTGACTGGTATACAAACAAAGGTCTGCATGGCATCAGAATTTGTTTTGTAATCTGACCATGCAAGTAAAATGGTGAAGGATTTAACATAATCTGTTTTAAAAGCATGTGAGCATTCAAAATGATTGAAACGGTACTAACTCTGAATAAAACTGAATTAGCAGGTAAAGTTTCTGAAACACATTGTACAGTCCATACTGGGACAGCAAGCTACCCTAATGTGGTGCCTGTCTGGTTTCAGAAAAATAAAGGTGTTAATTAAGGTGGTATTGTTTACCCATCCCATGAATAATCTTCCAATTTGCTGGTGTGAAGTTAGAGGTGACAACTGAGCAGACAGGGACACATTTGGCTCTTCAAGTGCCCTGCTCTTGAAGGCACTTCCTGATTAGCATGCGCTGCAAGCAAGCAAGCACTGAAATGTCAGACACTTGCTTACAGTCAGATGAGAAGAAAATGAAGCAGTTTGTGGGCAATCTAGCTTGACCCACCATAAAAACCGAATTTGCAATGGTGAAAACAGGAGGACCGAATCTGGACCTAGAAAACCGAATCATTCGGTCAAAAACCGAGTAGGTGGTAACCTTACTGCCACCAAAAATTCCTCTGACAGAAGCCTCTCCTCTTGATACAGGGGCCCTCCTCCAGAGCCCACCAGACCTCCAGGCAAGGCTCCTCACAAATGCGCTGCCCAGGTCCCGGTCCAAGAGCTAGAGCTCCTCTGGCTCCCTCCAGGCTCAAACGCCACACAGTAAGTCTTGGTCCTCTTCCGTGGACTCTGACAGTTCTCTGATTGCTTCTACTCCGTTACCATTGTCTATTGGGGACCTGTTCTCTTCTCTCCCCCAACCCAAGGGATACTCCTAAGTCACCGCTAGATGATCCCTCCTTCATGGAGGTCATGCGGCATATTCAGGCCAATATGGGCTGGGAAAAGGATGACCTGGACCCAGAGAGACTCTGCTTGGTCAAGTACTTGTGCCAAAAGGACCTGAAACCGGTGGTCCTCCCACCCTTGGTGGACACATTTGAGAACTTAACCAAGGCGGCCTAGAAATGCCACCACACCACCCCGCGATACCCAAAAAGGCGGACCGCCTTTACAGAGCTCCAAAGGAGGAACCTTTTTTTTTTTTTTGGGGGGCGAACAGTCTTTGGCAGACTGGGCAGTCATCTCGTCTGCCCATGATAGATCGCAGAGGCAGACACATCTCAGTACTCCGCCTCCGACAGAGAATCTAAACAGTTAGATTCCATGGTGCGTAAGATTTATTCACACATGTACCATACAGAGTCTGTTTCCTCACTCATATATGGTACAGTTTCAAAACTCCCTTTGGGAACAGGGGATCGACACTGTCAGAGATCCCAGAGTGTCCACAGAAGGCAGAGCTGGAAATGCTGCTGCAGACTGGTTTGGATGTGGGCATGCATGTCCTCCAGTCGGCCTGCGACTCTACGGACATGGCCGCACGGGCCGCAGCCACTGGACATTGGAGATTCCTGTGCCTGCTTCTTAGCAGCCGCAGTGGCCACTCGCCGCAGGGCCTGGCTGAGGTTATCCTCCTTTCTGGCGGATACTGCACAACTTAGCTGATGTGCCCTTCCTTGGCACCATCCTCTTCAGTCCGGGAGTAGCAGGTCACCTCCAGCGAATAGAGTAGTCCAATGCCACCTTGGATCCTACCTCTGCAAAGGGTTCTTTGGGCAAGAACCAGCAGAAGCGCAAGAAGAAACCCTTTCGGCACTCTTCCCCTGCGGTTAGACAGCCCTCCTATCAAGGAGGTCAGCAGCAACAGCAGGCTCAAGCTTGATGCCTCAGGCCCAAGCAGGGTCCTCAACAGCCCCGTAAAGGAGGCTGAGGTGCAGGTCCAGGAACCTCCTCCTCCTCTAAGCCTGCTCAGTGACTGGTCAGGAGTTGCCACCCCTACACCCGTCACACCAGCTCTGGGTCCTCCTGCGGGGTCCGGCTCCGGCGCTTTCTTTCCACCTGGTCCGGTATCACTTCGGACAGGTGGGTTCCGAAAGTGGTTGGCCAGGGACTACATCTACAATTTTTGAGCAGTACCCTCCCAGCAGAGCCCGTTACCCTCAGGAGGAAAGGATCTCTGTTTGCACTCAGTCTGCCCTTCAGGACGACATTGCTCAGCTCTTCTGCAAGGAGGCGGTAGCCCCAGTGCCGGTTCCTCCTACCGACCCAGGCTTCATGTCCAGGTACTTCCTGGTGCCCAAACGGGCGGGGGGTTGGCGCCCCATCCTAGATCTCCACGACCTGAATCAATATCTCAGGTCTCGCACCTTCCGGATGGTAACTCTGAGCCAGATCATACCATCTCTGGAGTGAAACGCTTTTGTTCACTGAATCTACTGAACACGCCTCGCTGGTCCCAATCTGCCCGTCCCACCAGCGGTATCTCCGCCTCAGGGTCGGCGACTGCAAGAGTTCCAGCCATGCCGCTCGGCCTGTCATCGGCCCTCGGTCTTCACCAAGTGCATTGCTGTGGTGGCAGCCCATCTTCTGTGTCGGATTTTGATATACCGCTATCTCGATGACTGGCTCCTGATGGTTCCTCCCTTCAGGAGGTGGAGAGATCCGGGGATCTGGCCCTCCGAACCTGCTCCCAACTAGGCCTCCTGATCAACAAGGCCATGTCAGAACGTGTGCCCACTCAGGTGATGGACTTTATCGGGGCAGAGCTCGACTCTAGTCAAGCCAGAGCTCGGCTCCCGGCGGACAGGGCGGAGGTTCTCTCCTCCTTTGCCCAATCATTTCTGGTTGGGCACTTGTGCCCTGCCCAGGACTTTGTGCACCTTCTGGGCTACATGGCGGCATGCACCTCGGTGGTCCGTTGGGCCCAGTGGCACATGTGCCCCCTCCAGTGGGAGCTGGCCGCCCAGTGGACTCTGTGATATGGTCACTTCGACCAGCTGATCACTGTGACCCAGAAGATGTGGGACGCTCTCCAATAGTGGACCGTCCCAGACCGATTGCAGGAAGGAATCCCATTTGTCCATCCTGACGACAGATGCCTCTCTCATGGGCTAGGGAGCCCACGTGGGGGACAACGGGGCCCACGGGTTCTGGACCCCCAAGGAATCCCGATGCCACATCAACCTGTTGGAGCTCAGAGCAGTCAGACTGGCCCTGTCAGCTTTGCTCCTCCGCTCTGGGGTCAAGTGGTTCAAGTCCAGACGGACAATACCATGACAAGGAAGGAGAGATGGATGTACTAAGGCTGGAAGGAAGTTAGTGAGATTTGTTATTGGTATGTGCCAAGGAAATAAAATAAGGCCTGCACAGTGCAATTCAAGGCTACCAGCTATGGACGCAGGGGCTGAGGTTTATTTCTGGGAAGGAGTTCCTGCCCTCACCCTTTGTAAGCACACTTACCACCTGTCGACAGTTATACGAGGGCAGAGTTTAAACAGCCAACAACCAAGCAGTGCAAGTGGGGTTAGGATTGGTATACTAGTAAATACTAGCAAGGTTGTTTTGAGCAGACAGTGTAGCAGGACTGGGATAGTTAGGCCCTACACCTTTCGTTGGGAGTCTGGTATAGTGAAGCCCTACTCTGTTTGTTAAGGTCTCTATTAGCAGGGGCTGAGACAGGAGAGCCAACAGGATGAGCAACACCTGTACAAGACTTAGGTTCTGACACAAGACAGAGCAGGGCAGTTTAGCTGACAGTGGTCGCAGAGAAGTAGGCCATCAGGATAATGTTGACAGGCAGTAGACAGTAGTGCGGTCAGTAGGCATATACCAGCATAAAAAAAAGATTTGACTCTATTTAGCATATACCAACATGTAAAAAAAAAATTTCATTGACTTTATTTAGTGTTAGAGAGTAGGAAGGGCAATTAACCAGGGTAGGAGAAACAAACTAATTACCACTGATAATTAAGCACATACTTCCTCTGTTGGCCATTTGGGTGATACTGGCTTCCACAAAATAGAAATCAAGCTAGTTACCACTAACAATGAAACAGATACCTCCCCTATTAGCCAATTGGGTGAGACAGTACATTAGGGGTGGGGCCAGTGAGCATTTAATGGGAAGAGGGAACTTGGAGGGCGGGTGGGCCGAGAAACCTGTTCAGCTTTCTCCTGCATGATAATTTATAGTTGTTAAAAAAAAAAATCATGATTGCTGTGTAGCATGATATACTATGATAGACCAACATAACTTGCTGCTCCAGCGTTGTGTCCCCCCTCCCTGTAAACATGATTCCTGGACGCCACACCTTCCCTCTAATAAGATTTTTACTATTTTCCTAAAATTAGTAATGTGGCAGATTATTGTGATAATCAATATATCATGACAGTTTGACACAAATATTGATATTGTGACATACTTAGTTGTTGTATCTGAGAAAAGCCAGCCTGTGCAAAGTGATGCCATCTAGTAGTGAAAGCTGTGAATAACAGTCAAAGCAGTGCTCAGTGTAATCGAAAAACAGAGCCCTTTAGTGCTGGTCCATGAGAGAGAGAGAGAGAGAGAGTGTGTGTGTGTATATATATATATATATATATATATATATATATATATATGTGTGTATCTATATATATATATATATAATGGGGTGAGAGCAATATCAGTGTGATAAACTAGGTTATTTCCACTGGAGTGTGATATCTGACAAATATACATATTCTGCTGATGTCACCACTCACTCCAGCCTGCATACTAAATTTGAACTTCTTTACAAATCTGTTTCTCACTGCTACTTGCAAGTAACTGACTTTTTTTTTTCAGTCTTTGGTAACCAGGTAAGGCCCACTAGGCACAAGTGCCTGTTTTCAGGGGCAACCTGGGAGCACTGGGCAGTTAAGTGACTTACTCAGAGTCACACGGTATGCAAGTGGAGGTTGTGAGAATCAAACTCAGGTCTATTGTGCTGGATGTACCAAGGTCATTCACACCTCATTCCTCTAACCTCTAGGCTATACTGTCAGTCCGACTTAACATTGCAAAGCACATTCAGCTGTTTTCCACAATGTTATAAAACTCCCAACCCATTACTACATTTTCAAAAAATCCTGCATTCTAAATAGCAGTGCCTCACACTTTCTTTTTCTCACTGCTACTTGCAAGTAACTCACTTAACATTGCAAAGATCATTTAGCTGTTTCCCACAGGTTTTGTAAAACTCCCAGCCCATTACTATGTTATTTTAAGTTTAAGAAAACCTGCAATCTAAATCACAGTGCCTCACAGTTGCTGTTCCTCACTGCTTGCTGAAACTAACTTAATTAGCATGGCCAAACACATTCACCTGTTTCTCATACCGTGTGTAACACTCCCAGCCCATTCAGAAACACTAAAACACACTCAGAACATAATCAAACAATGCTCTCAGTATAGCTTAGAGGTTAGCGCAATGAACTTTGAACAAGGTTGGTACATCCAACACACCAGACCTGGGGTTGATTCTCATGACCTCTACAGCTACACTGTGTGACTCTGAATAAGTCATGTCTAAATACTTACCCAGTTACCAAACAAAATAATAAAGGAACTTACAGGTAAACATAACTCTACTTTGGAAGCTCTCACCCCCATTGTATAAATAGCACACATAATGGGCAGATTGTGTGCTGTGGATAATATTTTCCCTCCTGCATCATGAGCTCTGGATACTGTCACTCATGCCTTCAGCACTTGTGAGTACCCAGAGCTCACTCCGCAGGTGCGAGAATATTATCCATATCACACTATCACTACCCATTTGGACTACTGCAATTCCCTCTACCTAGGGCTACTAGGGTTGATAACCGCCACCTTCAGCTGGTGCAGAATGCTGCAGCCAGGCTTTTGACTGGGACTCTTAGAACCAGTCATATTACGCCTGTGCTTCGAGAGCTGCACTGGCTGCCTGTTCAGTGGCGGATCACCTTTAAGGTTGGTTTACTAACCTTTAAAACTCTACACGACCAGGGACCCGGTTACTTGAAAGATCTTCTGATTCCCTATCGCCCCTCCATCCTCTCCGTTCCGCCAGCAAGGGATTGCTAGAGATTCCCAAGGTTCGATTGAAGTTATTGGGATCTCGTGCTTTTGCCTTTTCGGCACCAATCCTGTGGAATTCTTTACCTCGCTGGTTGAGAGAATGTCCAACCCTTGATAATTTCAAAACTGCTTTAAAGACATATCTTTTTGCTTTGGCTTAATTTTCTTAGTTATGGTTGTTTTTAAATGTTTGGATTTTATTATTATATCTATCTTTGTACAGCGCCTTAGTTCTGAAAGGCGCTTTATAAATAAACTTGTCTTGACTTGACTTGACACTACTGCCCATTATGTAGCCTCTATTTATTTATATATATAATATATTTATTGGTCTAAAGGTAAATACAAAAAAGTCAAAGGAGCACACGGACCTCCCAGCTAGGGACATTTTCCCTTGAGAATGGCTAACGTTACTGCCTTCAGGTCTTGCGGTCCCAGGGTTTGAGTTCAAACAAGAGCTGGAGATGCATCTGTTCAAGTAGAGGAGCCAAACATAACAGAAACTGCAGCAAAACCAGGGCCCTGGAGCTTAGCAAAGGGCAGGCCATGCGGAAGGTAGCATAGTGTTCCCAGGAACCATGATGCCGGTATGGAAGGAGGTACCCTCTCCAAGGATAAGAAACAGAAGAATGGGAAAAATGACAAGGACAGAATAAATACTTCTTCCATTCATGTTGCATGTGATACAGCTAGAGTATTTCAGAGAAGCTCTAAGCCAAAAGAGCAGGCGGAGCTTACTTTTAAAAAAAAAATTTCATTACTTGTCATAAACAGTAGACTGATTTTTTTTTCCTTTTTTCAGTAAAGTCGGTAAAGATGTTTATTACATTTTGCTTTTCGTTAACAAGGCAAACAGTGGTTACATTAAACATGTCTGACTGGTTGCTAGTATACATAATTAGCACAATAGGTTGGATATAAAGGCTTTCACAGTTGTATCAAGGGCCATGGGGGCAGATAGTGAAGACATTATTACATAGTAGATACATATACTTCATCAGTGAAGATAGTACAGGTTGAATTAGTGATCTTACAGGAAAATCTAAGCAAACAGGGAACACAAAACTATGACAGCTAGAGAGTTCGACATGAGGGGAGTATGGGGGCAGAGAACAGGGCTCAACTGAGGTCTCAATTACATTTTACATTATACTGTAGAACTAGTTATTTTCTCACAAAGTTAACTTAGCGACACTAAATACTACCATAATTGTGTAAATATATTTTAGCACAAAGTTACAATCACCACATTCACTATAATGGAAAAATACTAAAAGTGCTAGTTAGCGCAAATTTATTTTCACGCAAATTGGTGCTTCAGTGAATATAGTGAAAATTATTTGACAGTGAAAATTTCAAGTTCTACAGTAATTAGTGCACACATTCCATTGCAGTGTTATGGTAAGTACAGTGACTATATTCAGGGGTTGACAGAGTATGACATCAATATTTATCAGAGCTACTCATAACGGAGGAGTATCAATTTTAACATTCTCATATGCATGGGATTTTTTTTAGTAGCTAAAACAACTTGGGGAAGGCTGTTTAAAAGACATTTACAAACATTTTATTTTGGAGCCCTAAACTAGCTTTAGGCAGAGGGGAGTGTCAGCCCTGTAGTTACTGGGGCGATACAACCACTAGTGTATGCATAAACCTTGGATGTGCTGTTTTATATGATATTTTAAAATGAAGCCCAATACTGTCTGGAGCTTCACTGTGGTAAACTTTTAAGTTGAAATTAGCGCGACTCTTGTTGTGAAGCAGCCGAGAGGTGCACCCGCTACTTCCAGGTGGGGTGCATATATATTGTGGCTAGGTAAAAGCAGTAGTAATAGCAAGAGCAGGGCACGGCTGGCCACAAGAGACGCTTTGGCGAGATGTCGGGTTGTGTCAGCTGAGGCGGCTGAGCAATCTAGGGAGGCTATCCAGAAGCAGTAAGTAAATATTGAATGTTAAAAAATGCCATGGTGTAGGGAATGCGAGATGTTCAGGGTAGGGGATAATGAGCAGTTCTTCACATGTAGTAAATGTGATGAGATAAGGGATTTAAAGGCAGAAATCCTTGAATTAAAAAGGAGAATACAAGTTCAGTTAGATATATCCCTACTTGAACAGTTTATTGACACCAGAGCTGATGGAAATATGCATAATAGTCTGGAGGCTACTATGGAAGGAAACAGCCAGGTGGTATTTCCACATGAGATAGCCATAAGCCCAGAAAATTGGTCTAAAGTCCCCAGAAAAGGAACACTTAAAAGGGGTAGACGCAACATCGGGGGGGTCTCAAACATCTTGACACCAGATAGGTTTCAGGTACTGTCCATAGCTGAAGAGGAAGAATTACAGCAGGGAAATGCAGAGCTGGCTCCCCATTATGAACATGGAGTAAGCACAAGCACACTAAATAAAGAGCTACCAACATGCCCACTGGATACTGAGTTTGACCCTTCCAAAAACAAGAAGGAATGTGACACCCATAACAATATAGCACAGCATCTGCCATCCCATATCCAGGGTCTATCTAGCAGTTCACCAAGAGACATTTTATATATTGGGGATTCTTTGCTAAGGTATGCAGATTCAGACCTATGCAAGGAGGGTAATGAATATACAACTGTCAGCGTATTACCTGGAGCAGGCATAAGGGATATTAAGAACCTGCTACCAGGATTACTGGAAAACACTACTTCTCCTCACTGTACTACATATATAAGACAAATGATGTGGGTAAAAGGAGCATTCTGGATATTCAGCAGGATTTTGAGGCAGTTGGGGGCATATTAAAAGGGAGAGGGTGTGAGTTACTAATCTCGGGGATCTTGCCCATACCAAGGGCAAATGAGTATATAAACCAGACAATATGTAGGCTTAATGGCTGGCTGAGGCAATGGGCAAAAAGAGAGGGTTACTTTTATCTAGATCACTGGCATAAATTCCAAAATGGGCAGCTGTTCGCAAGGGATGGTTTACATCTCAACAAAATGGGTAACGTTTGTTATCACAACAACTTAAAAATAGGGTAAAAAACCATTTAAACTAAATATGCAGGGGGATGTGGGAGATTTAAAAACTGGATTAACACCAAATAATTGGAAGTTCATCTTACTTAATGCAAGGAGTTTAACTGGCAAGTTTGACGAGTTACAGCTAGTGTTAAAAAATCAAAAGATACACATTTGTGCAATAGTAGAGACATGGTGGCAATCCAAGGATAATTGGGTTAGACAGATTCAGGGGTATGCATTATATTACAGGGACCAGCCTCAATCCAAAGGTGGGGGGGTTGCTTTATACATTACTGAGGATATTATTGCTGAAAGTGTGGATATAACTAGATGGCAGGATGTAGAGGCTATTTGGGTAAGGATAAATCCACCCAGAGAACCTAAAATTAATTTGGCAGTAATATATAGGCCACCATCAACAAGATTGAAGGATGAGGATGTTATCTTAGACCTGGTAAACCAGATAACAGTAGATGGAACAGTAATAATAGTAGGAGATTTAAACCTCCCTGGTATAGATTGGAAAGACTGGAGGGCTAGAAAATCCGTAGAAACTAGATATTTAGAGGCATTTAGTCTGGGTGGCTTGGATCAACTTGTAACATCAAATACCAGACAGAATCATATATTAGATCTAGTATTAAGTAACTCAGGAGATAACATAATAAACTGCAGGACTCACCCACCTTGGGCTCAAGTGATCATGATATGGTGAGCTTCAGTACTCCGCAATCTTGGAGAAAAAAGGGATTACTAAAGTTCATAAATATAACGCTGCTGATTTTATTCAGATGGGCCAAGAATTTGCCGCATGGGACTGGTTGGAAGATTTTCAACACTCGACAGTAGCTCATATGTGGGAGTTATTGACTGTAAAGCTAAATGGGGTAGTTGATAAGTATGTACCAGTCAGAAACAAATATAATAAGTCAAGAAATCAAACTGCACCCTGGATGAATACAACAATTAAAAGTCTGCTTAAAACTAAAAATAAAAATTATCGTGTAGCAAGAAAAATCAACTCTGAGAAAGGTTGGGAGGTATACAGGAATAGTCTTAAGATAGTAAAAAAAGCTATAGTAAGGGCTAAAAGCAACTATGAGTATACACTAGCAACAAGGGTAGGGGATAATTATAAAGCCTTCTATGCTTACATCAACAATAAAAAAGGCAAAACTACCACTATTGGACCTCTAAAAACCCAGGAAGGAAGTATTGTGAGCGATAATAAGGCTCTTGCAGAGGAATATAGTATGTATTTTACATCTGTCTATAGTAAAGATTCCCAGTTCCCTGTTAGTACCATGATGGTTAAACAGGGGGAACTACCTTTAAGAATCGATCCAGTGGATGTCCTAACAAGATTAAGGAGGTTAAATCAGAATAAGGCGCAAGGCCTGGACGGGATCCACCCAAGGGTATTAAAGAAAATGGCACTACTACTGGTGGAGCCTATAACATACCTATATCAAAAAAGTATTAATACAGGAGAGGTACCAGAGGCATGGAGACAAGCTGTGGTTATACCTATACATAAAAAAGGTAGTAGACAGGAGGTTTCAAACTATAGGCCGATTAGTTTGACCTTGGTCATGGGAAAGATCTTGAGGGTATAATTAAGGACTATATTGTCGACTTTGTTGATAGCACTGGCAAGATTGATATGACTCAACATGGATTCTCTAGGGGTAGATCGTGTCGGACTAACTTGATGGAATTTTATGAAAAAGTTAGTAGGGCTATGGACAAGGGTGAATCAGTGGAAGTTGTGTTCCTGGATTTTGCGAAGGCTTTTGACAAGGTAGCACATAAACAGCTTGTGGCATCTTTGCAGGAGATTGGTCTACCCGATTGGTTACAAAAATGGGTAAGGAATTGGCTCACTGAAAGAACTCAGAGGGTTTGTGTGATGGGAGAATTTTCTAGTTCTGCCGGAGTGACTAGCGGGTCCCCAGGGCTCGGTATTGGGGCCGTGTTTGTTCAATTTGTATATATCATCAATGCAAGTTGAATCAGGTGTCTGGATGTCCAAATTCACGGACGATACTAGGATTGGGAGTACGGTTAATAACTTTGAGGATCAGGTAGTCCTCCAAAGGGCATTAAATAGATTGGAGATGTGGGCTGTTCGGAAGCAATCTATATTTAATATCGATAAGTGCAATGTTATGCATTTTGGGAAAAACAACAATAGATTTCGTATACTCTGGGGACCACGTTAAAGGTAGTTAGTGAGGAAGGACTTGGGATTATGATTAGCCAAGATTTTAAATTTGGGCTCCAATGTAATACTGTGGTTAGAAAGGCTAGTGGCATAGCAAATTGTATAGCAAGACACATCAGGAGCAGGGAGTAGGCAAGTGGTGATGCAGCTGTACATTCGCGATGGTGCGACCGCATGTGGAGTATTGTGTCCAGTTCTGGTCACCTTATAAGAGGGGTGATGTTGAGTTGGTGGAGAGGGTCCAGAGGCGGGTGACAAAGAGGATTCAGGGGACAGAGGGGATGAACTATGAAGAAAGGTTGCATTGTTTGAATTTGTATCCCCTGGAATATTGTAGATTACGGGGTGATCTGTGTTTGATCTACAGGGCATGGACTGGTTCTAACATGTGGGATCTTTTGGGTCTGAAAAAAAGAGAACAAACTTATGATACTAGGTCTCATAGCTTTCAACTATTCAAGGAAAGATACAATACTATTAGGAGGAAATATTGGCTGAACAATAGAGTAACTGAGGTTTGGAATAGCTTACCAAAGGAAATTGTTGAGAGCCATACCATGCATGTGTTTAAAACACAATTAGACGAGTACCTTTTAAAAAAATATATATATAGGTATGGGTAAGACACAACTTGAGAGCTCACGGACAATTGTCTTTATGCTCTGTATGATCTATGTAATCTATGGTTAAGTATTGGATCTTAAGCGATTTACGTTTATGCATATATTCTAATAGGCATTAATATATCAATATGCAGAAATGCATTAATAGTATAGTAATGGGAGGAACCTATGTTATAGTAGAGCTAGGTTTCCTTACAATTTATGATTCAGCAACATACATGTGTCAACCAGTAAGGAGAAACAGATGAAGAAAGAGTTCCCTTCATGACATAAGAAAGGGTATGTTCAAGTGCCTTCTCTAATACTATCCTCCCGCTAGAGGAGCTGTCAGCAGGTTTGTGGTGAGACATTTAAGAAAGACTGATTTACACTTGGAGGAGGCCTGACTCTCATGGAGGTTTAGTCTGCAGTCATGCCATGTACGTAGTCCAGGTAAGGTTATAAAGGAGGGATCAACTGGCTAGTTTCTCATGTCTAGATGTGTGCTCTAGGAGAATTTTTCACTCCTGAGGAATTGGCACTGGGGATCCCTCCAGTATCGTAGTAGCACCTGCCTTGCAGTGAGCAGGGCTCCTGCTAACCACAGTCCATACTTCTCAACCTTTTGTCCCCCAAATGTGGAACATTGCCTCTCAAAATGTGGAAAGAATGGGCAAAATGTGGAACACTTAATCAAATCTTTACATTAGAAGCTCACAACACTGTGAAAATGTTTGCATTTATGTTCAGAAAGTCTGCTATTAATTAAAATTATATATTTTGCATCATTTACTATGGAGTTTTGCTTTAAAATATTAACACTGAATGTGGGACAAGTCCTCACAATGTGGAACAGGGAGCTTTGTGAAGTAAAATGAGGAACGTTCCTCATAATGTGGTACAGTTGAGAGGTATGCCACAGTCTCTTGGCTGTTTTCCTTGGAGGTGTTGCAGGGCATATCCCAAGAATAATCAGACTGGGAGGACAGGGGATGGAGAAGATCAGAGTCCTTTCACAATCATTCATTTCATTTTTATTGGTTATACTGGAAAGGCATGTAAGGATTGCTTCACATTTATACAAGTGTCCAGTTACATACAACAATCATGAGGCATGACATAGGCTAAAACATTTAACTAACAGCGAGGGTTAATACAATGGTACATAAAATCAGGATAATATAGGCTAAAGGGCAAACCATGACCTAGCCTTGGTGAAATAACAAATACAAGGTGACATTAAGCATTCAGTGAGGGTTTAACAACAATATAACAGTGGGAAACAAAAATAAATTTGAGTGCAATCTAAAAACTAGCCTAGGTGGATTAACCATACTACAAGTGCTAGAAAGAGAGGGTAAGTGCCAAAGGTGGATAACCAGAGAGTGAGGGGAAAAGAGTGCAAAAGGGGAGCCAAATTAGGGCTACGAGCTGGTGCAGGTGGGAGAGAAATGTCTCCTGATATTGTGTTTGAAGGCATTTGTGGAGAGAAGAGTTTTAGTTCTGGAGGGAGAGAGTTAAAGAGCTTGGGTCCCATAAAAGAGAGTGTGTTCTGGCCTTGAGTGGTCCGGCAGAATAAAACAGTGAAAGAAGAGTTGAGGACAGTCTATTGGTCCTGGTAGTGAGGCTGTCTGGAAGAGAGAGGTTAGGCAATCAGGGAGCAGTCCACAGGACAGTTTGAAGAAGATGGCCATCTTGCAGTTGAGGTGGGCCTCAAGGTGGGGGTCGACTGGTGAACTTATAAAGGTCACAGTGGTGTGTGAGTTTAGGGAGACTAGAGGCAAAGCAGATAGCGTTGAGGTAGGAGCTTCGAAGTCTGGAGAAATTTTTGATGGAGAGGTGGGGGAGGGAGACAAGTGAACCATAGTCAAAAACAGGAAGGAGGAAGCTGGAGACTAAGAGGTATTTGGATTCCCAGTTAAGGTAATCCTTGGTTCTGTGGAGGATACCAAGGCATTGGTGGGCTTTTTTTTGGGGGGGGATCAAAATTTATTGAAGAGCTTTTTATGATATAATACAGACATTACATGCATAAAGTAAGCTGACGTCAAATCAGCCTATACAATAACTCTACTAACAAAGAATTCTGAATAGAGAAAGAAAAGTGGGAAAGTAGGAAAATAGGAGAGAGAGAGACAGCATGTCAATATGGTTCACAATACATATAATCACATAACATGGTACATAGAATACAATAATGCAAGACACATAAAAATAAAGGCTTAGTTAAACTATAATTTATGTCAACCCAGATGGTGTAGACACAAATTAATATGGGTTCAGCCCTTTAAACAATTAAGGAAATGTGGCTAACAGTTCAATTATGTCCTTGTTTTCCTTGTGTAACCCCTAGGTGGCACTATCCCAAGGGCTACTACCCCTGCCTGCTTGGCTAGTAGCAGGTTAAGGGGCCTGAGTTCTGAAACGGGTGCCTCCACCCAGAGGTCAGGGTTGGTAGTGGTCAAGCTAACCTAGGCACAGCCCTCCGGGACACTGTAATCCCTCTTTTCCCTCTAGTGGCCTGAACACTGTACATTAATCACTTTCATAATACCCCTGGTACACCACACAAGTACCCACGTTGTTTGCACTTACCATCAGGACTGGTTCCTCTGGCTTGACCCTGGGGACCCCATGTAAAACAATGTTATGCACAGCAAATAGCAACAGTACAGTATTTTGAGCACAAACAGGAACCACAGTCAGATTACATGCAGAAAAAGTTAGATCTGATTTATTCAGGGGACTTGAACAAGGGAGGGGCAAAATCAGGTTAATTAGCTTAACGGTTATATCAATCAAGCAGTTTTGCATGTGCTTTGAGTTCTCCCACACAGTCCACCTCTGGGTACCCAGGTGGAGAAGGGCTAAACAGGACAGTTGCCCGGGGTTGTAGTTGGTTGGGGCCCTGTGATGGAAAACACAACATGCACAGTACACAATATTTGTAACCTGGAGCCAGAGGGCTCAGTTCATAAAGGAAATGAAATAACAAGACAAACAGATGACACACTCAGATTAAGCTGTTGTTGCAGGGAGCTACCCTGGTATTTACTCACAATACCCAAGACTGGACACAGGCTGGACGAAAATAGAGACTGACGGTGGTTGATCTGGAATGCCAGGAGAAGCAGGGCCCACACGAGTTGCAGAGGCGTCATTCCTGTTCAAACGTGGAGCAGGGGGATGATCCCCAGGCAGGTCTCTCGTCGATGGCTTCTTTGTGCAGTGGGTAGTCTGGCTAAGCCAGTCTGGCAAGGCCCAGACTGCATGGAGACAAATTCAGATGCAGTCCGTTTTGGGCTAGATACAGCTTCCAGCAAGCAGAACACAGTTCACACAGTAGGGGACTAACTCACAACCCACTAGCAGCTCATTGCACATTTACATGTATGGGAATTTTACTGTACCAGGCAAAAGCGCTCCCTGGTCACAATCGCAAAGTTTCTGCACACACCAGGAGCTTAGGGGTAGCTGGAACTCCTGACAGGCCTATAGCATTCAGCAAAGTCTTCGATCTTCTTCAGGTTGGGCCTGGCCCACTTCAGTAGCTTACTTTAGTCACATAGACTTGAATTTAGTCTAAAATAATTCTCTTCTTTCCCTCTCAGGAGCAGCAGGTAGACCTGCAAACCAAAAACTCAGCCCTTTCACAGTTTTCCCATACGAATCCACTCAGGATTGCTGCCCAAAATCACTTCAGCTCCTCTCATTTCACTTCCCAGCTCAGAACTAACTGAAAACTGCAAGCAGCCCAGGACTTCCCGAAGATCCAAAAGATTTTGTTGGCTGATTTGGCTGTCAGTCAAAGCAAGAGCTCCCCCTTCAGTTGCAAAAAAAGGCACAAGAAGCTCCAAACTAAAGTTCCTACATATTTTGAACTCAGACAGCTCCTGTAGTCCGGCTACATTTTAGGTCCCACCAGTACTGTTTGGTCCAATTAGTAGTCCAGGACCAAGATAGTGGAGGCAAACCAAACAGTCCTTGCTACAAAGAAAGCAGGTTAGACAAACTACATTATCACTCTAAGTGATTTGCAGTAAATAGTTACATCTTTCAACAGAGCTCCCTCTCAGATTACTTAAACTGGAATTAGGCAGCCCTTAAAGAGACAGTATACAGAGGCTATACAAGCTCTGGTAATCACATTTAAACTGCTAAAACGCAGGACACCAGCCTGGCAGTGAGCATTTAGGCAAGGCCAAGGAAGACTTTTTGGGAACCCCCATTTGTAGGGGGGTTACATTTGGCAGCCATAAAATGTAGAAAAGGTAGCCATCTTCCTTTAAATTTGTCCCGACAGTCTCAACATAGCTGTCAAATATTCCATCTCTTGAATTTTTTTGTAGATATCATACCGAGATGTCAAGGATGGCTTATTAGGGGTAAGCCAAAATTGAGTGATTGTTTTAAGAGCTGCTGCAACAAAAAATGACAAATTTAAATAAATTTGGGCTTTAGATTGGAGCATTGGGGGAGGGAGACCCAAAAGCCAGTACTGAGGGGCTTCTGGAGTGGGGAATCCAAGATTTCCACCCACAGTATGCCAGATGTCACTCCAGAATCTTTTAATAAGAGGCAGTCCCAAAAGATATGTGGATAGGACCCAATGGTCTGAAAATTCCTCTAACAAAGGTCTGAAGAATGATTCCCATAATGTTTTGTGACTACTGGTGGTCTAAAATATCTAACCACCAATTTCTACTGGAATTCTCTCCAAAGGGGAGAAGGCGTGGTGGAGTGGATGCCCTTCCAAATACCTCCCCAGTCTTCCATGGACAAAGAGAGGCCTATTTCCATACTCCAAACCCCTTTAATCCCCGCCAATTGGTCTGACACTGTGTCATTCGTACATTGTACAAGTTTAGACACCAGCTTTGATCTAAGCAGAGCAGAAACCAGGGACACCAAACATTTCTGTAGGGATTCTCAATCCCTTCACCCCTTATCCCTGGACAAGTTCATCTGAGATAATGTAATGCCTTAACTGCACATAGCAAAAAGTCTGATTGTGGGAGATTAAATTCTGCTTTTAATTGTTGAAAACTTAATTAGGTTCCCGAGAAACACTGGCCTAATGTACTCAGATCTAATCTATCCCAAAGATGATATGCTATGTCCCAATAATTTATTTATTTATTTATTTATTTAGTTAAACATCAGTTTAGAAACCTTTGAGCCAGAGGCTCATTTACAAAGTACCTTGTCACAAAGAGGACATCAGAACAGTAGTACAATGACACAGTACTTACAAACAAAAAGTTACAGTTCAATTACAATTTTGTTACAATAGAATACAATCTCCAACGAAGCAAAGATAACAAAAGGTGCAAAACTTATGGTCGGGGAGAGCTGGTGGGGTAGAAGGGAGGAGGGAGACAGGGAGGAGGAATTAGTAGGGAAAGGAAGGGGGCGCCGCTCAGTGAGCATTGTCAAATAGAGTATATATATATATATATATATATATATATTTTTTTATACTAGGCTAGGCTAGTAAAGAGGCTAATAAAGAGGGATGTAGTCCCTACAACTTAAGATTGTTGTGAAGGGACCAAGGGATAAAGGGAGATTCAATTTTGAACAGGATTCTCTCCAAATCTGCTCGATTAGCCTCATCAGCGGGTTTCTGAACTCAAGTAAACGTAACCTGGGGGTGTCAAGAAAAAGTAAATCACTGATATTAGGTAATGGTGAAAGGGCAGACTCAATTTCCACCCACAGTGGCAGAGGTCCTGAGACAGGGTGACCACAGCTTGCAACTGAGCTGCCCAGAAATATTTTTGTAAACCTGGTAGACCTAGTCCGCCCTTGTTTTTAGGGGGCAAACAACACCTTCCATTTGACTCTGGGTCTTCTGCCCTGCCACACAAACTTTGAAAGTTACTCTTACTGCTGCTGCTCTTGGCCCTTTTAAGAGACAACTCTAACTTCATCTCATTTCAACTAGTCATTGTGACTGCCTCGCCTAATCAGGGGCCCACTGCTCACTGCCCTCCACTTCAGTCTTGACAGCTACCTCTCTCCGCCTTGCCCCCTTCTTTCTGCCTCACCTGCCCACCCCCTTGCCTTCTCTCCCTTTCCTCTCCCCCATGGCATTTCCTGACTTTTATCCCTCCCCTTTAGAGCTCTTACCCTCACCCTCTACCCTCCGACAATGGCCTTCCTGCCTGCATACCCTCCCCCAGAGGCTTATTTCTAAGATTGCCCTTGGCTGGTATGTCATGCTACCTAACATTTGGCACATGTTGAATTACTGGAATTTCCTAAGCTTCAGTCTCTTACTCTTTTATTGTGTGACTATGTATTATTATGTCGACCTTTGTATGTATGTATACCCCCATTCCTTCGACGTGGAACCTTTGTAGATGAGCAGTTGCTGCTCAAAGGTATTTGTAATCCTAGATTTCAATAAAATAAAAAATAAAAATAAAGCATGGATTGTAATTCTTTCCAAAACAATCTGGGGGTGGGTTAAGAGGTAGGGCACCAAATACTGAATAGAAAATGAGGGATATTCATGCAACACAATCCACCCTACCTGATAGGGAAAGGGGAGTTCCCTCCACCTGTTAAGTCTGTTCTTGCTTCTTGGAGTAATCTCAGATAATTCGAGAGTACAGATTTCTAAGGTTTCTGGGAACCCAAATTCCTGAATATCTAAATCCTGTGCTATACCATTTAATTGGGGAGAGATGGTAAAGTTTTTCTTGGGGTATTTCCTATTGGAAACAGTTCCAATTTTTCAGACTTTATCTTGTACCCCAAGAAATCACCAAATTCATCCAAAATGTCTAAAACCTTAGGAACCACCACGGCTGGATCTGTGACATTTATCAGGGTGTCATCAGCATACAAGGAAATCCTGACTTCTGAATTTTGGACCTGAACCCCTTGAAAGATATCCGTTTGGCTAATAAAGGCTGCTAGAGGTTCTAGGCTAGGGGCGAACAGGGGGGAGAGAGGGGGCAGCCCAGTCGGGTGCCTCTTTGAATCTTAAATGAAAGGGAGGTTACTCCATTAACATGAACACTAGCTCTAGGTTTGGCATATAGATTCTGTATCCAGGCCCTGAATTTGTCTCTGAAGCCAAACCTCCCCAGAACCGCATCCAAGAATTCCCAGTCCAAGCGATCAAACGCTTTTCAGCATCTAAGGATAAGACAGCTCATAACTGCCTAAACTGGGGGTCGGCTCCAGAGATAACATCAGTAAAACATGGATATTGTCTTGTATATGTCTACGGTATAAAACTCATTTGGTCAGTGGGATCAGACTAGAAATCAGTGGTTGCAGTCTATTACTGATTGCTTTTGCAAAAATGTTTGCATCCTGGTTGAGCAGTGATATCAGTCTATAATTAGAACAGGAGGCAGCATCCTTGCCTGGTTTAGGCAGAACCAATATCACTGCCTACCCCCAGGTATCAGGCATGGCACCCGGCTCGTTGGCCACATTACAAATTTTAGTTAGCAGGGGGACTAGTTCCTTATTGAATCCTTTATAAAATTCTGATGTAAAACTGTCTGGGCTGGGTGTCTTCCCAGCTTTCAGATGTTTAATGACTAAGGTTACTTCCTTCTCTGCAAAGGGGGTTTCCAGAAATCCCCTTTGGGTCTGGGAGAGGCTGGGGAGATCTACTTTCTGGAGAAAGTCCTGAATTCTTTCCCAGTGCCCCAGGCTTCTTTCCACTGTGTATAAATGCTCATAAAAATTAGCAAATTCAGCAGCAGTCTCATTTGGCAAACTTTTTGCGGGGGTGTGCAGAGGCTCAGAGGAAATCTGTGCTACATATCTGCTGTATCTGCATCCTGTTTCCTAAGTCTTTGAGCTAGTAGTTTACCACCCCTCTCACCCCCCTCGTAGTACTTCTGTCCTGTGTATCGAAGCGTATTTTCAACCCGCCGCAACATTAATGCATCATAAGTATCCTGGGCCTCTCTTAATTTCTTCAAAACCTGGGCAGAGCCTGTATGTTTATGTTCTGACTCTCCTGGATCTTAGCATTATATTGTTTATTTCTGTGGTAGGTAAAGGCAATTGTACATCCACGAAGGACAGCCTTCAAAGCATCCTACCAAAATGTCGGCTGTGAATCTACTTCCTTATTTTCCTTTAGATAAGGTTTTATAATCTCCCTGGTAGAGTCCATGTACTGCTTGTCATTAAGCAACCCTGGGTCAAATCTCCAGCTCCCCCTTCTTGCTGACTCGTTCCATCTAAGTTTGGCCCTAATCATAACATGATTGGAGATTGTAATGGGACAAATGGAGACCTCCTGGAAAAGATATAATGCATCTTTTTGAACATAAAATCTATCCAACCTAGAGTACATACTGGAAGAAGGTGGAAAAAAGGTATAATCCCTAGTTTGTGGATTATGACATCTCCAGGGGTCTACCAATCCATACTCAGCACAAAGGTTCTGAAGCAATTGCGAGCAAGCCCTGTAGCCAGAAGCCTTAACCAAGCTTCTGTCCTTGTTGACATCCTCTACACAATTCCAATCACCCATACCAATAATTTGCCCTGGGGGAAGATTTGACATGGAATTAAAAAGGGAACAAAAAAACACTCCCAAATGGGGAGTTGGAGCACAAACCCCCACCAAATGTAATGCCTTCCCATTGTAAATACCTGATACTATCAGGGACTGGCCTGTGCCAGTGTTTGTAACCTTTTGGCTCCAAAATGGTAGTCCACTTCAGAATAAAAACATCACCCCTGCCCTCTTAGCCTGTGGATGTTCATCTGAATGTATATTCCCAACCCATGCTCTACACAGTTTCAGATGCTCGCTAGCTAGTAATTTGGTTTCACGCAGGCAAGCAATGTCACAACATTCTCTCGCCAGCTCTGGAAGAATCCTGGAATGTTTAACCACATTATTAATACCTTTAATGTTCAAGGGGCATAAAGTTAATGTAGCCATTGTAATATCAGCAACAAAATACCTCTTTCTGAACTTCCTAAACACTGGTAGAAACAATTTACTATTTAAAAATGCCTTCAAAATCTCTCATAAGAAGAAGGAAAGGATAGGATAGAAAGAAGATGGTTGGAAATAGGAAAAACCATAGTAAAGTACCAGGTAAACAACAATTAACAAGAAAAGTAACATAGAGAACATATTGCTCCTTTAATAACAAAAGGGGTAGGTCTGCAAATGACCATTTTCATTGAGTGGCATATCTGCCAAACTGCCCTCCTGGACAAATTCTTTTGCCCCAATTGAGGGAATTGAGCCCCTGGAGGAACAACATCCCAACATCCCTTGAGGGGATGAAAGGCTGACGGACCTGGTGAAATCAAGTGCCCTGGAGCCCGTGCCCTCCTTCATATTGTATGAACTTCCGGGATGGGCTGGAGTAGCTCTTCCAACCTCCAGCAACCCATAAAGTAATAGAATGAAAGGGACTGAATGTATGCCCACAGCTACAATGGGTATGCAAGTGGGGATGCTAATTATAAAATAGGAGGCACATAATCGCTATTGTTACTGGGAGCATGAAACCAGATTACCTTAGAAGGGGTCTTGGGGGGTAAGTAGAATTCCAACTGCTTATTATGCAACACATCTTATCGCATACCCCAACTCAAGCTTAATTTGGAGAAAGGAGTGAATGACTATGCAGCAATGTGAGCATTGAGAAAGGGGGTGATGCAACATGTGGAGTAGCATATAGACCATCAGTACACAGTTGTCCCTAAATCCCTCAGAACATAAAACCCAATCCTGGAGGAGATAGAAAAAGAAAAAAAAAAAGGTTCAACTTGCGATCTGGAACCATTCTGAAAGTTCAAAGATTCTCTTGATGCAGTCCAGGTGTAATCCATCAGTCGAGGCTGGGTAGCAGGAATTTATTTAACTCCAAAAATTGATTAGCGTTTTGCTCATAAAAGTGCTAAAACATTGTGAAAATGCATAGTAGCATTTGCTTCACTGTGTTTAACAAACATAACACTTCTAGAAAACCTATATAAATACTTTCTGTATAGTTAGCATTGTCCCAAGGAAAAAAACTGCTAATCAATTATTTAAAACCCTGAGGTAGGATTAAACACACAGCTCGGGGTGCCAACTGAGGTCTCCATAAATGCCTAGAGGAGTAAGGCCTAGTAGAAACTGAGATAGAGGGCTATAATTATCCAAGAGTCAGAAGCACGTGACCCCACTTGGGTTAGATGTGGTACGTAGGCAATCTAAAGTAGTCAGGATGGAATGCAGACCACAGGTGCTGACCTCTGACTGGAATGTCATCCAAAAGAAAAACAACTTGCAACACATTTAGATGAGGTAGAAGCCAGCCGATGAGCCCGCTCCTACAGCCCGACTTCAATCGAAAAGTCGTTGCCCCCGGGGAACAGCATAAGGACCGGACCAAAGTGGTGTACCTCCATCCGAGGTGACTCCAGGAACTAAGTATTGTTTACTTTAAGTTCCTAATATGAGCCACCATGAGGTAATTGTCGCCTAAACTATTATGGACCTCATATTCCCAAGGCAGTCCAGAAAGAGCTATCCCTGCATACCATTTAGCCCTTCACAAATGGTAAAAGTGCTTCAGAATGTGAGAGAGAAGGGAGGGGCATGAAGAATTTTGTTCGAGTCCAGACTAACAGGATTACAACTAATATCATAACTGTTAGCTCCTCATGTGGGATTTTGCTGAGACAAATCGTTGCCAAGCCATTTCTTTTTTTTTTTTTTAATTATTTCTTTTTGCCCCTACTACTCCGGGGTATTATGTGCTCTGGTCACGGACCTCTCGCTGCCCAGCTTCTCCCGGACTTAGCCGCATCCCTCAGTCATCCCTGGCTTTTCCCCCAGAGAGCGGGGTCAAGGGCACCGACCTCCTATATCGGAGCTGTGGAACATATATCTAGTCGGGGATCGGATTCGGGGGCTAATCAGGCACCCAGGGGCAGAGCGTCATGAAGATGGCGAGGTTGAGATTTTAACCCCTTTTTAAGCAGGATGGGGATGCAATGATGACCAAGCACCCTCCCATCCTGATGTACTGTCAGGCCAAGTGTTGCGGTGACCCAGCCTCCGCTTAGGCCGCCTCACATGCTGAACGCTAACCCTGCCTCCTCCCAGAGAAGGAGAGCTGTCCAAGGGATGCTCAATCCTTCTGCCCCCGGCCAGCCCTCCAGCAACCCAGGTCCATTTCCTAACCCAGGTCACCAGCGTCACAAGCAGAAATCCAACCTCTGCGCCGACGGGCTGGCGCTAAGCCATTTCAATAATTCAGCGTGCAAAGGTATTAGCACCTCAGACCTTGAGCCAGGATTAAGCCCTCTCCTAGAGCTGGGGATGCGGGACCAAAGTAGCTGTTCTATTTCACTTTCAGCAATATCCTCTTTTAGGTCCGGTAGCGGGATGTCTTTGGCTTGTAAGTAGGTGGACACCTCAGGCAAATCTACCAACAGTCTTGCCGGATATCTTAAGTAGGCCTTTTTGACTCCATCACTGAGCTGTTTTATCACTCCAAGCACCTTCTTTCTATGGGCTCCTAATGGGGGGGGGTCCTGCTCCACAAAACCTCGGGCACCATGAAAATTAAGATCTTCTTTCGCCCAGGCTAGTCGGAGAATTTTTTCCATAATAGGATACTTCAAGACTTTAATCAGGATAGCTCTCAGTGGTGCTCCGGGCTTGGGGCACAAACTTCTATGCACCCTCTCAATGTCTAAAGATATGTCTTCCCCCAATTGTGATTCAGTGTGTAACCAACAGTCCACATACGATGCCATATCTTCTTGCTCCAGCTCCCTCAGGGATTCGGATACTTGAATGTTGTTTACATCTAGGCGTGCCTCTGCATCTTCAGCCTTTGCTGTGAGGCTTTCTCACCTGTGAAGGTAAGCCAAGGAACAACTGTAAGCCATATGCTCGTTTTAAAGTGACTCCACATGCTGCTCCATCATGGCCGGTTCTGGATTCTAATTTTTAAAGTCCCTTGTATATCAGATACTTTGCTGTCTATTTTCTGTAGAAGCTTGATGATCTTGCTAGTTTCCAGCCTTGAGCCTAAAGAGCCATAGTCCAAGCCAGAATATTCACCCCTGATTAGGACAGCACTGAGGAGTGGGAGGGTGCTGGACTGAGGCCTTGCGTGAGATTTTAGTTTGCTGCTAAGGAGAAGCGTGGGGCTCGAAAGCCTTTTCTTCTTAGTGCAGCCCATCAAATTATGATTCTGATGCCCACTACAATGTTTGGAATTTGTTGATGGTGCTGTGAGGCACTAGATTCAGTAGATTGAGAGCTGCAGGTAGCACTGTGGAGAATAAGCCGCTATTCCCACCCACTGCGTCACCAGAAGTCCGTTGATAGGCTTTTTGATTGTGAGGCTAGTGTGGTATCGAAATTGAGGTGGCTATCCACGGTAAAGCAGGTACTTGAATTCACTGACTCCTTCAATGGAGTCACCAGGTTGTCATTAGAGGAGAGGTCAAACCAAGGGGTTCGCGGGGGCAGGAGAAAACAATGCACTTATATTTTTTGGAGCTGAGTACAAGACCTTTGGACATGAACCAGGTGTGAAGTCTACTGAAATTGAATTGGAGTTTGTTAATGAGAGTGTTGGAGTTTTTGTCCTGATAGAAAAGGGCTGCATCATCAGCAATGGGAATGAGTTCAGAGGTGGTACAGATGTCAGGCAGGGAGTTAACGACCAGAGAGAAGAGGGCCCAGGATGGACCCTTAGGGGATGCCGTATTTGATGGGGCAGGATTCAGAGAGGACACCGCCAATAATGGTGCGATGGGATCTGCCCTTTAGGTAATTCTTGAACCAGAGGCAGATCTCAAGTGAGAAATGAATGCCAGCCAGGGTATGGAGGAGGACTTAATCATCAACGAGGTTGAAGGCTCTGGTGAGGTCTACGCATGCAGCACCGATGTAGAGGCCTTTGTTGTTAGCTTTGTCTGTGGAGTGGGTGAACTTGATGAGGGCAGTTTCTGTATTGTGTCAGGCATGGAACCCCTGCTGGGTCTCTGTGAGCCAGTTGTATTTGGAGAGGAATTCTGTGGTTTGCCTGTGGACCACTTTCTCTAAAATTTTGGGGAGTGGGGCAAGGAGGGAGATGGGATGGTTGTTGGATACTAGGTCCTTGGAACTGGATTTGTGAAGAGGTTTAATAATGGTGCACTTCCAAGCTTTCAAGAAGGACCCTGTGCAGAGGGAGTGGTTGAGGATGTTTGTAGGAGGGATGGTCTGGGAGTCACATACAAGATGGAGAACTCTGAAATCAATGTTGTAGGTGCCCTTGGAAGGTCTTGGGTTGTTTGTTCTGATTAACTTGACCACTTCACCAAGGGTTAGGAACTTGAAATGGAACTTGAGGTGGGAAAGTCGGAGGGGTGTGGGGGTAAACAGGGTAGGAGTGGAACTGGGCTTGTACTGGGTAGAGGTCACCAAAGTATTTATTGAAAAGGGAGGCTATTTCACTTGGCTCGGTGGTGGTTGTCCCTTCGAAGGTAAGACAAATATGTTCTTTGGAAATTCCCCTACCAGTAAGGTTGTTAAGAAAGTTCCAGGTCCTCCTAGGGCTCCCCGGGCAGCATATTATTTTTCCAGGATGAAGGAGGATTTAGCAGATCTTGTGGAAGATTTGCACCTGTTCCTGAGTGTTTTGAAGTCTTGGAGGAGTTGGAGAGGGGGGTTGTGTTTTCTGTACAACTTCCAGGCTCGGTCCCTATCCCTCATTAGTTTGCAAAGCTTGGGGGTGACTCATTCTTGGCTAGAAACCTTAACCCGGATTTTTTTAAGCGGCATGAAACGGTCAAAAAGGGCAAGGAACTTATTGCTAAGGGCTTCAAGTGCTTTGCAGATGTCAGAAATGTTTTCAGTGAATGACCATCAGTCAAGCAGCACTTGGTGCCACTAGGACCCTTATGCCATTCATTTCCAAAGGAAATGGGTGAGGTGCACCCCATCCTGTTCGCACCACCAACAATGGGTACTGGGGGTATCCCCTATCTGTCGAAGACTGCGAGTGTGTGGTAAGTGGAATTGAGGATCTGGAACTGTATCCATTTCCCTTGGAGCTCTCAGAATAACCAATAGGACATGTCCCACATTTGCTCCCAGGAAGCATCCAAAAGAGGTGGAGGTCCCCTGCTCCACTTTCCATGCCTGTCGGAGGTAATGATGGGATGGCAGTGAATCCATGGACAACCAGTGATACAAGTGGTTTGCCAGCCCCTTCTGTGTAGGAAGGATCTGAAGTTTGTGTTCCAAAGGGTCCACTGGATATGGACCTGTCTCTCCAGGGACCACTGTTTAAGTGCACTACGAAGTTGCATGTAGTGCCACCTGGCACTAATGGGTAGGTGATACTGAGCACATACCTAAGTCACCAGGAGCCCTCCAATCTCAACTCTTTACTACCTGGAGTGCTTTTTGAAGTCTGAGCTTTCTGCTGCTCAACCTTGATGCAAAATGGCTACCTAGGCAAAACTAAGTTAAGTCGGCGGTTACTCCACAGTGGCTGAGACAGGGACTGGGCTGCATTCCAATCCAACTTGGAGGCTGTACACATCCATTTCATCTTTGTCAGTCGATCTATTGGGGGAAGGGATTGGCAATGGGAAGCCCAGAAAGAGAAGTTCCACTGGTTGTGGAATTTTCATGCGAGACAGTTATGGAGGTTGGGAGGATGAGCCTACAGTAGGTGAGACCAGCTGACAGGTTGTCTTGAGCTAGAAGGCTGTGTGAAATAGTTTCAGGTTCACGAGTCCTAATCCTCCTCACTGCCATGGGTTTGCCAGGGTTTGGATGTTTAGCTGGGCTTTTTTACCTTCCCAAAGGAAAAAGCGGATTGTCTGTTTCAGTACCTTATAGTACTGCTGAGGAATGGGGCATGGTAGGTTACCTAGGATGTATAGGACTTCAGGAATGGTAATAATTTTCAATGAGTTTCCCTTTACCCCAGAAGAAGAGGTGGAGCTTTTCCCAACCCTGTGTGTCCCCTTTGACGATATATATTAGGGGGTCCAAATTGGCCTTTACTGTTTCCACCACTGAAGATGTCAGTCAGACACTTAGGTAGCAGATGTCCTGGGGGTGCCATTGAAAGGAGTATAGGGCAGAAAGACACTCCAGACATATCTTGGTAATAAGGTAGACCTGGGATTGCTCTACATTCAATATGTAGTCACAGGTTGCTTCATCACCTGCACCTTTAGCTGCACTGTCCCCTAGTTCTGTCCACTTATTTTTCTAACATCTTCCAAAGGTCACGATATCTTGAATTTCTTCCTCTGTGCCCCCTGACCAGCCTCCATCAGGACCAGTCCCACTAGCCTCATTGCTCAACTTTCCTGGGACTTACCTGTACTCAGGTGTGTACTTATCACAGGGCCTATTCGGGGGGCTCAGTCATCAGTGGGGAGCCAGCAGGGTCTGGGCCATTGGAGATTTTTTCTTCTATTTTCACTCTGGGCCCACAGGCATGCAAGGACCAGACGAGCCCGGTGTCTGGGTGTGGGGTCCGTTCCCCTGTGTCAGCGGTCCTGCTGAACCAGGGGAGTAGCCAGGAATTTCAAACTTGTACTTGAGAGTTGAAGGACTTGTTGCTCCCTCCCCCGTAAATACAAACCAAAAGATGTGTTGCCTCACACACAAACATCGCTCCTCCCTCATTTTTCAACAATATGTAGTAAGCCAATGATCCTAATTAATTCACATTTTATTTTATCTAGCACATACAGTACTCATCAGGCAAAGTTGGCTGGCTTTTAGTTATAATATTTAGGATACACTGTGATAAGCCCCTGTACCAGATCAAGGTAGCCAGCCTTACAGAAATGCATTGATACCAGCACTTATGCATACGTACCCGATTGGGTCACTCATACAATCATGGCCTCTAGTTCAGCACCCATACATCTGTATTTATTATCTTTTGTTTACTGGGTAAGTGCACGTGACAATATGCCTATTTTCCAAACGTCATTCACCAATTCACACTAAAGCATCCAAGGAGGGGAAAACAGTTCTTTATGTACATCAGGCTGTTTGTGTTTGTTGCCCTGGCACGAGGCTCATGTTGCCCCTGGATTTTCTAGATTTTACTGTACTCAGCAGAGTACACTGAGTATGCCTGCTGACACCCTTGTGCTGAACTGCCACACAGATTCCTCCAGGTGGCAGCTGACCAGCAGGATGTGCATTACCCTCTTCCCGAGGGAGAAGAGCTGTCCAAGAGACACTGGATCCTCCACTCCCCCAGCCAAGTCCGGAAGCGACCCAATCTATTCAGAACCCATATACGCTAGTGTAGCAGGTGGCCGCTTTTCTGTCATGCTACTAAGATGGCTATGAAGGACATATAGGATGGGAAGATGTAAATGTAGTCGCACTATTGGGTTCTTTCTCATGATTCCATTAGAACCATGTTACATTCTGTGGCTGATTCTGTCATCTTTAAGGCCAAAGACCCCATTTGTTGAAGAAATTAGCAGTTCCTGAATTTGTGACTTCCATTAGCATTTTCAGGAATATTGTTTGCAGTCCACACACCCTGCACCCACTGACCCAGGCTAGCTCCCTACATGCCGGCCTTTCTGATAGAATTGGACCAGCCTGAGAACCTCCACCACAGCGATGGGATACTGTGGGTGCACAGCAGGGTGAAAGGTAAGCTCTGGGAGAAGGCGCACTGATAGGGTTGGGGTTCTGAGTGTTCCAAAGAGGGCATGATGCAGGATTGGCAGTAAGAGGCAAAAATTATAAATAAAAAAACACAGGAGAGGTCCCAGAAGGCTGGAGAAGGGCTCATGTGATCCTGCTCCACAAGCGTGGTAGCAGGGAGGAGGCGAGGAACTACAGACCAGTCAGTCTTACCTCAGTAGTGGGCAAGATTATGGAGGCACTCCTTAAGGAAAGGATAGTACAACACCTGGAATCCATAGGAGCATCGGATCCAAGACAGCATGGGTTTACAAAAGAAAGGTCCTGTCAAACTAATCTCATAGGTTTTTTTGACTGGGTAACCAGAGTGGTGGACCAAGAAGGAGCAGTTGATGTCATCTACTTTGACTTCGGCAAAGCTTTCGTTACTGTTCCACATAGGAGATTGATTAATAAGCTGGGTAGGGTCAGGGTGGGTCAGGCGTTGGTCAACTGGGTGGCAAACTGGTTGATGGGCAAAGACAGAGAATGTTGATAAATGGTATATAGTCAGAAAAGATGCAAGTCACAAGTGGTGTACCTCAGGGATCAGTCCTGGGGCCAGTCCTCTTCAATATCTTCAACAGTGACATTGCAGATGGACTGGAGGGTAAGGTTTGTCTGGTTGCAGATAACACGAAGATCTGCAATTGAGTAGATGATACAGATGGGTGGGAAGAATGAG
The DNA here is from genome assembly GCA_016271365.2 of Neoceratodus forsteri. NCBI lineage: Eukaryota > Metazoa > Chordata > Ceratodontiformes > Ceratodontidae > Neoceratodus > Neoceratodus forsteri. The sequence continues at coordinate 1,412,113,673 of CM057459.1, forward strand.
AAGAGATCTGGATAAACTGGCAAAATGGTCGGAAGAGTGTCAATTGGGGTTTAATGCAAAGAAGTGCAAGATCATGCATATAGGGAAGAGAAACCCTGAAGCTACCTATAGGCTGGGAGGAGAGTTACTGGTAGTCACAAGGGAAGAAAGAGACTTGGGCATCATCATCACTGATGACCTAAAATCATCCAAGCAGACCACTAAAGCAGTAGGTAAGACTAGGGGGATGTTGGGGTGTATTAGTAGGGGTATCACAAGTCAGAAGAGGGAGGTAATGATCCCTTTTTACAAGACACGGTTTGGCCCCATCTGGAGCACTGTGCAGTACTGGAGGCTACGCCTTCACAAGGACATTAACCAAACTGAGGTAGTCCAGAGAAAGCTAAACTGGTGCAAGGACTGCATCAGAAAATATATGAGGACAGATTAACGGAGCTCAAAATTTATACCCTAGAGCAAAGGAGGGAAAGAGGTGATATGATCAAAACATTCAAACACCTTAAGGGCATTAACTAGGTGAAAGAGTCTAACATGTTTCAATATGAGAAAAATAGCATGACCAGAGGACACAGCATGAAATTAGAGGGAGGCTGATTAAGGGGTAATGTGAGGAAGTTATTTTTCACAGAAAGGGTGGTGGATGCATGGAACGGTCTACCTCAGGAAGTGGTGACTATGAATACAGTGCAGGGCTTCAAACAGGTATGGGATAGGCATAAGGGAGCAATACAGATGAATATGACTAGATAGGCCATTGACAGACAAAAGGCTGATGGCACATTTATAAGGTAGAAAAGAAATGGGCAGACTGGATGGGCTTTTGGTCCTTATCTGCCATCAACTTCTGTGTTTCTAAAATATATGAACATATGAAAATGCCAGCAGATACAGATCAAATGGTCTATCACGTCTTCTTGATTGTGCAACACACAGGTTAGACTCCTGCTGCTGCTCCCGAACTCATGCTGCCTTCTCTCCCACTTCAACTTCCCATCGACTAGTATCTTGCCCATGACCCTATCCCACCCCCTTTTTAAAACTCTCTCTACTGTTTTAAGAGATGCCACTTCTTCTGGAAGCACATTCCACCCTCTCACCACTGTCTTCGTGAAGTAATGCCTCCTCATCTCTCTCCTGAAACCACCCCTCACCAATTTTAGGCTGTGCCCTCTAGTGATCCCTTCTCTCTTTAATTGAAACATGCCCTTTGTACTAACCCTATTGATGCCCTTTAAGTACTTGAAGGTTTCGATCATATCACCCTTTTCCCTTGTCTCCACTAATGAGTACATGTTGTCCCTCAACCTTTCCTCGTAAGGCTTCCTCTCTATACCCCTGATCATTTTAGTTGCCCTCCGCTGAACCCTCTACAATAACCTGATGCCCTTTAAGTATGGACACCAAAACTGTACACAGTACTCCAAGTGCGGCCTCACCAGTGATCTGTACAGTGGCAGAATGACCTCCTCCATCCTAGAGGTAATTCCTCTAGCAGTGCACCCCAGCATCCTAATGGCTTTTGCCACTGCTTTCCTACATTGAGATGAGTGGTTTGTCTTCATTTTCCTCCTCAAAGACACAACTGTACCTCTCCCAGATGGTAACTGTATCCTGGATTCCTGGCTCTGAAGTGCATAACCTTGCACTTCTTAGCATTGAAAAACCCAGCTGCCACGTGTTAGACCACCACTGCTCAAGCCTTCCCAAGTCTTCCTGGATGTCATTTCCTCCCTCTGCCCATCCACCACTACACCTATCTTGGTGTCATCAGCAAATAGACTGATTCTGCTCTTAACTCCAACTGCTGTATCATCTATGTAGATGTTAAACAGCACCGGCCCCAGCACTGAACCCTGTGGGACCCTACTGGTGACTGCCCTGGGCATTAAGAGTCTCCCCTTCCCCACAATCACCCTCTTGTCTCTCCCCCAACCAGTTACCAATCCACTTAACCAGTTTCACCCCTGCTCCCAGGCTCCTCAGTAGTCTCCATGAGCTTACCCACAATGGATGTCAGACTGACTGGTCTATAGTTACCAGGCTCATCCCTGGGATCGCTCTCATGCAGAGATAGCACATATGCTATCCTCCAGTCCTGAGGCACACACCCTGTCTGCAGGGAGGTATTGAACAGGTCTGCCAGTGGCACCGCGAGACCTCAGCCAACTCCTCTGGACCCTAGGGTAAACCCATCCGCCCGAGAGTCTTGTCCATATTCAATGACTTAAGGCCCTCAAGCACTCTGCTCAGAGGGATCTCCCATCCGTTATCCTATCTCCTCCCTCTCCAGCTTTGCCCTGCCCATGTGGTAATGGCCCATCTCTCTCCCTGGTAAAAACTGAACAGAAGTACTTATTCTTACCCCAGGAGTCCTTTAGCACCAGTAACTTCAGCAGTTAGCTGGCTAGGTGCAACTGCGCTGGAGGTATGCCTTTAAGATCATTTTTATTTAAATGAGCTTAGGGCCATAGCCTATCAAAAAACAGGAGGGGGAGTGAGCTGAGTGAGAGCTGCCTGAAGGCTTCAGAATTTTTTCTCCACTGGGCTGAGCAACATTGCCCCTGAGGTGCATCTCAACTTTCCTTGTTGACAGCCTCCTAGCGCTTATCTGGGTAAAATTTTCCTTGTATTTTATTTTCAATAGTGTGCTGAGTGAAAGATTTACATTTTCATTAGCGCTGCACTAAATTTTACCTTTTAGCACAACTGTGCTACTTTGTCTTTATTTTTACCACGACTGCTCATTTCTTATGTTAATTTTATCGCATGTGCTTAATTTTGACAGTTCCTCCCTTTTTGACCTAATTCGTGAAGGAACCATCAAATTGGGGACAGTTGCCTTGTTTTTTTTACCTCAGACCTCGTGGGTTTTACCATGAGGCACCCTTCTGGAATTCAAACCTCAAAAGTGTCTGAGGGTTTCTCTCAGGATTGGCAAATCATTCTGTTCGATTCCAGAACATCTGACTGCAACAAGGCCTCCTGCCCCGTGGAACTTCCGCCCGAGGGCATTAGGGGCAGAGGTTATTTTCCCAGCTACCCCCTTCTCTAAGTACAGGGGTGCTTTCAGAGGGAGGGGCAGAAGGGGCCAAAGGTGGCCACCTGTCCCCAGCCAGCAGCTTCGCAGTCTAAGCCCTGACGTTGGTGGGCAGAACTCATGTATGCCCAGGTATCTAAGCCTCTATCCCCATCACAGGTGTTGCTGTTGGAATGAGAGGTAAAACCCTACTAGCTTTGCGAATGGTGGAGAGAGTTCTGGCCCATAAAAAGAAGAAAGGGCCTTTACTCCAGGTATTTTCTGACACAAAAATACAACTGGGGAATGGTGACCTATCTTGCTGTTAAAATCCCAAATTCAGGATGATCACTCTGTTACTAATCACACGGTCCTTACAGTAGGGAGACTGGCTAGTCTCACTGGTCTTAAAGGGCCCCTTTTTTCCATTACCCATAACGAGGTCTCACAGAGGGCTCTCTGTGGCCCTTCAGCCTTCCTCGGCCCCAAGAGTCTTTACAAAGTGCTTAGTAGTGGTAGCAGCACACTTCAGGAGTCTGGGCATCTCTAGTTACACCTAACTTGCCAATTGGCTCATAGTTCCAAAGTCTCCTTGTCAGGTCAAGGAGTCCTTTTTTCCCTTACAGGGCTCACTGGAGTCTCGGTGGTTCCCTGGTAAATCTAAACAAAGTCTCACCTGGGACCCTCTCAGCATCCAGGAAGGATATGCCTCCCTTACTGTTATTTGTTTGTTTTTTAATCAAGAGATGCACACTTGTTTACAGGTGTGACCTGGGAGTACAAGGACGTTAAGTGACTTGCTCAGGGTCACACAGTATGCAAGTGGGGGCTGTGGGATTCAAACCCAGTCTTCCAGGTTTGCAGCTCAGAGCCTTAAACCACTGTGACTGAGAAATTCAAGCTGCACTCACTGGAAAATTTCTTCATCCAGGGACAGTGAGACCAGCAGCAGGTGCTTGACTGGGTTTGAATCATTAAAGGGAAACGTCCATGTGCCGTCGGGCCCCACCTGATCTGAAGCGGGGCCCAATTAGCAAAAGCAGAAATAGAAGCAAACATAAAACTTACAGGTTACTATTTTAATTAAATTCATATCTGGTTGATCCTGTGCCCTCCCCACTGACATTTAGGGTCTGATCACCCTCCCGTCGTGCCCACAGCACCGGCTGTCCCGTAATGACATGCCAAGTAGGGAGCAGCCAGGGTGTCTCCATAGGGTTTACAGCTCAAGATTGCTGAACAGCCTAGCCTGGAGCCCATGGTTTCTTGACATTTAAGACAGGTGCTGCAGATAGTGTAGTGCCTGTGCCTGTCCGGTATTGCACTTTATTATTAGACTCTAAATCGGAGTGATCTGCAGTTACACAATAAATATAATCTGTATTGTGTGTGTTTCAATCGCCCGTTTTGAGTCTATTGTATTCTGTAATAGACCAGGTACAGACCAACAGGCACATTACCTGTCTGTACTCGCCTCTGTATGTCAAGGAGGTACACGGGCTCCAAACGGGAGTGGTTCAGCAATCTTAGGCTATGACAAGCCTATGGAGACACCCTGGCTGCTCCCCACCTGGTACGTCATTACGGGGACAGCTGCAGGTGCTTGTGGGCACGACGGGGAGGGTGTTCAGACCCAAAATGCTGGCGGGGAGGGCACAGGATCAACCAGATATTAATTTAAATTAACAGTAACCTGTAAGTGCCGCATTTGTTTCTATTTTTGCATTTGCTACTCGGGCCCCACTTCACACACAGGTGGGGCCCGATGGCACATGGACATTTCCCTTTAACTCTCACTGTTTCAGTATATGGGTCCTAAGCAAATCACGTAACTTTGACATTTCCTCAGGCTACTGGGACACATGGCTTCAATGCCTTCAGTGGTTCCAGGGTTCAGATACAGGATGCGAAACCTGCAAGCTTCCTTATAGCTTATTGGTCTCAGAAAGCAACAATTTTTCAAAGCTAAGACCTCTGACTGAGCAGTTCCACAGACTCCTCCCTCCTATGGTAGGAAGCACATCTGGACAGTACCTCAGTAAGTGGCACCTAGACTCTCCAAGAGTTATAGTTACACATAATTCTTTTGGAACTCAGAGCAATCTTTCTTCTCAAGCCATTTGCTCCTGTTGTAAAAGGGCAGACTGTACAAGGTCGAACAGACACCACTGCAACAATGTTTTTCACAAACAAGCAGAGTAGACCAGATCAGGAGTTCTCTTTTCACAGGCTCTATAAATCTGGTCTCTCGCCCTCTCCCTGGGAAGTCAGCCTTTCAGCTATTCACCTCCCAGGAAAACTCAATACTCTGGTAGATGCTCAAAATCGTCTCGGTCAAGGCCAGAGTGAATGGACTCTGAACAAACAAGTACTTGCCACAGTGTTCAGGCGGTTGGGCATTCTAAAAGTGAATTTGTTTGCCTCTTCCTTCAGCTTCCAGTTTCCTCAGTTCTGTTGCAGTCCCCAGTCCCGGGATCGCTTCCCCTGGATGCTTTGATCTTGGTCTGGTCAGGGAGGTCCCTATATGCATTCCCTCCTTTTACCCTGATTCTTAGGGTATTTCTGAAACTTGGACAACAGCTTGCATCAATGATCCTGGTGGCTCTGGATTGGCCCAAGCAAGCCTGATACCCTTTCCTTCTCTCAATGTCCTGCAGCAGGCCCATTCGCCTGCATACAGCTTACTCCCTGCTGACCCTTCCTCAGACAGGAGTGTAGTATCCAGACATACACTCTCTTCACCCCATAGCCTGGTTCTTGAGGCGTTAGAGTTCCCATCCTCACGGTACTCTGAACAGGTCCTTAAGATACTGAGGATGGCTAAAAAAATGAACACTAAGAAGACTTATGCAGCCAAATGGAAAAGGTTTTCCCTCTGGTGCAAGAGCAAAAAAGCCAAACCTCTTTCAGCTTCAGACCCTCAGCTGCTAGGTTACCTGGTACTCTTACAGGCGTCAAGCTTCAAACCATCTCTCTCTCAAGCTACACATGGTGGCAATTTTGTCCTACCTTTCAGTGGGAAAGAAAAAAGTTTTTTCCCCAGGCCATATTTAAACAGTTTTTCAAAGGCCTCTTGCACCTCCAGCCTCCAATCAGGGAGCCTGTTCCTCCTTGGAGCCTGAACCTTTGCACAGACAGGCTCATGAAACCACCCTTCGAGCCTATGTCCACTGCCCACATCAAGTTTGTAACTTGGAAGACAGTCTTCCTGGTAGCCATTTCCACTGCCAGGAGAATTTCAGAGCTACAGGCCCTGTGCACTGACCTAAATTACATAATCCCTCACAAAGATAAAGTTCAGCTCAGGACAAATAGGACATTTCTGCCAAAGGTGGTTTCAGAGTTCCACTTGAACCAGTCCATTACTTCACCAGTCTTCTTTACTGAGAAATCCACTCCTAGTGAGCAAAAGCACCGCAGCTTGAATGTCAAAAGAACCATCTTTTACTACCTAGAGCATACTAGACAGTCCAGAGGTTCTTCCACTCAGTTGTTCCTCACCTACAGGGATGTAGGCAGAGGAAGATCAGCTACCAAGAGAACTATTTTCCATTGGTTGGTCTCTTGTATGAGATTCTGCTATGAGAGAGCTGGTCACCAACCTCCAGTGGGACTCAGGGCCCACTCCACCAGAGGCACTGCAGCCTCACTTGCAGCAACAAGGGACATTCCCGTCCTGGATGTCTGCGAAGCAGCTACCTGGAAATCTGGGCACCCCTTTGTGAAACACTACAGTTTATATGTGTGGACCAGATCTGATGCCAAATTTGTCAGGGCGGTTCTGCAGAGCCTCTTTCCTAAGTAGGTTCTCTGTCCACCTCCCACTCAGTACTGCCCTGTAGTCTGCTAAAGTTGCTGATGCTAAAGGACTCCTGGGGTAAGAAGAAAAGATTACTCACCGCAATAATCTTCCTTCTTCCAAGGGATCCTTTAGCATCAGTAAGCTCCCACCCTTCCTCCCTGGTTTGGTCAGAGAAGGGCTGTTTATCACATCTCTTACCAAATTTGGAGTTTCTTATTGATGAGTTTTTAACTCGTGTTGTTGCTGTTGTTTCTATTTCCACATTTGTGGACATTTGCTTGTTCTTTTGAATCCTGTTGATACTTTTTTGTGGAGTGTGCCCTCGTTTTCCTTCAAACAAAATTCTGAAGCCTTCAGGGAGCTCTCTTAGCTCCTTCCCCTTCCTGTTTTTTGATTGGCTATGGCCCTAAGCTCATTTAAATAAAAATTCTCTTAAAGGCATACCTCTGGAGCAGTTGCACCTAGCCAGCTAATTGCTAAAGTTACTGATGCTAAAGGACCCCTTGGAAGAAAGAAGATTACTGCGGTGAGTAATTTTTTCTTGAGTGCCTCTGCCTGTTCCTCCCCCTTCTCTACCCCTTCTTCATCCTGTCTGATCCTGGTGATTTGCTCCCTGTAGCTTCTCTTCTCCCTTATGTACTTGCAGAAGGCCTTGTCCCCCGCCTTAATCCCCTGTGCAAGACTTGGCTCCTTTGAAGCCTTGGCTGCCCTCACAACCCTGCTCACCTCCCTGGTTTTCCTTGCATGCACTTCCCTGTCCTCTTCTCTTTCGGACCCCTTCCATCTTCTGAAGGCAGCTTTTTTTTCCCCTCACCCTTATCTGCACCTCGTTTGACCACCAACTTGGCTTCTTGACCCCTACCATCTCACTATGTTTCTGTGTGCAGGTATCTGTGGTCACTAACAGGCCTTCCTTCAGGATGGCCCATTTCTGGATGGTATCCATGTCAGAAGGTGATGCTAGCCAAATGCCCCCTGAGGATGTCAGTCATCCTGCTGAAGTCAACCCTCTTGAAGTCCACTGTCTTGATTTTTGTAGACATCCCCTCTCTAGCCATATCCAGGGAGAACCACACTGTTCGGTGGTCGCTACCTGCTAAGGGGTCCTCAGTCCCTATGCCCTGCACGTGGTCTCCGTCGGTCAGCACAAGATTAAAGATATTCCCCTCCCTTGTTGGTTCCTCCACCTTTTGTGACAGGAATGCATCCTGGAAGGCATCCAGAATGACCTGTTCCCTGGTGCTTGTGGTAGACATGGTTCTCCAGTCCACCCCTGGTAGATTGAAATCCCCAACCACCACAGTGCCACCCTTCTACAGTATTTCTGTAGCTGATCTGCCAGTTCTCTGTTGACATCTTATGACTGTGAGGGTGGCCTGTACACGACCCCCAGTCTGACCCTTTTATCCTTGTTGTTCTGCAGTTGGACCCATAGGGTTTCCGGCCTCTCCTTGCCACCCTCTTCCATACTGCTCACTGTCACTTTGCTCACATATAAAGCAACCCATCAACCCTTCCCTTTAGTCCTATACCTATGATACAGTCTGTATCCTGGGATCATGATGTCCCAGTCATGGTGCTGGTTGGCCTATGTCTCAGTGATGGCAGCTATATCCACCTCCCCTTCTGCCATTAATGCTTGGAGCTCAGGTATTTTGTTCCCCAAGCTTCTTGCATTTAGTGATGCCACCCTCCAGCAGGATCCCTTGCCTACCCCAATACTCCCCTCCCTTCTACCTATTCTTCTTTTTGATGCCCCCCCCCTTCCCGTCTTCACTGTCTTGGGGGGGAGGTGCATGGCCTCCCACTCCTTGTGGCCCTGGCTGCTGCCCAATACTAAGACTCCCCCCTTCGTCAGTTTAAATTACAATAAATTACTTTTTAGAAGTTTAAAAACAATAAATTACTGCCAGGCCAAAGCAACCATTGTCAGCTGTAGCCAACTCTTGCTTGATTATGCAGACTCCATTTTGATATCAGCATGCCATGACAGACTGAGGAGCTTAGACAGTTTATGTGCTAATATTTTTTTATCAGGTGTAAAACTCATGCTGCTAATATTCCAAACTAAATTGGCTACCATACCTCCAAATCAAAGGAGAATACCATGCTCTTAGCTCTTTTTACAGATGTTCTAGGAAGATGGCTTTCTGCTATTTGAACACACACTGCAGTTTTGTATCTTTTAATTATGCAACAATAAGTATTACTTATTAACACCTCATGATTCCAAGAAACCGATTCAGAACTGGAACTAAACTGTTTGCCACTTTTGCCCCTATGCTTGGGAACACTTTGCTGGGTCATATCGATCAATGCATAAGTTGCCAAATAACACTCTGGAACCTTTAAAGTCAACAACTGGCAATATAGCCTACAGGTTAATGAGCTTGGTACATCCAGCAGACTTGGGTTTGATTCCCACAACCTCCAGTTGCATACTGTGTCACTCTGAGCAAGTCACTTAACCTCCCCAGTGTGCCCAGGTCGCTCCTGAAAACAGGCACTTGTGCCTAGAGGGCCTTACCTGGTTACCGAGGACCTAAAAAAAAACACAACAAAAGACAAATGGTGTGCAAAAAGTGACTCGGGACAAGAGTCAGCCTTTGAAAAACTGGTTTATTGTGGCATACAAAATGAGGACATGCCAAGGCAACACCATAGTGCTTTGAACCCTTCCTGGGTTTTTTATGGTGGGGGAAGGGGGCACCACTGGCTGACTTTTGTTCTGAGTCACTTGTTGCACACCACCATTTTGTTTTCTGTTGTTGCCCTGGTCTCCTTTGAAGTCATTTGTCTTTTCTCTGTTAGTTACTGTACATTAATTAGTTACTGTACGTGTAGTGTATGTGCACTGTTATTTTCCAGTGTTGTACTATGTTTTCCACCTGTTGCTTGAGACACTACTGAAAATGAGATTGTCTGTAGATTATATATCCCAGATTCCTGTGGATGGAGAGGTTGATATGATAACTAAGTAAACGCTCAAAATGCTGCTTTTAATTTGTGTAGATGCATTCTGGGAAAAAGTCTTTGAGACAGGAAGAAACAGAGATAGAGCGTGAGAGAGAAAGAAAGAGAGTGGGGGGAAGAGACAGAGAGTGAGAGAGAGTGAGGGAGAGAGACAGACAGAAAGTGAATGAGAGATAGAGTGTGTGTTGATCATGCAGGCCTCAACATGCTGCCTTTATCCTGTTTTTCACCCATGAGTACCTCTGGGACTAGGCTAATGATCAGTAATGGTGACAGTGTTCTCCGTTTCCAGCTCGCAGGTGCACCTGAGCCTGTAGGTGAGACACAAACTGTAAAACCCAAGCTACGAAACATCCCCTGTAAGCAGGGGCGTGACCAGAAAATGACCAGCATTACACTTAGACTTAGCTCTTTGTGTGTTACTAAAGTTCAGACTGGGGATAAGACTGCATATTCATCTCCCACATAGCAGACGTAGGCTCATACCACTGCTGCTGACTTCGCAGTATAGTGTGTGTGTGTGTGGGTGCGCTGCCTGTTGGAAGTGCCATCTTTCAAATAAGGCATTACACTGAGGTCCCTCCAGCACATTTCTGGTGACTATCCAGGAGGAAGTTAAAGAGATTTTCTAGTGTAGCCCCCCGACAAAATGGGGTTTACCTCTGCACTTGGGTCTGCCCTCTGCAACCCAGCATCGTTCTGCCGCTGTCAGGGCTGGGAGGACAGCACTGAAGACCCACAACACTGCTCATGCTGTAGCATGGTCAAGTGAATGAATTTGCTCGACCATGTGCTGCAGGGGGAGAAAGCCATGATTGTGCTCTCTATAGGGAACAATGGGAATTCCCTTCCTCTTTCTCTTACAGATACACTGAGGAATGGAGGGGAACCAAATTCCATTGATATGTTTGTTGGGCCCCTCCCCACAACTACACCTGGCCAAGAGATGGGGATCCCGTATTTCTAAAGTGTAGCACCTGATGTGTGCCTATGGGAGGACCCACCATGGGGGTGACCATGTTTCTTTACAGTCCACAGCCAACACAACTACAAATAGAGACCCCACATGGGTCTTGGAGAATAATATTACTGCCCCAAGGACTTTTGGCGGGTGACTAATATGCTGGTGCAAATTTCAGCCAATTAAATGAATGGGATGGACTTGTCAGAGAAACATAGAAGTTGTCGGCAGATAAGAACCGCAAGGCCCATCCAGTCTGCCCATTTTTTCTACCTTATGAATATGCTATAGGCCTTTACTCTGTCAAATGTCCTATTTATTCATACTCATCTATATTGCTCCCTTATTCCTATCCCATATGTGTTCAAAGCCCTGCACTGTATTCATATCTACCACTTTCTGAGGTAGACCGTTCCATGCATCCACCACCCTTTCTGTGAAAAAGAACTTCCTCACATTACCCCTTAATCAGCCTCCCCTCTAATCTTATACTGTGTCCTCTTGTCATGCTATTTTTCTTATATTGAAACATGTTAGACTCTTTCACCTTGTTAATGCCCTTAAGGTGTTTGAATGTTTCGATCATATCATCTCTCTCCCTCCTTTGCTCTAGGGTATACATATTGAGCTCTGTTAATCTGTCCTCATAGAAGCAGGAAACTACAGACCTGTTAGTTTAACTTCAGTGATAGGGAAAATGATGGAATCACTTCTGAAGGAAAGAATTGTCGAGTATCTAGAGGCCAGAGGGGCACAGGACCCTAGGCAGCATGGATTCACAGCGGAAGGTCATGCCAGACAAATCTGATAGATTTCTTTGACTGGGTGACCAAAGTAGTAGATCAGGGAGGGCTGTGGACATGGCCTACCTAGACTTTAGCAAGGCATTTGACACAGTCCCACACAAAGATTAATATACAAGTTAGCCAGCCTGGGAGTGGGTCCCAAGATGACAGCCTGGGTAAAGAATTGGCTGGAGAATAGGACACAGAGAGTAATAGTAAATGGAGTCCACTCAGAAGAAAGGAGGGTTACTAGTGGGTACCAGGTTCAGATTAGGACCAGTCCTCTTCAATGTCTTTATAAGCAACATTGGAAGGACTGGAAGGAAAAGTATGTCTCTTTGCAGATGACACTAAGATCTGCAACAGAGTTGATGCACAGGGGGGGTGGAAAGGATGAGAAGGACTTGGCAAGGTTAGAGGAATGGTCAAATGTATGGCAGCTTAGATTCAATGCTAAGAAGTGCAAGGTAATGCATCTGGGAAACAAAACCCAGGGAAGAGTACACAATGGGGGTGAGATAATAACAACAACAAAAATGGAAAGGGACCTGGGGTAGTCATATCAGATGACCTAAAGGTGGGCAAGCAATGTGAGAGGGCAGCAAGGAGGGTGGGGGTTACTGGGATGCATAGGGAGAGGCATCACCAGTAGAAAACAGGAAGTTATTATCCCTCTGTACAGACAGCTGGTGAGACCCCATCTGGAGTACTGTGTGCAGTTCTGGAGACCCACTCTCCATAAAGACATAGACAGGATGGAAGCTGTCCAGAGGAGGGCAACTAAAATGGTGCAGGGTCTGCACCGGAAGACATATGAAGAGAGACTTAAGGAGCTTAATATGTATAGCCTCGAGGAAAGGAGGGAGAGGGGGGACATGATAGAAACTTTCAAGTACCTCAAGGGAATCAACAAAGTCCAAGAGGGTAGCATCTTTCAAAAAAAGAGGTGTGCAAGAACAAGAGGGCACAATTTGAAGATAGAGGGGGGCTGCTCAGAGGTAATTTAAGGAAGTATTTTTTCACAGAGAGGGTTGTGGATGCATGGAACGGCCTTCCAGAGGAGGTTGTGGAGTCAAAATCTGTGGTGGAATTCAAGCATGCATGGGACAGTCATAAGGCAATTCTAGGGTGTGGGGGTAAGAAGAAGTAGGCTGCTGGTTAACTAGGATCTGCAGCTTATCCAGTAGGTAGGGAAATGGGCAGACTGGGTGGGCCAAGTGGTCCTTATCTGCCGTCAAATTCTATGTTTCTATGTTTCATATCTTTTCTGATGCAGTCCCTGTATCATTTTGGTTGCCCTTCTCTGGACTGCCTCCATTTTGTTAATGTCCTTGTGTAGGTGCGGCCTTCAGTACTGCATGCAGTACTCCAGATGGGGCCTAACCAGTGTCTTGTAAAGAGGGATTATTACTTCCCTCTTATGACTTGTGATACCCCTACTAATACACCCTAACATCCCCCTAGACTTACCTACTGTTTTAGTGGTCTGTTTGGATGATTTCAGGTCATCTGTGATGATGATGCCCAAGTCTCTTTCTTCCCTTGCAATTGCCAGCAACTCCCCTCCCAACCTATAAGTGGCTTCAGGGTTTCTCTTCCCTATGTGCATGATCTTGCACTTCTTTGCATTAAACCCCAGTTGCCACTCTTCCAGCCATTTTGGCAGTTTATCCAGATCTCTTCTCATTCTGCCCACCCCATCTGGATCATCTACTCTGTTGCAGATCTTGGTGTCATCTGCAAACAAACAAACCTTACCCTCCAGTCCATCTGTAGTGTCACTGAGGAAGATATTGAAGATGACTGGCCCTAGGATTGAACTCTGAGGTATCCCACTTGTGACTTGCATCTCTTCTGACTGTATACAGTCTACCACCACTCTCTGTTTTCTGCCAACCAACCAGTTTTCCACCCAGTTGACCAACTTCTGACCCACCCCAAGCCTATACATCTTCTTTATGAATCTTCTATGTGGAACAGTATCAAAAGCTTTGCTGAAGTCAAGGTAGGTGACATCAACTCATCCCCTTGGTCCACCATTCTGGTTACCCAGTCAAAGAAATCTGAGATTAGTTTGACAGGACCTTCCTGTTGTAAACTCATGCTGTCTTGGATACTGTGCTCCCATGGATTCCAGGTGTTGCACTATCCATTCCTTAAGGAGTGCCTCCATAATCTTGCCCACTACTGAGGTAAGACTGACTGATCTGTAGTTCCCTGCCTCCTCCCTGCTACCTTTGTCTTGTGGAGCGGGATCACGTGAGCCCTTCTCCAGTCTACTGGGACCTCTCCTGTGCTCAGAGACTCACTAAACAGTTCTGATAATGACTCTGCTAGTTCCACCCTTAGCTCCTTTAGTACCCTGGGATATATGACATCAGGTCCCATTGCCTTGTCCACCTTGAGCTTAGCGAGCTCTTATAGGACCCTTTCTTTTGTGAAGAGACTTGTGCACACCTCCCACCCACCCCCAGTGTCCATGGTGCTGAGCTGTGGGCCCTGCCCTACCTTCACCTCAGTAAATACTGAGCAGAAGTATCTATTTAGGATAGATGATTTTCCTTGGTCCTCCTCCACACACTCCCCCTTATCCCCTTTGATCTTGTCAACCTGCCATCAGTTGACGTTGGCCATCTGGAGCATCTGCAGAAGAAAAGGTGGAGGATAGCATCCAGAGGAAGAAAAAGAGTATGTGAGTCTGAGCAGACATTCGTAGAAAGAGGAGTTGCTAGCAGATCTGTGGAGAAGAAAGCGTGACTGACAAGTTCTCTGCCAAAGAACTCGAATACACTAATTGCTGAAGCTGGAAGTGATCTGCCTCAGTTCCAGAACTTCAAGGAGAAACCATGCTGAGAAGATCCAAGTGTAACCCACTAGGAGGGCAGAGTAGGGCCCACACAACTCCAGGTCATGTGGAGCCACATCTGTTTCCCCCAGGCCATGCAGCAGGGAGAATTCTTTGCAGGGAGTTTCTAGCCTTCAGGCTTGCCAATGGTGAACAAGAGGGACAGAAAGTGAAGGACCAACAGGCCCTGTTTAGGAATACCTACTGCAGTCCAACCGAGACAGACCAAAGGGTTCAGCTGTGCCTAGGACCCCAGGGAAAATCTGCGTCTGTGCTGCAACCAAAAAAGGGGATGCCCCTCAGCCTGTTCTGCACATACAAATGTTCTCTGAGAGACTGGTATTGTGAGTAACTATCAGGGCTCAGCCCATCAACAAATATGAATAAGTTGGACAGTTGGTTTAACTAGTAGTTTAGTAATTGGGTACCCTGCTCATTAATAGTTTATGCCATCAGTTTAGTTTTTAAAGAGCTACTGATGCCTCAAAGAAAACTTTAAAAAAACGAATAATTGGGTACAATTCTGCCCACATTCCATTTGTATTTTATATACATCTTTTCTCCATTATTTATTATTAAGGAAATTTGTATGAATATATGATCTTTATCCCTTAGAGTTCCTTTAGTCCATCTGCTTCTATAGCTTACTCACTACTTTAAGTTATAATCCTCTGTTGTGATATCACAATCTATTGCCATGGGAGTAACTGTGAGGTCACAAGCCATGATCTATGACTTCAGGTAGGGAAAAAGCAGCAGGAATAGATGAACTCTTTAGGAGTAAAGAGCTTGTTTTCATACAGATGACCTCAGTAATAAATAGTGGGGAGGAGGAATACAGCACTACGTTAGCAATAACCCATGACAGGGTGTGGGGTTATAGGCATTTAATCCACGCTTGGGGTGTGTTGTGAGGCACGAGGCTGCAGGCAGAGTGTCCTCACAGCACCCTGGGCATGGATTACGTAAGCATTAAAGCACTACAAAGGAGGCTTCTACTAAGGAACTAATTCATGGTTGGTGGGGGGGTGGAGCACGAGGCTGCAGGCCGGGTGCCCCAACCATGTATTAATTCCCTAATAGAAGCCTCCGTTGGAGTGCCTTAATGCGCTTGTAACTTAGCAAGCACTAGATTAGTAATATTTTGATTAATGAGCAAGTTAGGGTACAATAACAATGAGGAGAAGCAATAATTTGTAAATTTAAATATCAATTCTGCTGTTTCTGTGACAGTACATAGAATAGGCAATGTGCGCATGTACGTTGCACCCGGTCACATGCATTAATGTAGTGTCTACAAATTCTGCAGGGAAACTATGAGGCATTTCCCATACATAAAAATGCTGAACATGGCATTTTAAGTAACCTTTTGCTGTCTCCTTTAATAAAAAAAGCTCCTGTGAACTTGTCTCCTTCGTTTTTCATCATCACTCAGTGCTGCATTATGGGAAAGGTACAAAGCTTTGCATATCTCTGTATTTGATAACATGGGGTAATAAGGATATGCAAATCTTTCTGCTGAATCCAGAATGCTTTGCTGAATGGAAAGAAATAATGACACCGGACACTTTCTCAACCCAGGTAACAAATAACGCAGCAAGCTCCTTTAGCAGTGAACTGTTTTGCTTTGCAATTACTCACTGTACAGTCCTAATTGTGTGCCTCAAGATTCCCTCATTTGCAGTGTGTGTTTTAAACCACTGCAGTCTCTGAGGTTTGCTGGGCAGGTTGGTGGGTGGGAAGCAATGCGATCTTCTTTTCTAATAAACTGCAGTATGTTTTGGACTCCAGCGGAGTCTCCAAGTTCCGTGGGGCGGGTGGATGGGAAAGAACGACACAGAGATACATGTACAGAGAGGACCAAGCTGACTGCATGTTTAGCTCACTACCGGGTGCATCTTGTAACATGGTGGTAAAAAATGTGCTCGCTCCTGAGAGTGTCTTGTAACATGGCAATAACTGTCTCAGTGCAAAAAGGGATTTACATTCAGCGCACTTCTGATGGCAACCGGACTTTACTAGGGAATTAATGCATGGTTGTCTGTTGGTCATGTGTTGCTGTTCAACCAATGTAAACCTCTTATTGGTCTGTGACATTTATTGCCATGTTACAATGGGAAATACAAGCTGGACTGTGTCTAAATATTAGGTTTTGTTAAAGTTCTTCTGAACGTGCCACCAGCTCTTTAAGGAACAAGACTTTGGGACAATTTTCCCTGGTTATTGTGGGTTGCAATTTAAAGTGTTTCTGTTCATCCAGTTACAAAATCATGCTCTCAGGCTTGCAATGGACCCCCTTATCCTGCATGCAAGGGCTGTTGGAAGAGCTCCCATAGGGACTGTGGGACATACAGGTGCACCAGTGTTGCTGGGCCAGTCACAGGACTACACAGTTGTGGATGCATGGAACAGCCTTCCAGAGGAGGTTGTGGAGTCAAAAACAGTAGTGGAATTCAAGAATGCATGGGACAGTCATAAGGCAATTCTCGGGGGTGGGGGTAGGAAGAAGTAGGCTGCTGGTTAGCTAGGATCTGCAGCTTATCCATTAGGTAGGGAAATGGGCAGACTAGGTGGGCCAAACGGTCCTTATCTGCCATCAAATTCTATGTTTCTATGTTCTATACAGGTACAGGGGATACTGGTTGTGTGTACGTTAATTGTGATCCCCCTGAAAGAATAATTTCATTTGCCTTACCCTATGATCCCTAGTTCTCTCCCATATCCCCAAGTAAAAGTACCTAACAGCATGCATTATATTACTGTTTTTGGCTGTTATTACTATTTGCATGTTTTTTTTTAATCTGGTAGACTTTAAAGAGCGTCTCCACACTTCAGCATGCACTTTCATAAACATGTTTCAGCTCTTACACGTCACTGGATGATTCCTTTTTTAGTTCAGAGGTTTCCTTTTCAGGGTTTATACCCATCTTGGTAGCCAGTATTTGACTCCCCTCTACTGATTTTATAGTGCACTTGTTCATGACATCATAGTGCTCACCATGACAACAGACTGTGGTGTCACAAATCACAACTGTGAGGTGTGTAGAGGACAGCCGGATTCCTTCTGAAAGGCACAGTGAAATCAATACTGCATTACCTAACTATATCTAGTACAAGGTCAAGCAAAAAAACACTAAGTTAAAGATAAGTGTTGTAAATATAACAGTTTTAATTATTTTATTTTAGCACAGTCTTGCTCTTTTAAGAAGATCCAATGTGCTATAGTGGGTATTTTAGTACGTAAAAGGTCAGAACCCTTGTCTGGGCTGCAATGTCCCCATCTTCCCTATTGTTTATCTACTGTACTTTTTCCTCTTCTGCCTTGACCTGTCTGCCATCAGCCCTGCCACACACCCGGCCCCATCACCCACCTTCTCTGGGGCTTAATTCTCCTTTGTTCTCCCTGGCTTACCTCCATGGTGGTGTCACGGGGGGGGGGGGACTCAACACTCAGAAGAATTATAGTGCAGTGTCAGGAGAGTACATCGGTTGGTGGTGCAGGCCTGCAATGTGAGGTGGGCATCATTCTTCAGGTCAGAGTTCTTTCCTCTTTTCATCCCTGAGTCCCAAGGACATCCATGGAGCATTCACTACACATGCACACGCTGGTACATGACATGCACTCGAGCACACCGGCATCCGGGCTCCCTCACTTGCCTGCACCACCACCTGTGGTCATCCAAGTGGCGACACTGTGGAGAAAACCTGAACTCTCCCTCCCTGAGGTGGAGTGTGTCCCCTTGGGATTCTCAGCCACCCTCCCCTGACTGGCCTCCAAAAACCAGGCTCGTTCCTGAACCTGGGTAGTCAGCCTAGCAAGTGGTACTACTGCTGCACTGATGGGCTGCCACATCTTCCCTATGTGAGGTACCTAGCATTCCCATTTGTTAGAGCCCCTGCTAGATGGCACCACCATGCTTATACCACTGAATGAACCAATTTAACAGTAGAGAAGACAGGAACAATGGAGACAAATTAAGAAATGTATAGTGAATGCAACTAGCCTCTGTGTGAAAGACATGAGTAAAAACAGAAGGAAACAAGCATTTGTCAATGCTGAATGTTGGCTTGCTGGCATTGGCATTGCTGGTGCAGGAGTTAGATGCATAATGTGAATGGCAGTGAAGTATTGAACTAATGCCACCCCACCCACCCCCACAGAGACTGAAAGGCATTGGGGTGTGCCTTTGGGTCATCGGCCATAATGCTGAAGCCAGTCCACCTCACCCCACCCTGCAGACAGCAACAGGTGTCCCGGTGTGTCTTGGGGTCTTCTGCCCTTACGGTCACTCCATTCCATAAGGAAATAAGCTGAGATGGGTGCAGTATAGGAGAACTGGATGAACGTTAGGGCGGAAGACCCCAAGGCACACCTTGATGCCTGTCGGTGGCTGTAGTGTGGGGGTAGAATGCTGTGAGCATTACAGCTGATGAACCCAAGTCACACCCCCGGTGTCTGTCAGTCTCTACAGATTTTAAAAATGGCCTTTTTGGGAACCCATCTCATGAACAATGGCACTATCATTTCGTTACTCAATCCTGAAAGGTGATTTTGCACAGCAACTACGCCATTTGGTGCCACAGGTGCAGAAGCACATTTTGGGCAAGATGTGAAAAATAGTGGCTGTACTGTTCATGAGGAGGTGTGAAAAAATGGCAATGTTGAAAGTCTGGAGTGAAAATATGAAAAATGTGCAACATTATGAGCGTGCGTAGAATCTGCGTAATGCACAACCATAATGTGATAAGTTTTTGGAATTGTTTTTACCTGATTTTTAACATGGGCTTTTTGGGACCTCCCTTCATGAAGAATGGCACTGTGATTTTATTACTCCATCCCAAAAGTTGATTTCGCACAGTGACTGTGACATTCTACACCACAGGTGCAAAAACACATTTGGGGCAAGATGTGAAAAATGACTGCTGTACTGTTCATAAGGAGGTGTTAAAGAATGGCAATGTTAAAAATGTGGAGTGAAAATATAGAAAATTGGTGAAGTTACAAGCATGCATAGAAAATGTACAATGCACACCTGTAATGCAGTTATTGTTTTGAAATTTTTCACCAAATTTTAAACATGGGCTTTCTGGGACCCCACCTCTTGAACAGTGGTACTGTTGCTTTATTAATCAGTCTCAAAAGATCATTCTGCGCAGTGTCCACAAAATCATCTTTTGGGGTTCGAGAAACAAAAAGACAGTGATATGTTCGTGAGGTGGGGTCCCAAGAACCACATTTTGAAAATTTGGGGCCAAAATTCCTAAAAAGGCCTGAGATAGCAACCTAAGTTGAAACTCCCCTTTGAGTCCCATTATACAGCGCTTACCCGATTCCTCAGTTCGTAGTTCGGCTTTGAAGAGTGCAGACGTATCCCAGTCCACAGAAGATCACTGCTCCTGACCTCTGGAGGGAAAGTATGGGTAAGGGGGATGTAGGAAGGTGGGTGCACAGAGGAGGGTTAGAATGGGGAGGCACAGGGAGACAATGCTGGACAGTTTTCTTTGGTTAACAAACAAAAAGGCTTGAGAATCATTTTCTTTATAGGTGAAAAAATGTCTAAAACTTTGTGCACACTGGTGTGGGCTCCCAGTGTGCCACATGAGTTTGGGGGGCATGATGCCAATGGGGATTAAGCATCCCATTGGAAACTGGGGGAGGGGAAACCTGATGCCGATGGGATTTCACACCCCATCGGCAAAGAAATTGACCTTGAGGTTGGGGAACCGACACCTGTAGTGGGCATCCGTGTCGGGGAAAATTAAAAAAAAAAAGTTTGGGCATACTGGGGTAGGCTCTCAGTGTGCCACAATGTTGCTGGTGAGGGGGGATATACATGCCGACATGGAGATTGGGCACCCCTGATGTCAGGTTAGTGGGAGTGAGTGGCCGGCAGCAGAAACTGCCATTGTGGAAAGTCGTGCTGGTGCCTGTTTTATTTATTGAACTGTTTCACCAGGAATGGCACACCAAGCAACAGCTCATAACTCCAGCCATGTGCATTACTGTGCACTGTAATGAGCACGGCCGGAGTCTTGTCATCTGCTGCTGCAATGAAACTGCTCCTCATTGGGCGACAGATTCTTTCAAGGTTTGGCTATCTTTGAAGTTTGCTGTCATCGCGGCATGTTCACTGATTGGCAGCGTGAGGTATGCGCACTAAAATGTTCCCTGCATTGGCCATAACACTGACACACCTCTGAAATGTGCTACTACCACAAGATGTTGCTTGCGCATGCGTAAGCCAACCTAAAAAAAGACCACTATGGTAATTTCTAAAGAGGGCCACAAAAAAGGAAGGAAAAAAGCTGGCATTCAGGAGGTACAAAGAAGTATAGAGGGAGGAGGATTGGGAGAAGTATCAGGTAAAACAAGGAAGCAGGGAGGGCAGTGAGGCAAGAAAAAGTTCTGAGGAAAGGATAGCCAAAAGAGTGGCCGAAGGGACAAGGCTTTCTTCATGTATGTAAGCGAAAAGAGGAAGGTAAGGGGCAGGCTAGTGAGTATAGGGAAGTTGGTAGATGGTGACTGTGCAGACGATGATCAGGAAAAAGCTGACATCCTGATCAGATACCTCTGTTCATTCTTTACAGTGGAAAGGAGGGGATGGACCAAAAGGAGCAGCATGAACACAGGAGAGGGAGGTAAACACAAGTCCATTTACAGGAAAGAGTCTTGAAGGGACTTGAAAACCTAAAAGTAGACAAGGCCATGAGACCAGACGAGATACATCCAAGGGTGTTAGAGGAACTCTGAGAGGAGCTTGCTGCACCACTGCCATCCTTGTTCAACATATCACTGGAAACAGGAGAGGTTCCAGGGGACTGGAGGAGAGCTGATGTAGTTCCTTCCGCTACATAAAATTGTCAGCAGGAAGGAGGCTAGCAACTTTGACCAGTCAGTCTCACATCAGTGGTGGAGAAATTATGGAAACCCTGTTAAAAGAAAGGCTAGTGGAATATCCTGAATCCAGGGCATTGCAAAACCAAAGACAGGATGGATTCACAAGAGGGAGGTCATGTCAGACAAATCTGATAGATTTCTTTGAATGGGAGACCAGGGAAATAGATCAGGGAATGGCAGTGGAAGTGGCCTATCTGGACTTCAGCAAAGCTTTTGAAACTGCACCACACAGGGGACAGATAAAGAAACTGAATAGTCTAGGAGTCGGAGCCAAAGTTGTTAACTGGGTGAAAAACTGGTTAATAGGTGGCAGAGGGTGGTAGTACATGGCACTCATTCAAATGAGGAGAAAGTGACCAGCAGTGTGCCACAGGGTTCAAGATTGTGCCCTGTCCTGTTCAACATCTTCACAAATGACACTGCAGAAGAGCTTGAATGGGAAATATGCCGTTTTGCAGATGACACCAAGATCTGTAACAGGGTGTATACTCATGAAGGGGTGGAGAAAATCAGAATGTAGTTTACAAAACTTGAGGAGTGGTCAGGGGTATGGTGACGGGTTCAATGTAAAAAGTATAAAATCATGTACCTGGGGTATAAGAAGAAGAAAATCAGCATTTATATAGCATTTTAATAACATTTTATCCCAAAGCCCTTTACATGCAATGCTAGACTGGTAGTGAAGTGACTGAATGTGTAGTAAGTCATTTGCACATCAGCACCCACACAGCCTTGGACAATTGCTTGAACTTATTTTATGAGAAGGGGAATGTTGGCCAGGACACCAAGGAAAGTCCCCATCTCTTGTAAAAAGTTCCTTGGGTTCTTTTGCCCCCACCTGGACAGCACCAGAGATGGGTAGAAGGGACCTCAGTTTAACATCTAATCTGATGGACAGCATATCCCAACAGCACAACACCTCTCTAGTACTGCACTCAGGTGCAAGCATTTAGATATAAGCCTAATACTGATGTGGGACTAGAACCCATGACCTTCTGGTCCAGAGGCAGATGTGCTATCAACTAAGCCACACTGACACCATAGAAACCCAGGAGCTGAGTATAAAATGGGGGAGGGGGGGAGTACTGTTGGCCACTAAAAAAAATAGAGATCTAGGGATTATAATAGTTGATGACTTCAAAGTCGCAGGGCAGTATGATAAGGCAGTGGGCAGGACCAGTGGATTGCTGGGGTACATAAAGAGAGTTATCACAAGCAGAAAGAGGGATGTGATATTACCACTGTATTGATCATTGGTGAGACCATATTGGACATTACCGCACAGTTCTGGAGGCAGCATCTCAGAAAGACATGGACAGAGCAGAGGCAGTCCAGTGGAAGGCAACTAAAATCATGAATGTGTTGCATGAGAAACTGTACAATGAGAGATCATGGAATCTCAATATGTACACTCTGTAGGAAAGGAGGGAGACGGGGACATGACTGAGACCTACAAGTACCTCATGAGAGTGAGCGGGATACAGGTGGGAATGGTTTCTTATGAAAATGTGCAATAGAACAAGAGGGCATGAAATGCAACTGGAAGAGGAAAATGCAAGAGATGTGAGGAATCTGCTTCACTGAAAGTGTGGTGGATGCCTGGAACAGCCTGCCAGAAGTGGTGCTAGAGGAAAAAAACTGTGGTGGGGGGTCAAACATGCATGGGATAGACAAGGGAATACTAGTAAATAAAAAGAGGTGAGGGTCACTGGAGACCAGTTATGGTGTTCTAGGACAGAATAGTCAGTGGACAGACTGGGTAGGCCAAGTGGTCCTTCTGCAAATTCTCTGTTTCTGTGTTGGCCACAAAATCACCTCAGGGTCATCTATACCAAACTGAAAAGATCACAGCCACTCTGTAATTCATCAGTCTCTGTCACAACTTGGGGACATAACTTACACTGGTTTCCAGGCTCTGTCATACTTCAGGGACATAGCTTACATGGCTTTTAAGGCACTGCCACACATTGGAGACATCGCTTACACTGGTTTCCAGGTCTGTCACACCTTGGGACATAGCTTACATTGGTTTCTAGGCTCTGTCATACCTCAGGGACACAGCTTGCTCTGGTGTCTGGGCTCTACCACAACATAAGGAAATAGCTTACACTGGTTTCCAGGGTCTATCACACCTCAGGGACATAGCTTACACTGGATTCCAGGCTCTGCACACCTTGGAGTCATAGCTTGCACTGGTTTCCAGGCAGGGGTGTAGCCAGGAATTTTAAACTTGTACTCAGACTGATGCACTATTGCCCACCCCATTATGTAAACATAAACCACAATGTATGGCGCGCCACACCAACAATAGGCCAATAGTCCCGCCCCCACCCACTCTGTTTGCCATATCTGAGTTCAAGTAATCAGTTTCTTCTTGTAATTCTCCTTCCTTTGTTTTTGTGGCTGCCTGGTAAATTGCTCTTGTTTGTGTATTTGGCTAGTAGCATCAGTGCCCCATGATGAACAACAAAGGCAGAAGTTCTCAGCGCAATACAGAGACAATGTGACTCACAATGTCCTTGCTTTCACCTTTTTGTTGTCCCTGCCTGATTTTTTTTTACTGTACTCTGCTGAGTACAGGGTGTATGCCTGCCGACACCCCTGTTTCCAGGTTCTGTCATACTGGAGGACATAGCTTACACCGGTTTCCAGGCTCAGTTACACCTCAGGGACATAGCTTATACTGGTTTCCAGGCTTTACCACTCCTCAGGGACATAGTTAACACTGGATTCACAGCTTTGTCACACCTTGGAAACATGGCTTACACTGATTTCCAGACTGTCACACCTTGGGGACATAGCTAACACTGGTTTCCAGGCTCTGTCACACCTTGGGGACATAGTTTACATTGGTTTATATGCTCAGTCACACCGTGGGGGGGCATAGCTTACACTGGTTCCTAGGCTTTCTCATACCTCAGGGACATAGCTTGCACTGGTATACAGACTCTATCCCAGCAGAGGGATACAGCTTACACTGGTTTCCATGGTCTGTCACACCTCAGGGACATAGCTTACACTGGTTTCCAGGCTCTGCACACATTGGGGATATAGCTTACTCTGCTTTCCAGGCTCTGTCACTCCTGGGGGACATAGCTTACACTGGTTTCCAGGCTCTGTCACACCTTGGGGGATAGCCTCCAGGACATTGCTTACACTGGTTTCCAAGCTTAGTCACACCTTGGTGACTTTGCTTACACTGATTTTCAGGCTCTTTCATACCTTAGGCACATGACTTATAATGGTTTCCAGGCTCAGTTACACCTTGGGGACATAGCTTACACTGGTTTACAGGCTCTATCACACCTCAGGGACATAGCTTACATCAGTTTACAGGCACTCTCACAACTCTGGGTCATAGATTACACTGGTTTCCAGGCTGTATCACTCCTCATGGGCATAGCTTACATTGGTTTATAAGCTTAGTCACACCATAGGAAATAGCTTACACTGGTTTCTAGACTCAGTCATACACTTGGGAAATAAACACACTAGTTTCTAGGCTCTGTCATACCTCAGGGACACAGCTTGCACTGGTGTCCAGGCTCTAACACAACACAGGGACATAGCTTACTCTGGTTTTGAGGCTCTGTCACACCTTGTGGACATACTCACACTGTTTTCTAGGCTTTGTCATACCTCAGGGACATAGCTTGCACTGGTTTCCAGGCTCTGCACACCTTGGGGACATAGTTTGCACTGGTTTGCTGGCTCTGTCACACCTTTGGAACATAGCTACTCTGGGTTCAGGCTCTGTCACTCCTGGGGGACATAGCTTACACTGGTTTCCAGTCTCTGTCACACCTCAGGGACATAGCTTACACTGCTTTCCAGGCTCTGCACACCTTGGGGACATAGCTTATGCTGGTTTCCTGGCTCTGTCACACCTTGGGGATAGCTTACTCTGCTTTCCAGGCTCTGTCACTCCTGGGAGACATAGCTTACACTGGTTTCCAGGCTCTGTCACACCTCCAGGACATTGCTTACACTGGTTTCCAAGCTTAGTCACATCTTGGTGACTTAGCTTACACTGGTTTTCAAGCTCTTTCATACCTTAGGCATATGACTTACAATGGTTTCCAGGCTCAGTTACACCTCAGGGACATAGCTTACACTGGTTTACAGGCACTCTCACAACTCTGGGTCATAGATTACACTGGTTTCCAGGCTGTATCACTCCTCATGGGTATAGCTTACATTGGTTTATAAGCTTAGTCACACCGTAGGGACATAGCTTACACTGGTTTTTAGGCTTTGTCATACCTCAGAGACATAGCTTGCACTGGTGTCCAGGCTCTATCCCAACAGAGGGATACAGCTTACACTGGTTTCTAGGCTCTGTCACACCTCTGGGATATTGCTTACACGGGTTTCCAGGCTCTGTCACACCTCCGACATGCCCACTGGTTTCAGGCTGGGTCGCCTCAGGGACATAACTACACTGGTTTCCAGGCTCCGCACACCTTGGGGACATAGCTTGCACTGGTTTCCTGACTCTGTCATACCTTTAGGACATAGCTTACTCTGATTTCCAGGCTCTGTCACTCCTGGGGAACATAGCTTACACTGGTTTCCAGGCTCCACACACCTTGGGGACATAGTTTGCACTGGTTTGCTGGCTCCGTCACACCTTTGAGACATAGCTTACTCTGAGTTCCAGGCTCTGTCACTCCTGGGGGACATAGCTTACACTGGTTTCCAGGCTCTGCACACCTTGGGGACATAACTTACACTGGTTTCCCGCTCTGTCACACTTTGGGGATAGCTACTTTGCTTTCCAGGCTCTGTCACTCCTGGGAGACATAGCTTCCACTTGTTTCAGGCTCTGTCACACCTCCAGGACATTGCTTCCACTGGTTTCCAAGCTTAGTCACACCTTGGTTACTTAGCTTACACTGGTTTTCAGGCTCTTTCATACCTTAGGCACATGACTTAGAATGGTTTCCAGGCTCAGTTACACTTCAGGGACATAGCTTACACTGGTTTACAGGCACTCTCACAACTCTTGCTTCCACTGGTTTCCAAGCTTAGTCACACCTTGGTTACTTAGCTTACACTGGTTTTCAGGCTCTTTCATACCTTGAGCACATGACTTACAATGGTTTCCAGGCTCAGTTACACTTCAGGGACATAGATTACACTGGTTTCCAGGCTTTAACACTCCTCATGGAGATAGCTTACACTGGTTTCCAGGCACTGTCACACATTGGCGACATAGTTTACACTGGTTTAAAGGCTCTGTCACACTTTGGGGACCTAGCTTACACTGGTTTACTGGCTCTGTCACACCTCAGGGATATAGCTTACACTGGTTTCCAGGCTCTGTCACACCTTGAGGACATAGCTCACATTGGTTTCCAGGCTCTGTCACACCTCAGGAACACAGCATACTCTGGTTTCTAGGCTCTGCAATACCTTGGGAACATGGCTTACGCTGGTTTAGAGGCTTTGTCATACCTTGTGGACACTACATACACTGGTGTCCAGGCTCCCTAACACCTCTGGGACATAGCTTGCACCGGTTTCCGAGCTCTATCACACCTCAGCGACATTGCTCACATGGATTTTCAGGCTCTGTCATACCTTGAGGACATAGCATACACTGGTTTCCAGGCTTTGTCATACCTTAGAACATAGCTGATACTGATTTTGGCTCTGTCATGCCTTGGGGACATAGCTTACATTGGTTTCTAGGCTCAGTCATACCTTGGGGAAATAGCTTACACTGGTTTCTAGGCTCTGTCATACCTCAAGGACACAGCTTGCACTGGTGTCCAGGCTCTAACACAACACAGGGACATAGCTTACTCTGGTTTCGAGGCTCTGTCACACCTTGTGGACATAGCTTACACTGGTTTCTAGGCTTTGTCATACCTCAGGGACATAGCTTGCACTGGTGTCCAGGCTCTATCCCAACAGTGGGATACAGCTTACACTGGTTTCCGTGGTCTGTCATGCCTCAGAGACATAACTTACACTGGTTTCCAGGTTCCGCACACCTTGGGGACATAGTTTGCACTGGTTTGCTGGCTCTGTCACACCTTTGGAACATAGCTTACTCTGAGTTCCAGGCTCTGTCACTCCTGGGGGACATAGCTTACACTGGTTTCCAGTCTCTGTCACACCTCAGGGACATAGCTTACACTGCTTTCAGGCTCTGCACACCTTGGGGACATAGCTTATGCTGGTTTCTGGCTCTGTTACACCTTGGGATAGCTTACTGCTTTCCAGGCTCTGTCACTCCTGGGAGACATAGCTACACTGGTTTCAGGCTCTGTCACACCTCAGGACATTGCTTACACTGGTTTCCAAGCTTAGTCACATCTTGGTGACTTAGCTTACACTGGTTTTCAAGCCCTTTCATACCTTAAGCACATGACTTACAATGGTTTCCAGGCTCAGTTACACCTCAGGGACATAGCTTACACTGGTTTACAGGCACTCTCACAACTCTGGGTCATAGATTACACTGGTTTCCAGGCTGTATCACTCCTCATGGGCATAGCTTACATTGGTTTATAAGCTTAGTCACACCGTAGGGACATAGCTTACACTGGTTTCTAGGCTTTGTCATACCTCAGAGACATAGCTTGCACTGGTGTCCAGGCTCTATCCCAACAGAGGGATACAGCTTACACTGGTTTCCGTGGTCTGTCACGCCTCAGGGACATAACTTACACTGGTTTCCAGGCTCCGTACACCTTGGGAACATAGCTTGCACTAGTTTCCTGGCTCTGTCACACCTTTGGGACATAGCTTACTCTGATTTCAGGCTCTGTCACTTTTGCGGACATAGCTTACACTGGTTTTCAGTCTCTGTCACACCTCAGGGACATAGCACACTGCTTTCAAGCTCTGTCACTCCTGGGGACATAGCTTACACTGGTTTCCAGGCTCTGTCACACCTCAGGGCATTGCTTACACTGGTTTCCAAGCTTAGTCACACCTTGGTGACATAGTTTACACCAGTTTTCAGGCTCTTTCATACCTTAGGGACGTGATTTACAATGGTTTCCAGGCTCAGTTACACCTCAAGGACATAGCTTACACTGGTTTACAGGCTCTATCACACCTCACGGACATAGTTTGGATCAGTTTACAGGCACTCTCACACCTCTGGGTCATAGATTACACTGAGTTCAGGCTTTATCACTCTTCATGAACATAGTTTACATTGGTTTCCTGGCTGTATCACCTCTGGGACATAGCGTACATTGGTTTCTAGGCTCCGTCATACCTTGGGGACATAAGCTTCTTTTTTCAGGCTGTGCCATATCTCAGGGACACAGCTTACACTGCTTTCTCCAATCTGTGTCACTCCTCAGGGACATAGCTTACACTGGTTTCTAGGCTCTGTCACACCTCTGGGATATTGCTTACATGAGTTTCCAGGCTCTATCACACCTCCGGGACATTGCTTACATGGGTTTCCAGGCTCTGTCACACCTCCGAAACATTGCTTACACTGGTTTCCAGGCTTAGTCACACCTCGGTGATATAGCTTACACTGGTTCTCAGGCTCTTTCATACCTTAGGGACAGGGCTTACAATGGTTTCCAGGCTCAGTTACACCTCGGGGACACAGCTTACACTAGTTTACAGACTCTACCACACCTCAGGGACATAGCGTACATTGATTTACAGGCTCTCTCACACCTCTGGGTCATAGGTTACACTGGTTTCCAGGCTTTATCACACCTCAGGAACATGGATTATGTTGGTTTCTAAGGCTCTACCACATCTCAGAGCATAAGCTACACTGGTTTACAGGCTCTGTCACACCTCAGGGTCATAAATTACACTGGTTTCAGGTTTTAGCACACCTCATGGACACAGCTTACATTGGTTTGCAGGCACTCTCACACCTTGGCGACATAGTTTACACTGGTTTAAAGGCTCTGTCACACCTTGGGGACATAGCTTACACTGGTTTTCTGGCTCTGTCACACCTTGTGGATATAGCTTACATTAGTTTTCAGGCTCTGTTACACCTCGGGAACACAGCATACTCTAGTTTCTAGGCTCTGCAATACCTTGGGAACATGACTTACACTGGTTTAGATGCTGTGTCATACCTTGTGGACATAACATACACTGGTGTCCAGGCTCTCTAACACCTCTGGGACATAGCTTGCACCAGTTTCCGAGCTCTATCACACCTCAGTGTCATTGCTCACATGGGTTTCCAGGCTCTGTCATACTTTGAGGACATAGCATACACTGGCTTCCAGGCTTTGTCATATCTTACACTGATTTTCGGCTCTGTCATGCCTTGGGGACATAGCATACACTGGTTTCTATGCTCTGTCATACCTCAGGGACACAGCTTGCACTGGTGTCCAGGCTCTAACACAACACAGGGACATAGCTTACTGTGGCTTCAAGGCTCTGTCACACCTTGTGGACATAGCTTACATTAGTTTCCAGGCTCTGCTCACCACTAAGACATAGCTTACACTAGTTTCCAAGCTCTATCACACCTCAGTGACATAGCTCACATGGGTTTCCAGGCTCTGTTACACCTTGGGGACATAGCTTACACTGGTTTCCAGGCTGTGTCAAACCCTGTGTGCATAGCTTACATTAGTTTCCAGGCTGTGTCACACCTTGTGGACATAGCTTACATTGGTTTCCAGGCTCTGCCACACCTCGGGAATACAATTTACTCTGGTTTCTAGACTCTGCAGTACCTTGGGGACATGGCTTACACTGGTTTTGAGGCTATGTCTTACCTCGTGGACAAAACATGCACTGGTGTCCAGGCTCTTTAACCTCCTGGGACATAGCTTACACTGGTTTCCAAGCTCTATCATACCTCTGCAACATAGCTCCATGGTTTCCAGGCTCTGTCATACCTTGGGGACATAGATTACACTGGTTTCTGAGCTCTATCACACCTCAGCAACATAGCTCACACTGGTTTCCAGGCTCTGTCACACCTTGGGGACATAGATTACACTGGTTTTGAGGCTCTGTCAACCCTTGTGTGCATAGCTTACACTGGTTTCAGGCTATGTCACACCTTGTGGACATAAGCTACATTGGTTTCAGGCTCTGTCACACCTCGAGAACACAACTTACTCTGGTTTCTAGGCTCTGCAATACCTTGAGAACATGAAGCACACTGGTTTAGAGGCTCTGTCATACCTTGTGGACATAACATACACTGGTGTCCAAGCTCTCTAACACCTCTGGGACATAGCTTACACACTAGTTTCGAGCTCTATCACATGTCACGACATTGCTCACACAGGTTTCAGGCTCTGTCATACCTTGAGGACATAGCTTACACTGGTTTCAGGCTTTGTCATGCCTTAGAAGCATAGCTTACACTGATTTTCAGGATCTGTCATGCCTTAGGGACATAAGCACACTGGTTTCAGGCTCTGTCACACCTCAGGGACATAGCTACACTGGTTTCAGGCTCTTTCACACCATGAGAACATAACATACACTGGTATTCAGACTCTGTCATACCTCAGGGACATAAACACACTGGTTTTAAGGCCCCGTCACACCTCAGTGACATAGCTTACACTGGTTTCCAGGCTCTGTCACACCTCAGGACATAGCTTACACTAGTTTCCAGGCTATGTTACACCTCAGACACATAGCTTACACTTGTTTTCAGGCTCTGTCACACTTCATGGTCATTGCTTACATTGGTTTCCAGGCTCTGTCACACCTCAGGGACATAGCTTACACTGGTATCCAGGCTCTTTCACACCGTGAGGACATAACATACACTGGTATTCAGACTCTGTCATACCTCAGGGACATAGCTTACACTGGTTTTAAGGCCCCGTCACACCTCAGTGACATAGCTTACACTGGTTTCCAGGCTCTGTCACACCTCCAGGACATTGCTTACACTGGTTTCCAAGCTTAGTCACATCTTGGTGACTTAGCTTACACTGGTTTTCAAGCCCTTTCATACCTTAAGCACATGACTTACAATGGTTTCCAGGCTCAGTTACACCTCAGGGACATAGCTTACACTGGTTTACAGGCACTCTCACAACTCTGGGTCATAGATTACACTGGTTTCCAGGCTGTATCACTCCTCATGGGCATAGCTTACATTGGTTTATAAGCTTAGTCACACCGTGGGACATAGCTACACTGGTTTCTAGGCTTTGTCATACCTCAGAGACATAGCTTGCACTGGTGTCCAGGCTCTATCCCAACAGAGGATACAGCTTACACTGGTTCCGTGGTCTGTCACGCCTCAGGGACATAACACACTGGTTTCAGGCTCCGTGCACCCCTTGGGAACGCAAGCACCTAGTTTCCTGGCTCTGTCACACCTTTGGGACATAACACTCTGATTTCAGGCTCTGTCACTTTTGCGGGACATAGCTTACACTGGTTTTCAGTCTCTGTCACACCTCAGGGACATAACTACACTGCTTTCCAAGCTCTGTCACTCCTGGGGACATAGCTTACACTAGTTTCAGGCTCTGTCACACCTCCAGGGCATTGCTTACACTGGTTTCAAGCTTAGTCACACCTTGGTGACATAGTTTACACCAGTTTTCAGGCTCTTTCATACCTTAGGGACGTGATTTACAATGGTTTCCAGGCTCAGTTACACCTCAAGGACATAGCTTACACTGGTTTACAGGCTCTATCACACCTCACGGACATAGTTTGGATCAGTTTACAGGCACTCTCACACCTCTGGGTCATAGATTACACTGAGTTCCAGGCTTTATCACTCTTCATGAACATAGTTTACATTGGTTTCCTGGCTGTATCACACCTCTGGGACATAGCGTACATTGGTTTCTAGGCTCCGTCATACCTTGGGGACATAGCTTACATTTTTTTCCAGGCTGTGCCATATCTCAGGGACACAGCTTACACTGCTTTCTCCAATCTGTGTCACTCCTCAGGGACATAGCTTACACTGGTTTCTAGGCTCTGTCACACCTCTGGGATATTGCTTACATGAGTTTCAGGCTCTATCCACCTCCGGGACATTGCTTACATGGGTTCCAGGCTCTGTCACACCTCCAGAACATTGCTTACACTGGTTTCCAGGCTTAGTCACACCTCGGTGATGCCAGCCACACTGGTTCTCAGGCTCTTTCATACCTTAGGGACAGGGCTTACAATGGTTTCCAGGCTCAGTTACACCTCGGGGACACAGCTTACACTAGTTTACAGACTCTACCACACCTCAGGGACATAAGCGTACATTGATTTACAGGCTCTCTCACACCTCTGGGTCATAGGTTACACTGGTTTCAGGCTTTATCACACCTCAGGAACATGGATTATGTTGGTTTCTAAGGCTCTACCACATCTCAGGAGCATAAGCTTACACTGGTTTACAGGCTCTGTCACACCTCAGGGTCATAAATTACACTGGTTTCAGGTTTTAGCACACCTCATGGACACAGCTACATTGGTTTGCAGGCACTCTCACACCTTGGCGACATAGTTTACACTGGTTTAAAGGCTCTGTCACACCTTGGGGACATAGCTTACACTGGTTTTCTGGCTCTGTCACACCTTGTGGATTAGTTTTATTAGTTTTCAGGCTCTGTTACACCTCGGGAACACAGCATACTCTAGTTTCTAGGCTCTGCAATACCTTGGGAACATGACTTACACTGGTTTAGATGCTGTGTCATACCTTGTGGACATAACATACACTGGTGTCCAGGCTCTCTAACACCTCTGGGACATAGCTTGCACCAGTTTCCGAGCTCTATCACACCTCAGTGTCATTGCTCACATGGGTTTCAGGCTCTGTCATACTTTTGAGGACATAGCATACACTGGCTTCAGGCTTTGTCATATCTTACACTGATTTTCGGCTCTGTCATGCCTTGGGGACATAGCATACACTGGTTTCTATGCTCTGTCATACCTCAGGGACACAGCTTGCACTGGTGTCCAGGCTCTAACACAACACAGGGACATAGCTTACTGTGGCTTCAAGGCTCTGTCACACCTTGTGGACATAGCTTACATTAGTTTCCAGGCTCTGCTCACCACTAAGACATAGCTTACACTAGTTTCCAAGCTCTATCACACCTCAGTGACATAGCTCACATGGGTTTCCAGGCTCTGTTACACCTTGGGACACAAGCTTACACTGGTTTCAGGCTGTGTCAAACCCTGTGCACAAAGCACATTAGTTTCAGGCTCTGCCACACCTCAGGAATACAATTTACTCTGGTTTCTAGACTCTGCAGTACCTTGGGACATGGCTTACACTGGTTTTGAGGCTATGTCTTACCTCGTGGACAAAACATGCACTGGTGTCCAGGCTCTTTAACACCTCTGGGACATAGCTTACACTGGTTTCCAAGCTCTATCATACCTCTGCAACATAGCTCCACAGATTTCAGGCTCTGTCATACCTTGGGACATAGATTACACTGGTTTCTGAGCTCTATCACACCTCAACAACATAGCTCACACTGGTTTCCAGGCTCTGTCACACCTGGGGACATAGATTACACTGGTTTGAGGCTCTGTCAACCCTTGTGTGCATAGCTTACACTGGTTTCCAGGCTATGTCACACCTTTGTGGACATAACACATTGGTTTCAGGCTCTGTCACACCTCGAGAACACAACTTACTCTGGTTTCTAGGCTCTGCAATACCTTGGGAACATGGATCACACTGGTTTAGAGGCTCTGTCATACCTGTGGACATAACATACACTGGTGTCCAAGCTCTCTAACACCTCTGGGACATAAGCACACTAGTTTCGAGCTCTATCACATGTCACGACATTGCTCACACAGGTTTCAGGCTCTGTCATACCTTGAGGACATAGCTTACACTGGTTTCCAGGCTTTGTCATGCCTTAGAAGCATAGCCTACACTGATTTTCAGGATCTGTCATGCCTTAGGGACATAGCACCTGGTTTCCAGGCTCTGTCACACCTCAGGGACATAGCTTACACTGGTTTCCAGGCTCTTTCACACCATGAGAACATAACATACACTGGTATTCAGACTCTGTCATACCTCAGGGACATAGCTTACACTGGTTTTAAGGCCCCGTCACACCTCAGTGACATAGCTTACACTGGTTTCCAGGCTCTGTCACACCTCAGGACATAGCTTACACTAGTTTCCAGGCTATGTTACACCTCAGACACATAGCTTACACTTGTTTTCAGGCTCTGTCACACTTCATGGTCATTGCTTACATTGGTTTCAGGCTCTGTCACCTCAGGGACATAGCTACACTGGTATCCAGGCTCTTTCACACCGTGAGAGCATAACATACACTGGTATTCAGACTCTGTCATACCTCAGGGACATAGCTTACACTGGTTTTAAGGCCCGTCACACCTCAGTGACATAACACCACTGGTTTCCAGGCTCTGTCACACCTCAGGACATTGCTTACACTAGTTTCCAGGCTGTGTTACACCTCAGACACATAGCTTACACTTGTTTTCAGGCTCTGTCACACTTCATGGACATTCTACATTGGTTTCCAGGCTCTGTCACACCTCAGGAAACATAGCTACACTGGTTTTCAGGCTCTGTCACAACATTGTGGACGTATATTTAACTGGTTTCAGGCTGTGTCCACACCTTGGGGGACATGGTTTACTCTGGTTTCCAGCTGTGTCACACCTCATTGACATAGCTTACACTGGTTTCTGACTCTATCAGGCTTTGGGGACATAGCTTACACTGGTATTCAAGCCCTGTCATACCACAGGGACATAGCTTACACTGGTTTTCAGGCTCTGTCACACCTCAGGGAGATAGCCTGCACTGGTTTCTGGCTCTGTCACACCCTGTGGAAATAGCTTACACTGGCATTCAGGCTCTTTCACACGTTGGGAACATAGCTTCCACTGGTTTCCAGGCTCTGTCACACCTCAGGGACATAGCTTGCACTGGTTCCCAGGCTCTGTAACATCTCAGGGACATAGCTTACACAGGTTTTCATGCCCTGGCACATCTCAGGGACATAGCGTACATTGATTTCCAGGCTCTGTCACACCTGAGGAACATGGCTTGCACTGGTTTCCAGGTTCTATCACACCTCAGGGTCATAGCTTATAGTTGATTTTCAGGCACTGTCACACCTCAGGGACATAGTTTACACTGGTTTCCAGGCTCTAGCACACCTCAAGGACATAGCATACATTGATTTCCAGGCTCTGTCACACCTAAGGGATATAGCTTACACTGATTTCCAGGCTCTGTCACACCTGGGGGACATAGCTTCCACTGGTTTCCAGGCTCTGTCACACCTCAGGGACATAGCTTGCACTGGTTCCCAGGCTCTGTAACATCTCAGGGACATAGCTTGCACAGTTTTCATGCCCTGGCACATCCTCAGGGACATAGCGTACATTGATTTCAGGCTCTGTCACACCTGAGGAACATGGCTTGCACTGGTTTCAGGTTCTATCACACTCAGGGTCATAGCTTATAGTTGATTTTCAGGCACTGTCACACCTCAGGGACATAGTTTACACTGGTTTCCAGGCTCTAGCACACCTCAAGGACAAGCATACATTGATTTCAGGCTCTGTCACACCTAAGGGATATAGCTTACACTGATTTCCAGGCTCTGTCACACCTGGGGAACATAGGCTTGCACTGGTTTCCAGGCTCTGTCACACCTAAGGGATATAGCTTACACTGATTTTCAGGCTCTGTCACACCTGGGAAACATGGCTTGCACTGGTTTCAGGTTCTGTCACCTGTAGGGCATAACACACTGCTTTTCAGGCTGCTTCCCAACTCAGGGACATAGCTTACACTGGTTTCCAGGCTCTGTCACACCTTGGGGACATAGCTTACACTGGTTCATATGCTCAGTCACACCTTGGGAACATAGCTTACACTGGTTTCCAGGCTCTGTCATACCTCAGGACATAGCTTACACTGGTTTCCAGGGTCTGTCACACCTCAGGAACATGGCTTACACTGGTTTCCAGGTTCTGTCACACCTCGAGGCATAGCTTACACTGCTTTTCAGGCTGCGTCCCAACTCAGAGGCATAGCTTACACTGGTTTCTAGGCTTTGTCACACCTTGGGGACATAGCTTACACTGGTTTATATGCTCAGTCACACCTTGGGAACATGGCTTACACTGGTTTCTAGGCTTTGTCATACCTTAGGGACATAGCTTGCACTGGTGTCCAGGCTGTGTCACAACAGAGGGACACAGCTTACACTGATTTCCAGGGTCTGTCACACCTCAGGAACATGGCTTACACTGGTTTTTCAGGCTCTGTAACAACATTGTGGACATAGCTTTAACTGGTTTCCAGGCTGTGTCACACCTTGGGGGACATGGTTTACTCTGGTTTCCAGCTGTGTCACACCTCATGGACATAGCTTCCACTGGTTTCCAGGCTCTGTCATACCTCAGGGACATAGCTTACACTGGTTTTCAGGCTCTGTCACACGTCAGAGACATAGCTTCCACTGGTTTTCAGGCTCTATCACACCTCAGGGACATAGCCTGCACTGGTTTCTGGCTCTGTCACACCTTGTGGACATAGCTTACACTGGTATTTAGGCTCTTTCATGCCTTAGAGACATAGCTTCCACTGGTTTCCAGGCTTTGTCATACCTCAGGGAGATAGCATGCACTGGTTTCCAGGCTCTGTAATGTCTCAGGGACGTAGCTTACACTGGTTTCCAGGCTCTGGCACACTTCAGGGACTTGCGTACATTAATTTCCAGGCTTTGTCACACCTGAGGAACATGGCTTGCACTGGTTTCCAGGTTCTGTCACACCTCCGGGACATAGCTTACTGATGATTTTCAGGCTCTTTCACACCTCAGGGACATAGCTTACAGTGGTTTCCAGGCTCTGTCACACCCGAGACATAAGCTTACACTGGTTTCCAGGCTCTTGACACCTCAAGGACATAGCGTACATTGATTTCCAGGCTCTGTCACACCTAAGGGATATAGCCTACACTGATTCAGGTTCTGTCAGACCTGGAGAACATAGCTTACACTGGTTTCCAGGTTCTGTCACACCTCAGAGTACAGCTTACACTGGTTTCCTGGGTCTGTCACACCTCGGGGATGTAGTGTACAGTGATTTTCAGACTGTCACTCCTGGGGAACATAGCTTACACTGGTTTCCTGGGTCTGTCACACCTTGGGGATGTAGTGCACACTGATTTTCAGACTCTGTCACTCCTGGGGGACATAGCTTACACCAGTTTCCAGGCTTTGTCACACCTCAGGGACATAAAGCTTGGAAAGCAGTGTAGCTGTCACTCCTGGGGACATATCTTATTCTGGTTTCCAGGCTCTGTCACACCTCCGGGACATAGCTTACACTGGTTTCAGTCTTAGTCATACTAGGGACATAAGCTTACATTTTGTTCCAGGCTATGCCACATCTCGGGACACAGCTTACACTGGTTTCCAAGCTCTGTCACACCTCAGGGACATAGAATACCTTGGTTTCCAGGCTCTGTCACACCTTGGGGACATAGCTTATACTAGTTTCCAGGCTCTCGCACACCTCGGGGACATAGTTTACACTGGTTTAAAGGCTCTATCATACCTCAGGAACATAGCTTACACTGGTTTCCAGGCTCTATCACATCTCAGGAACATAGCTTACAATGGTTTCTAGGCTCCGTCACACCTTGGGGACATAGCTTACACTGGTTTCCAGGCTCTGTCACACCTTGAGAACATAGCTTACATTGGTTTCCAGGCCCTGCGATACCTCAGGGGCACAGCTTACTCTGGTTTCTAGGCTCTGCAATACCTTGGGGACATGGCTTACACTAGTTTAGAGGCTTTGTCATATCTTGTGGACATAACAAACACTAGTGTCCAGGCTCTCTAACATCTTGGGGATATGCACACTTTTTCCCAGGCTCTTTCACACCTTAGGGACATGACTTACAATGGTTTCCAAGCTCAGTTACACCTCGGGGACATAGCTTACACTGGATTACAGGCTCTCACACCTCAGGGACATAGTTTTCACTGGTTTACAGGCTCTCTCACAACTCTGGGTCATAAATGACACTGGTTTCCAGGCTTTAGCACACCTCATGGGCATAGCTTACATTGGTTTTCCAGGCTCTATCACACCTCAGGGACATAGCTTACACTAGTTTCTAAGCTTCGACATACCTCAAGGACATAGAGTACATTGGTTTCCAGGCTCTGTCACACCTTATGGACATACACACATTGGTTTCCAGGCTCTGCAACACCTCAGGGACACAGCTTAGTCTGGTTTCTAGGCTCTACAATACATTGGGACATGGCTTACCCTGGTTTAGAGGCTCTGTCGTACCTTGTGGACATAACATACACTGGTGTCCAGGCTCTGCAGCTCCCTACGGAAATGGTTTACTGGTCTCCAGGCTCTATCACATCTCAGTAACATAGCTCACACTGGTTTCCAGGCTGTGTCACCTGACGACATAGCTTGCACTGGTTCAAGGCTCTGTCACACCTTTGGGACAATAAGCTTACACTGGTTTCCAGGCTCTGTTACACCTCTGGGACATACCTCACATTGGTTTCCAAGCTCTGTCACACTTCAGCGACACAGCTCACTTGGGTTTTCAGGCTCTGTCACATCTTGGGAACATAGCTTACACTGGTTTCAGGCT
Source organism: Neoceratodus forsteri (assembly GCA_016271365.2). Lineage (NCBI taxonomy): Eukaryota > Metazoa > Chordata > Ceratodontiformes > Ceratodontidae > Neoceratodus > Neoceratodus forsteri. Next base: position 1,412,152,555 of record CM057459.1, read on the forward strand.
CTGTCACATCTCAGGGACATAGCTTAAACTGGTTTCCAGACTGTGTAACACTGTGGGGACATGGCTTACACTGTTTTCCAGGCTGTGTCACACCTCAGAGGCATAAGCTTACACTGGTTTCTCGCTTCTGTCACACCTTGGGACATAACTTACACTGGTACTCAGACTCTGTCATTCATGAGGAACATAGCTTAGACTGGTTTTCAGGCTCTGTCACACCTTAGCGACATAACTTACACTGGTTTCCAGGCTATGGCACACTTCAGGGACATAGCTTGCACTAGTTTCCTGGCTCTGTCACACCTTAGAGGCATAGCTTGTACTGGTTTTTAGGCTCTGTCACACTTCAGGGACATAGCTTACACTGGTTTTCAGGCTCTGTTACAACATTGGGGACATAGCGTACACTAATTTTCAGGCTCTGTAACACCTCAAGGACATAGAGCTTGGAAAGTAGTGTAAGCTGTCACTCATGGAAACATAGACTTTGACGGTAGATAAGGACTGCCTGGCCCACCTAGTCTGCCCATTTCCCTAGCCACTGGATAAGCTGCAAATCCTAATTAACTAACAGCCTATTTCTTCCTACCCCCCACCAGGATTGCCTTATGTCTGTGTAACCCCCCTGCAAATGGGGGTTCCCAAAAGACTTCCAGGAGCTTGCTTGAATGCTCCAAGCCTGAATGGTGTTTGGCATTTAAGCCATTTATCAGTGAGTGTTTTTAGAACCTCTGGTACTGTCTCTTTAAGAGCTGTCTGCTTGCAGACATAATTAGTTTGTATGGGGGACTGTGTGTTTCTTTGATTGAGTACCACTCAAGCTGCTGCCAATTCACTTCATTTTGCAGTCACTAGAGTGCAAAGGAACCTATCTGACAGATGTAACTGTTTGCCAGAAATTATTTAGAGTAATAATGAAATTACAGTTTGTCTAACCTGCTTTCTTTGCAGTCAGAACTGTGTCTGCTAGTTCCCCATTCTAGTTTTGAACTGCTGAACTGGACCAATCAGTGTGGGGTAAGCTAGCTCTAAAATGGTGCCTTGGACGAATCAGAACTTGGACTCATAATCTGAGCCAGCCACAAGAGGATTGTATGAGCAGTGACTCTGGGAGATGTAGTTTAGACTTCAGCACCTTTTGGACCAACAGCAGCAGTCTATTGTGAGTGACAGCCAATCCAGTCAAGAACTGGGAGGAACTCAAAGGAAGTGCCCGGTTTTGTCGGTTGGAGTTTCAGTTGAGCTTTGGCAGTGAAGAAGGAAGGCCCTGTGCTTTTTCAGTGTGCAGTTTTAGTCAAAAAAGCGTGTAAGGCCCAGAGTTCGGTCTGCAGCTTGTGTAACTGCTTGTTAGGACTGAATCCGTCCTGTGAAAAGAATCAAAGGATCTCTGAAGAGTAGAAACCAGGCTCACCCTGTAGAAGACTGGAGGAATTGCTGAAATTACACTCGGTCTGTCAGGAACTGAATCTGCTGTGTGTTCTCCCGGTATTGTGCAGTAATTGCGATCGGGATACAGATGCAGCCTGCCTGGTATAGTGCTTTTTATATGGATGTGAAGAGGTTTGTGCACCTCAAGTGAGCCCTGCTGACATTGAAGGACCCTATCTTATTTGGAGGTCGTGGTACTAATTCAGGGTCGCTCCTGTTGAATTGCCACATTAAATCCAAATGGAATTACTGTACTGCTGACTGTTTAATTCTCCTTTTCTCTGTGTGAAGGGCCCCTACCAGCTGCCACGGTTTGGACTAGCCACTAGGGCTTGGGTACCCAGGGACAGTAACTGATAGGGATAGGCCTGTGCACAGAGCCATAGGTAGATTATTAAAGTGATAAGCTAATTAACCTGATTCCCCTGTCCTTGTTATATCCCCTAAATAAATCAGAGCTGCTTGTTTCAGCAAAGTTATACTGCCTGAGGTATTTGTCTATGTTAAAGTACTGTACTGTGATTGTTGCACTGTATCTCATTTCACAGGAGGTCCCAGTGCTGGAACCAGACCTGGGGGTAAGTGTATACTGTGAAGGTAATTCTGATATATTGTGTGGGCCACTAGTGGGAAGAAAGGGGGGTTGCAGTGTCCCAGAGGGCTGTGACCAAGTTAGTTTAACTATTGCAAACCCTGACCTCTGGGTGGAGGCACCCGCCATTGGATCCAGGCCCCTCAACCTGTTAGTGGCAAATCAGGCAGGGGTAGTAGCCCCTGGGATAGCGCCATCTAGGGGTTACATCTGCCCCATGCATTCTTGAATTCTCCTACAGTTTTAGACCCCACAACCTTCTCAGGAAGGTGGTTCCATGTATCCACCACCCTCTCTGTGAAAAAATACTTCCTCACCTTGCCCCTGAGCTGTCCCCCCCCCATCTTCAAATTGTGTCTCCTTGTTCTTGCACATCTCTTTTTCTGAAAGATGCTACCCTCTTGGACTTTGTTGATTCCACTGAGGTACTTAAAAGTTTCTATCATGTCCCCCCTCACCAGCTTTTCCTCGAGGGTATACATATTAAGCTTCCTTAGTCTCTCCTCATATGGCTTCTCTTGCAGACCCTGCACCATTTTACTTACCCTCCTCTGGACTGCCTCCATCCTGTCTATGTCTTTGCGGAGATGGGGTCTCTAGAACTAGATGCAGTACTCCAGATGGGGTCTCACAACTGTCTGTACAGAATGATAACTTCCTGTTTTCTGCTGGTGATTCCTCTCCCTATACATCCCAGTATCCCCCAGCCCTCCCTATTGCCTTCTCACATTGTTTGCCAACTTTAAGGTCATCTGATATGATTACCCCCCAGGTCCCTTTCTATTTTTGTTGTTCTTACTACCCCCCCCCCAGTGTGTACACTTCCCCTGGGTTTTTGTTTCCCAGGTGCATTATTTTGCACTTCGTTATATTGTATCCAAGCTGACATACTTCTGACCATTCCTCCAGCCTTGCCAAGTCCCTTCTCATCCTTTCCATGCCCTCTTGTGTATCAACCTTGTTGCAGATCTTTGTGTCATCTGCAAAGAGGCATATTTTTCCTTCCAGTCCATCTGTAATGTCACTTATAAAGACATTAAAAAGGACTGGACCCAGTACTGAACCATGTGGTACCCCACTAGTAACCCCCTTTCTTCAGAGTGAACTCTGTTTACTATTTCCTTCTGTGTCGTTCTGGGGGACATAGCTTACACTGGTTTCCAGGCTCCATCACACCTCAGGGACATAGCTTACACTGGTTTACAGGCTCTGTCACACCTCTGGATCATAAATTACACTGGTTTCCAGGCTTTAGTACTCCTCATGAACATAGCTTACTTTGGTTTCCAGGCTCTATCACACCTCAGGGACATAGCTTACACTGGTTTACAGGCTCTGTCACACCTCTGGATCACAAATTACACTGGTTTACAGGCTTTAGTACTCCTCATGAACATAGCTTACTTTGGTTTCCAGGCTCTATCACACCTCAGGGACATAGCTTACACTGGTTTCTAGGCTCTGTCATACCTTGGGGGCATAGCTTACATTTTTTTCCAGGTTATGCCACATCTCAGGGACACAGCTTACACTGGTTTCCAGGCTCTGTCATACCTCAGGGACATAAGAGTACACTGGTTTCCAGGCTTCATCACACCTCAGGGGCATAGCTTATGCTGGTTTTCAGGCTCTGTTACACCTCAGTGACATAGCTTACACTGGTTTCCAGGCTCTGTCACAACTCAGGGACATGGGTTACGGTGGTTTCCAGACACTGTCACAGCTGGGGGACATAGATTACACTGGTTTACATGCTCTTTCATCCCTCAGGGACATAGCTTACTGTAGTTTCCAGGCTCTGCCAGACCTTAGGGACATGACTTACATTGGTTTCCAGGCTCTGTTACTCCTGAGAGACACAGCTTACACTGGTTTCCAGCAAACGATTCCTGACTGGCATCAGCCAACTCAGCAGCACACACAATTCTCCAACTATAAGAATCTCATGAAATTCCTTTTTTTTAATTTTCATTGAAACAGGATCTTTCTGTAGTGCTCAATATTGTCACTGGATAATCTTTACAACTGGCTATTGTATATCCCTACTAGGGAAATGGCATATGCCAAAGGCTGAATCAGCCTAGAATATTAGGCACATGAGCATTCCAGACAGCAGCAACTCTCCAGTCTTTACTGTACCATCAAAGGGAAATGACTAAAAATTTATCTGAAGAAAAATCAGCTTCTGGTCTTTTAGGGCTGCAATTCTGCATAACAAGTTAAGGCAACCTGGTGAGGAGCACTCCTAAAATTATAATCATGCCTCTTATGCTGTGGCTTTCATTGGCTAACCTGCTCGTCCCATTTCTACTGTCTGTGCTTGGATTGGGAGCCACATCTGCCACATTCTTTGTGGGTGTGTTTTTTTCCACAAGTTTCCAATTACTTTTTATTAAAAACAAAAAAAAAGGAAGGGTGCCCCAGGTAAATAAAGGAAGGGTGCCTCAGGTAAATAAAGGAAGGGTGCCTCAAATAAGTAAAGGAAGGGTGCCTCAGATAAGTAAAGGAAGGGTGCCTCAGGTAAGTAATGTAAGGGTGCCTCAGGTAAGTAAAGGAAGGGTGCCTCAGGTAAGTAAAGGAAGGGTACCTCAGATAAATTATGGAAGGGTGCCTCAAATAAGTAAAGGAAGGGTGCCTCAAATAAGTAAAGGAATGGTGCCTCAGATAAGTCAAGGAAAGGTGCCTCAAATAAGTAAAGAAGGCTGCCTCAGGTAAGTAATGGAAAGAGTGCCTCAGATAAGTAAAGGAAGGTGCCTCAGATAAGTAAAGGAAGGTGCCTCAGATAAGTAATGGAAGGGTGCCTCAGGTAAGTAAAGGGCCAGAGTGCCTCGGGTAAGTAAAGGAAGGGTGCCACAAATAAGTAAAGGAAGGGTGCCTCAAATAAGTAAAGGAAGGGTGCCTCAGATAAGTAAAGGAAGGGTGCCTCAAATAAGTAAAGGAAGAGTGCCTCAAATAAGTAAAGGAAGGCTGCCTCAGGTAAGTAATGGAAGGGTGCCTCAGATAAGTAAAGGAAGGGTGCCTCAGATAAGTAATGGAAGGGTGCCTCAGGTAAATAAAGGAAGGTGCCTCAGATAAGTAATGGAAGGTGCTTCAAATAAGTAAAGGAAGGGTGCCTCAAATAAGTAAAGGAAGGGTGCCTCAGATAAGTAAAGGAAGGTGCCTCAAATAAGTAAAGGAAGGTGCCTCAGGTAAGTAATGGAAGGTGCCTCAGATAAGTAAAGGAACAGTGCCTCAGATAAGTAAAGGAAGGGTGCCTCAAATAAGTAAAGGAGGTGCCTCAAATAAGTAAAGGAAGGGTTCCTCAGATAAGTAAAGGAAGGGTGCCTCAAATAAGTAAAGAAAGGGTGCCTCAGGTAAATAATGAAAGGGTGCCTCAGATAAGTAAAGGCAGTGCCTCAGATAAGTAAAGGAAGGGTGCCTCAAATAAGTAAAGGAAGGATGCCTCAGATAAGTAAAGAAAGGTGCCTCAGATAAGTAAAGGAAGGGTGCCTCAGGTAAGTAAAGGAAGAGTGCCACAGATAAGCAAAAGAAGAGTGCCTTAGATAAATAAAGAAAGGTGCCTTGGGTAAGTAAAGGAAGGGTACCTCAGATAAATAATGGAAGGGTGCCTCAAATAAGTAAAGGAAAGGTGCCTCAGATAAGTAAAGGAAGAGTGCCTCAGATAAGTAAAGGAAGGGTGCCTCAGATAAGTAAAGGGAGGGTGTCTCAGATAAGTAAAGGAAGGGAAGCCTCAAATAAGTAAAGGAAGGGTGTCTCAGATAAGTAAAGGAAGGCTGCCTCAGATAAGCAAAAGAACAGTGCCTTAGATAAATAAAGAAAGGTGCCTCGGGTAAGTAAAGGAAGGGTACCTCAGATAAATAATGGAAGGGTGCCTCAAATAAGTAAAGGAAAGGTGCCTCAGATAAGTAAAGGAAGGGTGCCTCAGATAAGTAAAGGGAGGGTGTCTCAGATAAGTAAAGGAAGGCTGCCTCAGATAAGTAAAGGAAGGGTGTCTCAGATAAGTAAAGGAAGGGTGTCTCAGATAAGTAAAGGAAGGCTGCCTCAGAAAAGCAAAGGAAGGGTGTCTCAGATAAGTAAGGAAAGGCTGCCTCAGATAAGTAAAGGAAGGTGTCTCAGATAAGTAAAGGAAGGGTGCCTCAGATAAGTAAAGGAATGGTGCCTCAGATAAGTAAGGAAGGGTGTCTCAAATAAGTAAAGGAAGGTGCCTCAAATAAGTAAAGGAAGGGTGCCTCAAATAAGTAAAGGAAGAGTGCCTCAGATAAGTAAAGGAAGGGTGTCTCAGGTAAGTACTTGTTCTACATTGGGTATTTTAGTTCAGGCCATTCCTGGGGCTTTCCCTACTTCTTTAAGTGTCAGTTCCTCCTCCCCAGTTTTGGGTCTCTCTTATTTTGTTTGCCTGTCAGGCACATACTCAGTTCCTGCAACACCATTGTACCATTACACCCCCACCAAATCGGGTGGCATATCAGGTGTGCATCAAGCAGCCAAACTTTAGCCGTAAGGTACCAGCTTCCCTCTCACAGTAATAATACATCGTGGTATCTCACAGCAAGGGTTCTATGCTATGTGATGCTAGGTCAACATAAGACTAATAGTATGCCCACACAAACCTACCCGGATACTATATCTACTTGGAAAAGGACAAAAATTTTCAAAACTTCCCTTGTGGTCCTAAGAAAACTTGTGCTTCTGCTATTACTATGTTCAGGCAACATAGAGCTCAACCCTGGACCCATGATCGACATCACCTCACCATCAGAACTCTCCAAAATAAAAAGGAATTAGCTTCATGCATGTTAATGTATGCAGCCTTCTAAAACAATTCTCCTCCAACCAGGCTTGGATCACCCACACTGATCCGGACATGCTTGTTATTTCAGAGTCTTGGCTACGGCCAGCCACACTTGATATGGAGATTGGAATACCTAACTACCTACTATTCAGGACCGACAGACAAACTAGGGGCGGCGGAGTCATCATCTATATCAAGGACAAATTCCCAGTCTCTATACTTGATTCCTCCTCGTATGCTGGTGCTTATGAATGCTTATCCCTAAAAATTGAAATTACTCCTGCATCAGCCATTCAAATCATTGGCTGCTACAGGCCACTCTCAGCTGGACCCCAGCTCCCTGACTTATCTATCTTCAATGCTGGACTCCAGCAACCTAGAAACTATAATAATGGGAGACCTTAACTATGACTGGCTATCCAGCACCTCACTACCTCTCAAATCCCTCTGTGACTCTCATGGACTTTTGCAGCTTATTAATGAACCAACACACATTAATAAGAAAAACCCAGCAAATAGTACCCTTCTAGATGTCCTACTAGTAAACAAACCACACCTCTACACACATGCTGGTATCTTCCATGTTGATGTCAGCGATCACTGTTTTATTGCTGGAGTAAGAACAAATTATATGCCCAAAACTACCTTGAAATTCTCTACTAAGAGATCAAAGTGTAACCGACCCACATGCCTATGCCAATGATCTTAAGAACTCTCCTCCTTTGGCACAGTTTCTACCTTGCCAAACTAGTGAACGATGCATATACCATATTCCAGAAATATTAACACATGCCCACAACACCCATGCTCCACTGGTCAAAACTCATATAAAGCCTAGAACTCATTGCTGGTTTACCCCAGAGCTTAAAGCTGCATTGCTAAAAGGAACAAACTATGGAAAACTGCTCTTAAATCACAACTTGCCAAAGACTGGTGTCTTTTCAGAGCTGCCAGAACTCCTGCACAAGGTTAATCAGAGAAGCCAAGTCCAACTTCTATCATACAGAGCTAGATGCCACTTCAACTTGTCCAACCAAATTCTGGTCCACAATTAAAACCTCTCTGGTCACACATCAGGAAGTGCACTCCTCTAAATCACCTCTAACAATGTCCTTCTCAGCGACAAAAAGAAATTCTGCAAGCATCTAACAACCACTTCGCCTCAGCCAGACTAGCTTTCAATAATTCACTGGCCTGCAACCTGCGCTGTCAGGTGCCTGCACCACCACCTGAACCAAATCTAACAAAAGCCACCTTCTCCTTCTCACTTGCTACTCTGAAAAAAGTCGAAGAATTACTCCTTCACTTGGATACCAAGAAAAGCACAGGGGCGGACTTGTTAGACCCCTACTTCATAAAGGTGGCCTGGCATGTATTGGCAGTGCCCATTGTGCATTTGTTCAACTTATCACTATCCCAGTGGTCTCTCCCTAACGTATGGAAAACTGCCCACATTATCCTGTTATTTAAATTTGGGGACCCCTGTGATTTAAACAACTATAGGTCCATTTCTTTACTCCCTATACTACCTAAACTGTTTGAAAAAATAGTGAATGCACATCTACGAACCTTTCTGCAAAACTCGAACTTCCTAAATCTGTTACAGTCTGGCTTCTGATCAAAACAGAGTACAATTATGGCATTGGCCAAGGTAATAAATGATTGGCAAAATGACCTTGAAAACAAAAAATTTGTCTGCGCTGTCTTCCTTGACCTAAGCAAGGCCTTCAACACCGTCGATCACTCCTTACTTCTATTCTCCTTAAAAGCCATAGGTCTAGACTCTATCTCCCTTGGATGGTTCCAGGACTACCTCACGGACAGGTTCCAACAGGTTAAAGCAGATGGGGAGCTATCACTCTTTAAACCGTTAGTAAGAGGTGCCCCCAAGGCTCCATCCTGGGCCCAATACTCTTTACTATATACATCAACAACATAGACACCAGGAGAAAGGACTGCTGTGTGACTGGACTTCTCTACTGGGACTAAAGAAATAGAACTCTAGTACTTAGAACTTTAATTTAGGGTAAAAAAAAACTAACAAATAAAACAAAAAAGTGTGTGTTTGTCTGTTAACTGAACTGAATGGTTATCTGAACAGTTATCTAGGTGTAAATCTCAGGTGATTGAAAGGACTTGATAGCTGTGAGGCTTAAATTACTTGTAGAAAGATCTAGTAAGTAGGGGGAGTGGCTTAGCTAGAAGGAAGCTACATTTAAAGACAGCCTTAGAAAGATTTTGCTAGTAGCTTGGCAGAAGACACCAGGAGAAAGGACTGCTGTGTGACTGGACTTCTCTACTGGGACTATATTCCCTCCATCCCTTCCCTCCATCCTCCCACCCAAAGATAGTTCTATTTTATAGGCACAGAATTTGACTGACAACATGAACTTACTGTTTGGGAGCAAGAAGTGAGTGATCACAGAGCCACCAAAGACCCACCATCCTAGAAGGGCAAGAGTAGCTCTCTGGCCCTCTAGCTGCTAGAGGTCTGCTCTGAGCATGTAAGGGGTCTACTGAGGAAATATAGGATATTCTTGTCTCAGAACCGGACAATCAGGAGCTTAAAGGGCACACAGGCAGAAAGTAAGGAGAGAGAGAAAAAAACAGAGGAAAGAGTAAGGATTGCAAACAGTTAAGGGTCCAGAAATAAGACATGATGGGAGTGGTGCAGTGGCTGTGGGCAGCAGTCTTTGGAAGATGTTCAGGAGGATGCAGTGTTGTTCCACCTGCAGGCACCTCTCTGGGCTGAGGGAGGAGGTTGCTCATCTCTAGGCTGAGTTGGCCAGGATTTGTGGGACCTTCTGTTCCATCCAGGGACCACCAGTGCCACTGCCGTTGCCTCAGAGGTTGCCAAGAAAGAGAAGTGGTTGGACCACAGTGGGCTCAGGGAGGGTAAGGGTGGTGGAACAAAGGTGCATCCCTCCAGCTGTACCTCTCCACAATTCCTATGCCATTCTGGCAAAGTGTGGTTCCTCTCTGGAGGCACCCGCAGTGGAGACCAAGGAGGATGCTGGGAACCTCCACAAAGGAGACCCCCAGGAGGGTGGCAGAGGACCCCACAGGGGAAGGAAACAAATCCTGGTGGGGGACTCCATTGTTAGGAAGGTAGAACTGAGGGACGAAGGGGAGAGGGAGGTGAGGTGCCTGCCTGGTGCCATGGCTTGGAGGGACAGGGAGAGAATTCTCAGGATTGCCGGAGCAGCTGCACAGGGGAGGGAACTGGATGTCATTGTCCACCTAGAAACAAATGATCTGGCTAAGAAAGGGATTAGAGAAGTGCAGGAAGAGTTCATGGAATTGGGGAGGGCCTTAGACAAGTAGAAAGCACGGTAACCTTCTCAGGTGCTGCCCATCTATGGCGTAGGAGGCTAGAGTGTTCCGCACCGTGAGTTCAATCAGTGGTTGAAAAACTGGTGGAGAGCTCAGGGATTTGGCTTCACTGGGGACTGGAGGTCCACCTGGAGTGATGCAAGCCTATACTGGCATGATGGGTTGCATCTGTCCAGAAGGGGAACCAGGATCCTAGGTGATAGGTTTACATGCTTCTTTGGCAAGCATTTAAACTAGCCAAGGGGGAGGCACTGGAAAGGAGCAGGGAAATCCTAGCCCCCCCCCAAAATAAATCACGGTAGTAAGTGCAGTAAACACCAACATAGAGGTGTCGATGGGAGAAGGGCTGGGGTAAATGTAGAAAGTGACAAAGGCAAGAAGGACAGGGATGGGGCAAAAGGTAAAGCCATCAGAAAATGGAGGATAATGAGTACCAATGCCCATAGTCTGGGCAACAAGCTCCCTGAGCTAGTGGCCTTGATGGAAGAGGGATGCCTGGATATCGTAGCAGTCACAGAAACATGGTACACAGAGAACCATGACTGGGATGTTAACATACCAGGGTACATAACCTACAGGAGAGACAGGCAGGGAGAAGAGGGGAGGAGTAGCTCTCTATGTAAAGGAAGGGATAAAAGCAACTGAACAAAAGAGTAAACAGGAGGAGAGGAGGCACTGTGGGTCACCTTAGAGACTGGAAAGGGCAACACAATCCGCAGAGGGGTTGTGTACAAGACCCCATGTCGAGGAGGAATGAACAAGGATATGATAGAAAGGCATTCTTAGAATGGCAGAGAAGGGAGATACTGTTGATGGGAGATTTGAATATGCCAGATGTTAACTGGAACACATTTGCTGCAGCCACATCCAAGAGCAGGGCCATTCTTGATGCCCTACAGGTGGCAGGCCTCAGACAGCTGGTTTGGAACCCCTCATGAGGGAGCAATCTTAGACCTCATACTCTCAAATGGGGGCAGTGAGAGGATCTCAGATCTAGAAGTGGGTTGCCATCTGGGAACAAGTGACAATCAAACAGTGTGGTTCACGTTAAACTCAGCTACAGAGTCAAGCCATACAAAAGTGAAGGTACTGGACTTCAGGAGGGCTGACTTTAGCAAGATGGGAGTGTGCCTCAGAAAAGCACTAGCAAACCGGCTAGAAGGAGGTGTGGAGCAACAATGGGGAATCATCAGGACTGCCATCACAGAGGCAACAAGCCATTGTGTGAAGCAAATAAACAAACCAAATGAAAGAAAAAGCCACTATGGTTCTCAAAAGAGGTGGCTGTGAAAGTCAGAAAGAAAAGATAGCATTCCAGAAGTATAAGGAAACACAGAAATAGCAGGACAGAGAGCTGTACAGTTAAGGCAGAAGGAAGCAGGAGGAAAGTCAGAATAGCAAAGGCCCAAACTGAGGAAAAGATAGCCAGCTCAGTTAAGAAGGGGGATAAAACGTTTTATAGGTACATCAGAGAGCGTAGAAAGACAAAGAGAGGGATAGTGAGGCTGAATAGAATGAACGGTGGGTGGGCAGAGGGGGACAGTGAAAAAGCAGGGATACTGAATGAATATTTCTGCTCAGTATTCACAAAGAGGAGAGGAAGTGCCTAATCCAATTAACAGAAGCACTCTTGATGGGGATCGATCCCAGTCCTTTCACAGAAGAAAGGGTTCTGCAAGAACTCCTAAAACTGAAGGTGGACAAACCAATGGGGCCTGATGGAATTCACCCAGAATTCTAAAATAATTAGGGAACTAGTGAAACCACTAGCTACTCTTTTAATAAATCATGGGAGGATGGTGTGGTACCCGAGGACTGGAGGAAGATGGATGTGATTCCCTTCACAAAAGTGGGACCAAAACAGAGGCAGGAAACTACAGACCTGTCAGTCTGACCTCTGTGGTAGGGAAAGTGATGGAATCACTTCTAAAGGAAAGAATAGTTGAGTACCTAGAGACCAGTGGGGCACAGGACCCAAGGCAGCATGGGCTCACAGCAGGAAGGTCACGTCAGACGAATCTAATAGATTTGACTGGGTGACCAAAGTAGTAGACCAGGGAGGGGCTGTGGACATGGCCTACCTAGACTTTAGCAAGGCATTTGACACAGTCCCACACAAAAGATTAATAGTCAAGTTAACCAACCTGGGAGTGGGTCCTAGGGTGGTAGCCTGGGTAAAACATTGGCTGGACAACAGGACACAGAAGGTAATTGCAAATGGAGTCCACTCTGAAGAAAGAGGGGTTACTAGTGGGGTACCGCAGGGTTCAGTATTGGGTCCAGTCTTTTAATGTCTCTATAAGTGACATTGCAGAGGGACTTGAAGGAAAAGTATGCCTCTTTGCAGAGGACACAAAGATCTGCAACAGGGTTGATACACAAGGAAGCGTGGAAAGGATGAGAAGGGACTTGGCAAGGTTGGAGGAATGGTCAGAAGTATGGCAGCTTAGAGTCAATGCAAAGAAGTGCAAAATAATGCACCTGGGAAACAAGAATCCAGGGGAGGAATACACAATGGGGGGGAGGTAGTAACAACAACAAAAAACGAAAGGGACCGGGGGGTAATCATATCAGATGACCTTAAGGTTAGCAAGCAACGTGAGAAGGCAGTAGAGAAGGCTGGGGGTATACTGGGATGCATAGGGAGAGGCATCAGCAGCAGAAAACGGGAAGTTGTTATTCCTCTGTACAGACAGTTGGTAAGACCCCATCTGGAGTACTGTGTCCAGTTCTGGAGACCCCATCTCCACAAGGACATAGACAGGATAGAGGCAGTCCAGAGGAGGGCAACTAAAATGGTGCAGGGTCTGCTAGAGAAGCCATATGAGGAGAGACTAAAGGAGTTTAATATGTATACCCTTGAGGAAAGAAGGGAGAGGGGGGACATGATAGAAACTTTTAAGTACGTCAGTGGAATCAACAAAGTCCAAGAGGGTAGCATCTTTCAGAAAAAGAGACGTGCAAGAACAAGGGGACACAATTTAAAGATAGAGGGAGGGCGGTTCAGGGGCAATGTGAGAAAGTATTATTTCACAGAGATCCATGGTACAGCCTTTCTGAGGAGGTTGTGGGGTCTAAAACTGTGGGAGAATTCAAGAATGCATAGGACAGACATAATACAATTCTTGTGGGGGTAGAAAATAAATGTTGGTTAACTAGGATCTACGGCCTATCCTGTAGGTAGGGAAATGGGCAGACTAGATGGGCAAAGCGGTCCTTATCTGCCATCAAAGTCTATGTTTCTATGTTTCTATGTTAGACCTTGACATATAAAATGCCAGTATCCAACACTTCGTGGATGACACAGTTCTATACCTAAGCCAGTCATCCCCAGAAACTGCCTGCACAGATCTGCAACAAGACTTTGACATCCTCCAATGCCAGCTACTTAATAAAAAGCTACTCCTCAATGATAAAAAAACCAAGGCAATGATCCTTTCCCCAGGCAACACTCAGCCTTACCCCTCTATTGGCACTTTACCCCTTATCACCACTTTACTGGGGGAAAACCTGGAGTTCGTCCCCAAATTCAAATGTTTAGGAGTTTGGCTAGACCACAGACTTTCCTTTGGGGAACACCTGGAGGACATGGTAAAAATGCTAAAGCAGAGGCTGGGGCCCTTCTACTGTATAAACCGCCTCCTGATGCCTGAAGCAAAAAAACAGCTCGTCAGACCACTTTCATCCTATTACTAGACTACATGACTTCATCTATAGCCACTGCAATACCTCTCTCCTGGACAAACTGGACGTATTATACCACAGAGCGTTGCCTTCATCCGACCTCCCTCTTCTACCTACCACTGCTCCCCTATACACGGCTCGGGGTGGACCTCCTACAATACAGACAAAACAGAAAGCAGCAGTTTGGACCTTAAAAGCTATTATCTCCAAATTACCACATTACATCTCTGACCTATTGCCTCTTAATGATCTTGAACCTATGCCATGAGGCTGCTCACTAATTTCTCTAAAGATACCCAGGGTCATACGTGCCTTGGGAGAGTGGCCATAAGCTTCTTGCTGCCAACTCTTTGGAATAAATTACAGAAATCACTGAAACTAAAAACTCCAGTAAGTGTCACAGCATTCAAAAACTTTATATGCAAAATTAATTAAAGAGATCTGCCATTGCTTCCACCGTCTATGATCTACGGCCCCATACCCTTCCAGGGCTCCTCGCCCAACCACCATACATTACATGATCACCAGGCAGTGGCTCCCTTGAAGCCGCCGCCTGAGTCCACTAAACCGGATCCAAGCCCATCAGAGGCACAGTAAAGCCATAAAACCACTGGAGCGTGAGCGCCTTGCCGAATACATCGCGTTTGATCCTATGTTCCACCCTGTTCTCCCCTACCTCTACCTCTTGCCTCTATTCAGTACCTAGTTGCACTAATGACTGCTTATTTACCCAGTGTAGATGCCTTATGACCTTGACCATCGGCGGTCATTGACCCTTAAGCCACTCGAGAACACATACTTGGATTACGCCCCCTTAGTTCCGTGTAGTCCTAGCACCCTAGCCTGGATGTAGCAAGTACCTCCAGTGCCGCCACTTCAAAAGCATCGTCTGCATGCCGCTCCTTCCATCTCACAGGTATAACAAAATAAAGAGTAGTCGGCTCCATGCTGTAACTAGAACTTTGCTCTGCCTCACCCTCCCACTTTAGCACCCTACATCTCTAGACTCCACTGTTCTTCCTTCACCCCACCCCACCACCCTGTTTTGTTTATAACTAGTTATTTAACTTGTCCCTCTTGGATCACAGGGCTGCATTTCCCACTTCTTTGCATTTTTGCTCTGGTTTTACTTCTTTTTTACCAATATGTATTTCCTTATTGTATGTAACTATGTGTGATCACATTTACATTGTATGTGTTCACTGCTCGTTACTGTTATTTTTTTTTCTCTTCTTCATGTTTTACCATGTATTGTTGCATTTTCTTTATTGATGTAAGATTATGTGTATCGTTTATGACTTGTGAGATGCAGGTCCACCTTGCAAATGAGCTTGCTCAATGGTGTTCGCCTGGATAAATAAAGATTTTGATTGATTGATTGATTGATTGATTGAGGTGTTTGTTTTAGTACTTCTTAAGGGACATGTCCCTTTTATTTTGACTTTACTGGATAGATCCTCTTTTATTTCTCCTCAACAGTGTAGAAAAAAAGAGAAAGAAAGGTTCTGGGGACAGAGTTTTAGATTCTTGGTAGTCTCAGAGTTTTTCTGTGGTTCTACAGCATTTTTCCACCCTTTATGTGGTTTGGCTTGTTTTATTTCTGGTTCCATTGAGCCATGCAGACTTCTACTGATTTTTTCCACTCTGCACTATCCATTGGAGGAATGCTCTCTTTTCTCCAGAGGCTTCTTAACCTTAGTGCATCATTCATGCCACCCCAAAGTGCCAACATCATGCACATCATCATGATGTCACGCACGTCCACTATCAGAGTGAGCATGTGCACGCCTGCACTTCTCTAGTGCCAGACACAGCAGCTCTGCTCTGTACAAGTGCTTCTCATTCTGGCAGTTATAAGGTGTACTCAAATCAACCTCTTTACCATTTGCCCCACAATCAGAGATGGGGATCATGGCAGTAGTCCTCTACATAATCTTGAGAGAAATTTCAGGATTTTTAACTTTGGGCCCTTGAAGAGCCATTTTACTTTGGTACCATGGCTTATCAGAGACCTATCATTTTTAAAAGATGTAAAAGCTGCAAAAGAGTAATGTGACCATCTTCTTTTGTTCCTATAACCCCCCCATTGTGATACTCGAGCTCATATTGTATGTGTCTTACAGTTCCCCCCCAGTTGGACGTCTGTGCTGGGGGGGTGCACTGAGCTGGAAGTAGCAAAGCAGAATTGCGTAAACCTTTCTTGTTGCCCTTAGGAGAGCTTTTGCGCCCTGATGTTCTGCAGAACATCCTCTAAGAGACATCTGACCCCAATCCAGGCTCCTCAGGTCATAGGATGTCCACACAGGTACATTCAGGTATGCCACAGTAGGACAGGGCTGCTAAAATGGATATGCAGGCCGACCCCAGACCTCACCATAGAGAGGGCCAGGATGAGGATACTGGGGATCTTGGGGAAAATCCTGACCCTAGGAAGCTACTTGATGATGATGAGGATGAACCTTCTGAGGAGGGGGAAGGAAGGGAGTGGGCAGAGCCAAAGAGGAGGATTTCTATCCTCCCTGTTTGATACCAAGTTTTTGTCCTATCTGATAACTGAGGTGTGTAGGAAATTACAGCTCAAGGAAGTGCAGTCCATGGAGGAACTGGATGTCAATCCCATCCTGTCTGTATCCTCCTCCACTCCAAAGTGTTTCCAACCTTTATTAGCTGTGACCAAATTACTGAACAGGAATGGGCAGGTGGGGACCAAAGAAAATATCTGCCATTACCCTATGGTATGGTGTTTCCACACAGGCAAAAATACTCTACAAGTGCAAGCCTGTCTTCTGGAGGATAAGGCAGTTCATAATTCTATCAGACATATCATTATTCCTATTGAAGGGTCCTTGATATTAACAGTTTGCATGACAAGTGAGTGGATTCTTTGTGCAGAAGAGCATTCACCTCCAAAGTTGCAAACCTCTGCACCTCCCATGCCTCCTTTATTGTTGTCAGAGCTTTAAACTTGTGGGTTATGACCTTTAGCATTGCATTCCCCAGATTGGAGGCTGGGCAGCTTTGTTCCCTGGATTCAGAGGGGTGAACATTTTTATCCGTGGTCTCCACCTTCTTAGGGGATGCCATGGTGTAGAATTGCACATGTTGGCTTGCTTTGCTTACCACATTGTGTCTGCTATGTGATGAGTGTAGTTTTGATATTGGGTTGCTGATCAGGCTTTGAAGGTCAGGCTGTTAACTTAGCCTTTGAGGGTGGCTTGTTGTTTGGTTCTGGCCTGGATGACATTTTGAGCGATATCCAGGATAGAAATGGCCACCTTCCAGTGTCAAAGCAACAGCAAAAAGATGGTCCAACTCCAAAAGAACAAAGAGGTGGCCAACAGAGGCAGCATCGAGGGGGGTTTTGTCCCTTTGGAACTTTGGGAACTAGAGAGGAGTAAGGACCTATTTTGGTTTCAAGAGCAATAGTAGCAGAGGAGTCCTTGCCTGAAGATGCAATGGAGGCCCAGGGCCAAAGGTGGGCACCTCAAAATGATGGCATGTGGGCCGACCTCTGCCTCCCTTCCCTTGGTAGAAAACAGCACAATGTTTACACAGGATGGGCCCAGATAACATCAGATGGTTCAGTTTTGGAAATTCTGGCTTTAGGTTATACAATAGAATTTTCAACGATTCCCTCAAAGGGGCATTTTTTGCCATCCTCGGTTCCAAGGAACCCCCTGAATAGACAAGCAGTGTCACAGACCCTGAACCACCTCACTCCAATCAGGGCGATTGTTCCAGTGCCTCCCAGCGATCAAGACCATGGATTCTATTCAATCTGTTTGTAGTTCCCAAGAAGTCGGGGGCGGAGGGAAGGTTTAGGCTGATTCTGGATCTGAAACACTTGAACAAGTTTGTTCAACACACAACCCCCAAGGAATCCATGCATTCAATCACCTGAGCTGTCCAGCTGAGGAATTATCTAGTATCCATAGATCTGAGGGATGCATATCTCTACATCCACATCTGACAGTCTCATCAGGGGTTCCTTAGATCCATGGTCCTGGGACAACAATTCCAGTACAGGGTGCTTCCATTTGGGTTGGTCACAGCTCCCAGAGTTTTCTTGAAGGTGCTCATAGTCCTGGTGGCTCAACTCCAGCAGGAGGGACATCATGTTTACCCCTACCTAGACAATCTGCTAATTTGAGCACCGTCTGTGCCATTGGCAAGGAAGTCAGTGAACAGGGCTCTGGAGGTGTTGGAGTCCCATGGCTGGGTGGTGAATTTGGGAGAAGAGCTCTCTTGAGCCATCACAGACCTTGAAGCACCAAGGAGTGATGTTCCATATGGACAAGGGTAATGTCTTCCTCTCGTCAGCCAGGAAGGAGACCCTGTTGAAAGAAGTTCATTGGCTGAGGAGCAAATCATTGGCTTCAGCTCACTGCCTTCTGAAAATTCTAGGCTTCATAACAGCAGTGATAGAACTAGTTCCATAGCCTCGGCCTTACATGCGGCCCCTACAGATTGAGTTGCTGTCAGCCTGGGATCTGACCTCGGAGGATTATCAGGCCAGGATCCCCATTCTGTCATGACTGCAAGAAGTTTCTGATGTGGTGGTAGAGTTTGGAGAATCTGAGCAAAGGGTTTCCTTTGGAAGTCCTGCTCACTGTTTCGCCTTCCAGTGCGGGGGGATCTTCTCTCACAGTGCCCCATTCTACATCAAAATCCAGGACGTGATGCAGCTTGTGGCCTGACTCCTGAAAGGAAGAGACTTGATTCTGTCATTTGATGCCAGCCTGTCGTGTTGGGGAGGGGCAGTCCCAGACCTCATTCCTATTCAGGAGACTTGTTCAGTGCAGGGACACCACCTAAGCATAAGCGTTCTGGAGATGAAGGATGTGCACCTCACTCTTCTTCCTTTTCAAAGTTGGGTACAGTCAAAAGCCATGAAATATAGCCAGCCAACGCTGTCACGGTGGTGTACATAAACAATCAGTGGGGCACAAAGAGCAGGGAGATGCTGAAAGAAACCACCAGGGTTTTATTTAACTCTAAAAATTGATTAGCATTTTGCTCATAAAAGTGCTAAATCTTTGTGAAAATGTATAGCTCTTGCTTCACTGTGTTTAACAAACAGCACTTCTAGACAATCTATATAAATACTTTCTGTACAGTTAGTATCGTGCCAAGAAAAAAACTGCTAATCAATTATTTAAAACCCTGAGCCACCAATCTCCTGCCATGGGCAGAGGAGAATCTTCTCTTTCTGTCAGCTGTTTATGAGGGAGTTGAACATTCAAGCTGATTGGCTAAACTGTGAAAATGTCCATCCAGGGGAGTAGCTGTTGAACCCAGAGGTGTTCGACCTTCTGTTTCAAAGGTTTGGTCATCCTCAGATTGACCTGTTTACCTCCAGCCACAATGATCAAGTTCAATGATTCTTCAGCTGCTACCAATGTCTACAGGCGGAGGCACTGGATGCTCTGTCACAAGCATGGAATTTCATCAGAGCTTATGCCTTCCCTCCTCTGCTGCTCCTTCCCAAGGTCATAAGCAAAATGAGGCACTCAAGATGAGGCTTTTTTCTAGTAGCTCCATAGTGGCCCAGAAGACCGTGGTTCTCTGACTTTGTGAACCTTGCTCAATGCATATTGTTTCACCTTCCAGTGCAGGGGGATCTTCTCTCACAGTGCCCCATTCTACATCAAAATCCAGAAGAGATGCAGCTTGTGGCCTGGCTTCTGAAGGAAGACTCATGAAACAGGGTTTCTCTAAGAAGGTGGTGTACACCTGATGGCTACCAGGAAGAATTCCACATCAGCGGCTTATGCTCATATATGGACCACTTTTCAGCTTAGGCCAAGAAAATATCCAGCCTTCTAAAGCCATGGTTCCACAGATTTTGGATTTCCTGCAAGAAGGAGTGGAGAAAGGTTTGGCCTTGAGCACCCTGAGAGGTCAGGTATCAGCCCTTGGAGCTTCCTTGGGTTTCTCCCCAGGGACTCACCAGGAGGTTACTCATTTTCTACTGGCTGTCAGCAGGAGTCAACCTCTGTTCTGGTCCCCTCTTCCTCCCTGGAACCTGAATGTGGTTCTGAATGCTCTTTGTAAGGAGCCTTTCGAACCACTTTTGTCGGTACCATTGGATGTGCTGTCTTACAAGGTGTGTTTCTTAGTTGCTATGTGCTCAGCCAGGAGGACTGGTGAGTTCCAGGTTTTATCCCTCAAAGAACCATATCTGGTCATGCATAAAGACAAGGTGGTACTTAGAACAATCCCTTTTTTCATTCTGAAGATCCCCACTGCCTTCCATAGAAACCAGAAATCTGTCTCCATCCCTCCATCTGTCACCTACTCACCCAAAGGAGAAGTTGTTCAAGTTGGATTTGTGACAAGCCATTAGGATATTCCTTAGATGGACTGCTGAGTTTTGAAAATCAAATAGGTTGTTTGTTCTTTTCAGAGCAGCCAAGCAGAAACAAAAAGCTTCCAAGGTCACCCTAGCTAGATGGATAAGGGCCTGTATTACCAAGGCTTATGTCACAGAAAAGAAGATACCTCTGGCTCTCATCAAGACTCATTCCACCAGGGCTATGGCTACCTTCTGGGTGGAGAAGGGTGAGGGCATCTGTTTTAGAGTTGTGCAAGGCATCTATGTGGTCCTTCGTCCACACATTCACCAACTACTACAGATTGGATGTTTAAAGCTCTGCTGATGTGGCCTTTGGTCATAGAGTTTTGTAGATGGCAGTTAGCAGGTAAATTCCTTTCCTGCTGATGGTTGACATATGGGACAATATTCTCCCCCACCCATTTTTTTTCTGGGAACTGCTTCTTAGAACCCAACTGTCAAGACTACCCATTGACAATGTGGAGCACTACAGAAAGAAGACATTTCTTCATACTTACTGCAATATAGTAATCCAAGACATGAAATAAATAATTTTCTTTTCGTTAGTTCCAACGTTGTCAATGGGGCCCACCCTGGAGGCTCATTCCTGCGAGGAAATATGTTCAGTATGCCAGCATGGGGATGTCCGTTGTTCAGTTATAAACTCTGTTTGTAATCCTGTCCAGACATTCCTCTATAGTTTACCTGCTGCACTTGTGTTTTTATAAATATGCAAAAAAAGAGAGAGAGACGTTCCATATTAGAATGCTGATTGCTATTATGCAGATTTAACAGGATTGAATTTGATGTTAATCAAGGGTGTCTCCTTTGTTGCAGGTGAGTGCTTATATTTCTTTGCCTTTTAATAAGTCTGCTTTCAGTTGATT
Organism: Neoceratodus forsteri; assembly: GCA_016271365.2. NCBI lineage: Eukaryota > Metazoa > Chordata > Ceratodontiformes > Ceratodontidae > Neoceratodus > Neoceratodus forsteri. The sequence goes on from CM057459.1 coordinate 1,412,173,605, forward strand.
CAGTTCTGCAGGACCTTCACGAGATATAGATGTAACCCTAGCACCGTTATACCAAGGGGCTACTGCACATGCCTGTATCCCTAACAACAGGCTGAGGGGCCTGGGTTTATAACTACCTAGTATGGGGGAGCCTACCTGTAGTAGTGCTACAATTATGGTACCTCCACCCAGAGTAATTATGTGGGTAACTATCACAGTATGTACAGCCCTCTGAGAAGCTAATACCATCCACAATCCTGCCTAGTGACCTTTTACGAAAACCTGTACAGTTGCAATATGTAACAATTACAATACCAAACAGTTTGACCATTAATGATATGCTCACACTCAGACCATTTACCAACAGGGTCTGGGTCTCTGGCTTGCATCCTGTACTCTCCTGTAAGAGACAGTATCAAGGCAAATATGCATTTATAACAGCACTTAGCATGTATCTTATCACTGTAAACCAAGTAATAATATGCTCACACACAGTCATAACATGAAACACTCAGGTGGTAGAATCAAATGAGCTGGTCAGCTCAAGCATTTAGCTTAACCTGTAACTACAGTTTATCACACACTGGGTACCCAGAATGATTAGGTGGGCAGGCCTACTCAATGTCCAGGACAGCCAGCGTTGCCGCTGTAGTTGGGGCCCTTGAGGAAAAAGAACAGATTATACAGAAACCACATTAACTCTACTTTCAATTGTAATCTGGGACAGATAGCTCAGTCCATTAAAACCCTTGCAATTTAGCTGAATGTAATCAGATGGTATCACAAAGATTTTTACACTTGTTGTAGGGAGCTATCCTGAGATTACTCACTGTACCCAGACTGGGGATTGAAGGTCGATGTCTTCCCGGCCTTTCCCACAGGTGACCACAACCTCCCTTCACAGTCTTTCCCACGGTGACCGCAACCTCTCTTCATGGCTTTTCCCTAAGGTGGCCACAACCTGCGATGGGCAGCAGAATGGGGAGCTTCCCCTGAGGTGGTCTCTCACAGAGCTGACAGGCGAGGAGGCTCTGGGACAGTCTGCATGAGCCCATGTGAAACACACTTGATGGTTGCAAGAAAAGTAACTGGACTGGTGAAACCTCCAGCTGGTTTTTAAAAAGTTCTTTGGTCTCTATGTTGACTCCTGAATTTATACAGGAGTCCCTGGATCAACTTTTTCACCCACAAGGTAGGCCATAACTGTGTGGCTGAAGAAATAGCAAACTTTCTTTTCAAATTATTTCTCACCAGTTCCTATCTCAGCAGCTTGCTGAGGAACCTTTTCTGGTCTGCTGGCAGGCAGTTCCAAGTCCTGAGTCCTTTCTGGATCGGAAGATTTCTCATAAGGCCTTCCCTGTGAAAAGGCAGGACAGAGCCGTACAGACTCCTCTCTCCTCAAAGTCTCGAGCTGAATATCCCTTGAATAATGAATTCAAAAGTCCCTCTTGAATAAAGGGCAAAAGTCCAGCAATCAATTTGCAGCCCTAAGCTGTCAATTACAGTTTTAGTCTCCTGATTGGTTGCTTTTTAAGCGCTAGAAAATAACCCTTCTTTATCTCCCACAAGTCTCTTGTCTTGTCCCAGAGTCTCTGGCTGAAATCCTGGCTCCTGATTGACTGACTGGGTGTAAAGATGGTGGCTGCTGTTAAAGTTTTCATTTAGTTTATGCAGTCCCACTAATCGCCAGCTCTGGTGCAGCCAGGATAAAAGCTATTGATTTATAATTCCCTCACAGGAATGTAGCTCCTTTAGTGCCCTGTTGAACAAGTTCACTTATTTACATTTAGCCCTGTAGTTTTGCTGTCACTGACCGTAACACTGACTCCACCAGGCAGCAGCTCATGAATATTTATTCCAGCTCATGCATATTAATGAGCCCCATATTTACCCCATTGCTAAGCTCCTTTTATTTTCCCCAGGTGGCTTCTAAGATGCAGCGTTCTGGTCCACGGCCCCACTAGACTAAGAAGATGTGCCGGGCCCGGGAAATGCCGAAATTCCTCTTTGGCTGACCACAAACTTAGCTAATCGGCCCATCAAAAGCGCTACTCATGCCTGTGCGATCTGAGGTGCACTACCATAACAGGAGGATCGTGGTTAAATGTTTAGCTCAAACTGGGCTAAATTAAGGAAAATGACTGCGTCGGGGAACTTCAGGGACACACAGGAAAGCCTGGGCTGTGGCAGGGGATACAGCAGGATGCCGGCAGCAGCGGGAGGTAGCAGGAGGAAATGAGACAGCAAAGGACCTGGGGGCAGGTAAGGGGGGGTTTTATAGACATTTGGAAGACAAGCCTTGATCACTCACATTTCATCATCGGACGAGGTAGACCACTGCTTACTGTATTTTATGCTTGCTAATGTCCTATCTGTATAGACAGCTGATTTGTATGTTTTTTGTGTCAAGTCGGTATGATATTTATTTCCTTATTTAGAGGCACTGCGTGGACAATGGTGACTAGGGAGTTGCTGCTGTCCAGAATGCTCATGTGCCCAACATTCTAGACTGAGTCAGCCTTTGGAATATGCCATTTTCCCTAGTAGAGGTGCACGATACCCATTTGTTAAGACTACCCTTTGACAATTTTGGAGCTCACAGAACAGGAAATTACAGTAAGTATGAAGAAATTTCTTCTTGTTTCTTTGAACTTCATCTGTTTTTGTTACACTTCCTGTCATGATGTCATTATCCCTTGCTTATGACATCACAACCTGCTGCAACTGAATTGACTTTGATGTCACAAGCTGAGAATGCCTTCACAGCAGGAAAAGCAGCAGGAACAGATCACATCTAAGGAGAAAAAGCCTGCTTTCATTCAAATGTTTTTAGCAATAAAGAATGAAATGTCCTGTAATACAAAATTTGGGGGTATGTTATGTTTGAGTTAGTTGATGCCAACTGGGATAGATTTGCAAGAAACTGAAACTCACTTTAAAGATCCCATAGGCCTGGACCTGCTCTCTGTTTTTTTTGTTCTACAACTTTACTCTTTGGACTGCCACCTCCACCTTTAATCAAGTGCTTGTGCCATCAGCCTACCATCCCCTTCTGCCACTCCCATTCAGCTGCCTAACTAAGCTTCCCAGTTTGCTTCCGGACCCATTGGACGGCATCTGGCACTACCCTTCTTTAAGAACAGGGTTGTGCCCAGACCCACATTCCCTCTCTTAATAAAGCTGGTACCAAGATGCAGCACTCCATGACTGTTTGTGGGACACTGCTGACATTAAATGACTGCTGCATGTGCCCAAATAGTCACTACACTTTAGGCATCTAATCCACTGTCCAGTTACATGCTTGAGATACAAAATGTATGTAAGTGCTATGCAATTAAAAGTTTTAACCTGTAGTTCAATGAGGGGCTACCAGGTCTCCTCTTTACCTACAAGCCACGCCCTGCCACACAATCAGTACCTAAGCGTTCACATGTGTGTAGCCTTACAATCTACTGCATTCTGCTTGTTGCTTGCTTGCGTTTGCTCTCTTTGCCTTGTTGCTGCTTCTTGCCATTGTTTGTTTTGTTCATTCCATTGGTTTCTTCCTAAAGTTTGCTCCATTTCTGTTCTTCCCCACCCCAGTGGCTGTGACCCTCCTGCTGTAGTTTGTTGCAGCCTTACTGCTCCTACTTTGCTCACCCTTCCCTTTGTGCCTCACCTTTTCTGCTTGTTCTTCACCCCCCGCGCCCCCACCACTGACTGTTCTGCCATTGTTTTGCTTCAGCCTCACTGGTCCTTCTGTACTAATCCTTCCCTTCATTATTTGCTGTGTCCATTGTGTTATTTGTCCCCTGCTCTGTTGCTCCTGTTCTATGTCTGTTTGCTGTCCTTCTCTGCCCCTTGTTGCTCTGCCCCTGCTGTGATGTGCCCTTACAGCCTTACCATTCTCCTTCTGCCTTCATCTGCCTGCTCTGTCCTATGGCCCCTGCCATTCCTTCCCTACCTGGCTTATCCATTGGCTGGCTCTTCCTCCCTATACACTTTGCAGCCTTGCTGCCTCTCTATCTCCCTTGGTGTCTTTTGGAGTCTGGACACCAGTATTCACTCTCTCTGCCTGCCATCTACTGGTGTTCTCACTTTCTGCTGACCAAACATCTATTTTCCCTGGGACAGCACTGTGTTACTGGGCTCAGGCTTCCTGTTCAGGCTGAATTCCTGGTGTCTGTCCTGCTGCCTCTGTTGTTTACCTGTTGCATATAGTTATAGTCCTATTGGTCTTCATGCGCTCAGTCCAGTACTGTGACTTCTTCTTCTTCTTCATAGCATTCATGCTTAGCCCCTTCCATCATCAGCTCAGGTGTTCAACAGTGTCACTCTCTTTGGATCTTCTATGACAAGCTCTGGTTGGTGTTGGATTCGGAGCTCCTGCTTAGTCCCTATCACTCCTGGAATAAGGGACATAATGGTAATGCAATGGTCTATAAAAGCACAATTGTGCAGCCGTGTGTCTAGTTTAGCCTGCATTTGGAACCAGGTCTCCCCTACCAGAGCAATCCACAAGATGCTGGGGTCCTCCACCTATAGCAGTTATCTGCTCAGGACAAGCTTCACACCCCAGGCTGCACTTAAAGCTAAACCTCTGTTTTCCTTACCAGCTTAGCATTTTGAGTGTTGAAGACACCCACTACATTCACTTGGACAAATAGGACTCGCATACATTGCAGTCTGATTTCAGACACACAGTCCATAGAAAGGCCATCTCAAAATTGCAATTTTTGATCAAGTGATGGACAATACCTAAGTTAACGGCTGCTGTCCGAGCAGTAAAGGTCCCCCTATTCAGTAACATTTATTCATTTATTATTTCAAAAGCTTAAGCAGAAAAGCTTGCTGAGCTGATAATAGCTTGTTTCCAAATTCATCCTAGAGGTGAGGAGAAAATACAATAGGTAAAAGAATTAACATTAACTGAAAACAACGTTAAGTAAATGGCATGCAATATAGTGCATCAACATAGGAGCAAAGTGCAATTTATTTATTATTTAGTTTGTATTAACCAGGTAGGGTACACTAGACAAGCTTTTGCCTATTTTCAGGCACAACCTGGGAGGGTACATACAGTAAACAACACAACGTGTGACAACATGACAATTTTGGAAAAGTATTACAACATGGTAATGCACAAGGTATAAATGTACAATCTGCAATGGCACATGAACAGCATGAGAAGTACAGGAGTATTATACACATAGGTAAATAGTTAGTCTTCATACAAAGACTAGGAAGAGGTGTGATATAGACAGTTGTTGTAAGTAAGAGCAGTATTGGTTTCTGAGTGCTGATAATGAGACAGAGCCTGATGTTGGCAGCGATAGAGTTTCATAGTTTAGGGGCAGAAACGAGAAAGTTATCTAGCCTAATTTGGTCCTGGTCCTTGGTATCACTAGAGGGTCAAGGTCAGATGATCTAAGTGGTTACATTACAGATATGCATATAATATTCAAATCAACAATTATTTATAATGTGCTTTTCAAAAAAACAAAGCGCCGAAACATAATAAATATGAAAACAGACATCCAATAATAAATACATATGTCAAACGTTAAAAAGGCAGCCGAATAAACTAAGTATTATCTCCAAAAGCTAACTCAAATAAATACGTTTTCAGAGAAGCTTTAAAAGATTCAGTGGACAAGCACTCTCTAATCCGACGAGGTAGAGAGTTCCACAGGGATGGAGCCACAAAGGAGAATGCTCTGGCCCCAGATGACTGAAGATGAACCCTGGGAACCTCTAGCAATCCCTCAGCAGTGGAACGGAGAGGGCGGTAGGGCTGAAGGAGATCTTGCAGGTAACCCGGTCCCTGTCCGTATAGGGTCTTATAGGTCAGCAACCCGACCTTGAAGATGATCCTCCATCGCACCGGCAGCCAGTGCAATTTGTGCAGCACAGGTGCGACATGGGAAGTTCTTGATAACCTGGTCAACAACCTGGCTGCAGCATTCTGCACCAGCTGCAGGCAATGGAGATCCACCCCTGGTAACCCTAGATATAGAGCATTGCAGTAGTCAAGCCGAGGACACAAAGGCGTGAACCAATACAGGAAGGTCATTGTGCGGAACAAGGTGTTTTATCCAGGCTACATTCCTCAGATGGTAAAGGAGGACTTGACAACAGCTGACACCTGTGTTTTAAGCGCCAGCTCACTGTCAAGCACTATGCCCAGATTCCGTGACCTGTCCAGAAGGTCTCAACTGGTTACCCCTAACACAAGGCCAGAAGAAACCCAGAGTCAACTTCTCTACACACTGACGTGTGTCCTCCACCACCACCACCACCTCAGTCTTTTTGGGTTCAGTCTCAACCAGTTAGCACTCATCCAGTCCTGGATCTCAGTGAGGCAGTTGTTAAAGACTGAGATTGCATCATTTGTTCAGGTACAAAGGACATATAGAGCTGAGTATCATCTGCAGAGCAGTGAAAACTCAGCCCATAATGCTATATAAGGTCTCCCATCGGCAGCATATACACTGTGAACAACATGGGGAAGCACAGAACCCTGCAGCACCCACAAGGCATAGCAAAGGGGCCGAGGAAAACATTCCTGACACTGCCTCTGAGTTCTGCCCATGAGGAAAGAATGGAATCATCTGAGGACTGTTCCCAACAGTCCACAGAGTAGCCACAGGTGTTCCAGCAACATCCCATGGTCCATGGTGTCAAATGCTGCAGAGAGATCATGGAGACCAAAATAGAATGACTCCTCCAATCTCTCGCTATTAGGAGATCATTCAGTACTCGAACCAATGCCATCTCGGTGCTATGCCTCTTCCTGAAACCAGACTGGAGAGGATCATAGACTTCATGGGTGGTAAGAAAGTCCTCGAGCTGCAACGCAACTACTTTCTCAATAACCTTGCCCAAAAAGGACAGGTTAGAGATCGGTCTGTAGTTCGCAAGACAGTCTGGGTCAAGGGAAGATTTATTTAAAAGGGGTGTCACAATAGCCTCCTTCAGAGACTCTGAGAACACCCCCTGGCCAAACGAACACCTGACTATCTCAGCAAGGACTGGTCCAATCGCATCCATGCACCCCACAAGGAGGAATGTAGGACCAGAGTCCAAACTACAGCAAATTGGTCGCAGGCCCTGAACAATCTTCATGATATCCATGATCGCTGGCTGGTCAAAATCTGTCCAGGCAGACCAAGAGCCTGTGGCCTCGCATCGATCACTGCCGTGCTCATTTGAATGCATTTTGAGGATCTACAACCTGATTGAAGACACCTTATCATCAAAGAACTGAGCAAACTTGTCACACTTTATTTGTGAAAAAGCTCTCCGACCCTGCAGGCAAGCTGGCTTGCACAGCCTGTCCACGGTCTGGAAGAGTTGAGCTGGTCGATTCTTTGATGCAGCTATCTCCCTGGACAGGAACTCTGCCTTCTTACAGGAGATTTCTGATTGATAGTCTGAATAATGGGCGATCAACCTAGGTCTGTTCCCTTCCAGGCCAGATTTCCGTCAACAGCATTCCAATCTTCACCCTACTCTCCTCAACTCCCTCAATGCCCTGTCAAACCAAGGGGACCGAGGGCAGAAGGCGAGGGGGCGAACTCGGACAGGTGCTATGGAATCCAGGGTCCTCAGCACCATATTATAGTGCACTACTAGAACATCTGGATCCACACACTCCACGAGCCAACTTAATAGGCCCAGTACCACCAACAGACCCTCAGGGGTTAGTCCCCTCAAAGGGTGGTACCGGGCCATCTCCAAAGGGGGTGGTCTCATGGGGGGGCCGCAAAATTGAACCTTATAGAGTGATGTCTGACCATCCAACTGGTTCCACCACCAAGTCAGTGACCTCCATCCCCAGGGTGAACACCAGATCCAAAGAGTGACCCTGAATATGGGTTGCAGCGCTAACGACCTGTGTAAAGCCCAACAAGATCATCAGTTGGAGGAAGTTTTGGCCAAAATGCGAGAGTTCATCATTGACCCAGGCACTGAAATCCCCCAGGACCAACCACCTGGAGGGTTTCAGCACCATATCGACAATGAAGTCTGTAACTTCCTGCAGAAAAATTCAGTGTAGAAAAAAGAACAGGTATAAGGTAGCTCAAATTGCACTTAGGAGCACTGAAATAATCCCAGCTGGGGTGAATAAGTAGGGGAGGGAACACCAAAGAAAAGTAAGACAGGAGCAACCAGTGTGTGTGTGTGGTGGAGGGGGGAGGGGGGAAGGGTTGGAGGTCACATGGTTTGTAGCTGCAGTATCAGCCAATGTAGTTTCTCCACCTCCAAGTCCCACTATTGCTGCACCTCATTTTGAGAAGCTTCAGGATTAGATAATCTCAGTCAGCTCAGCCATAGCATGACCTGATACCCGAGTCTCATTTCTCAAATCCAGACCATCCAGCAACCCTGCAGATCCAGGTCCTTCAATCAGCCTCTAGGAATTCCCGATACTCCTCCTATTCTACCTAAGACTTCATCAACACTTGCATTTGTACTGAATCAGCTACTAACCTTGCCCTCTCCAGTGCTACTTCTGGGAGTCACACACCAGCTGCACCCTCATCAGGTAGTTCGCCATTGCCATCTCAATTTTCTGTTCTAGCCACGACTTTTCCTACCCATCTGGTACCTCATCATATAGAAACATAGACAATGATGGTAGCAAAAAACCATATGTTAATCTGGTCTGCCCAAAGTTCCCTATCTGCCTCGGGTTGTCCATATGGGGCTCTATCCCTCCCTGTTCATCCCTGCACTCCCCTCTGTACTGCTACTGACCTGGGCAACCACCAAACCTTTCACTTTGGCCTAGCAATACCTAAAACCATTTATGGTCTTGGCACCCACCACGTCTGCTGGCAGATTGCTCCATGGCTCTACCAGCCCTTCTATAAAATAGAACTTCCCCACATCCCTCTTAACCACCTCCGGCACCACCACCAGTTTCCTCTTGTAACCTAGGGTTCTTGACCCTGTCCTCATGCTAATATCAGGAAGAACATTATAGAAGGGAAGGATGTGAACCTGGCAGCTCTTCTTATATCATCCCATGACACCCTTGAGAATAGTGTCTTGCAGAGACATTTCTTGTTTTTCTTCAAGCTGTTTATGCCCCCCTTCTTACACTGACACCGGACCCCAATGGCCACTTACCTCAGGGTCATCTACGGCCACCTTGTAGCCTTGGTTTACCCCTCAGGCAGGGTAAGGGGTGGCAAGACCCTCCCAACACAATGTGTATTTTAGGCCTTATGCAGACAACCCTGGTCAAGGTTGGGGGTTGGATACACCAGGGCTACCAACTGTAGCCCCTTGTGCCAGGGCCCAGCTTTCTTGTTTTCTGTCTCCACCAGATACCAAAGCAGTGGGGATATGTGATGTCATGATACATGCAAGCGTGTGTGCTGCTTTGACATCCATGCACACCCTCCTCCATGAGTGTCTTTCATCCACACTGCCACCTGTGTCACTAAGGTGGCAGTGCTGCAGCAGAGGTAGCATCCTTCCCCACTTGGGGAGGAGGAGAGTGTCCTTGATACTCTCAATCTTCCTCTTCTCGGTTGGCCCCTGATGACCCGTGATCGATTTTGATCCTTGGAGATGGGTGCTGCTAGTGTTAGCATTACCACTGCACTGACAGGCCAGAGAAGAGATTTACTTTGTCCTGAAAGTTAAGGATCTTCACTTTCTAAAGAAACTGACGATAGCCAAATTTGTGGCAGCCTTCAGTATTTATCAAAAATAGTACATGAAGTACATTTATGTACAAATGTATATCCTTTGAGGAGCTGGATTTGTACCTCTGTTTCATGGTCTATCGTACCATCAGATATTACCGAATGTACAGTATTTCTACAATTACTACAAATCATTTTCTACTAAAGCCACTGCTTTTCTGTTGAACTCCTGAATTACTTGGGCAACTCTAGATATTAAGTTATTCTTCAGGCACTTTGCTGGGCAACATGCCTTAACATACTCCACATGTTGATCCTTCTCACAGGTTGCAGCATTATTTCCTGCTTCAGTGCATGACTCCAGTTCATCTACCAGTTCCAATCAATATCCCTGAAAACCATGAGTGCAGGATTGTGAATGTCAAAACCGTGACTGCAAAACAACGAGAGAGAAAGGGTGACATGGAAAAGCAACATTCACCGTAAAGGTGACCTACAGCTTTCCCCTCCCCAATATTATTTTTTTCGTTTTATTGACCGGGTGAGTGCACTAGACCGATCCTGCCTATTTTCAGGCACAACCCGGGTGAGGGGGAAACAGATGAATGCCAACTGACCTTGAACCAGATTAATATGTTCCCTCAGAGATGTTAATATATAGAAAGGGGGATGGGGTAAAGCCCCCTGCAGAAATTCGCTCTCCATTTCAGCGATCGCTGTTATGTGACGGTTGCTCCTTTTTGCCTCGCTCTTTTGTCGTTGCCATTTTGCTTTCTCTAACATCACAATGAACCATTCCAATCCACCTTGAGCCTCACCATCCCAGCATGTCTTGTATGTGCCACAGGATCTTTTAGAGAAGTGAGGGAGTCTGATTATCATTTCATCAGGTAGAGCACTCTACAACAGTTTTAATGAAACAACTAGCTTTTCACTCTCATGTACTATGCTCAGAAGGATGGAGAGCAGATATTGAGGATCGCTGGGATGGCAGACCACTGGAGGGAGCTGAATGTCATTATTTACCTCGGGACTAATGACCTGATGAAGGATGGAGTAGGAGTAGTGAAGAAGGCAGTTCAGGGAACTGGGAAGGGGCCTTAAACAAGTAGCACATACAGTAGAATTTGCTGAGGTGCTACCTATATATAGCTAGTAGTTTAGGACACTCCGCACCAAGAAATTCAGCAGTAGCTATATAGCGTTGGTTGAAGGATGTCATCGAGGTGCAGGTCAGGAAGCATAGGAAAACCAGAAGCAGTTTCAAAATTATGAAATAGCGTTTTAGTTTTCTCAATAACAGCAAAATAAAATGTGTTCAGTATAACTATTTACAAAGGCAGCACAGAGAAAACAATCCTCCTTCTGAGTGTTTCTTCTCAGTTTCAAATCTCAGTCTCTCTTAAAACACTGCTGTTCTTTTATAACAAGTCTTTGCAGGGAGCTCGTTAAGGAGACTGTGTTTTTTCACAGAATGTTCTTGTCAGTATGCAGTGTTCTTGCAGGTGTAGCAAAAAGAACATAATGACCCAGAACGGACCTCTTGTTGACAGCTCTGTAAAGTTTGCACACCAGCATCTCCATTTAACTCCTTGAGTTCCAAATAGTTGTTTGTTTTTTGCAATCATTTCAACAGTATAACTATATACATGTAACCCCCCTGCAAAGGGGGGGGGGTTCCCAAAAAGTCTTCCAGGAGCTTGCTTGAATGCTCCAAGCCTGAATGGTGTTTGGTGTTTAAGCCGTTTATTTGTGAGTGCTTTTAGAGCCTCTGGTACTGTCTGTTTAAGAGCTGTCTGCTTGCAGACATAATTAGTTTCTATGTGGGGACTGTGTGTTTCCCTGCTTGAGTACCACTCGAGCTGCTGCCAAATCGCTCTGTTTCTGCCGTCACAAAGTGGGCAGAGTGAGCACTTTTCAAAGATGTAACTGTCTGCCAGAAATCATTTAGAGTAATAACGAAAATACAGTTTGTCTACCCTGCTTTTCCTTGCAGTCAGAACTGTGTTTGCCTAGCCCTCCATTCTGGTTTTGAACTGCTGAACTGGACCAATCAGTGTGGGGGGACCTTTGAAATGGAGCCTGCTGCTGGCAAATCAGAACTTGGACTCTCATTGTGGAGCCAGCCACCTATGAACTGTAGGCCAATGCCTCTGGGAATTGTAGTTTGGATTTCGGCACCTTTTTGCACCAACAGGGGGAGTCTGATTGTGAGTGACAGCTAAACCAGTCAGCTGAACTAGGAGGAACTCAGAGGAAGTGCCCGGCTCTGTCTACTGGAAAGATCAGATGAGTTGAGACAGTGAAGAGAGAAGGAGCTATGTGCTTCTGCGGTGTATAGTTTTAGCACGGTAAGCATGTGTAAGGCCCTTAGTTTCGGTCTGCAGTCTGTGCAAGCGCCTGTTCAGACTGAATCCGACCTGTGAAGAGAATCAAGGAGATCTGAAGAGCAGAAACCAGGCTCACCCTGTAGAATACTGGAGAAATTGCTGAATCGCATTTGGTCTGTCAGGGACTGAATCTGCTGTATGTTCTCCCAGGTATTGTGCAGTAATTGCGATCGGGATAGAGAAGCAGCCTGCCTGGTATAGTACTTTCCTTTTACATATAAATGTGTGTAGTGCTTGTGGGGAATCGCGTTTCAAATTCCCTGTACAGTGAATTGAGTGCATGAAGCAGGAAGTAAACCCCAGCTTAATCCAGACTACATCCATTTGCTCTAAACTGCAGTGGGGTCCAGTCACAAGGACCTTGTCCAAAGGGTCTGCTCCTCCTGGCAATCCAGGACAATCTGCCTTCCATTCAGTTCCCAGCATTGAGTTTGTGAGTACAAAGCAGGGTAGCTCCTACCATCTGTTTATCAAATTGCAAGTGTGTCATCTATTTGTTGCTTTTCATTTCTTCACGAACTGAGCCCTCCGCTGTGGATTACAATTGGGTATTGTGCAAGTGTTTTTCCATCACAGGGCCACAACCAGTTACACTGATCCTGGCTAGCCGCCCCCATCCTGGGTACCCAGTGAAAGTGACAATTTGGGACTCTGAATATGCGCACAGTACTGTGATTATTAACGTGTTTAACCTAATTAACCTGATTTCCCCCTTCCTTGTTACAGCTCCTTAAATAAATCAGATCTGTTGGTTTTCAGCAAAGTTACACTGACTGAGGTATTCGTTTATGTTAAAGTATTGTACTGTGGTTTTTGCACTGTATCATCTTGTTTTACAGGGGGTCCCCAGCGTCCAGTCGACCGAGCCAGTCCTGGGGGTAAGTGTACATTGTAAAGATATTCCTGATGCATTGTGTGGACCAGGGAAGAAAGGGGGGTTACAGTGTCCCAGAGGGCTGTGACCAAATTAGTTTAACTACTGCAAACCCTGACCTCTGGGTGGAGGCACCCGACATTGGACCTAGGCCCCTCAACCTGTTAGTAGTTAAGCAGGCAGGGGTAGTGGCCCTTGGGATAGCACCACCGAGGGGTTACATACAGTTTTAAACAAATGGATCCCAGTATCTGTGACATATCCACATAAAGATTCACATATATATTTATACCTGCAGATATACAAGAGGGAAGAAAAGACAGAAATAGTACAGGAAGGCAGAGAGGCGAGAGCGAAGAATTTCGAAACCGTGGAAGTGATTAGTTCCTAGGTCTCACAAGAAAATTTGATTGTGCAATCAGACATACAAGAGACAGAAAAGGAGAGGATATAACAAATCCTTGCAATTAACTCTTTCTGCATAACAAATTGGGCAGGGCCTTATTCAACCCTGTCACAAAGGCATTATGTAGAGAGGAGGGATTCAGCTTCATTGGAGAATGGGGACTGACCTGGAAGGATGAGGGCTTATACAAAGGGGGCATCCTGCATCCTTCTGGGAAGTGGACCTCTGTACTGAATGGGAAGTTCAAATGTTACTTAGATGAACATTTAAACTAACAGAGGTGGGGAGGCAGTATTATCAGGGGAGGCATAGACTACCCCCTACACAGAGATTAAAGCAACAGGGAGTGATAGCCTGGAGGAAACATACTCCCCCAAGGCAGGGGTGAGGGTAGACAGGCTGGGGGACAACAGTGGTAAGAACAAAAGATTCAGAAGGAGAGATGTAAAGTGGTCAGGAAACAGAGGGAACAACAAAGGAAGGGGGAGTTAGGGGGAGTCTCAGGAGGCATCACAGGCAGAAAAGGGTGAAGAAAGTGGGTCTGCTGGCAGAAATGGAGCAAGGTTTGGAGAGCCAAATGCACCAACACAAGGAGTCTAGGAAATAAAATTTCAGACCTGGAGGCCATTATAGGTAAGCGGAAATAGGCATAGTGTTCATAACCTATTGGCGCACTGAAAATCACAGCTGAAATATGGCCATACCAATAGCAATACTACACTCAGTTCAGAAGACAAAGGGCAGGAAAAAGGGAGGAGGGGTTGTTCTGTACATCAGTGAGGGTATCAAGGCTATTGAAATGCAGGATAACCTAGAGGAAAGGCAAGGGCTGGAGCTGCTGTCGGTCACTCTGGAGAGAGAGGAGTAGGGACACTATTTACACTGGGGTTCCACCATGCCACAACAGCACAAATTGTGTCGAATGGCATTACAGTGATGGCACAGTGCCAACAGTCTGGGAAAGCAAGTGCTTTTTGCTAGGGGGGGGCCTTGCCTCCCACCCCCCCGTACTATGGATAATTAACTTTGAGTCAGAGTTAATTCAGGAAGGGGGAGATACTCCCGGAGACAGCAGTGTTGGGACTACTAGGGACCACTGCAGCGAACTGCCAATTTTGTCGCTGTAATGGTCTTCGCAGTATTCCCCTCACTGTTCAAATGTTATACCACACTAGGGTGCAATACAGGCCTCCAGCACAAGTAGAGGATTTCGATAAAGAATTTGGAGAAACCATCAGCAGGATGGTGAATAAGGGGAGGTACTGCTGGCTGGGGACTTCAGTCTGCCTGAGATGGATTGGAGCCTTCCAGCTACTGCTTTGACTAGAAGCAGGGCAATACTACACTCTCTGTGGGGGGCATTTCTCAGGCAGCTGGTCAACAAGCCCATTAGAGATGGGGCAGTACTAGATCTGGTGCTCACTAACAGAGACAGTTTGCAGATGTCACAGTTGGCAATCCCCTAAGGATCAGTGATCACCGTACAGTGTGGTTCAACATTAAGAAGGGTACAGAAGCAAACCACAAAAGGATGAGGGTCCTGGACTTTAGTAGGGTGGATTTTACAGAAATGGGAACTTGCCTGAGAAAATGCTTGTTAGAGGTGGATTGCCAGGGTAGGGTAGAGGAACCATGCGACAAGGGAAGACATAATGACAGCAATCGGCCTTGGTGAGAAGGAAGTGAGTAAAAACAGGAAAAAAAGGCCACCATGGTACTCTAGGGAGGTGGCCAAGAAAGTGAAGAAAAAAAGGGCGGTATTCAGGAGGTACAAAGAAACATGGAATGAGGAGGATAGGGAGAAGTACCAGGTAAAACAGAGGGAAGCAGGGAGGGCAGTGAAGCAAGCAAAGGTACAAACGGGAAAGGATAGCCAAAGGGGTGGCAGAATGGGGCAAGAGTTTCTTCAGGTACATGAGTGAGACGAGGAAGGCAAGGGGAGGGATAGTGAGGATAAGGAGGCAGTAGATGGTGGCTGCACAGAGCAGGATCAGGAGAAAGCTGACATCCTGAACAGGTACTTGTGCTCACTCTTCATAATGGACAGACGGGAACGGACCAACAAGGAGCAGCAAGAACATGGCGGTCGGGGTGCACACAACTCCATTTATTGTCCTGAAGGGACTTGCGTACCTGAAAGTGGACAAAGCCATGGCACCAGATGGGACACGTCCAAGAGTGCTAAGGGAACTCGGGAGGAGCTTGCTGCACCACTGACAGCTTTATTCAGTATATAACTGCAAACAGGAGTAGTTCCAATGGACCAGAGGAGGGCTGAGTTAGTTCCACTCATAACAGCGGCAGTTGGGAGGAGGTTAGCAACTACAGATTTGCCAGTCTCACATCAGTAGTGGGGAAATGAATGGAAACCCTCTTAAAGAAAGGTTAGAACTGGCATGTGTGATGTAACTATGTGAAAAGTTGCTTTTATAAACATCAACAAGGCAAGAAAAAACACAGCAGACAGAGCAGAGTAGAGTGTCATAGCAGGTATAGCCTATTATTATTGCCTTCTGTATATACTGAATGAGATTCCCCTTCCTTTCCCAGGATAACTTGTGTTTCACTTATACTGCCACAGTCAGGAGAAGGGGGGGGCAGGTCAAGTGAGATTTTATTTAGCAGGGAACTTAGCGCACAGCAGTGATACAGTAGGTGAATAGGCCACAAAATATATCCACAACAGCATATAATCAGTTCACATAGTCAACTAAGAAAGGAACTGACATGTGTGTGACGTAAATATACAAAAAAAAGTTATTTTTCATTAGTGTCTGCAATGCAAAGGAAGAAAAAAGCACAGCCGATACAGAAGAGCAGAGTCTCATAGCAAGTACAACAGGAGCCAACTGCCTCACCTGTATATTGAACAAGGTCCCCTTCCTTTCCCAGGATACAGTCTATAGCTCTACACTGCCACAGTCTGGGGGAGGAGGAGTCAAGTGAGATTTTATTTAGCTGGGAGCTCAGTATGCAGCAATGGCATGAGAAGTAGTAGGCCACAAAATGTATTCACAAGCAATGGCGGATAATCACACAATCAACAGACAAAGGCAAAGGGACTGACATGCATGACATAATAGTAACTACTGCACGTTTTGTAGCAATTGCAGCCTATAACTTCCCTAAAGTTTCCAGAATTTTAAAAAGTGTTCGAGTTAGTGACTTATTTATTTCACATCGGTCAGTAATACAGCTAACCAAGTGTAGAAATGTGGGGCTCAAAGGGTGATGCAGGGTTTGCATCAAGCAACGCCTCACACCATATTTTTAGCACAGCTAAAGCTAAATCTCTTTGACGAACTGCACCAAATTTTCCTACATCAGGCACAGTTGTGACAGGTTCCTCAATTTATGGCAGCTTGTGCCAAAGATTTGGCATAAGCCCTGTAAAAGAGGTCCCCCAAATGGCACAAGTTGGACCAGGTAAAAGTTGGTCCAACTTTACAAAAAGGAACTGCACTGGTACGGGGTGCTCACGATAAGTTTCAGTTGTCACAAAAAAGAATTGGTCACTCATCACCTGTTATTCAAGAATGCCACTATAACAAGTTTTAAAACAATAAATATATTTTTTCAGTGCCATTTAAAAACATACATTACGCCTGACACGTTTCGGATTGATAATCCTTTCTCAAAGGCATAAATTCAAATCCCACACCAGCCCTTATATACATTCCCTTTCACAATTCAATTGCAACCTCAAAATTTAGACAGAAAATTTTCAATTCATTGTTAATTTATCTTCAAAAACAACTGAATTAATTATAAAATAGTTAAATGGGACAACAACATTAAAAACTCACATATAGTAATAAGACACTTTCCCACTACTGTGTATTATACCTGCCCAGCTAATGACAGCTGCTATCAATCACTGAGCAGTATGCGCTCATTCAGAGCTCAGTCAGTGGCTGGCCACGGTGGGCTGTGCTAGTCGCCAGCTGGGCTACAGGTTGGAAGGAGCAGGGCGGTAGGGCACTGTGTGGTGGGGGGTGCACTAGACCACCAGGTACAGTACTCTTCAGTATTACTGAGGATCAGGGTTTGGGTGATCCACTAGACCACCAGGGTTCTTTTGATTAATATTATGGGAGATCGGGGCTGGGGGGGCATGTATATATTATAACGGGGGATCGTGGCTTGGGGAGTGCGGCACTAAAACACCAGTACATGCTACATGCCTCATAGGGACATCAGGGAGGGGAGGTCTACAAGGCTCCCAGTGATTGATTAATCACTCATAATGGGGGGATCGGAGCTTGGGGAGGAGTGCAGTGCTAAACCACAAATGTGTGCTATATGCTATATAGTGACATCAGGGAGGGGGGTCCACTAGGCCACCAGTGATTTATTAATCACTCATAACAGTGGGATCGGGGCTTGGGGGAGCTAAACTACCAGGGAATGTCCTGGGACTCTGATGCACATCCGCCCATGGCTTGTGACAAGCTGTCCAGGTGCGCCCTCTGTTTTGGCACACTGCTATGGTTGCCGCAAGTCATGGGTCTTTGCTGCCAGGCCCTCTCTGATCGAGAATCAGATGTAGGGTCCCTGGTGCAAGCAACCTTTGCACTGACTTTTGAGAATCAGACCCCGAGTGTTTTGAGACAGTGAGAAAGTGCAGCTTGCCCCATGGGGAATCTAAGTGCTCATAAGCTTCTAATTAATAAAAACGATCCTGTTTAGAAGTTATATACTGTTTGGACATTAAATTCTTGTTTTGTCTGGCCCAGTACTCCACTTGCCCAGTACTCCATTACTGCTTTACTTCCTGCCATGCCAGTTACCCATGTTCGTGGTGCGAGCGGGTCTCTGGGGGTCGGCAAGGGAGGGAGAGGATCAAACATCCACTGGGTAGCTTTCCTCTCCCGGAGGAGGATGGGGACATGGACCGGCACTTGCTTGACCCCTAGCGGTGGCTGGGGGATGGCAAGCCAGGTTCCACAACATAGGGGTAGAGGATGACCAGCCACCTGATCTATGGAGTGTGGATCTGTGTGCATGGTGCATCACTGGCAGCATTGCACACTCCCTGCCACATCAAAAAAATCCATAAAAATGGTTCCGCCGTGCAGAATGACGATGGTCCCCCCCCAGCGAGTTGCCCCGAGAGGACACCTCCCGAGTTGGATCTATGCCAGTGGTTTGAGTTGCTTCCCACCCCCTGCCATGAAGGATAAGTCATGGGGGCAATAGGGGAAGGGGGCCCGATCCTCAGGGATGGCGAGGGGGGGACATTAGAGGTGGCCAGAGGGACCCAAGGGAGAAAAAGAACAAAAAAAAATTCTTGTTTTCAAGTTCTTGTTGCTGTTAACCCTCTTGCTTTGTAGCCCTGACCGGCCTGAAGAGTGCCTGAGTTGTGGGAGGTCACCTCATATCTGGGAGGTCAAGTAAGTGGTTTTGTGTGGGTCCTTTCCTTGAAAATGAAGTGTGTCATCATATTGCCCCTAGACCATGGATGAAGGCTTACAAAAGCAATATGACCTTTTCGATGACCTAAGTCATTGCCCTGGTATGTGCCCAGAATTCAGATTTCGGGGGTGAAAGATTCCTGCAACCTCAACAGCAGGTTATCGTTAATATTATCATGGAAAGAGAAAATTGGCACTACTCACCTGGCTTCACAAATGCACACAAAATCACAAAAGTTTTACTGCTGGTGCAAGTTTTAATTCAGAAGTTGTTTCAATATGGCAATCAGTAGCTGGGTAACAGACATGCAATGATGTCTCAACATTTCATGCAATGTGCTTTTCAGGAGACCATCACATGAAGCTTCTAGACCTCACTTTTAAAAGTCATTCTTAAAGAGACAATAATGTTGCATGAACATTACACAATGTGTAAATAAAGCACAAGCTAGAAAAAGTGTTGTATAAACATACAGTGATGTGCAAACTGTGCAAATAAGTGCATCTCTGTCAAGAAAAATGTATTGCACAAACTACTAAACATGATCTGAAAGCTACTAAAACAGATACCTATCACAGAATACAAGCTTGATAGCCATAGCATTCCTAAAAGGTCAGTTTAAAATATTCAAGTGCCGGCCCGCTGGCGCAGTGGTTGGATTTCTGCTTGCGACGCCGGTGACCTGGGTTCGGGAATGGACCCGGGTCATCAGAGGGCCGGCCGCGGGAAGAAGGATCGAGTGTCCAATGACTGCTCTCCTTCTCCGGGGGGAGGGAGTATAGTGTTCAGTGCAACATGGACACCTAGTGGTGGCTGGGTGTTCCATGCATGCTGGCACCACAAGTAGGCTCAGAAGCGGGGCGGACGCTGGCCATCATTACACGTCCCCACCCCTACATAACCGGGGAGAAAATAACGCTGCCAGATGCCCTAGATGAAGCCTGCCCTCGGTTTCAGTTAGCCTCCAGGATGGCCCCTTCGACCTATCCCATCATTGTGGCACCTTGAGGGAGGAATGCCATACCCCACCCTGGGGGGCAAGCCAGGGGGTATCGAAGGGGCATGTCCGATGTGGAGGTGGGAGTGAGGGTCCATGAACAGGTGGAGGTTCCAGGTGGCTGATGGCAACAAAAAGCATAATAAAAAAAAATTCTACTAAAAGTGAAGTACCATGTAAATATCGATTTTTGTTGCCCAAATAGCTAAACTAGGCAAACGGATCACTAGGCATCAAGGTAGCCAAAAATTAGAAGTGGTAGTCAGCATCACGAAAAAAGATGTTAGGCAATTAATTGATTGTTACTCTCAATAACTCCTTATAATAGAAACTGGGGTACAATGTTACAAAGACAAGACAGATGGTGTGGCTGCTACCTAGTTTGTCTTTCTAACAGTTACATGACACACCTATCTGTGTCCTATCAGCCTTTACTGTGTCCAGGGAGACCAGTACCACTGCTACAATCTTAAAGGTTAGCTCCAACTCACCCAGCATCCAGTGGTATAGCAAGCAGCTGGCAATGCTCCAAAATGAGTAACAAATCACAGACATGGGGCCTTATGCATGATGCCAACGCACCAGCCGAAACCGGTACGTTACATTATGTGTGGAAAGCCACGAAGCGGTGGCTGCATGGCATTCACGACATGGGCGCCCTGGGGTAATGCATCTGATCCCCCAGTGCATGGACAGCAATGTGTTGGAGGCAGATGGGGGCGTGCCACCACTATGCAGTATGCATGAACCCATGTAGAGCTGACCACATAGGTGCAGAGCAGGGTGCAGGTTACGGCAGGAGGACCCTGCTGTAACTCACTGTGTGCCCCCATGGACACAGGCCACCAGTCACCAGGGGACCGGGACAGGGCTCACTGTGCTGTCCCTCATCACTGGGCAGCTGGAGACGGCAGGGGCAGCTGGAAGGTCATGTGCCCGGCAATGGATGGGAGCGGTGGCACCAGAATGGGATGGTGCCATGTGGGTCTGGGTGCTTGAAAATGGCATGCACAGCCCCAGACCCATGCCTCCCTATGTGAGGGATCCACTAGGGGCCCCGGGGTGCATCCCATTGGGTGCCCACCCAGGACGATGACTCCTCCCCCAGCCACCCTGTGGAGTCCTGAGCTCCGGGGGTGGAGCAGCGGACAGGTGGCTGGTTTTGTGCATGCTGGTATGGGCGCACCTGTGCGGCAGGTGCGCAGCTGTGCAGGCAGGGTGCATGATTTTTTCACATATCCATGCATGATTAGTGCATAGCGCCCAAAGTCAGTAGCAGGAACTTCATTATCCATGATGATTTGTTAGGCTGTATTCAAAAGTCCAAAATTCGGCATCCCCTCTGGTAACCAAGTACTCCCCACCCAAACTCTCTTCATTCATTGCATCCTAAAAAGGTCCAGCAAAACATTTGGTAGCTTCTTTCTGGCCTGCTTCGCTGATTGATATAGCTTCTGGGCAGAAGCCATCAGGAGTAGGAGCTTGGCTGGGTACACAACTCAGAATTTAATTCGAGTCACCATTAGCTTGGATTACATATCACGATAGGTGTCTTGTTTTCTCTTATTTGTGGGCTGAGGTCTTAAACAGTTTTTGTCTTACCATAAATGTTCTTGACTTCATGGACTTTAGGCTGTATGTGCACTTTGTCCAAGTAGTTAAGGAGACAAAAATTGTAGGATGGAGCCTCTCCTTGCACTGGCATGGGTCACGTGTTCTGTGAGCTCTTTTGATAAGATATGCTGGGCCATTCAGAGACGGTCCTGTGATCTTTTGGCATAATTTCTGGACAAGCGCCAAAGTGTCTTGACCCTCGGAGTGCTCCAGCAGGCCAACAATAACTAAATTATTTCACTGGCTCCTGCCCTCTTGATCTTCAAGGCACTCTTCCGGATGGCTGACTTTCCTACTCGGGTTCCATTCTATTGCAGCGGTCTTCTACTGAGTCATCCCTGGCTTCTGAGTCTCACTTGGTGGGGCAGATATTTGATGGCCAGTTGGCCAGTTGGATTGATTTGATCTCATTGGAGAGAGACAAAATTGTTTCTTTTATATTGCCTAATTCCTTAAGAAGCATTCCAGGGTCAGTACATCATTTGTAGTCCCCACTAGTGTTGTCAGAGAGTCATCTGGCTTATGTCTAGGTCTTCATTCCACCTTCAGTTTTCATGTCCTGCTCCCCCAGCCTTTAAGGATTACCTCCACCTTGCCATTGATGGTTTGCATTGATATTAGGGCTGGGTAGACTGTTAAACAGGAGATCCAGACCCCTGGATCGAACCCGCAATCCATGGACCCGGATAAATAAGGACTTCACTGCAGAAGTCCAGTTCCGGGTCAGTGGAAGTGCTATCTGTGCCATTTTGTGTATTTTTGCCATGGGGATACCATCGGCACGCTCACTCCATGTACAGGTGGCTGGCGGCATCCAATCAGGCAACAGACTGTCACATGATGCACTCATGGTATATAACCATGCTGAGTGCGCAACGCGGCACAGACGAGAGGAGGACAGTCAGAGGAGCACCTCGCTCTCTCACTGCAGCAGGGAACTGCTGGAAGAAGTTGCCAAAAAGAAAAACAGATATATGAAAAATATATAAATTTTTGAGGGAGGAAGAGAACTCTGTCTGGGACAAGTACGCTTCCTCTCAAAAGTCCAGGGTTAAATCTTCCCATCACCCCAGGATTACCCTTGAACTCATTGACCAGTGCAAGTCCCATAATCATGCTTGGGCCTGTTACAAATTATCCTGGTCCATCTGACATCCTGTCCTACAGGGTGTTTAGAAATTCATGTAGTAAGGCTGTCCATGCTACTAAATCCTCTGGTTTAAGGCCAGCCTCCAGAATAAACTTAACATCCAGCCAAATTCTGGAAAGTGATTCATTGCCTTTTTGACCCTCCTACACAGTCCACTCCCAGTTCTCATGGTTAATGGTTCACCTGTCTCTAACCTTTGAAATGGGCAGACTAGGTGGGTCAAGCAGTCCTTATCTGCCATCAGATTCTATGTTTCTTCCTTCTGTAGCAGCTCACTTCAGCTAGTTCTTCACTACTTGTGTCCTCCTTCTACCTACCCAGCTCCTCTCTTCTCCTGCTACCCCCTCCTCCTGCCCCACCTCCTCCTTGGCTTTTCATTTCACATCTACTAACCAGGAAACCTTGCTTGCCTTTCCTCCTCAGCCAGCTTAAATCTAGCCCTGATTGGCTGGATCCTAAACTCCTCCACATTTCAGCTCCTGCCATTGCCCCCCCACACACACACATCATCTCATCAACATTTCCTTCTCCTTCTGTGCTTTCCTCAGTCTTGAATATTGCCAAAGTTCTCCCCTGGCAACTTTTGACCTATCTCCCTTCTCCTTTCTCTTGCAAAGCTGCAGGATAAACTTGTCTACTCTAGGCTTGCTGACTTCCTTTATTCATCCGACTTCCTCTCCCCATTTCAGTCTGGATTCCGGAAGCCCCACTAAACTGTTTCCTCCCTGCTGCATGTTACTGACTCCATCCTCACTGGGATAGATCAGGGGCAGATCACGGCAGCCATTTTCATTGATCTGCTCAATGTGTTTGATTTGGTGACCTATCCACTCCTCCTGGATAAGCTGAGCTCTGTTAGCCTCTCAGGCCCACTGTTGACTGGTTCTGTTCATACTTCACAGATTGTTAACAGTTGGAACAGATAGGAGGTATCCTGTCATCTCCACTACCCATCCAGGCTGTGGTCCCACAAGGCTCCATCATGGGCCCCATCCTCTTCTCCATTTTCCTGAACAACCTCCCCTCTGCCTGTGCCAACTCGCATATTCACATGTATGCAGATAACACAATCATCTTCACCTCCAGCCCCTGACTGTTGCGGTGGAAGGCTTGCTCCAGCAAGACTTCCACAATGTCTTGTGCTGGTTTCACTCCAACCAACTCCGGGTCAACAGTAAAAAGACAGAGTCCATGACCAGAAATTGGCCAGGCCTCCCTCCTCCCTGTGTTCTCCACCCTGGATGGCATCCCCTTGAAGTGGTTTCATCATTCAAGTACCTTAGTATGTGGCTAGGTATTGACTTCTCTGCCCACAGTGGTGCCATCCATGCCAAGCTCCACCCCAAACTCACTGCTTTGTACTGCAACAAAGGCTGCTTGTCTCTGTATGTCCATTGGGAGCTTGTTACCAAAATGGTGCTTCCAGTCTTTGACTATGTAGATGTGGTCTGCAGCACTGCCCCTCCTCTTCCCTTGCCAGACTGGGCACCCTCTGTAACACCTTTTTCTGCTTTGCTACCAACTTCCCCTGGAAATCACCACTGCTTCCCTACTCCTCCCTATCCATCCTCCTCCTACCATCATGTCTTCAGCCCCACTGTGTCCTTCATCTCCAAGTACTGGTTTGGGTCCCTTCCTCTTATCTGTCCTCTCCTCTCTCTCTCACTCCCTCTGCCTCATACTCCCTCCACTCCAGGGATCTTTGCACCTTCTCCCTTCCTCAACCTCACACCTCTGCTGGGCAGTCAGCCTTCTCCTATCACCTTCTCTCCCTCTGGAACCTGCTCCCCTCATTTCTCCATCCCTCCCCTCCCATTTCTCTTAGGCACCAGCTAAAACTCCTCCTTGCCCCATTTGCTCCTGTCAGCCCTCTCTCTGACCCTAATCTATTGGAGCCCCTACCATCCAAGATGTTGGTCTTCCTTGTGGGTTCTACCTTGACCTGTATCAGGTTCCCTTATATTCTACCTTGGCACTGTTATCTGTTCACCTGCTCTGGTTTCTCAATTTGCACATTATAACCGCCATTGTACATTGCTACTTTTATCATATTGATATACTATTGTTGCACCTTACTTGTATTGATAATCAATACTGTGAATGTTTTATTGTATTTCCGGTTCCTTTCCCCTGGCGCACCTGGAAGTAAGCCTTGGCTCAGTGTGCCTTTCCTGGTTATCAATTTTCAAATAAATAAATATATAATAAATGCCTCTTTGGGCCTTGTCTTTTGGGAGGAGGTAGGATGCAAAACAAATTGTTTAAATCCTGTCTGGTCTCCATTTCTGCCAAATTTCACAATTTGCTGTACTTTTGGTGTCTGCTGGCTTTGGGTAAGTAGACAAACAAGATTATTTTATTGGGATCAAGTTGATTTTCAGCAGTAAAACCTCTTAGATTTGGTGGAGCTGCTCCAGCACGCTAAAATGCCCTCCCAGGTAAAGCCACATCCATATTCAAATTATCAAAATCCAGCATTTGGGTACCCACCTCTACTAGCGGTAAAAAACACTCTCCCCCACCCCAGTAAAGCCACTCATCCTCTTTAAGAAACCATCAGTCTGATGACCATCCCCACCATCTGTGAAGCAGCTCCATGGCCGAATTATGAAAATTCACTGGTTGCGTGCCCATCTTCATTGCTGGTAAAAGAAAGCTCTGCACCTTCTCAATCTAGATCCTGGATAAGAGCCTGGAAGCTCAAGAAGAGCAGCCCCAAGGCAACTGGCGGTGAGAAAGAGGAAGCCATTGAGCTTGCGGCCATGGATGTCTTTGTGCCGTAGTAGCATCTGTCTAGGTAAGTACCGCAGATCAACTGACCAATCCCTGTAATTCAATTGACAAAAAAGTTGTCCTTCTCCTTGCATGCTTTGCATGGGTTAGGAAGTGAGACATGATAATGGCCCCTCTCAACTCCTGCATGAAAACATCTATGTCAGAGTATTGCTCCATAAAGTGCTTTATGCTATATAGTATGAAAATGCTGCATATATCTTTGCATTGTATTGAATTCACCATCATCCCTTGTAGTGCTGTCTAAGGGTCACTGTGTCTGTCTGTGGGAGCAAGCATGTCACGCTAGGATCCAAGTATGTCATTATGAGGTTTTATAAGTATATGTCCAAGGGGCCTGTGTATGTCACTCAAAGGGTTCAAGTGCGTGTATGTGTGTGTGGGTCTGTCCAAGGGTTTTATGTGTTTGTGTCATTCTGGGATTCCTGTATGTCTATCCTAGGCTGGTATGTGGCTGTCCTGGGGTGTCAGTGTGTGTTTCTCTGGGTGTCAGTGTGTGTCTGCCTGGGGATCAGTGTGTCTGTCCATGGATGGTTTGTGTCTGTCCTGGGGCTGTTACATGTCTATCCAGGGTAAGAGATTCTAGGTGTCCATGTGTATCCAAGGCTTTTAGTGCCTGGTTGAGGGTCACTGTGTATATCGGATGGTCAGTGTGTCCAGCATGCATGTATGTGTCATTTGGGGGTCAATGTGTGACAGTCTGGGGGTTCATGGATGTCTCTCCAGGCATTTGTATTCATGTGTCTGAGGGTATATGTCTGTCAGTCTGGAGGTCCATGTGTATCTTTCCAAAGCTTAGTCTCTCTCTGAGTCTCTGTGTCTGTCAGTCTATGACTCAGTGTTTCTGAGTGCTCAGCCTTGTCTGCATGCTTGTCTGAGACTCTGTGGGTCTATCTGAGTGTCCTCATGTGTCAGTTCACAGGTCCATGTGCATGTTACTCAAGATTCACATTTGTCTGTCCTATAGTCTGTGTCTCTCTATGTGATCAATCTAGGAGTTCATATAGGTTTGTCCAAATTGCTGTGCATGTGTGCCCAAGACTGTTTCTGCCAGTCTGAGGCACTGTACATCTATCCAAAAGTCTACGCTTGCCTGTCCAGTAAAACACAAAAGAGAACTGTTCAAAGTATTTTTATTACATTAGATAGATAATTTCATGAAGAATAACATTCTTGAAATATCTCCTTATTCTATTTTGTACCTCCAATATTTTCATCCCTCACTTGAGCCAGGAAGGACCTCTTTCACTAGATTACAAGTCTATAACCACCCACAGAGGATCATGGTGCTGTTACAGCTTACCCAACCCTACTAAATGGAGCCCCACTGTCAAAGGGTGCTTACCTTACAGCTCCTGCTGGGAGCACAGTACTGCTGCCACCTCCCCAAAGTTGCCTGGGGATAGACACAAAACTGCCACAAATTTGGTGCTGGGAGCACTTTTCTTCAGTGACTGTTTTCTTTGCTCCCTGGCCCTCTAACTGTGAAGTGGGTCCAGGAGCACTAACACAACACAGCTCCCAGGGCACTGAGTGTACTTATTCTACAGTGGCTGATGAGTCGCACAGTTTGTCCACTCTCCTGGCCCCACAGACAATGAACTTGATCTGGAGAGTGCATGCAGCAGCCACACTTCTATCTCAGAAGCCACAAGTATGCCAAACTCTTGTGGCTGGAGCTGCCACAACAGTTCTGCTGCTGCTGACACCACAGTCTTGCCGTTGGGGTCAGGATACATCAGGGGAGTCGCACGCTAGTTTGGGGCATGAGCTTTTGTGGCCAGTCAGCCATCCCAGCAGCCCAAACTCACTCCCAGATTGAGCCGACAATTGGAGCTCCTGACAGCACTACTGCACCACATAAATGTCTCCAAGACCCACCAGACATCAGAATGGCCCATGAGGGCACTGCCCTGATGGCCAGAAGCTGCACTAAGGGACAGAATGTTATTAAAAATGCAAAAGTGATGAGGACTGTGTGGAGTCCACCATTTTTGTTCTGGTATAGCCTGAAGACTGCAGGAAAGCCTATTGGTGGTTGCATTCAGCCAGTCAGAGAAGATCTGGTAACTGCCCCTAGCCAATGGGGCCTCAATTAGAGTGTGAGAGGATTCTGAAGATGCATGGTCAGTATGTCCTGGCACGGAAGTTGAAGCAGATGTGCTGTTCTGTGAAACAGACAACTGTTTGAAGAAAAGACTCAGAAGTCCCACTTAGGCATTTCTTTCAGCAAAAGTATCTTCACAGGTCTTTGGCATCCAGGAGCAGGAGGTGCCTTGCTTTAGTTCCAGAGCTATGGGGAGAACAACTGCATCTTTGTTAGTGCTGCATCTCAAATCAATTTGGGGATTTCTTTCACACGAGTACCTTCACATGGCTGTTGCATCTAGGAGTGGGGGTTGCCGTGTTTGTGCTCCAGTATATTTGGAGAAAAAGGGTTGCCTTGAGGTGTCTCCAGAACTGTGGGGGTAGTCAGCCTTTGCATTTATAGAATGCTGCCAGGACCTGTCTTGATAGGGGATTGCACTACAGAGGGTCATAACGGTTCTGCATACAAGCATGGCTCTGTTAATGCTAAGATGAGTCTCAGAGTAAGACCTAAGATTCCTTCATTGCACATGCACCTCCATGTCTTGCTGTGCACCCACGCGTAACTCAAAGTGCACTGAGCATGCACACATAATTCCAGTGGGTAATCACATTACATCTAGCAATAGGAGAGTTTTGGCATGCTTTTCTATTTTAACAGCGGATTCACAGGTAGAATTTACCTGGCAAGCCAATGAAATGTAACTGCATCAAGCATTAAAACATTGGCCGGCCGCGAGCAGCAGTTAGTTTCGCTGCGACCTAGCGACCTGGGTTCAAACGGACTCGGGTAGCTGGAGGGCTGGCTGGGGAGGAGGATTGAGTGCCCAGCAGCTGCCTCCTCCGGGGTGGGTGGGGATGCAAATCCCGCTGCAGCACCGCCACCTGGGTAACCACAGGTGGAGGTGCAGCGAGACTGCACGTAGTAGGGAGGGAGGACATCTGCCGGGAGCCGGAGCGTCAGGCACATCATGATGTGCCCCACCCCTAGGCTTCCCCAGTGTGCGGATGTCCTGAGGGCAGGGAAGAAAAGCAGGAAAAAGGATCCCCGGCCGGACTTCCAGTAGACGAGCTCCTGGCCACGATCCCCAATGCCCCTACCGCATCAGCACCAGCATCCTCGGGCGAAATTCAAGTCATGTCAGGGTGTGTGCTGGCCCCACCCTGCACTCCACCTGGGGGTACAGCCAAGGCTCCATGGGGATGGACTGCGCTAGTCACCAGATAGCAGGAGCGGGGACGAATCAGGCCATCGGAGACTCCTGAAGGAGTGGAAGTCCGGTGGTGAGGAGGGGGTATACAAAGAAAATATTTTAAAAAAAAGAAACGTAAAACATTTTTTTTTTAATGGGATATGCATCCAGTACATCACTACGTAGGCACAAATGTGATCACTAAGTAATTGTAAGCAAAATAACTTATTTTTTCCCATATTTGTAACATATTTATCCTAGATTTTGAACCTAACTTAGTAGCAAGAGGATCAAGAGATATGGGGTGGGCAGAAAAGTTGGGGGTTGGGGGACAGGCAAAAGCACTTAATGAATACTTTTGTTCAGTGTTTGCCAGGGAGCAGGATGGGCCTATGCCACAGGGGAGAAGTGGGGTGGGTAGATGGGAAGCGTGGGGATAACGGATGGAAAAATCCTGGTGAACAGGGTTATGGAGGGCCATAAGTCCCTGCAGGTGGACATAGCACCGGGACAAGACACTGTGCATCCAAGAGTCCTGAGGGAGCTGGCAGAGGTCATAGCAGGCCCTCTGGCAGACCTATTCAACACCTCTCTGGAGACAGGGTGCATGCCCCAGGACTGGAGGATGGCACATGTGGTGCCTCTTCACAAGAGTGGACCCAGGGATGAGCCAGGTAACTACAGACCAGTCACCTTACCTCCACTGTAGGGAAGTTAATGGAGACCATTCTTAAAGAGAAATTATTGATCTTCTGGAAGCAAAATAAAGAAAAAAACAGTATGGTTGAAATGAAAAAGGATGCGAACACAAGCTGTAAAAAGAGGGGAAAAGAAGGAGAGCAAAACAGAAATGGGGGGTTGCAAACAGAGTGGTAACAAAATGTGGAAAGCCATGTGTGCAAATGCAAGAAGTTTAGGAAATAAACTTCTGAACTTGAGATCATTATGACGGAGAGCAGACCTGGACATTGAGGCTATTACTGAGTCGTGGTGGACAGGAAACCATAACTAGGACAAAAAGCAACCACACAGCAGAAGTTTCTTTGCCAACTGAAAATCAGAAATCAGCTGATAGAAGATTTCAATTTTTCAGTTCCGCTACGGATAACATGCTTCCAAGGCAGCTTTGTATTTGTTTTGTTACTCTCATTGGGTTGTTTAGTTTAGATCGGGGTAGGGTGAGCAGGGAGGGATGAAACCTGGCAACTGGGAGGGCAGGGGAGAGCAAAAGAATAACCTCCCTTTCCCCATCCCTGAAGGGTTATTTCTAATTGTCCTGCCCAGTGCTGTGGCTGTGGCTCCATCAGCCCCGGAGTATGTGACTCCCAGCCCCAGATAACTTACTGCTATACATGCTGACCAGCAAGGCAGCCAGTTCACGGTTCCTGCCAGTAACTTCCTACTGTTCATCAGAGATGCAAGCTGGAGTTTGGCATGCAACTGCCACACAACTGTATCGGGCACTGTCTCAGCTGGTACTGCATGCCACTGATCGCACCCCTATGCAGACCATACGACTGGCACACATGTCCAGCTCATGCATGCAAAAGGTAACAGTAAGCATGACAACATGCACCAACGAGTATACATGATGGTGATAGGTGCTGCACATGTGGCACCTAAAAAGTAGTGAGAGAGAAACTTTTAGCAAAAGAATTAACTGCATAAACTCAGGCCAATGACAACACAGAGATGAGCACTGGAGGGGACAAAATAAGATATCGCACAAATTAGATAAAAAGCACATTTACCAATGAAATTTATTTTAGTTGTTAACCTGGTACGCAAGCACAGAAGCTCTGGAGCTTTGACCACGAGGGTCTTTATCAGGGTGCAGAGACCTTTGTGCTTTGTACCCGGTCTGCTGCCACAACAAAGTCATTGGCAACTGTGATTTTTGATCTACTCTCTGTTATGTGGTCATTTAACCATTGGAAGTGGCTTCTTCCTGACTAGCATAGAGCCCAGTTCCAGACATGCTACAAATCGTCAGTTTATTTGTGCATAATCTCAGGTCGGCATTCCTTCCAATACTGACTTTCCTCACTGTTGAACAAATTACCCCCTCTCTCTTTAACAAGCCAAAGAAACCTACGCCCTGCAGCACAGCCGAGCCTCAAACAACACCTTAGCAAAGTTTCCATGTGCAGAATATCTTATTGTGTGGTCACTGTGTCAGTTCTGAACTCAATGTTGCTGGAAGCTTTTGTTGCGTACTGTGCATTTCCCATCATACAAACTTCTATATCTACTGGTCTTAGAATGTATATGGAACTGGGTATCTTTTTTTTTTACACTTTGTTCATCACCCCCGGACACCGGAACTCTCTCAGGCCCGACTCATCCCCCCACTCTACCGCCCGCTGTGACCTCCACCTGCCTCAAAGGCATTACTCTCTCCCACAGAGCCGGGGAAAGCCCCACGGGTGATCGAAGGGATGGAGGTAGAGGTCCAGCACTGGGCGTGTGGCAGGTGGACACTGCGGAACCATCGCCTATCCAGGCCGGAGGGGTCTTTTTTCCCCTTATGCTGGTCCTTGCGTGAGGCACGGCCTGGCGTCTGACACATGGCAACTCTGCCGACATCAGCCATGCTGTACATGCAGTCCGCTGTTCTGCAGTGCCCCCGATCTCCATCAGGGGCCACTGGAATACCAGACAGTCCCACATACCCCCGGCTGAGAGAGCAGCCCAGCGGGCGCTCAATCCCTGCCGACCCCCAGTGCCCGAGCTCACTCCCGAACTCGGGTTGCGGTGTGGTGCGAGGTGTGGCGCCCAGCACCTCAACCCTCAGCACCACCAGGCCAGCTTAAGAACTAAGTATCTTGTCTGCAGCTGTCCTCACTTATGGTAATTTTTCATTTTTAATCACACCTTATTTGAAATTTATCCTTCCCTTTCCCTTCCCCTAAAGTCACTTCTGTAAACGAGTGCACTGCTCAGCTCTGTAACGTTTACTGTACCTAGTGAAAGAACTTCAATAAATAAATGAAAAATAAATAAATACCACAAGGTGCAAATTTTCCACATTTTAGTGGGACAAAAACTGTGCTGTGAAACTTTGAACAGAGACAGTGGTGACAAAAACAGTATGCAGTGATACATTTCAACATTATTTTTATTTCATAAAGATAATTTTTAACAAATATATCTTAAATATAGCTTAGAAAGGAAAAGAAATTGCATAAGTAAGTAAGGCTGGAAGTATAGCCTAGAGGTTAGTGTTACAAGCTGTGAATGAGCTTGGTACATCCAGCAGACCTGGGTTTATTTCCTCCAACTTCCAGCTGCAGACTGTGTGATCCTGAGCAAGTCATTTAAGTGCTCCTGGGTTGCCCCCAAAAACAGGCATTGCGCTTAGTGGGCCTTGCCCAGTTATCAAAAGAATGAAAAAACATAAACAAAAAAAATGTGTTGCAGGCAATTTTTAGGTTTGAATGCACACTGGACCCTTGTGATGTCATCCGGTAGCACCAAAGTCACACTCCCATTGGTTAAGCCTAGTATGTCATTATGAAAAACAGGGTTAATTACTTGCAACCATTGTTCTTTCTACTATTAGTATTCATTTCACAACCACACTTAGACTTGGTCAGTTTCTGCTGAACAGTCTTCAAGCTTGACTCCTCCTACGACCCAATCACATGTCCTCTTGACTCAACCTCCATTGCTCCACATCTGTGGTGCAGCTGTTGTAAAACACTGAGCACAGATGCAGCCTAACTAGGCAAGGGAGGCCGTGTGAGTCACTTGGATGTGAACAGAATACTAGTAGTAGAACAACAGCTGCAAGTAACTCTGTTTCTACCAACCTAGATTCAGTTCACCATTCACACTTAGGAAGTCAGAAGGCAGTATTCTGGGAGAAGGGAAGAGGAACAGGCAAAGGCTCCAAGAGGTCAGATGAAGAGAGAATAGCCTTCCCAAGGTCCGAAGCCTGCAGCCTAATGGCTGTGCAAGTCAGTGCTGTAATGGGAGATAAAGATGTGCACTCTAAACCAGGAAGCAGCTCTATTTTTTTTAAACTCAATTTTATTGTGGCGAGAGCAGTACTACAAATCACTTTTACTGGATGTACCTGAAGGCAGCAGGAGTAGCAGCAGCAGTGTATGTTGGGTGGTGTGGGTGGGTTCTTATCCCTGAGGATGGTTCATAAACATTGGCACCAGAGTACAGTACTAGGGGTTGCTGTACTGTTGGGTATACCTTCATTCAGATGAGACATTAAACTGAGGTCCCATCTTTGGTGCTGTCCTAGTGGGTGTCCAGGTGGAGGTAAAAACAACTTAAGGTACTTTTCACAATAGTATTGGATTTTTTCTGGTATCCTGGACAACATTCCTCTTCCCATAAAAAAACAGTCTAGGCAATCGTTGAAGGTTGTGTGTGGGTGTTGATGCATAAAATGTCTGTCACTCCACATTTCAGTCATTTCACTTTAATCTTGGTAAAGCGATTTGGAATACAATGTGCATGAAAACTGCTATATAAATGAAAACTATTATTTTTTTCCAGCCTCTCTGATCACCTACCCGCATTGCACACCATCCCAGGGACTTACCTGGGTGAGTCCCCACGGATCTACCCCATGGGGTCAGAGGACGGAGGGCTGTCCTCCTCACCCTCAGAGTACAATCCATCATCCCCAGGGCTCTGTAGGTGGTGTGAGGGCTGCAGTGACTGGGAATCATTCTGCAGCTGTGTGCATTTCCTTGTTTGTAACCTCGCCCTCTTCCCTGATGTTGGTCCATGCCCCAGTGTGGCTTCATATGGTCTTGCATGCCCCTGCAGGAGAGGCAAGTGCCCAGGCTCACCACAGAAGTTGCTAGAGGAGTGAAACCCAATGCCATCCCATCCCAGTATGGAGTGCAGCCCTAGGGATCATCCAACCTGCTTTCCGGACTCACTTATGAGCCTGGGCCACCAACATGGGAGTGTGCAGCGTTACCCACTGTGCCATCAGGCAGACCTAATTCTTCCTCTCATGTTCTGACTTCCTATAACAGAGCTAATTGCAGGATGTTTTTTTATTTATTTATTGAAATCTTGGATACACCTATGAGCGGATGCTCGTTGAGAGGTTCCACGTCATGTACATAAACAACAATGCAAGGAATTCAGGACAATATACACATAAAACATTGAGAGTACAGTAAACAGATAATGACAATATTAACATAAGGGTACATAAATCCAAGCCAAACTAGTAACTGCAGCAATGTGCAAAGTAAGCCTGCATCAGAATGAGAAGTAGGGGAAAAGGGGAAGAAGAAGTGGGGTAGACAGGACAGTGTGGACAGAGGGGGTAGGTTGGGATAAAGGGGTTGGAGATGGGGCTAAGTGCCACAGTTTGCCTATTCCGGGGATAGGGGCTGGGAAATGCTGGGATCAGTCAGTGGGTGTGTAGGATGACTCAACGGTAGCACGTGCAGGTACTCATATGAATAAGGTGTTGGCGCAATTTAAGTTTGAAGGATCCAAGCATAGCAGTGCCAGAGATGTCCAGTGGTAGTGCGTTTGTCCAGAGCGGTGCCTGGTACGCAAAGGCATGTTGTGCCATGGATGTGTGGCATCTGGGTATACAGAATGTTGTATAGGATGTGGTCCACCTGCCAATGGTCTGGATGTGGGCCTGCCCTTAGGGGCTTCAGCATACATACAAAACGGGGGACATGTGTCACCTTGAAGTTCCACCATATGCTTGTTTTAATTGAGCAAGACCCTCTGCACATCCAAGGAGTGAGGGTACACATAGAATCTGAAGCATGAGGCTTCCAAAAGAGCACCCTCAACTCCAAGGGCTGCTTGGGATGGAACTTAGAGACCACCCTAGGTAAGAATTTCACATGAGGGCAAAGGACCACTCTGTCCTTATGGAAGACTAAGCATGGAGACTCCACAAATAATGCCCGGAGCTTACTCATCTGCCTTGTAGTCATAATCGTGACCACGAAGGCAGTCTTCCAGGACAAGTGAGAGTGATCACACTTGTCCATCGCTTGAAGGGAAGCACCATGAGCTGTGACAGCAGCAACTTCAAGTTCCATGGTGGATGAGGTCATGCACTGATGGGTAAAGGTAGTCAAGGCCCTTAAAGAACCATCTCTTAGGCCACCAATGGACAATCAACCCTAACTTGCAGGAGTTATGAAGGAGGACCCCATTCTTTCCAGCAGAAAGAAACATCTGGAGCAGTGGGGGCACTGTCTGGAGGACATGTGATCGGGTGAAGGGAGGAGCCAGAAAAGCAAGAAGATTGTTCCAGGGTTGAGAATAAATGAGAGACTGGCAAGGCAGTATCTCCACAAGCAGTTAAGTGTCCTTGCTGGGCCAGTCTGCCATCACTAAAAGGAACCTTTCCTTTGACCAGGTCTGGGGGAACAACAGTGGCCATCTGTGTCATCTTCCCGTCAAGGTGGGAGCCCTATGGGTTATAAACATTCGATTGAGAGACTTGAAGTGACTGTTCTCTTTTTATTGGTTTCACTTCTGTTTTATGCTGCTATAAAAACTTGTAATTTTATCTTATTGTTTTGGGTTTGTGGGTGGGGTAGATATTTTAGTATACTGTATTTTAGGTGATGTGTGTGAAGATTATAAGTGGTCTGATTGCACTTGTTTTTATTACATACTAACATACTAAAATGCCCACAGAAAAGGCCTAACGGTCTTTCGCGTCTGCTCGTTTGGTCAGCCCCCACCCTGGGAGCTGACCTTGCTGCCCCCATCGCCTTCTCTGGCTTCGCCCTTCCCAGTTCTGGATATTCTCGCTGTATTGGATTTTGCTTCCAGAGCCCTTCCCCTGTACCTGTCCCACCCCCTCTCGAACCCCTCCACCATCTCTGCCTCCACCAGCCCCCTAGGCAGTGCATTCTATGGCTCCACCACCCTCTCAGTGAAGTAGCACCTCCTCCTTTTTCCCCTGAATTTTCCCCTTCCAGCTTCCACCCATGGCCTCTAGTGGCCCCCCTCCTCCTTCCTTCGAAGCACCCTGGCTTGCTAAAGTATGTGCTGGGGAGGCTTAAAGACAGTCAGGCAGTATTTTCCCACTAGGCTCAGGGAACTGCATCTTTTTGAGTGCCCCCCTTTGTCGTCAGATACCAGTATAAGGTGCCGAGCTTTAGGGATATTGAGGCGGCGAAGGGGGAGAACTGGGCCCGGTGGGGGAAGGGAAAGGGGAGGGTGGATTGAGGTTGTGGGGACCAGGAGATGCCCTGGGGTGAAATGGATTCAAGACAGGGGTATTCCTTATCTTGTCCCCATACCCAAGGGCTCCACAATAAGTGGGCAGGAGCTGAGGTCTTCCTCAACAACTCATCCTACCTGGACGGTGTTATGTAATGCCAGTTCTACTACGAACAAGACAGCTATTATAGCTGATCTTGTTGGAACAACAGATCTGGCATGCATCACCGAGATCTGGCTGGACGAAAATGCAGGTCCTGTATTGGCCTCTGCTGTTTCGTCTGGGTTCTCTGTGATACACCGCCCAAGGTTGGATTGCAGTGGCAGAGGTGTAGCCATTGTATTTAAGCAGAGCTGGGCCTTTTGGATGTGCCAGTGGGGCTCACCAGATCCTTTGAGTGTATTCTGGGAGAGGGTGTAGGTTGCGGGATACTCCTCATCTACTGTCCACCAAGTGATGGTAGAGAATACCTGCAGGAGATAGGGGACTTCATCATCAATGTGGTGTTGAAGTCTCCCAGATGGATAGTTCATGGGGACTTCAATGCCTGGGTCAACGATGAATTCTCACAATTTGGTCAAGATCTCCTCCAGCTAATGACGATGCTGGGCCTCACACAGGTGGTTACCTCCGCTACCCATATAGGGGTCACTCACTAGATCAGGTGTTCCTCCTAGAGATGGAGATCACAGATTTGGGGCGGAACCAGTCAGTTAGTCTGACCATCACATCATAAATTTCAGCTTTGAGGCTCCCCAATGGTTCTGCCCCTATGGAGATGGTCCAGTACCACTCTTTAGAGGAGTTACCCCAGATGGTCTAATGGCGATGCTGGACCTATTGGGATTATCGGGTGAATGCATGAGTCCAAGGGATCTCGTACTGGCCTATAATAGAGTGGTGAGAGATGCCCTGGATATGATTGCTCAGTTTGTGTTCCACCACTCACCCTTCACCAAGGATCCCTGGTTTGATGGTTCCTTGAAGGAGCTGAGGTGAGTTGGTTGAAGGATGGAGAGAGCATGGTGGAGGTCCGGCCTGGATGCAGACAGGTTTAGATTGATGGAATATTATAAGGGCTAGCAATCAGAAATCACCCATAAGAAGGTAGAACTTCTGTCCAGGGAGATTTCTGCTATGCAGAATCGACTGGCTCAGCTCTTCCAGACTGTTGACGGATTGTGCAATCCAATCTGTCTTCAACCTGGAGGAGCCTTTTCTAAGGCTAAATATGAGGAGTCTGCTCGATTCTTTGCAGATAAGGTTGCCAGAATCTGGTCTGGCATTGGCCGGCTCCTCCTATGAGGGACTGTGGAGGTCAGCGAGTGGTGGTGAGCACTCGGTCTGTCTGGACAGACTTTAGCTGGCCAGAATTCATGGACATTGTGAAGATTATCCATATTTTGTGCCCAACCAATTGTAGTTTGGTTCTGGGCCCTACACTATTAGTGGGTTGTATAGATGTTATCTGCCCAATCCTAGCTAAAGCGGTCTCGAGTTCCTTGGAGAGGGGCGTCTTTCCAGATTCTCTTAAGGAGGCAGTCGTATGACCACTCCTCAAAAAACCCTCCTTGGATCTAGACTGTCCCGTTAACTACCGGCCTGTCTCTAAACTGCCCTTTGTGGGTAAGGTTATTGAGGAGGGTGGTTGCGTTGCAACTGGATGATCACCTTGTGAATCACAGTTTCTATGATGCCCTCCAGTCTGGATTCAGGAAGAGACACAGCATTGAGACTGCACTTGTTCAAGTATTGAATGACTTCCTAATAGCGAGAGATCAGAAGGCTCGTACCCTTTTGGTCCTTCTTGATCTCTCTGAAGCATTTGATACTGTGGACCATGGTGTGCTTTTGGAGTGCTTGCTTTTTTTTTTTTTATTTCTATTTATCTTGTCTCCTTTCCTCCAACTCTGTATCATCAGGAGGTGCCAATGGAGTCCACTCCTGCTAACTGCCTTACCTGTACGAACTCGTTCCCCCATTCCACCGTGGTTTACCCCCAACTCAGGATGACGTGGGGCAGGGACACCCAAACACTTCACTGTCTTGTCAGGCTTGAGGCAGTCAGGCGGGGGGGGGGTACATTTGGGGCCAACTCAGTGCTCCATCTCCACGGAGTTGGAGGATGTTTTTCTTCCTTTTTATATGGGACATTACTTGCCTAGACATCAAGGTGACTGGTGCCGATGTCATGATGCCCCTCATCTGTGACTTCTTGGTGCTTGTTATGCCCCTGACCTCCACCTGGGACTAGTCAAGCGCCAAGTCATGACCCCCTCCTTCCCCGGGGAAGATGAGCTGTCCCTGGGATGCTCAAGCCTCTTCCCCCTGGCTGGCCCTCCAGTTCCCCGGGCTCATTCCTGAACCTGGGTCACTGGTGGCACAAGCGGAAATCCAAGCACTGTGCCAATGGGCCGACCTCGCTTGTGGCTTTTGTGTGGGCTGTTGGGTACAGTCCTTGAATGGTTTCAGTCTTTCCTCATGGACAAGTCTCAGAGGGTGGTCACCAGAATTTATTCCTCTGATGCCCTCCCTGTTCTGCAGGGTGCCAGAGGCTCCACATTGGCACCCATGCTGTTGCATGATCTATATGCTGCCAGTAGGATATATCATCAAGTGATATGGTTTGAGTTTTAACTGCTATGCAGATGATACTCAACTGTATACTGTATGTCCTTTCTGCCCAGACAGGTTGCTGCAGTCTTGGTGCTAAAGAACTGTCTCGCTGAGTTCAAGGACTGGATGAGCACCAGCTGGCTGAGACTGAATCCAGACAAAACTGAAGTGCTGGTAGTGGACCCAGGTCGTATGGGGGCTGGACACTGTCAGGCTTATGGCTTGATGGGGTTCAGCTCACTACCTCAGACCGGGTGCATAACCTTGGCGTTATTTTTGATGACGACTTGACCCTGAAATCTCAGGTGTTGGCTGTGGTTAAATCCTCATTTTACCATCTGAGGAATATTATCCGGTTGAAACACCTGGTTCCTCCTGATGACCTTCCAACATTGGTCCATGCCTTTGTCACCACCTGCCTTGACTACTGCAATGCCCTCTACCTAGGGCTTCCTGAGGTTGATATCCACCGCCTGCAGCTAGTGCAGAATGCTGCAGCCAGGCTTTGACTGGTACATCGAGGGCCAGTCAGATTACGCCTGTGTTGCACAAACTGCACTGGCTGCCTGTTCAATGGTGGATTACCTTTAAGGCTGGCTTGCTAGCCTTTAAAGCCCTACATGAACAGGCACCCAGCTACCTGCAAGATTTCCTGACTCCTACTGCCCCTCAGTCCTCTCGATCCACCAGCGAGGGATTGCTAGAGATTCCCAGGGTTCATTTAAAAATATCTTTTGCCTATGCTTTCTCTTTTACGGCACCTACCCTGTGGAATTCTTACCTTGTCAGTTAAGAAAATGCCTGACCGTCGATAGATTTAAACAGAGCTTAAAACATATTGTTTTATCTAGCATTCCCAGACGAAATTTAATTTATTGATATATTTATTGGTTTGCTGCTAATTTTATGTTGTATACTGTATGTTAATTATGAGCGCCTTGGTTTGGAAAAGGCTATATAAATAAAGATTTGATTGACTGACTGACTAGTGTTTCTTCTGCTTCTTCTTATGTTAATGAGAGGGACTCCATGTGGGACTGGAACACATACATTATGTGTGACCATCCCAATCTGCAACTGTATAAGGATTTCCTGGAAAACTTCCCTTGTCGACTCATCTTTTGGGTGGGGTTGATGTATTCCAAGTGCCCTCAGAAAAGTTATCACTGTGTTATTGTCTTTGGTTCCACGGTCTCCAAGGTGGTCTCTGTTTCCTGCATCCCTGGCACTGGGCTTCTGATCTTGCTACCAGGCAGTCCGTGGGGCCCCAGCCTAACCTTCAAGAGTCTCTGCTGCCTCTCCTCAATGCAGTGAAGAACCAGGGTGAGAGAAGGTGGCAAGCTCCCAAGTCATGGGTAAAACCCAGACGATACACACAGGCATTGTGTAGGTCAGTTATAGAAATATTAAAAATACAAAGAATGCACAATTTGAATCTTGGCTTCCTTTTCGGGCATGACATTGATTGACAATAAATGTTGCAACAGTACGATGAAACGACTCAAGTAGTGAAGCAAGTCATCACAAAACTCTGGCAGTATAGTTAGAGGTTAGAGTAATAAGCTGTGAATGAGCTTGATGCATCCAGCAGATCTGGGTTTGATTCTCACAACCTCTTCTTGCATACTGTTTGACTCTGAGCAAGTCACATAACCACCACCTGTTGCGGGTTACCCTGAAAACAGGCACTTGTGCCTAGTGGGCCTTACCCACTTACCAAATGATAAAAATCAAGCAAAAGCCTGAAAACTGAAAATAAAATTGCCCAACACTGCAGAAACTGTGAAAGAGATGACCATTCTTTTCCAGTGGAAAAAAGACCTGAAACGAGGTGAGGGACACAGACTTGAGGACATGTGATTGGGTGATAGGAGGAGTCAAGCAAGCTAGAAGTCTATTCTGGGGATTGAGTGTGCTCTGTGGAAGTGTAGATAGTGAACTGAGACTACAGAGGTTGGTAGAATCACACAACACCCTCACCACTGTCTGTGTGTTATAAGGCTGGATAACAATTCTTGTCACTCTGAATTCATCCAGTCTGGACTCACATAAGTTAAATGTATCATTTGTGGCTCACCCTTTCCCTCCAACTGTGCTGCAGGCAATACTTTACACTAGCCTGGCATAATTGAATCAGAACTGCAGAAACCATCAGCAGCATTGCCACGTGTAGAAAATAGCTCCGAAATGGCTCTTGGACACTTCTGTAAATGGAGAGGTACCGGCACATCAGGTGCTATAAAAATCTATTATTGTGGTGTGTTGCACTTTGAAATGTTTTTGCCCGGAAAGGTTCCACTGTTGAAATGGAACGTACCATTGACAAGGGTGCCCAGGGGTATTATGTAGTTAGGGAAATTGATCACTGAATGGCAGTTTATGGGTGGATAAGCTATACAATGCAGGAAGATTCCCCATGGAGACACACATACATATGGACGGTCTTTGCTTCCTTCATGTTCCTGCGCCCTCTCAGCCTTTCAAAAACCTGCAATAATCCAGAAGAAAAAGAAACTGAAAAGGATGCGAAAAAGTTACTTTCATCTCTATTCCTGAAAGATAAGCATGATTTTTTTGGGGGGAGGGGGGTGTTGGGTACAAAATGTCCATGGGTCCAGATTTGGAAGTCAAAATTCTTCCCAGTCCAAACTGTGGAAGTGAATACAGAGAACAATTATTAGAAGTTTGTATTATCTATTTATTCCTGATAAAATACACTTTATTTTTGGGAAAGCATCACTTATTTTTGTCTTCCATGTCTACAAAACTTTTGGGAGTCAAATACCTCCCCACCCCCCATTAATTGTAAAAGCTTTTACCTTATTTGTTGAAATAAAAAGCTTTCAAAAGGTGTTTGAAACCCGCAGTAGCTTCAACAGAACACGATTTCCCTAAACACATGTGATTACCATGACCCCTCCCTGCAGTGGCGCAATCATTCCTATTACACTGGGGAAGAGGGTTGGCAGGCAAATATCTCTGTACATGGTTTGTAAGGCCTTTTT
Source organism: Neoceratodus forsteri (assembly GCA_016271365.2). Taxonomy (NCBI): domain Eukaryota; kingdom Metazoa; phylum Chordata; order Ceratodontiformes; family Ceratodontidae; genus Neoceratodus; species Neoceratodus forsteri. The sequence continues at coordinate 1,412,214,949 of CM057459.1, forward strand.
GCACATTCAGTCCTGTTTAATGCCAATCCAGCCTAAATTACTTCATGGTGATTTGCATACATTACCCATGATGCTTTGTGCTGTGGGAGATATGCATAATTTTGTATTTCTTTGAAAATGTGCCTTTATTGCCAACATCTTTGCTTTACTTTTCTTGCATTTGGGCTATTTTTCTTTTAAAATACTTTTCGATTTTAAGCTCACCATGACCCAAACCACTGACATCATGCCCCCCCCATTCCAGGTGGAGGCTATAGCTCTGGCACACTGATGAGTTCTAACAAGGAAGAAATGCATCTGTGAGCTGCTGTTTTCAGCTTTTGAGACTGTTTGTGAGACCTTGTGACAGAATACAGTCCTGTTTAAAGTCACACCATGGTGATTGCAGATACAGTGGTAGCCAGGGCTTAAAGTGAGTCGGGTGTGACAAGGTCTCAGACCTGGCAAAACATTTTGAGGGATTTGGGGGGTCTCATAGAGTCTCAAAGTGGCCATTACTCCATGTTTGTTTCCCTTATCATTACTTCAAGAGGGCAATATGACCCTTAGTTCCTTTGTCCCTCAATTTCCTACAGTATCATATTTTGTGCCAGCATTTTTAATTCAATTCAGTTTTATTTTTCTACTGGAAGATATGTGAGCAAAATGCCCATTTTCACAAATGTCCAGTGTTACAAAAATTTGATAATACAGAGAAAAAGGTAAAAACACTATTTGCAAAAGTTTACAGTATTTACAATAGAACAGTGTATATGACAGGATCATCTAGAATAGAAAGAAAAACAGAGCACACAACAACAGAGCCAATATACAGATACTTATAAACTCTAAGGTAACTGACAGGTTGGTGGACATTTGGGGGGGGTTACCTACAGGGGCAGACACAGGTGATGGATTGGAGGAGATGGTCCTTGAGGGAGGAGGTGAATGAGCCAGTTGAACTACAGGCCTGAAGTTCAGGGGGTAGTTTATTGTAAAACTTGGGGCCCTTGTATCTGTTAGAGTTCTGCACATGCTTGGTGTGGTAAAAAGGGGTGTCGAAGATATGACAGGCGGCCCCTCTGGCAGTGCATTTGGGAACCCATAAGGGGGGAAAGGGAGTTAACGCTGATCGGCAGTAGGTTATGGTGAACTTTGTGTAGGAAAGAGATCATTTTAAGTTGGAACCTGCCTTCAAGGGTTAACCAGTTGAGGGAGACATAGAGAGTACAGTGATGGGTCATCCAGGGGAGGCCAGTCACAAAGCGTGCAATATTATTGTATGTAGTCCTGAGTTTGGAGAAAAGGTGGGATGTGCTGGGGGGGGGGGAGTAGACAATAGAACCATACTCAAGGAGGGGCAGGAGAAGGGAGCTGGCGAGGTGCAGTCTGGAGATGGGGATAAGGAACTTTCTGATGCGGCATAAGAGACCTAGCCTCATATGAATTTTCTTGATGAGGTTGGTCATATGGATTTTGTAGGTCAGGTGAGAGTCTAAGTATTTATTATTTAAAACTGGATAATAACGCAAAGGCAAAGTCCACATTATGAAGGAAAAAAGGACTTTCACAACAGTAGTCCATTCATCTTTTTATAATTATGATCCTTATAGACCTGGCTTTTTTTGCACATTTTATGCACTGGTAGCAGTCATCCTAAACTTCCCTCTTACTTTAGAACTCATGGTACCACATTAAGGTACTGTAAAACTTTATCCACACCTCATTACCATTCGTATCACAGACAAGAAAACCTGCACCTGCTTCCTAAACACAATAAGACAATGCTTAAACTAATACTAACATACTATGAAGCCAGCAAAATAGGCCCTATGGTCTATAGAGTCTGCTCGATGGTCAGTGCCTATGCTGGGCACTGATTTTAGTCCTTCCTCCCAACCACACAAGGACTATTTTCCAGTGGGGCTCCTGGATGTACCCCCTATCTATCCCAGCCTTTCCTGAACTCCTCCACCATAGTAGTAGCAGCAGCCACCAGCTCTCTGGGCAACGCATTCCGAGGCTCCACCACTCTCTCACTGAGGTAGTGCCTCCTTGTTCCCCTCCCCTCAGCCTCCCCATCCAGCTTCATGGGGTGTCCCCTGGTGGCCCCCGGTTCCCTTAGCTGTAGGACCCCCTCAAGGCTTACCCTATTGACCCCCTTGAGATACTTGAAAACCTCTATCATATCCCCCCTGTCTCTCCTCTCCTCCAATGAGTATAGGTTGAGCTCCCCCAGTCACTCCTCAAAGGGCATTTGCCCTAGCCCCAGCACCATCCTAGTCGCTCTCCTCTGTACCCTCTCCAGTAACGCAATGTCCTTCTTTAAGTAGAGGTGCCAAAACTGCATGCAGTATTCAAGGTGTGGTCTAACCAGACTATTGTACAGTGGAAAGAGTACCTCACTACTCCCTGAGGTTACCCCCCTGGCTATGTACCCCAGCATTTTATTTGCTTGTGCCGTCACCCTTCTACGCTGCTCTGAGTTGTTCATTTTGGCATCCACCACCACCCTGAGGTCTCTCTTCCCCCCTTGAAACTTGCAATGTCCCCGCCCCCAAGGTGTAGATGAGTCGGGTTTTTGGCTCCCAGGTGAAGAACCCTGCATTTCTCAGCATTAAACCTTAGTTTCCAGATTCTTGACCACCTCCCTAAAATTTCCAGGTCCTCCTGGAGATCCAACTTTCCCTCCGCCTCATCCACCACCGCCCACAGTTTAGAGTCATCCGCAAAGAGACTCATCCTGCTCCTGATACCTTTTCTGATGTCCATGACATAGGCATTAAATAGGAGCGGACTCAGCACCGACCCCTGTGGTAACCCACTTATGACTAACCTTGAGGATGAGACCTTCCCCACCACCCTCACTCTCTGTACCTGCCCCGCCAGCCAGTTTCCTATCCACCTGCCCATCCTCCCCACCAACCCCATACTCTCCAGCTTCTCCAGTAGCCTATGATGTGGCACGGAGTCAAAAGCCCTGATGAAGTCCAAAAAGAGGATGTCTACTGGCCTGCCCTGATCCAGCACCCTTGTCACCCCTTCATAGAACTCCACCAGATTTGTCTGGCACAATGAGATACCACATTAAGAGGAAAAGTTCAGGATTGCTACCACTGCACTATCCAAGATGCTTTGGAATAGAAGGCATGCATAATTTTGTATACTGTTACAGCTGATGCCCATGTTAGTTATACAGACTATAACATGTCACTCTATGATGCTGTCATCCCAACCCTCCTTGCAAACATCATCGTGCATCCCATCACTGACTCGGTTGCTCTACAAGTCAGGAAATTGATGGATTCTCAAATTTATTAGTATGCTGTAAAATGGCAATGAGCCAGCACCTGGTGTTGGTTGGGTCAGTGTGACTACATTAGGGGAGGAGCAGAAGCGTAATGGGCTGGCAAGAGACATGGAGGAAGGTGTCTCACTGACTAGTCTGGATAATGGTTGCCATAATAGTACCACTGGTCCCCATCAAGGTAAGAGGTCAAAGGGGTGGGCTGCCTGAAAGAAAATAATTGTTGCATTATGAGAATGGGAGAGATGGGCTAGGGTGGGGTCAGCTGGATAGACACTGTCAGCTCCAGGCATTGTTCTAGGAACATACGAACATACGAATATGCCAGCAGAAACAGACCACCCGGTCTATCAAAGTCTGCTGGAGTGTGCAACTAGCACCCCTAGTTTGCAGCTGCCCCACCCCTTTGTCATCCCACTGCCGCCCCCACCCTCACTCTCCCCTGTTCCCTGTCTCATTCCCTTTTATAGCTGTTCATAGACTTACATGATGCCACCCATTCTGGTAGTGCATTCCATTTTGCTGTCACCCTGTCCGTGAAATAGAGTCTCCTCATTTCCCTCCTAAATCTTCCCCCCTCTATTCTTCACCCATTCCCCTGGTGTCCCACCCTCTGCTTAGCTTAAGACCCCATCCTTACTGATACCCCTCAGATACTTGAATGTCTCTATCATGTCCCCCCTGTCCCTTCTGTCCTCCAGGGTGTACATATTCAGGTCTCCCAGCCTACTCTCACAGTCTCTCCCCTCCATTCCACATAACATCTTTGTTGCCCTCCTCTGCACCCCCTCCAGTAGCCTGATATCACGCTTCAGGTATGGCCTCCAAAACTGCACACAATACTTCAAGTACAGCCTTACCAGTGACCTGTAGAGGGACAAGATCACCTCTCTTTGCCTGGACGAAAATCCCCTCCGCAGGAGCTGACAGTTTTTATATTATTTTTACTCTAGCAATCTCAGGGAAACTGGGGAAAGTTGGAGGTGTGTGTGGGAACACGAATACTGAATACCATGAATAATGGGCATGTTATTCATTTTCTGTTCCTGAATAACAAATAACCTATTATTCATGGTATTCTGAAAATACTATTCATTACTCACATACTCCTTTCTTGTACCGTAAAAAATACCCTGTGGAGGCCCCTTCTGTTTTTCAGTTCTCTTTATGCACCTCTAATGCTTGCAGGGATATACCCTTGTCTGCACCGGTCAGTCTCTCCCAGTCCCTGCTCTCCAAGCCTACCTGCACAGGTAGTATGCCCCTTGGTTTACTGCCCAGGAGTGGAAAGACTGAGATCCCCAGTCCTTGCCAGTTGTTCTGGTATGTGGAGGGCAGAAGGAGATGGGAGTAGTCGGTGTCATGCTGCACAGCCTGGAGGGTATTTTCCTTGCAGGCTTCCCCTAGGGGAGTGGACATGCAATTACATCAGCACTCCACCATGTGCACTCCCACACATAATATGTAGATGTCTGCCACTTCCCTTCCCCACATCTTGTGATCCCAGGCTCCCTCACCTCAGTCCACTGCTAGCAGTCAGGCATTTGCCGAGCTCCGCAGCCCTCCCTAACCAGAGGGAAGAAGTCCACCGGATGCTCATTCTTCCCCTCCCCCTACCCTGGCCGACCCTCTGATGCCTTGGGCTTGCTCTTGAACCTGGGTTATCAGCGCTGCAAATGGTAGCTCTACTGTTGCACTGGTGGGCCAGCCTGGAGAGCCCTATCACTTGATAAAATTAGGTGATTACTTTTACAGGTATGAAGAGTTTATGAAGGACAAGATAGTTTACCGGCTGGCCCGGTGGCATTGAGGGTTAAGGCACTGGTCGCCACACCTCATGCCGTGGCAGTTACCCGTGTTCGGGAGCAAGATCAGGCCGCTGGGTCAGCAAGGGAGGAGAAGGTTGGAGCATCCGTAGGCAGCTCACCTTCTTCTGGGGAAGGAGGGATGCAGGGGTTGGCAACAGGGTGCCTCCCAGTGGTGGCTGGGCAGTATTGAGTTGGCTTCTGGCTAGCAACTGGGATGCGGAGCATGTCAGACGTCAGCTGGAGTGTGCAGGGGACCATACATGTTCATACCCAGATGTAATTGCACATTCGCGCTTGCCGTGGGAGTGTTGGGGCAGACCTCATGATCATGAACAAGGAAACACCCCGAGCCTTGGGAGGGCAACGACGCCCTAGTTCCCCACCCACCACAGGACTCCTGCCACCAGGTTCCTGATCCTCCATGCCACAGCCTGACTAATGCAGCAATTGGATTTCAAGGAGTGCCATAGTAGTGGAGGCGGCCCCGCCTCGGGGCGGTACAAGCCAGGGGGTCACTGTCGGGTAAGGGCTGTGAAACGGAGCTCTGGAAGAGGACCCTGGGTGGGGGAATCTCAGGCAGGGCGGGAGCAGCCAAGGGACATCTGAGAGAGTTCCCCAGGCTCAGCAACCAGAGAGAAAAAGAGTAAAAAGATATTTTATCAGTAGTATTTACATTAAAGAGATTTTCCAGTTTACAGTGGCAAATTCACAGTTGACAGCAGTAGAACTCAGCTACTCAAAAGTTTAACAAAAATAAAAAATTTCAGGCCCTTCTATTTTTTATTACTGAAGACATTTTCATTAAAACAGGGACTTTTCTCCTTAGGCTCCATCTATTCATGCTGCTTATACCTACTCTGAAGTCATAATCCTCGGCTGTGACAACATAAACTGTTGCCGTGGGAATCACTCTTCTGTCACAAGCAGAGGCTTATGACTCAGGGAAGGAAACTCAGCAGGGAAAGGGGAACTGTAAGAGGTGAAGAGCCTGATTTCCTGCAAAAATCTTCAGTAATCAAGAATGGAATGTTCTGAAATTCCATCTTCTTGGCATGTTGTAAGATTTGAGCCCTGCAGTGCCAAATGTAATTTATTTTTCGGAAATTGGCAAATCATTGAAACATGAGGTTGTCACTTTTGAGAAAACTTGAAAACCTGGGGCGGATTGGCAAGGGTGGTGCAGGACTTGCATTAAGCCCTGCCACCACACTAAAATCAACGGTGCATCAACTGGATTTGCAGCAACTCGTCTGATTTTTAGTAGGTCAGATGCAGTTGTGATAGCTACCCGATTTATGGCAGCTCGTGCCAAATATTTGCACAAGCACCATAAAGAGGGTCTCCGGATTGCTGCAAAGCTGGACCACAAAAATTGGTCTGACTTGTGGCAACTGCACACGAGATGTAAAACTTCGTTTGATTGCGCAGCCAGGTGCACCACATCTTTGGCACACATGGGGCTTGTGGCAATCAAGCCACTTTGAAAATCTGGTGCGTACTGTGTTTAGGCCCAATTATAACATAAATAAATATATATATGTATGAAGAACTGATCATCAGTTTGCAACATTGTACCTGTAAATATAAGGAATAATGCATGGGCAACCATACACAACAGGCCTGTGTTTCTACTGAGAGGCTGAGATAACAGCCCAAGGACCTTGACAGCGAAGCTTGAGAGGTTCATGCTGCTATTTCAACCCCGAGATAGAAACACAGGCCGAGCTGTGTATGGTCACCCATAGTTATTTTTTTATAGTATATGGTTTTGAATGAGTGAAATGTGTGCTTAATTAGAAAAAATATTTTAAACATACTGGGTGCCATGACTTTTCCTTTCTTTTTCAAGTGAAGCACTAAAGTCAGCATGAGCTGGGTACAGCTGCATTGATTATAGAACATGCTGAACAAAATTTTTAGAACATGCACACCAACTTAGAATGTGCATAACAAGGATTTTGAAGCCTCTGATTTCTATATACAATAAGGGTTTAATCATATACTATAAATCTTTTTTTTTATTATTTTTACTACTTGCATACTATTTTGACACCAGGCAAAACACTTTGACAACAAAATACTCTCTAGGTGCAATTATTTCAATTTATATTTAAGCAATAAGGCATGATAGGGTGTGCATTATTGTCAGATAACAGCACACCTCAGGAAATTATGCACGAGGTAACGCAGAGTGTCTTAGGCTCCTGACCAGTGCAGTTATCCCACAGTTACGCACACCCTGGAGTGCCTTATTGTGATTGTAAAAAGGTTCCTCTGATTTTTATTTTAAAAACTAAGTAATGCAGTTCAGAAATTTACATAGATCTAACCCCTGCTGTTGTGCTGGAATAAATACAGTCATGTGATCACATCTGACCAATCACAAGTTTGGTTTCTTTTACCCATTTCATGATTTATACATAGTATCTAGTTAGAGGCTGTTGTGTCTGGGGATCCACAGACTCCAAAATGTTGTTAAACCACAGTTCAAGGGTCAAAAAAGTTGTTGTACCACAGTTGAAAGGTCACAAAAGCTGCTGTATGCCAGTGGTTACATCATGACTGTGATGCAACAACTTTTCAACCTCAAGCCATTACGAATTCAGCCCATGCTGAGTCCTGCCCTCCAAAACACAAACTCTCCTGTTTCTCTGTAATTTATACAAATGTGTGTGTGGGGGGACTCTTGTGGAAATGTTTCTATTTATTTCTAGGAACCATATACTTTAAAACAATAATAGGTGGCGGCTGATCAGCACAGCAGTAGTGTTACCCTACACTATGCCAATGCCCAGGTATGGGAACGAGCACAGGTCATCAGGTTCAGCTGGAGGGGGGGGTGGAGGGCAATTAAGTGTGCCAGAGCATCTGCCCCTCTGAGGAGGAAAGGTTCACTTGCTCCACTCCTGCACTGCCACTAGAGTGACCATAGGAGGCAGTGCAGTTGTGAGCAGTTACGTGGGTGGGAGGAAGGACATTGGTTGGTGCTGTACTGCACTGTGCAGCAGTGCTGCTGACATCCTGTGGGAGTGGGCTAAAACTGGAAACACCCCAGCCAGGCAGGATGAATTCTGGCCTCCACAGGCTGTCCACCGCAATATTAGCCCCTACTCTGGAATCTGGATTTACTCCACGGTGAAGATAGGAAGCTCCACCAACCCTGCCACAGGGGTCAAGCCATGGGGAAGTTGGAGTGAAGAGTATGACCTAAAGGAGGCAGGTGACAGGGCTGGTGGTTTGGTAAGAAGGGGCTGGTTGGAAAGAAGTGGGCATAAATAGATAAACAAAAATATTAGCAAACCCACTGCACAGACAAGGCATGTGTTTCTATTCTGGGGTTTTGTGATGTCGCCACTCACCCAGGCTAATAGAAACAGTCACAGGACCAACCTTTGCAGTGTCAAAACTGTGTCTGTTTTATTCTAATTCTATTCACAGTTGACCAGTCAGTTGTTACTACTATAGAAGGATGTCAGCTTCATTCATCACATCAGTGTACTGGAATAAAGGTGAGCATAAGCTGCTCTGCCGTGAGACCACCATCTGTTCTGTGTAATTCTTAAACTGCTACTTTTGTGGGTGCTAAGGGGAGGAAGGAGGTGGGGCTCTTGGCTGTGTTGGGTGGGGGGACTATTGAATCGGGAGGGCTTGACATGTATTGTGTGAGGGTGTGGGGGAACAGCTATGATACAGGCCGGGGATACAGGGAAGGGGGGAAGATTAGCACAAGACACTGCCATGGGACTATATTCTTTCTGTATAATCATTAAACCACTACTTTTTGGGGTGTATGGGAGGAGGAGGTGGGGGCTAGTGGGTGTGTTGGATGGGGGTTTTACTGACTTGGGAGGAGGCTTGTTGTGTATTGTGTGATAGTGCAGGGGCCAGCTATGATATAGTGGGGAGATGACATAAGGTGCCCCAATATGGGACCATCTTTCTTTTGTTTTATATTTACCTTTTAGGGGCTATGGGTTGAGGATTAAGGTTGGGGATACAGAGGGTTTGGGTGAGGGTTGGAGGGTTATTTAATAGCTGAGGGTGGTAACTGCTTAAGGATATTAGGATAGTCTGATGTTGGATATGAATCCACATCAGATGGTAAAACCGGATGTCAGATTTGAATACAGATCATCCTAATATCTGAGCATCCTGGGGTATCCAAGCAACCCTAATATAAATACAACTGAACCTAGTGTACTGTTGTATATAAAACGGGCACTTCTCACAGAGACAACAGTATTAGCAAATCTAATGGCTATAAAACTGTGGTGCCCTGGGCATAATGAGTCAATGCGTAAAAAATGACTGCTTAAACAGGTGATTTTTCAGCTTGGTGAGGGTTCTAGGAGAGCCAGATACAGTAAATCCACTGCCCTCAAGGAAAAAGAATTCCATTTTGTGTACTTACAGTTGTGATCCCTGGTGATCCTGTGAGCTTCATACCGACTGTGGAATATTCAATACTCCATTTGAAGTCGTCCCAGGGCAGTCAGGAGGGTCAGAGTGGACACAGAGCAATCCCAATTGCTCCAGAGTACTGCAGAACACAAAGAGAGGAGAGGAGAGAGATATTGTCAGATACGGTTCCCATGGTTACTGACTGGAGCACTCCAGCAAGGCAGACTGATGTGGATGTGGTGGTTGCATGTTAGTACTGTGATCTAGGAGCCCCGCCCCCGTCAAGTCAGGAGCTCAAAGGGGATGCTAGGCTCTGTAGCATAACATGATGCTGCTGGCACTGACAGGCTCTATGGTGATGGCTGAGGGTTTTTGAGTGCTTTCTACCCACTGATTTCCTCATATCATATTAAAATCCTAAGCTGGTTTTTGGTCCTGATCAACTGGACTTTAGGATTATTAAAAAGGTTAGACATTCTATAGCAGAACCTTTGACTATTTTATTTAATTACTCTCTTTGTAATGGTGTTTTCCTGAGATTTGGAAGAGTTCTACTATTAAACCTAATTTTAAAACTGGTCCCAGGTCCAGTATTAATAACTAGTGTCTGATGTCTCTTTTAGCCCCTCTCTCAAAAATACTTGAGAAAGTTGTATTATATCAAGTTACTGACCATTTGGAAAAGTATAATTTATGGACAGATTCACAACATGGGTTTGGACCCTATCATAATACTGAGACTGCCTTGGTGAGGTTCACAGCCAAGCCACCAGAGCTATTGATGAAGGAAATATGCGCAATAGCATCTGTGGACCTCACCAAGGCATTCGATCTTGTGGATCATACTGAACTCCTTAATAGTCTATCCGGTGTTTTCTTTTCTGGTGAGGTGATTGCTTGGTTTGGAGACTATTTGTCTCATAGAAGTAAAAAAACAGCGGTTAATGGGGTTTATTCAAAACAGGCACAGTTATGGTGTGGAGTCCCGCAGGGCTCCATACTTAGACCATTTTTATTTTCTGTTTTTGTTAATTCTTTGTCAACTATTTTTTCTAAAACTGAATTAATTCTTTACACAGATGATCTGGTATTACTCTGTTCAGGGGCCAATTTATCAGCTCTTAAGGAGTCCTTGCAAACAGATTTTACTTTACTGCATCTTTGGTTTGATTTACATAAAATGGTAATGAATTCTGTTAAGACTAAAACAATGTTTTTTACCACTCACAAGAACTCCCCTGTCTCTGAATTTAATATTCTTGATAAAGATGATTTATTAATTGAGTATGTTAAAGCGTTCAGATATCTGGGGATAATATTGGAGCCTTGTTTTTCATTTGAAGCCCATATTATGGACTTAAAGGGGCACTGTCAGCTTTGCCCCTTTGTTTTATGATTAAAAGGAGCAGTGTGCCTCTTGGCACCCATCTATCGTAAATGCACCCCAGAATGCCCTACATGTACAAATTTACAGCCTTTTGGCCAGTTTTAAGATTTTCAAAAATATGTTTACATAAAATTAAATACAACTCACGCGTCCCAGAAGCACAATGTGTTAGAGAATGCGCCTCTGGCAGGCTGTCAAAACAGTGATTTTTTGAGAACGAACCCGAGATAGAATAATAACCCTGCTCCTCGTGAAGAAATAAGATGTTGCTGGTAACTCCATTGAAAAAACCAGCGCTCTACAGTGCACAATTTTTAATTTCTAGTACTTGCCGAAATCTCGCACCTGCGCTTCAGAAGTGCACTCTTGCGCATACCGGGATCTCTGTTCCTACCTCTGAGAGCAAATGCGTGTGATTTCGGCAACTACAAGAAATTAAAAATTGTGCATTGTAGAGCGCTCAGTTTTTCAATGGAGATACCAGCAACGTCTTCTTTCTACACGAGGAGCAGGGTTATTATTCTATCTCAGGTTCGTTCTCAAAAAAATCACTGTTTTGGACAGCGCTCATGCCAGAGGCACATTCTCGACCACATTGTTCTTCTGGGACGCGGTGAGTTTTAGTCGACCCGAGTGTAAACATATTTTTTCAAAAATCTTAAAAACTGTCCAAAAAGGCTGTAAATTTGCACATGTAGGGGCATTCTGGGGTGCATTTACGATAGATGGGTGCCAAGAGGCACACTGCTAGTTTTAATCATAAAACGAAGGGGCAAAGCTGACAGTGCCCCTTTAATTAACAGACTTCATAAAAGATTGGGCCTTCTTTTTCGGATAATAAAATATCTTACTGTAGAGACTAGAACCATGCTTACCCATAGTCTTCTTTTCTCTGTTATTGACTATGGATCAATAGTTTATTTCTATACCTCAGGAAGATTGTTAAACAAACTCCAGGCAACCTATCATTCAGCTATACGTTTTGCAACAGGACAGCTGAGTACGACTCACCACTGTTTATTATATAATTCATTTAAGTGTCTCTCACTTATTGAGAGATTTAATAGTAGGTCCTTACTTTTTGCTTAAAATTAGGTTGGGACTTCTTCCTAACAGTATTTCAAGCCTGTTTCAGTTATTCCCAATGTATCAAACACTCACCTTCAAAGTAAACACTCTTTTCAGATTCCATTTTTCCATACTGTATTTGCCCAAAAGTCTGTGACCTTTGTAGCTCCAAAGCTTTACAATGACTTACCCTGTAATATGTAAATTGTCAAAAATTTCTACATTTAAGATAGCACTCAGAAGAAATTTGTTTGTAAACTCTGTTTGTAGGTGCTTTACTTAGTTTCAATTATGATGCAATTGTTTTATATTGTTCTGGCTAAGTCTTTAATATTTAAATGTGTTTGTATTTTGTAATGTCTTTATATGCTTACAGTATGTACAGAAACTGGATGTCTGTGAAATGGGCATTGCCAGAGACCTTTTCAGTATATATTAAAAATGAAATGAAATATCATTCTCAGACCGTTAGGGATCATATACTGTGCATTCATGCTGATAGTATGTCTACTGCTCATTTCCCAGTGAGGGTCTACCATGTGTCTGAGTGGGGTGGCAGTTGATGATGGGAGACATCCAGCCTAGATCATTTTCTCCTGTGCTCTGTGCAGTGCTCTGGCTCCCACTGAGGTGCCACACCGTCTTCCAGATAGTGCTGTTAGCATACAAAGCCATACATGGGCCGGGTCTGAGCTACTTGAAAGTCTTCATAGCCTTATATACAGCTGGTTGTCCTGTGGTTTTATTAAATACAAACGTGTAGTAAAAGACATTATAGATCGAGGGAGCACTCCCAACCAATCTGAGCACTCCTTTCCCCTGTGAGCAAGACACTCTTTTTTTAAAAATTCAAAATGCTTTATTTATTTTCACTCAGCCAAAAGAGGCCATTATAATACATAACAAGACAACATACAATACATTGTACATCAGGAAAAACAGGTCCACCCCTACCACCCTACCACCCTACCACCCACATCGTAGTATCAGCATATTTAACAGACTACTGGTGCATCCCACAAACATAGAAGGAACCATTTATATAGAATACAGAGTTTGTAACCTGCTCCAGTATTTGTCCGACTTAGGCAAACGGTTATGCACAATAGCAATTACTTTTTCCACTGAAAGGTTAAACAAAAGCTCCTGCAAACACTCTGAATAGGTTATGATTTCACTATCCAGCCACTGTCGAAGTACTAGCTTGACCGACACTGCCATCATGGCCAAGTGGTACCTCCTCTGAGTGACAGATATGAGGAGTAGTCCCCACAAGACAGGCGGCCGTCTCTATGCCATCAGCTATTCCCAGTAAGGGGTCAGCTTCTGTTTAATGAGGACCAGAGCGGGGCAACTTTTGGGCAGTCCCAAAAATGTGATATAGAGTACTCACATCTTGCATGCAATGCCTGCAGGTTGGGAAAGGGGACCTGTTCATCTTAGCCATTTTGGCTGAGATAAAATACGTATTATTGAGTATCTGGGTTGCATCAATCTCAGCCTATCTGGAGACATAAACCTGTGAGTATCCTTCCAAATCCTTGGCCAGTTGAGTGTTATCTCTGGGAATTAAGCATTCCAATAGGTGGAAGATCCATCTAGTTTTGGGAAGGCTCTCTCTAGCAACATAGTGTAGATGCCCAAGAAAGCATGAGGTTCTGTGGCAATTATGGACAGTGGTTGCAGGAACCTTCCCTCACCTTTTGTTTCTTGCCTTAATTGTGAATTAATCAGCATATGTCTAAGTTGAAACACTTTGAAACTCAGTTGGGTCCCTAGGTTATGACATCTGATGATATCACCTGATGTCAAAACCTGTCTGTTATCCCACAGATCAGCTATAGGGATTCCTGCCAACTGTGGTAGCCAGGACGCCTTGACCACTCCCCACCCCTCCCCATCTTAAAATTCAGATTACCCGCTAAAGTTTGCCCAGGATCCTGAGTGTGTCTGTAGGACAAACAAGCACATAACTGAGTGTGGGCCTTTACAGAGACCTTGATCGGTGTGTTGGCCAGTGCTAATGGGAGTAGTCTGAGGGTATATGCAGAACAGCAAGGGAAAAGGCCCTGCAATAAGATCTTTTCCAATATGAGCCACAATGGCCTGTACTGATCTGGGCTTACTTCTTCCGTTCCTCCCAGCCATCTCAGGTATTTCGCAGCACTTGCCCAGTAATAAAGTTTGAAATGGGAAGTCTCAGCCCCCTGATTTTGAAAGGCAGCTAACACTATAAGCCCTACGGGCTTGCTTGCCCTTCAGATAAAGTTAGCAAACAGGGAGTGGATCTTAGAGAACCAGGTCTGTGGTAGCCATAAATCCAGCATGTTAAGGGGTAGAAAATGCATGGTAATATATTCATTTTAATTAAACTTATTCTGCCCAAAGTGACAGTGGCAACATTGTCCATCTATTTAAGTCCTGCTGAATTACCTGCACCAGGGTCTCCAGATTGCATTCCCTCAGGGATTTGGGCTCTAGTAAGAAAGATACCCAAATATTTAAGCTTCTTATGTTCCCATCGTAAACCTAAGCCCTCAACCTCCCTCTTGTGGGTGACCATGTTGACAGGGAAGACTATAGCTTTTTCCAAGTTCAACTTATAATTTGATAACACTCCAAATTCCTGGATCCGACTCAAGGTCTTGTTAATCGAGGCCCTCGGGTTTGATAAATGGAGAAGTATGTCATCAGCATATGCTGATAGCTTGAATTCTTGAGTGCCTATTGTTATCCCCTGGATCTCTGGGTCCATTTTAAGCTGTGCCAGGAGGGATTCCAGATACAGATTGAATAAAAGAGGATAGGGGTCAACCCTGCCTAGTTGCCAGAAGAGGGAAATAGGAAGAGACGGTTCTGTTGCAGTATATTTGGGTGCTAGGTTTAGTATACAGGGCCTTGATCCATTGCACAAAGAGGGAGGAAACCAAACCTGAGTAGTGTTCTCAATCAATCAATCAATCAAGCTTTTATTTATATAAGGTGCCTTCAATGCTCAGAGCCTTTACATTCTACATTAAAACTCACCACATATCATAAAACACTTATAAAACGTATTAAAACACATACGCATAAATTCAAAATTCATTACATTCCTGAGGAAGCCTGGTTAAATAGATATGTCTTAGAAGATTTTAAAACCCTCCATGGTCTGGCTTTCTTGTATCTGGTGATGTAGAGAATTCCACAGGGTAGGAGCCATAAAGGCGAAAGATCTTCCTCCCAATGTTTTAAGGGATACTCTGGGAATCTCTAGCAATCCCTCACCAGAGGATTGGAGCAAGCAGGAGGACAGTAAGGACACAGGAGCTCTTTCAGGTAGTGGGGACCCTGCTCATGTAGGGCCTTATAGGTCAACAACGTGACCTTGAAGGTGATCCGCTACTGTGCTGGCAACCAGTACAGATCACGCAGCACAGGTATAATATGACTGGATCTAGAAGCTCCAGTTAGCAACCTGGCCGTCGCATTCTGCAATAGTTGCAAGTGGCGGATGTCCACCCCCGGTAGCCCTTGGTATAGGGCGTTGCAATAATCAAGACAACTGGTGACAAAGGCGTGGACCAAGGTCAAAAGATCTTTGGGCAAGACCAGATGCTTCACCCGGGCTATGTTCCTAAGATGGTAATAGGAAGATTTGACTATAGCCGAAACCTGCACCCTCAGGGTTAGGCCCTCATCAAAAACAACACCCAGGTTTCGCACCTGGCTAGAGGCAATAAGCAGGATCCCACCAAGATTTAATCCTGACATTCTTCCTGCCCATGCCCCTATCATCCTATGACCAGGGTCCACAACCAATACCTCAGTTTTTTCCGAGTTCAACCAAAGCCAACTGGCACTCAGCCAGTTCTGAATCTCAATAGGCAGTTATTAAATACCGTAATGGAATCTAATTCCTGGTGGGTACAAAGGACATGTACAGTTGAGAATCATCAACAGCAATGAAAACTCAAACTGTACCGCCTTATAAAGTCCCCTAAAATTCCAGTCCACCCTATCAAACACTTTCTCTGTGTCCAGAGACATCAACACTGCAGTGGAAATGTTGTCTCAGGGCGCCGAGAGAATGTGATCCAATTTTCTCAGATGGTCCGAGGATGACCTGCCGCCATGAAACCACTTGTTCGCACAGATCAGAGGGCATAACCCGACCAAATATACTTGACAAGATTTTTGCCGGGATTGTGATGTCATAGTTCAGAAGTGAGACTGGTCTGTAGTTTGAGACTTGTTCAGGGTCCCTCCCCTCTTTGTGCAAGACTACTATCAAGGCCTCGAAAAGGCGAGGGTCTTGGCACTCTCCTGCCAGGATAGATTGAAACAGTTGAAGTAACCAAGGGGCCAGGTCTTCCCCCAACTCTTTATAAAAAATTAGGAGAGAAGCCATCCAGCCCAAGGCTTTGTCCAGTGGTGAGTTACGGATAGCGATCTTAACCCAGCTTCCGTGACTGGAGAAATCAGCAGGATTGCTGTTCTGGAGAAAGACCAGATAGGGCAGTCCTTCCAAATATGTGTCAATCTGTTCCTCTGAAGGGAATCAGACCTAGCACTATATAGACATTTATAGAATTTCTGAAATTCAGCCACAATATCACTAGGGTTTGTTTTGAAGGAGCCATCATCGGTCAATAAGATTGCATTATCAGTCTAGAAGCCTCCTGTTGCTTAACCCTCACCATTGTGAGCAGCCCGCCTCCCCTGATCAATATAGGTGGAATTTGTTTTAGGATAGTGTATTCAGCTTTTGCCCAACAAATCATTATATTGTGCCCTTAAGTGTTAGTGCCAGGCATTGTGTTTCAGTGGAAGAAGCAGAAATATTCTTTTCTAAATCCCTAATTTGACCCAATAACTCCTTAGTTTGAGATTCCCTCTTGTGTTTCTGCATAGAGGCAATCCTGATGAGCTCCCCCCTTGGGAAGCACTTCAGGCCACCCCATTCCATCTCTGCCTTGCCAGTAGTGTTGAGGTTATCCTCAGCATACTGTGCAATACAGGACTTTAGTTTATCCACAACCCATTTATCTTTTAGTAATCTATTGTTAATTTTTCAGGTTGTCTCTACCCACTGAGTAGGTGATAATGATAGAGTACAGTTACCAAAGAGTGGTCGAGATTACCTCTGGAGAGATCTGACATGCCATGAGTCCTGGAAGGAGCTGTTTACTTATTAAAAAGTAGTCTGTGTGGGAGGAGGACCCATGCACTGGAGACTGAAATGTGTACTCCCGTTGGTCTGGGTGTAATACCGCCAAGGTCACACAATCCCAATTTGTCTATCAAATCCTAATGGCTCTTTGTGCCAGGGATAGACCCGCCCTTGTGTTGCCTGTCCTGTCCGCATTTGGAGAAAAGGGTAGATTCCAGTCCCCTCCTATCAAAAGTGATGCAGACGGGAAGGGCAGCAGGAGGTTAAGCAATTCCATCAGAAAAGAGATGGTGTCCATGTTAGGACCATAAATGGACCCGAGGACTATGTCAGACCTCTCCAAAGTACCAATCACAAAAACACATAAGACACTCTTATTCTGTGAAAGCTCTCATGCTCAGATGTCCTGGAAATGGGCACATTCCGGAAACAGTTTTTTAAAATATATTATTGATCACTCTTGATCAATAATATAATGACTATCCCCATTGCCACTCATTTTCTGTATTAGAGGGTTTTCGCTTGCCTTCAGCTTGAGCCAGAATAGCTCAGATTCACTTTTCTGTTCTCACTCCAGCCAAACAAGTGAAACCACATCTTATACAGCAACGAGTGGCTCTGGGGACACATTAACATATATTACTGCATTTTTTGTGTTTAATAAAATGGAATTAATTTACTACATTCAGTGTTCCTGTGTCAAGTGCTTTCCTGTTGGTGCTGATCCCTGTGTAGATTTGTGTGTACTTATAGAGTAGCTTCACATATAATTTTTGCAAGAACATAGTGATTACTCAGCAGTTATGGTGTACTGTAACTAGGCATTATTTTTCTGTTGTTACAGAAAAGCATTTACCATTACAAAAGGATTACCCCTTGGCCTCCCCTCTCTTCTGTCCACCCGGAGGCTTCAATGTACTAGTCCTGATATATTTATACCCAGTCTCAAAAGAACTGCCTGTGATATCAGGGACTGGGGTAGACACCCCCACACTGTGCATGGGTGGGGGCTCCAGACCATGCTGTTTTTATACCTGAAATGAGTGGAGACATTTTTAAAGATGCCTGGACATTTCTTTACCTTCGTACAGCCACTAAGCTGCTGTTTTTGATGCTTTGTACAGTACTGTGTAAAGATCCTCAATAACAATTATGTTAACAAAACAAAATGATTACCCCTGCACGCTCTCTCCTGCAGAAGTGTGTGTGTGTGTGTGGGGATAACAATATGTGACCCCTTCTTCATTTTGAGATGTCTGTCCATCCAAGGAAGACAGCAAGTGTGTCTCAACCATGTGATAATTATTCTGAAATGAAAAAGAAAGGCCCTTTCTTAAACATAGCCAAGTCCTTCTTGTGCCACCAGTAGCCTTTAGCTACTGATAACCTGTGTACACCTTTCTTGAAGCACTATGGCAACTCACCTTCAGGGTGACACTGTGGTGCATCCAGACGTACTTCAGTTGCACGTTCAGGAGCGCTAAACTGCATGCCATGTAAGACTCCTCCTCTTCATGGTCTCGGCACCTGTGTACATGCGAACATGTGTAATGCAATGTATGTTATTCGCAGAAAGAAGAGTCTCTAGATTACGATTTCCATTAAACTGTATTAAACAAGCAAATACTATGTAGCTGTATTATAATTTTGCAGACGTTGTGTAATATTGTTCTATTATGCTCTCACCATCTCCTCTCTCATTCTCTCTCTCCTCCCACTCTCCCTCTCGCCATATCTCTCAACCTCTCAGATGATGCCATATCTAAGCATATCCCCCTTGATCTCATCCCATCTCGACTTACATCATGTCACGTCCCCAACCAAGCTCTGCAATTCACTGCAAGAGTTAACCAATCTCTCTTTCTACTACTAACAGTGTCTTTCCCAAAGCTCTTAAGATAGCCACCATCATGCACTTTTCTTCATCCCAACTCCCTCTCAAACTATTGCCCCGTCTCCAAATCCCTCTTCCTCAGCGAGGTCTTGGAATAAATGACTTTCACCCCATCTGTCAAACCATTTTTTCTTTCAGTAATCTTTTCAGCCTTCCCAGTATGGCTTCCATTTCTTCCACAGCTGGAAGAATGTCCGTCTCTTGGTCACCAATGATCTTCATCTTTTGGCTGATCATGGCTCTTTCTCCTTATTCTTAACAACCTCAGTGATTTGTTCAGTATATTTTTCTGGGGTCACAGGTACCCTTTAATCCTGCTCCCGCTTTCCCTTTCTAAGCACCCCTTTTATAATTCTCCATTTATTCCCTTGCCTCTGCTGCTTACCCTCTACCCCAGCTTTAACTTTCACAGAATGCTCTTCCCCTAGGATCAATAGGCTGGGTTAATTAGTCCTTCTTCATCTCTGGCAGTGAATTCTCCTGCACCTCCAGGTTTCTCTTCTTTAGTGTCCCTCAGGGCATTGTTATTGACCCCTTCTCTTGTTGATGCCACTCTCCCAGCTACCTTATCTTCTGTCCCAAAACCCTCACCTCCTGTACAGCTCCATGAGGATTGTATAATTATTTCTTCTTGCTGAGGAATCCAGTCCAAGTTCCACGAGCATAGATAATGGGAGTGAGACACCTTCCTCCATCAGGAAGCCCAGGCTATAAAATCCCTGCCATCAACAAAGGGAATGGTTTGAGTGACATCTTTTTATAATTACATTTACTCATGCCCCAGCCCCAGTCACAGTCATAGAGTTGGGCCCAGCGTCTTGCTCTTCCCACAGTCAGTTCTAACACTATGGACTTGCCTCACCCCCCATGGCTGGGTTCAACTGGGCAGAATCAGCCCCCCGCCTTCTCCTACATGCAAAGGCGGAGGTTCCCTCCTGCAGCGGCCACTAGCTGAGGTGAGGCCCTGAGCGTGCTCCAGTAATGCTTGCTGAAGCAGGCCTTTTTCCGGTCCTGTCCCCTTGGGATGTCAGCTCACTCAGAGGACCAACTGGGAGCATGCATGCATGCTCCACGGAGGCCCTGGCCAACATCTCCCAATCTCCCTGCCATCTGCACTACCACCTCCTGTGGTCATCCAGCTGGCAGTATTGGAGCAGCAGTGGTATTCTTCCCTCCCTGGAGGGAAAGAGTGTCCATAAGGATGCTCAGCCTTCCCCCCCAACTGACTCTTGAGGGGCTAGCTCATTTGCCCTCAATTATGACACAACCTGTACTTGGGGCTTTGGGGAAAAAACAACTGTCTATGACTCCCAGACTAATCCGTTTTACAGTTGGACAGCTCTGTGGAGATGTTTATAGATTCCACAGTGATATTGTGGAGGGCGACAGGAGGCACTTGATGCATTTATCCACTACCTGGAGGAACAGACCAGAATTTGAGGTTCATTGTCCAGGTCAGCCAAAACTCTCTTAGCTTTTTGGATCTTGTGATACACAAGAACGAAGATGTTATGGGAAGGACAGACCTTTATTGGAGGCAAACGGACAGAAACTTTTTTTTAATTTTTTTTATTTTAGTTTTTGTTGACCGGGTAAGTGCACTAGACAAATTCTGCCTATTTTCAGGCACGACCTGGAAGGGGATACAGATGAATGCCAACTGACCTTGAACCAGATTAAGCTGTTGGTGGCATTTTTAGTGAATGAGGGGAAATTTGGCCGGGGCACCGGGGAGATTCCCCTACTCTTTTTGGGAAGTGCCACAGGATCTTTAACATCGACCTGAACTACTACCAGAACAGGCAGATGAGACCTCAGTTTAACATCTCATCAGAAATATGACACCTCAGGAGTATAGCACCCCATCATGCTGTACTACAGTGTCAGTATTGGGATTTTTTAACCCAAGTGCTTGGTGTGGGGCTAGAACCCACGGCCTTCTGATCTCCCAGCCTCAGAGGTGAGTGTGCTACCTGCTGAGCCATTGACACTGACTAAACACCTCCTGTCATCTTGCTGCCATCCTAGACACACCATCCACAATATTCCAAAGTCCCAGTTCCTGAGAATCTGCAGGAACTGCAGCCAGGATGCAGATTTTAGGTTATGAAGCACTGAAATGAGACAGAGATTCAGACGTGAGTACAGTGAACACTGTATCTAGCAAGCCCAGACACATGCCACAGATGTGAACAGGAGTGAATTACTGGTGGTCAAGCCAAAACCACAAGTCACTGAACAACAATCTTTCCTTTTTGTGAACACTTACTGCCGTCAATCCCTAGTCACCAAAAATGCCATACTAAAAAAATGGCATGTTGTGAGATGTGACCCATACTGTGTATATACTGATATTACACACCCACCAAAGACAGTATTGCAAGAGGGGATAGAACTTGGCAGACACTGGTACATGGTTACCAGTCCCCCCAAATAAGTCAGTAACATCTGCTTGCCCCCTTTGCCATGGGGCAATTTCTCTTGACGCAGATGCAAATGTTGTCCATCTATGGTTAAAACCAGTAAATTTACAAGCGCCACTGCTAGAAAGACTTACGACATCTGCTCTTTCATAAATTATGATACCACCAATGTAAAGTAAGTAAAATTTTAATTAATATGGCACCCAATCCCAGAGGCTCTGGACACCTTATAAGTAATTAAAAGCAGGGTTAAAAGGACAACATACAAAATACATAAATACATAATAAATTAATAAATAAGTAAATCAGTCATATTAAAATCAGTATAAACTTTCTGGATATGCTTTTTAAAAAATATAAGTGTTCAGGACCCTTTTAAATACCTCTACCGATGGGGCATCCTCAAAGATTTTTTTGGAGTGAGTTCGAGAGCCGGGCTGGCCAGCTCAAATGAGTGATCTCCCAAGGTTTTCAGCTGGGTCTTCAGGACCGCTAGGAGGCCCTTGGTGGAGGAGCAGAGGGAACATACCAGGATGGCAGGTGTAAGGAGGTCAGACAAGTTGCCAGGGTCACAAGCTGTACAGGGCCTTAAAGGTGAGCAATTCCATTTTGAAAATGATCCTTCAACCGACATGCAGCCAATGCAGATCTTGCAGGATCAAGGTTACATGACAAGACCTAGGCAAGTCTGTCAGCAACCTGGCCACCGCATTCTGCACCAGCTGCAGTTGGCAGAGGCTCTCTCCACTGACACCGAGGTATAGAGCACTACAGCAATCCAGCCTGGATGTCACAAAGGCGTGCACGAGTGAGGGCAGGTCTTCTGGTGGTATCAAGAGGTTGATCTGGGGATGTTCCTTAAGTGGCAAAAACCACTTTGGACAACAGATGACACCTGAGCATCGAGTGTCAGTCTGTCATCAAGGACCATGCCCAGATTTTTCACCTTGACAGATGCCATAAATGGGGTAGATCCCAGGATTACTACTCCAGAGGCACTCCCATCACACCAATGACCAGGCTCAATCACCAGTACCTCCATCTTGTCGGGGTTCAGCCTCAGTCAGTTAAAGGACACCCAGTCCTGGATTTTGGCCAGGCACTAGTTCAGTACTTCAATGGCGCCATTCGTTCCAGGGCCAAATGACATATACAGCTAGGTGTCATCTGCATAGCAGTGGAAATCCAGACTGTAACATCTATTAAGCTCACCCAGGGGGCAGCATGTACACTGTGAACAGCATTGGCAAAAGGATCGAGCCTTCAGGAACTCCGCATGACAGGGGCTTCGAGGATTAGGAGAAATTCTCCATCACCATCCGTTGCCTCCAGTCCAAGAGGTAAGACTCAAACCATTGGATGACAGTTCTGGTGAGTCCACAGTACACTCTAAGGTGATCCAAAAGCACAATGTGTTCCACAATGTCAACTGCTAATGAGAGATTGAGGAAGACAAGAAGTGACCGTTCCTCTCTATCTCTCGCCCTGAGGAGCTTATTTTGCACCCGAACCAACGCCATCTCCATGCTATTCCTAGTCCTAAATCCAGACTGGAATGACTCATAGATGTCCAAAGCCATGAGGTGTGCCTTAAGCTGCTAAGCCACCACAATCTCAACAACTTTCCCTAAGAATGAGAGACTGGAGATAGGTCTATAATTCACCAGGGCGTCAGGGTCGAGCGATGGTTTCTTCAGAAGAGGCCTCACCAGCCCCTCCTTCAAGGTGTCAGGGAATATCCCCTCTGAGAGTGAACACTGGACAATCCTGGCAAACACTGGACCAATGGCCTCAGCACATCCTACATCCTACCAGGAGATGAGTCAGACCAGGGTCCAGTTCACAAAAGGTGGGATGCAGCTTCAGAATCACCTCAACAACCTTAGTCACTTCCACCAGCTGAAACTCCCTCCAGACAATAGGAGTGCCTCTGCTCCAGCCAGGTCCACCACTGTGGAGCTGGTCTTTCCCCACTGGGGTGATCCTGGATGAATGAAGAACACACTTTCTGAGAAGAACAGAGCAAACTCTTCACACAGTGCGATTAAAAATGCCATTTTCGGCTGTAGACAGGCTTGGCAAAGTAGCCTGCCAATAGTACAAAAGAGCTGAGCTGGTCTGTTCCTCCCTGCAGGAATCTCCTTTGACAGGAACTCTGCCTTCTTGCAGTTGATTTACCCCTTGATAACCATTGTAATGATTTCTCAAGGGCAGTCTGTCTTCCATGGACCGGGTCCTCCATGGCAACACTCTTAATTCAACTCTTGGTCTTCATCTCCTTGAGAGCCCTATCACCATGGGGTCTCAAGCAAGCGAACCTGGATTGTATACAGACTGGTGTAATGGCATCAAGTGCCTTGGAAATGGCCTAATTATAGTCCGCCACTGCCTCAACTGAGCCAACTGCACATGCAGCACTCACGCCTAAAAAATGAACTGCCATCAAGAGTCCCTCAGGGGATAATCCCCTTAAAGGGCGATAGATGACCATCTCAACAGGGGGAGACTATCAGGGGGGCCCAAATGAGAACTCCACCGTGCAATGATCGGACCAAGCAACCCAATCAGTCCTGAGGTCATTGACCTCAAGCCCCAACACGAATACCAAGTCTAATGTGTGGCCGTGGTGATGGGTCACAGAAACAACTGCTTGTGCCAGTTCCAGAGATGTCATCATCTGGAGGAAGTCATGTCTGAAATGTGAAGATTTGTCATTGACCTAGGCATTGAAGTCCCCCAGAATCAACCATCTAGGCAACTCCAACACCCTGTCGGCAATGAAGTCTGCTACCTCCTGCAAGAATTCCTTCCCCTCCATCCCGGAGGATGGTAAATGAGGAGAATTCTTCAGCCCGCACCTCGACTCCAACACACCACCACCCATTCTATCTGGTCACATGCGAGTATGGCTCTTTTTACAAGGGCAAAACCAGCCGCAACTTCAAGGTCAGGATAGGACAGCATCTTAGGACAATAACAAAATGAAACAAATAATGCCTAACACAGCACATCATCAGCCAAGAAAATCCAGCTGGCCATGTATTTAAATTTTGTGGCCTTTAGAAGGTATATTTCAGCAAAAGGGGTGGTGACTTAGAAAATAAACTGCTCAAGCAGGAGGGGTGAACAGTATAATTATCAGCATTATAGCCCCTGGTCTAAATGACCGCTGATATGCCTCATATATTGACGTAAGATGAACTGATGTTATGACTGCATTGTTAGTAATTCTGTTCTGTGTTTTTGTTTCTATGTCAGCAATATTTTTGGTGTTTTGGAAATAAAAATATATTGGGGAATAACACAGACATGTGGACAGGAGCCAATTTCCATATTGGAGCTAATGGATGTATCAAAAGAGAGAAAAATATCCTGTCCTGCTTATGTCATATCCACAACTCACATTTGCATTTTATTATGCATTTTAAACTAAATTAGAAGAGGTTTTGTCTGGTCAGCACTTTACATTATATGTAATGCACTACTGTCACTTTAAATATGTTCACATAAATACACCAATGAGTCCTGATATCCGGGACTCCTGATGGTGCTGTAGCTCAGCGAAACGGGTAGAGTCAGCTTGTGCTGTGTCTATGCAACCACAAGATATGTATTGCACTGTTTTGCACGTACACTTTATGGAATCAAGCATTTTTTCTACTGATGGAAATCTGGTACCACTTTTGTGTGCTGCTTGTTCCTGTTTTGTGCTGAGCATGGGGTATAGAGGGAAGCACTACTTCCTGGTTTCTTTGTTCTATGGATTCATCATCCTCTGGGAGAAGTAGTGCTTCCTAGCAATACCCTGAATTTACCAACTCTGAGCTTCAGTTCAGGAACTGAACCCAGGACTCAAAGACTGTGATGTTGGGATTGAAGCTAGAACTCAAGGACTGTGATGTTGGGAATTGAACCTGGGTCTCAAGGGCTGTAACAATGGGATTGAAGCCAGGACTCAATGACTGGGCACTGGAACTGAAGTCAGGACCCTAGGACTGAGACACTGGTATTGAAGACAAGTCTCAAGAGCTCTGACATTGGAACTGAAGCCAGGACTCAAGGGCTGTGATGTTGGGATTGAACCTGGGTCTCAAGGGCTGACACACTGGGACTGAAAGCCAGGACTCAAGGGCTGTGATGTTGGGACTGAACCCAGGACTCAAGGACTATGACATTGGGACTAAACCAGGGCTCAAAGGGCTATGTCATGGGGATTAAAGACAGGACTCAAGGGCTGTGATGTTTGGATTGAAGTCAGAACTCAGTGCCGTTACACTGAAACTGAAGCCAGGACTTAAGGGCTATGACATGGGAAATGAACCCAGTACTTAAGGGCTTGTGATGTTGGGACTGAAGTCAGGACTCAAGGACTGTGAGGTTGGGGCATAGAACTCACAAGCTGTAACACTGGGATTGAAGACAGGATTTAAGTGCTGTGGTGCTGGGATTGAAGCCAGGACTCAAGTGCTGTGATGTTGAGATTGAAGCCAGGACTCAAGGACTGGGATGTTGGGATTGAACCAGGGGCTCAAAGGCTGTGATATGGTGACTGAACCCGGGAATCAAGGACCCTGTCATAGGATTGAAACTCGGACTCAAGGGCTGTGACATTGGGATCAAGGGCTTTGACAGTGGGATTGAAGCCATGAATCAAGGGCTGTGACATGAGGATTGAAGCCGGGACTTAAGGGCTATGACATTGGAAATTGAACTGTCGACTAAAAGGCTGTGATGTGGGGATTCAACCCGAGACTTAAGGGCTGTGACATGGGGAATGAAGCCAGGAATCAAGGACTGACATTGGGATTGAACCCAGGATTTAGGGGCCATAATATAGTGAAAGCAACTGAACCCAGGTCTCAAGTGCTATGATACTGGGATTGAAGCCAGGACTCAAGGGCTGTGACACTAGGATTGAAGCCAGGGCTCAAGGCTGTGATGTTGGGATTGAAGCCAGGGCTCAAGGGCTGTGACATTGGGATTGAACCTGCAACTCAAGGGCTGTGGCAGTGGGACCGATGTCAGGAATCAAAGGCTGTGATGTTGTGATTGAGCCCGGGACGGAAGGGTTGTGATGTGGGGAGTGAGCCCAAGACTCAAGGGCTGTGACTTTAGGAATGACCCTTGGAATGAAGGGATGTGATGTTGTGATTGAACCCAAGACTAACGGGCAGTGGCATGGGGACTGAAACCAGAACTCAAGGGCTATGATGTGGAGACTGAAGCCATGACTCAAGAGCTGTGACGTTGGGATACAAGACAAAACTAAAGAAGTAGAATGTTAGGATTCAACCTGGGGTTCAAAGGCTTTGACATGGGAATTGAACCCAGGAATTAAAGTAGAAAGAAAAGGAAATTGTTTAACCAGGAAAGACACACTAAGCTGAAGCTTGTTTCCAGATGTGACCTGGGAGCACAAGGAAGTTAAGTGACTTGTTCTGGGTCACACAATATGTAAGTGGGAGCTATGGGATTCAAACCCAGGTCTCCAGGTTTGCAGCTCAGTGCCCTTAACCACTGTGCTATACTGCCTCAGCTGTCTGTGTAATTGAGATTGAACTCAGGATTTAAGGGCTATGACGTTGGGATCAAGGGCTGTGACACTGGGATTGAAACTAGGATTCAAGGGCTGTGATGTTAGGACTGAATCCAGGACTCAAGGGCTGTGATATTAGGACTGAATCCAGGGCTCAAGGGCTGTGATATTGGGAATGAACCCAGTACTTGGGCTGTGACATTGGGACTGATGCCAGGTCTCTAGGGCTGTGATGTTGGAATTGAACTCAAGTCCCAAGGGCTGTGATGTTGGGACTGAAACTAGGACTCAAGGGCTGGGACATGGGGATTGTAGTTGCGTCCCCTCCTCAAAGAGGAGAGGAGAGGAGAGCAGGTGGCGCTGTCCTTCGAGTCCAAGTCCTATTCTTAGCTCGACTACGAGGGGTGCAGGACAGCAACATTGCTCAGCCCGCACTTACCATGGAGAGAGCACATCACCTCTGCAATGTGTCCACTTTATGCCTGCCCAGTGAGTAACAGATTCAAAGTTATTCCTAAAGTACAGTCTCGTATTTGGCTATGTGATTTGCCACAGTACTCTCCAGTGACCATGCCTGCCTACTGGCCTAAATACTAGACATTAAGAATGGGCTAACCTTTTCTGGGTCTATTTAGAACCAGCATAAATTAGAACCCAAAAGGGTCCTAAAAGTTCTTGTGTACAAATATCTGTTTAATTTACTAATTGTTAGCCTGCCAGTTAGGATAGCAGTAGGACTGCCACTTGTGATGCCAGCGACCCAGGTTCAGGAATCAGCCTTGGTCATATCGATAGTCAACCAGGGGAGAATGATTGAGCATTCCAGAGGATGCTCTCCTCTTCTAGGGACAGAAAGGGTCGCCATCCTCGCTCCAATACTGCCACCTTAGTGTCATAGGTGGCAGTGCAGCTAACGGTGCTGAGTGGAAGGGGGGAGACCTTGGCCAGGGGCCCATGTTTTGCAAACAATGTTTTATATGCACATTGGTCCCCTTGTGTGCCAATGTCTTCCAGGGACCAGGGAGTATGCAAAAACCAGCACAAATGAAAAAGCAGCCCTGGTGCTGGCTTCCTGGTACCCCAGTATTTCTGGGCTGGTCCCCACCTTCTCATCTGCCACCCAACATTGGGCACACTCGAGGGTGCATCCCTCCACACTGTACCCTGCCTGGGGGCTAAGCCAAGGAATCACTGGAGCTAGCGGATATAAGGTAGTTGCAGGCCAGGAGAGGCACCGAAGGGATCAGGTGGGAGATGGTGCCAGTGTGAGGGGCCATAAAACATGAATAAAAAAAAACTTTGTAATTTGTATAGCAGTTGTATGCTATTTATGTAAATGTGGCTAATTTATATTTCTGACTCACTGAAAATGTTTCTAACGCAGAAGTTCTATTTGGTAGTAAATTTCAGAATTGGCTAGGTTGCAGGAGGTCTGGTTTTATTAGACCAAGTTCTGCATGTCCCACTAACTGCATGCATCCCTATCTATAGGCTGGAAGGATGGAGTCCCATGGACTACTTACCTGTGGATCATTTTTAATGCAGCTGTTTTGTACATTGAAACTGCTGAGGCCAGATCTCGCTTCTCTTTATGATGCCCATAATAAACAGATCGCCCATCTTCACCAAAGCTACAAAAGGAAGTAAACATACAGGTAACAGATAAGAAAACAATGGCTGGTACAGTCAGAAGTGGTCAATAACATTGTAGGGCTCCCAGATAAGGCTAACATGTTTTCTGTAACTCCAGGGCAATTTTCCTATAGAATGTTTCCTGTAGATTACATAATTTCCTATAGAAGCTGAAGCGCTCTGTTTTCCTATACAATCAGTGCATGTCTATGGGAATACTTCTCCTGTAAATTTGCTCAATTTTCCTGTAAAATACAGGAATCCCTCTAGATCTGGGAGCCCTAGTGCCAACTCACTTGACTTTATAAATTGCAATCTCAGTAACCACCACTAGAGGTTTCTTTTTACTATTAGTCAGCACTTCAGGACTATTATTTGCAGCAGCTCTTATTAGATGGCATTGTTGGCACTACTGCTTTTTCCTCATATGCAGGTGTCACAAATGCACTTTCATGAGTCCAAGGCCCTCTGCTCCTGATGCCAAACCTCAAAGTGCATATGTGAACAGGAGACAAACAGAGTAACCTCCTGTCTGTTTTGGGTCTGAATCACCTACTAGTCTCAAGTCCTGGGGTCAAATATGAACCTTTTCCTACTAGCACACCCAGTTAACAGGCTCAGATATGTGCTCCTTTTGGAGGATGCAGTACAATACTTCACCCAGTGGGCACAAGCCTGGTTCACAAGTCTACCCTTATAACTCAGTTTGAGACCTAGATATATTCTTACCTTAGCAAGATTAGTAACACTCTTATTAAGCCCTTAACAGTTGTCAGAATTATTAACACTTTTCCAGCATTCACATGCAAAAGAAACCGAGAAGGCACAGGCAGAATTTCAAGGAAAACAGTGTTTACTAAAAATTGAAAATAGATAAAATACAAAACACAGAACATATAAAATTGGGTTAGTCTTTTAAAATAAATGGATGATTATACAAAAACAACGCCTTATTACTGAATTTCTACTATCCTAGGTTTCAAGTAATAAACAGATGGTTGAAATTTACCTAAGTACTCTGAGAGATTATCCAGAGTCCACCTCAAAACAGAGGCAAAATGCACACAAGTTAAAAGTTAAATTGCAAAATTCCAAAATGCCTAATGCAAAACTTTTCTCCCAGCTGGCTGGTGATATATTTCTTTCAGACTCCTCCTCCCTGATGACGCATCTCACAGATGCTGCTGTGAGGTCACTCAAACCCTGTGAACTTGAATTAATTTTATCAGTCACATGTCTCAGTCCACTGCTCACACATTCCAATAAAAGAATACATATCTTTCTTCTAAATTAGTGAGGCTTTATGGCAGAAGAATTATTCCTTTGATCTGGCTTCCCACGTAATTTAGTTTTACAAGTTAACAGGAATCTGATAAAATGGCTTTTTCCTCAGAGGTTATAAAATGCATACTTGGCCCCTGTGCTTCAAAGTAGAAGGGTTTTACAAGGTGTTATAACCTGGCCTTTGGAAGGAAGTTTTAAATTAGAGTTTCCACTGAGCCAGTTTTACGACAGCCAGTTGCTTCAGCACTCGGGGGGGGCCTTTGGGGTCAAAAGGTCAGACCTTTTTAAAAACTGATGGCTGCCAGTTCCTTAAGCAGACATTCACATAAACATATATTTATATCACAAATATAAATATAATTATTAGAAGGTTAATCACATTACACACGGCACTTTGTGACCCAATTGTAGTGGTGGAATTCAAACCCGATTCCTTTGTTGCAGTGCATTAACCACCAATGTTGCTCAGATAGTATCCAACAGACTCAGATACCAGCAGTTACCAATGATTTTCTTGGATACTGGATGGCATCAGAGAGTATTGTTATCTAATTACTGCATCCTAGCACCTAGGATCCAATTGGATAACAACTATCCAATATGACTAGCCAAGATCCGAGGCAGACATTTAACTTTGGATCCCACTGCCTGACCCTGGATCTGAAATTCAAATGGGTTGGATAGGATCACTTACTGGGAGTGGGACAGATGGACTATCCATCGGATCCTAAAGGATAGCCAAAACACTATCTGAGTATTACTATGAACCACTAGACCACACTACCTCCAACAGTCTCTTAACCAATCAGAATCTAGATTACAGTGTGGGAAGGGTCAATAATTACACAATAAGGCATGACTAGGGGTTGCGTTCATTGTTCTGTCAATCTAACCCCCCACCCTGATCAGGGGTGTGATTTGGGATGAGGCTTAACCAAGTACCACATGCCCCTAACTGAACATTATTATAACCCCTGGAGTGCCTCACTGTTATTATAAAATGGTTTCTGCCAAAGGCTATGTTTTCTACAGCGTACAATTTTTTCTTGGATTTTTATGTCTTGTGGCTTTAGTGCCTCTGCAGATTTTACTGGCTGGACACAATAGTGTTTGTAAAAAAATCAGTTTTGTAAGCAAATATCATCTCCCCAACACCACCTCTCAGCATATGAAACCCTCCCCTAGAAGGCTAAGTTCCTGTTTGGGATTTTTATAAAAAAATGTAGATATTGTTAAATACCTTGCTTTGTTTAACTTTCAGTGTTCTCTGCAGCTCCATTTTGTACACAAACATCCTGCTCCCTGGTGCCATCTCACACCCTATACACCAGTTGATGAACAGGCTTTTTAATGCCTGCCCATTTTGCTTCCCTTCCCTCCTTCCCCTATTATACCTGTATGAGTAATTTCCACCACCTATCAAAACTAAATTTTTGTTTCTACGCATATACCTGTTGTACTGATTTGCCTTACAAGGTTTATGACTACGCACCTTTGATACACTGTATTGCTGTATATGACTCCTGTTTTTGTAATGCTGTTAATTCTACTCATGCTTTGCTCATCCTCTTAAACTATCTCCCTCACCCTTCAACCCCAAGACACATCTGGAAATGAGCTGTTATCAGCTCAGTTACTTCTTTCCTGGTGAAACTTTTGAAATAAATTAATACATACATATGTACGTACGTACGTACATACATACATGCATACCTACATACGCTTTTTATAAAGCAAAAACTACATTTGTTGTAAATACTGTACTACTCTCTTTTTGTAATTTTAAACTCTCCGTTCAGCTCCATTTGGTACCTAAATGCTTCACTCCCTGGCACCATCCAATACCACACACAGTGACTGTGCCATTTACTTGAATGCAAATCTGCACTGCTGAATGGTGCCAGGGAGCGGGACATTTGAGTACAAAATGGAGGTGAGGGAAAGTTGAAAATTACTTTAACAACTTGTTATATAAGTTTGTACTGTGTTTTTTTTTTTTGTATTTCCTTCCAGTTGTGTTGATATAGTTGAATAGATCTATGAGGGAAATTAGATAAGTTTTGTTGCCAGAGGCATGCCAGATGACTCTGGATAATAATTACAATCTCTTTTCCTGTGCAGGACCTCCTGGCCAGTTAATGGCAGAGCTGAAAGCCAAAATAGCCCATTCATGCTTTAAAGCCACAAAAAAAGGCCCCTTTATGTTATGTGAAGGGCCCCAGCTAATGACTGAAGCAGTCACTCCTGCTGTGCGAGACAGTAAGTAGGACAAAGGAAATGCCCTCTGGAATATGCAAAGTAAAAGATTCCAGTTTGGAACAGTTTTCCAGAAGAGAGGTTTTCCCAGAGCCAACAAAACTTGTCAAATCTATAATGTCAGAGTGACATACTGGATGATGTGTCATGGGGGCTGGCAGCAGACGGGTTTTGAGGACTTGTCAGATCCTAAAAAGTTAGTTAGGTTTGGGACTCTGAACAGTTAACTTCTAAGGTTTGAGTCTGCCCTAATTCACCAAGGGCCCTGTATGGTAAATTCTGTCTACTTGGGAAAAGTTAAAAAGTGCAGTAAGATTTTTCAGTGTTTTTTACTCTGCTGTTCAAAACATTCTCTTTTTATTGCTATAGAAGTACTGTTCTCCATAGTCTTTGAGGAGTATCCTGTATTATATGTATAAATATATTGACGTACTAAATTATTTTATATACTTCATGTTTCTGCAACTGAGCCTTTTGAGGTTCAGAGGACTGGATTATAAGTGACAAAATGGTGTTTCTGCCCCTGAAGAAAGAATATGGTTGCCATATTTTGTTTCTAAGATGAGGTGTTCTCAGCTGTGACAGGGAGGGTGGGTCATTTTCCCTGTTGTAAAAGGTGCTGTACTGTGTGAGCAGTGACTCTGGTGGGATTCAGACTTAGAGATACCCTGAGAGTGTCTACTAAGCTGAGTGGTGGCAGCTACTGAAGTACCCTTGTAGATGTCTGAAAGGTTTGAGAAGCTGGTAACAGTGTACAAGCTGAGTCTGGGAGAGACCAGGCTGCCACAAACTGGAGGCAGTGATTAGGATCTGAAACAGTTTTGCCAGTATAAAGGTTACCTGCACAGACACAGAACAGGATGTACAAAAGGGGACTTTATATTCTACCAGTTTCATTTTGTTATAAGCAAAAGTAGATAGCTAGAAGACATTATGTCTGGGCCATATAAGAAATGCACACTGCCAAACCTGCGGAAGTTGTGCAGAAGGAGAGAACTGGGCTAGGAGGAAGGCCAAATACAAGCAGAACTCATTGACATTCTCAAAAAAGTGACCGGGGAAGCCATGTGAAAGTGGTCACTGCTAGGCAAAGGATCCATACAAAATCAGACACCCAGAATTCTGACAATTAAAAGTCTGACACCTTATTCCGACAAGGTTTAAATCCCATCAGTCGAATGCCATCATCACAAATCCTAACAAATAGCATTTTACTGTCAATGAAATGTTCTTTGCATGCCATGATGCTGACCACAAATTCTTACATTTTAAATAAAAAGACAAAAACACTGTAATCCTTTTCATGAGTTCAGCTTTTGGCAGCTATGTATGAAACAGGTCCAGGATAGCTCACAATTATCCCCGGGATAAGCAGCAACTGGATGCCCCCAACCATTCCCATCACTCTCAATAAAAAAATCAGGCATAGAGCTGCAGAATAAACTGCTTATGCAAGGAAAAGACAGAACAATGCGAGAGGATTGGATCGATGGACAAGGACTGGATCATGGTGACTGAATTAATTGGTTATGCAGTGGTAAGTGTTTAAATTAGAGAAACTACTAAATAACAGCATACTACATACCAATTCTCTGTAGTACTTGGCAGTAAATTGCTTATCACCAATTGTGAGTTTGGTGCCAGATCTAGACAGCTAAATCAGATTGCCAATCAGCCAGCTGGTGAGCTAATCATGACATCGCAAGCATTTTACGGCCACAGCAGCGGAAAGAGCTTACAGCTCAAAAAGCAGTATATGACAAACATTTGCAGGAAATAACATAGGGATAAAGCTAATGAAACTACTACTAATAAAACTAGTGAAGTATGGAGTCATTGTTTATAGTGCTGTTCCAAAGTCCATACCAGCTAGATGGATTTCTTGCACTGCTTTACTTTCATTTCAGTGTCTGCATTGCTTTACTCTCCGCCGGTATCCCTAACATTGCTTTACACTTATTAAAATGTAAGTGCACTGCTGCACTGCTTACATTGCAGAAAGTACTATGCTACTGCTGGGAAGTCGAGATTTTAGCAGTTGGTATTAAGTTCGTGTCGGGTTTTTCCTACTTGGAATTGTGGTGTTGGGCTGGCGTCTGATGGGATTTTGGGTGTTGGGATTCCATAGCAGACCCAGGCAAAGTCATGAGATGGAGACGAAGGAGAATGCAGAGGAGCCAAAGTCTGTGACTGGGGCAGCTGTGCAAACAGACCGGGTATGAATGTTGGAGAGCGAGCTCGCCCTGGTTAAGGTGAAGGCAGAAATGGAGAGGCAACATGCAGATGTGGACATGCAGAGGAGAAACCTGGAAGCTGAGGAGCAAGAAAAGCCATGTCAGCATGAGTGAGATGAGTGAGAACGACAGCGTCAGCAACAGAAGCAAGAAACACAAGATCCAGATGAAGGAGCATGAGCACGTGAGAGAGGTGGAGATTCTCATGCCAGAGGACAGCACCACAAACTGTGTAATGACAAGAGGATTCAACCCAGGAAACTAACATTAATTCTAAAATGTTTCCCAGATATCAGGAAGGGGATGAAAGAAGCCAGAGGGTCTGTATAAAGGGAATATTCTTGCCATGTCAGAGTGACTAGTAGGATACCGCAGGGCTCTGTCTTGGGACCTTGTCTTTTAATACATACTGTATATACATATATCATCGATGCAGGTACAGTCAGGGTCTAGCTCTCAAAATTTGCAGATGATACCTGAATTGGCTGTCCAGTAAATAATGAGGAAGATCAGCGTATCTTACAAACTGCACTGAATAACCTGGAGACATGGACCTTACAAAAAAAAATCTATTTTTAATATTGAAAAGTGTATGGTCATGCATCTTGGTATTAATAACAAGCAATTCCAATATACCCTGGGGGGGGTAGTGCACTAAGGGCTGTCAAAGATGAAAAAGATTTGGGGATATGTATCAGTAGCGACCTCAGTTTTAGTATGCTGTGTAGCAAAACTATCAATAAGGCAAGTAGAATAATGCACTGCATTCAGAAGCACATTAAATGTAGGGATAGAGAGGTTATGATCCCCTTGTACACAGCATTGGTGCACCCCCATGTGGAGTATTGTGTGCAGTTCTGGGCTCCACATAAAAAGGGGATATTAGATCCTTGGAGAGAGTCCAGAGGAGGGCTACCAAAAGGATTAAGGGTACTGCAGGACAGAGCTATGTACAAAGGCTGCGATTTTTGGATATGTATTCCTTGGAATATCGTAGACTGAGAGGGGGATATGTGCCTGATTTATAGGGCCCTGACTGACATATATCTGTGGGATCTCTTAGGACTGGTACTAAGAGACCAACTATATAATACCAGAGCACATCGCTTTCAGCTGGTTAAAGATAGATTTAGAACCAATAAAAGGAAATACTAGTTCAATATTAGAATGACTGAGATCTGGAACACTCTGCCTTGCGAGGTGGTGGAAAGTAAGACAATGTTAGAATTTAAGACAAAGCTTGACAAATATCTTATAAGCAGGGACATCCAAGGATATTCATAATATATAAATGGCAAGCTAATGGACAAACGTCTTTAAATGCTCAGTAATACCTATGTAATCTATGTAATCTTGATTTGTTTTTTTAAGATTTTTTGGAAAAATCTCTGGGCTATTGGAATTGGGCAGGGCTTCATAGGAGACTCACCTATTGCCACTGCAAAAATGCAAGGCATTAGAAGCTTTCGCCAGAGTGGGCAATGATGATCGCACAGAAAATGATAAAGTAAAAAATGCCTTACTAAAGTGTTTTGAGTTAACTCCTGAGGCCTTCGGGCAAACATTTAGAGGGTTACATAAGTCACTGGGTGATAGGTATGCTGCGATATGTGTGCAGCTAGGTAATTTGTTAGAATGCTGGATAGAGGGTGAAAAAGTTCACCCTGTAGAGGAAATAAAACATTTATTTCTTCTAGAACAGTTCCTAAAAACTGTACCTGAGCAACTGAGAATGTGGTTGTTAGATAGAACTCTGAGCTCCGTAAGGCAGGCAGCTGAGAGGGCTGATCAGTTCATATCCAGCCCAGTATCCTCTCATAGAAAAGTAATGGGGAGGGACATCAGGTGGTTTTAGGGGAACTCGGAGGGAGACAACCAAAGGAAGCCAGCCTATGCCTGAACAAACAAACATTTGTCAATGCCAAATGTTGTCTTGTTGAGCATTAGCATTAATAATGCAGGAGTTAAGAGAGATACATAATATGGATAGGCAGTGAAGTATGGAACCGATGTCAATCCCACCCCACCCTGCAGAGACTGACAGGCATTGGGGTGTGCCTTTGGGTAAATCGGCCGCGCGGTCATACCATTCACCTCACCCTACCCTGCAGACACTAACAAGTCGAGGTACACTAACCCCATTCTATAAGGAAATACACTGAAATGGGTGCAGTATGGGAGAATGGGGTGAACTTTAAGGCTGAAGAGTCCAAGGCACACCTCGATGCCTGTCACTGGCTCCAGGGTAGGGTGGAATGGCATTAGCATTACTGTCGACAATCCCAAATCACACCTCTGTCTGTCAGTCCCTACAGGGTAGGGCATTATGGTCAGAAAGTCTAATGCCCTGGGTGTTTCTTGGTATTTTCACTCCAAGTTTTCAACATGGGCTTTTTGTGACCCCACTGCATGAATAGTGACACTATCAGTTCATTAGCTGAAAGGTGATTTTGCACAATGGCTATGTCATTTGGCACCACAGGTGCGAAAACACATTTTGAAAAGGATGTGAAAAATGACAGCTGTACTGTTCATGAGGAGATGTAAAGAAATGGTAATGTTGAAAATGTGGAGTGAAAATATAACAAAATTGATGAAGTCACGAGCATGCATAGAAACTGTGCAATGTGCACCCGTAATGCAATTATTTGTGGGATTTGTTACACCAGATTTCCAACATAAGCATTTTGGGACCTCCACTCATGAACAGTGGCACTGTGATTTTCTTAATCTGTCCCAAACGTTGATTTTGCACAGTGACCGCGACCATTGTGAGCCAAAGGTGCAAAAATATGCTTTGGGCAGGATGTGAAAAATGACAGCTGTACTGTTCATCAGGCAGTGTGTAAAAATGACAATTTTAAAAATCTGGAGTAAAAAAGCTAAAAATTGCGGGTTACTGAAGGCAGATAGAAACCGCGTAACGCATCGCTGGTAACGCAGTCATTTGTAGGATTTTTTCATCAAATTTGCAACTTGGGCTTTTTGGGACCTTTCCTTATAAACACTGTCACTGTGATTTTCCTAACCTGTCCTGAACATTGATTTCGCACAGTGACCACGCCATTGTGCGCCACATGTGCGAAACCTTGCTAAAGCCCTACAACCCTGACACTGAATTCTCTATACCTAGCTATACACTTATCTGGCATGACCATTTGGGCAAAAAAAGGGGTGGCATAGCTATGTACATTGCCTCCATCATCCAGTTCTCCCTGGTCACCCTATCCCTGCCTTCGGAGTCCATCAACGCCCAAATGGTAAAACTATCCCTTCCCCACTCAATTCCAATTTACATAGTAGGTACCTACTGTGCTCATGACACTGACACACCTGCTATACTGGATCACCTGGGCACACTAAACTCTCTGGCCTCTGGAGGTGAGCTCCACATACTTGGGGACTTTAACCTGAACTGGCTTGCTGGGGCTAACTCCAAGCTTAGGGACAAGGTGACTGCCCTAAACTTAGCTCAACTAATCTTTGAACCCACTCAAACCACAAAACATTGAATCACACTCTTCTAGAGTGGTCTCTCACCTCACCTCACACCCTCATAGGATCCTAGCCTCAGGACTCCTTCCAGATTTCCTTAGCGACCATCATGGAATCTACTCAGTACGCAAAATCTTCAGACCAAAAGCTCCCTCACCCAGAATCATTATGACCAGATCCTTCAAATCACTGGACCTCACCTCACTACTTAATGAACTGGTCACTTCTGACTGGTCGCCCATTGGTCAATCCACCTCCATAGATGAAGCCCTGAAGCTCTTTAAGACCAAGTTCACTGCAGTCTGGGACTGCTACACCCCCCCAGGTGAACCAGAGTCAGAGGTGCTCATCTCCCATGGATCTCAACTGAAATCCTAGACCGCCTTAAAATCAGGGACAAAGCCTGGAAAACCTTTAAGACTTCCAGTTCTCCAGCTGACATCTCGCAGTATTGTGCACTACGCAATGCTAATACTAGGAAAATCCGCCAAGCAAAAGCCAACTAATTCAAAATCACATTCAACTCCACTTCCTATCACCCACCCAAATTCTAAAAAGTGGTAAAATCACTTCTCAGGCCTCCATCACAGCCCCCCACTCCTTCCCTGCAGGTAGGTGGTATCACCGTCTCTGACCCCCCATAAGTGACCACACTGTTTAACTCCCATTTCACAAACGGTCATGCTTCTCTCCAGTCCTCACCTCACCTCACCTCACCCGGCACAGTACACCACCCCTACCGCCCCACCCAGTGTCACACCTTCAGCTCACTCCTTCTCCTCCCTGCAGGTCACCCCAGATGAGGTATATAATGCACTGGCTACCCTTAACCCAAATAAAGGCAAATGACCCACTGGGCTGGACTCCAAAATGCTCCACCTATCGGCCCCCACCATAGCTAAACACCTGGCCTCCCTTTTTAACCTATCTTTCTCCCTTGCTGAAGTCCCCTCCAAATGGAAACAGGCCACTGCAATCCCCCTTCCCAAGGGTGGGGATGCCTCAATCCCTAGCAACTACTTACCCTTCTCCCTTCTACCAATTCCAGCAAAACTACAAGAGCATCTAGTACTCTCTTGCCTATCGCCCTTTCTGGATTCCTCCTCCTTTTTCTCCCCCTACCAGTCTGGCTTTAGGAAATCCCACTCCACCACTACCTTCCTTCTCAGGCTCACTGATGCCACCCTCACTGGGATGGATGCTGGCCACATCACAGCTGCCATTTTCATCAACCTGGCCAAAGCATTTGACACTGTCTCACACTCACTCCTCCTGACCAAACTCACCAAAGTTGGTCTATCCACCTGGGCCACCAGTTGGTTCCACTCATACATCACAGGCAGGTCCCAATCCATCATAATCAGTTCTTCCACCTCGGCACCCCTTCCTGTCACCTCAGGGGTACTGCAAGGTTCCGTCCAAGGCCCACTCCTGTTCTCCATCTTTCTGAACTACCTGCCTTCTGCCTGCCCACATACCGCAATCCACATTTATGCAGACGACACTGTGCTTTAAGCATCTGGCCTTTCAGCCTCAGAGGTTTCAGCCAGACTGCAGCTGGACTTTATTAAGATCCAGCACTGGCTTCGCACCAATCAACTCCTCCTCAATGCCAAGAAAAGTCTCATTAACCTTTGCACAAGGCAGAAACTCTCGAGGTTGCCCTCCCTGATCACATTCAACACCCTGGAAGGGATGCCCCTGGAGGCCTGTACCTCCTACAGATACCTTGGGGTCTGGCTTGATCAGCACCTCAACTTTTCTGCACATGTTGACTCCATACTCAAGAAGCTGCACCCCAGGCTTGGTGCACTTTACCAGAACAGAGACAGCATCCCTGAAGCAGCCTGTAGGGCCATTGTGCAGAAAATGATCCTCCCCGTCTTCGACTACGGTGACATAATCTACAGTACCGGTCCCAAGTCCACCTTAGCCAGACTGGACTCTCTTTTCCACTCCTTCTGTCGCTTTGTCCAGGACTGTCCATACTCCACACACCATTGTGCCCTATACCAATCAATGAGCCTCTCCTCTCTAGATAATCGTAGGCAGTCCCACTGCGCTAAGATCCCAGCCAAGTTCTGGTCCCAGCTGCTCCACCCCTACCTTGCCACTGCCCTAGCCAACCCCAGCGCCCTAGCTTACTCTCTCAGAAACACTGACTCGTGGTTCCTAGCTGTCCCACATAGGTCCACTGCTATTGGCCAGGCAGCATTCAGCTACTGCATACCAACACTGTGGAATTCCCTTCCTGCAAACATTCGTCACTTCTCCTCCCCCCAGCACCTTAACTCCATGCTCCAAGTTCACTTTGCCTCTACCTGCACATGTGTATAAGCAGCCTACAGGTCATGGAGTAGCAACACTGTTTAACCAACCCGTGTTTATACCAATGTATTGTTCTACCTATCCGCCTTTATTTTTGGCAATGTATGTAAACTGTGCCTGTGTCTATTGCTCTCACTCTATTATGTCTTAATACCAGGACCTATTGTTAGCATTATGTACCCGCACTTGTATTATGATGTCATTCTCTGTGTCTGTGTCCCCCCCTTCCCCAGGACACATCTAGAATCGAGCAGTAGCCTGCTCAGCCTGCCTTCCTGGTTAAACGTTTAAATAAATAAATAAATAAATAAACGTGCAAAAACATATTTTAAGCAAGATGTGAAAAATGACAGTTGTACTGTTCATAAGGAGGTGTGGAAAAATGACAATGTTGAAAATCTGGAGTGAAAATATTAAAAATTCTCGAAGTTATGAGCATGTATGGAAACTGCACAGCGCAAGCTTATAACACAGTCATTTTTGGGGAATTTTTTCACCAAATTTGCATCATAGGCTTTTTGGGAGCCCATCTCATGAACTGTGACACTGTTGTTTCATTAATCGGTCCCAAAAGGTGATTCTGTGCAGTGGCCACGAAATCACTTTTCAGGACCCAATAACAAAATGACAGTGACTGAGTTCATGAGATGGGTCCTAAGAACCCTATGTTGAAAATTAGGTGCCAGAATTCACAAAAATGGCTGAGATATCCACCTAAGTTGGAAAAAACCATTGATGCCATTATACAGCTTACCAGCATTTCTTCAGTTCGCGGGTCGGGTTTTGAAGAGTGCAAACTTGTTCCTAGTCCATCAAGATAGTTGTGCCAGGCTCCAAACATAAGTATGGGATGGGAGGGTGGGGAGATGGGTAACAAAGGGTGGGTGCAGGCTGGGTGAGGGGCCGTGATATGAGAGACAGTTTTCATTTACAGGTAAAAAAAATAGTAAACATTATGGAAGGTTTTTTTTACAGGTACATTTGGCACGCTGGGATGAGCCCCAGTGTGCCACCTGCATGTTTTGGGGAGCAAACTTACTGGAGCAGATGGGGTTTGGGCACCCCGTCAGCAAATAAAAAAGGGTTTGTGTTGGGGGGGAGACACATGATGCCAAAGGGGATTGGGCACCCTCCTCGGTAAACAACTGTACGAAGGACATTATGCCGACAGGGATTGGGCTCCCCCATCGGCAAATGAACTGGGGAAGGGGGCATGCTGACAGGGGGATTGGGCACCCCTGACATTAACTTTAATGGAGACTGTGAGAGGTGGATGGCGACAGCCGCCACCATGTTTATTGAAATGTTACACCAGGGAAGGCACCCCCTGCAGTGAGGGGTCACTCCCTCATTGCAGTGGCAAAATTGTTTCAAGTTGGTGGCACGCTTTTCAGCTGCTGTCATAGACAGCATGTGCATTTACTGGTGCCACAGAGACAAGCCTCCAAAAGCAGTGGGGGCACTGGCCACAACAGGACCGCACCTCCAAAACCTGCTATTCCAAGCTACCACAATATGTTGCTTGTGTGTGCGCAAGACAACATAAAAAGGAAGCCACCTAGTTTCAAAACCAAGGAGACAGGTGAACACAGATGCTGCATCTGCCAGAAACTGGGACATTTGTCCTATGACTTTCCGAACAATGTGAAAAAAAGCGAGTGCAGCTGGAGGGGGTAGCTCGGGAAGCTCCCAGCAATTAGTAGCTTGTACACAGAGTGTAGTACCCTCTAATTCCACTGCACACACGCACCCTGTGTTTGTAAATGGAATGGTGGCCTGGTGTTAAGGGACACTGGGGCCTCCATTTCTATTTTAAACCAGGATTTGATTCAGGAGGAACAGATCCTGCATGGCCAGTTTTCTAGGATTGGAAGAGTGACAGGTTCTGCAGTCTCAGTGGTAGTGGCCAGATCTTTCTAAGCAGGGAAGGTGGCCAGGGCATATGGGAGGTGGCTGTTGTACCAGACCTGCCATGGATGCAGTCATGGGTAATGACTTTGACAGTAGGGCCAATATTATGTGTGGTGTCACTACCCGTGGCAATGCAAGGTCACCAGTTCCTGAGGACACAGATGGGAGCAGTTTCTGAGGAAGCAATCCCTACCTCAGTAGCAGGAGAAGTTGTAGCTGAAGAACAAGCTAGGAGTAGCAGTTCTGAGTCACAGCTACAGATAGGAGAGCCAAACCTTGGGTGGCTCTGGCTCTCCAACAGGAGAGTATGTTTTGGGGAAGGTAAGTCCTGCAGAGCTAGGGAGAGCTCACAAGCTGACCCATCCCTGCAAAAGTTAAGCCAGTTAGCCACCAGTGTGGAAGGTGACTCTCTGAGTTCTGGGATCAGGGAGGAAACTGGGAGAATGGGCTCCTGTACCATGAGTG
This sequence comes from Neoceratodus forsteri, assembly GCA_016271365.2. Lineage (NCBI taxonomy): Eukaryota > Metazoa > Chordata > Ceratodontiformes > Ceratodontidae > Neoceratodus > Neoceratodus forsteri. Next base: position 1,412,257,509 of record CM057459.1, read on the forward strand.
GGTTCCTAAGGGAGGACTGGAAGAATGGTTACTTCATCACATAGTGGTTCCTAGGGAGTACAGGAAGCAGTTTCTGACCTTATCCCATGACATACCCTTTTCTGGATACCTAGGGGTCAGCTGTACCAAAAGATGACTGACTAATAGTTTTTACTGGCCCAGTATTTTTAAAGACATGGCAAACCATGGCTAGACTTGTCTGCAGTGCCAGAGGGTGGGACAGGTTGGGTACAAGGCTAAGGCAGTTCTGATTCCCCTGCCTATTATTGAAGAGCTATTGTGGTGAGTTGCCATGGACATTGTGGGGGCCACTCAGCACTCCAAGTTGTACAGGCAAGTGGTACATTTTGGTCATCATAGATTATGTCACAAGGTACCCAGAGGCACTGGCCATGTCCTCTATCAAAGATAAAAAGGTGGCTGATGAACTGCTGGGGATATTTAGCTGGGTGGGTTTCCCCAGGAGATTCTGTCAGACCAGGCACCAACTTCATGTCTGACCTGATGGTTAGTCTTTGGTAGAAGTGTGGTGTTAAGGCTGCTCAGTGCCTTGCCATATCATTTCAGACTAAATACTGTAAAACTTGTTAATTTTGCTGTTAAAATATTTTCGCTATATTCACTGGATGTGATGTTTGAGCTAAAATAAAATGGCACTAATTTGCCAAAATTGCATATTTTCAGTAGAAGTGAATTAGGCTCTAAGGCCCAGATCATCGGTTGCAGGAGGCCAGTCCGGCGGCTGCTGCCTGGCAGGGCGGCCAGGTGCAAGTCCGGTGATCGGCGCGACCTATGATAAAGATGCAAATGGGGCCATAAATAGATGCAAATGGCCCCCGCGCCCTTACATAAATTATGGTCCCATTTGCATGTCACCTTTGAAATATCGAAATTTGCGATGGCGCAATGGTACTTGCGCCCACCGAAGTTTAATGCTCAACTCTGGCAACTTGCAGTGGCAAGGTTCCACTGCACCATCTGTAAGTGCTGTGGCTGGGGGTGATATTCAAAGGAGTTGCTCAATAGTGCAACTCCTTTGAATATCACTGATGCCACACCCCGCGCAACTATTTTGAGCAGCCAGGGCTTGTTTCCAGAATGGCGCAGTTTGAATATTCAATATAGTGTTTAAAGGCAAATTTCCATTTTTAGCCACCAGTGAGTAAATTAAAGCCAATGGAACAAAACGTACATGTGATTAAAGTGCATATAAGTGGAACAATGCATTACCATATTCCCAAATAGTGCATCATATTTTTAATCATATTTGAAAAATACATTAAAACCCCTTTTTAATTCACACACGTTCCTGTCTCTGTAGGAACTGCAAACAAACCATTCAGAAGATGGAAATGTTTAAAGTTTACAGTAAGGGTGTGTCTCTCAGGCAATAAATGCCATCACCCAGTCTTTGAATAATCATAAAAACACAGTGTGTTGGGGATCAGCATGTCTCCTATTGGTATTCCCAGATTCTGCTCAGTTGGTACGACCAATATTGAAAAAGGAGAACATATAGAAACAGGTGTCCAATGTACCTAGAAAAAAAGGGAAGAAAAAGAGGAAAAAATTAGTATAACACAGGTGGTAGTCAGGTCGTGATATTTAAATGTTACAAACAGCAATACTTGTTCATAGATGACAGATTTACTTTCCCTTTCTTAATATTAAAATATATATGGTTACTGAATCTCTGATGTCTATTCCTTATTGTGCAGACTGGGGGAGTGGGGCTCACCTTACTGGGAAAGCAACTAATACTACATTTATTAAACATACATTTTCCAGATTCAAGTTTTTAATCAAATGGTTCCTTGACAGCAAACAGTTAGTAGGTATAGGAATGGTTTAAAGCCCATATCCTCATTTAGTCCTTGTGGAGTCTTCATGTTCAAGGAATGGATACATCGGGTTTCTTGTTGTACAGTCGCTGGATACGATCGCCCCCTCTTGGTGTAGCCGTAATATGTACAGTCTCCATGCATACTGTTCCAATTGAGTCCGATACATGCCTCAGTTCATAACATACTGCCACAGGGGAGTCTTTTTTTCTGTTTCAAATATCGCAAGAGTGTTCTTGTAACCTTTTTTTCATTGGGCGTACTGTCCTCCCCACATTGAGTTTCAAGCATGGACACATTATTACATGTACCACAAAAAAGGTAGTACACTGATTAAACTCTCTGACTGTAACAGAGTTTATAGTTAAATGTTTGAATTCTTTATCCTGTTTCACATATTAGCACATATAATGTTTTTTGGAACAGCAATAGGGAGAGATGAGGTATATAGTGCTTGTGTAACTTGTAGTACTTTTTGTGGCTTTAATCTATTCCCACCCTTGAGTAGTAGGTATGTAGGTAGTAGTTCGTAGGGAATAGAAGGTCCAGGAACAAGGGTGAGAAGAGCGCCATAGAAACATAGAATTTGATGGCAGATAAGGACCGCTTCGCCCACCCAGTCTGCCCATTTCCCTACCTAATGGATAAGCTGCAGATCCTAGTTAACCAGCAGCCTACTTCTTCCTACCCCAACTCCCTAGAATTGCCTTATGACTGTCCCATGCATGCTTGAATTCCCCCACTGTTTTTGACTCTACAACCTCCTCCGGAAGGCTGTTCCATGCATCCACAACCCTCTCTGTAAAAAACACTTCTTTAAATTACCTCTGAGCCCCCCCCATCTTCAAATTGTGCCCTCTTGTTCTTGCACACCTCTTTTTTTGAAAGATGCTACCCTCTTGGACTTTGTTGATTCCCTTGAGGTACTTGAAAGTTTCTATCATGTCCCCCGTCTCCCTCCTTTCCTCGAGGCTATACATATTAAGCTTCTTTAGTCACTCTTCATATGTCTTCCGGTGCAGACCCTGCACCATTTTAGTTGCCCTCTTCTGGACAGCTTCCACCCTGTCCATGTCTTTACGGAGATTGGGTCTCCAGAACTGCATGCAATACTCCAGATGGGGTCTCACCAGCTGTCTGTACAGAGGGATAATAACTTCCTGTTTTCTACTGGTGATGCCTCTCCCTATGCATCCCAGTATCCCCCCATCCCTCCTTGCTGCCATCTCACGTTGCTTGCCCACCTTTAGGTCATCCGATATGATTACCCCCAGGTCCCTTTCCATTTTTGTTGTTGTTAGTATCTCACCCCCCATTGTGTACTCTTCCCCTGGGTTTTTGTTTCCCAGGTGCATTACCTTGCACTTCTTAGCAGGGTGCCAGAAGTACTGTGTGTTCTCCTAGCAGTGCATGCTGCTCAATTTTAGTGTCATGCAATACATTAATAAACACAACTGCGAGCATTTCCTCCAAGATCTGTGTCCATGTCTTGATTTGGAAAGGGGGGAGGACCTGGGGGCTACCAGATATTAAAGAAGCTGCCCAAGAACTGCAGCAACTGACCATTTGTCTGGCCCCCTCCTTGGCCTGGTCAAGGAATAGGATGACTCCTCCTGGAGTGCTCAGTAGGCCCTGGGAATGCCCCAGGAGGACATATCACCAGGCTGCCCATGGTGGGGGGTCCATCTGGGGGTGGAGTCAGAGGAGTTAACTGGAAAGTTGTCCAGTGTCTCTCCCTCTCTCTTCTCCTTCCATTGGATTCAACTTTCTCCACCCTCCCACCCTTATAAAAGCAAGGTTTGGGGTCCAGGTTAGCCAGGGGCCCCCTTGATCCACTATGAGTGACTGCAGTAGGAGCCGGGGAGTGACTTTTCCCAGTTTTCCCTGTGAACAAGGGTTTCTCTGTTTTTTTACCTCCTGCAAAGGGATGTAAACCAAGGAAGGAAGCAGATTAAAAAAGGCAAGTCAGCAATAAATGAGTATTAATTAGCAATGAGTAAATTTCAGCTGTTACAGCCATGTGAGGCAGCTCGGGAGGAGTGCAGACACAAGGAATGGGGGAGGAAGTGGGGACTAGGCCAGTTCTCCTGAAGGACTTGTCACCCCCAGTTGGCATGAGGACAGGAGACTACAAGATTCAGATCCAAGGGGGGGGTGTCGCGGTCTAACCTCATCAGTGCATACTGCAAGGTCAGTGGCACTGGGTGAGGGGTGGCTGCAGAGACCTTGGCCATTTGACCATCCCGGAAGTCACTGGAGTGCTTTGACATGCACCAGAGAGGCCCAGAGTGAGGGCAAGTGTGGAGTGCCAGAAGTACTGTGCATTCTCCCAGCAGCGCACACTGCTCAATTTCAATGTCATGCAATACATTAATAAACACATGGTTGAGGCCATTTCCTCCAAGATCTGTGTCTGTGTCTTGATTTGGAAAGGTGGGAGGACCTAGGGGCTACCAGACAATTTCCCACTTGTCCTGCCAAAGTATTATACTCCATACTAAACACAGTTCTAGACCTTCATGTTGTTTTCCTTCTGCCTGTTCTTTGAAGTTAGCAGTTCTCCCCTAGTCAGGCCTCTGGCCTTCTGTAGTGCCTCCATGAAGACTCTTGCAATAAATCTCTGTTTCACTTCCTTAGCCTGCTGTGCAAAAATTTCTGTGTCTGAAAAGTTCCTCCTAATCCTTAGAAATTGGCTAAAAGGAATTGACTCAGTCACTTGTTTTGGATGAGAAGAGCTGGCATGTAAGACAGCATTGGTGGCTATTTTTTTCCCAAAACCTTTCCATAGCTACTGCTGCATAGTCCCTACTATTCAAAGTAATGTCAAGGAAATGAATTTCCTCCTTACTGATTTTTATTTATTTATGATTGAGATTAATACATTTGAGTCAGGAACTGGTTTACAAAGGTTCCATGTCAATACAGGTACGAGGACAGACAGACAAAAGATAGTTGCAGATTGGTACACAATATATGGAGCATATACAAAGCAGTAGCAAAATTAGTGACTGTAGGCACAGACTGTTGCAAATGGCAGTCAGTGAAACTAGTCATACAGAAGGCCACAGATTTTGAGTATACATAAGTGCATTTAGGAGGGGTGAAATATTGATTCAGGGAGAGTGCGTAATATGGGAACATGGAGTTGGAATATACAGAGAGAAGAGGGGAAGAGCAGAGTTCAGAGCCAGAGACTGACTTTGTCAGCTGAGGCATGGGAGGAGTGTGTAAGTGGGCTAGAAAGAGACTAGGAGGACGGAGAGAGTAGTAGAACAAGGGGGAGGGTGGGGTTGGTGGGGACAGGTGCAGGGAGAGAGGAAGGGTATAAAGAGAGGGGGAAGGCTGTGTGAGGAGGGAGGAGAAGATTGAGGCGGGAACAGGGACAGCAGGTGAGTGAAGGAATGGGGGTAGTATGGACATATGGGGAGCATAGTGGGTCAGGAGAGGGAGAAGAGGTAGGAGCTTGAGAGGGTAATGGTATTTAAAGGCAGTTACAAACATTTTCCCTGGCCAAGTGTGCATGTAGTCCTGACTTAGGCCAATTTTGTTACATTCAATCAGGACCTTAGGGAGATTTCTGCAGTACATTTCAGGTTAAGGTCATTCTTGTTAAGCCACTTAACAGATTCTGAAGCTTCTTGTTCAGTACCCTGCCAAACACATAATATATATATATATATATATATATATATAGAATAATGCCTGAGTAGGTGGTTATAATAAGAATTTTACACACACCTGAGGTGTGGGATGCCACATAAACCCAGAGAGCGAAGCTCGAGGGGTTTGTAACCACATCCCACACCAAGCGTGTGTGTGTAAAATTTGAGTTTTAAACACCTACCCAGACTTTATTTTATATAATTACTGGGGATTGTTTTTTCACCACTGCAATTATATAAAATAAACAGTATCCCTGTAGAGTCATGGACCGATCATGTTTCAGTGTAGTCTGTTTGTTGGAAGGGGGCTCATGAAAGAAACCTTTTTTTCTTCTTTAAGCAGCAGCCCAGTGTAAAACTGGAAAAGCTTTTGTTTTAGCTGAGTCATTTTTATGGCTGCGTGAGTGGAGTTCCGCAGACATTATGTCATCAAAGAGGTTTAGGGGAGCACTGTGGAAGCACGTGACTGGACCACTCTCCAGTGTGCTTCCATTGTGCTGTGGTGAAATTCCACTGGTGCTGTTTATGTGGCTCTTCCCCTCTGTGGGCCACATAAACACACTTCCTTGGCAGCAATCTACTTTTTCTTCCACAACTGAGGAAGTGACAGCCACCATGCGCAAGATGGCAACTCTGACTCAAACTGCACATGTGCAAGTATTGTGCATGTGCAGCTATGTCAGCACTGCCGTCTTGCAAACGGCAGACTCCGGTGCGGCGAGTGCTCCAAGAATTCTTTGACCAACTCTTGCTACACTGCTGTTGCTCGCTATTGCTCTGAGCAGCTATATCAGCTCTGACCAGAGTTTGTTTTTCCATGTGCTTACCAATGACTCTGAGTGGCGGTGAATGGGTCAGCACCAAGGGATTGCGGCTGGAGGAGAGGAAAGTAAGAGTGGCTGCTGGCACATGCACAGAACATGAGAAACCCGGCACATGTTTGCCATTATAATCAGCTGATTATAATGGTGAATTATAACTGGGTTTCCCAAAGGAAAAAAAAAAAATATACCCAGTTATCATATCATCAATAAACCCTTGTCATTTCACAGTTCTACTACCATAGGGATTTTGTGTTCCATTGACAGCACAATTTATTTCTCACAGGCCAAGGAAGAGATTGGCATAATAAGGGGCCAAAAAAGGCCTCCATTGCTGAGTCACATGTCTGTAGGTAATAGGTGTTGTTAAATACAAAATAGTTATCAATCAATCATTCTTTATTTTTAAAAAGCGCCTTTCCAAAACTGAAGCACTTTTACAATAAATAGATCAAGTACATACAATTAAAACAATATAATAAAATCAATCATTAAAACATTCTTAAAAATCAGAGTAAGCCAGGCTAAATAGGTAAGTTTTCAATGCTGAGTTAAAACTATGTTGTGAAGCAAACTCCAGATTTGTTAGTACAAAATCTACAGGTGTGTCTCCTGAGTCTGCTACAGACAAAAAACGGATGCTTTGCTGCAACACTAATAGTATGCCTAAATGAAGTATATAGGCTTGTTAGCTCAGTTCCAAGCCATACATAATCCAGCTGCCATACAACTCCACCAATTTGTTTTGAGACTGTTGGCCTGGTCGGGGGCAGTAAGATTTTATGTACTTTAGAGAGGCCAAAGAAGGTAGGAATGATCAGATTTTCTACCATGAGATATTTAAATTATCTTTCAATTATCTGCCCCCCCCCATAGTGGAGTGTCAAGAAGACAGTACAGTTTCCTTTGGAATAAAGGGGTCGGATCTTCAGACAGTGTCTGTATCTGTTGCTGTCATTAAGCAGTATTAATCATCCTTTCATACTCATGTTTGCGCATAACCACAATGTTTCCTTATTGCTGCAACACTACTTGCTGCTTGAGTAGTGTAGCTACTCTGTGTGTGCTCCTTTCTTCACCCCCCTCCCCCCCCCACCAGATCATGGGACTGGATCCATGTAGCTTATTTATTTATTTATCTATTTATTTATTTTTGTAATTTAAAATGTCGGTAATTGGGAAAGGCACACTGATCCGGAGCTCATTTCCAGGTGCAACCTGGGGAGGGTAAAGTGAAGAAAATGAAACAAGAATACAGAGGTGACTGCATAGCAATAGGTACAATGAAATACAGGATGTTTTTCAAGATATATACAATAAAGTACAGGAATATTGCAAATGTAAACCATATATGCAATAAATACAAAAGAGGATGTGCACTGTTTTATGATCAGGCAATATTAAAAGGAGCATAGTACAACAAGTCGCAAATGAATGGCTGGAGAGTTAAGGTGGGGGTAAGAGATCGGGGGGAAAAGGGGGAGGTGTGGAGTGTGTCGAGAGGGATGAGGAGAGAAGCAGAAGCAGGGGGTGGGGAGGGGTTTAAGGTGCTTTTTGAGGGATGTAGCAGTGGGCAAGAGGCGGACCGAGTGGGAGTGATGGTTCCAGAGGGCGGGGAGCCTGAAGGTGAAGGATAACTTGCCTGCCTGATTGCGAATGTGGTAGAGGAAGGGAGAAGGAGCACAGGTCTTGGGTACAAGGTGAGTAACCCCAGTTGGTGGAGGGGGACAGGAGATTGGTGAGGTAGGAGGGGAGAGCACCAAATCAACACTTTGTGATAAAGGTAGCTCAGTGGGCATGGTGTCAACTTGCAAGAGAGGTGAGGGAGAGAGTGGTGTACAGGGAGCAGTGGTGTATTTGATAGAGAAGGTTAGCAGTGAAGCAACATAAGATATTGTACAGTGGATCCAGTTTGGAGAGAGATGAGTGGGGCACAAAGCTGTACACATTGTCAGTGTAATCTGTGGAGGGCAGTATTAGTTTTGTGACAAGCTCTTTCCAGGTAGGGGGCAAGAGACAGTCTTTGTATCTGTACAGGAAACTAAGGTTTTGACTGAAGCTTAGCATGGATAGCATCAATATGGCAAGAGAAGTCCAGCTTTGGATCAAGCCAGATTCCCAGGTATTTGAAGGATTCCCCAGTTCCTAATTTTGAGCCGTCTAAGGAATGAAAAGTGTGTGTGGGGGGGGGCTTAGAAATTTTTTGTGCAGTGTCAAAAGTCATTGTGACGGTTTTCTTTGTGTTGCAGTTGAGTGACTTTAGTTCAGACCAGTTTAGCACATGCTCAAAGTCAGCCTGAAGGGAAGCATGTACATGTGAGAGGGAGGGGCTGCATGCATAGATGACCGTGTCATCGTCATAAATGTGTATGTGTAGGTGAAGCAGGAGGAGTGGAGTTCGTTTACAAAAACTGAAAATAATATTGGTCTAAGGATTGATCCCTGGGAGATGCCAGCATGGATGGGGGTTTGGTGTCACCCAGTTGCACGTATTGAAATCTGTCAAATAGGTATGCCCTGAACCATTCGGTGGATGAGGAGAAGAGGCTGATGAAAGCAAGTTTGTCCTGGAGGAGTTGATGGGAGACCGAGTTAAAGGCCTTGGCTAAGTCTATGAAGATGACTAGTGTCAGCTGGTGGCATCACGTCATTTGGGTGAAACAAATTTAGCGATTCAAATGTGAGTGACTCAATTTGCATGCCTGATGAGATAGCGAGTGTGGGGATATAGCGATGGGAGGGGATAGCAACCGTGGAGCAATGCAATAGTGAGAGCAAATGAAGGGGGAGCTCTCAAGTCAAGTATTGCAATGCATCCTGCTGCTGCTGAGCTGTTCACCTGGCATGGCAGATAGGGTCAGCAATGAGAGTCGAGATGACCCCGGGTTCAGGACTGCCTGTAGGCAAATAAATTTTTCAGAGTTTTGTCTGTAAGAAATTTACTTTGGAGTTGACTGATGGTGCCCCAGCTGTGGTATCCCCCTGCATACTCTTGCCCCCTCCCATGTATTCCCCTTTCCCTCAGTGTCTGGCCCCCCTTAGTTGATTACATTAGTTTAGACGGTGTGTGGTGCTGCCCCCACTTCATTAAATGTTAATACATTTCAACATCCACTTGGTCGCTGTATTGGCAGTGGTCAAGGATGGGTTAGATGCCGATTTTTCATTTGTGAAAATGTACTCGCTGTTCTGTGAGTCGCAGTAGAAACGTTGCCATTTTGACATGGAACCCGACTGCCCATTGTCCATAGCAGAGTGAATATTTATTTATTTATTTAAAAGCTTTACCAGGAGGGTATACTGAGCAGCCTACCGCTCAATTCCAGATGTGTCCTGGAGGAAGGGGCATGGGAGACAACACTGAATATTTAACATCAGCAATGCAAGTACAACACGATGAAAACATGGATACAGCAGAGAAATCGGTTTCTATACAGAATAACTTACAGTTAGCAATGTAAGCACAATGCAAAACAATAAATGGATACAGCAGGCAAATAACGAACTGTACAGTGTAGTGACCACAATTTGTTAAATGGCAATAGGCAAATTAAGAATATAATCAAACAGAGTGAGCACTCAGGAACAATAAAGTGCCCAGCCCAAGCTACTGGTTGACTGGGTCTGTCGTCCTAGACCTGCTGGAAATTGAGAGGCGCCGTGACTAAGTCAGGGAATAGTGGGAGGGATTAGGTGCATGCGCAGGCAGTGCACTGATGGTCTTTGAGGAGAAAGTTGAGTTGGTGGCTGGAGGGGGCACGCCGAATGGCAGAGGGGAGAGAATATGATTTGTGAGGCGGAGTAGAGAGGATGAAGTGGAGTGATGGCGCCAAAAGCTGAACTGCTACGGGCTGAGGATGGCGTTGGTATCCAGGAGGGAGTTTAACCTGCTGGGGATTAGGCAAGAGAGGGGAGTAGAGAAATGCGCCTGGAGCTGCCTGGTTCAGAGGGCTGGAAGCTGGTACCCTACAAGATGCTCTCAGTGATCAAGGAATGGTTTACTGCATCCAGAAAATCCACTACCATAAAATCCCCCTGAAGTCCATCTGGGCTAGGTTGTACAGGCCTCTCAACTTGTCTTCTGCCCTGGATGTTCCTCAGGCCGTAACTGGGACACTCTTACCATAGCCACAGATATTGACAATGTCCTGTGCTTTTTCCAGTGCAGTGTTACACCTGTCTGGGATAATCTGCCCCCCCCCCCCCAGAGAGTTTGAGTGCACGGTACCCACCATCCCTGGGTTACTACAGAATTAATCTCTTCCTTCAGCAGGACTCATGACTCAGCCGGGTACAGTACCTCCACAAGGCTTCAAGCTCCCTCAGGAACTTGCTGAGGTACGGGAACTCCATAATGCCAGCACTAAGGCCATCGGGGATGCCAATGCCCATTACTTTGTCTCCAACCTGCAGAGCAGCATTAACTAACACATTCTGGCAGGACATTTACACCATTTTGACTACCCCAACCAAGTCGACTTTCCTGGTTCTCAAGCTTGGAGGCCCAACAGCCCCTCACCAACCCCTTTGAAGTTGCCCCTGCCTTCAACCAATATTTCATCACTTGTGGTATAACCCCTATTCCAGCACCTGACTTCTCCCCTATTGTTTCCACCATCCTTTCTTCTTCCTCTTCCTTCTTTTTCTCCCTCATTATGCCAACTGATACTCTGTTCTCTGAATACCTCCAAGGGCACAGCATACATAGTCGATATCCAAAAGTACTCCACCTTTCTACTCCTGCTGTAGCTGCCTTCTCTCCATGCTCCTAAATCTATCCTTGTAGCTCAAGGCTATTCACATGTTTGGAAACAGGCAAAAGGCCTCCTCTTCGACAAGGGGGTTACTCTGACACTCTGAAAAGCTGTCACCTTAGCTCTTTCCTCACAACTTTAGCTAAGCTTCTTGGAAGCAGGTCCTGTCTCAGCTCTCTACCTTCCTTGATTCTTTCTCATTCTTCCTCCTCCTCCTCCCCTTCCAGTAGGGGGGTGCGAGTAATGAATATCATTTTTCGAATACCACAAATAATGCGCTATTCGTTATTTGGATCCCGAATAACAAATAGTAGCACTATTTATGCCCTGCTATTCAGAAAGTGTGTGTGTGTGTGTGTGTGTGTGTGTGTGTATATATATATATATATATATATATATATTTATATATTAATAAAACACATTGATGTTTTTTTCAAAATAAAATAAGGCCCTAGAGGTCCCCCCCCTTTCTGATCGTAGAATTAACTCACCCCAGGCCCCCACACATACCTGCCAATCACACGGCCACTGAGCCAGCAACCATGATCAAAATAAATATTAAAATATGTTTTTTGTAAATTCAATCCCTGGTGTCTAATGACACCCCGCGGTAGCAGGCCACAGTTGAAATAAAGAAACCCACCCAGGCCCCCATACACCCACCCGATTAGCGGCCACAGGTGGAAACCATGTCAAAATAAATATAAAACATATTTTTTGTAAATTCAATCCCTGGTGTCTAGAGGACCCCGCCCACTGCCAATCACGGGCCACAGTTGAAATAAAGAAATTCAACCCAGACCCCCACATACCCGACGATCACTGGCCACTGAGTCAGCAACCATGTAAAAATAAATATAAAATATATTTTTGTAAATTCAGTTCCCCCCTGATGGGCCACTGGCACAGCCCTCCGCTCACCTCTGCAGCTGTCAAGTTTGACTGAGCTCTTAATGAATGAGCACGTGCCTGTTTGTACAAGCACGCGCTCATTCACAGACAGCGCCAGCTCACAGTTATTTTAGTTGCTTTTTCAGGGGATAAGGGACGGGAGGGGGCTGCTCCGGTCACCAGCAAGGGCGGGGTGGGGGGATACAGCAATGTGGACCCCAGGAGGGGTCCACAATGTTGTTTCTCATCCTCTCCCTGCTGGTGACCGGAGCAGCCCTCCCATTCCCCAGCCCCTGAAATGCAATTAAAATTATCGGTGATTTGAGTTGTCAATGAATGAGCTATGCTTGTACAAACAGGCACGTGCTCATTCATTAAGAGCTCAGTCGGGCTGCCGGCCATAGAGGTGAGCGGAGGGCTGTACCGATGGTCTGTGGCAGTGGGATTGGGATGGGGGAACGGGGTGGTGTGGTCACAATGGGGCACTCCCTGATAGGGTGGGGGGGTTAGGGATCCACTAGACACCAGGGATTGAATTTGAAAAAATGTATTTTATATTTATTTTTACATGGTTGTCGACTCAGTGGCAGGTGATTGACAGGTGTGTGGGGGCCTGGGGTGGATTTCTTTATTCAACTGTGGCCCGTGATCAGTGGGGTGGGGGGGGCACTAGGCACCAGGGATTGAATTTACAAAATATATTTTATATTTATTTTTACATGGTTGCTGATTAAGTGGCCAGCAATTGGCCAGAGTGTGTGTGGGTGCCTGGGGTGAGTTAATTCCGCGATCAGTTGGGGGAGGAGGTCCACTAGATACCAGGGAATTGAGACATATATTTATATTGGGGATGGTGATTGGTGGGGTGGGGGGGCCACTAGACACCAGGGAATTAAGATATATTAATTTATACTGGGGCTGGCAATTGGTGGGATGGGGGGGTCAATTAGACACCAGGGATTTTATGACTTGGGGGGTTGAATTTAGTGATTAGGGCTGACGAGGAGGATAGGGAACTGTTAATTTGCCTTTTTTTCATAATTATATCCTCCCTCCCCAAATACGAATAATGAATATTTGGACCACCTGAATAGAATATTCTGCCGAATATTCAAAATAAGGTATTTGCACACCCCTGCCTTCCAGTCTGGATTCCAGAAAGCCCCCTTTACAGTCTCCTCCTTCCTCTGTGTCACTGATTCTGCCCTCATGTAGGTGGACTCATGTATCTGTTTTTGTTTTGAGCTTATATTTTACTTTGTAATTGTCTTTATTTTTATACTGTGATATTTTTATGTAACCCCAGGCTGGTATGCCGTTTGTATCTGACAGCTATACCAGGTGGGCTGGGTTCGGGGAGGAATGGGCCACTTGGCACAAAGGCTGGGTTTGGCTACTCTGCACAGGGGCACCCAAATAACTCCGAACACAGGAAGCAATAACTGTAATGTCCAATACCATAAGTGGGATTCTCAAGTGTGGCTTTTATTCACATCCTAACAGAATAAACATAGAGGGACCCCCACAGGGCTACACTCCTGGTAATGCAGATTAAAGGAGACTAGAACACACCCTCATCACTTTAGCCCTCAAGCTCTACAACACACTGGGCACACAGCCCAGACTTGTATGCTGCTTTGGGTTACACAGCCCAAACTTGTACCCTGCTGTGGGTTTTCTCTGGCTCGGCTCCTTTGCCAGCCACTTAGACACCTTCCATATTTCATGGAAACATCTTCTGGTGGCTCCCTAAACCACCAGGGAATCTTCCTCTTAAATCCCATATCTGGGTACTTTCCTCAGGCACTGGCCAAGTACATGAGAGAAAGCAAAAACGTGTCTCAAAGCAAATATCCATAGAGGTTAATTTGGTTACTACTGACAGGGGGTCTCCCACCTCTTGTTCCCACAATTCATAACCAGCTATTTATCTGGACTGTAAACACCTCATCCTTTAGCACTTTTCTGTGCAGATTCTTGCTAAATGTATTTCACATTCAGTCTACTTGTCTTGCTTCCCATTTGTGTTGGACTTGAACATACTTAAGATAAGTGGCATTGTCCATTACTCTAGACCCCTCACAAGTTAAGCAGTCCAAGCCTCACATTCTTTCTTGCCTTTTGTGCTGGACTTGAACATACTTATAAGTGGCTTTGTCCATTACTCTAGACTTCCCACAAAGTTAAGCAGTCCAATCCCCACATCTTCCAACTGTACTTGGCTGTCTTTTCCTGACCCCATAGTAACAGTCCCTTTAGTTTCCTTCTGTTTTAGGTGAAAACACTTGGCCCTTTTGCAGAGCGAACTCACCCTTTGGTTGCAGATGCTCCACAGATGTTTCCTCCACAAGGAATCTTCCTTTCAGAGCTTCTGGTGCCTCAGCACAATTCAGACAGGCGGCTTCTTTCCCTTAGCTGGACCCAGGGAGTTTGCCCCTGGAAAACAGGCAGACACCTTCCCCCATCCCCTCAGGGATTGGGCTCTGAACCATTGAGAGCAGTCTCCACCACTTCAATTACCAGTTCCTGTGTTCCTCTTCAGGTGGAAACACACACCTTAACAAAAGTAGCTCTGAAACAAAGCTTAAAGCTCTGACAGCCTGCACACACTCTACTGCACTACAGTCTCTCTCTCAGACTCCACACAGACTGGCTTCAAATTCCCCAGCGTTCTACTCTAACCTCCAACTGCAACCTTCCAGTGTGGCCTATGCAGCTGCGACAGTTCTAAAATGATGTCATCCCTCAGTCTCAGCTGAGACTGAGAACAGAGTGAGACAGTGTAAAATCCATTTAACTGGAGTTTCAAAAGCTGCCTTCCCTGCCTACCACTAGGTCTTACTGGGATTCTAGTAGCCCCGGGTAACAGGGGGTTACATTTATGTTGTACTCATCTTAATACCCTGGTTGTGCCTGAAAAAGGCATTTTACGCCAGTGAACATATCCGATCAATGAAGTGAAACCAATCAATCAATCGATGATAACTCTGGCATTGTATTTTATTGTGCCATTATCTGCCAAAATATATGTTTTGTATCATATGGTAGGCAGGACCTGTTTTTAACTCTATTTAATAGCGCCAGTTTTAAAAAGTGCCATTTAAAAATAAATCATGCCCTTCTGAAGGTTATGATTCAGCAGCTTCACACAGCTGCTATGTTCATTGGTCGTGCTAAGGCCTTTGATACCATGGCCCACTCAATCCTCCTCAATAAGTTGTGTGGAGCTGGACTGTCCGGTGTTGCAGCTAGGAAGGCCTGCCTCTATTGCACTAGCTGACAAGAGACGTTTAAGGTAAGTGATGCCTTATTCTCCTTTCCTCATCATTTCCAGGGTGCCCAAGGCTCCATCTTGGGGCCTGTTTTCTCCCTCTTCCTCAGTGACCTCTCCGTGACCTGTGTCTCATCGAACATACATAATGTATGTGCACTGACAGCAGTGTTCCTTTCACCACTGGTGCTTCGGTTCCAGAGCAGAAAGGGTCACTACAGCATGACTTCTAACATCCAGCGCAAACAAACAATCAAAAAAAGAATATGTCCAAGGTTGGCTCTGCTCAAATCAACTCACACTGAATGCCAGAAACACTGCATTCATATCTTTTGGCAGAAAGCGATTACTTGCTACCCCCCCCACCCCCAGTTTTGGATCCTTGAAGAGGCCTCTCATTTCAAGTGCCTCAGGGTGTGACTAGCTAGAAACCTGGATTTCTCCACCTATGTGGATGCCATCCACAAAAAACTTTTCCCTGAGCTCAGTACCCTGTACAGGAATAAGTCCTGCTTGATTCTCCCGGTCTGTCATAAAATCATCCTTGGAGCAAATTTGCTGATGTTTGACTTGGTGGATGTGGTTTGTGGGTCTGTCCCTAAATCCACCCTGTCAGGCTGGCTTCACTCTCGCACTCTTTTGCACGCTTTGGTACTGGTTCCCCTACCTTCAGTCACCACTGCTCCCTCTGCCAGGGTTTTGCTTTCCCCTATCTTGGTGGCACCATCATTGTGCTGCCTTCTTTGCAAAGTACTGCTTCACCCCCCATTATCTCTCTCTGATCTCCTCTCAACCCCCCATCCCCTCCTCTCCTTGTACACAGCCCGCTCCTCTAATTCCCACTCCTTCAGTATTCTCTGCTGCAGTACTTTCGCTTGTTCAGACTGCCTTTTCTGTGAACCTGCACTCCCTCTTGAGCAGCTCCCATCTGCCTTTCATTCTCTTACCTCTCCCAAACTTCTCCATCAGGACTCACTTTGCCCCCTCCTGCTCTTGCCCCAGCCTCTCCTGGTCATGTACATTTATCACAATGTGTCTCCAACCTGTTGCATAATTTTGTACCTTGCAATTTCAATGTAAGTCACTGTGCTGTAGCTTCTGGCCTTCTGCTATCTTTGGCCTTCACGGTGTAAACCCCCTGCGAATGGGGGTCACTAAAAAGCCTTTTTTGGGTGAGCCTAAATCCTCTCGACCAGGCTGATGTCCTGTATTTCAGCCGATTTTAAAAAAGAATTGAGTGAGAGTGCCTAATGCCCCCATGTACTGTTGCTTTAAGAGCTACCAAACTGCAGTATAATTACTTTGAAATGGGGGGTCTGTGTGCTTCTCTGCTCGAGTCCAGCCTGGGCCACTGAGCAAATTGCTCCATTTCTGCAGTCGCTATATGCGCAGAGGGAGCTCTTTCAGAAGATGTAATTGTTTGCTTGTAACATAATAATGAAAATGCAGTTAGTTCTAACCTGCTTGCTTGTAGCCAGGACTGTGCAGAGTAGCTCCCTCATGTTGGTTCTGAACTGCTGAAATAGACCAATCAGTGTGGGGATCCTTTAAAATGGAGCCTGCTCTGGGCGAATCCGAACTTGGACTCTCCTCTGGAGCCAGCCACAATGGGACTGTATGGCAGATGCCTCTGGGAATTGTAGTTTGGACTTTGGCGCCTTTTTGCTCCAACAGGGGGAGTCTGATTGTGAGTGACAGCCAAACCAGCTAACTGAACTGGAAGGAACTCAAAGGAAATGCTTGGCTCTGTCTACTGGAAAGATCAGATGAGCTGTGAATGTGAAGAGGGAAGGAACTCCGGGCTCCTGCATTGTTGAGTTTTCGCACGGGAAGCTCGTGTGGGGCCCTAAAGTTCGGCCTACAACTGTTTCTGAGTGCCAGTGCAGACTGAATCAGAGTTGTAAGGAGAAAGACGCACCAGAAGTGAGGAAACCAGGCTCACCCTGTAGAAGACTGGAGAAATTGCTGAATCGTGCTCGGTCTGTCAGGAACTGAAGCTGCTGTGTGTGCTCCTGGGTATTTTGCAGTAATTGCGATCGGGATCGAGGAGCAGCCTGCCTGATACAGTACTTTCCTTTTACATATAAATGTGTCTAGTGCTTGTGGGGAACTGCAGTCTTATTTTTCTGGGTACTGCGAATTGTAAGCTGAATCTGGAAGTATAACCCAGCTCGATTCGGACTGAATCAGCCTGTTTTTCGAATGCAAGTGAGTCCTGCCACGAGGGCTGGGCCAGCTAGTCTGTTTCTCCTGGCAATCCAGGACAACCTGCATCCATCTAGTTCCGCCGCAGTCTCGCCCAGGAAGGGAACCAGGAGCCCGGCCGCTCACTGGTACCTTGTGCCGCTAAAGGTGTAAAGCCGAAAGGTCCTCTCCAAGCCCACTGGGGCTTCGGACTTGCTCCTCCTCGGACCCGTGGACCCACCGCCGCACCCAAGGAAGCCTCAGTGGACACCGCTTGCCCAGCAGTATCCGCCAAAGAAAACCACGCTCCTCCAGGAAGCCTGTTGTCAGGGGCCGCCCGCCGCACTCTCGCCCAGGAAGGGAACCAGGAGCCCAGCCGCTCACTAGTACCTTGTGCCGCTAAAGGCGTAAAGCTGAAAGGTACGTTTTTCCCGCTTTCTCCCACCGGCCCTCTCCAGTAAGGGTTGATGGCACTAGCTGATTCCACCCTTCACTGAAAGTGGCTGTTTTCACCTTGAAATTTGGACTCTTGGACTGCCTAAATGAGCTCTGGGACTGTGAGCGCCATATACCGCGGTGAGCAGTCTACTCTCCCCGCTAGCGGCGAGCCGTTTACGGCTAGTGTTACAGCTCCTCCGGTGAACATTTTTGACCATTTTGCCTGGTGTGCTTTGCTTTTAATCTTGAGTATCTGTTACAACTTAAGTATATAGTCGTAATCAAGCTGCCCTTAAACTGTAAAACTGCTAATCTTTCCCTCTGTTCCAAGGTGCTCTCTTCCCGCCTTTTTTTCTCTATTTAAAAACCGTAACTGTTGATAGCTTTACTAAAAATCTAAAAGACTTAGCCTAAGCTGCCTAAAAATTGTAATTGCTCTCCTCTTGCTAATCTCCACCTTTTCTCACTTCCCACCCTTTTCTTTTGTCCTGCTTTGTCTTACTCACTGTGCCTACGCCTGCTTAACTGCCTCTCCCTGCTACTCTCCTCAGGTCCTCTCCAAGCCCGCTGGGGCTTTGGACTTGCTCCTCCTCGGACCTAACGCCGCACCAAAGGAAGCCTCAGTGGACACCGCTTGAGCAGCGGTAACCACTGAAGAAAACCGCGCTCCTCCAGGAAGCCTGTTGTCAGGGGCCGCCCGCCGCACTCTCGCCCAGGAAGGGAACCAGGAGCCCGGCAGCTCACTGGTACCTTGTGCCACTAAATATGTAAAGCTGAAAGGTACATTTTTCCTCCTTTCTCCCACCAGCTCTCTCCAGTAAGGGTTGGTGGCACTAGCTGGTTCCATCCTTCACTAAAAGCAGCTGTTTTCACCTTGAAATTTGGACTCTTGGACTGTCTAAAAGAGCTCTGGGACTGTGAGCACCGTAGACCGTGGTGAACAGTCTACTCTCCCCGCTAGCGGCGAGCCATTTATGGCTAGTGTTACAGCTCCTCCTGTGAACACTTGTCCCGCCGGCGCTTTGCGCTGGCTCCCCACCTCACCCACACTGGTCGACCCTTTAGCTATATAGGCTTATGTTGGTCATGTGACTAAGTGTCCACTTTCTCATTGGCTTCTTATACTCTCTAACCACCGGGGGCATTAGACCTACTCACTGTCAGACAGCACTACTTGCTGTTCTACCCTGTGTGATCTCTGTCCCTATCCACTAATTCATACAATCCCACACCACTCTATCCATCTTACTCAGTCTCCTCTCCCTCGCTGAATTTTTACTCCCTCTGTCCGCCCACACCTCAACATAAACCTACTTTAAAACCTCTCCTTAAAGCCTTGCTTCACTTCTCTAACCTAAACTCCCTCTCCAGTAAGCACTATCATGTTCCTCCTACTTACGGGCTCGCCACCACCGTGTGGTAGACTAAAGGTACTAACCTCCCTGATCTGCCTTCTTTTCCTGCTCTGCCTAAACAAAATCTCTCTGTCTCTACCTCATGAGATTCACCATGACACCCCCCCCCACTCAGTGAGTTTAGTTTTTCAAACCTACTCATTGCCAAATATTACTCCAAACCCGCCTGGCAATACTTTTTTTCTAAAGAAAGGATGCACATATCTCATACTCACTACCTACTATAAGCAAAGGAAGAAACAGAAATCTACCGATACTCTATACAGACTACAGCTGGAATTTCTAGCCTCTCTGTTGCTACTGCTTGCACGCGACGTGGAACTAAATCCTGGCCCCCCCCCCACAACGGCTCCCCGAGCAACTCACAGGGCAAGTCTAAAAAAGGTCTTCTACTAGCACATATGAATATTAGAAGTCTACTGAGCCATCTGGCTGAACTTGAGGCTTGGATCAAAGTAGTTGGACACGACATTCTATGCCTCACGGAAACATGGCTTAAACCTCGAATCCAGGATGTCCAGTGTAACTTATCTGGATACTCCATTATCCGACAGGACAGGCCAGGGTCAAAACAGGGTGGAGGTGTTGCCATTTACCATAAAACCCACCTCAGCATTAAAACGGCTCCTGCCAATAACCCTCAATGGATCTGTGAGTCTTTACATGCAATTTTGTCCCTAGGTGCAAAAAATCTGCACATAATATGTCTCTACAATCCGCCCACTGGAGGGGTGGAGAGCTTTCATGAACTACTCAAGCTAACATCACAAACCATTAACATGAATGAAGCCATTATACTAGGCAATGTAAATCTTAACTGGCTGGGCCCTTCTCATAGCACTCTAGCATCTCTTGTCCAAAGTCTTAACTTCCATCAGCTTATAACTGAGAACACCAGGATGATAAACTCTCAGTCAGGTACTCTGATAGATTGGATTCTCTCAAATAGACCTGAACACATGACAAAGGCAGGTATCCTGGCTGATGCTATAACCAACCACTCACCCACTATCTGTCAGTGGCGCTCTGGTCCACCACCCTCTCCCCAGCCCCACCTGGTCACATTTATCAACTTTGCACATATGGATTTAAACTCTTTTCTTCTTGACGTATCCAACATTGACTGGTCTGAAATCTACCAAGCAACAAAAGTCGATGACGCCCTAAACGTGTTCCTGACCAAGTTCAAGGAAGCATAGAATCGGTGCAGAGAAGGGTCAGGGGATGACAAACGAGATGGCTCCATAAAGATCTACTCCGGCAACTTAGAATCAGGGATAAACTATGGGAGCACTTCAAAAGCACTGGTCTACCCAGGGACCACTCAAGCTACAAGCAACACAGAAACTCCTGCAAAAAGCAGATAAGGCTTTCAAAAAGTAAGTACTGCCAGAACTTGCTAGCCAGCTCAGCACATGATCCCTGAAAATTCTGGGGTCACATAAAGACCTTCCTTGGTACCACACAAACTGTTACCCCCTCAGAAATGATACTAGATGGTATCCACTGCAACGACTCCCTCACCATAGCAAATGCTTTCAATAAGATGTTCTCTGATCTGTCTCCTTACACATCCACATTACCACCGGCACCTGTTGCATCTCAGTCCTCTGCTGCTAGTAAACTAGCCGGCCCCCCCAACCTATAATCCTGGGCTTCAAGCAACCAAGTCCTTCTACTTCAAGGCTGTGTCCAGTGCCCAAGTCTTTAACTTAATAAACACCATATCTGACAATACCAGCCCTGGATCTGACTCTCTGGAACCACGCCTTTTAAAGGCAGCTGCTCATCTCATCTCTGATCCACTAGCCAAGGTGTTCACACTGTCCCTCTCCAATGGTACCTTTCCAGATATCTGGAAATCTGCAAGAATTACCCCTATCTTCAAAAAGGGAAACAAGAACGAAATCTCAAATTACAGACCAATAGCGATTCTCTCGGTCCTCAGCAAAATCTTGGAAAAACTTGTAGCCACCCAGACCATTGAGTACCTTGAATCCTCAAAACTGCTATGTGAAGCGCAGCATGGCTTCAGGAAAAATCATAGCACTACAACAGCGCTAGCCAAACTCACCTCAGACACTCTCACAAGCATGGACGAAGGTCGGCTTACAGGTGCTGTCTTCATTGACCTTACCAAGGCTTTCAACCTCGTGGATCACCCCCTGCTCCTGTCCACCCTCCAAGATTTTGGCTTCTCATCTCCTGTCACCAGCTGGTTCAGGAGCTACTTAACAGATAGGTCCCAAGCTGTCAAACTAAACTCTTCAATCTCTGGCAGCATCACTATCAACATTGGAGTGCCACAAGGCTCAATACTGGGCCCTCTCCTATTTTCATTGTTCATTAACAACCTACCTAGCTGCATCATATCCTGCGCCTCTCTTCTCTACGCTGATGACCTGGTCATCTATGCCAGTTCAGATAATATCGACAACCTAAACGTTTCTCTGACCTCTGCTTTCAACACTGTACAAAACTGGCTAAACTCCCATTGCCTCATCCTGAACTCTAGCAAAACCAAAGCTGTGTTACTGGACACCGCATATAAACTAAGATCCTGCTCTTCTTCTCTAAAAATCCTGGACCTGGATGGGAACCCTCTTGAGGTAGTCACCACATTCTGCTATCTTGGTATCCTCCTTGACCAATCTCTGGACCTGAACCTCCACAGTCAAGAAACCTGTAAAACTGTAAACTGCAAACTGGGGGCTGCCTACAGAACCAGCTATATGCTTACACCTGCTGCCAAGCTGGCCATTGCCAGAGGAATCCTCCTACCCGCTCTTGCCTACTGCGCTCCCATCCTGACTATGGTGCATAAAACTACCCTGCAAAAATGGGATGTCACCTACAATAATGTATGCCAGTATGCTTCAAAGGCCCCTTGGCTCAAGCATCACTGCCAACTGTATAGTGACCTTGGCTGGCTCTCTCCCTCCTCCACCAGGCTTTACTATCTGGGCTGTCTCTGCGACTCCGTCATCAGACTTGACTGACTAGCATCACTAGCTGAGCTACTACAGCCCTCTTTCTCCTCTCGTGAACTGAGATCATCAGATAAATCTCTCCTGAAAGTCCCCCGTTGCTGCACCTCAAAAGGGTCTGGTGCATTCGGGCATACTGCCCCCCAAATGTGGAACAAGCTGTCACTTGATCTAAGACTTGCATCATGGCACTACCTCTTCAAGTGTGGGCTATGGAACCACCAGGCTACCTCGGACCAATGTGCCTGCTTTGACCCAACCTGACCCTGTCCTACCACTCCCCCTTTTCCTGCCTCACCTTCCCCCCCATGCCAGGTCCCTTCTCTCCAAATGCTCACTCTCTCTGCCATTTCTTCCTTACCCTATCTATCTGCTGATATCCAATATTCCCCTTATTTAAACTACTCGGTTATGTAGATTATTGTAGTATAGAATTTTGATGTGTTATATGAAATTATGCCTCTTATAAGTACTGTGTAAAATGTCTGCACCTTGCCTTTTGCCCTTCACATCGTTTGCTTGTAAACTGCTGTTTCAACTTGTACTGGTATATATAGCAGGACTGTTTTTTGTGTATTTGGGTACTGGTAAAACCAAGGTCTTAGCCTCTCACCTCCCTACCCTTGTATGTACCTCCTCGGATTTGTCCGTGACTGCTCGCCTGGCTCTGCTTCCTTATATTTTAGTCACCAATCCTTCCTACAATTCCCTCCTAAACCTGTCTGTGCACTGCTCCTCTGCCCCACCACGGACCCGTGGCAATGGTGACTTGTCCCTACTTTCATCTACTATAGCCGCTGGACTGCCGTAACCCCCCATACCCCAACAGAGCTCAGCTCCAACGCCCAGTAACAGAACCAGGAGCCCGGGCACTCTTCCCACTTTCGGCCGCTGAAGCCGCTAAATTGCCGTAACTTACCTTCGACCCCCACCTTTTTGACACTCTCAAGCCAGAGAGCGGATCCACGAGCCCAGTTACAAATTCCCGCCTTCTGCCGCTGAAGCTGTAAAGTCCCACTGCACCCCGACACAATACAGCTTCAACGCCCGGAAACAGAACCATGAGCTCGGGCACTTTCCTTACTTTTGGCCGGCGATGCCGCATGGTTGCCTTGCTACACCTCCAACCCCCGCCTTTTTTGAGACCCTCTAGCCGGAGAGCAGACCCATGAGTCCAGTTACAAGTTGCCGCTCAAGCCGTTAGACCATGCCTCCTCAAAACTCATACCCTGTCAACTTGTTGCTCACATACCTGTCTATGGGGCCAGGTGGCTGGTTGACTGTCAAGGCTTTCTAGCCACTAATCCATAATTTTTGCCGAGTCACTTATGCGCTGCTGTAATGTCTCTGCCCGTATAGTCCTGACCGAACGGTGCTAGTATGCCCGACCCCGGAACCAAGAGTCCGGCTGCTTTTCCCTACCCCCTACCGCGAAAGCCGTAAACTTGCCGCCACATTTCCAGGCATGGACATACCAGGCACAGCCTCAGAGATCCCTATAGGTCCGGCCATGTTCAGTGCCCAAGCAGGAGTTCCATGAGCCCGGCTGCATGACAGTACCCTGAGCCGTTGAAGCCGTAAAGCGTTTCTGTGCTCGGAGCTGCAGACAGTGGTTCCCTAGGCTTAGTCCTAATCCTGCTCACTCTGATCCTTTGCCCCCCTCCTCCACCATATCCCCCCCCCCTTTTCTTCCGTACACCATGTCTGCCTGGTGCCATCAGTGAGGTCTGTCCTGGCACCAGTACCTGATATCTCCTGCTATCTACCACTGAAGAACAATGTTATATTTGTTGTACATCTGACCTCTAACCCTGCTTCATTGTCTTTGCAACTGTTCTGTTTTGTTATTATCTTCACTATGTTTTGTTCCTGTATCTTTCGAGTCGTGCCTGAAAATAGTCACCTGTTAGCTAGTGTACTTACCCGGTAAACAAAAACTAAATAAATAAATAAATAAAAATATTGAGTCTGTGAGTACAAATCAGGGTAACTCCCTGCAATCTGTTTTTCAAACTGCAAGTGTGTCATCTTATTGTTGCTGTTTCATTTCTTCATGAACTGAGCCCCAGGGCTTTGGATTACAATTTGTGTGTGCATTTGTCTTTCCATCAAAGGGCCCCAACCAGCTGCACTGACCCTGGCTAGCCCCCCACCATCCTGGGTACCCAGAGAGTGACATTTTGGACCCAATATGCATGCACAGTACTGTGATTTGAATATTTCCAAACCAAAATCAACCTGATTGGCCCCCTCCTTGTTACTGCCCCTCTAATAAATCAGATTTGTTGTTATTGAACTATATGATGTCTGTGGTAGCAGTACATGTAGAGAAAGCATTGCATTGTGTTTGTGTATATTGCCTAACCTTGTTTTACAGGTGGTCCTCAGAGACGTGTGGCAGAATCAGTCTCAAGGGTAAGTGGTACCTTATGAGTGAGCAGTGTGTATATGTGAGGTATAGGGGTTGTAACTCCTGTCTACTGAGCGAGCCACTAGAGGGAACCAAAGCGGGTCACGGTGTCCCAGAGGGCTGTGACCAAGCTAGTTTAACTACTGCAAACCCTGACCTTTGGGTGGAGGCACCCTTCCATGGACCTAGGCCCCTCAACCTGTTAGCAGTAAAGCAGGCAGGGGTAGTAGCCCTTGGGATAGTGCCACCTAGGGGTTACAACAGATTTGTATAGTTTCTTTACTTTTGTACTTATTCCTACTGGCCGTTGCTGCTGCTGCTTGTCATGTAATTGCCATTTGACTTTTTTTCTTTTTTTTTACCTTCTATTTATCCCCCCTGCCCCAACCCCAACACTGTCACCCAGCTACCTTATCTGGCACTGCCACTTTGCTCTAGGGGCTCCCCATGGAGCCTTGGCTTACCCACCAGGCAGGGCACGGTGGGCGGGAGGCTGCCCCAAAACCTCCCCCTCCAGAGGCATCTAGTCTTCTTCGGTGCCCCGAGAGGTACTCCAGTCTGCTGGTAGGTGAGGACCCACCATCGAATCCTCCTGCCAGTGTCACACCAAGGAGAGGCATATTTTTGTTGTACATCCCCCCCTCGAGCGTGATGTGCCACACGATGCCACAGCTTATACTGGCATCCGTCTCACTCCCCCATTGGTCGGGCGCTGGGGCTGCTGTATCTCTGGTCAATGCCAGGGTCCAGGCCACCCCCAGGCCAAGGAA
Source organism: Neoceratodus forsteri (assembly GCA_016271365.2). Classification (NCBI taxonomy): domain Eukaryota; kingdom Metazoa; phylum Chordata; order Ceratodontiformes; family Ceratodontidae; genus Neoceratodus; species Neoceratodus forsteri. The sequence goes on from CM057459.1 coordinate 1,412,282,953, forward strand.
CCCCCCTTCCCCGGAGGAGCAGAGTAGTCTGGTGGATGCTCAGACTACCTCTACCTGGTCTGCTCTCTGGCATCCAGGTCCACTCTCGAAACCAGGTCACCAGCATCGCAAACGTAAATCCAGCCGATGCCCCGATGGGGCAGCATAATTGTTAATTGAAATGCAATTTATGCAACAGGTGTCAGAATAAAAAGCAGCACATAACTCCTTTTATCTGAGTCACTGTGTGGATAAATGGGGTATGACATAATCACTATTGGGATTACTTCAAATTATTCCCATAGTGACTACATCATACCTCATATACTGTATCTACACAGTGACTACGTCACAATTATCTTCTCTCTTTCCCACCTACCGGCAGTACTTCTCTTCAGCAGTTTAACTTCTTTCCCAGTTCTGCAGTACTGCCGTCCCCATTTCCATTCTCCAGCTCTGCTGCATGCCCCCCTCACACCACATCCCACGTTCCTGATCGCCACCTTAGACAGCAACATTTTCTTTATTGTAGTACTTTTCTTTCTTCATGCTGACACCCCATCTGGTCCGACTCCCGCAGACTCCCAGCACTCACAATGCTGACCTCACCAGCACATCACCAAGCTGATCACACTTGCAGTTCCGGTGCTCCCGGACTCCCCATGCTTACTCCTCTTGAACCGCAACCTCAGCCACAACGTAAAACTTTTTTTCTTTTTTAAAATGAAAACTTAAATCAAAGCTGCACAAGCCGGTGTACACTATCAACCTTAACTGGTCTCGCTAAGCAGTGCCGCCACTTTCCTTGGGGAACAATCACCTACTCAAACACCAATCAGCTGCAATGTAGCAGTATCAATTCTGGCATCATGACACAGCTCCCTACCACCGCCCACAGAAAACATGGACAATCATAAAATCATAAAAAAGATCCCCATTCTCTATTAAATTAAACAAACAAAAATAAAGCTTCCACTCACTATAATCTACCACACAAGCTCCTCCCCTGTTGCATAAATCAAATACACGGGAGGCACCCATGGGATAACCCAGTTAATACACAGCACGCCAGTGACCACTGTAACCTTTACTCTTGGCTTTCCACTTGTGAGGTTACTGGAGTACTGGCAACTGTAAAAGTAACTTGGTTATCCCACAGGCACCCCCCGCATATCCCTTATTTATTTGCACATTTGGTTGCCTTTGAATTCCCATTACCACATATTTTATGTTGCAGTCACAGACACTTTATTTATTGCATTCATCTATTGCTACTGTTTGTATTTGTCCCCCCCCCCAGTAATCCCACCTCTCAGTTTACACCTGGAAACCATTTAACCAAGGTGTTCATCTGACTCTTGTACTTTCCATGTTTTTTTTTTTAATTCTATTTATTCTCTTTTCCGTGTTGCAGGGGCCGTGCCAGGTCCCCTGTCAGCCCTTTCTCATGGACCCTCCACACTCCCCTCTGGCCTGGCCTCCACTGCAGCTGGTGGGAACAGGGAGGACTGTGGCTTATCCCCCACGGAGGGCCCCCCCAGGGGGACATGGGGGGGGAGACTGAAGTCATCCTGAGCAGCCACCCTGACCAGACTGGGCTTTGTTCCAGACCAAAGGGAGCAACAGTCTATTGGGAGCATCCCTGTACCTCACACAGAAGGAGTTTTCTTGTTGCATTACCCCGGAGAAGCGGACATGCAGTGACATCCGGCGTGTGATGGGCATGTCCCGCACTCACCAGCAGGACATCTGCTGCCGCCTCTACCCATTTCCCTGGTGACTGCAGCACCCCCACTTGCCACTGGGAGTTGCAGCACATTGGGGATCCACATCCTCTCTCCTCACAAGAGGAGAGCAGTCCTTCAGATGCTCAATATTCTCCTCCCTAGCCAACCTCCAATGACCTGACCTAGGTCCTGAACCCGGGTTGCCAGCGTGGTGACGTGTTCCTGTATAAAAATAAAGTTTTTACTACTACTACAGTCTCCACTGTTACCACTATACTGTTGGATTACTGATTTTGCATATACACTGTTTACCCACTGTTTTAGTCAACTGAAGTACAGCACACACCACCCCCTGCTTTATGTGAAGCAGAGGGGGCTCTCCACAATGCCACATTACCATTGAAGAGTTCGCACACCCTCGCTGCACCACAGGGCATGGCATATTAAATGACCAATTTTCCTTCCACCTCTCTGTCTTGTAGGTTTCTTCTGGTTCGAGTGCAAGGAGGTCTGGATTGAGGGGCTGCGCAGCTACCTGTTTGACTGGTGGAATTTTCTGGATATGGTGATTCTCAGCATGTACCTGGCATCCTTTGCCCTCCGGATCTTGGTGGCCCTAAAGGGATACTTTTCCTGTCTCCACGCCCCATCATCTGAAGAGTGTTACTACTTTACCAGCGCTGGTAGGCCATTAAAGCTTATTATAAAATGGCAAAAAAAAAAAAATCTAGAAATGTCATTGGTTGAGAGGTGGCTCCTGACTGTGCATTAAATCTCTATAAATGCACAATCAGGTACCAAATGAAATTTCCCACCCCAAAAACACCTACTTGGAGTAATTTTATAAGCATAATAAGCCTCCCCAGGGTGTGCATCATAGGATTTAAATGCACATCGCAGGGGTGTAAAGACACTTGGCCTTCAGCTTCTTGCCTTACTACACCACTGGGGCATGCATTAAAATCCTATAATGCACACCCTGCTGTGGCTTATCACTTACTGAACACAGGTTCCCCACTAACTTAAGTGTCCTGTCTCCCGTCATCCCTCACTGGCAGCAGTAAAGCTACAACACAGCTGACAGCTTTTGGATGTGTGGTTAATGCTCATGACAAAATTATGCCTCCACTGACACAAAACAATCCATCACTAGGTGAATAACAAAAAAACACCTCATGGTCAAGCGATGCTTAGTTTCTGCCAAGTAACCAGTATCTCCCACTATGTTGGCAGCAGCCAGAATGAGGCTGGCAGTGGGGGACAATGACAGGTTTGGGTCATTGGAACAGAAACCAGTTATCGGTCTTAATATTCGGGATTTGTCAGAAGGAGACATGTCTATTTGCAGATGCCACGAAGCTCTTTAGCAGGGTAGACAGTGAGGAGGGGGTTAGAGAGATGCAAAGACTTGCAAAGGCTAGAGAGAGAGATGGGGCCTGATTCCAGGATGCCTTACGCATGGCACAAGGTGATATACGCCAAACCCTATGGTACAATTTGCACCTTGCATCATGCGTTAGACAAATTGCGATTCCAGGTTGCGGCTTGCGCCAAAGGTGGGCTACACCACCTACTTGACCCACAACCGGCTGCAGCATGGCGCAAGGGTGGGTTATGGCAGCATCTGCACCGTATTCCGAAAGGTCAACTGCTGTAACCCAGGAATGCTGTTACAAGTCCCACTATGGCACTGTGGGTTAGACCAGCATGCAGGTGGTCTAAGGGGCATCCATCCTGCAGTGCCGCGAATCACACATTGCCATGCCCCACAGACCTCCCCCACACAGTGATGCCCCTTGCATTTCAGGGTCCCACCTGGGTCCTTTTTCTGCTGTGCCCCATTGTGCCTGTGCCACCCAGCCTACCCCCCCCCAGGCCCACAAGGGACTGCAGGCATGTTTTGGGGTGGGGGGGCTTGTGGGCACTGTCCCCTGTGGTATCCCACTTGCGGTGCCCAGATCTGTTGCGCCATTCCTGTGGCGCAACCCTGCGGTTGCTGCAAGTCACAGGACATAGGTGTCGGGGACCCCTCCTGTCCTGGAATAGGGTGCAGGGTCCCTGGCATAGTGGCGCATGGCACAACTCGCATACCCTTGTGAGTTGTGCCATGCATTTTGGAATCGGCCCCCATGGTCAAAGGTTTGGCAATTGGGGGGCCGGAGACAGCAGCCAAAGGATACTGACGCTCTTCAGTAAGTTCTTCACATTAACCGAGTAAAAACCTAAAAATACCTCCATTTACAGCTAAAAATTGTTTCTTGAGCTGGATTTAGATAAGAGATGCAGTGAAGTAAAATTCCACCCGTGAAGTGGTCACAAAGTGTGCCACTTCGTGATAGTATTCCACTACATGGAGTGCCTATTTTAAACCTTCACTTCGTGTTGTAATTATGACTTTGCGTTGTGCACTCTGCCTTATTCCACTTTAAAGTGGAGCGAGAATTCACAGGCAGCCCACACACATCACATGGCTTACGCAGTGTAGGTCACATGCTGCAGGCAGGCAGGAGGTTACGGGCAAAAACACTCTCCAATGTGGGCTGACTTACACGTTTTGCATGGGGTATGACAAATGGCTCAGCTCTGCAAATGGCTGGGGATGGGGTGTAGATGTGTGATGAAGAGGGCTGTACAGCTGACAAGTCCCCAAATGAAGTTATTGTCCCCATTTTACGTACAGGGGTTGATGTACCACTTGCACTGGACATACTGCATTGGCCACCACCACCACCACTGCTACTCTGACCACCACTTGACAAGATTTCTAAATCATAATCCTCCCCCTCATCATGCCTGCAGTAATCCTCTGGTGTTATTTCATTGCTACTGCAGACATTCCTACTTGGTCTTACACTCATGGAAGGGTATAACATGCGCAGTAAGGATGATGACGAGGGTGAACACCCCAGTAGGGTATTAGCTGCTATCTGGTGCTGGGTCCAGAGTGCCATGTGCCTGTTCTTAACATGTGTATGCTGGTCCCCCATGCCCAGATGACTCCCCTTTATACCTCAACTCACAGAAACATGGCAAAGCTGGCAGATTGCAACTGATTCATCACTTGCAAAAAAAATCCCAGACAAGGGATTGTGAGCCCATATTTTTAACATGTCTCTGATGCTGCTTATTGGACTCTGTTTTTTTAACCCCTGAAATGGGGGGTATGCTACATGGTTTTTCAGGCTGGACACACTTAGACTCCAACTGACCACCACGACTCCCTTTAATTATTACTAGGTCATCATCATTATCATAAAAAAGGAATAGCTAAATCACAACATTTTGAGGAGGGGGGATTTAATGCCAACAGACCCAGACATAGCCACCTTGACGTTCTTTTTCTCCGGTTCCCAACAGAGGTCACTGACATCATCATCATATTCATCAACATCATCCACATCCACATTTTCAGCTTGGATTCTGTCATGTGGAGAACATGTTCCAACCACAGCATCATCATCATCATCGTCATCACCCGATATTTTTGTGCCACACTTTGAACCATTGGATGGCAAAGGCATGACCTCAACAGCACTGGAAGAAATGTGACATTTGTGAGTTATCATTGCCAGGATCAGAGTCGTGTTCAACTACCATGGGGATGTTAATGGGGAGTATGACATTATCTACACTGTCAGTCACAGCTTTAGATGCAACTATATTTTTTTAAATGGTTAACTGGTCAGAAGTGGAACTTGAGGCAGCAATACTCATGCCAGAAGAAACTGCACTATCACCACCAGCTGGCACAACATCATCTTCTCCAGCTATGACAGAAGCTACAGATTGTGCTGTAAAAAACATGGAGAAATTCCTTTACTGACATCAGCTATGCACTTCTGCGTACTAACACACCCACGGACAATCTTGCTACTGGCAGCAGTGCCAAGGCCAGAAACAGCTTTGCTTACATGTGTCTTTGCAGGCATTCTGGGGGATCACCAAGAAAATGTTAAACAAATTTAGATTTCTTAACTTCAGTCTGAGCAAGTGGATGTGAAGCCAAAGAAAACAACAAGTGTGGCTTGCAGATCGAGATTGGGCACTAAACAAATGCAAAAGCACAGACAGATTAAGTTTGCACTACGCAATCAAGAAGAGAAGCAGACGCAAAGTCACAACAACACCTTAACCAGTGCTCACAAGTCACAATCCAGTCTGGAAGAGAATACCTTTTGCGGCTTGGGGGGGGGCTGCAGTGCACTGCAATAACAGTCCAAAACCAAGATACCACAGAGCAGTACAAAATCACGCAGGTGCAGTGGATAGCAGGTTCACACTGCTGCAATTACCCTGTGGCACAATAAAATGTGTGTGATTTGATGGCACATGTCGCACACACACACTCACTATAAGTAATGCGTATCAAATTGAAAACTTCAGTAACATAGCCAAATCTTTTAAACAAACTGAAATTATACACTACTGCATCAGAACAATCGGCAAAAAAAAGTTCAAGAATTACTGAAAATATTACTGTGTGTACATTGAAACAGTTATACAAGAAAAATGTAACCAAAACACAAAGACTGCCTTTTTCTCTTAGTTTTAACCTAACTCCACCACAGATACGCCCCTCCCCAAAGCACACTTCAAGTGTATGTCAGTACATAGACTGCATGTTCTAAATTAACATTCAAAATCCACACACAAACAATAAACACTCAATGATATGAGCACAGGAGGGTTTCCTACAATCAATGTACTAAATTTTGAGCAAAAAAATAAAATGGCTCAAAAAGGCTTTTTTTAACAGCTTTTAGAGGATTTGAATCATAGAGCTCTGAGAGGAAACTGTCTCCATCTACCACTACATACACACTACCCAGAACTGAGGCGTGCAGAACAGTCTAGAGCCCGTGTGACCTACAATCCCTTGAATCACTGCACAATTTGCCTTGGAGCTCAATAACAAGGAGAAGTGATGCGAAGTACATTGCTTTCCATGTACTTCACCCTAAAATTGGCTTAGAAGTGGCTGGGGGAAGGTGGAGTAATGCAAAATTATTGTTATCCATGGACCGTGCGTTCCTCATTATGATACGAAATACTACGCTTTCGTGTTGCGGATTAGTTTGCAGATTCTGCATTACTCCGCAAATTGTTTCACAGAGTGAATTTTGGCCACATTGCCCACCTCTAATTTGGATTTATCAAATAAAGTGGGACAATTTGATAAAAAATGTTATTACCCGATGGCATGGGGAACCCCAGGTAGATGGCTCCTCCAGCGCTGCAAGGTGCATTATGAACTACATTAATAAGCAATGTGTGAAAAAACACCTCCTAAATGGGTAACGAAGGGCATAGAGTATGCTTATACTAATTTTATGATTATATGCAATGCATTTCTAGACTCAGAACCAAGCATGTTTTTTCACTGTTATTTCTACACTAAAAGTAAATAAAAAAATAAAAATAAAGGTTTGCCAGTTGAAATTCAGTGCCAAAAAGTGAAAGGTGACTCACATAGGGACCAAGAATCCTGGACAGGCTACTGGAAGGGAAAGGGGTAAAGCCGGGCATGGACTCTGAGTAAAATAAACCTAAGGGTCATCATTAGTGACTCCCTAAAAGAATCAAGTCAGTGTAACAAGGCCAACAGTAAGGCAAACAGAATGCTGGAGTGTGAAGGGGCTAAGAGTAAAAGTGAGGAGGTATTACTTACCTCTCTATAGATCACTGGTGAGGCTCCACTTGGAGTACTGTGCCCAGAAGATAAGGACAGGCTGAAAACAGTGAAGTGTAGGGTGAACAAAATGATTCAGGACCAGCATGGCCACTCTCATGAGGCTCATCTCAAGGCACTGAACATGTACTTGTTGGAGGCCATGTATGAAAGGGGAGATATGACAGAGAGCTTCAAGTTCCTGAAAAGAATGAACAAGGTAAACTGTGAGAAACTAACACAAGTGGTGGATCAAGAAGATGGGGACACAAGTGGAAACTGATGGGAGATTTGCGAGAGAAGTGAAAAGGTTTAATTTCACAGAAAGGGTGGTGGAGCCATGAAACAATCTGCCAGCTGAAGTTGTGGTCACCATAGATTATGGTGAGCACCAGAACCATCATTGGTGTCAAACACAGCTGGGACAGAGTGAAGCGCCTAGTGGTTGCTTAGGGTGGTAGCGGTAGGGTGGGAAACATGCGGTGGATAGTGTGGGTTAGAACCCTTATGAACAATAGGTCCCAGCTTTGTTAGGGTCTTATGGGCAAACTGGATGGCCCAGTGGGCTTTTTCTGCCATCATTGTCTATGTTTCTATGTGCTTGGCAGTGTATGATGTGCCCATTAATTAACTTCAGGGCATAAATATTAGCCTTGTTGCTAAAACCTCCTATGATTTCTTCTTTTATAATGCTTTTGATTAGATTTATTCTAAATCTAGTAAATCCATTGGCAACTAAGCCTGTTTCCATGGGTGAACAGAACTATAAAATAACAATGGACAGAAATGTACAACAGCAGACATCACAATACATTATTTACAGTAGGAAGCACAATCAGATTATGTACAATGTCAGTTGGCATCTATAAGTAGGAACCTTTTTAAGGCCTCTTTAAAATTGGAAACTGTCGTAGAGACTCCTGAGATGTTTGCAGACAGAGAATTTTTGGTTCCCTTTGCTGGAAGCTGCCAGTGTGCATGGGAATCCAAGGTGGAGGTACATGCCAGGATCTTTGCAAGCACCCCCCCCATAGCATGCCTATGCGTTACTACCAGCCGTGATCATCCATGTGGCAGTATTGTGGCAGACATAGTGACCTGTCCACCCCAAAAAAGGAGAACACCTTCTGGGATGCTTGATGCTCCTCCTCTCCTTGGCAGTCCCCTGATGGCTGGGGCTTGTTTCTGAGTTGCCAGTGTGCTGCTCTAACATGCCAGCCCCTGTTACACCATGTTTTGTGAATGTCATCTGGTCCACCTAAGAGCGACATAAAAAAAAAAAAAAACAAACAAAAAAAAAAAACTGAAAACCTTCAAAGTGGCGCAGCCAGAATTATCTTAGAGAAGGATTAATGCAGCTTAGCATGCCAAATGTTTAGGGACCTTATGGTTCCCACTGAAATATAGACATCAGATTCACCTCTATTATCATGCACAAGGGTAACAATTCTCTCCTTCCTTCCTGTTTAAGTGACATATTTAACAATGTCTGCAAGGCTCTCAGCTGTATTACTAGAGCCAGTAACAAAGGTAACTGGCAAATCCCAAGAGGCAATAGTTCTTCAGGTGAAAAGATCTGTGACCTACCAAGGGGCTGTGCTGTGGAAGTCACTAAACTCTGAAATCAGGCAGGTCTGCAGTGTCCACATTCTCATGAAACCCCTCACCCACAAGGTGTGGCAAAGCCTGTGATGGTTGTGTGGCCTTTACCGTTTATACTGTAACAATCCCTTTCCCTAAAGAAAAGGGGCAGTGGTTATTACTAGCTATACCCATCTGTGAAATGGTGCCCACGCATTATGTTCGGCTGGGTAGAGGGATGTATAAAAGGGGTGTGCATGGCTTGGGAATGGATTCATTGGCAGGAATGCCAAAACAGAAAAGCTAAGCAGCCCATAACAGCGGGGGGCACAAAACTTCTCTTAAAGTTGAGAAGCCAGGGCAGTGCCCTGGATTGAAGGGCTAGTCAGAAGAAAATTCAGAAGTCTGCCAGCTTTGCAGCTGAATGTGAGGGGCTTCACTTTATTCCTGTGAGGGCAGGCTAAGAGGTGGCTTGTCTGAGCAGTTGGCTTTCACTAAATGAATCAGGCACACACAGTTCCCAGAACAGGTTCCCACCTGGAACTGAACGATGTTTTTCAATGGTACTTTATCTCCCTCCATTGAGACACATCATGGAACTGTAAGCCATCAGTGTTAGGACCCCCCCAGGAACACTTTGTCTACAGTATATTAAGCTGGAATCCCCAGCATGCTTCAGTTCTTTTTCCTACCATCAACAGCTCTTCAGTTTACCACTGCTGAAGAACACCTTTGAACACTTGCAAGTATTTCACTGTTGCCGTATCCTTACTTCTGTTTGTTATTTTATACTTACATTTTATGCTGTGACCCTTGCCGGCTTCATTGGCATGCAGGCATTGTACCAAACAATGTTGGATCTGTTTCAGTGCCTATTGCAACTGCTGTTGACACTTACACCATTGGTACCTCCGGCTGGTCCATCAATAGTTTTACCGTTGACGCTTCCATTTTCCTCCACTGCATTAATGGAGGGCCCAGAAAAGCCACTGTCAACTGAATGCCCGTCGTCGGCTTAGATACATAGATACATAGATAGTGTCGGCAGATAAGGGCCTATGGCCCACCCAGTCTGCCCATTTGAGCTTGTAAGTTCAGTTTGTTTTCCTAGAAGTCTGTTTTCCCTTACCCTGACCTCTAGAATTCCTTTATGTCTATCCCATGCATTCTTAAATCCCGTGAATTTTTCAGCCCCCACCACTTCCTCTGGCAGGGTGTTCCACTGTCCACCACCTGTTCTGTGAAGAAATTCTTTCTCATGTTTCCTCTGAACCGCTCCTCCTCCAACTTCATCCCATGCCCTCTAGTCCTGGAACATCTTTTCGCTTAAAAATAGTGTTTTCCTGCACCCTGTTTCTCCCTGTAAGATACTTGTGTCTCTATCATTCCTCTATCCCTCCTCTCCTCCAGGGAGTACATGTTCAGTTCCTTCAACCTGTCTTCATAGGACTTGTGATGCAATCCATGCACCATCTTTGTTGCCCTCCTCTGAACCTTTCTACCCTGTCTATGTCCTACGTAGGTATGGTCTCCAGAACTGTACACTGTACTCCAGGTGGGGCCTCACTAGTGTCTTGTATAGCAGAATTATGACCACCCTTTTCCTGCTGGTGATGCCCCTGCCTATACATCCCAGCATCCTATTTGCTTTACCTGATGCCTTGTCACACTGTTTCCCTACCTTGAGGTCATCAGAGATGACAACCCCAAGATCCCTTTCCTGCTTGGTGCATGCTATATCCTCACCCCCCAACTGATATATTGTGCCAGGGTTTTTGTGCCCCATATGCATTATCTTGCACTTCTTTGCATTGAATTTCAACTGCCAAACCCTTGACCATTCTTCAAGTTTCTGCAGGTCCCTTCTCATTCTGTCTACACCCTCTGGTGTGTCTACTCTGTTACAGAGCTTTGTGTCATCAGCGAACAGTGAAATTCTTCCTTCTAGATCCTGCGCAATGTCACTGATGAAGATGTTGAATAGGACCGGTCCCAGCACTGATCCCTGTGGTACCCCACTGGTCACTCTTCCCTCTGTGGAGTGACAGCCATTTACCACCACCCTCTGTGTCCTGCCACCCAGCCAGTTACCTACCCACCACACTACTGTCCTGCCCACACCCATATTCCCCAGTTTGTGTATTAGTCTTTTATGTGGCACAGTGTCAAAGGCCTTGCTGAAGTCCAGATAGGCCATGTCCACTGCCCTCCCCTGATCCACCTCCCTAGTCACCCAGTCAAAAAATTCAATGAGGTTGGTCTGACATGACCTCCCCCTGGTGAAACCATGCTGCCTTGGGTCCTGTAGTCCATTGACAACCAGATGTTCCACCAATCTCTCCTTCAGTAGTGCTTCCATGATCTTTCCCACTACCGAGGTGAGGCTGACTGGTCTGTAGTTCCCTGCTTCCTCTTTGTTCCCACTTTTGTATAAGGGGACTACATCTGCTGTCCTCCAGTCTTTGGGCTTCTCCTCATATTTCTCTCTGTCCCATCAGCCCTCTGCCTTTAACAGTGGACAACATTGTCAAACTGGACTACAATCCAGAACACATGGAGGAGGTGGAGGAGGCTATGGAAGAAGAGGAAGAGCTAAGAGATGCGGTAGGATCAAGCTCCACACTATCCTCTTGCTCTAAAGGGAGCTTGGTAATTATACCTAGATCTTCCCCTGAGGATACCTCATTTCAGGCCTTCCTGAAACAAGTTCAGACCCAACTGAGGTTCCAGCCTGAGGAGGCGGATTCTTCCACGAAAAATCTTTATGAGTTCTGGGAAGTTTCTGGCTCTCCTACGATTATTATTCCTCTAGCACATTCAGCTCTAGAGGTGGCTACTTTGGCTGCCTGGCATAGGCCTGTACAATTGCATGCTGTTCCCAGCAAGACAGATAAACAATATCCTGTCCCAAAGTCCAAGCCATATTATTCATCACGTCTTGAAATGGACTCCGCGGTAATTATGGCAGCGCATGACAGGTCTACGGCTCCAAAACACTTGAGTTCTCTTCCTCTGAACATGGAGTCAAAGAAGCTGCATGTTATGGTTAAAATACTTTTACCTTGGCTTCCCTAGGCCTAAGAATTGCAAATTATCAGGCATATATGAGTAAATATCAGAACTGCTTTTGGAAGACAATGGACACTCTGGCTGAAAACTTGCCTGAGGGCAAGGACAAAATACTGACTTAGCAAACAATTGCTAATGGCCAAGAACCAGGCAATCCCCGACTCAGATCAGCCTATGATTCCCCTGATACTGCTGATAGCTAGGGCTTCTGCCTCCAGGATCTGCATTTGTTGCCCTCTTGGCTTAGGGTGGCTGTTTTTTTCTCTAATGCACAGTACAACAATCTGTCATGAATGCTCCTGTCAAGGGGAAACAACTATTTGGTAGTGACATTGAAAATACTTTGAAGGATCTACTGATGTCCAGAATGACTCTCAGGTCCCTGCATATATTGAACCCCACACCCAGATGAAGGGGTCAGGGTTCATTTTGAAGGCCCTATGCCTACCCTGATAGGAGTTAATCAAGAGGCCCTGGCCGTGGATCTCAGAGACCTCTGCCCGCTACTTCCCAGGCTACAAACATGTCCCATAGTACCCATGCAAGACTTACAAAAGGTCAAACAGTTATCTGAACCCCCGATGCCCCTGGTGCCTTCTGACTCTCCTCCCTTGCCTCTTTCCTCACTCCTTCAAGAGATTGTGGTGGGAGGCTGTATCTCCCCCTTTCCATCAATGTAATTGGAGATCAGTACAGATGCTTGGGTTCTGGAGGCAGTTCAGCACATACATACCTTACAGCTCCTTACTGTTCCTCCATTGCCAAACAGATATCCTCTGGGACATCTTGCCCTTCTGCTGTGGAGGCACAATCCCTCCTCTGCAAAAGGGCTGTATAATTGGTCCCGGCAGCAATAATCAATCAAGGTTTTATTCCTGGTACTTTCTGGTTCTAAAATGGACCGGTGATTTACAGCCTATATTAGAACTAAGGGACCTGAACATGTAAATAGAATACAAGAAGTTCAGGATGGTATCCCTTCAGTCTCTGTTACCTCTACTGAAAAGAGGAGTGGATGGTTGCGTTGGAAATTAAGCATGCTTACCTTCATATCAAGATCAGGCAATCTTACATAAAGTATCTGCAATTCATGCTTCAGGGCTCTCACTACCAGTTATATGTTTTGCCATGTAGTTTATGCTCTGCAGTGCATGTCATTATCAAAGTATTTGCAGCGGTAGCAGTGGCCCTCCATGGGGGGGGGGGTCTGTAGTTTTCTCTTATATAGGTGATTGGTTGTTAAAGGCCCTGTCTTGGGAAGCAATTGTATATACACTGTTCTGAGCCCAGCAATTATTTGACCCACTGGCTATATTGGTCAATAGCTGAAATAGGTCCTAACCCCCTGCCAAAGGCGCCAATATACAGCAGCAGTACTGGAGACTTGTCTCAGCTGGGCATTTCTGCCCTCAGGCTGTGCCACAGCACTGGTGGTACAGGCACAGCTGGTCATCTTCAGCAACTGTGTGTCAGTCCATTGCGCCTCATGGCTGATCAGCTGATAGTAGCTGCCATCCTGACAGTTGCGGTGGCCCACCTCGATGTAAGGATTCCACAATGGTTCCTCATTGTGCAATCAGCTTGGCATTCAGATGAGCTGGACTGCTTCATACAGGTCACTCTTCATCTCCATCATTCCCTGGTGTGGTGGTTGGACCACTACAACCTAGAGAAGGGGTGTCTGTTCCTGTGGCCATTCCCTCCACTAGTGTTGACCACAGATGCCTCTTGGACAGGATGGGGTGCACATTTGGCCCCCTTCAGAACCCAGGGCTTCACAGCAACACTCTGAAGATGAGGACTGTTCTGCAGGGCCTGCAACCAGCAGTGGAACCTGAGGTCCCGCTCCTACTGTGAGTCAGATGTCTGACACAGGAGCAGGGTGCTCAGTTGCACCTGGATCTTCAGTCCCTGTACCTTCACGCATGACTCCTGAAGACATAGAGCTCTCCAGCTTCGGGGTTTCCCTGGTGGTGGTTGATGTTCTCTTGGCATCTAGCAAGCAGCCTACTTAATACACTTATTCACAGAAATGAAAAACATGTTACTGTATGGTATACAGGACATACTTTGAATCCCTTTACCTGTCCAGTTCCTAAAATATTGTACTATCTCTTGTCCCTTAGGGACTCAGGACTATGGTATTCCTCAATTATGGTCCATATGGCTAATCTCCTTTCAGGCCCTATAAAAGGGTAAGACAGTAGCCCAATTAAAGGTTTCTCGTAGATTCTTAAGGTGCATCCTCCTGCACCCCTGATCTGAGATACAGTTCCAGTGTGGGACTTTAGTTTGGTCCTACTTAATTTGCACCTCCCTTTGAGCCTGCAGCTGCTTGTGAGGTACACTTCCTCCCTTGGAAGACACTGTTTCTATTGGCAATGATGTCTGGTAGACGCAGCTCAGAGATGCAAGTTCTGGTTGCAGATTCTCAGTTTATTATTTTTCACAAGGATAGGGTTACCTTATGTACCAATTCTCATTTTCTCCCAAAGGTTGTGTCTGAAAGAACTTTAAATCAGACTGTAGACCCTCCTGTTTACTTCTCTCCCACAGATTGTGGGAGCATTGTTCACATACGCTGAACATCCGTTGGATGCTGCATTGTTACTTAGATTGTACAAAGGATTGTAGAAAATCCTCTCAACTGTTTATTGCTTTCGCCCCCAGAATGGTGGTCTCATTGATTTCTAAACAAGTCCTGTCCAAATGGCTGGCCAGTTGCATTACCTTTTGTTACCAGAAGCACGGTAAGCAGCTTCCTGGACCTGTGCACGCTCATTCCACCTGAGGGATGGCTACCTCAGTGGCTTGTTTCCAGAATATTTTCGCTGCTGACATCTGTGCTGCTGCCACTTGGAGTACTGTTCATACGTTCACTAAACACTACAGTCTGGACATTGTCTCTCGTAGACATGTCAGATTTGGGCTCAATGTACTGCAAGGCCTCCTTACTTAGGATTATTACATAGATACATAGATACATAGATACATAGACAGTGTCGGCAGATAAGGGCCTATGGCCCACCTAGTCTGCCCATTTGAGCTTGTAAGTTCAGTTTGTTTTCCTAGAAGTCTATTTCCCCTTACCCCTGACCTCTAGAATTCCTTTATGTCTATCCCATGCATTCTTAAATCCCGTGATTGTTTCAGCCCCCACCACTTCCTCTGGCAGGGTGTTCCACTTGTCCACCACCCGTTCTGTGAAGAAATTCTTTCTCATGTTTCCTCTGAATCGCCCCCCTCCAACTTCATCCCATGCCTCTAGTCCTGGAAACATCTTTTCGCTTAAAAATAGTGTTTTCCTGCACCCTGTTCCTCCTGTAAGATACTTGTATGTCTCTCATCATATCCTCTCCTCCTCTCTCCTCCAGGGAGTACATGTTCAGTTCCTTCAACCTGTCTTCATAGGATTTGTGATGCAACCCATGCACCATCTTTGTTGCCCTCCTCTGAACCTTCTCTACCCTGTCTATGTCCTTACGTGAGGTATGGTCTCCAGAACTGCACACCTGTACTCCAGGTGGGGCCTCACTAGTGTCTTGTATGAGCGAATTATGACCTCCTTTTCCTGCTGGTGATGCCCCTGCCTATACATCCCAGCATCCTATTTGCTTTACCTGATGCCTTGTCACACTGTTTCCTACCTTGAGGTCATCAGAGATGACAACCCCAAGATCCCTTTCCTGCTTGGTGCATGCTATATCCTCACCCCCAACTGATATATTGTGCCAGGGTTTTGTGCCCCATATGCATTATCTTGCACTTCTTTGCATTGAATTTCAACTGCCAACCCTTGACCATTCTTCAAGTTTCTGCAGGTCCTTCTCATTCTGTCTACACCCTCTGGTGTGTCAACTCTGATTACAGAGCTTTGTGTCATCAGCGAACAGTGAAATTCTGCCTTCTATATCCTGTGCAATGTCACTGATGAAGATGTTGAATAGGACCGGTCCCAGCACTGATCCCTGTGGTACCCCACTGGTCACTCTTCCTCTGTGGAGTGACAGCCATTTACCACCACCCTCTGTGTCCTGCCACCCAGCCAGTTACCTACCCACCACACTACTGTCCTGCCCACACCCATATTCCCCAGTTTGTGTAATAGTCTTCTATGTGGCACAGTGTCAAAGGCCTTGCTGAAGTCCAGATAGGCCATGTCCACTGCCCTCCCTGATCCACCTCCCTAGTCACCCAGTCAAAAATTCAATGAGGTTGGTCTGACATGACCTCCCCTGGTGAAACCATGCTGCCTTGGGTCCTGTAGTCCATTGACAACCAGATGTTCCACCAATCTCTCCTTCAGTAGTGCTTCCATGATCTTTCCCACTACCGAGGTGAGGCTGACTGGTCTGTAGTTCCCTGCTTCCTCTTTGTTCCCACTTTTGTATAAGGGGACTACATCTGCTGTCCTCAGTCTTTGGGTACCTCCCTGTTTCCAGTGATTGGCTGAACAGGATGGCCAGAGGTTCAGCCACCACCTCTCTTAGTTCTTTAAGGACCCTGGGGTGCACCCCATCTGGCCCCATTGCTTTGTCAACTCTTATTACTTCCAGTTCCTTCAGGACCCTTTCTGTGTAAAGGGACTTGTGTCCATTTCTGCACCATTCTCACCCTTGTACTCCCTTCAGACCCATTACCCCTCTTCCTTAGTAAGACTGAGCAGAAATACCTGTTCAATATGTCAGCTTTACTGTTGTCATCCTCCACGCTGCTCCCATCCTCCCCTTCAGTCTAACTATCCTCCTTTGACCTTCTTTTTCACTTATGTACCTGTAAAGGTTTTGTCCCCTTTAACCACTGATTTTGCAATGTGTTCTTCTGTCTGAGCTTTGGCTTCCCTTACTGACTTCCTGCCTCCTTTGTTTCTCCTGGTACTTCTCCCTCCCCTTCTGCCTGTGTCTTTTGTATTGCCTGAATGCAGTCTTTTGGCTTTTACTTTGCTACCTCTTTGGAAAACCATAATGGTCTCCTCTTTCTTTCCTCTTGCTAACCTGCTTAATGCATAATTCTGTTGTTCTTATAATCCCCATTTTAAATACTGCCCACTGTTCCTCAATCCCTGATTCCTGTCCCATTCCCTAATGCCTCTTTCAAGCATCTCCCCATTTCCCAAAGTCTGCCCCCTAAAATCCAGGATCGTGTTTTGTGTGGTTTGGTTCTGCTCTTTCTGTGATTTCAAACCACAATGACTGGTGGTCACTGTTACCCAGGTGCTCCCCACTGTTACCCCATCACACTGTCCCTGTTTGTGAGCACAAGGTCCAGTATTGCCTTCTGCCGAGTTGGTTCCATGACCAGTTGCTTGAGGAAGGCACCCTGAAGGAGTCCAGGATAAATCTGCTCCTAGTTGATGCTGCTGCTGGGATGCTCCAGTCCACATCTGGTATATTGAAGTCTCCAACCAATACTACCTCACCCTTGTCTGCCATCCTTTGGATGGCTAGCATCAGCTCCCTATCTGTTTCTTCCTCCTGGGCTGGTGGTCTATAGACCACACCTGTGCGGATGGCTGGCCCCATTTTCCTTTCCAGCTTAACCCACAGTATCTCTCCCCATTTTGTTCCTCCTGGATCTGTGTGGCCCTTATGTCATTTTTCACATACAGTGCCACTCCTCCTCCCTTCCTGCCTGCTCTGTCTCTTCTGAATATGTTGTAGCCAGGTATGGCCATCTCCCAGTCATGGTTATCATTACACCAGGTTTCAGTGTGATGGCCACAATGTCCAGGTCTGACTGTACCATGACAGCCTCCAGATCTTCCATCTTGTTGCTAAGGCTCCTGGCATTTGCACACATGGCTTTCCATGATTTGACCTCCCTAGACTGCTTCACTGTTCTACTCCAGCCCCTTCCTTGGTTGTCATTTATCCCTGGTTCTCCTTGCTGCCTGCCCTTCTGCTGAATTTTGCCCCTTTTCTGCTTATCCACCTTTTGGACACTAATCTCCAACTTTTGCACACTGCTTTGCAGAGATAGCCACTCCTCTGGTTCACTGGTTCCATTACTAGCTTATTAGGTCCTGCCATCCTCCCTCTGTAATAGGTATTGCTTGGGGAATTGTTCCATAGTGTAACTCAATGGAGGTAGATATTCTTGAAGAAGATAAGAACAGTTACCTACTGTAACAGTAGATCTTAAAGAGAATCCCCTCCATTGAGCCGTAGCTCTCCCTCTCTCATTCCCCCCTTGTTGGGTGAAGGGTGACTATACTGCCTGCTGTTGCAAGCTGTCTCTCCTCTGACAAGTGGGATGCTGGGGTGCATAGGGAAGGGTAACACCAGCAGAAAGAGGGAGGTGGTGTTGCCTCTGTATAGATTGCTGGTAAGACCCTGCCTAGAGTATTGTGTCCAGTTCTGGAGACCACGTTTCTGGAAGGACATAGACAGAGTGGAGGCGGCCCAGAGGAGGGCAACTAAAATGGTGCAGGGTTTGCATAGAAAGCCCTATGCGGAGAGACTAAAGAACCTCAATACGTACACTCTGGAACAGAGGAGGAAGAGGGGTGATATGATGGAGACCTTTAAATACCTCACAGGGTAAATAAGGTACAGGAGGGGAGTATTTTTTCAGACAAAAAGGTGCTCAAGAACAAGGGAACATGCTATGAAGGTGGAGCGGGGTAGATTGAGACGAGAGATGTTAGGAAGTACTTCTTCACAGAAAGAGTGATAGATTCCTGGAACAACCTTCCAATAAAGATGGAGGGGGCCAAAACAGTGGTAGGGTTCAGGAATTCATGGAATAAGCACAAAGGAATCATAATGGAAAGGATGGAGGGAGGGAGGGAGAAAGAGCTGTAGATCAGGCACGTTCTGTTGTAATAGTGTAGGTAGGGAGAAATGGGCAGACTGGATGGGCAAAGTGGTTCTTATCTGCTGTCAAATTCTATGTTTCTGTGGCACTCTCTATGGCACCTATACTCAGGTTTCCATATCCTCTTCTGTGTGCCTGGTGTGGTCCTGGTTGCTTTGGTCCCTGCCAGTCTGATGATCTTTTGAGCTGGACTACGGTGAGGAATTGAGGTATGCTGGGGACACCGACATAATATTGGCACCAACAGGGTGCATCGATGTGGGTGGCCCTAGCCTGCAAAAAGTTTAAGAAACATGGACAGTGTCGGCAGAAAAAGAGTGATGATCCATCCAGTCTGAGTGTGCCTGACACCGACAGCTTACAGTTCCGTGATATGGTGCAGAGGAGGAGATTGTTTCAAAGATGTACTGTTACGATAGGTAACTATTCTTTCTCTAGAGATGGCAGGGCTCCTGGGTGGCATACCCTCATGGTGTGTTACCTGATGGTGGAAGTTTATTGTGTGCTGCAGCACTCTGTGGGTGTCTCAGCGAGCAACGCTATGAAAGGAGGGGGCATCAGAAGTTCCCAGACATAGCTAGGTTACTGATATAGATGAAACTGAACGATGGGTTAAGCTTAGCTGCCTGTGGTAATCAATTTCTGGTCACCTTGTTTCAACATTCTCAGTTTGGAGCAAATTATTAGCAGATCACTTTTAATTCCATTGTCCAAAACGGAGAACTAGGATTCTAGTGCTGTGGCTAAGGTGGGACCGGGGAAGTGTCCAATGTATTTGGCTATGCTAGGAAGACTTATGGGATTAATAGAGTCCAGGAAACAGGAGAAAGGTCATGTTGGGGCTACATTGCTGAAGTCAAGGAATACTCATCACAGTGATGAAATTAATTGTGAAGAAGTATGGTTTGGGGTCTGTGTGACTGTATGAATTTAACTATTGTGCTCTATGTACCATTCAAGCCACAGTAAAGGGAAAGTTAAGGACAGATACTGTCTCTGAGTGATCATTTAACATCTGAAATGTGAAATCTATCTCTGCAAGTGAATCATAGTGGATTTTGCAGAAGAACTAGAGGGGAAGTTCTGCCTTTTTGCAGATGACAACAAAATCTGCAATAGGGTGGACACTCTGGAGGGAGTGGAGAAAATGCGCAAGGATCTATGGAACCTCGAATAATGGCTGAAGACATGGCAGTTTGAGTTCAGTGTCAAAAATGCAGAATAATGTACCTGGGGCATAAGAACCCTGGTGCTGTGTATAGGATGGTGGGAAGTACTAACAGTTATTAGACAGGAATGAGACCTTGGAGTTATTGTATCAGAGGACTTCTAGGGCCTCAGCCCCATCACCCACCTTCTCTCAGTCTTAATGGCGCTCTGTTTCCCCCATGGCTCGTCTCAATGGCAGGAATGGTGGGGATCCCCAACTCCCACTGCAAAAACTGATCCAGACTGGAGGAGGGCTGAGTCACCGCTGCAGCACCAATGAGAGGCCGGACCAACATGAATAAAAGGTCTTTCAACTACTCTGCCCCTTTCTGCTGTAACACTCTTTCTGAAAACCTAATTAGTGTCAACTCTATTGAAGGGTTTAAAGTCAGACTCAAGGCATATACCTTGGAACACTGTCTTTGCAGTTGCTATCGTTGAACCACCTCCTAAAACAGTGTGCCCTTATGTCCATTGTATCTGACATATGGTCTGCAAGTGCACTTATAACTGTCTATGCGCCTTTGAATCTTATGTCCCATTGGCTATATTTCATTGCCACTCTGCTACTGTATAACTTATGCTTGTAACTAATTATCCTGTGTACTTGTTTGCATTCTAATGCCTTCCTCAATTTGTCTTTGCTTTTCTGTTGCATAACTTACTATGACCTGAACTGCCTGTTAAGCTCTGTATGTAACTAATTCTGGGTCGTCCCTGAAAAAGGGACCTCTGGTCTCAGTGGACTCACCCGGTTACCAAAATGCCATAAATAACTAAATAAATAAAATGATCCTGTGCTAGCTGGTGTTTTCCATGCTCTTCTCTTGTTTTTCACCCTTAGGACTCTGGTGGCTAGGATGTGTATGCTCATGCAAGCGTGAGTAGCGCATCACCAGCTTGTGTCCCCATGGAGCTGCTCTGTCAGCACTGCCATCTGAGGTCACCCTTCTGGCAATATCACTGTATAGCCAGCTGCCCTCCCTCCCCAGAGCAGGTGAAGAGTGTCCTCTTCCTCTGGGACATTCCATCCTCCTCCCACTCTGGCTAGCCGCCGATGATCTTTGCTTATTTGTAAATCTAGGTCACTGGCATCATGAGCAGTAGCTCTATGGCTGTGCTGATGAGCTGGCTTGTAAAGTAAAGAACTAGCATTACGTTGTCCTGACACAATATCACATAGTCATGGCTAATCAGACACAGGATTTGTAATGGTCAGTTATTCTGTGGAGTGCACTCAAATCCCTTTTTGATGCTCGTTTGTTGGCTTATTTCAGATCGGCAAGAGTGGCGTGCGGAGGACCCCCAGTTCATCGCTGAAGTACTGTTTGCAGTGACCAGCATGCTGAGTTTCACCCGCCTGGCATATATCCTGCCTGCCCATGAGACCCTCGGAACCATGCAGATCTCCATCGGAAAAATGATCGACGACATGATCAGGTGAGCTGGGCTTTAGAATGTGGCTTCTGCAGGTACTAGGCCCTAGAGTTCAGCTGGAAGAAATGTTAGTCATTGCATTTTATTTAGTCCTCCAGGTTACACACATCATGTCCTTCCTTGCCCCCACAGTTATTCTAGTGTTACTTCTGCTCACAGTGGTGGGCTAAGACCTGGTACATAATGAGTTCTTTTAGTTACTATTTTTACCTCTTCATTGTGGACCTGCCCATCATGGTGGCCCCATCACCACCATCCCATGGACTAACCCTACTCCTAAATATCTTCAGGTGTTGCTCTCCCTACTCGGGCCATGGGGGTGGCCTATGGCCTTGCGAAATTCAGTTCAGGTGTCCAATGGAAGCCATCTGGGAGGTGTGGAGGACTGCCAACCACCATGCTGCAGTCTGGATATTTCTGCTCTTTTGTTTTGTTTCCACCTCCCCGAACCAGTCCCCATCAGCCTGACTGTGCTCCCAGCTCCTTCATCTGTCTTCCCCTAAACTTACGTCTCCATGGTTTTTCCTCTCTGGCTTACTCCATAAGGAGGAGACTTTGCAGGTCACCCCCTTCACCTCTGTCAGTTCTCGAGCTTGGTTGTCCAGAGGAGCACCATGGTTGATGGTGCGAGGCCTGCAGAGCACAGTAGGTGGCATCCTGTGGTGGGCTGGCTTTTCTTTCCTGTTTTCTCCCCTTGGGGATGTGGCATGCAGTGACATCATGCTGACATCTACCAGGTCTCCCCTAACAATCTTGCTTAGGCTGCCAGTTTCCCAAACTCCACCTGGGGTCACTCAGGTGCCAAGCACTCCCCACCCTCCCCACCAGAGAAGGAGAGCATTACGTCAGATGCTCTGTCCTCCTTCCTCCCACTGGCCCTCCAACACAGCCTGAGCTCACATCCAAACCCTGGTCATCGGTGTCTGAGGTGGCAGCTCTACCGCTGTGCTGGTGGGCTGGTAAGGGTATTTCTGCTTTTTCCATTCTGCTCCCACAGGATATCAGTGACTAAGGTGCCCATGAATGTGAGCTTGCACATCACCATTCAACATCTTCTCTCCGCAACATTGCTGCCTGCAGCACCTCCTGTTTAGTTACTCAGTGGTGCTAGCATGGTGCGCTCCGTCTCCCGTGGCCACCAGAATGCTCAATCCAAGCTCTCCTCCACCAACCCCAATGATCTAGGTTCATTCCTCAACCCTGGTCATCAGCATCCTGAGCAGTAGTGATACCTCTGCACTGATGTGCCAACACTGGCACATAATGAGGGTCTTGGAAGGTCTGTCTGTTGGGTGGCTAGCCCTGGGCTTGTGGTTGTAAAAGTCTGCTTTTGTTTGTGAGGTGCTGCTGCCTACAGAGACTCTGTTCTAAGTGTGTCACCATGGAGCAATCATGGAGCTGGCAGCGCATCTCTACCTCCCTGAAGGTCAGTGGCATATATGGAATGCCCTGACAGCCTTCTGATGGCCCACAGTGGTGACTCAATTTTGGGGCAGAAACTCAGATTGCCAAGTTGGTAAGCAGTATCCCAACTGCAGCATTGTCAGGCTGACCAATTATGCAGTAACTCTGAGAGAGGACTGTCCCTTTGTGGGTAACATGAACCCTATTTAGCTAGAGTTGACCACCAGGGAATGAGTTAAGTGTTTGATCCTCATACAGTAACTGCAGGAGAGAACTACTAGTAGCAGCAGTGGTAGTAGTAGTAGCAGCAGCAGCAGTAGTAGTAGCAGCAGCAGTGGTAGTAGTAGTAGCAGCAGCAGTAGTAGTAGTAACAGCAGCAGTAGTAGCAGCAGCAGCAGTAGTAGTGATATCAGCAGTAGTAGTGATATCAGCAGTAGTAGTGATATCAGCAGTAGTAGTAACAGCAGCAGTAGCAGTACATAGTATTAGCAGCAGTAGTAGTAGTAACAGCAGCAGTAGTGTAGTAGTAATAGCAGTAGTAGTGGCAGTAGTAGTAGACATAGTACTGTTAGAGTAGCAGTAGTAGTATCAGCAGCAGCATTAGTAGCAGCAGTAGTAGCAACAACGTGAGTAGTAGCAGTAGATGAAGCAGGTGTAGTAACAGTAGAAGTAGTAGCAGCTGCAGTAGTAGTTGCAGCTGTAGTAATAGTAACAGCAGCAGTAGTAGTAGTAGTGGCAAGAGTAGTAGCAGTAGTAGTAACAGCAGCTGTAGTAGTACTATCAGCAGTAGTAGCAGTAATAATAGCAGTAGTAGTAGCAGCAGTAGTAGTAGTAACAACAGCAGTAGTAGTAGCAGTAGTAGTAGTGATAGCAGTAGTAGTAACAGCAGCAGTAGCAGTACATAGTATTAGCAGCAGTAGTAGTAACAGCAGCAGTAGTGTAGTAGTAATAGCAGTAGTAGTGGCAGTAGCAGTAGACATAATAGTAGCAGCAACAGTAGTAGCAACAGCAGTAGTAGTAGAAGTAGCAGTAGTAGTAGACATAGTACTGTTAGAGTAACAGTAGTAGTGGCAGCAGTAGCATTAGTAGTAGACATAGTAGCAGCAGCAGTAGTAGCAACAACATGAGTAGTAGCAGTAGATGAAGCAGGTGTAGTAGCAGCAGTAGTGGTAGTAGCAGCAGTAGTAGTAGCAGTAGTAGTAACAGCAGCAGTAGTAATAGTAGCAGCAGCAGCAGTAGTGGTAGTAACAGCAGTAGTAGTAGTAACAGCAGTAGTAGTAGCAGCAGTAGTAGTAGCAGCAGCAGTAATAGCACAGCAGCAGTAGTAATAATTCCTGTAGTAGAAGCAGCAGTAGTAATGGCAGCAATAGTTAATAGTAGCAGCAGTGGTAGTAGTTGTAGTAGCAGTAATAAGTGTAACAGCAGCAGTAGTAGCAATAGTAGTACTGTACTAGTAACATCAGTTTATTCAGGAAGTATTAATTGAGCCAAGGCTCATTTTCAGTGGTGTTCTGTAACCACAGAGTGGGGTAAAATGTAATCCGTAACAGATACACTAAGAGGCCCAGCACTCAAACCTTTTCAGCAAAATCTAGTGTGGTCTAAAACTATCTATATGTACAAAATGTTTTATTTTAAAAATAAACAGCAGTCATTGTGACCCCAGGGAGCCCTAATGTTTCCTGCTGTAAAGTCTCACTGCTTTGTTAATGACCTTGACAAAGTACCCAGAACTTCTGCATATATTTTTTATTTATTCACTGAGTGCTAGGATTACAATACACCTTTGAACCAACAGTTATTTTACAGAGGTTCCGTGTCAGATATAATTACTGTACAAACAATTGGAGTGGAACAGATGCAAACAATGTCAATTACAAAAGGAAAAATAAAGTCAAGGCAATAAAAAACTAAACCAGAGCAAAATGACAGGAGTACAAGGCGAGGGAAGGGTGAAATAGAGGAGACGGTCACAAATGTTACATTGTCGTATAAGTGCGAGTGACTTCAAAAGTGCAAGGAGGTGCAGGCTTGTGTAGGGGGAGGGGGGAGCTAGGGAGAGAGGTGAGGAGGAGAAATGAGAAATATCGGGTATGGGGACAGGGACAGGTGAGAAGGGGGTCGAAGGAGAGCAAGGTGAGAGGGATGGATAACAGCATAGGTAAAGGGGAGGAAGGGGTGGAATGGGGAAGGGGGTACAAGGAATGAAGGAAAGGGGAGAATAGGAGGGGCAGGGGTGGGGGAGGGGGAGGAGAACAGGATTGAGGGGGTAGAATGGGACGGAGTGCTGTGAGAAGCTAGTGGGTACAGTCCTGACTGTTGAGATTGATGAGGTGGTGGAGCAGTTTGCGTTTGTAAGGACCAAGCTTATTTTCAGCAGTGACCTCTGGCAGGAGTCCATTCAACAGGGAGAGGGCCCTGACACAGAAGGAGGGCTGGGCTTGAGGGGTTCGGCAGAAGGGGATCAGGAAGGAGGTTTTGTTGGTACTGCTGGTACACCTGGTGTGAGGGGTGGGCAACTTAAAGGCATGTGATGCTCATTGGGTAAGGCAGAGACACATTTTCTTTGCTAGCAAGCAGGTTTGTTAGGCTATCCTCCCTTGCAGGTGGAACCAGTTAGAATGTTTATAAAGTTCACAAGTATGTGTTCTTTTCCCAGCTCCAGTGACAAGACAGCAGCACTTATTCAGTGCAGTTATACAGTATAGATGGTATCAGTGTATATTTTTCGGTGAAGAGTTATGTGTTGGGCCTTTTATTCTCTCACACTACCACTGACAAACAACTGTCCTCTTTGTAACCGAGAGACAGAGTTAATCACCAAATGTCCTGGTCCTATAGATGTGGAAGACAGTGGGTCACTGCTATGGTATGTATGACATCTAAACAGTGAGTTTTGAGTTGTGAACCAGGCCATGCAACACACATGAAGATTTACAGGACAAGGTATCCTTCTGTACCATTTGGTTAGAGTACCAGGACTATATTCTGGGGGCATCGGTTCAATTCTCAGTAGGCCACATTATTTCTTTTTCACTATGGTTTGTGATTTCAGTACCATCTGTTGCTCCACATTATACAATGGCACTTTTGAAATGTGAAAGCTAATTGGCTAACTGGGTCTGTTATTTGTGAGTAAATCCCAGTATAACTCATGGATAAAGATCCAGTCAACCACATCTGCAGCCAGCACATTAAACAAATCAATCCGTTCCTCTGAAAATCCAAACAATAAAGTCACTATGTTGGATTCTCCATAAACCATGATGGAGAACCACAACCCTGCCTATGTGTTAACCAAAAAGTAAAATGGCATCAACAGCTACAATTTTGTGTAAGCCCCCCCCCCCCCAAGTTGGGATTTACCTGACATAATTCCTCATTCCCTGTCTCCCGACATCTTCTCCCTCTGGTTCCAGGACTGCCAAAGTGGGGGCCAGTAGGGCAGTCACAGCAGTGCAGTAGAACCTTGAACCAGGGTGCCACAGTTCAAATCTGCGGCCATTGCCACTTGGCACCCTCTGATGTCGAGCCCTCTCCAGTGTTCTGCAGCAGAGGGCAGAGAAAACAGCAACAATGGTAACTTTGTTTCCCAAGCCCAGGTACAGAAGAGGACCAGGGAATGAGTCTTAAGTAGCGAGGCAGTAATATATGCTGCCGTGCATATGCACAATGCGCACAAAATGGAGCCAGTGCTCTGTACTTCATACTGGGCCATGGAAAAACTACAGAATGCTGTCCCAGCTCCTACAACAAAATCAGAGCCAGGACACAGTGAACTGGGGACATCAGGCACAGTGATAAAGGTTTACCTGACCCAGAGCAAACATGAGGCCAGGAATAACAAAAAAGTACTGTGCATGCACAGGAAAATTGAAGCCCTCAGAACCCCTAACTATTTCTTCTGATGCAGCAATAAATTTAATTAAAAAATGTTAAATTAAAAAAAAAACTTTTCTTTTTGTCACAAAAATTAAAGGGGGGCAATGTATGAATGCAATAAACCACTCCAGGGTGTCAGTGTTATGCTGGGATTTACCCACTTATTGTGTGATTTGGTTACTCAGCCTGGGGCTGCATGACCAAACCACACCATGTGTGGGTAAATGCCATAAGCCACACCCTGTTATTGTTTATTGCTTAAGCACTTCCTTGCAATTGTTGTGTAACCTGGCAGTATATTGATGACATCTCTCTTTATTTTTCTCTTGTTTCCAGATTCATGTTCATTCTGATGATCATTATGACGGCATTTTTGTGCGGACTCAACAACATCTATGTCCACTACACTGATTCGGAGAGGCTGGGAACGTATGGGCTTTTAATTATAATTTACTGTCTACTACTCTTCTTAATTACATAAGCTGCTATCTAGGACTTTAATTAAACCATGACATCCTTTAAGATTGTTTATTTCTTATAAATGATCAATGAAGCACACTATAGGAAAGTCGATCTCGAAGCATGACCTGCATGGAAATAGTTCTTTCCAGACATGATTTTTTTAATGATTTAAAAGAAAAGTGCATGTTAAATTTAATATATTTGCATATTTTAGTTTGCATTGAATTTATTGAAATCTGTGGGGATACACAGAAAAGACATACAGAGCTTCAGTTAAGTCTCTGTTAGTGGACTGGGGAGCTAGCTTCCTTGAAGAGGGATGCTGTGTGCAGGTACGGCCAACAGAGGTATCTGCCTGTATTGTACAGGGTGGTGAAAAGGAGGGAGAAAATGGGGTAAAACCCGAGCTGTCTGCATGTTGGCCTTCTTGGGCCTTGCCCTGTATGAATCTTCATTAGCTCTGATGATGGGGGATCAGCAGTCTGGTCTAGGAGGTCTGGGAGGACAGGCAAGCCTGGATGGAGGAGTAGGAGTTGACTTGGGGTGGGGGCCAAACAGTTAAATGAAAAGTGAATGGTGAGTTTTTGCCAGAAAGTGGCATTAAGGCTGCTGAAAGGCGGATTCCAGAAATGAGGTTTGAAAGTATTTACATGAGGAAAGGATCAGAAAAGGACTTGCAGCTCTGAAGATAGGTAAGGCTCTGGGGCCAGATGGGGTGCATTCAAGGGTGCTCAGGGAACTGGTATTGGAAATGGCAGGACTATCAATAACTTAATTTCCTCAGGGATGGTTCCAAAAGACTGGAGGATGGCAGATACAGTTCTGCTCCGTAAGGGTGGGGACAAACAGCAACCAGGTAACTACAGGCTTGTCAGTCTTACCTCTGTTGTGGACAAACCAGAGAAGACACTAGTCAACGAGGATACAGTAGACTACTTCAAGAGTAATGGGCTCCAGGATAGTAAGCAGCATGGGTCTGTGGCAGAACAAAGAAAAGGCAGCTAAACAAAAAGAATGGAGCCAAAGCAAAAAGTACTTACAAAGACAGAGGAAAGCCCAGCATCTCAGTCACCACTCTGCACATAAGGCCATCACAATAGGAATGCAAAATCCAATTCTTTATTTGTAATCCAAAAGGTTATGGCAAAGATAAAAGTTCACCAAGCAGGTAAGATGCGCACAGCAGTAAGGTAACCAGATGAAGTCACACCCCCTTCCCATGTCACAGTCGCACGTTTTCACGTTTATCATGCTTTTGCGAGGAGAGAGGGCAGGACATCACGGTGTTTGCATGGCACATATGGCTTGGCTTACATAAAGGTAGGGGGGTGGTGTACATAAAGGGGTTAATAAAGTTGGGAGGAATGTTGAGATGGTTTCCAGTGTCTACCCATGACACGGCATTGATCGGCTGCAGGTGAGAGCTGTACTGCCTTGTAACATCCTAGATCTGCTGTGTGATTTCTGAGATCAGCAACTGAATTGTGCGCTCCAGCCATTTCATATAATAAGAGACTGTGAGACTTGCGTGCTTTTCAAACAGCTCCATGTTACTTTGCCTACTATGGTTTGCACAGTTACTGCAGCTTTCCATGCAGTGTAGAAGGAGGCTTGGAGGTGGGCCAGTCACACAGCAGCATCTCGGGGGCAGGGCCTATGAACTTAAAAGCCCGTGCCACCACGGGCGCATGCGCTGCGGCGCCACTCGGTGACGAAAATCAGTGCACTACGAATAAGTGTTTGATGAAAGGTGTTCAGCACTTTAATGTTTTTAACCATCAGACTGTTTTTAATTGTATTGGTTTCTATTTTATTAGTAGGGTCTATACAATGGGAAGTGGTAAGGACTTGACTTGGGTGAGAGACTGACCTATATGAAAGGGAATTATTCCATCCTACATTAGGAACTCAGGGCCTACCAGTAACTATTTAATTTAGAAGTACATTGTTATTTTTACAGGCTTGCAGTTATAAAGTTTTGTTTTATTGTTCCACTCTAAACTTTGTAATTGTTTATTGGGTATTGGGGCTGGGGGAGTGGTGGGTTATGCTATTGGGAAAATTAGTATTGGAGGGATTTGTGAAAAATCTTGAATGGGGGTTGTTAACTCGTGTTTGCCTACTACTTTTATTGTTACAGAGTGGTGATATTTGTACTTATCTTGGCCCTTTGTCCACAAACTTTACTAATCAAAAGGATTTATTATTCTGTCATTCTAATGTGAGCAGTATTATCCCAAAATGGATCTTATTAGGGAGTTTATGGTGGAAAATGGGTCATAGTTTATGATTTTTTCTGTGACTTGGTTGAGTAAAAGACACAAGGATAGCTTACTAACCATTCCTGGTACAATTTTATGAGAGCAGATCGGAACAAAAGAGGGGTTGGGTATTAACTTATTACTCCAATAGATTTTGTTCTGACCCGTCTCTCATTAAATATTGAACCCTCTTTATGTGGTATTAGAATTTAAATTTCATACTGGGAAATCTTTTCTTTTGATGGGAATATACAGATCCCTCATTCTCCATTGAAGGCTTTGGTCATTCTTTATGATGTTTTATTCCCTTATTCCTATGAAATGTTGCTAATTGGTAACTTAAACTTCGATTGGTTGAATTCAGAAAAATCTAAAAAGATAAAAATCTTTGCTCTTGGATTAGCATTGGCTCAGTTGTTGTCTGAATCTATACTTACAAATATAAAAAGGCCTGAAGAATTATCCCTGACAGATTTGACATTGACAGATTGCCCTCATCATCTTAATGCTTTTGGGGTTGCTTCAAATTTTTTTTAGTGATCATACATGGTGTTTTACATTGAGCATCAGGAAAGGAAAAAAGGTCCTCCTAGAATGTTAAGTTTTAGATCTTTTAAAAAATGTTATTATTTTGATTTAATTTTAGATTTGGAAAGGGTAAACTGGGATCTTTTAGAACTTATTCCAGATACAGATTTAGCTTGGGAATTTTTTTCTAGGGGAACTGCTACAGGTTTGCAACAAATATATGCCTCTTAGATCCAGAAAAATAAAATCTAATTCAGCAGCTTGGTTCACCTCCACATTAAGGAGAAAGAAACAGGATAAAATCAAGCTTGGGAAAAGGTCAGATGTTCCTGGAAACCAGAAGACTGTCAAACTTACAGGGAACAAAGGGATGCATATGTAATGGGGGCAAGGGATACTACAAATAAATTATTTAAAGCTAAAACCTCTGAATCTATTGGGGACCATAAGAAATGCTGGGGGTTGCGGAATTAAATGGACATTCAAAAGCAGTTCAATAATTCAATTGTCTAATGAAGAAATCTTCCAGAAAGACTGTTCTTTACCAGATAGATTCAATACATTTTTTATTTAGTCAGAAACATCTTTCGCTTCTTCCCCTAAACCTCTTCAAAATCCTTGTAATTGGACAGAAGAGAAATGTTCACATTTCTCGTTTAAGGAAATTGAGCAGCATGAGGTCTTTGACCCACTTCTGAGTTTGAAAGTAAGTGGTAGTTGTGGCCCAGATAGTTTGACATCTACCATGTTGAGATACTCAGCTACTCATATAGCTGGCCCACTGACTTATATTTTCAATAGGTCCATATCCTTGGGCTGTTTTCCTCGTGGTTGGAAATTGGCCAGGGTGGTCCCTATTTTCAAGGGTGGTGACCCTGGTCATTTAAATTATTATAGGACTATTTCATTATTGTTCTTAGTTAGTAAGATCTTAGATAAATTGTTAGTTTCTCAGTTGATGGTTTACTTAATGGATCAATATCAGTCTGGTTTTAGAAAACACTATGGGACTCTAGCTCCCGTGTCAAGGATCTTGGATGAGATTGGCTCAACAATTGAGGCCAGTTGTTTCACTGAGGTTATCCTGATCAATCTCTCCAAGACTTCAACAAAGTTGACCATCATCTCCTGTTGCCACAACTTTATGAGGTGGGTATTGGTACGTTAGCTTTAGATTGGTTCTGTTCTTATTTAACAGACAGATGCCAGATCAAAGCTGTGAATGGAGTGGAGTCTGCCCCATTGTTGATAGAGAGGGGGGTACCCCAGGGTTCTGTCCTGGGGCTGACACTCTTTCTGATCCATTTGAAAGGTCTTGGACAAAATGTGTGGGGGGGATGCTTCTTACCACCTTTACGCTGATGATTCAGTAATCTATTCCTTCAAGCCCTCTATCTGCGGTGTCCAAAATGTTCTCCAGGACAGCTTTGGTAGTCTCCAATCTTTTTTTTGCAAAATCTAAACTAAAATTGAATACTTCCAAAACAAAATGTATGATTTTTGGAGCAGTCTCTAAGGTCAATAGCGATAACCAGTTTATTATCTTGGATGGTGCTGGGGATGCCCTTGAGAATGTGGACACCTACAGATGTTTGGGTTTGTGGTTGGATCAAACAGGGTCTGGTAACAAGCATTCAGATAAATTAAAAACATAAGTTAGCAAGAGCATGTTTTATATCAAAATCAACATTGCATGGAAGCAGAAACTTTAAAGCAAATTGTGTAAATGCAGATCCTACCTCTTACAGATTACGTGGAAATTTTATATAGTAATGCCACTTCTGATAGACTTTATAGGTTCAATGTTTTGTATAATCAGTTGGCCAGGCTGATTCTAACATGACCTAAACTAGTCCATCATTGTGAAACATATCATTGATTAGGATAGTTATCCTTGTCAAGGTAGAGAGAACTACATTAAGGTATTTTTTCCTATAAATGTGGTTTAGGTTTGATCCTAAGATATCTTAGTGATAAATTGAATTTTAAGGATATTGATTCAACCCTAAGGAAGAGTCATCTTGGGGAAATGTTGGTTTCATATATAAAAACAAAATGTTCAGAATATTTTTTTGTCAATTTGTTCAAAGATGCTGGAATAATCTTCCAGATGAGTTTAGAAAACAATGTAACAATGCTTCTTTAACTTTTGTCCTAAAAAATACCTTCTCTCTCTCTCTCTCTCTCTCTCTCTCTCTTTCTCTCTCTCTCTGTAAGTCCTGTAGAAGTTTTTTTTTTATTGAAAATATCTTTGTATAAGTTATGATGTTTGTCTACTGGATATCTGTATGTAATATTTGTATTGTTATCTGTATGTATTTTTACAATTTTGTAATTTTGTATTTGTCTGTAACTAAAAATACCACCAACAACTTAATCTGGTTCAAGGTCAGTTGGCTTTCATCTGTATCCCCCTCCCCTTGGTGTGTCTGAAAATAGGCAGAATTTGTCTAGTGCACTTCCCCGGTCAAAAAAACCTAAACAAATAAATACAGCTTTGCAATGTACTGATGATAAGCTTGCCATTGTAAATGAGCTCATGCTCTATGGTCTTAACCTTAAATAAACAAAAAGAAAAAGAAAAAAGAAAACAACGGCTTGCTTTAGGAGCACCCCCTCCCCCCCCACACACATCTGGAGTGTTGAACCCTGGCAAGGTGTGGTGCGCTGGATCCTGGGGAAGTATAGATGGCTCTTGCTGCAAAAGAGAAGCCGCAGGAGCTTCATTCTATAGAATCTGAAATGGAGGACTGGTGATGTCAAACTGGGAGACAGACTGAGAGCAGTTGTACAGAAGTCCTTGATGGGAGATATGTAAAAAAGTGCTGCAGTCTGGATGACTTAAATGATTGGTAATAGGTTAAGTAGCATTTCACCTCTAGGTCACTGTTTCAAATCTGACCCATTCAGTAGGGTCCAAATGTCATTCTCATCTGTCTGGCAGCCTACTTGAAATGATCTTTGGTGATTTTCAGTCGAGTTCTTAGTACACAGGTGTCCACATTATAAAACCACCAACAGAAGTGGCACCTATTTACATCATTGTCAACCGTCTCACATGAGAGGCCAAGGACTGAATGGGCAGGGGATCTGAACTGCCCATTCGTTTCCATGATGGAGCCTCCATGACAGGGTTGAGGTGCATTGGTAGGGCATGTAGGAAAACTTGCACTGTGATCACCCATGTTGTAACTGCCCAATAAATCATCAGAGGTCTTCAGTACTGTCAGTCTTGCCTTTTTCATGAGCATCAAATTCATGAAAAAAAATGGAAAAAAATTTAAGTACTGCAAAAATATGCTTTGGTGAAAACGTTGAACAATGGCTAAGAGGCAACAATCACACAGACAGCATAAAGTGCAGTTGAAGCATTTGAGTATGTGCTGCTCAGAGCCCTAAAGCTCTTACATGCCAACTGCTTGCGTTATCTGAATCCACCTGATCCAGCTGTCTATTGAGTCAGCCAAATCCCAGCTAGACCTCTTTTCTCTGTCTCACATCTGCGGCTTTATGTTCTACATATATGAAATTCAGACCCGGTACTTGGATTAAATGTAATTATAGCGTGTGTAGCTCCAAGTTGTGTAGTTAAATAGCTAGTGCAACCAACATTTGCAGACATGAGATGTTAAAGTTTTAAGAAGTAGTCAGTTGTAACTTTATTTCTGGAGAATTTTTCTTTTTCCTTTTGCTCGTCAAAAAAAAAAAGGTTTTCTGTATGATACAATTATGTTGGATGTCTGAAACAGCAATTTGCCTGACACATTCAACAATAAATGAGTTTGTTATCTGTTAAATAAGGACAATACAGAATGGCTTTGCTGAGGTGGGAGACATACCTGATGAGATAAAGCCTTCTTCTGTCTAAATGCCGAGTATAATACCAAGTATTGCTGACTAATCTAGTTCTTTTTTTAACTTGTAATTTTTGTTACATTTTTTCAGGTACAGCCATATTGCATAGTCTTCTGACAAAAAATACTAAACAGGTTACGAGGCATGAGACATTCATGTCAACTGAATTCTATTCATAATAGGTTTAGCCAAAACCAAAAAAGTGGACAGGGATTGGGCAGGTGCACAGTGTTGTCCAGGAAATGCCCTAATCTTCATATGAAGAGAAATCCTATGAGATGCATACAGTAATTTGATAGGCTGCCCAGCCTGGCCTGGTCTGTCAACTACGACACCAAACAATTTCCCCCATTCCTGATTAAAAACAGCTATGCCCATGGAACAGTGTCCAAGCTATGATTGGCTACATATTGGAGCCATGCTGTCTATCTATTTTGCAATACAGGAAGAGTGTTCTGTACCTGTGCTGTCATTTGTTTCATTTTATAAATATGGTAAATTATAGTTTCCCAATCTGTGGTGGGGTGTGTTTTAACCATAATTTAGTAATGGTTTTCTTGACTGCTACTAAGAGCACTCCTATTAGGCATAAGAGATGTTTCTGTCAAAGCTGTGGGAGATAATTTAGTAAGGGTGCTTTTTCTGGAGTCAGTTGGCCCAACACAGATACTACAGTAGGTCCTGAAGAACTGTATCTACAACCATCAAAAATGTATTAAAAATTGGGCAGAACCATAAGATGTGCATGTGTATATAACCATCTTGCATCCACACTGTCACCAACATATGGAGGTTTGGGAAGAGTAAAACGTGGCCATAATTTCAGGTGACCAAAAGTAACAACTGGCAACCTGCCAACTCAGTTCCTGCCAGATGTATGAGTATGTGACTTAATGTTGCCTGAGTCATATTCTCGTCCAGTGCTGGGGAGTTAAAGAAATAGTCATTTTAGTCTCTCAAAGGGATTGTAAGGTGTGCAAAACATTGATGGAGACATTCAAAAGCACTTGACAGCACTGTAAAATAAAATGATCTTGAGTTATCTCAGCTTGTGCATGCAGTAGTAATGGGAAGACAGGTGTTATTGATTGTAAATCTACTTGAAAGCCAATAGCCTATTCCAGATAGTGTAGGATTTAAATAAATCTATAATAGTCTTGCCTAGGAAGTTGGAAGTAAGACTAAAGTTGTTCATAGGATTTGAAGATCCCATCTGAATAATACTAGTACGTGTGTACCAGTCCTAGGCAGATCCATGATCGAACTTTATGGTCCCACTTGGCTAGGAGAAACTAAAGATCCAACACCAGAATACTCACCAATCTAGCTCCTAGTGAGTTCATAGGAAGTGCTAAGAAAGCCCTCCAATTATGAAAATGTTTTGCCATAAAGAATGAAAGTTCCGGATATAGGCCAAGGTGGATGGGTTGGAATACTGTGACGGTGTCTAATGGGGTGTGGCAAGGCCTTTTTCAACCTGTACCCACTGGGAGGGGCAATGACTAAGGAGGGTCTAAGCCATTGACAAGACATGTTGAATTAGTGTTGTAGTAGTGTACAAGGTTAAGTTTGGTAAAACCAAGTCCCCTTTGATTTGGGGTAAATGTAACTTTTTGTATGCCACCCATGGACTCTCTCCATGCCAAACGAAGTAAAACAAGAATATCCTGAAAGAGATAGAGGAACCAGGGCAAAATATTAATTTGTATATTTTTTACCCTACTCATGAGTGATAGAGGTAAGTGATAACAGGTAGTAAGATTAGCAATGATTTGTTGGACATTTTGAGTGTATCGTTTTGTTGATGCAGAAATCATTTCCTCAAATATTTAATTTGGGCTCTATCCCATTTATACTGACTAATCTAGTTCTATTCCTTTCTGTAATTATATCACAGTGAGATTTTTGTGTGCATCCTCAGTCCCCCCTTGGAAATCCTGAATGTTTTCTTTGGCAATGGCTGGAAAAGAATTATCTGTTGCTGTTCCTACTCTGTCGAACAGTCTCCCTGTGCCCACCCACTCTGTGGATACCCACGCCATCTTCAAGGTACATCTCAAACCCAGGCTGCTGAACAAGACCAAGTGCCATTGCTCACTTGGTTAACCCTCCTCCTATTGACCACAACGAACCTCCTAGGTTGCTTGGTCTCCCCCAAGTGCCCATTCTGACCATCACTGTGTTCTGTCTAATCACCCTCAGTACATGTTCATGTACTTCCACTCAACAGTGCTTCAGAGTGTTCTTATGTTATGCACTTTATCACATAATTTACCCTGCTGTAAATAAGGTACAGTTAGCTTTTGATTATTCTGATGAACTGATTTGTTTTAGTTAATAAGCTTGTACTGCCTCTTGTTTATTTTTCTTCTGTGTAATTTACTTTTTCCACTAGTGATGTCTGTATATTCCCTAGCTCGTACTCATTGTATTATACATTTCTCCTTCTGTATTGCCACCTGATGTGGCCCAGGTCATGCCTGACAATGGTCCCCTGGATCAGAGCACTTACCTGGTTACCAAAGACTTAAATAAGTATTGTGCCTACCTGTAAACTGTTATGAAAATTGATGTTGTGCCAGTCATATTGTGCCTGTTTGTATATACTGTATGTAAATATAGTTTGTACATATATTTGTGTGTGTGTGTGTATATATATATATATATATATATATATATATATATATATATAACTTTGATTGCTGCTTACAAGATGGAAGATTATGGCCAAACATATTCTGAAAATAATGTGATCTCTGCATGGTGGAAATTTACTGCTTGTGACTGAGGTTGCTATAGGTCTTGCGTGATGCAAATTTCCAAGTAGAGTAATGTAATGAACCAAAATCAGTAGCCTTCAGACTCATAGATAGAGAGACAGTCTCCTTCCTTAATGAAGTGAATTTATTAGAGTTTTGGTCTGAGAAAGTTAGGGAGTTACTTTCTTCTCACTATTGTAACTATTGAGTAGGAGCAGAAATGGCGCTGTGTCCACAATTAGTTCCATAATCTTCCACCTAGTATTTCTTTTTTCCACCATTACCAATGTATCTTTCTAGAGATGGTTTACTTTAAAAATGTTTTATTTTCACTTTTTATTATATCAATGAGTAATCTGTTCTACAAGTTCACCACCCTTTGGGTAAAGAAATACTTCCATCTAGTGGACCTGAACTTCATAATCTTCAACTGTAGCAGATATCCCCTTGTTATTGCATTCTTGTTTTGAAATTCCATGTTTAACAGATCTTATAATTTATTGTCATTTCCTAGATCATTAAGTAAGAGCATGTCTCCTCTCTTCCTTCGTACCTCCAGGGGATGCAACTTGAGTTTTTCCCAATCTCTCCTCATAAGGATCACTATGTATTTTACTGATCATTTTAGTTATTTTATGTTGAATTTTTACAACTTTTTTAATGTTGTTTTTTTGTGAGGACCCTAAATTTGTCCTCATTAATCAAGAAGTGGTCTTACATAAGAGGTATAGAGTAGCAATAACACTTCAGTAGTGTGACCCTTAATATTTCTCCTGATTGCTCTAGTTACTCTGTTGGTCTTTGCAACTGCTGCTGTAAAGTGTGCTCTGAAATCAGGTTGTCATCTATAATTATCCCCAAGTCTCTTTCTTGCTTTACATTCTTAAATAAGCCAGTACTTAGCACACATTTGTTCAGGGGGTTGTTTCTGCTCATATATACAACACAATGTTTTTCCATATTAAAAGACATTTCCCAAATATATGCCCATTTTGTTATTTTATCTAAGTCTGATTGACTGGTATTTATTCATTCATAAGTGGTACATGGTCCACCCAACTTTGTATCATCAGTGTATTTTATCATTAAGTTATCCACATTTTCATTTAAGTCTGTTATGAAAACTTGGAAGATGATTGACCCAGGACTGAGCCCTGGGACACCCCACTAGTCACCAGTCTCTCCAGAGAGATATAGCCGTTAACCAACACCCTCTGTTTTCTCTCCATCAACCAACATGCAGTCCATCTGATTATAGTTATATCGATGTCATATTTAATTAATGTTTCAGTAATTGCCCAGTAAGGCACTATGTTGAATGCCTTATGGAAATCCAACAGAATCACGTTCACTGATTCTCCCCTGTCCAGTAAGATAAGATAAGGTAAGGTAAAATTTACTTCTTAAGTGCCTTTCAAATTATCAAGGCACTGTACAATAAAATACAATATAAACAAGAATAATAATAACAATTTAGAAATATACAGAAAAAGCTTGATAAAACAGGTAAGTTTTAAGTTCAGATTTAAAAATTGTGATGGTCGGGCATTCTCTTAATCGACGAGGTAGAGAATTCCACAGGGTGGGTGCAGCATAGGAGAAAGCACGTGCCCCAGATGTTTTTAAATGAACCCTGGGAATCTCTAGTAATCCCTCATTGGTGTAACGGAGTGAGCGGCGGGGCAGTAGGGAATAAGGAGCTCTTGCAGTAAGTTGGTAACATATTGATAGAAACATACCAAATCTTAACATTGTCTGTAAAAAATTGTCAGATGATTTTTAGGCAGCGCATAATTGATTTATGGCTCATAGACTGGTTTTGAATGAAAAGAAAACCAAGTCCATGGTTTTTCAGAAAGCAAGAAAGAGAAGAGGGATGGACACTGAGATGTCATTACAGACAGTGCATGGTAATATTATTGAACAAGTCCAACAATTTAAATATTTGGGTCTCCTAATAGATGAGGGTATGACGTTCAAACCACATATCTCTAATTTGATTAAAGTTACTCACCAAAGATTAGGGGCTTTACACAGATCTCATTTTCTCTTAGTTCCGTCTACCAGAAGAATACTTGCTTAGAACTTCCTTATTCCTATTATTGATTATGATTCATTGATTTATCATGCCACAGGGGAGAGATTAATAAATAAAGTCAAAATTCTTTTGAACCAAATTTCCAGATTTTCCACAAAACTTCCAGCTAGGACGCATCATTGCCTACTATTAAGAGATGCATGTTTCCTGCCAATAGACCTACATTTTAAACTTCAATTGGGCAAAGAAAATAATATTAAACAGGATACCTGAGGTTATTGACACCTTATTTAAGAGACATATTAGTACTGTTTGCACAAGGTCTGCTGATAATACATTTTTTGTAATCCATAGGATGAAGACTTCTATGGGACAAAAATCACTATTTTATGTTCTCCCTCACTTTCTTAATCTCTTGTTACCGACTTTAGATAGCCTGAATAAATTGTTGATGTTTTTCAAGAAGAGGCTTAAAGACTGTCTTTTTCTAGAAAGTGAATGTAAATGTTTTGCTTGATATATATGTAATGTTTATCAATGACTATAGGAAACTTAGTGTTTATTGTACTACTGTATAATTGTATGTCTTTATGTGAAACTGGTTGACCATGAAAATGAGTCTGTTGTCCATGGACTTACCCATATAAATAAAACAAACACACACATTTTTGGTACAGGATTGTCCCCTTGTGAATCCATGCTGATTACTGTCAATTTTGTTTTCTGCAGTAATATGTGTAAATATTTAATCCCTTATGATGGATTCCAACATTTTTCCTGGGACTGATGTCAAACTTATCAGGCAATAGTTTTCCACCTGTTGTTTATTTCCTTATTTGCATTTGATGAGCATGTGCACCAAACGCTTTGGGACAGTAACGGGAAATGAGAGGTGTGTCACCGCCACGCCAATTACGGCTGCATTTGCAATAGGTTTGGCCGTGTACACTAATCACCAGGCACTTTGGTCATGACAGCAGTTCAACTCTGCTGACGTGCCTTGCCACAGACTTGAAACAAGTGAACCGCCCCAGTGGGAACGCTTCATTTGTAGCCTGAACTCCTGCCATGTACATTAGAGTGCACACTAATGCACATGGTAGGAGTTATGGCCCCTGTATTCTGTCTTCGTCCTCGGTCCTCTGACCCCCCCAAGCTTCAACTGTAGCCATGGTGCTGATTTCTCAGCCCCCCACCTCAACATTAGCTGCCGTGTGGCTTTTTATTACAGACAACATCGGGGTGCCCAATCCCTGTGTCAGCACCCCACCCATATTAATGTGGCACACTGGGAGCCCACCCAAGTGTGTCAAAATAATTTGTTGTACTTTGTTTTTTTGTTACCAACACCAGGATGCCCACTCCTGGTGTCAGATGTACTCCTCCAACCTATTTCCTGTAGCAGACATTGGGATGCCTAATCCCATGTTGGCATTCTCCCCACACACGCAATATTGTGACTGTAGGCACAATAGCAACCACAAGCCAGCAGACCCTGCCAAAGTGTAAAAAGGATGATTCACCTTAATCTCAGCTGCCATTAATGTACCTTAAAAGAACTGGTCATGAAAACATTTTCGTTCAAACCAAGCAAACCTGCAAATGCTTAACCCAGGTATATGGAACTCACCTCATCACCCAGAAATCATGGAACAATCTACATTAAACAATATGCTTTAAGCTTGCTAACTTAAAGGTAATTTAAAATGCCAACTAAATAAATTCATTAGAGTCAGACATTGTGCAAGGAGCACTTTTCACAAGTACTTTAAAATCAAAACCCAGTACTTCTTAGGTCACTGAATCATACCATAAGAAGTGGCCTCACCTCCGAAACCATATAGCCAAACAAGGAACTGGATCCTCGAAGCAGGGAACCACCTGCTACCAACTACCCCAGCACCATAAACCACAATAAGACAATCTACATCACCTCATTTTGAATATGCACAGTGGAAGGTTTTGTGGTTATAAGTCTGTTGATTGTCATCTCATGGACAAGGTTCAAGAGGACATTAGGCAGGTCAGTGACAGAGCCCCTGATGAGTCAGAACACCTTTGCATGTATGTTTTAGACTTCCGACCCAAGACAACCTGCTGTCCAGATATCGCTATATCATCCCAAAACCTCATGCTGCTTCTGAGGAAGAATGAAACTTTGACACTTCTGAGGAAGTATTTTGCTTATACAAGATGTCTCCAAAGACCAACAAGTTGTGTTACCTACTAACTTTATCTGAATCTGTGTTTCATTGCTAGAATGGATTTCATATCTATGCTACTGCTACTGACTCTAAAAAATATTATTCTGCTGAACTCTTTTGGCTTCTGCCAGAAGTAAGAAACACTGAAATTGAACTGACTTTGTTTTTTTTATTTGCAAGCCTTGAGGAGAAAAGAACTCAGAGAGCCAGGAAGAAGTCTTCTTCATACAGCTATCCAAGATACTCCAAAATCTCCAGACATCAGGGAGATACCAAGACTCTTTGAAAAAAAAATGGCTGAATGGACTTCCGGTGAAGTCACCTA
This sequence comes from Neoceratodus forsteri, assembly GCA_016271365.2. Classification (NCBI taxonomy): domain Eukaryota; kingdom Metazoa; phylum Chordata; order Ceratodontiformes; family Ceratodontidae; genus Neoceratodus; species Neoceratodus forsteri. The sequence continues at coordinate 1,412,324,157 of CM057459.1, forward strand.
CCGCATGACTGCATAGCTGAGGCGCTTGGAGAATACTCGCTCCTAAAAATATATTAAAAAGCAGGAAAAGTGGCCTTTTATTGATTTAAATAACCAGATCTCAAAACCTGAATGAAGGCGACTTCAAAACATAAAGGGAAGAGCTCCCAGGCAGCGAAAATAAAAGCAATGATGAGCACAGACAAGGGGCAAGGCCCGCTACTGAACTCCCCGATCAGCCTCTCCAGTGGCATGCTTGGCTGATTCAGAGGAAAGCCTAGAACTACTGGATCCACACACAGTTATGGCCAAGCTCAATGGCAAAATCAGGACCTTACACCGGGTGGAGTCTTCAGTGGCTGATGTACAAGCCAACCTCAGTAAAATTGATAAGTGAACCACAGCTTCTGAGCAAATAATAGGCTCCCTAGCAGACTCCTCAGGCCAACAAGACCTAGCTATCCTTTACTTGTTAACACGGGAGTGCGAACTGCAAGCAAAGTTAGATGATTCAGAGAATAGGGCATGGCATAATAACTTCAGAATTTACGGTGTGCCAGAGGGTATGGAGGCTTCATTTCCCACAGTGGAGGATTTTATACAACATATTTTCGAGTCGTTGTTAAAAATGGACTCACCTAAGTCCCTGATTGTAGAAAGAGCACACAGATCGCTCCTCCCAAGACCCAAAGAATAAAATGCAAAGCCCCGCTCTATAATTATTAAAATGCTCAATTACAAAGATCATCAACTTATCCTCCAGACAGCTTGGAAAAACAAAGAGACTGATAGATAGAAAGAAAATCTTTTTCGATCAAGATTTCTCTGATTACCTGAACAACAAAAGAAAGCAAGTTAAGGAGGTAATACGACTGGCAAAGGAGAAAAATGTGAGAATACAGCTACAGTATCCAGCACATCTGAAACTTTTTACTGAAGAAGGTCCATGACTCTTTGAATCTTTGTTTGAGGCCTCCTCAACACTGCAAAGCCTGGGGATCCCGATCCTGGAAATGCAGTCGGAAGCACTGGAGAGAGACATCATGAAGGTAGCCTGGCATAGAGTGGGAAGAATGAGGCACAATCTACAGACAGCAGTCTCATGGCCCTCACATCTTGGAGCTGACCTGAAAGACATACTAGAGAGAGAAATGAAAGCTCCAGCGGGTACATCAAGACCATCGACGGTTATATCCCTCACCAGATCATGAAAAGAGACAGGTAGTCTGATATCCTCAAAGTTGTGTGGGAACTTAATGGCTAAATGAGCAGCAAACCCAGTCGCCATGACGGATCCTCATTAAGGACACTTTAATGGACAAAATGAACCCTAATAAAATATATAAGGGGAATCGGATGGGGTGGGGATGTTTGGGGTGAGAGGCAGGGAAATGGGTTAGATAATGTGTGGGCAGGCTAATTCAGTGGACACTCGCATTTCCTCATTCCCCCCTCCCCCATGCTGCATGGTTTCCGAAAATCAGGGATTGAGGAAGATTATGCAATGACAAGTGGTAAAATGAGATCCTCAGACAATCACCTCAGTGTGCATAAAGATTCAAATTAAATATGAAGGCCAAACAAGGGAGTGATGTTCTTGTGTCCCTAGATTGCAGCCGCAAGCCCCCATATTATCTTGTGGGCCAATCCCTACCACACGAATTGTGGTAGCAAAAGTGACGTAAACACTACACTGACTTTGTAAAGCCAGACCTGTTTAGATCAGCAAGTACAATAGCGTATGCTATTAAATCCATTCTCCTTTAACAGAATCTTGCCTTGGAAGGAAACAACTTTTCCTTTGGACACCCCGAAATAACTAGAGGTGGAAACTAACAGAAGAAGGAGAGTGTCTACCTTCATTGGTGGGTGACTTCTCCCCTCCTCGACTTTTGACCTCCTTGTCCTTCTTTTCTCCCCGTCCACTCCATTCCTAACCCCCAATTCACTGATAGATTATTTCCCCCCAAGCTTTACCCCTGTTACCTTTTCTTTCTTTTTTCACTTTTTTCCCCTCTTTCCTTTTGGGTTTCAGACTTTGAAAATATAACCATTTTTGTGTGTTGAAACTAATGGTGAAATTATTTCGAAAATTAGTATTAATAGCATTGGCACCTGTTGTGTCCGTTGTTTTTAATGAAGGGCTGAGCTTTGTAAAGCATGATCACATACGGCAAACAAGAAGAAAAGGGATAGATGTTACCTTAATATGCACTGGCTTAAAATAGTTTTTCATAGTAAGGGGAACAACTAAGAAAATATGCAGGCAAAAATCCTTTGATTCACGATATGAGTCATATTAAAATAATCTCACTTAATGTGCAAGGTATAAACTCGCCTGCAAAACGAACTAAGATCCTTCATTATCTTAAGAGCCTTAATGCAGACATTTGTTTTTTACAGGAGACTAGATTATCTCAACTAGAACATCAGAAGTTGGCCAGATCCTGGGTGGGTACAGTAGTGGGGTCATCTCACCCACAGAGTAAGAAGGCAGGTATAGTGATTCTCCTAAAAAAAAAAAAAATATACCCCTGACCATTATGGCGGAAGACTGTACCCCAGATGGTAGATTTGTTTCAATTTCAGGACAAATATTCTCCTGAAAAATACACTTGATTAATATATATGATCCAAATAAGGATGACCAATCCTTTTATAGAAAGATTTTTCAGAAAATCTCAGGGCTGGGGGAGGGAATGATAGTGATGGGCGGAGACTTTAATTGTGTGATTTCCCCATCAAAAGACAGGTCTTCTCAGTTCTCATCCACTAATAAAAACATGAGTAGAATGGTTAGAGTGAATATGCAGGAGTTAGCCCTGATTGATTTCTCGAAGGAACATAATCCGGCATGTAAGGACTACACATTCTATTCTCATTCTAAGAAATCCTACTCGAGGATTGACTACTTCCTATGCAGTTGGGCAGATATATTTAAGGTCAGAAACTGTGATATATTGCCTAAGTTAATATCAGATCATGCAGCAGTGGTTTTAGAATTGCAGTTGGGGGACTGCCAGAGAGATACTCTGTGGAGAATGAACACTTCACTCCTGGGTAGAGAGGACTTTGTTGAAATGATAGAGTCCACAATACTAGAGTTTAGAGAAACTAACAGAATACAGGACACAGGAATTAAATGGCATTGGGATAGCTTGAAGGCTGTTTTAAGGAATGAATTATAGCTTATTCCTCTCAACTTAAAAAAAAATGAAATGCAATGCAATTAGAATTGGAACAACAATTACGACAACTGGAAACAAAACACAAAAAAGAAGGCTCACATCTTGTTTGGCAACAGATGAAAAAAAGCTAGAAAAGAACTACAAGACCTCCTAGATATTCATCTGGAAGGGGAAACTTAGATACCTAAATCAGTCTTATTATGAACATGGAAATAAGGCAGGTAAGCTACTTGCCTTTAGATTATGGAAAGCACAAATAGATACGTCAAAACATATTCGTTCCCAAGAAAATGGCCAAACAATTAACAACTATACCCCTAAAAAATAGCTGAAGCATTTCAAAAATATTATTCCAATTTGTATGCATCAGAGAGATTGGTCTTTGACCCTCAGGAGAAAATTATAGAGTTCCTTTCCTAGATACAGCTTCCACCGCTGAGCACGGATAACAGGACTTTTTTGGAAGCCCCTATTACTGAGCAGGAGATAAAACAAACCATAAAAAATATGAAAAAAAAAATCAAATGCCAGGCCCCGATGGATTCAGTTTGGAATTTTAGCAGACTTTTAGCAACTCTTTAAGTTCCATTTTAGGTAACTTATATACAGCTTGCAAGGAGAAGGAAGATCTGCCACATTCCTGGCATAGTGCCATAATTGCAATGATACCAAAGGAGGGTAAACCACCAGAGACCTGCTCCTCTTACCACCTGATATCCCTGCTGAACGTAGACTCCAAGATATTTATTAAGATCTTGGCCTCTAGGTTGAACAGCTTGCTGCTGGACCTGGTACACCCAGACCAGCCTGGGTTTGTTCCTAACAGGCATATTCAAGACAATATACGGCGTTGCTTGAACATCTTGCAGTTAGGTAGAACTCATAAAAAACAACAAATTGCCATATCAATCGATGCTGAGAAGGCGTTCGACCACCTGCAATGGGAGTTTTTAAAGGCCACATTGGTCAAATTTGGATTTGGATCTCAATTTCTGGTCTGAATAGAGGCATTATATTGGAGTCCTCAGGCTAGAGTGAAAGTTAATGGCACAGTCTCGGGTCCTTTAGAGATTCAAAGAGGCACAAGGCTGGGGGGGGTGTCCTCTCTCCCCTTTACTTTTTGCATTGAGTATTGAGCCCCTAGCAGAACACATTCGTTCAAACCCACAGGTAGAGGGAATAAGAATAGAGGGAGTAGAAAATAAAATATCTCTTTACGCAGATGATAAAATGATCTATTTAGGTAACCCTCAGCAGTCCTTTCCTGCATTAATGCAAATTCTAGAAACCTATGGCCAAATCTCCAGGTTTAAAATAAACACAGACAAGACCGAGGTTTTGCAAATCAGTGGCCCTTCAGTTCCATCCTTAACTCAAATTATACCCCTTTAAATGGGTAACAACGAGCATTAGATACCTGGGTATCTATATCCCTGTTCAGTTGAACAAGTTATATAGTTACAACTATGGGAAACTTTTACAAGAGGTATTTACAGATTTAAAAAGTTGGGAAGTACTGCCCCTGACGTTAATGAATAGAGCTGAGACAGTGAGGATTAACGTCCTCCCGAGGTTTCTGTTTCTGTTTAGCTCCCTACCTTTCCAGCACTGGAGTGGAAAAAAAAATAATATAGCCATTAGACAATTTATATCGGGGAAAAGTAGAGCTAGAATAGTGTGGACGGACTTAATGAGACCAAAGATACAAGGGGGTCTAGGATTACCTAATTTAAAAAACTTATTATTTAATGGCCCAACTAACAGCTTGGGTGACGTATTGGTCAAAGGAAGACAATAGCATCTGGAAAGAAATGAAATTTTGTTCCATCCCATCAGCTAGTCCTTTGTTGGATTTTGACAACCCTCCAGCTAGATTAACCCTTTATAAATCAAACAGTCCATGGCAGACACAGATATATAGAATATGGGGTATAGTGAAAAGTAGACTCAAATTGGAACACTCGCTTTCCAGGGAGTCAAAAATAGCCTGCTTTGTGTAATTTACTCCACCGAGACTGGATGATACATTCAGGAGGTGGACACATATGGGTTTGGTTTACTTTAGACAGTTCTTAGCACAAGGAAAGGTGAAGACATTACAAGAAATACAAAAAGAATACCACTTCCCGAATTCACATTTTTGTAAGTATCTCCAGGTGGTCTCCTTTTCAGTTCAAGGTGCCAAACTGAAAAAAACACAACAGGACCCTCATCTGGTGGTGCAAGCTATCCTGAGCGCAGCAAACAACCCAGGAGAAAAACATATAATCTCACGATTGGTAGAAGCCTACCATGGTCTCACAGTTACAGAAAATCTGAAATGTCAAATGAAATGCAACAGGAAGCAACAATACAACTAGACTAGAAACAATGGCAACTAATCTGGGAGGGTGTTTTTAAAACTTCAGCCTCCAACACATGGAAAGAATTTAGGTGGAAAATAACAGATACAGATACAGAACCAAGCATTATGGAACTACTGGCTCAGATCTTTGTTGGAAGGGGTGTGGAATGAGAGGCAATCTGTATCACACATTCTGGGGGTGCCCTAAATTGCTCGCCTTCTGGTTGGAAGTAAAGGAATACTACAGAAAATCGATGGGCTACCCGGGCCATTTGGACTTGGAACACTTGGTTCTGGGGTTGCCCATCAGGAAAAAAATGTCTAATAAAACAAAAAGTTTCTCAGAGATACTACTAGCAGCCGCCAGTAAGGTAATGATTGTCCCCCACCCTACCTACACTAAAAGAGTGGATAGACATAGTGAAAGGAATAGAAAGAATGGAGAGAGTCACGGCATGTCTGTGTTCACAAAAAGACAAGTTTAATGGGGTATGGTTACCCTTCATGCAATTGCTCGAGAGTAATGAAGATATCTAAGTGCTATCCCAACAGGCCTATATGTAACACATGAAATTAAATGTAGTAGGTCAGAAAGATGAAATATATTTGCTCACGCCCTGTATGATTAGACAGTTATGCAGTTATGTATAATGTTTTTATTTGACATTAGAGAAAATTGTTACATAGATAAACTCTGTATACCAACAATGCACAGAACATATCATCTTAAGGAAAAAATCATAGGTGACAGATCAAGAAACAGATACTGTATATGAAATACTTATTGTCTCTGAAGGCACAAATTTCTGAAAGAAAGAGAAGAAAGGAAAGGAACAGAGTGGGATGACTGTAATTAATGACGGATTCTTTTACTGAAGGACTCTAAGAAAGGAAAAGAAAAGAAGGAAAGAATCCCTGTCTTTTTTATTATTTTGTGTATTTATTAATCAGTCATCTTGTAACTATCATAGCTTAGAAAGCTGGTCTGTGCAGATAAACAATAAATATGAAGTAAAAAAAAAACTGGCTGAATATAAACTTTGACTTAAGGTGCTTAAATGTGTGTCTTTAAAGAATCCTGATTATATATATATATATATAATATGTGGCATGGTAGTGCCACTATAGTTAGGGTTAAGTACCCCATTTAAGGTTAAAGTGTGAAATTTGTCAGGTTAATAACTTTGCACCATATGATTGATTTGCCGGAAATTTGGCAGGCACATAGCGGTACCATAGGTCTCTGGATCTGCCAAGTTTCATACTGGTCGGATATACGGTTGCAGAGCTATAACGCGCCATTCTGTGTCGCATTTACGCTTTTTTGCTAATTCTTTGCTCGCACCTGTAGGTTGCACGGTTTGCATGACCAGTCTGAAAACTTCAGGGAACATGTGGCCAGGGTCCCCAATGTGCCTTTCAAAGATTTTGTGAAAAAATATTAAACGGTTCAAAAGTTATTCAGAAAACAAGTTTCCCATTATAGTCAATGGGAAAAGTTAACAAAACGTTTGACAGTGTCGCAAATGCAGTTTTTAGTGTTGCAAATGACCCCTGTAGTGTCGTGAGTCAGCCATTTTTTTTTCCTGTTACTGGTCACAGAAATGCTTGGCATTTAAATTTGGGACCCTCTAGGGACACAATTCTGTTTGTGTTCACTTAGTCAAGCCCTAAAGATGCTAGGCATATCTTTTTTGAGGGGTTAAACACCCCAGAAATATGTTTTTGAAATTTTTGAGGACTGTAGTGTCACAAAGCAGTGTCGCACCTGTGACACTTTCTTGATTTTTTTTTGTGAAGGTGTCGGATTTCATAGCTACTATTTCATGCGACACACTATGCCCAAAATAACAGAAATTATTTGCCACCCTGCTGCAAAAGAACGGTTTGGTCTTTTGGGTTGAAATTTGGAAGGAAGAAACCCAACATCTCACAGATGTGCATTTTGGTTAGTTGGTGACAAAATATTACAGGGATGCAAAGTTACGGTACTCCAAAGTTGACCATTTTTCCCACAGTCTAACATTATGGCATCTGCCGCTATTTTAGGGGCCCGTATCACGCTTCAAGATACGGACTTTTCGTCTGAAAAATGCTTAACCCCCCCACTAGGGGGCTAAGTACAAAACCAGCCAGGAAAGTCATAAATTCTATGAAATTTTATTTTTTTTTTCTACATCATACTGTTCCTGAGATATAAGCAATTTACTATGCCAAGTGCTCATTATCTGCTCCGAGGCCCATTATTACACATACATTCTTTGTATTCACTGTGTTTCTCTATTCAGTTTTTGGGAATAAAAAGGATGTGCACTTTTGTTACTGTTACAGTTAGCATTTCCACTTGCATTTCCATTACCATTTGCATTAGTGTTCCCATCTACGCCACCATGTGCATTACCCTTTGCGTTTTCGCTTGCGCTTGCGTTTGCGTTACTGTTACCATTTGTGTTTCCATTACTGTTTCTGTTAGTGTTTCATTAAGCATTACCCTGTGCATTACCCTTTGCATTTGCGCATGCGCTTCCATTTGTGTTTGTGTTTCCTTTGGCGTCATTGTTGCTGTTACCATTAGCATTTGCATTTTCAATTGCGGTACCGTGACGATGCGCGTTACCATTTACATTTCTGCACTCACTTGCTTTTGTGTCTCCATTTACATTACTGTTCACTTTGGCATCATCATTGCTGTTACTGTTTGAGCTTCCACTTGCATTACCGTTACTGTTTGCATCTTCATCACCATTTGCGTTTCTGTTGCCCTTAGCGTTTGCGTTTTCATTTGTGTTTCCATTGTCAATTACATTACTGTTTCCATCTGCAGTGCCGTTGCCTTAACTATTTGCATTTCTGTTTGTGTTTGTGTTACCGTTTGCATTTTTCTTACTGTTTGCATTTCTGTTGGCGTAACCATTTACATTACTGTTTTCATTAACGTTTGCATTTCTGTTGCCGTTAGCGTTTAGGTTACCATTTCTGTTTTCAGTAACCTTTGTGCTTGTGTTTCTCTTACCATTTGTGTTACCATTTATGTTTGTGTCACCATGTGCGTTACCATTTGTGCTTGTGTTTGCGTTACCGTAGCGTCCACCACCACATTCCATTCACTATTTATAGAGCTAATTCTCAAAAAAGGGAAATTCATGGCAAAAAAACCCCATTTAATGCATCAGTTAAGGTTGTTCCACAGTGGCAAAAGTGAGGAAATTCGTTGTTAGGGTTGCCACCCCTTGCACCCCTAGCCCACCCCGTCCCCACCAACAGGCATCAGGGTGTGCGTTGGGGTCATTGGTCCTAACTCTCAGCCCATTCTCCTATACTGCACCACCTCAGCTTGTTTACACATGGGATGGGGTGAGAGCTACGACGGTGACCCCAACGCATACCTGATGCCTGTTGGTGGGGACGGGTGGGCTGGGGTAAGGGTGGAACCTTAACTCCGAATTTCCTTGCTTTTGTTGCTGTGGAACAAACCTAACTGATGCATTAAATGGAGTTTTTTGCCATGATATATAAACTGCAGTGAAATATTGTTTAAATGCTAGCAAAGATTATTAGTACCAAGAAATTGTGTATTGGTGTTAGTCAAGGTTATTCTAGATTAAATACTACCTTAAATTGCCTTCAGATAGTATTTACTAGGCCTCATATGTACGTAGTGAAAATTGTATAATGATTTACAGTTCACGAAGCAAGACAACGGTCTGCATAAGATTTCTAACGATGCCTTATACTATTTGTGTCAGAAATATGTTAAAGGTTAACTGTGTATTGAAATAGACAGCTTTTAATTGCACTGCATGTCTGAGTGAAATCTCTCATCTCAGGAATTAACTATAAAAAGAAGTAGGCACGATTTACTGTACACCTTTCCATAAGACAGCCACAGAATTAATTAATAGTAATTGTGCTTACATGGCACACTGGGATCCCGCTCCAGTAGCCTAAATGTTGTTGTTTTTTCAATTTGTAAAATAAAAAAAAGATCCCCCTACAATTTTTTTTACCTGTTAAAAGTTAAAATGGTCTCTTGTTGTCTCCCCTGTTCCCCATCCCCACCAACACTCTGTGCACCCTGCCTCCCCACACCCCCCTCACCCCATACTTCCCTCCGGAGGTCAGGAGCAGCCATCTTCGCTGGACCGAGAACATGTCTGCACTGTTGAAAGCCGACCAGCAAACTGAGAAGTCAAAGGAAAGTGCTGGATAATGGCAGTCAGTGGGGTTTCAACTTAGGTTGGTATCTCAGCCATTTTATTGAAATTTGGCCCCAAATTTTCAATGTGAGGTTCTTGGGAACCCACCTTGTGAACACTGTCACTGTCATTTCGTTACTCTGTCCTGAAAGGTGATATCACAGTCGCTGCGTGGAATCACCTTTCAAGACTGAGTAACGAAACGACTGTGCCACTATTCATGAGGTGGGGTCCCTAAAACCCCATGTTGCAAATCTGGTGAAAAAATTCCAGAAAATGACTGCATTACGAGTATGTATTGTGCAGTTTCTACGCACGCTAGTAACTTCACCAATTTGTAATATTTTCACTCCAGAGTTTCAACATTGCCATATTTACACACCTTATGAACAGTACAGCTGTCATTATTCACATCCTGCCTGAAACATGTTCTCACACCTGTGTCACAGAATGGTACGGTTACTGTGCAAAATCAACTTTAAGGATGAATTAACAAAATCACAGTATCACTGTTCATGAGGTGGGGTCACAAAAATACCATGCTGAAAATTTGGTACAAAAATACCCCAAAACGCCCAAGTTACGTGAGGTCATTGAAATGTTGGTATGTGTGCATGTAACTTTGGCAAACTGTTATGCTTTCATTCTAAATATTCAACATTGCCAGTTTTCCACACCAGCTCATGAACAGTACAGTTGTCATTTTTCACATTCTGCCTGAAATGTGTTTTCGCACCTGTGGCACCAAATGGTGCAGTCACAGCACAAAATCACCTTTCGGGATTGAGTAACAAAATAATAGTACCACTGTTCATGAGGTGGGGTCCCAAAAAGCCCATGTTGAAAATTTGGAGTGAAAATACCAACAAATGCCCAGGGCATTAGGGTTTCCAACTGTAACGGCCCCACCCTGTAGAGACTGACAGGCATCGGGGTCTGACTTGGCTCATGCCATTCCACTCCCACCCCCACCGTGCAGCCAGTGACAGGCATTGAGGCATGCCTTGGGCTCTTTGGCCCTAACGTTCACCTCATTATCCTATAGTGCACTCTTTTCTGCTTATTTCCTTATAGAATGGGTTGAGTGTAAGGCCCAAAGACCCCAAAGCACACTGTGATGTCTTTCAGTGTTTGTGGGGTGCAGTGAGGTGGAATGGCATAAGCGTTATGGACGACGACCCAAAGGCACACTCCAACAATGCCTGTCAGTCTCTGCAGGGTTGGCATTTGGAATGGAAACCCTAATGCCTCAGTAAGGAAGTAAATCAGGGTGGGGCGCTAGACATCACCTACCTTGATTTTAGGAAAGCCTTTGACACCGACCAACATAGGAGGCTGATTAACAAGATGGGTAGTCTGACCAAAGAGCACAAGCTGATACACTGGGTTAGAAACTGACTGACAGACAGGAGACAAAGGGTGGTGGCAATAAGAACCAATCCAGGGAGAGGGTGATGACCACTGGGGTACCTCAGGGATCAGTCCTGGGACCACTCCTATTCAGTGCCTTCATTACAAACATTGAGGAAGGTCTAGACAGAAAGGTCTGTCTGCCTATCTGCAGATGACACCAACATCTCTAACAGAGTGGACACTCCAGAAGGAGTGGAGAAAATGAGCAGGGACATGGAGAGGCGTGAAAAATGGTGTGAGGAGCGGCAACTGAGGTTCAATGCAAAGGAGCCCAAATAATGCACCTGAGAAGGGGAAACCTGGGGAGAGTTACAGGATGGGGGGGCGATGATGATCACCAAGGAAGAAAAGCAACTAGGAGTTATCAGTTCTGATGATCTTAAGGTGTCAAAATAGAGCACAAATGTTGCAAGGAGGGCCAGTGGTATGCTGGGGTGCACAAGGAAAGGTACCACTAGCAAAAGGTATGAGGTGGTGATGCCATTGCATAATGCAGTAGTGAGACCTTCCCTACTGTACTGTGTACAGATCTGGAGGCTACAACTGCACATGGACATTGAAAGGGTAGAGGCACTCAACAGAAAGTCAACCAAGATGGTACATGACTTGCAATACAGAATATATTAGGGGAGATTACAGGACCTCATTATGTACTCATTGGAGGAAAGGAGGGAGCAAAGGAACACGATGCATACATACAAGTACCTCAAGACCAGAAACAAGGTGCAGGGCCAGACATCTTCCAGTGCATCAAACATTCAGCATTGACAAATGCTTGTTATGTATTGGTGTGATTCTGCCTGTTTTCTAGTCCTCTGGAATTTCTCCTGTGTTCAATGATTTATTATCAGATATCTAGAGAGGATAACAGATAGTCTCCCTAAGTAATTTTGGCACTAGGTCATAAAAGCACCAACAATGACAGTGTAGGTTACAATCATGCCTGCAAAAATGCCGGCAGTTACCCCCCACACCCCCGTAATAAAAGATCCCAACTCCAGGGGAATGGATCACAGGGAAAGAAAGAATTTGTGGGGCTGTGGAATACTCGTTTCCATGGTCCCTTGTAAAACAGCATAAGTTCCGATTGGTAAAAAGTGAGCGAGACCATGATTAGAACCCTGGTCTCCATTCCCACCCCACGGAATTGCTCCATGCCTTTAGCCCTCCATGCCATTGGAGCAGCTTGGCTAACCTCGTGAATCCCCCCTTCCCCCATCCTGTGGTAGCACCATGGACAGCGACCTGGGGAGCACTTACTGCAAGCGCTGTAGATCCCCTCTTGCTATCCATGGCAGCGATGTCTTTCCTTGCGCTATTCTGGCAGCGCTCTTCTAACTGGATATGGTCATTTTAACATTTGGGGTGTTATTTTGTCCATTCCTGGTGCTCTATGTGGTTTTAATTAATCTATTTTCCTTTGTATCCCCTCTATTTCTATATAGTAGTCTCCTTCCACACCAACAGAAAAATCGTTTTTTTGTCATGTTGTTTTTTGTTTGTGTGGTACTGACATACTCATTAAACAACTCCGCTATTTCCAAGGGGTCAGTGATGATTTTATTTTGGTCTGTGATTGCATTTAATCCTGTTTATGAGTTTCTTAATGAATTTATATAACTATAGAACTGTTTGCCATTTTATTCTGCTGCAGTAAATGTTATCTTTTCTTCAAATTTAGGTTTGGCTTTGTTTATGGTGTTTTTACAGATCCTTTGCCTATTTTTAAAGTCTTCCCAACTGTTTGCAGTATTTTCTGTGTTGTATTTTGTGTATAGCTTGTTTTTACATCTAATCAGTTTGGAAACCATTTTGGTTTGCATCCTCTATTATTATATATTTTTTACTTTCTTAATATGTTTGTTTATTATTGATTGAGTTTTCTCCTTAAAGTATACCCAGCGTTCTTCTACTGTTTTATCCTGGAATAGACTGTACCAGTCTATGTTCGCCATTTCGTGTCCATAGCTTCCTTGTTTGCTGTTCCATATAAATAAATTTCTGTGCAGCCTTTTGTTTTAATGTTTGAACCATGTACTGAGAACAGAACACATGCGTGATCACAATTGACAAGTCACAGAATCACAGAGAAATTTGATGGCAGAAAAGGACCCTTCCACCCTATCTAGTCTACCCAGCCCTCCCCTTTCACATACCCTCCCACACCTGCCCCACCCCTCAATACTCAGTCCCATATGCCTGTCCCATGCCCTCTTAAATTCCTCCACTGTCTCAGCCCCCACCACTCCATCCAACAGTCTGTTCCAGGGCTCCACCACCCTCTCTGTGAAGGAGTGCCCCCTCACGTTGCCCCTGAACCTATTTCCTTGCAATCTGAGACTGTGCCCTCTAGTTCTGGCTCCCTCCTTCCTCCTCAGCAGACCCCCTTCTCCTACTATATTGAGCTCCTTTAAATATTTAAAGGTTTCAATCATGTCCCCCCTTTCCCACCTTATTTTCAGTGTGTACAGATTCAGCTCCTTACACCTCTGCTCATATGTCTTCCCCTGCACACCCTGTACCATTTCTGTTGCCCTTCTCTGAACTCTTTCCAATGCATCTATACCCTTGCCTAGGTAGGGTTTCCAGAACTAAACCCTGTACTCTAACTGCAGCCTCACCATCACTTTGTAGAGGGGCATTATAACCTCCCTCTTCTGCTAGTAATGCCCCTGCCTATGCATGCCAGCATTCCATTGGCCCTTCCCAACACTCTTCTGCACTGGAAACGTACCTCAAGGTTTGAGGAGACTATGACCCCCAGATCCCTTTCCTGTTCCGATTCTTTGATTTCCTCCCCCTCCCATCCAGTGTGTAACATGCTCACATGTTTTTCCTCCCTAGGTGCAACACAGCGCACTTCTTGGCATTAAATTTCAACCGACATTCCCTGGCCCATTCCTCAAGCATTTTGACGTCCCTCCTTATGTCTTCCACCCCCCTCTGGGGTGTCCACCCTATTGCAGATGTTTGTATCATTGGAAAATAGACACACCCTCCCTCTTTAACCTCTGCAATATCGCTGATGTAGATGTTGAAGAGCAGCGGACCCAAAACTGACCCCTCTGGCACTCCACTCCTCACCCTTGCCACCTTGGAGTGCACCTCATTAAGCACTACCCTCCGAGTTCCCCTACTAGCAAGGCCTCCACCCAGCCTGCTATTTTCCCTCCCAACCCCATGCTTTCCATCTTGCTCATCAACCTCCTGTGAGGGATGGTGTTGAAGGCCCTGCTGAAGTTCAGATAGGCCATGTCCACTGCCCCTCCCTGGTCGATTACCTGAGTCACCCAATCAAAGAACTCAGTTAGGTTAGTCTGGCATGGTTTCCCCTTGTTGAAGCCATGCTGTCTGCTCTCCTGGAAGACACTCTCCTCCAGGTAATTCACCACCCTCTCCTTGATTAATGCCTCCATTATTTTTCCCATAACAGACATGAGGCTGACTGGATGGCAGTTCTCCTTCAGCTCCCTGCTACCTCCCTTTTGCAAGGACACTACATCCCTCCTCCAGTTCTCTAGCACCCTCTCCATATCCAGAGACAGGTTGAAGAGCCTTGTCAAGGGTGTGGCCAGCTCCTCCCTCAATTCCTTGATCATTCTGGGGTGCAATCAGTCAGACTTCATTGCCTTGTCCACCCTTCGTCTATCCAGCTCAGCCATAACCTTATCCACAGTGAATGAGCTCTGATCAACCCATTTGCCCTCCTTTCCCATAGGCACTAGTACTGGACCCCTGCCTTCCACCTCCTCTGTGAACACTGAGCTAAAATACTCATTTAGTGCCTCTGCCTTTATGTAGTCCTGCTCCAAGTTTATCCCACCTTCCCCTTCAGTCTAGCAATCCCCTGCCCTGCTCTTTTCCTCTCCTTCACATACCTGAAAAACGTTTTATCCCCGCTCTTGGCCCTTTTGGCTATTTTCTCCTCAGTGGCTGCTTTTGCCCTTCTGATCTCCGTCCATGCTAGACTCCTCTTTTCCCTATACTCCTCCCTATCCTCCTCTCTAAGTGTCATCTTACATTTTCTGAAAGCTCTCCTCCTTTCCTTGACTGCCCCCGCCACCTCCCTGGTGAACCAGAGCTGTCTCCTCCCCTTTAGCTTTTCCTGACCTTTTTTTATGTGCATTTCTGTTAGTGGGGGGAGGGGGTAACCTCACGATTTTGTATGTTAATAGTTTCAGAATGCATTACTACATCTAATATATTTTCTTCTCTTGTGGGAGTTTTAACATGCTGCAAGAGATTATGTTCTTTAATTATGTTCAAAAAATCACTACTCTGTTTACTGCTGGCAGTTTCTTCTTGCCAATTTAAATCATAATTGAAACCACCCATGAATATGGTTTTTCCCATTACACAGGCCTTTGTCAATTCATCTACTACTTAATTATTTGTATTGTCATCTGTATTTGTAGGTCTATAACATAGCCCTAGTGAGAACCATTCAGTATGGTTAGGGTTCACATTCAGCCAGATGGTTTCAGTTTTTGTGTCCAGTGACCTAATTTTGTTAGAAATATCTCTAACTATGATAGAATCTGATAAATACAGTAAATGCAGCCACCCCACCTCCTTTTTTACTATTTCTATCAAGTCTTATGAGTGAGTAACCAGGAATGTTTTATCCCACAAATCATCTTTTACCCTCCAAGTTTCGGTAAATCGTGCAATGTCAACTTTGTTATTGGAGGTTAACATTGTCTGTAATTCCCCAATTTTATTGTTTAAACTTTGTGCATTACTTGCTAAGTATTTCATAACATACTGTATGCTTGTTTGTTGTCTGCCATTATTTAATGGGTATATTTTTTTGGGGGGGTAGTTGGATTTGCATTATGATTTATGAGATGTGCTTCCACTCCCCCTCCATTTAAAGGTGTTAGTTCAAGGTGTGCCTTAATTAGCCTTCCCAGGATATATGCACCATGTTTGTTTATTTTTATTTATACTTGTTTGCACCAGTTTTGTTTGAATGAAACTCATCACCTTTTGTATATAACATGGGCGCCACAAATACAGTCACCCAATTAGGAGATACCCGTCACATGACCATACATTAATTTCTTAATTAACGCACAGGTTGTGCTGCCCAGGCACACTTTACAGATTTGGGAGCACAGCCACACTCGTTATTCTCTGAACGAGTGCATTCCTTAGTGGCAGCTGTGTAAATCTCTCACTAAGCAAGAGAGAGCGTGAGACTGGTCACATCTCATTCATAACTTTCTACCACGAAATACCCACTCTTCACTGGTAGTACACACCAAGGACACTTCCCACCAATCCGCCTAGCAGAACTCCATACTACCCCATGAACTATGTTCCCGCAACACATTTCAATATACCAAGTGCAGCACAGAATGATTCCAATCAACTGCCACCCGCATCGCAGATGAGCAGTGGCATTGCCGTTTAACTCAATTTTATAGTAGTTCTGCATATGTGCCATCCCCATGCAGACATCCCCCTAGGTGCCAGATACTATGAGCCACACAGTGACAGATGACACTGAGCATGTTTCTGGGAGTAGCAGTGACAGGGAGCATGGCAATGTATTTGCTACAGGAAGAGAGTCAGTACTGGAGATGCAATGTTTGTGAAGCAGCGGTGTTCGGGACCTGGCGCATGTAGGTGCTGTTTTTCAACACAGCCTGCTCTGTCTTCAGCTGTAGTGCTTAATGAATCTCTGCCAGTTGTGCTGTGATTTGTGGGGGGACCTCAAAGTCAGGGATGGTTCAATGTCAGCAGAGAAGGGGGGGCTGTGCAAAGTCACAGAGTGCAATGTCACCACACAATACCAGTAGATAAGTACAGCAGCTTGTGTAGTTTTGACAGCAGAATAACAAGATCCACCTGCTCTTTGATTCTATTGCCTGTGACCTGTTCACCACAAACTTCTCTGTGTTAAAATATTTTTGTTGTGGCAGAATACAGAAAAGTAAAGTGCTGCACCATAAATAGTGAAAGAACACAAAATAGTTCCCACATTTCTTCCCTCTTATTCCAAGAGTTTTTGTCCATTTCTCTCCACATGTGAACCATGTTATAAGTGCAATAACCCACTTCAGGGTGTGTGGTTATTGGGGCAACCAGGGGAAAGGGGATGCAGATGGTAACCAACTGAAATTGAATCAGATTAAACTGTTGGTGGTATTTCTAGTGAATGGAGGAAATTTGGCCAGGACTCATGCCTCACAGCACATCCGGTGTGTTAATTAACCCCCAATAACCATACACATTGTCTTGGGTTATTGCTTATACAGGTGATTTCTTTTGTGGAAATGGGGCCATGTGTCAATATATCTAGTGCTGTTTACTTTGCGCCATTCTTTGACCCTTATGTTTAGTCTTTTAATGGTGTTATTGCTTTAATTTACCATTCCCAGAACTGGGAGGATACCTAACACAATTACTTCTGCTCTTAAACTTTTTAAATCAGCAACTGTTTCAATAATTTATCTACTTATGTCCTTCTCATGATCTCTCCCAGCATTATTTGTTCCCACACAAATGGCTACAATAGGACTTTTTCCATAATTCTTTATAATACCAGGTGCTCTGGTTCCAATGTCTTCAATCTTTGCCCCTGGGAAACTCAACACCATTATATTGTGTTTGTCAGGGTTACAAATCACGGAGTCACATCGCCAAAGTATCAAGTCTCCAAGTACTACCAACTGCCTTGGTTCAGAGGTCTCCTGCCTTTCCATTTCAGTGTTATCTATCTCAGCCATTGAAAGGACACCGTATATATTTGATAACGGAATTTCATTAGTTATTATTGCCCTTCTGCTCTTCCTCTGTCTGCTGTTTGATGCTACCAAACACTAATCATCATCTTGGTCCACTCCCAGGTTTTCCCTATTTCTTTTTCTTACTGAGATATGTGAACATCTGCATGTTCTTTTCCACTTAGAGTGAAGTGAACTATTGTTTAATTGCTGAATAAGTCCTGAGTCTGACATAATAGTTTGTGAAATGTACCAGACCATTCATCTATGAAGACACCTACAGGTGAGACCCTAACTGTTTTGAGAAGAATAAGATCAGTTAGAGGACAAAGACTATAAACACCTGCCTGAATCTTCCAGAAAATGTATAAGGGTTAGGACGTCATAATACCAGGGTATGCGTTATTCTGGAAAGATCTTAAGGGAAGGGAAGGGGGGACACTGCATGTCAAAGATAATATATGTGCAACAGAAATCTAGGGAAAACACAGTAAAGTAGAGGCCCTTTAGGTTACATTAGGAGCCGGGAACAAAGCCCCTATCCGAGTAGGAGTTATATACAGACCCCTATCCCAGGAGGCCGACGTAGACAAGGAGCTCTTGAAAACCATCTCGATAATGGCAGACAGGGGTGAGCTGTTGCTTGTGGGGGGCTTTAATCTACTGGACGTGGATTGGTCCTCATACACAGCATCCTCAGACTGGAGCAAAGAGTTCCATTTGGCACTAAGGGGAGCAGGTTTGCATCAGCTCGTGAATTCAAACATCTGAGATAAAGCAATATTGGATCTAGTGCTGACAAAAGCACAAGGATCCCAGAAGCAGAGGTGGGAGCCAGTCTAGTGACCAGTGATCACGTTCAGTCTAGTTTACTGTGAACAATATGGAGGAAAATAGTCACACCAAATTCAAGGTAATAGATTTCAGAAAAGCCAGCTTCCCCAAAATGAGAACTATGATCGCATCCATGCTAGAAGGAATCACAGAAGATGTAGAGGATTGCTGGAGTACTCTAAAGGATGCTCTGCATATAGTAACAACTGTATGCACTAAGCAGATCAGCAAGTCCAAAAGAAGGAAAAGACCTCTCTGGCTCTCTCATGAATTAGCATCCAAAATCAAAGAGAAAAAAAGGCTTTTACACAATTCAAGCATATGAAACATGAAGCAGACATGGAAGAATACAAGAACAAATTAAAGAAGGCAGGGAAAGCTGTTAGAAGGGCAAAAGCACAAACGGAAGAGAAAATAGCACAGGGTATTAAAGGAGGGAGACAACACCTTCTATAAATACATAAGAGAAAAAAGAAAAACTAAGGGAAGAATAGTCCGACTAGCAACCGAGGAAGACAAGATGTCAGAGAGTGATGAGGACAAGGTAGAAGTGTTAAACAAGTTATTTTGCTCTGTCTTCACCGTAGAAGACAGTGGGAAAGGTCCTACACAGAGCAGGACAAAGGAAGATACCCAGGGAACAGATACTAGCCCCTTCACAAGGGAGAGGGTCCTAAAAGAGCTTAATAAACTGAAAGTGAAAAAAGCCATGGGACTAGATGGCATACACCCGAGGATACTGAAAAAGCTCCGAGAGGAACCAGCCGCACCACTGGCTGAGCTCTTCAACAAATCACTAGACAGCAGGAAAATACCTCAGGACTGGAAACAAGCTACCTTTTTATGCCCTTACACAAGAGAGGAAACAAGGAAGAGGCAGGAAATTACCTCCCTGTCAGTTTGACTTCAGTGGTGGGGAATATGATGGTGGAGTCACTATTAAAAGAGAGAATAGTGGTGTCCCAAACAGATGTTGGAAAAAATGGACCCAAAGCAATATGACTTCACAGTAGGACGCTCTTGTTAAACCAGCTTAATTAACTTCTTCAACTGGATCACCAGATCATTGGATCAGGGAAGGGGTTCATCACTGATGAATTAAAGATAGGAAAACAATGTAAGAAAGTAGCATAGAAAGTGGGTGGCATCCTCGGATGTATAAATGAAGGTATTTCTAGTAGAAAGAGGGAGGTTATCATGCCCTTCTACAGGTCCTTGGTGAGTCCACACTTGGAGTACTTTGTTCAGTTCTGGAGACCTTACCTCAAGAAGGACGCTGACCATTTTGAAACATAGAAACATAGACTTTGACAGCAGATAAGGACCGCTTGGTCCACCTAGTCTGCCCATTTCCTTACCTACTGGATAAGCTGCAGATCCTAGTTAACCAACAGCCTATTTTTTCCTATCCCCCACAAGAATTGCCTTACGTCTTTTCTATGCATTCTTGCACTGTTTTTGACCCCATGACCTCCTCAGGAAGACCATTCTATGTGTCCACCACACTCTCTCAGAAAAAATGCTTCCTCACACTGCCCCTGAGCCATCTCCCTCTATCTTCAAATTGTGTCCCCTTGTTCTTGCGCATCTCTTTTTCTGAAAGATGCTACCCTCCTGGACTTTGTTGATTCCCTTGAGGTACTTGAATGTTTCTATCATGTCCCCCCGTCCCTCCTTTCATCAAGGGTATACATATTAAGCTCTCTCAGTCTCTCTTCATATGATTTCTGATGCAAACCCTGCACCATTTTAGTTGCCCTCCTCTGGACTGCCTCCATCTGTCTATGTCTTTGGGGAGATGGGGTCTCCAGAACTGCACGCAGTACTCCAGATGGGGTCTCATCAACTGTCTCTACAGAGGAATAAAAACTTCCTTTTTTCTACTGGAGATGCCTCTCCCTACACATCCCGTATTCCCCCAGCCATCACTACTGTCTTCTCACATTGCTTGTTAACCTTTATGTCATCTGATGTAACTACCCTCAGGTCCCTTTCTATTTTTGTTGTTGTTACTAACCCCCCCCCATTGTGTACGCTTCCCCTGGGTTTTTGTTTCCCAGGTGCATTACTTTGCCCTTCTTTGCACTGACTTTAAGCTGTCATACTTCTGACCATTCCTCCAACCTTGCCAAGTCCCTTCTCATCCGTTCCACCCCCTCCTTGTGTATCAACCCTGTTGTAGATCTTTGTGTTGTCTACAAAGAGGCATTATTTTCCTTTCAGTCACTCTGCTATGTCACTTATAAAGACATTAAAAAGGACCAGACCCAGTACTGAACCCTGTGGTGCCCCAATAGTAACCCCCCTTTCTTTGGAGTGGACTCCGTTTACTATAACCTTCTGTGTCCTGTTGTCCAGCCAATGTTTTACCCAGGCTACCACCCTGGGGCCCACTCCCAGGCTGGCTAATTTGTTTATGGGAAGGCTATAAGCCTGAGGTTCAATTGGCTGGAGCAACTACGTCACTCCCCCATCTAGTTTTAAAAAGGTAGCTCACCCTGGGTCTTCCCAGGATTTGTTTCTTTTTTGCTGCTGGATGCTTTGTCCCTCATTTCTTCCCATGCCCTTCTGCATTCGCTGCTGCTTCTGCTGTTTGTCTTCTTTTACCCCTTTCAGCCTCTGGCTGCTGCTTCCCTTCCCCCATGCTGCTCATCCTGTGGCATTCTGTTGTTCTTCTCCTCCCTCCTTGCCCTTCTCTGTCGGCATTTTTGAGTGCTCCTCTCCCTCTCCTCTCTGTTGGCGCTTTTGAGTGCTTGTCTTTCTGGCTCATCCCCCCCCCCCCACACTTGCTACTGCTGGCATCTGATGCCTAACCCAGCAGCCTCCTTGGGGATGGATTTGGACTGAATCCAGCTCCTTGGACACCATTGTTACTTTCCTGGACTTCTCTGTTGGGTCTCCCGTGCTCCCTGCTTTTCCTGCCATTGTTCCACTTTCTGCAGAGTGCACCTCTTCTGGCCTTGCCCTCCCTTCTCGGTGTTTACACGTGGTGGGCTCAGTAGGACTACCGATGACTCTTGCTGCAGCTCAGTTCTTTGGTTTGTTGTGGCACTCGTTTTGTCCTGGATTTCGGTGATTACCCTGGTTTGTTATTCGGCATCCTCGGGGTTAGTTGTGCACACCCTGCTTCTGCTTTGCATGGCATCTCTTGTTGTCCTCATTGGCTTTCTTATGCTTCTTCAAAAGCCAGACACTATGATCCGGGGTCGAGTGAACAGGGAGCCATCTACCTAATCGGTCCTTTTGTCTTGCTGCAGTAATACCTGCTCTCAGTCTCGGTTCTGTGGACATTCTTTCAGCTGTGCTTGGGAGGTTCAGCGGCATCAGGTACTTTAGCCAGGGATTGTGTGCTCTTTGTGTCTCCACTAATCATCTCCTCATGTGGGCCCGCAGCTTCA
Source organism: Neoceratodus forsteri (assembly GCA_016271365.2). Lineage (NCBI taxonomy): Eukaryota > Metazoa > Chordata > Ceratodontiformes > Ceratodontidae > Neoceratodus > Neoceratodus forsteri. The sequence continues at coordinate 1,412,346,240 of CM057459.1, forward strand.
GGGAGTTTTTTCACTGCTTCGGGGGTGGGTTCTCCCCCTTTCACCCCTCCGGCAGGCCTATGTGTTGCACATTGCTGTACTTTTTGTTTTTCCTTATTTATTGTTCCCTCCATTTCCTTTATGACTTTCTGTGTGCTGCCTGGCATCTGATGTGCATGGGGAACCTCAGCTGATTGGTTTTCCCTGCTGGCTTTTTGCTCCATTTCTTGACAGACACCACTACATAATATAAACAAAAAAATTAAAAAATTATTTATATATATTTTATATATATACACACATATACTTTGTGTGTATGTATATATATATATACACATATATGTATATATATATATATATATTACTGTATATATAAAACCTTGGGTGCCTTTCACCTTTATTGCCCCACTGCTCCCTCTCTGCGTGGCTATTGCTGCATCCCTGCACCTGTTGAAGCATGTTGTCCCTCCATATTGCACCTTCCATTCTTCCCTGCACTCGGATCATCTTCTCCGCTTGTATGGTCTTTCTTGGTGTATGCCTGTTCTTCTGTAGTTCATGTTGCATGTTGCGGGGTCTGCCTCCTCCTCTCCATTGCTCGGGACCTCGCCTCTTTATGGCCTATACATTTCTTCTGGGGGGGGTTCCCTCTCCTGCCATTCCTTTTCAAGTTCATTTCTAAATCTACCTCTTTTCAAGGAGCCTGTTTGATTGCGTTTCTCTAGCATGCATACCACACTCGTCCATGTTTATTTTCGAGTTCAATTCCAGCCATTATAGTTGTTCACTCTACTCCTGGCCAATCAGTATGCCTCGACTGGCCCTGGCTGGCCTGCTCTGGATACTTCTTTTTTTACTCCATTGCCATCCCTCCTCCTGGGATACCACAGAAGGTCTCTAGCCTATTACACCCCTGGAATCATCATTCTCCATCACTTCCCCCTTGTCCTCACAGCTACTCTCATCGCCCTCCTCTGGTGATTATCTTCATCAGTCTTCATTCTTGCCACCTCATTTCGACTCTATCTCCACTCAAGGCTATGCCTTCCTGTTTGTCGCCCTTTGCTGAGTGCTGGTTGACTGCTCTCCTCCATCATTCCAGTTCATCTTTGAGTTCCTTCCTGTCTCTTCTTCCTCAGTCTCCTCATGTTGGCCTGCAGCAATCTCCATCATCGGTCTACCTCATCCTCCATCTTCTAGTGAGCGCATCTGGACTACCTCTTGCTCTTCTGACTTCTACATGAATCTCTTCCTTCCCATACCCTACCCAAGCATACCCCTCTCAGGTCCCTGCAGCCTTGTGTTCCTTCTTCGATCTGTGCTTTACTTTTGGGGTTTTCCCCTATCCTGTCATCACCCTCCCTACTTGTCCCTGGTCACATTTCTCTGCTGAGCATACTGCCATTGTCCAAGTTCAATTTCAAGTTCATGTCTTTCATTCCAAGTTCAATTCGAGTTCTTTCCTGTCTCCTCTTCCTCATTCTTCTCATATAGGGATTTTCCCCTATCCTGTCGTCATCTTTCCTATTCATATGCTTCTCTTAATGAATCCTTCTCTTTAATGACATACATCCTTAAATCAAACATAGTCAGCCTTGAGGGAAGGCAACCTAGGCCTTGGATCCCCAGAGGTTTCTTCCTTAAAGGGAGGTTTTCCTCTCCACCATGCCAATCGTCATAATATTAGAGTAAGTGTTTACTTAGGTTAATATCTGTCTTAGGTTAATTAGTTAGGTTCCGCTGTTGGATGGACGTGGATAGTGGCCCCGGCTTTCCCCTCTCTCCTTGGGAAGTCCACCTTAATCATCTTCTCAGATTTCATTCATTCATCATCCTTGCCTCTTAGATGCTCGCTACCCAATTGGGCATTCTTTTTGGGCTTCTTCCTAAGCTACCTTTAGCCGATGAAATAATTCCCGTGGCACCTATGGGGGGAACCCTCCTCTAGGGTTCCTTGTGTTGTACCCTAATAGGGTGGTATGTCCCATGGATAGAGAGGTAGAAAGCCACAACATTAATCAAATCCACAGTGTAAGTCAAGTCACACAAGCATCATCTCATCCAGTTGCATAAGCACAATTAAACTAATCTTTTGTGTGGGCCTGTGTCAAATGTCTTGCTAAAGTCTAGGTAGGCCATGTCTACAGCCCCTCCCTAGTCTACTACTTTGGTCATCCAGTCAAAAAAATCAATTAGATTCATCTGACATGACCTTCCTGCTGTGAATCCATGCTGCCTTGGGTCCTGTGCCCCACTGGCCTCTAGGTCAGTAGCAGATCTAGGGGGGTTTAAAGGGTGCACGTGCACCCCCCATTGTAACTTACTTGCTTGCTGCAGCTGCATTTCACTTTGCTGGAGAAGTCTAATATATTAATTATAAAAAAATCTAAAATTAAAACAATAAATTACATTTGTATTTTCAGTCAAAAATTGAATGAAAAAGATAATATAAAGGATTTAAAAAATGTCAAAAAGTTGCATATCAAGTACGCACACCACCACAGCACTCCCACTGTAAAATCCTGGATCCGCCACTGCTCTAGATACTCAACAATTCTTTCCTTCAGAAGTGATTCCATCATTTTCCCTACCACTGAGGTCAACTGACAGTTCTGTATTTCCTGCCTCTGTCTTGTTCCCACTTTTGTGAAGGGGGATCACATCTGCTCTCCTCCAGTCCTCAGCTACCACACTATCCTCCCATGATTTGTTAAAAATGGTAGTCAGGCCAGCCTGGTTGCACTGAGGGCTTAGGCACGGGATGCCTTACCTTCCAGCATGCTGGCAACCCGGATTCGGGAATGAGCCCAGCCCACTGGAGGTCGGCAATGGGGGGGGGGCTGAGCTGGATAGAGCTGCCAGAAGGCAGCTGTCCTGTCTGGGGAGGTGTAGCAGCATCCCTCGGCTGATGGCTGCCTTCTGGTGGACGCTAGGGTCAGCATGAGCTCAGAGGATGCCAAGGCACTAGACCAATGGGGTGGGTGAAAGGGGTCATGACTTGGGCTGTAAGGTGCATGCGTGCCTCCATATACATACACTCCTACTCCTGGGACTCCTGGGAGCAAAAACAGATGAGAAAATGCCAGTGTCAGGATGAAGACTGACTTGCCACAGGCGCCGCTCCCGGGCTGCGCTTAAGGTAAGCCCTGTTAATTCCAGGTGACGGGGCTGGGGGGGATCGATCGGATGGAAAGCTGCCTGGGGAAGCAGAAAAGTATGACATAATTTAAAAAAAAAAAAAAAAAAAAAAGGGTAGCCAGTGGTGTCACTAGTTCTCCCCTTAGTTCTTTTAGAATTCTGCGATGAATCCCGTCTCGCCCCATTGCTTTGTCCACCTTCAGTTTTAGGAGTTCTTTGACAGCTTTTTCTTCTGTGAAAGGACTGTTATTGCCCCCCATCCAGAGTGAGTGCTTCTATTGACTGGATTAGGTACCTCCCCCTCCTCTTCTTTTGAAACAGTGCAGAGAAGGGCTACTAAGATGGTGTATGGACTGCATCACAGGTCACATGAAGCAAGACTCGAGGATCTGAACCTATATTCCCTTGAGCAGAGAAGAAGCAGAGGAGACTTGATTAAAACATTTAAGTAAGAGAGAGAGGAGTTATTGTAGCTCAGACAGACAATCTGTTTTAACAGAACATGGCAGCATGCATGAGAGGGCATGATAGGAGACTGGTAGGAGGAAGGTTCAAAAGCAACCTCAGGAAGTACTTCTTTACAGAGGGAGAGTGATAGACCCATAGAACAGCCTGCCCCAGGAGATAGTAGCATCAAAGACAATCAGGAAGTTCAAACTCACATGGGACAGACATAAAGGACAAGTTAGGATGAGAGCTGCATAGGGTGGGGGGTAGTTTCTACGGCAGACTAGATGGATTACATGGTCCCCATCTGCCAACACTTTCTTATGTTCTTATAAGTGACTACAACTGATGCTGTACAACATCTCCCTGGGTTGACATGTCTAAAGAATCTGGCATTATGCGTATATATGCTCTGTAATGCCCCCCTGTGACGATATGATTGGAGAGCCTAACATTTTGCTAATGTAAGTCATTTTGTTATTCTTTATACCAGTAAAGTTTATTTGAAATACAAACCAGAGTCTTGTCCTCTTTCTGTGCACTGGACTTGAACCTTTCCATAATTAACCCTTACACTCCCACTACATCATCAGCTTTGTGACCTCACTGACAGTGACATCAGAGGTGACTGACCTGGCAGCCACTGAATGGCTCTTCCTGAGCAGCTGTGATGTCACATTCAGGAAGGTCACAATGTTAATAATATAATAGGAGGAATAATACTAGGTATGTCAGCTCCCAGGCAGAGTGCTATTCTATGCATCTCACCTACTGATATCAGGTAACAATTCTGTAACCCTTAGGTGGCGCAATCCCAATGGCTACTACCCCTGCCTGCTTGGCTAGTAGCAGGTTAAGGGGCCTGAGTTCTGAAATGGGTGCCTTCACCCGGAGATCAGGATTGGTAGTGGTCAAGCTAACCTGGGTACAGCCCTCCGGGACACTGTAGCCCCCCTCTTTCCCCTCTAGTGTCCTGAACACTGTACAATAATCACTTTCACAATACCCCTGGCACACCACACAAGTACCCACAATGTCTGCACTTACCACCAGGGCTGGTTCCTCTGGCTTGACCCTAGGGACCTCCTGTAAAACAAGACTATTCCCAGCAAATAGCAACAGTACAGTACTTTGAGGACAAACTGGAGCCACAGTCAGATTACATGCAGAAAAACGTAGATCTGATTTATTCAGGGGACTTGAACAAGGGGAGGGGCAAAATCAGGTTTATTAGCTTAAAGATTATATCAGTCAAACAGTTATGCATGTGCTTTGAGTCCCCCCACACAGTCACACCTCTGGGTACCCAGGTGGAGAAGAGATGGTCTATCCAGGACTGTTGCCCACGGTTGCTGATGGTTGGGGCCCTGTGATGGAAAACACAACATGCACAGTGCACAATATTTGTAATCCAGAGCCAGAGGGCTCAGTTCATAAAGGAAACGAAACAACAAGACAATTGGATGACACCTTCAGATTAAGCTGTTGTTGCAGGGAGCTACCCTGGTGTTTACTCACGATACCCAAGACTGGACACAGACTGGACGAAAATCGAGACTGCAGGTGATTGATCTGGAATGCCAGGAGAAACAGGGCCCACATGAGTCACAGAAGCGTTATTCCTGTTCAAGCATGGAGCAGAGGGCTGATCCCTAGGCAGGTCTCTCATTGATGGCTTCTCTGTGCAGCGGGTAGTCTTGCTGGGCCAGTCTGGCAAGGCCCAGACCGTATGGAGACAAATTCAGATGCAGTCCATTTTGGGCTGGATACAGCTTCCAGCAAGCAAAACACAGTTCACACAATGGGGAGCTAACTCACAACCCACTAGCAGCAAATAACACATTTACATGTAAGGGAATTCTACTGTACCAGGCAAAGCGCTTGCTGGTCACAATCGCAAAGTATCTGCATACACCAGGAGCTGAGGTGTAGCTGGAACTTCTGAATGGTCAACCACATTCAGCAAAATCTTTGGTCTTCTTCAGGTTGAGCCTGGCCCACTTCAGTAGCTTACTTTAGTCACACAACTCAAATTCAGTCCAAAAACGGTTCTCTTTCCCCTCTCAGGGCAGCAGGCAGACATGCAAGCCACACTTTCAGGCCTTTCACAGTTTTCCCATTCGAATCCACTCTGGATTGCTGCTCAATATCTCTTTCAGCTCTTTCTTCCTCAGCTTTCAACTTAGATCTCCACTAAACAGCAGGCAGCTTGGAGAATTCCCTCAGATCAAAAAGGTTTGTTTGGCTGATTTGGCTGTCAGTCAAAGCAAGAACCTCCTCCCTTCAGTTGCAAAAAAGGCACAAAAAGCTCAAAACTACAATTCCTATGGATTTTGACTTCAGACAGTTCCTGTAGTCCGGCTACATTTTATGTCCCACCAGAACTGATTGGTCCAATTTGCAGTCGAGGATCAAGTTAGTGGAGACAAATAAAACAGTCCTTGCTACAAAGAAAGCATGTTAGGCAAACTACATTATCATTATCACTCTAAATGATTTTCAGCAAATAGTTACATCTTTCAACAGAGCCGATGTTGCAATCAGGCAGCTCTTAAAGAGACAGTACACAGAGGCTATACAGGCTCTGGCAATCATATTTAAACTGCTCAAACGTTGGACACCAGCCTGGCAGTGAGCATTTAAGCATGCTCAAGGAAGACTTATTGGGAACCCTCATTTGTAGGGGGGTTACACCCTTCCCTACCTTGGAAAACTTGGCATCCGTGTCAAATCTGTACCATGATAACATTGAAAATGCAACATATAAAATACATTTATACCATTAGCATGCTATACAAGTACTAGCTGATTTATCAATTGGCATAACATGTCACTTTACTATACATTTCAATGTACTCCACTATATCATTTCCATTCTGATAATACATTATGCATATTTCACACAGGTAAATTGAACATTACTATACAGAATCATGTAATAATTTCTTGTACTCCAAACAATGCAAGAGGGGGCCCTTCCCTATCAGCTAACGCGGGGCTGGATGGGTCAGGAGCACCATGGTGAGAGGGCAGAACAAGTAACCTGGAATGGGCCGTCAAGCTCAATTTGGGCAGTGAGCTCAGTGAAGCATAAACACCTTTGTGAACCACATGGAGAGGCAAGTCCACAGGCCTCCCCAGAGAATCATAGCTGAAACGTACTACTGGCTTGACAGCTCGGCGAGTCTTTCTGGGGGGAACAACCACAGTCTCTGTACTTTCAGCAATAGCCTTGGGGCTTTCATCACTTGTGAGGGGTGCCTCTACCTGGGTAGAAATGTCCAAACTTGGAGCACTGTCACCCCTTGCTCTGTAGTCTCTGTTTCTACAATACTTGGCTCATTTTGAAGACACTCTGGCACTGAAGGGGGGTTGTCAGCACTCTCATAGTGTTCCTCAAGTTCTGGCATGCCACCAGAAAGACTCATACCATCAGCCTCTCCTTCAGGCAAATCATACAGTTCCATGATACACAAAGACTCAGCATCCTCAGATGTGATACTTTGCACTTCACTTTCAGGGCGCATTGGCTCCAAGGATGATGCTGGTGGGGATAGGCAGTCCAGAAGGCCCCGCTTCATCCCCATAATTCAACATAGGATTGCCATGAAACAACTGACTCAGTTCATATGAGGGGTGATAGGCATTATCACACTCATTGTCATTCGAGTTAGGCTGGCAGTCACTATCATTCTGGGCCTGCTGTGGGGGAAGTCTTAAATCGGCAACCACGGGGGCAGGCTGACTCTGTTTCTTTCTTGCAGCAGCATGAGTCACTGGTCCAGGGGGATCAGTCTTGGTGGGTTCAGCCTCAATTATAACTTGACTAATAGGTAGCAAGTGGTTAGGGTGCATGGTCTTAACAGCTTTGGAGTTATTCTCTGGGCGCACTTTGTACACTGGCAAATCATCCAACTTTCCAATCACGACATGGGGAAGATGGTGCCATTGATCAGCAATTTTGTGTTTACCATGCGATCCTAAATTTCGCAACAACACAAGGTCTCCAGGCCTAAGCTCTTGAACCTTTACTTTTCTATTATGTCTCTCTTTGTTGGCTAGATTTCTTTTGGAGGCCATTGTCTGGGCCAGTTGATAGGCATGGTTCAAGTGAGCTTTCAGTTTTTTTACATATTGCAGGTAATCTTCAGCTCAGACCCCACTGGAAGAAACCCCAAAACATACATCAACAGGCAGTTGGGCCTCTCTCCTGAACATGAGGCAGTACGGAGAGAACCCAGTAGCATCATTCTTCGTGCAATTGTATGCACGTACCAAGGTGCTAATCTGCTGGCTCCATTTATGCCTATATTTTGGGTGGAGGGTGCCTAGCATGTCTAGTAGGGTGCAATTAAATCGTTCAGGTTGAGGATCCCCCTGTGGGTGATAAGGAGTGGTTCTTGACTTTCGCACCCCATAGAGAGAGAGCATTTCTTTGATTAGCTGACTCTCAAAGTCCCGGCCCTGATCAGAGTGAATTCACTGGGGCACCATAGTGGAAAAAGAAATGTTCCACTAGCACCTTGGCCATGGTAGATGCTTTTGATATTTGTGGGAAAAGCTTGTGCATACCATGTGAAATAGTCCATAACCACTAACACATTGCCAATGTTTCGCTGATCAGGCTTTAAACTCATGAAGTCTATGCAGACTAGTTCCATTGGGGTGCTAGTAGTAATGTTGACAAGAGGGGCAGCCCTCTGAGGCAGGGCTCTTCTCTGCAGGCCGAGACTACAATTCCTTACATGGTGCTCAACATCAGCCCCCATCTTGGGCCAGTAGAATTGAGATTGTACTAGGTCAAGGGTCCAGTCAATACCAAGGTGGCCCATATGATTGTGGAGGGACCTTAGTACAAAATATTTGAAGGCTGTGGGCAGGACCAATTGTTGCTTGTCTATTTGGCCACCCCGATCTACTGTCTCTCTATACAACAACTGATTAAGCAGCTTCAATCTGGGGCCTTCTTTAAACAATAAAGCGGTTCACAGATCAGAGGAACGCAACTTGGACACATCTTTTCCTGCATGAAGGGTGTCAAGTGCTGGCTGAATCATAGGATCTCAGGATTGAGCCCATTGAATGCTGTCATTGTCAAACTGAGGTAGTGCATTAATATCTAGAGCAGAGAAGTGGCAAAACGCAGCCGGTATGCAGGTGTCAGAGGGGCCCAAGCAATCTACTAAGCAGTCCACTGTGTCCGTAGACATCTGCTCATTTCTGTCAAACTTTTGGCACAATGCTCAGATGTCAGGTTCAGACAGTCTGATCCAGTCGCTCTTGGAAATGGGCCTCCGGGATAGGGTGTCAGCATCAATATGATTCAGGCCCGGTCTGTATTCGACAGCATAATCATATGTTGACAATGCAGAAAGCCACCAGTGCCCCGTGGCGTCTAACTTAGCAGAAATCTGTACATAGGGCAGTGGGTTATTGTCAGTCCTCAACAATATTTTTGCCCCATACAGGTAATCATGAAACTGGTTGACAATGGCCCATTTTAACGCAAGGAACTCCAACTTGTGCACAGGGTAGTTTCGCTCTGACGGGGTCAAGCTCCTACTGGCAAATGCCACTGGTCTCAAACCATACTCATGGTCTTGATACAGTACAGCTCCTAGATATTGCAGACTGGCATCAGTATGCAGCACATAGGGGTTGGTGGGATCAGCATAAGCGAGGATGGGGGCGTGGGTGAGCTGGTATATGACTTTGTGGAAAGCTGCTTCACAATCAGGCATCCAACAGGACCTGAAAAGTTCACCTGGGTGGAAATATGCTTTGTTTGGTTCTTTGACAGACCCTTTTCTGAATGTCTGATTGGAAGGAGAGTAATCCTGGGTAAGATTCAAGAGTGGCCAAATCACTTTGGACTAGTCCTTTATGAACCAGCAGTAGTAGCCACAGAATCCCAGGAAACATTGTAGTTCTTTCAAATTGTGGGGCTGGGGCCAAGTAGTCAAGCCTTCAACTTTACTAGGATCAGTCTCTATCCCTTCTATAGACACTATGTGCCCCACATACTTCACAGAGGTTTGAAAAAACTGGCACTTGTCGATGGACAACTTGAGGCCGAAATCTTCCATTTGGTCTAGTACTTTGAACAGTTGACTCTCATGTTCCTCTAGGGAGCTCCCAAACACAACATCATTGAAGTATACCAGGCATTCCAGCAAATTCAGTCGCTGGAAGGCGGTTGGGGCGTCCGATATCCACTGCGGCATTCTCAGGAATTCGTAGAACCCCAAAAGACTGATGAAGGCTCTCTTCTCACAGTCCTCTGGAGCCATCAGAATCTGGTAATATCCAATGCGAAGATCCAACACCAAGAACCATGTGCTCCCATTCAAACAATCCAGAGCATCTTGTATATGGGGCATGGTGTATTGATCGGGGATGGTCCGCCGATTCAAAGTTCGATAATCAACACACATTCTCTCAGATCCATTCTTCTTACACACAACCACAATGGGAGAAGCATATAGGCTCCTGGATTCTTATATCACACCAGCCATGAGCATTTCCTGTAAGTGTCTTCTCACATCGTCTGTGTCTGCAGGGGCTAGGCGTCAAGACCTCTCTCGAAATGGCTGTTCATCATGCAGGTGTATGTGATGCTCTGCACCCTGGACACATCCCACGTCCCATTCCTTCAATGAAAATACTTGATTTCTCTGGGCAAGCTTCTGGTTAATTCTAGTCTTCCATTCAGCTGGCAACGGAGAGTCACCAAAATCAAACAAGTCGGGAATCACACTATCTATCTTGCCAGGGTGCTTGTTGCTGGACAACACTGCAGTGTCTGCACAGTGTCCCATAGCTAGGGTGCATCCTCTGTTCACCCAGATCTCACGATCTGACACATTATGAATCTGGACCATCACTCGTCATGCATAGGCATGAGCATGAGCTGGCAAGATGCTGGGCCTAACCAGTAATCCTACTGGCAATTTTCCATCGCTTGGTGTGTCCAACATCAGTATTTTGTTCTTGACATCTTTGCAAAGGCAGACCTCCCCTTGAACAGTACACTGGGCATTGGGGGCCAGTACCATTGAATCAGGATCCTTCTTCCACACGACCCCTACCGGATCATCCTGGTCCACTCCCTTGGGGGGGGTCTGTTGTAAATCATATGCCCTCTTGATCAGAGTGGGAATTCTTAGGGCCCTCCCAGTCCGTCGCCCTTGTTTCTCATGACAGAGTTATCCCAGTCTCCCAAACATATGAGCGTTGGTCTCAATTAACAGAGGAACCCTATCATACAGTCCAGTAGGGGGACACACTAAGGCCAGTGTCTCGACTTGTTCCTCTACAACATTTACAGCTGCAGGAAATGACAACCAGAGGCAGACATATCCTAGGTAGGGATAAGACTTGTCGCTCAGCCCCCACACATGTAGACCTTCTAGGGATTATAAGGGCACAACAGATAAGTGTTTGTCATACCAGTCCTTAAATACAATGGTCACTTGTGACCCACTGTCCAGCACAACCCAAGTAGGAATACCATTCACAGCCACAGTAGTCTCCATTGAAGGGCCCACTATTTTGGACCAGTCTGGAGGGACAGCAGCAGGGGCCTAGATGGACAATTTAGCCACAAAGGGGTTTGAGTTAGGATGTCCGAAGCCTTCACTGTGGTCATTTGGTGCACCCCTTGACCACTGATTCATTTTCCCAAGCTCTCCTTGAAGCCAGTTCACCACTTTCTCAAAGTCTTTCTGAGACTGGCATTCTCTTTTCATATGGCCATCCTTTCCACAGTTGCAACAAATGGTAGACTCCTGGGTCATCCTTGGAGAGAACATTGCACGAGGAACTGAAGTAGTAGCAAGGGATCGGGATCCAATATCTGCTTGCAGCAGTGAGAGGGGTACAATGTATCTCAATAGTTCCTTTAGGGTGGCAGTCAATTCTTTGATTTCAGTCTGGGAGCTATCCTCAGTAGAGGATGCTTGAGGGTGTACCCCCACCCCCATGGCAGTCATGTCCTGAGAGGAACCAGAATCTTGTTCCATGGGGGGAACCCTTGCAGAGGCACCTGCCTTCAACTCTTGGACTTTCTTTAATAGCTCGACTTTCAAAAACTGGGCCCAGGGTGGGAAGTCCTTTGTATTCTCAGAGTGCTTAATAGGTGCTGACGTTTGCCCCTGAACCCGACTTGGATGATCACTCTCTGTCACTTGCACGGTAGCAGCAGATATTGGTGAAATTCCCCTCTGGGGTCATCTTTGCTCAACCCCCGAATTTTTTTCATTAGCTCGACATAAGAAGGGGGTGATTCCAGTCAGTTGGCGCAGTACAACTGAAGCAGCAAGAATTCTGAAAATGGAGCAGATCTAAGGATCCAGTCCAGCCTAGTTCGATCTAATCCATTTGATGGCAAACTACCCTTTCTGAGGCACTCTTGTAGCAGCTTTTCAAGCCGAGGTACATACACAGACAATGGCTCCCCTGAGTACTGCTGGGCATTTCTTACCCTCCACCACAAGTTCTCATCTGAATCCGGGCTCCCATACACATTCTCCAATGCATCAAGATAGTCCTGTACAGTTGCTTCTAGGTTATTGGCCTGCTTGGCATGGATGATAGCCAGGGCAAGACCTCGGAGGCTCTCACTCAACCTCTTTCATTTCTCTGCTTCTGAGCTTTGCCATTCAAGTGCTAGAGGGGAAATATAGTCTATCCAGGTCTCCCAGTCATCCTCCACCTGGGGGGTGGGGAGGGTGCCCGAGAAGATTCTCAACCTTCGGTACGAGTCGTGACTAATGGCAGGTACAGATATAGAGGCCCGCATTGTCATGGGCACAGAAGGTGGGGCAGTAACAGGTGCTGGAGTGGGAGGGGGTGTTGGGGAGGGAACACCCCCAGGTGGCAGGAATAGTTTCTTAAAGTCCTCTACGGTTTTCCCTTTCTCCAGCAACAACTTAGCAAATTTCTCCTCAAAAGTCTCAGATAATAGGGGGAGCTCATCCTCCCCGGGTTCTTTACTGTCTCTAGTTATCACTCTCCAGGTGTCTGGGGCCCCTTCTGGGGCAACAGTCCTTGGCATTTTGGAACTGTTCACTGGGTCACTACACTCTACTAATGCAATGAAAGTTTGGGCAGTCAAATCAGCCTGTCACCCCACCACCACAGCATTTGTTAAAAACTTTGGAAAGTACTCTTTCTACAGCGTCTTTACCAATGTTCAGGGGAATATCCAATACAAGCAGGGCATTGTGAGGGTCAGTCTCCTGCCCTGTACACCACCCTACCAACTGATGCACAGCCACTTCTGTTGGGGTAGCCATTTATGTTTGACAGCAATTTGTAATTTCAGCCACTAGAAGACACAAAATCCCAGTGGTGAGCCTCCAAGATGTAACCCCTAGGTGACACTATCCAAAGGGCTACTACCGCTGCCTGCTTGGCTAGTAGCAGGTTAAGGGGCCTGGGTAATGAAATGGGTGCCTCCACCCGGAGGTCAGGGTTGTTATTGGTCAAGCTAACCTGGACACAGCCCTCCGGGACACTGTAACCCCCCTCTTTCCCCTCTAGTGTCCTGAACACTGTACAGTAATCACTTTCACAATACCCCTGGTACACCACACAAGTACCCACACTATTTGCACTTACCACCAGGGCTGGTTCCTCTGGCTTACCCTTGGAGACCCCCTGTAAAACAAGGTTATGCCCAGCAAATAGCAACAGTACAGTACTTTGAGCACAAACTGGAACCACAGTCACATTACATGCAGAAAAACTTCGATCTGATTTATTCAGGGGACTTGAACAAGGGAGGGGCAAAATCAGGTTAATTAGCTTAAAGGTTATATCAGTCAAGCAGTTATGCATGAGCTTTGAGTCCCCCCACAAAGTCACACCTCTGGATACCTAGGTGGAAAAGAGATGGGCTAGCCAGGACCATTGCCTGGGGTTGCAGCTGGTTGGGGCCCTGTGATGGAAAACATAACATGCACAGTACATAATATTTGTAATCTGGAGCCAGAGGGCTCAGTTCATAAAGGAAATGAAACAACAAGACAATCAGATGACACACTCAGATTAAGCTGTTGTTGCAGGGAGCTACCCTGGTATTTACTCATGAGACCCAAGACTGGACTCAGGCTGGTTGTAAATCGAGACTGCAGGTGGTTGATCTGGAATGTCAGGAGAAGCAGGGCCCACACGAGTCGCTGAGGCATCGTTCCTGTTCAGGTGTGGAGCAGGGGGCTGATCCCCAGGCAGGTCTCTCATCTATGGCTTCTCTGTGCAGTGGGTAGTCTTGCTGGGCCAGTCTGGCAAGGCCCAGACTGCATGGAGACAAATTCGGATGCAGTCCGTCTTGGGCTGGATACAGCTTCCAGCCAGCAGAATATAATTCACATAGTGGGGAACTAACTCACGACCCACTAGCAGCAAATAACACATTACACATAAGGGAATTCTACTGTACCAGGCAAGGTGCTCCCCGGTCACAATCGCAACGTTTCTGCACATCGGGAGCTTAGGGGTAGCTGGAACTCCCAACAGGCCAATCGCATTCAGCAATATCTTCAGTCTTCTTCAGATTGAGCCTGGCCCACTTCAGTAGCTTACTTTAGTCACACAACTCAGATTCAGTCCGAAAACAGTTCTCTTTTCCCTCTCAGGGCCGCAGGCAGACATGCAAGCCACAATTTCAGGCCTTTCATAGTTTTCCCATGCAAATTCACTCAGGATTGCTGCTCAAAATCTCTTTGAGCTCTTTCTTCCTGAGCTTTCAACTTAGACCTCCCCTAAACAGCAGACAGCTTGGGGAATTCCCTCAGATCCAAAAGGTTTGTTTGGCTGATTTGGCTGTCAGGCAAAGCAAGAGCTCCCCCTTCAGTTGCAAAAAAGGCACAAAAAGCTCAACACTACAGTTACTGCAGATTTTGACATCAGAAAGCTCCTGTAGTCCGGCTACATTTTAGGTCCCACCAGAACTGATTGGTCCAATTTGCAGCCCAGGACCAAGATAGTGGAGACAAACAAAACAGTCCTTGCTGCAAAGAAAGCATGTTAGACAAACTACATTATCATAATCACTCTAAATGATTTTCAGCAAATAGTTATATCTTTCAACAGAGCTCCCTCTCAGATTACTTATGCTGCAGTCAGGCAGCTCTTAAAGAGACAGTTCACAGAGGCTATACAGGCTCTGGTGATCACAAATTCTATGCTTCTGTGTTTAACTGAAAACATGCGACTCCCAGAAACACCAGTGCTTTCTTTCTTCAAAAGCTAGCTTGCTGCCTAAAACTAATATGAGTTTTTAAAAGCAGTCTACTAATACCTTTTATATCTGAGACACTTTTTCTTTTCCCTTTGATTGATTAGAAGATGTGTAACCCACCTACAAATGGGGGTTCCCAAAAAGTCTTCCTTAAGCTTGCCTAAATGCTCACTGTCAGGCTGGTGTCCTACGTTTTAGCAGTTTAAATGTGATTACCAGAGCTTGTATTGCCTCTGTGTACTGTCTCTTTAAAAGCTGACTATACAGGCTGTGGTAATCACATTTAAACTGCTAAAACACAGGACACCAGCCTGACAGTGAGCATTTAGGTAAGTTTAAGGAAGACTTTTTGGGAACTCCCATTTGTGGGGGGGGGGGTTACAAATCTAATCAATCAAAGGGAAAATAAAAAGTGTCTCAGATATAAAAGGTATTAGTAGACTGCTTTTAAAAACTCATATTAGCTTTAGGCAGCAAGCTAGCTTTTTAAGAAAGAAAGCACTGGTACTTCTGGGAGTCGCATGTTTTCAGTTAAACACAGAAGCATAGAATTTGTCGGCAGGTAAGGACTGCTTGGCCAAACAGTCTGCCTGTTTTTCCCTGCCAATTCTGTCACCGCAGACCCTACCCAATATCCTGCTACCTCCCCTGCTTGCCAAACAAGATTCCTTTGTACTTATCCCATGCATGCTTGATGTCCACCTCTGCTTTCACCCCCACTTACTCCACTGGAAGACTGTTTCAGGCAACTACCACTCTTTCAGTGAAGAGTTCTTCCTAACATCCCTCTTATTTTTTTCCCCTTTCAGCTTCATTTCATGTCTCCTTGTTCTTGGGAACCTTCTCCTCTAAAAAATACTCCCTTCCTGTACCTTGTTCACCAAGTAAGGTATTTATAGGTCTCTATCATGCCCTCCCATTCATGTTTGCACATATTGAGATCCCTTAATCTCTCCTCATAGGGCTTCTGATACAGCACCTGCACCATTTTAGTTGCCCTCCTCTGGAAAGCCTCTACTCTGTTAATGTCCTTCTTGCTGTGGTCACCAGAACCGGACACAGTACTCCTGGAGGGATCTCACCAATGATCTATACAGTAGCACTACCACCTTCCTCCTTCTGCTGGTTATACCCCTCCCTGTGCACCCAAACATCCCACTGGCCCTACCTGCTACCTTCTCACAGTGCCTTGCCACCTTGCGGTCTTCAGATATGATTACTCCCAAGTCTCTTAGAAAACTAGTGAACAAGCTGGCATGTCTGGGAGTGGGACAAAAAGTTATAAACTGGGTGAACAGTAGTGTTGCTTGGATAGTATCCTGAGCAATCAGGATCCATCAAATACCTGCCATTTTGGCAGGATAGTTGATCCGTTGAATAATGGCAGCTATCCAACCATGGATTTGGCATCCTAGATCCAGGTCAGATCCCATTTTATCCAATGCCGGACCCCTGGATCTGGCACCAGGATCCGGCATTGGATAATGCAGGATCCATCCTCCAAATTCAGCTAGATCCCAGGTTGGATCCCTCTCAGATAGTGTAGCCATCTGAAAGAGCACAGTCAGATCCACAGGGGGCACTATCTGAGCAACACTAGTGAGAAGTTAGTGAAGCAACAGTAGTCAGAGTGTGGTGGTAAATGGTGTCCACTCCAGAGAAGGTAATATGACCAGTGGGGTGCATCTGGTCTCATTACTAGGCCTGGTCCTTTTTAATGTCATTATTAGTGACATTGCAGAGGGGCTAGAAGAGAAAATATGCCTGTTAGTGGATAATACAGAAATCTGCAACAGAGTAGACACACCGGGGGGGGGGGTGGAGGGATGATTTGAAAAAGTTGGAAGAATAGTCAGGGGTTTGGCAGCTGAGTTTCAGTGCAAAAAAGTGCAAAATCATGTACTTGGGATACAGAAACCTGGGGGTGCTATTAACTGGGAGGAGAAGTACTAACTGTTATGAGCCCAGCCCCCAAGGCATGGTAGGACTTCCTGTTTGCAGTGAGGATCCCCATTGTTACAGAACTCATGAGCAGTTGTAGGGTTCAGGAAGAATCACCAACCTTCCTTTTCCCATTGGGAGGCTGGAAACTGTAATTTAGAGTTCCCTTGATTCTGTACTGTGTTCAGGGTTTGAATCCTACCACTGTCACTGGCAGTCTCTTGCCTAAGTAGTTTTGCTGGATAGCCGAGCAGTCACTATCTTCGTTATCAAGGCAAACAGTCTTTGTAAAATCCTTTTGTTTAAAATGTTAGATCACACAATCAGACCCCAGGCAGAGCTGATAAGAAAAATCATAAAAGTTTACTTAATAAAAACAACACAGTAAATTCTACAATTTGGAAGATTTTTAAACTGCAGACAATACCAAAAATAACACTGGATGGTTTACAGAAAACACTAGATATTGTTGTTCTAAGCTATACCTTATTCTAATGTTGGAGTCCAGAAAGATTAAATGTCCTCGTGGAAATGAAAGTTCTCTCCCTGTACGTGAAAGTTCATTAAGCAACAGTGTTTGTGGCAAGTTTTTTTTTTTGAAATAGTAATTTATTGAGAAGTGTTTTCAAAGAGGATACAGATAGGAGTATACATTTTGACAATGCAATTCTACAGTCATTGAATGCCATGATAACCATCAATGTCTATAGGGAAAGATAGAAAGATATAAATCCGACACTAAAAAGAAAGGGAATGGAAACAGTAGTCGGAGGTCCAAGAGGGATTGGTAAAGTGAAAGAAGAAAGCAAAGAAAGGGAGGTAGGAATTAATATTTAAAGAAAAAAGTAGAAACACGACACAAAACACGACACAAAAAGTGGGACAGTACCACCTAGGACCAAAAAAAAAAACACATACAAGAAGATGAAGACAAGGAACGAGTAAAAGAGAAAGTTAAAGAGTGCTAACAAACAAGCAACAAGACAGAAAAAAGCGCAGTTGATACGGCGGCCCAAGCATGCCCCCCTACTGGACACCAGGGCATATTCATTCCCTCTAATAGATATCACAGGGCAAGTCCCCTTGTCTATATTGTGCAACATAAAAACAATATCAGATAAAATGTTAACTTAGTGACTATAAAAAAACAACTACAGTTTAGGCATACTTAGCGAGCAAGTCCATTATTGGCCTCTCCTCTTGCACGGCCATGAAATGCAAAAAAGGTAGCCATCTCGCTTTGAACTTATCTACAGATAATCTTAATTTGGCTGTTAAATATTCCATATCTAATATCCTGGTACAGATACCAATCCATGTTGTGAGAGTAGGCTTATCTGAGGTGAGCCATGAGAGAGTGATAGCTTTAAGAGCTGCTGCCACAAGAATTCCAAACAGAAGATGAGCAGATCTAGAAGCCACCTGGGGGGGCGGCAATCCTAATAACCAGTACTGCAGGAAACTTGGAAGTGTTAGCTCAAAAATATTGTTAAATTTATCTATTACTTCCCTCCAGAACTCTTGTATAACATCGCATTCCCAAAATATATGGAGGTGGGTGCAAACCAACTGACAATGTCTCCAACAAAGATCTGAGCGGTGCAATCCAAAATGTTTGGTCGTCACTGGAACTCTAACAAATCTAATGGTTATTTTCCAGCGAAACTCTCGCCAGAAAAGGGAGGATGTCGTAGTGTGAACAGACCTCCAAATAGAGTTTCAATCAGCATCCGACAAGGCCGTCCCCATTTCCCTATGCCATTTCTCCTTGACCGGTTGTAAGAAATCTCTTTTGGCCTGATTGATCCCTGTGACCAACCTTGAAATTATTTTCTTTTTGTGGGCTAACTGTCTGATCAGGAAAGAGATGGATTGAAGTACCGGGTTACCCCAGGGCATCGTGCCCATCTTGATTTGTTGTTTGTTTATATGAGTATAGTGTCTGATCTGAAGATAATGGAAGAAATCCTTATTATGGAGATTAAATTCCATTTTAAGTTGCTAAAATGATTTAAATGAGTTCTGATTAAAAAGCTGGCTGAGATTAACCAGCCCCCTTCTTGCCCAACAGCGGAAGCCCATGTCCATCTTAATGGGCCAAAATCCATGCAACTCTGGATAGTCGTGTGTGGATTAAGCTTTAAACTAGTGCCTAATTTTAAGTTCATGTCCTTCCATACCTGAGAAATCAATCTTGTGAAAGGGTTTCTGAAATCCAACTGACCCAACCTAGGTATGTCCAGGAAGATTAAGTCTGAGATGTTTGCCAAAAGAGAGTCAGCCATCTCAATCTGGACCCACCTGGGTGGAGGGTCACGGGTCATAGTAACTAGAGGTAATAATTGTGATGCCCAAAAATATTTCTGGATATCTGGCATACCAAAACCACCCCTCTCCCTTGGGGTGACCATTATCCGCCACTTCACTCGGGATTTCTGCCCACACCATAAGAATCTGGAGAGCGTAGACCTTACCTCATGCCAGAAATTCCTGGGGGGGCTTCAAAGGGATGGCTCCCAGTACAAATAACAGTTGGGGAAGAATATTCATGTGAATGGACTCTCCCCTGCCAGAAATAGAGAGAGAGGAAGTCCCTTCCACCTATTACAATCTTCCCTAATATCCTCCAAAATCTTTAAATGATTCATATTGTATAAGACCTTGAAATCCCTAGGAACCCATATCCCCAGATATCTAAAACCTGTCTTGTACCATTTAACTTGCTGCACCTCTGGTAGGGGTTGATTCTTAGTCCCTCCCAGTGGATATAGCTCAGACGTTTCTGGGTTAACCTTATAACCCGAGAGAGTGCCAAATTCGGAGACAAATTTGAAAATCATAGGTACCGCTACTACCAGATCTGAAATATATAGTAAGGTATCATCTGCGTAAAGTGAGACCTTAACCTTGACCCCCCTAATTTGCAAGCCCCGGAAAAGATCCGATTTCCGGATACAAGCAGCCATGGTTCCAAACTAAGGGCGAACAAGAGAGGGGAGAGAGGGCAGCCCTGCCTGGTTCCCCGCTCAATCCCGAATTGCCCGGAGATCGTGCCATTCACCTGGACTCTGGCTCTCAGTTTAATGTATAAATTAGAGATCCAGGCACGAAATCTGTCTCCAAACCCAAATACCCCCAATACTGAATCCAAATATTCCCAATTTAAACGATCAAAGGCTTTCTCCACGTCCAACGATAGTATTGCAGAAAGGGGAGAATCAATGGGGGAGCTGCATGGAAGAGATTACATTGAGGAGTAGCCTAATGTTGTCCTAAATATGTCTTCCAGGAATTAACCCAGTTTGGTCCGAGTGGACAAGAGTATGAACCACTCCTTGCAACCTCATGCTGATAATTTTAGCAAAAATCTTAACATCTTGGTTAAGTAGTGAGATGAGTCTGTACCCTGCACAGGAGGCGGGATCCTTACCGGCCTTAGGCAAAACCAAGATAATGGCCTCCTCCCATATATCCGGCAAGGCACCTGATTCCTGGGCCACATTGCAAACTCTAGTAAACAAGGGAACCAGAGCTTCCTGAAACTGCTTATAAAATTGAGAAGTGAATCCGTCCGGTCCAGGAGCCCTCCCAGAACCCAAGGATTTAATGGCTGCTCGCACCTCTGTTTCCATAAAGGAAGCCTCCAGGGCTGCCCTTTGGACATCCGATAATGCAGGGAGCTTTACCTCCTGCAGAAATTCCTTAATTTTTCTGTTATGATCTGGTGCTTGTTCTTTCTTATATAGTTGTTCATAAAACTTTGCAAACTCCTGTGCAATTTCGCCGAGGAGGGTCCTGCAAGGGAGGTTAGGGTAATTCGAGCTTACCCTAGCTACATACCTATCAGCCACCTGTTTATGGAGTCTGAGCACCAGCAGTTTGCTGGCCCTCTCTCCCCTCTCATAATAACGTTGCCCAGCATATCTAAGGGAATTCCCCACCCGCCTTTGTAATAAGGAATTGTATGTTTCCGTTGCCTCCCTTAATTTCTTCAACACCCTCTGGGATCCAGTATGCTTATGGACTACCTCTAGGTCTGCAAAAGAAGCAAGAGCCTCCTTGACGTGAACCTGAAACTGTTTATTTCTGTGGGAAGTGAAGGCAATCGTATGACCTCTCACTACAGCCTTCAAGGCATCCGACAGAAATTTAGGTCTCGAGACTGCCTCAGTATTTTCTTTGAGGTAACACTGGATAACTCTCTTCATCGACTCAGTGTATTGCTTATCATTAATTAATCCCGGGTCAAACCTCCATAACCCCCCCCCCCCATCAGCATCCCAGACGAGCTTTGCTTTAATCATGGCATGATCGGAAATGGTTATGGAGAGGATAGATATATCTCTGAAGGAATGCGCAGCATTTCTCTGAGTATAAAATCTGTCCGGTCTTGAGTGTGTATTCGAGACAGGAGAAAAGAAAGTAAAGTATTTTGCAGAAGGATTACACTGACGCCACAGATCTATTAATCTGGCTTCTGCAGCCAGGTTGCAGAGTAGACGGGAGCACGACTTGGACCCAGGGGTTTTGGTGGTGCTCCTGTCCATACTTACATCCTCGACACAGTTCCAATCCCCCATTAAAATAACCTGACCAGGGGGTAAGCCGGCAACCGAGTCAAAGAGAGACTGGAAAAACTCTCCCGAGGGTGGAGTGAGGGCATAAACTCCCACCAAATGGATCATTTGCCCCATGTAAACTCCTGAGACTGTCAGTTGGTGGCCATGCCCTGATTTGGCCACCTTTTGAATCTGAAATGGAAGGCCCCTACAAAACAGGATTGCCACCCCTCCTCTTTTGAGTTGTGGGTGTTCATCGGAGTGAACCATGCCCACCCAGTATCTGCGTAATTTCATATGCTTACTCAGGGTAAGCTTCGTCTCTTGCAGGCAGGCAATGTCACACTTTTCCCTATTAAATTCTGCCAATATCTTTGCTTGCTTAATCACATTATTAATCCCTTTAACATTCAAGGAGCCAATAGTCAACTCAGCCATACCTTATTTATGAACCAAACTACAACATTCTTACTACTCTTGCATCCAACCAGAAAATAATGGAACCCAGGCACACAACGAGGTACTCTCCCAAAAGAAAAAAAAGAACGGGAAAGAAAGAGAAAGATGAAAGTAGATAGAACATCAGACATCACTGCCACTCAAACACACACTCACTCCAAAGGCTTGTGTACCCAGTGCCCAGGCACCAGGTCTACCTCCCCTACGGGAGTGCAACAACCAGCAGTTGCTGCAAGTGAGATCTACAGCAACCTGGGTCATCGACTGAACCAAAATGTTTTAGCTCAGCCAGCCCACAGGCGCATAAAGGGGAGAACAACTATTTCCCCCCTAGAGGGAACAACACTCCACCGAGGTGGAGGGGTCAGGTGGCTCCCCCTCTTAAGGGAGTCCCTAGCCCATGCCCTCTCTTTATGTTTTGAAAAAACTTCCAGGAGGGGTTCTGAAACAAAACACCCCTCTATCATCGGATGCTAACTCCATCGCGGTCCTTTATTACCCCCTCAGTTTCCATATCCCTCGTGTAAATCCTATATGAGAATCCAGCCCAATTGAATCCATTGGAGGGGGAAACAACGAGAAGGAACCCCCCCCTTAACCCCCCCATCCCCAATATTTCCCTGGGGTATGTTAAAAAAAAAAACTCACCCTATTAATGACATCATCCAGCTGGGGGGTCGCTAAATGCTAAAACTGGTTGCCCGTTTAAGAAACCCAATCGCTCATTGCAAAGAAAAAAAAAAGCGCGGTTCATGGGGGAGGAGGAAAGTGCAGGCAGCCCACACACAAACCGAGTGTGGCACCGATCTCTAATACTGATGTTCCCCTGCCCCCACCCCAGTGAACCCACCGAAGAGAGGATACAGAGGTGATCAAGCAGTTCCCCACCACTCCCCCGAATCCCTCTTTACACCATCAAAGCCCTGGGCAAAAGAACCAAACCCTTGTACTCCAAGAGATCCAATAATGCTGATATGTGAAGGGTGGTCCCCCTCGCCCTCCAGTACTGCTACCTCCACTTCTGAAGGCCCCCCTCCATTTATATTATTGAGCCCATACCCTCCCCTCGCAACACCAGATCCCCCTTCCCCTCCTGGCAATAACACCTACTGCGGGTGCAGAGGAATGTGCGGAAGGCCGCAAAAAAATCTGAGGGGATCATAATATAAGCCGGACTTCAGGAAGGAGTCCCCCCTGAATGTTGTCGGGTGGAGCTCAGATGCCAGGATGAAAAGGTCCGCCCGTTCAAAACCCCTCTCCATGTGTTGAGGCCTGCAGGCTCCCAGTGACTCTCCCTGACCCTCCTGGAGCAGGCGAGCCACCAAGGATGCAGAGCCAACGACAAGGAGACCAAGAAACGAGGGCAAAGGCCCACAGGTAAACCCACTATCCACCCGATCTCTCCATATTGGGCCTAATAATGTTAGCTGATGGTACAAAAAAAGAGGAGGGCCTCAAAGCCAGGTTGAGATAGTGTTCGACAGTCAAAGCATCGGTGGGTTAGGTATAACACCAGGTGAACATCGCAATAATTCAACCAATTTCTTCTGCGTTGTTCTTTCTAAGAAGCCACTTGGATAAGTCCGCATGCAAAGGTAACACTGAGTCCATCCTAGCGTGAGGCCAATTAGTGTCCTTGGAACCTAGAACCACTGCCCACAATAACTGCTCCACTTCTTTTTTGGCGATCTCTTCTTTAATGTCAGGGACTGAGATATTGTTGGCCTCCAAAAAGTCCTGAGCCACCAGCAATGTATCATAGATTTTTGGGCCCTCAGGCGTTTCTAACCACAATCTGGCAGGGTATCATAACTGGGCTTTCCAGCCCCTTTCTCTGAGCTGTTTAATCACTCCCAACACTTTCTTCCGATGCTGGGCCAAAGCTGGGGGGAAGTCTCGGTCCACAAATACCTTCGTGCCATCAAAATTCAAATCTTTCTTCGCCCATGCCAATCGCAACATCTTTTCTTTAGTCGAAAATCTCAGGAATTTAATAATAATGGCTCTGGGGGGAGCCCCCTGCCTGGGTTTTGGTGCGAGGGCCCTGTGAGCTCTTTCAATCTCTAATGGGGGGTATTTTCCCAACTGTAATTCAGTCTTTAACCAGCAGTCCATAAAAGCGACCATGTCAGTCTGCTCAGCTCCCTCTGGGATGCCAACCACTCTAATATTGTTCCGTCTAGAACGCGCCTCAGTATCCTCAACTCTTGTAGCTAAATATTTCTCCCTTGCATACAGATATGATAAGGATCTTCCAAAAGCCATGTGTTCTGATTGCAACCCCTCAAGATGCTGTTCTACAGAAGCGGTTCTCGATTCCAGTTTCTTAAAATCTTTCTGAATATCCGTAACTTTAGCATCATTTTGTGAAGCAGCTTGATAATTTTCCTTGATTCAGCTTTGGTGCTAGTGGAGCCCGAATCAGAACAGGAATAGTCCGCTCCTGATACTGAGCGCGCTCATGAGCGCGAAGGGGCTGGGCTGAGGCCTTCCATACTTCTACCTCGCTGATTTTCTGTGACGACTTTAGCCATTAACGAGCCTCTTTTTTTTGTCCGAACCATCGTAGGGCATTAACCCAATCGGATTCACTACTTAAGACCCCAGGACGCGTCCGATGAATGTGAGATTCTCGTCTAGAGTTGTATTAGGGGATCGGAGCAATGAGTTAAGTCACCATTGCCACCGGCTACGTCACCAGAAGTCCGTTTGTGGTAAGTTTGTAATCAAATCAGTTCTCTGAAGGTCCTTAAAAAAAACTCCAGGTGCTTCCTTGTTGAAAAGTTTTGATGTTCAAAATTATGACTTAAAATCAGAATTTTTTGTTCAGTATGTGACAAGTCTAATTTCCACACACTCAGGTCTGGTTTCAGAGGCTTTTCCAGGCCTCCACATATACTTTCTGGTTTAAAATTATATACCAGCTTAGTTAGCTCTGAGATTCTTCAATTGCTCACTCAGGCTCCTGACTCCAAGCTAAAACTGTTCAACTGCTCTGATGTTCAAAATGGGTCTATTAGATAAAGTCTGGTCATTTTCAAGCCACACCCACCATTTTTGGGATATAGAGTTTGGGGTGCAATAGTTTACCTTTTCCTGCTGGTGTCACTGTGGTTCCATGTCAGGGTCCCTGTCAACTCCCTGTAACATCTGGTCCATGCATTTGGCTTGACCCCTGACCCCTAGGCCACTCTTTAACCTATTTCTTGTCATTGGAAACTACATGTCCTGTTTTGTCTAATAGTTTGTCTTTTTGGGTCCTAAATCCCCTCGGTCCCTTATCTGGAGATATACCAGACCAACCCTATTTTTTTGTTTTACTCTTAAAAGCCTTTTAAAGAGACAGTGTTGTAACTGTAAGGTGCATTACAGCACATAAAGTACAATAGGAACATAAATAAAGGATATAGGCCTATCTGGCCACGCTGGCAACCACCAAAAAGGAAAAGGACCTAGGCGGGTAATAATTTCTGATGATCTGAAGGTAGCCAAGCAGTGTGATAAGGCAGAGGAAAAGGCTAGCAGGATATTTGGGTGCATAGAGAGGGTCATCACCAGGGAAGAAGTAGGTAATATTACCCCTGTACAGATCACTAGTAAGACCCCACCTTGAGTACTATGTCCAGTTCTGAAGGTCCCATCTCGGGAAGGACATTGTTAAAGTGGAGGCAGTAGAAAAGAGGGCTAACAAAATGGTGCAGAGCCTGCATCAAAAGCCCTACGAGGAGAGACTCAAGGAACTGAATACAGTATGTACTCTCTGGAGGAGAGGAGGGAAATGGGGGATATGATAGAAACATTCAAATACCTAACAGATATTAATAAGGTACTGGAAGGTAGCATTTTCAAGAAAAAATTAAGCTCAAGGATGTGGGATCATGCCATGTGGGGGGGTAGGCAAGCAATGTGAGAAGGCAGTAAGGAAGGCTGGGGGGATAGCGGGATGCATAGGGAGAGGCATCACTAGTAGAAAATAGGAAGTTACTATCTGTCTGTACAGACAGTTGGTGAGACCCCATCTGGAGTACTGCATGTAGTTTTGGAGACCCCATCTCTGCAAGGACATAAACAGGATGGAGGCAGTCCAAAGAAGGGCAACTAAAATGGTGCAGGGTCTGCACTAGAAGCCATATGAAGAGATACTAAAAGAGCTTATCATGTATGCCCTCGAGGAAAGGAGGGAGAAAGGGGGACATGATACAAACTTTAAAGTAACTCAAGGTAATCAACAAAGTCCAAGAGGGTAGCATCTTTCAGAAAAAGAGATGTGCAAGAACAGGGGGGTACAATTTGAAGACAGAGGGGGTACAACTCAGGGTCAACGAGAGGAACTATTTTTTCATGAAGAGGGTGGTGGACTCATGGAAAGGCCTTCCAGAGGAGGTTGTGGGGTAAAAAACAGTAGGGGATTTAAGAATGCATAGAACAGACATGAGGCAATTCTAGTGGGAGGTAGGAGAAAGTAGGCAGCTTATCCGATAGATAGGAAAATGGGCAGACTGGGTGGGCCAAGCAGTCCTTATCTGCCGTCAAAGTCAATGTTTCTGTAGGGTGGTAGATGCCTGGAACAGCCTTCCAGTGGAGGTGATGGATGCCAAAATGGTGACAGGATTCAAGCATGCATGGGACAGACACAAGGGGACCTTGGTAGTAAGGCAAGGGGAGGAGATGTCTAGAGATTCAGTGGGGTCTGGGAACTAGTGGAGTACATACACAATGTGGCAGCTTAAGGTGAAATCCGCTACTGGGGGATTTCAATATATCAGATGTGGACTGGACCACCCAGGTGGCTGCTTCAGCCAGAATCACAGCCATCCTAGAATCCATGTAGGGGGTTAGACTTAGGCAGCTGGTGCATGAACCAACCAGAGACATGTTGAATTTGGACCTGATATGGACCAATGGGAAGAAATACAGGTTGAAGGGCAGCTGCGGTCCAGTGACCACCAAATATAAGTAAGTAAAGTAAGTAAAACATTATTTTTTAAGCGCTTTTCAAAACCAAAGCGCTGTATAATCACATTAAAATCATACAATTGAATAGAATAATCAAAAACATTTTAAAATTCTTCAGAGTAAGCTTTAAAAAACAAATAAGTTTTGAGCTCAGATTTCAAACTCAAGAAAGTCAGGCATTCTCTTATCCGATGAGGTAGAAAGTTCCACAGGGAAGGGGCAGCATAAGAAAATGCATGTCCCCCAAATGTCTTTAACCGAACCCTGGGAATCTCTAGCAATCCCTCGTCGGCAGATCAAAGTGAGCGGGAGCGGCAGTAGGGAGTAAGAAGATTTTGCAAGTACTGGGGTCCATGGGTACATGGTGTGGTTCAGCATGGCAACATTGACTCAAATATGCCACATAAGGGCAAAAGTATGAGATTTTAGAAGGGTGGATTTCACTGGAATGCGTAGATGTATACAAGCTGTCCTGGGGAAGGCAGAGGTAATAGAGTGGATGGAGAAACAATGGGAGAAACTGAAAGGGGCCATAGTGGGGATAACAAACCAATGCTTTAGGATAGTGGCCAAAGGGAAAAGACGGAGGAAGGAGGAAACCACTGTGACTCTCTAAGGAGGTGGGGGACAAAATCAGGGCTAAAAGGCTGAGTTTCAGGAAATATAAGGGGACCCAAAGGGAGGAGCACAAGGAGGTTACCTTGAATGTCTAAAGGAAGAAGGAAAGGATGTTAGGAGAGGTAAGGTGTAGACAGAGGAGGGTTTAGCATGATCTGTGAAAAAAGAGGACAAGGCATTTTACAGGTACATCAGCAAAAATAGAAAAAATGGGGGGTTGTGAGGCTCAAAGGGGAGGAGGGAGCGTGGAAGGAGGGGGATCTTGACAAGGCGGAAATACTGAACAAATACTTCTGCTCAGTATTCACTAGGGAGGGGGAGGGTCAAGGACCACAGATGGGTAGCAGAGGCAATGGGGGCAGAGTGGACACCAGTCCGTTCACAGTGGAGAGAGATCTGGAAGAGCTCACAAAGCTGAAGGGTAGGATGAAGGGGGGGAGGCAAGTTGGCCGACGGAAGCAGCAGTCTGGTGTAAGCATTCTACCTGTTCCGTGGGAGAGCATGTGTAACGAGCAGTGATTTTTTTTTTTTTAAGTTTAACGCTCGAGGTCTGACTTTCTTTGCTTTATTACTTCAGTTTCGAGTGAAAAGTGCTTCAATTAGTTCACAGAGGAGCAAGGGTGGATTGGCTTCAGAATTTGTCTCCCCGTGGTTGGACCTGCTCGAGTAGCAGATTCTTCCAGCCAAGTCCAGCCCGGAGAGTGGTTGTGGAGCCGCCAATAGCTCACTGACCATCTTGCAGGCTGCTCACAGGAGGTCTCCTACCGCCCCGCAAAAGGTATCCACAGAGGCAGTTGAGTCAGGCAAGGTGCAGAATTTTCATCTGATTCACCACCAAAGACAAGTGAGTTTCTCGAGCAGTCTTCCCCTACTGAGACTGGTAGGTACACGCTCGAAAAACTGGGAGCAACATTAGATAAGATGTTAGCTTGGACAGAACAGAGTGATCGTCATTTTGAGACAGTTCTAAAAAAAACTGAATTTTTAAAGCCAAAGTCAATCTGGTCAAAACCATGTCAGAAGGAACAAAGAGAATTGTACTACAGAACTCAACTGAAATTGACGAACATTCAGTTAAAATTGTGAGAGTGTAAGCAAATTGGGCGAGCCTCATGAAGGATAATTACAACATAAATAGAAAGCTGGAAAATGCAGAAAACTTATTGCGCTACAGGAATATTCACATTTTAGGGGGGTTCCTGATCAGTTTGATGTTAATTTTGATTTTACAAGAGATTTGGTTAAATATATTCTGATAAAAACTTTTGATTTGCCCCAGGAGAATCCTCCCCTAATCACAAAGGCATTCCGGGTTGCAAAATGGGAGGGAAATGTCTCAGCTCCATTAAAACCTATAATCCTGCCGACCCAGTGGCGCTGAGGGTTGAGGCGTTGGACGCCACATCTCGTGCCATGCCGGCGTCCTGGGTTTGGGAGCGAGCTCGGGCCACTGAAGAATGGCAGGGGTGGGTGAGGATTGAACGCCAAAGAGCTGCTCTCCTCCTCGGGGGGGGGGGGAGGTCGGGGACTACCAGGCATGCAAGCGGCTCTTGGTGGAGACCAGGGGCACTGCAGCACGCTTGGCTGCACGACATCAGCGTGCCCTGACGCAGGCAGAGGTTGCTGTGTGTGCTGTGTGACAGGGAAGTGCTCATGCAAGGGAGGGGGGGAGGAGATCACCAGAACAGGGAAAACACCGGTCTGAGGTGGTAGGCGATGACACCTGCCCCCATGCCCAGGACCGTGTCCATCCTGCCTGGCCTTCCCTGTTCCTCCACCCGGGTCCTCTCCCATGTCAGAGTCTGTCTATTAAGTGCACCCAGGAGGAGGGGTGGCCTCACCCTTGAGGGGTTAGGCCAGGGGGTGCCGATTGTGGGCAGAGGAGGAGGAGGGAGAGAGGAGGCACAGGTGGGTGGACTTCAGGTAGGGCAGGAACAGGCAGGATGCCTGAGACAGGCCCCCCAGACTGTGACGGGAAGGAAAAAGAAGGGGAGAAAAAATCTACAATCCTTGCCACTTTTAACTTTGATTCTGATCGGAACTACATTTTTAAGTTGGCCAGGCTTAGAGGGGCTCTGGAATATAATGGGCACAAATATTATATATACCCTGAATTTTGTTATGCTATGCAGCAGTGAAAAAGAAGATTCCTATCATATCATTAAGAAATTTTGGAAATCGGTGCACAGTTCTCTCTGTTATTACCAGCAAAGGTGAAAATGGTAAAAGATGGAAAGACACACATATTTTTTGATGTGAATCAAATTACATCACACCTCCGAGCACAGTATTCATCCTAGGAGACAGTGAAGTCTCCTATCTCATCAAAACAAGAAATTCTGGAGAATCTGGAAACAATGGACTTGTAATTATTTAGTTTTGTTTGATGGACTTGTAATTATTCAGTTTTGCTTGATGGGACTGAACCGATGGATTAATGTTTAACTTAGTTTTAAAAAATTAAATGGAATGTTGATTGGAATGCATCTGATATTACGGGGAAATTAATAAGGAAAGTTAAGCTACATAAAGCTATTGCCATTCAGTTTTTGGACGTATTCTTCTACTTTATATGTTTTGCTTTACCCCCCTTACCCCTTTACCCTTGGAATTGGTTGAAATCTATCTTTTATGTTCAAGATATGCATTAAGCACTCGTTTTTGTTTATTATGCACATATGTTTGTATAAATGCTGAAATGGCATATTGTCTGTAACATAAATGATGAAAATAATAAAAAATACTATATGATAAAAAAACAAAACTGAAGGTGGATCAGACCATGGGGACGGACTGCACCAGGGAGCTGCCAAGGGAAATGGTAGTGCCTCTGGCAGCCCTGTTCGTGGAGTCAGTCAACACGGGTGTGGTTCCAGAGGACTGAAGGAGGGCACATGTGGTCCCACATTACAAAAGCAGTAGTAGGGAGGAGGCAAGGAACTACAGCTGGTCAGCCTCACTTCAATGGTGGGAAAGATCATGGAGTCACTGCTAAAAGGAAGGATAGTGGCACATATGGAATCCAGGGGTGCCCAGCATCTGAGGTAACATGGATTCATAGTAGGAAGGTAATGTCAAACAAATGTGATAGTTTTTTTTTTATTCGGTGACTAGGGAAGTAAATCAGGGAAGGGCAGTAGATGTGGCCTACCTAGATTTCAGCAAAGCCTTCGACATAGTCTCACACAGAAGGTTGGTTAACAGGATGGGTAGTCTGGGAATGGGAAACAAGGTGGTGCACTGGGTTAGGAACTGTTAACAGACAGGAGACATAGGGTGGTGGTAAATGGGATACAATCTGGGGAGAGGGAGGTGACCAGTGGGGTACCGCATGGATCAGTACTGGGACCAGTCCTATTCAATGTCTTCATTAGTGACATTGCAGAGGGGCTGGAAGGAAAGGTCTGCCTGTTTGCAGATTACACCAATATCTGTAACAGGGTGGATACTCCAGAAGGGGTGCAGAAAATGAAGCGGGACCAGGAGAAGCTTGAAAGATGGTTGGAGATGTGGCAACTGAGGTTCAGTGCAAAAAAGTCCAAAATAATGCACCTGGGTAGAGGGAACCCTGGGGAGAGCTACTGGTTGGAGTGGGGCTGACTGTCACCAAAGAGGAAAGGTACCTAGGGGGTTATCATCTCTGATGACCTTAAGGTATCAAAGCAGTGCACAAAGGCAGCAGGGAGGGCCAGTGGCATGCTGAGGTGCATAGGCAGTGGTATCCCTAGCAGGAGGCAGGAGGTGGTGATGCTATTGTATAAAACATGGGCCAGGCCTCACCTGGAGTACTGCATGCAATTCTAGAGCCACACCTGCACACAGACATAGATAAGGTGGAGACTATCCAGCGAAGGGCAACAAGGATGGTGCAGGGCTTGCACCACAAAACATGTGAGAAGAGACTAAGGGACCTCAATATGTACTTACTGGAGGAGAGGAGGAGAGAGCAGGGGAACATGATTGAAACTTGCAAGTACATCAAGGGCATAAACAAGGTGCAGGTGGGGGACCTTTTACAATGTAGAAAAAGTACTAGAACAAGGAGGCACAATATTAAATTGGGGGAGGATAGATTAAGAGGTAATGTGAGAAAGTGTTTCTACACAGAAAGGGTAGTTGATGCTTGAAGTAGTCTACCATTAGAGGTAGTGGGGGCAAGCATGGTGGAGGGGTTTAAGCATGCCTGGGTCAAGCACAAGGGAACTTTGAGAGGGGGAGGGAGTGATGAAAAGCCATGGATCACATAGGGTCAGTGGCCACATACAATGTATAGGGTCTACGAGCAAACTGGATGTGCCTGGCAGTCCTTATTTGCCAACAATTTCTCTGTTTCTATATTTGCCATGACAAAGTAGGCAGGGAAACCTGGGGCAGACTAGGTGGGCCAAGAGCTGTCCTTATCTGCTGTCAACTTCTCTGTTTCTCTTTCCAGTTTGGTGACCATCAACACCTATTTCCACATGTTATACTCTGCCTCTCGGTTGCTGTGCCCTAGGTTCATGATTTTGTATGTTTTCACATTGAAACCATGCTGCCATACCATTGACCACTTCTCAGGTTTTCTCAGGTCTCTGCACATTCTCTCCACCCTTTCTGGAGTGTCTACCCCATTGAAGATTTTGGTGTCATCTTGTCATGGTGGTGCAGCCAGTAGCACAACAGAATGGTACCCTTAGTGGTCTGGGTTCAAATCCTAGCTAGGGCAATTATTTGTTGGCAAGAAGGACAGGGATGGGGCAAAAGGGGGTAAGGCCATCAGGAAATGGAGGGTAATGAGTACCGATGCCCGTAGTCTGGGCAACAAGCTCCCTGAGCTGGTGGCCTTAATGGAAGAGGGATGTCTGGATATCGTAGCAGTCACAGAAACATGGTACACAGAGAACCATGACTGGGATGTTAACATACCAGGGTACATAACCTACAGGAGAGATAGGCAGGGGAGAAGAGGGGAGGAGTAGCTCTCTGTAAAGGAAGGGATAAAAGCAACTGAACAAAAGAGTAAACAGGGAGAGAGGAGGCACTGTGGGTCACCTTGGAGATTGGAAAGGGGCACCACAATCTGCACAGGGTTGTGTACAGACCCCCATGTCAGGGGAAGGAATGGACAAGGATATGATGGAAGGCATTCTTAGAATGGCAGAGAAAGGGAGATACTGTTGATGGGAGACCTGAATATGCCAGATGTTAACTGGAGCACATTTGCTGCAGCCACATCCAACAGCAGGGCCATTCTTGGCCCTACAGGTGGCAGGCATTAGACAGCTAGTTTGGAACCCACTCGTGAGGAGCAATCTTAGACCTCGTACTCTCAAACGGGGCAGTGAGGATCTCAGATCTAGAAGTAGGTTGCCATCTGGGGACAAGTGACCATCAAACAGTGTGGTTCACGTTAAACTCAGCTACAGAGTCAAGCCATACAAAAGTGAGGGTACTGGACTTTAGGAGGGCTGACTTTGGCAAGATGGAGAATGCCTCAGAAAAGCACTAGCAAACAGGCTAGAAGGAGGTGTGGAGCAACAATGGGGAATTATCAAACTGCCGCCACAGAGGCAACAAGCCTTGTGTGAAGCAAATAAACAAATCAAACGAAAGAAAAGCCACTATGGTTCTCAAGAGAGGTGGCTGTGAAAGTCAGGAAGAAAAGATAGCATTCCGAAGTATAAGGAAACACAGAAGGAGCAGGACAGAGAGCTGTACCAGTTAAGGCAGAAAGAAGCAGGAGGAAGTCAGAATAGCAAAGGCCCAAACTGAGGAAAAGATAGCCAACTCAGTTAAGAAGGGGATAAAACCTTTATAGGTACATCAGCGAGTGTAGAAAGACAAAGGAGGGATAGTGAGGCTGAATAGAATGAACGGTGGGTGGGCAGAGGGGACAGTGAAAAGCAGGAATACTGAACGAATATTTCTTGCTCAGTATTCAAAAGAGGAGGGGAAGTGCCAATCCAATTAACAGAAGCACTCCTGATAGGGCTGATCCCAGTCCTTTCACAGAAAAAAGGGTTCTGCAAGAACTCCTAAAACTGAAGGTGGACAAAGCAATGGGTCCAGATGGAATTCACCCCAGAATTCTAAAAGAATTAAGGAAGGAACTAGTGAAACCACTGGCTACTCTTTTAATAAATCATGGGAGGATGGTGTGGTACCCGAGGACTGGAGGAAGGCGGATGTGATTCCCTTCACAAAAGTGGGACCAAGACAGAGGCAGGAAACTACAGACCTGTCAGTCTGACCTCTGTGGTAGGGAAAGTGATGGAATCACTTCGAAGGAAAGAATAGCTGAGTACCTGGAGGTCAGTGGAGCACAGGATCCAAGGCAGCATGGGTTCACAGCGAGAAGGTCATGTCAGACGAATCTAATAGATTTCTTTGACTGGGTGACCAAAGTAGTAGACCAGGGAGGGGCTGTGGACATGGCCTACCTAGACTTTAGCAAGGCATTTGACACAGTCCCACACAAAAGATTAATAGTCAAATTAACCAGCCTGGGAGTGGGTCCCAGGGTGGTAGCCTGGGTAAAACATTGGCTGGACAACAGGACACAGAAGGTAATTGAAAATGGAGTCCACTCTGAAGAAAGGGCGGTTACTAGTGGGGTACTGCAGGGTTCAGTATTGGGTCCAGTCCTTTTAATGTCTTCATCAGTGACATTGCAGAGGACTGGAAGGAAAAGTATGCCTTTTGCAGATGACACAAAGATCTGCAACAGGGTTGATACACAAGGAGGTGTGAAAGGATGAAAAGGACTTGGCAAGGTTGGAGGAATGGTCAGACGTATGGCAGCTAGGATTCAATGCAAAAAAGTGCAAAATAATGCACCTGGGAAACAAGAACCCAGGGGAAGAATACACAATGGGTGGGGAGGTAGTAACAACAACAAAACAGGAAAGGGACCTGGGGGTAATCATATCAGATGACCTTAAGGTTAGCAAGCAATGTGAGAAGGCAGTAGGGAAGGCCGGGGGTATACTGGGATGTATAGGGAGAGGCATCAGCAGCAGAAAACAGGAAGTTGTTATCCCTCTGTACAGACAGTTGTGAGACCCCATCTGGAATACTGTGTCCAGTTCTGGAGACCCCATCTCCGCAAGGACATAGACAGGATAGAGGCAGTCCAGAGGAGGGCAACTAAAGTGGTGCAGGGTCTGCAAGAGAAGCCATATGAGGAGAGACTAAAGGAGCTTAATATATATACCCTTGAGGAAAGAAGGGAGAGGGGGACATGATAGAAACTTTCAGCACCTCAAGGGAATCAACAAAGTCCAAGAGGGTAGCATCTTTCAGAAAAAGAGACTTGCAAGAACAAGGGGACACAATTTAAAGATAGAAGGAGGGCGGTTCTAGGGCAATGTGAGGAAGTATTATTTCACAGAGAGGGTAGTGGATGCATGGAACAGCCTTCCTGAGGAAGTTGGGGTCTAAAACTGTGGGAGAATTCAAGAATGCATGGGACAGACATAAGGCAATTCTTGTGGGGGGCAGGAAGATATAGGCTGTTGGTTAACTAGGATCTGCGGCCTATCCTGTAGGTAGGGAAATGGGCAGACTAGATGGGCCTAGCGGTCCTTATCTGCCGTCAAAGTCTATGTTTCTATATCAGGCACATGTACTGGTGCCAAATAATAGTGTGTACTATGTACAGTACATGCTGTGAACATTCCCTTTGCATTTCTTTCTCCTCTTTAACAGTTTCAATGAGACATTGCCATTTCTGTTCTGGACCATGTTTGGAATGGAGCAGTACGACGCAGTGAACATGGGTGGGTATGTGGTGGCGAGGTATGTAGGACAGATCCTGTACGGCATTTACACGATCGTCATGGTCATCATACTCTTGAACATGCTGATTGCCATGATCACCAACTCCTTCCAGAAGATTGAGGTGAGGGTCTAATTTTTTTTCCATAGACCACATGATTCTTAACTCAGGGCAGCAGGCCAGCAAGAGAACGCAGTGCTGCGAAGCAGAAAAAACAGTGGTGCTCAAAAGGGCCTGTGTGGTGCTGATATTAACGATACAGTCAGAGAAAAAAAAGTCATGGCATTCATCCAACTTTTCACTGGAACTATTTCATGAGAACGGTGCAATTTGGAATCCGGAGAGTCCATAGGAAAGTCCATATAATCACTGATGGCCTGCAACCCCAGAATAAGGTGCAAAACACTCTTATTAGAGCAAGGCAAACAACAGAACACAAACTGGTGACTCTGTGTATAACAAGCAGTGAGCACGACATCTGAGGCCACACGCTACTGTACGTATCGCTCCAGGAGGTGCTTTATCAGGGGTTACTACAGTGTCTGTGTTTAAACATTGCAGTTCACTGAAGTGTATAACCCTCTAATTACCATAATATAGAAGGGACAGTAACATTTCATGTGGTTGCCCTGATGAAGCTCCCCCGGCACAATATGTTAGTTAGTGTGTGGCCTCAGATTTTGTGCTCCCTGCTGTCTATGCACTGAGTTACTAGTTTGTATGTAGTTGTTTGCCTTTCATTAAGAAAAATGTGGTTTTTACCTTACTCTGGAGTCAGTGATTATATAGACCTTCCTATGGACTACCAGAATTACAAACAAATTGCCAGCTCCGTGGCACTGAGGATTGAGGTGCTGGATGCCACACCTCGTGCCATGCTGGTGACCTGGGTTTGGGAACGAGCCTGGGCCATCGGGGATCAGCAGGGAAGGGAGAGGACTGAGTGTCCAGTGGACAGCTCACCTCTCCCGGGGGAGGGGGGGTTCGCGCTCAGTGCTTGACTGGCCTCTGGCGGAACTTGGAGGCATGGCAAGCAAAGAGCTAACTTCAGAGGATGGGAAGTGCTGACACTGGCAGTGATGCCATGATGTCAGGGTATGTGCCACTCCCCCCAGAATAGGGAACATCAGTGCCTGGTCTCCTAGATGATGGAGCACTAAGCAGAGACTCTGATGGCACACACCTGCCTGGTAAACCGGGAAGTCTGACAAAACTTGAAGTGTCTAGGGGTGTCACTGCTCCACCTCGTACCCTCCTGGGGGGCATGGCCAAGGCTCCATGGGGACTCAGTGGGGATCAGATAGGCCATGATGTGGGGATACTGCAGTGTGTGTACAGGGGAGGAGCATAAATAGAGATTTCAAACAAAAGAATTCAAAATAGAACTGTTCTTATGAGGCAATCCCATCAAGAGGTTGGGTGAGTGCCAGTGCTGCAAAGCACTATGGGTAACAGTATGCAAAAGATTTTGGAGGTAGATTGACAAGACTTCAGTAGAATCATTATAAATCCATAGCGCTGCTGCTTGCCATGCCGGTGAGCCAGGTTTGGGAGCTAGCTTGAGTCACTGGAGGCCAGGCCGAGGACAGAGAAGGATCAAGTGTCCCAGAGATTACTCTCCTTTTTGGGGTAAGTGGGATACAGACTCTGCTGCAATACCACCGCCTGGGTTATCTAAGGTGGCAGTGCAGTCAGGGCAGTTTCTGGTGGGGGGGGGCTCCAGCTGATTGTGACGTTCACAAGTCATGCCTATATGTGAGTTTGTTTGTCCTGATTGCCTACATTTGGTGCCCCTGGGGCAGGGAGTGCAAAGGGGAAAACCCTGCTGTTGTGTGGGACAAAACCCACAAGGCACTCTTAGGCCCCCAATGCACCAACTGGCTGTTGTCTCCCAGAACTGAGTAGTTCAGGAGAGGGGAGATTGGCCACCAACCCCACTCAGGAGGGGAAAGTCTGAGGTAGGAAGAGGCAGGTAAGTGGCAGAGAAGGTGTGGGTGGGGGCTGAGAGGTCATCCATTGAGTGGACACGGGCTGCAGCAGTGACACATGAATGTAAAAAATAAATCAGCAGTGATTCATCTTAGTGCCCTGACAATTTAAGTGCACATAACCATAAGAGGGCCTCATGAGTGATGTTTGAAAAATAGAATTTTCCACTGTTGAAATGGGGGTGTCTGTTATTCTTTATATTTATAAAAAAAAGTATTCTTTTTCACAAGATTGCTTACTGTAAGTCAACAAATGCAGTTTTTTTTCCCCCCATTTTCTTTCTACTCCAAAAGGCAGATGTGGTTCCCTCATTGGTGCTGGCCACCTTCCAGACCTAACTCCCTCCCACTTACCATCTTCCAGGCACACTATTATTTACTTATTTATTTTTCTTTTTATTTTAGTTGTTTCACCAGGAGTAGCACACTAAGCTGAAAGCTTTTTTACAGGTGCGATCTGAGAGCGCAGGAAAGTTAAGTGACTTGCTCAGGGTCACACAGTATGTAAGTGGAAGCTTAGAGATCAGGTGTGTGTGTGTGTGTGTGTGTGTGTCCCAAGAGTACTGGTGTGCCGCTATGGTATTAGGGGTGGATTAGGCTAACCCATTATGGTGAAGCAAGTAAATAAGTAAAATAATGATTCTGAAACACAAGGCTCCTGTGCAGTATGGTCGTGGCCATCTTGGTGACCTCTGACTCTTCCAGTCAGCCAATCAGAGGACTGGAATGCCTGTTAAGCAGCCAAGGAGGACTGTGGAGTGAGGTGACATCACAAGTCATCCTACATGGACTGGCAGGTTTAAGGAGACAATCAGAGGACAGAGTAGAACAGGACTGATGGGCAGCCTGCCTGATGCATCAGACACGCAGTGGGAGAAAGACGTTTTGGGCTTACGAGTTTGTGGCAGCCAAAGTGAGACACTGAGGTGTTTAGACCTGCTGCTGGTGAAATCAAACTAGAGGCTTAGCCAGGCCCAAATCCTGAAATCCCTTAGCAAGGATCATACTGCAAAGTCACAGTGAGCCTTATCCTGGGCTTATACTGTTCTGAGACTGTACCAGGGAAAGGCACCTGTTTAGTGAAAGCTGTGAGATTGTGCCAGATGGGCACCTGTTGAAAGAAACCACCAAGAGTATTTACCATGAAGCATTGCTACAGACCAAAAGTGCTGAGCTGTTCAAAGCAGAGACAGAGACCTGAATTCTATCCAGATTGCTTTGGAGTCAGATGAAGGGCCCGCAAGCCCTTATCTAGTGGGGTGGATCAGGGAACAAGGAGCCATGGGGTGCATGCCCTGAGTATGTGGGTACTCTTGATCAAGAGAGTAATTGAACTGTGGGGGTCCTTCCTGGAGTCTGGGCTCCTTGGGAAACAGGAAGACAATGTGAAGCACTTCAGTGACTGAGAGCTGAGCCTGAAGGGCTGTATCATGGGAGGTGTGAGACAGAAGGGCTGTGCTGCTACAAAACATCTAAGAGAGTCTGAAGTGCTTCACATCCAGGCCACTGGGGCCTGTTCCTGACTGCTGCCTGACCTGCTGCTGTGTGCTGTTTCCCACATTGTCTGAGCTGCTGCATCTGTGGGTCACGTGAATGTTTGCATTGCTGGCTGGGGTCTTTTATTCTTTTCCAGTCTGGATTAGTTACCTCACCTGTATTACTGGTTGGGTTTTAGGCATTTTCCATCTAGATTTCAAGTTCTTTAAATTGTGCTTTCACGCTATCGTCTGTTGAATTGTCAACAATGAATCTTCTAGGCTAGGTTACAACTTCCTCCAGTTGATGTCATCTCTGGGCCTGTCGCACAAAGTTTCCTCCTTGACCCACCAGGGCGGCCACATGTTGGACCTGGTCTTCTCGCTTGGGCTTGAGATTAGTAATCTCAAGACTGAGCAAGTCATTTGGTCCAATCATTGCATAGTGGAGTTCTCGTTTGGGCCCCCCCCCGAGAGCCTTTCCCCTGTTGGAATGGTAAGCTACCGCCATTTGAGGGATTTGACCCTGAAGGGATTTCTGGCAGCAGCAGATCTTTCCAGTGTGAGTAGTGCATGCGCAGGGGGTGCGGACGAGGCTGTTACCACCTATAATCGGACAATGTCAGCTGCATTCGAACTCTCTTGCACCAGTCAGTGTACAACCCAAATCCTCTCGCTTGAGGTCCCTGTGGTTTGATGGGGAGCTCAAGGTGAAGAAGACTGTGGGTCGAAGGTTAGAACACTGCTGGCGGAGGTCCAGGTTTGATGTGGACAGACTGGCCCTGCGCTCTCATTATGCTGAGCATCAGGGGGCAATCACCCGTAAGAAGGCAGAGTTCCTATCCAGGGAGATTGCTTCCAGGAAGAACTGACCAACTGTACTCTTTTGGACTGTGGACAGGTTGCTAAACACAGCCTGTCTGCAGCTGAAAAAAGCCTTTTCCAATGCTTTATGCGAAGGGTTTGCTCGATTCATCTCAGACAGAGTGTCCACCATCCAGCAGGGCGTTCCACCAGTGTGCCACATTGTGGCTGACAGTGATTGCCTCCGGCATTCGGAAATCGCTTTGCTTAGTTTAGGGGAGTTTAAACCAGTGGAAGTTGCTGAGGTCGTTGAGGTTGTCCTCTGACTAAAGCACACTGTCACCAGGCGTGTATTTAGGATATATAATTTCAGGCAGACCACAAGTCAGGTGCATAAAAAACATATGGTTGCATTTGTCATTTTATTTTCATCAAGTAAAAATGACAAAAAATAAGAAATATTGGTTAGACAAAATAAATCAGATGACAACTCCTTTGCTTCAGCAGTGTCCAGTGCTCTTTCTTCAGCCTAACAGTGTGACAGCACACACTACCAGGAGGTCTTTCACCTTCCTCAGTCTCAGTCTAC
This sequence comes from Neoceratodus forsteri, assembly GCA_016271365.2. Lineage (NCBI taxonomy): Eukaryota > Metazoa > Chordata > Ceratodontiformes > Ceratodontidae > Neoceratodus > Neoceratodus forsteri. The sequence continues at coordinate 1,412,386,191 of CM057459.1, forward strand.
AAGAATACTAACCCCTTTCAGCTTTTTATAGTCTCTCTGGGAATTAGGAAAATTCAATTAATCAAATAACAGAAAAGTAGCCACTAGGTTCGACTGTTGCTCCATAGAGAACAGTTCAAATGGCAGCTGAGGGCTTGTTTACAGCATTGGAAAAGGTCAGACCCAAGGTCAGAACATTCTGTACTCTCCTGCAGGGACATTCTGTCTGCTGTAAAAGATATTCTAGCAGTTTTATACATAATAATATGGGGCAACAAGGAAATGTCTTAGAAACACAGATACAAGCTTTTGCTATTCCCGTATCAAAACAGTTTTGTTTCAGCCAGCCAAGCAGCATGTTGGACGTTATACAAAACATATTAACTGCTTGGGAAATGGTTTCAAGTTATCCCAGGAGTGTCCACTATGACAGGGGTCACCCCGACAGACACACACACACACACACACACATATTGTGACTTGGATTCGGTGCTGATGTGTTTCCTTATGAGGTGTATCGACTCCATTGGCCAGGTGTTTGCCTTGATTATCTGGTGTGCTATCTCAGAGAGGTCTTTCCAGATATCTTGAAGGAGGCACTGGTTAGGCCGCTTCTGAAGAAACCATCGCTAGACCCTGACATCAAGGCGCATTACTGTCCAATCTCCAACCTCCCATTTTTAAGGAAGGTTGTTGAGAAAGTTGTGGCACAGCAGCTAAAGGATCACCTCATAACCTTTGACCTTTATGAGCCCCTCCAGTCAGGGTTTCTGGTGAGGCATAGCACAGAAACTGCATTAGTTTGGGTGCATAATGACCTCCTCAGGGCTCACGATCGAAGAGAGAGGACAACTCTCGTTCTTCTCGACCTCTCCTCAGCATCTGACATGGTAGACCATTGTGTGTTGCTTGATCACCTAAGTGAATTTTGTGGGCTCGCCAGCACTATCATCTGCTGGTTTGAGTCTTGTCTCACAAACAGGAGGCAATGGGTAGTGAATGGGAATTTCTCCTCCCCATGCCTCCTGCCGTGTGGAGTATCTCAGGGTTTGGTCCTGTCACCAATGTTGTTTGCCGTGGTCATGCTGCCCCTGGGAGAGCTCATTAGGAAGTACAGTTTGGGTTTTTATTGCTATGCCAATGATACCCAGCTGTATCTTTGCTTTGCCCCTAGGACATCCAATGCGGTGGAAGTGCTGAATAGATGCCTTGCTGAGATCAATGATTGGATAGCCTCCAGCTGGTTGTGACTGAACCCCGATAAGATGGAGGTCCTGGTGGTGGAGTTGAACAGAAGGTGTGATAGGATAGCATCTGGTGCAGCTACCAGGCTATTCCTGGGATCTGTGCCATTGAAGGCTTCCTCCAGGGTGCGTTATCTGGGTGTGACCTTTGACAGTGCACTGACATTTGAAGCACAAGTGTCATCCATTGTCTAGACCAGCTTTTACCATCTTAGGAACATCACCAGGATCAAGCCCCTAGTTCCGCTTGTGGACCTCCCCACCCTGGTACATATCTTCATAACATCTAGGCTTGATTACTGTAATGTGCTGTACTTTGGGGTTGCTGGAGGCATCCTCTGCAGGCTGCAGCTAGTGCAGAATGCAGCTGCCAGGTTGTTGATGGGGCAGTCTAAATACTGCTACATCACCTCAGTGCTGCATGAACTGCACTGGCTGACGGTCAGGTGGAGGATCCTCTTTAAGGTGAGCTTGCTCACCTTTAAGGCCCTACATGGGCTGGGCCCTGGATACTTGTCTGACCTTTTAACACCCACTGCCTTTGTCTTCTCCCTCCGTTTTTCCTCTAGGGGCCTCCTTGCGGTTCCCAGGGTGGGGCTAAAAACCGCCAGTGACAGAGCATTTAGTGTCACCGGCCCCATCCCGTGGAACTCGCTGCCTCCATCTGTAAGGGAGGCCCCTTCAGTTGAAGTGTTTAAGGCCCACCTCAAGACCCTCCTGTTTAGTCAAGCTTTTCCAGACACTATCTATTAGTATTTATTTTTGGGATAGCCTCATTAATGACTACTGTTATTTTTAACTGTTTTTATTCGGATTATTTATTTGTGTGTTGTTTGTATGTGCTGTATTTTATGAATAGTGTGTATTTATTTGTACGGCACCCAGAGCCTCCAGGATTGGGAGCTTTGAAAAATAAACCTTGCCTTACCTTGCTTTGTCATCTAGACTTGACCGCTGCCATGCTCTCTATCTTGGGGTTAGTGGAGGAGTCCTGCGTTGCCTGCAGCTAGTGCAGAATGCAATGGCCAGGTTACTGACTGGCCTTCTGAGGTCGTGTCATGTGACCCAGTACTGCATGACCTGCACTGGCTGCCAGTAAAGTGGAGAATCTCCATCAAGGTGGGTCTTCTCACCTATAGCCCTATATGGTCTGGGCCCAAATTACCTGAATGATCTCCTTACTCCATGACACCCTCAGCACTCCCTCTGCTCTGCCAAGAATGCACTCATAACAATTACCAGGGCTCAGCTAAAAACATCCGGTGACTGTGCTTTTGCGGTGTTTGCACCAGCCCTATCAAATTTGTTTCCAGGGTCTCTGAGGGAGGCCTCTTCGCTGGAGGCCTTTAAGCGGGACCTGAAAGCACATCTCTTTAAGGAGGCTTTTGGGATCTGTCTTACATGGGTGGGTGAATGTAATTGATCTTCTATTCTTTTGTTACTGGCTCTGTTTAGTTTTGATTTGTGATCTCTTGTTACTTTATTGATATTTTTGTATACTGTAATGTGCCCTGAGCCTCAGTGATAGGACGCTTATAAATAAAATGTTACTTACTAAATTGCAAGCTTGTGAATTTTCATCAAGTGCACAACCAAAAGAACTCAGGCAATGTAGCTACCAGGCTTGCACTGGGATTTTAGTGTAATTCCTGGGTACCCTGAGTCAGTAGTTCTTGTGTCATACTTGAAATCATAGTTTTAGTACCGGTACCAGCTGAAGACTTTACTGAACCCTTTGTAGTGTAATTCATCCATTTGGGCCCCTTGATTGGGTGAGTGCTTCATAGTCTGTGTGGGATCTGAGAGGGTGGTAGTGACCCACAATACAGTGGCTCTTGAGGGCATTGCTACAGGGTGGGAGTGACTTGCCACTGTCTAACCACCTCTTTTCTTTTATCTTCCCAGCTTGGGTTCTTAAATAAAAGCATTGCTGATTTGTTGAATTTCACTTGTGTGAGTGTGTCCACTTTGTATAACCTGACTGAAGTGTTTATTGGGGAAGACAACTACTGTGCTTTCTCATTGGTCCTCAGGAGGTGGTCCAGACCAATGTAGGGAGGAGGGAAGGTACTGCATCCCAGGGGGTGGTACTGCACACAGATCTGGCCCACTTATTCTCTCTGGGCAGAGGCACTGCGTTAGTGTATATTTGTTCTGGAACAAACCCCTACTGCAGGAGAAAGAACAAACCCAACCCCTCAGCCAGTTGGGCCCAATACAGCCATCAGACTGGTGTGTGAACCCAGACCCAGTGACCCCGGGGGTCACAGAAACACTAAGATAGCAGCAGAAATTTGCAAACATTTACAGTGTGAATGGTAATAAATGATTAAAGGGGAGGAACTGTGTGTGGGTGCCGGTGTGCAGTGGTGGCCAGGGTAAGGTGATGGGACATCCAGATCCAGTGTAACTGACTAGTTGCAGGTTCAGGGTAGGAAGAGATGAGCAAGAAAAAAGTGGCTTAAGAAAGGAAAGTGATGGCCAGAGGAGCATAGAGAGAAAGATCTTTCCAGAGAGTAGTAAAGCGGACAGAGAGGAGGATTGACCAGCGGAGGTTTTGCAGCAAGGAATATGAAAGAGCAAGCATTAGAAGAGTGAAGGGAAAGGGGGTGGAGCTAGCAGTCCGTCAAGGAACAAGCTTTCCCCAGAACCACTGAGTGCACAATTGCTAATTGTGCTTTTATGTATTATTTTTAGTGGTCTGCTAATTGTGTAAATGGTATAGACGAGTTGCTTATTCATTGTGGAACAGATTGCTACTAAATTTGGATGATGGGACGCCCACAATCAGTTCAAAAATTAGATACTTCAGATGCAGGTCCATTGCATGCACCAGGATCATGACAGACTTTAGTAGGTAAATCCCCAGAGAACCTCACGCCACCTTGGATTCCTTACAGAGAGTAGTGACAGAAGTAACACTATCTATACATAAAAAAAACACGAATCACAAATTGGACACTTAAGCATTTGCATCAGCTGGCAATAGTTGAAAGCAAAATAGATGATGTGGTACAGACAGCTGGTGAGTCCAAAAAAGCCACAACTAAAGCCATGACAGTTGTGGTGGAAATGGTAAACAAACAATCCTTGTTTAAAAATTGTCAGGGACAACTGGAGAATGCAGTGAGATCCTCTAATGTTCATCTCTTGGTCCTCCCAGAGGGGATCGAGGGGGAAGATTTGTGCATATTTTTAAAGAGGTGGTTACCAGAGGTACTTGGACTGAGACATGATGTCCTGATCATAAAGGCCTACAGGAGCAAACCCCATTCCACTCAGCCAGGAGAAGATTGTGAATACTTCCACTGGTGACAGCTTTGTCTGGAGCCTGAGACCAACTTTTGAAAGCAGCAGAAAACCAGTACTCGGTAATGATTGAGGGTCAACACCCGCTATTCTTTCCAGATTATCTCTGTGTGCCGAGGCAAAGGAAAAAACTTTCAAGGGAGTCACAGCCAAGTTAAGGGAAGCTGGCACTGGCTACAGAATAGGGTTCCCTGCATGCCTTCAATCCACTTTGAACAATAAGCCATAATTCTTTTACTGACCCTAAATGGTGGGGGCTCTAGTAGGACAGTATGTTTCTAGTGTGACGCATGAAGATGCAGAGGAGCACAAGGAGTGTCGGCTGAAGAGGGCTCCTAACCGGTAAAGGTGTTATTTAGTATGTGTTCAGGAGCTGTAAATACAGTATCTTTGTTACCTCTGAATGAGCAAGAAGACTGAACAGATTGCGAGACTGTGCGATATTCTCAGGATGTTGTTGTGTAGACTAAGAGTAGTAGTAAAAAGTTTACTTTTACACAGGCTTAAACTTAAGGACTGAATCCCTATTTGCAAACTTTTCCTGTGTGTAGTAGTACCTGGTTACATAAAATAAAATTGTCATTTATAAAAATGCCCGTACAATACACATTTTTGTACTACTACAATTGACACTGTCAAGTATTCCAGTACTATAAGTAATATGTACAACAAATAATATTCAACCACAAACACTGATGGTTGCAAATGCAGAGTCTTCTTCAAGGATATCACCCTTCATTGAGCCACATCTTGGAACTGTAAGCCGTCGGTGCTAGCTGGGGCTGCCGCCACTGATGTGCATCATTACCGTCCATACAACACTGGCAGCCCCATCATACCTCAGTTCTTTCTTCCGCCATCAGCCACTCTTCTACCTACTGCTACTGCAGAATGCCACCAGACTTTGTAAGTATTGCTAGCACTTCTACTCCTCAGTTTATTATTTTAATACTTAATCCTTCATTTATTTATTGGGTTTTGGTAACTGGGCGAGCCCAGTGGAACCAGAGGTCCCTTTTTCAGGGGCAGCATGGAGTTAATTACAGGCAGTTATTCAGACAGTGAACAGGTACAATGAATACAACAAATCACAAAGTACTGGATTAGTTACAGGTAGATATACATGCATGGGGATAATACGTACAGTAGATTACATGATATTTGGTAAATTAACAGCACTTTATATATAGACACTAATCATACACAGCAGTACATTTTACTGGAGGAACATAATCACAAGATATTAGCACACAGTGTAGTACGGAAGACAAGCGCAGCTGACATTATAATATGAGGAGACATTATAGGAGCTTCATCAGCAAAATAAGGGCTAGGCAGTCATGCAGTGATAGTTGGAACAGTGACAGCTTTCAAGTATTTTAACCCTTTTTTTAAAACCTCCTGAAGAAGAGGAGTTTTGCAGCTCAGCATGAAGTGAGTGCCAGTGAAATGGGGCAGAGCAAGCATAAGACCTCTTATAAATGTTTGTTTTAACTGTGGGTACTTCAAGCAAGTTACAGTTGGAGACTCAGTAAGTGCCTTTCAGGCTTAGGAACTAATTAACCAGTAAGGTTTGGTGGGGTAAAAATGTTGATGAGCTTTAATGCAAGGCATAATAGGGGGTACATCATCCTCCCCTCCAGAGAGGGCCAATTCAGGGAGGAGAGGACCTTGAAGTTATGTTTCTTGGGGGGGGGGGTGCTGGTCTCAGCTCCTGAGGACGTGGAGTATAGTGGTACCATATATCAGAGTAGGGAGCAAGACACAGTTTGCAATGGCAAGCCTAGATTCGGGGAAAAGAGCATTACCCAGGCAATATAGTAGACCAATTCTCTTGTGTATACTGTAGATTTGGTTATTTGATCTATGTGCTGTTTAAAGGTGAGTTCTTTAATGCAGACCCCATGGTGCTTCAGTTTGTCAACCATTTCAATTTGTGCACCTGATGATGCCGCTGAAAGAAAATGAGCCATTGTTCCGTTATTGTCAATGCAGTGAAGTTAACATCTACAATGACAAAATCAAGGCGATGGAAGGGAACTGGTGCACATTAACAGTGTTTTGCCACTGACACTATAAAGAAGGATAAGTCTGCTAAATAGGTGGATAAGCATTGCCATGCTCACAAGGAAAAGAGACACAGGAAAAGATGCCATTCTGGAAGGGTCCTTCTCTCCTCTTAAGAAAGGTAAATCCACTGACAAAGACAGAACTGAGGCCAAGGTATCAGGTCCTGCTGCCCCCCCCCCAAGTGTCTCTCAGACATCAAGACTGGTGTCTGTCACAGGCTCTAATCCCCCAGTAGAGGATTTGCAGCTAATACCACCATTGGGCATTGCCCCGTTGATGGTTCAGACATTGATGTCACAATTGGGGCCTGTCAACACACATATGCTTTATCAGACGGTGCCTGAGCTTTTTCAAAATAAGTTGCCACAATCAACCTCTTCAATGAAATAGTAGTTCCCTGTGCCAGCCACAATGCTGGACAAGGATCTTCCTCCTTCAATGGACCCTCCGTCACAGCCTCCTCCAACCGTCAACTCGCTACCAATGATATTTGATGTTGAGGATGAGCTCGAACATAATCTAGACTATATGGAGGAGGAAAATGAAGAGTTGGAGGAAGACCTGAGCCCCCTAGGTATCGTAGGCTCCAGTTCCACTTTGTCCTCCTGTAGTTAGAAGAGTGTGCAGAACACTCCTTGGTCCCCTCCTGAGGATGCCTCTTTTGAGGCTTTTCTTGGGCAGGTCCAGTCACAGCTAGGAGTTACCCTGTGGGATATCTTGTCCCCTGATAGAGGAGGAGGAGGAGGAGGAGGAGGAGGTTCAAACCTTCCTCAGAAAAAGGGCCACAGAGCCCACCCCTGTTGCTGAAATGAACCTGGGCTATTATTTTTGGTACTTTCTGGTACCAAAATGGAGCTGGGATTTATGTTCAATTCTAGATCTCTGAGGCCTTAACCTGTTCATTAAATGCAAGTGGTTTTGAATTGGTCTCACTGTATTCCCTCCTCTCACTGCTTCTGCAAGGGGGTTGGATGGTTGCTGTACTTAGAAACATCGACTTTGTTGGCAGATAAGGGCTGTATGGCCCATCTTGTCTGCCCCCTTTCCCTGCTAATTTTGCCACTACAAATAGAGAAATAGCAGATATACAAAACAAATATTTTGCAACTGTCTTCTGCAAAAAAAAAAGACCAGGGAAATTTAAGAGATAAATGTAAGGCTACCAAACGTCCTATCCGTATAGATCCAGCCGACGTAACAAAAAGGCTTTGTAACTTAAACCCCTATAAACCTCCAGGACCAGATGGCATCCACCCCAGAGTATTAAGGGAACTAGCAGGAGAACTTGTATCTCCAATTACCCACATTTTCCAACACTCCCTAGACAGGGGAGAAGTGGTAGATCCCTGGAGAGAGGTGTTTGTTATCCCACTATTTAAAAAAGGTAATAAGAAGAATCCAGCAAACTACAGGCCAGTTAGTTTAACATCTACATTGTGCAAAATTTTAGAAGGGATAATTAAAGATTACATCATGGAATTCATTAAGGAGAAACAACTTGGGGATAACTTACAAAATGGCTTAACAAAGGGCAGGTCTTGTCAGACCAATCAATCAATCAAAATCTTTATCCAGGCGAACATCATTGGGCAGAGCTCATTTGCAAGATGGACCTGGGTAGGACAAGGTAATTTACAAATTCAATGGACAATAAACAGTATACATGGAAATAAACATATTCATTTATAGAGTCAGAGGTCAATGCAAAGTATACATGGAAATAAACAAGGTAATACAGCATCATTCATGGTATCACAACAAAACATATGAGAGGATAAACCCTAGCACATTTAAAAAATTGCCTGTACATATATATATATATGTACATAGCAACAAAGTGGGATTGTACAGTAGCTTCAGATGTGGGGAGAAGTATAAGGGGTGGATGAGAATAATTACTCATCGTGTACTCCTTTCCATCCCCTACAGCTATTATCCGTAGGGAATGGGAAGGGGATGTCTGGTAGTTGTGGGCAGGTCTCGTAAGGGAGAGCTATAAGAAAGGGAACTATTAGTAAAGAGGGGATAAATGGGATAAGGGGACAATGGGGTAAGATGGTAAGTGCAATGTGAAGAGTAGAGGTAAAGGGTGAAGGGAATATTGCTAATCACTAGGGTAAAGAGTCATTTAGACTCATTTTAAGAGCAGTGTTGGGGAACACATAGAAGATTCTCATGGAGAAGGGAAAAGAGAATAACAGGAGGAGAGTAGCAGAGTTATACATTTGGTTTGAAAGTACTAGTCAGACATGGTGGTGGTGGTGCGATGTATATATGTGATCAAGCTAACGATGTGGGAAGCATTTTCAGGGTTCCTTAATAAGGCATGAATAAAGGGACTTAAAGGAAGTAATGGTTATGGGTGTGCTTAGTTTCATAGTATTTTTGCAGTTTGTTCCACAAAGAGGGCAGCTTGAAGCTAATGGCAGTCCTTCCAAACTGTGAATTAACTTTGGGCACTTTCAACATGATGTAAGAGTAGCTTCTTAGGACATATTTGCTTAATATGTTTTGCTGGAGACAGTCTGAGATATATTGTGGTAATTGATTGGATATTGCTCTGAATGTCCATATGGCAGCATTTCTGTCCCTTCTAAACTGAAGCGAGGTCCATCCCACTGCTGCATACAATGATGTGTGGTCAACGGAAGTCCTGTAATAAACCTCAAGGCTCTATGCTAGAGCATATCTAGTTTTGCCAGGTAGGAGGTGTGACAGTGGCTATATAAGAAATATGCTATTCTATAACAGAGTTAGTAAGAATTTGGACAGGAACAGATCAATTGACGTGGTATTTTTTGGACTTCACCAAGGCTTTTGATAAATTGCCTCATTATGAGTTAATTCAAGCTCTGAAGGCCTTGGACCTCCATTATAACATTGTGGCATGGATTAATTCATGGCTGACTGATAGAAAGCAACGAGTCAGCATCAGGGGTGAGTTCTCAGGCTGGATCGAAACAACTAGTGGGTTACCACAGGGATCAGTTCTTGGTCCGTCTTTTTAACGTCTATGTGACATCACTTAAATATGAACATACTAGCATGTGAATGACTAAATTCACAGATGATTGCCGACTAGGGGCTGAATTAGAGAACATAGGTGATTCTGCTGCACTACTGGAAGCCCTGAATCATATATATGATTGGTGCAAGTTTTACAAGCTCCCTCTGAACAGGGAAAAATGTACAGTTATGCATTTGGGGAAGAATAACCCTAACCATGCATGTTGTATAGGTGATACACTCCTTAGAACTGTGATTGAAGAGAGAATCTAGGTATTACAATAACTAACAATCTCCAGTTTAAGTCCCACTGTAAAAATGTGGCAGGGAAGGCAAATGGGGTACTTAACTGTATATTAAAACATGTAGCTAGCAGATGCAGTGAAGTTTCGATTCCCCTATATGGATCCCTAGTGAGACCAATATTGGAGTGCAGGGCTCAGTTGTGGTCACCATATCACAAACAGGAGATGCACTTGTTGGAGATGGTGCAGAGGAAAGCAACATGCTCCATAAAAGGAATGGAACTTAAAGACTATGACACTAGGCTGAGAGATTTGAACATGTTCTCCTTGAGTACAGGAGGCTAACAGGAGACATGTGCCTGTTGTTTAAGGGTGTTATAAAAAAGTAAGATATAATCCAAAGTCCATCAAAACTCATATATTTATTAAACTTTTTCTTCACACCCATATACATGAGGCAACAGTTTCGTGGCTTAACGTCATTTCCTCCGGCCAACCGCATATGAACAGTGTTGACACTAAATTAGAAACAAAGAAATCCGTTCAGATACACAGTTTTTAAATTTCTGCTCCTTTTACATTAATAAGTCACATTGGTATATACTGCCAATAGTTCTTTATAATAACATATTGAATTAAGTCAAATTTTCAATTAAAATTTCATTTAGAAACTGATTATAAAACATCTTCTCTTTTTTAGTTAAATCCCAATCCATTATATATTATTGTTCCCATATTAAAGTCAAATTTTAGTTCAATGTAGTATAAACTTTGTATTATTTTCAAATATGAAAAGAAATACCTTAATTTTCGTTTATTTGAACTCCCCTGATCTGGAAGTTCTGATATATTACTCTCAAAACGAGCACCATGCCGACCTGTTCCTATTACCATCTGTTAGAAAAAACTTCTATTTATTTCACTGTTCACTTGGGAGCTTAAGCAACAGGTTGGTAGAAAAGAGGTCAGGAGTTATATTTTGTTTTAACTGAAATATTTAAATAGTTTGTAAGTGAAATTAGTTCTATGTGTTAAAAATTATTACCTTGAATTTGAACTGTTACTTGGGCTGTGTTATTGTAGGTTTGGGGATAGTTGTTTGGCAGGGAAAATTAGAAGGACATTTAAATGTGTTGTTTGCCTGGTGTTAGGGAAGGGCATTAGCTGCAATTACCTTTGTCTTTAAATAGAATTACCTTGGCTTCCATTGTTCACTTGGGAGCTTAAGCAACAGGTTGGTAGAAAAGAGGCCAGGAGTTATATTTGTTTTAACTGGAAATATTTGAATAGTTTGTAAGTGAAATTAGTTCTATGTGTTAAAAATTATTACCTTGAATTTGAACTGTTACTTGGGCTGTGTTATTGTAGGTTTGGGGATAGTTGTTTGACAGGGAAAATTGGAAGGACATTTAAATGTGTTGTTTGCCTGGTGTTAGGGGAAGGACATTAGCTGCAATTACCTTGTCTTTAAATAGGAATTACTTGGCTTCCATTGTTCACTTGGGAGCTTAAGCAACAGGTTGGTAGAAAAGAGGTCAGAGTTATATTTTGTTTTAACTGAAATATTTGAATAGTTTGTAAGTGAAATTAGTTCTATGTGTTAAATTATTACCTTGAATTTGAACTGTTACTTGGGCTGTGTTATTGTAGGTTTGGGGATAGTTGTTTGGCAGGAAAATTAGAAGGACATTTAAATGTGTTGTTTGCCTGGTGTTAGGGGAAGGACATTAGCTGCAATTACCTTGTCTTTAAATAGGAATTACCTTGGCTTCCATTGTTCACTTGGGAGCTTAAGCAAGGTTGGTAGAAAAGAGGTCAGGAGTTATATTTTGTTTTAACTGAAATATTTGAATAGTTTGTAAGTGAAATTAGTTCTATGTGTAAAAATTATTACCTTGAATTTGAACTGTTACTTGGGCTGTGTTATTATAGGTTTGGGGATAGTTGTTTGGCAGGGAAATTAGAAGGACATTTAAATGTGTTGTTTGCCTGGTGTTAGGGAAGGGACATTAGCTGCAATTACCTTGTCTTTAAATAGCTGCAATTACCTTGTCTTCCATTGTTCACTTGGGAGCTTAAGCAACAGGTTGGTAGAAAAGAGGTCAGGAGTTATATTTTGTTTTAACTGAAATATTTGAATAGTTTGTAAGTGAAATTAGTTATATGTGTTAAAAATTATTACCTTGAATTTGAACTGTTACTTGGGCTGTGTTATTGTAGGTTTGGGGATAGTTGTTTGGCGGGAAAATTAGAAGGACATTTAAATGTGTTGTTTGCCTGGTGTTAGGGAAGGGACATTAGCTGCAATTACCTTGTCTTTAAATAGGAATTACCTTGGCTTCCATTGTTCACTTGGGAGCTTAAGCAACAGGTTGGTAGAAAGAGGTCAGGAGTTATATTTTGTTTTAACTGAAATATTTGAATAGTTTGTAAGTGAAATTAGTTCTATGTGTTAAAATTATTACCTTGAATTTGAACTGTTACTTGAGCTGTGTTATTGTAGGTTTGGGGATAGTTGTTTGGCAGGGAAAATTAGAAGGACATTTAAATGTGTTGTTTGCCTGGTGTTAGGGAAAGGACATTAGCTGCACTACCTTGTCTTTAAATAGGAATTACCTTGGCTTCCATTGTTCACTTGGGAGCTTAAGCAACAGGTAGGTAGAAAAGAGGTCAGGAGTTATATTTTGTTTTAACTGAAATATTTGAATAGTTTGTAAGTGAAATTAGTTCTATGTGTTAAAAATTATTACCTTGAATTTGAACTGTTACTTGGGCTGTGTTATTGTAGGTTTGGGGATAGTTGTTTGGCAGGAAAATTAGAAGGACATTTAAATGTGTTGTTTGCCTGGTGTTTGGTGGCCCTCCCACCCATCTTGTTTTGTAGGCTTTAAATACTGAAAAGCCACTGGGGTTGGGATTGAAGGGCTGAGTATTTCTGTTTGGGACTGAAATTTGAAGCAACAGGAGCTGGGGCCTGTGACATCATATGGTACCTGGTGTCTGCTTACACACACTGTTAGTGGGATCGAACACATACTGGACTGTATGTGTTTGTGGAGACTTGGAACTTTGTTGGTGGGGTTGAAATTGGGTTTGTAAATAACTACAGTCAGTATAGAGAGAAACTGTACTCAGGGAAAAGGGACTGAGAAAGGGTGTGCTAGATAAACAGAGGGGATAATCAGGGTGGCTAATTCCACCATGGCAGGCATCTCGAAGGGTTGTAGGCTGCACAGGCTGTGGGATGGCAATAATTCTAAATTGGGCCTGGAGAGGGAGGCTGCCCACCTGTAGACAGCTATCTTGTATCAGGAGTGAGGTATATTGTTAAGGAGTAAGCTGTGGGAGCTGGGGGTGTCCAAGGATAAGGGGTGTGGATATGGGCGCAGAAGGTGGGGCTGAGAGGAGGCTGGGCAACGCCTGAAATTACAGGACATTATGTTGCAGCAAGCAGAAGGGGGATATTAGGGACAGAGGACCCTTAGATAGGGAAGTTGATGCTAAGGGAAAGCGACAGGGTGAACATTCTGAATTCAAAGAGACTGGAGGGGAAGAGTCAGGAGGGGCTGTTAAAGCAAGCCTAAAACAGCAGACTGTGGGAAGGGAGCTCCTAAGGTGAACAGTGCAAGAGAGGAAGAAGAGGGTCAGTTTAGAGATGCAGTCAGGGGAAACTCGGTTACTTGATGGAGGCTGACATAGAGTGTCACAATAAATTTGAGATACTAAGCATCCTAGAGGGGAGGAAGGGTTGGTGAAATGAGGAAACTTATACAGAGGCTGGGGAGGGAGTCAGATACCCATAGGCATCACAGACCAGCTATGGAAAGGATAGACATAGTCCCAGAGGAGAAGGGAAACATATATGTTAGCAAATGGGGAGATGCAACATATTCCAGACATGAGGGAGGCGAGCATGATTGGAGAGAAACTGGGAGACAAGGAGGTGGGAGAGGAGCCTTCAGCAGGAGGTCAGTACCTAAGGATGGGGCCCTAGCTAAAGGGGACCCACAGAGAGCCTCTGGAGACAGGGGTACTAGACAAGGGGGGATGGTGGTGCGGGGAAGGAAACCACCAGGACCATGATAAATGGTTCAGATAAGAGAGGGTTAAAGGGACACCTATTCAGAGGGGTTTGAGTTAAGTGGGCAAAATAGCAAGGAGGCAGAAAGGGAGGTGACAAGGGTCTCTAATAAGGCAGGAAGACTCCCATGAAATTGCGATCATGGATAAAGGGGAGGGGGCTGAGAGGGCATAGTGGAGGTAACCATAAGGATGATGGCAGTTTTAAGGTTCTGTTACTGGGAGACTCATGATTAGGGGCATCCATTGGGAGGACAGGGGGGTGATGCCATAGCCAGGTGAAGGTAGTGAGTATCTCTGGGCTGACAGTGCACAGAGCAAAGTTCATGGTGTATGAAATGGTTAGGGATTGTGGAGGAAACCGATTTCTGGTGCATTTGGGAAGTAATGATCTAGAGGAAATAGCATTTTGAAATCCAAGCAAGGTTCCAAGAACTTGCCAGAGTCTGTCGGGATAATGGATGCAACATTTCTTTCGGAGATATTGCCAGTACCAAAGGCCTCAGTGGAGAAAAAATGAAGCTCAAAGAGGTTAATGACTGGCTCAGGAAGTGGGGTGAAGAGAATGGGTTAGGTGTTAGGGAACTGGAATGGAGTTTGGGAGGATAAGGACTATATGCCAAGGACAGGTTTCATCTCTTGCCCCCATTAGGGAAGGAAGTCCTCAAACAGGGATGGCTGACCACATACAAGAAAGGTGGGGTTTAAACTTGTAAGGGGGAAGGGATAGGGAGGGCTGGCGAAGCCTCCTCCAGATGAGGGAGTAGCCTTCAAGCCCAAGGGGAGGGAAACAGACTGGAGGGGGAGGCTTCAGGAGGAGCAGGAGGAGGATGGAAGTATAGGGAATCTGGGTGGGGTTCCGACAAAGAGGATAAGGGTGGGGTTAGTGTTAGTAAATGCTAGGAGCTGGGAACAAGTTGCCAGAGTTCCAGGCCATGCTGTTCGGGGGTGGATGTATGGCAGTCACAGGAACATGACCAACAAAACCATGACTGGGACCTAAATGTACGTGGTACACTATGCTTAGGAAGGATAGAAAGGAGGGCAGAGGGGTGGAGTGGCTATGTTCATTAGAGATGACATAGAAATTGCTATGGTAGAAGAGGCAGAGGGAAACGTGGAGGCCTTATGGGTCACCTTACGATCCCCAGCAGGAGATAAGGTCAAGCTGGGAGTAGCATATAGGCCCCCCAGGATGAGTGATGTTTTAGAGGATGGTTTGCTGGACAACATCATTGCCCAGTGTGGTCCAAAGAGGAAGGAGTGGTGTTGATGGGGACCTATATGCCAGGTACAAACTGGGGAACCATGTCCTCTAAGGTGGCCAAGGAGCAGAGGCTGCTGGATGGCTTCCAGGATGTGTTCTAACACAGCATATGATGGAGCCCACAAGGAGGGCATGTCCTGGATGTGGTTCCTGCAGATGGGATCTGTAGGGACATGGTTGTACAGGACCCCTGACTGGGAGTGACCACAATACTGTCTGGTTTCAAATAAGCATTGGGGAGTGGGGTGAGATCTAGGACACTGGCAGTGGACTTCAGGGGCAGACTTTATGGGCATGGGAAATATTCTCAAGGATCACTTGAAGGGATTACCTCAATGACAAGTGTGGAAAGGAGATGGGAGGTCATAAAATGGGGACTTCATGAGGCAGTCAGGATCTGCGCTAAGTTGAAACGTAAGGAGCAAGGTCACATAAACCATGCTGGTGGTCCAGTGAGGTACAGGTAGCAGTCAGAGAAAGAGGCAGCTTAAAAAATATAAAACAACAAGAGGGATAGGGATAAGGAAATGTACCAGCTTGCATCTAGAAAAGTCACCCGTATGGTGGGGAGCAAAGTCCAGTAAAGAGCAGCGGCTGGCACAGGGACATTGGAGGGAAAAGGGTCTTCCGGCATACTTGGGGAGCGGAGAAAAACTAAGGGCCATCTCAGCAGATTGAGATCAGAAGGAGGGTGGGTGGAAGAGGCGAGGGACCAGGCAGAGGTATTTAACGAGTACTTTGCCTCTGTGTTCACTAAGGAGGGAGATGGGATATCTACAAAGCAAGGCACAAAGGGGATAGAAGCGGCAGGGAGTGGGATCAGGGGAGCAACAGAAATGGAGCAAAAGGGAGGGAAAGGTACCCCAGGGGTGTCACAGCTGGATAAGGATAAAAAGACCAGTAAGGTGGAGGACGGATGATGCCATCCCGCCAAAGAGGTGTGGTTAGCCTCAAGACCCTAAAGAAAGACAAATCTCCTGGGCGGATGGCATTCATCTGAGAGTACTATGGGAATTGGCGGACATACTGGCTGCACCCCTGGCGGAGCTTTTCAGCAGGTCACTTGAGACAGGGAGGGTACCTAGGGATTGGCGAGAGGCACATGTGGTACCAATCCATAAAGGGGGGTCAAAGGAAGTACCAGGTAACTATAGACCCATCAGTTTGACCTCAGTGGTGGGAAAATTAATGGAGAGTATACTAAAGGAACGATTGGGGGTTTCTTGGAGAGGTGGAGGTCTGGATAGTCGGCAACATGGGTTTGTGCCAGGTAGATCATGTCAAACCAACCTTGTGGAGTTCTATGAATGGGTAACATCAGAACTGGACAGGGGAAAGCCTGTGGATGTATTATTCTTGGACTTCAGCAAGGCGTTTGACTCTGTCCCCACAATGGTCTGGTGGAGAAACTGATGGGGTTAGGGTAGGCCTTTGATGGTCAGATGGATTGAAAACTGGATAGCTGGACGACTCAGAGTAGTGGTCTGTGGGGAGCTCTCGAACCCTAGAGAGGTTGGTAGTGGTACCACAGGGCTCGGTCCTGGGTCCAATCCTGTTTAATGCATACATATCGGACATCAGGGATGGTATAGGGTGAAATGAGTCTCTTCGCGGATGATTCCAAGATGGGAGCAGTAGTTGAGGGAGAAGAGGAGGTTGGCCTAGGGGACCTGGACACCCTGGAAGCTGGGCTCACACATGAAATTAATTTCAATATCACCAAGTGCAAGGTGTTGCATCTTGGTCGGGAAACCCTAAACACAGGTACACCCTGGGAGGAGGCACTGGAAGCCTCAATAGGGGAAAGACCTAGGGGTCATGGTGGTACATGTATGAATAACTCTGAGCAGTGCAGGAGAGCAGCTAGAAAGGCAAACAGGATGTTGGGATGCATCATAAGGGGATCACCTCTAGGAGCAAGGAAGTATTCTGCCGGCTGTACAATGGACTGGTTAGACCACACCTGAGTACTGTGTACAGTACTGGAGACCACACTTGAAGAGGGACATACAGCTCCTGGAGAGGGTACAGAGGAGGCAACAAAGATGATCACGAGGGCTAGGGATTTGACTTATGAGGACAGACTTGAGGAGCTCTGCCTGTTTTCATTGGAGAGAGGAGACAGGGGACATGATTGAGGTCTTCAAGTACCTCAAGGAATAAATAGGTAAACATGGAGGAGTCTTTTAGACTGGGGCAGGAAGCATCACCAGAGGGCATGGTTTGAAGTTGGAAGGTGGAAGGGTGAGGGGGAAAGAGGAGGAGGTTTTCACTGAAGAGTGGTGGACCATTGGAATGCACTGCCTGGTGAGCTGGTTCAGAGATCCACAGAGGAGGGTTTAAGAGAGGGTGGGACAGACACCGAAAGGGGATGTATCAGATGATGGCCTGTCCCGGGGGGGGGGGATGGATGATAGGGGTTTCTGGAGCACAAGGGATGGGAGGGTCTCGGCACCCAACTAAGGATCTAGGTTCGAGCAGACTCGATAGACCATAAGGCCTAATCTGCTGGCAAATAGTATGTTAGTATGTTAGTATTTCAAATGTTAATATCTTTAAATTTTGTATAGTTATTATTTAAACATCATACTGCCAGTCACCTGGTCACACTTTAATATGGGCCAGTTCACTTCTCAAAATTTCATCCACTTAATAGTAATTTTGCTAGGAAAACCACATCTAATGTATCTTTGGCAATTGTCCTCATAAATTGAAAGCGGCTATGAGGAAGAAGACAAACATAAAAATTAATTTCTAACACTGTTTTTTACTCAATTTAATACTCTTATTTGTTTGTCTGTTAAACTTTGAATTTCACTACGGTAATCCCTACCTGCTGTTGCCTGTTCTCACACGGAGCTCAGTTGCTCATTGCTTTCATTAAACCACATTCTGGGATAGAACTTAATGTCTTTGCTTCTTTCTCAACTTACTATAAGAAGGAAAAGAGGACATCAGTATTTGAAAAGGATCAGAAATTAAAAAAACTGTGTATCTGAATGGATTTATTTGTTTTTAATTTAGTGTCAACACTGTTCATATGTGATTGGCCTGAGGAAGTGATGTTAAGCCACGAAACTGTTGCCTCATGTATATGGGTGTGAAGAAAAAGTTTAATAAATATATGAGTTTTGATGGACTTTGGATTATATCTTACTTTTTTATAACACTTTTGAACATTGAAGCCTATGAGTAAGATTGTCCAGAATTACACTATATATAAGGGCATCCTGTATCAACACCAGTAGTAACCTGTTGTTTAAGGCCCTAATAGATCAAGATCTTTAGGAAAGATTGGGGTTAAACTTTAAGGAGACAGTGTATGGCACTCTTGTAGATCACATCAATTCCAGCTAAGGGGTGAAAACTGCCAAACTTAGCGGCTCAAATACTAGTTCACTGACCTACGCAGCCAGTATAGTGTTATGCTTGTGCATCTGTGTTAGTTTGGTTTTGCCCATTCGCACTCTCTATTCCAGAGGAATTACCACCCTGTAGGGGTATGAAGGCAAGGAATTCTCAGAGTGGGTTCCACCCCTTGAGGTGCCACGGGATGATTTCTGTGGCTAAAGGTACCTTAGGAATCCCCCTAAGGAGAGAGTGCTACCGCTGGAGGAGATGGGGAGGATGGTGGGACAAAGAAAAAATGCTTCACAGTGAGGCTTAGAGGAACTGCTTATATAGCTCAGGAAGTGGGAGTGGCTGGCTGCATGGCCATTGAATGCCAGGCAAAGCCTTACCAATTCACTGACCTATGCAGCCAGTACAGTGTTATGCTGGTGCAACTGCGTTAGTTTGGTTTTGGCCATTCGCACTCTCTATTCCAGAGGAATTACCACCCTGTAGGGGTACAAAGACAAGGAAAAGAGGGTTCCACCCCAGAGATGCCACAGGGCAATTCTTGTGGCTAAAGGTACCTTAGGAATCCCCAAAAGAAATGTAGTATCATCCCCAAAAAGGAGGCAACACGAAGCACACGAGCAAGCAGTAACTGTAACATAGCAGCAGAGAAGCATAGGCAGTTTGATAATGCATGAGATGCTCAGTTGGATAACATAATGAATACCCAAGCTTGCATAACATGATACTGATGGATTGCATTGAGATTAGGGGATCCCCTAAGGAGACAGGGAATGGCAGGACATCCTACACCTCCATCCAACAGCAGAACCTACCTAAAGAAACTAGGGGAACAACTATGCTAAGTGTTATGACCTGAGGAAATGGAGGACAGAAAAAAACCCTATGAGGAGGAAATCTCTGGGGATCCAAGGCCTAGGCTGCCTTCCCTCCAGGCTTAGGATAGTTTAGTTAGCAACGGCTCTGCAATTGCAATTTGGGAAACCCAATTAATGGGAGGTGGAAAATATTCCAATTTGGAGGCAGGCTCTCACTCAGACTCTCTAGTGGGAATACCATGGAAGGTTGCGAGAAAACTCTGCAACAATATGTGTATCCAAGGCACTGGAGGAGAGCAACATCTGCTGAGGCACTCACCTGGTCTACCCACCCTAAATCAAACCAGGTGAACCAGAGGCAGTCATAGGGAGAATGCGGTTCGCTAGGAAAACCTCTAAAGTCAATGGCTAACTGTTATAGTGAAACACTAGAGCCAAAGGAGGTAACTTTTTCCAACCTTCACTGCTAGTCTTAAATTCTACACCAGGAGCTGCTGTCACATAGCAGACAGCTAAAGCCAAGCCCGTGGTGAGAACATTCCCAGCTATGGGCCAGGTGAGAAGGATCCCACCCCAAGTTGGACACACTCAAGAGGCAGATTAAATGCAGAGTGAAACCATTGGCTGTAGGAACCCTGCACCAGAATAGAATAGCTGGCATGCCCCAGAAATTGACTGAGACCTGAAAAGCTGGTGAGCTGATGAGCACGGCGTGCTGAGATCATAATGAGCATGGAGTGCTGAGACCTTGCAAGGTCGAATGCAGATTGAGTGCAGCAGAATCCCAGAGGCTGAAGCCGAGGGGATGGCAGTAGGCATGAAGCAATGGTTTGCGTAAGCAGGTGTGGACCTGCATGTAGGTCAATAAGCAGTAGTAGTGATAGATAGACCTGCATAACATACTGTATAGCAATTAAACAGCACTGAATTGGGGGCAAGCCAGCTAGACATGAATAGCCAAATCAAGGTGTCAAACTCTCTGAGGATTTTTGGAGGGGAGGCAAGATTGAATAACAAGTTATATTAACAGCCTCAGCAGGAGCTTAGTTGGCTGACCTCAGAGTTGTAACTGCAATAAAACATGGAGACAAATGCTTTGAAAGCAGGTGTAGCCAGGCAGTGCAATGAAGCTGCAAGTAGAATGAAAGCAGGAAAGAGCAGCACAGCTAGGGTCAGAGTAAACTGTGTCAGGTGAAAAGAACTGAGTATGCAACATGGAGCAGCTATAGTTGAGCTGAAACACAGAGATAATGATTGTTGTTGCACTGCAGTAGTTTGAGCGTGGTGACACAGTGTAAAAAACACAAGCACTGGGTACAATAGTAATTAAAGCAAACAGCAGCTGTGGCTGCAGTTATAGGTAACTGAATGCAGTAGCCTAAGTTCTGAGTTGCAGTATGCTAGGAGCTTACTGGGGGTGGGATATGCAGACTGCGCCAGGCAGGGGCACAAGCCTGGGCGCAGCACAACTGGACTGTGCCAGGGCATGGTCCGGGCGATATTCAAAGGTGCTTCACCATGGCTCAGCGCCATTGAATATGGCACTGGGGCCACCCGCACTGCGCATGTGCAGTGGCACTGTGCATGCGCATGTGACAAGTGAGGAGCAGGGGATGCGCCAGTGCAAGTGCAGGTGCGCTAGGCGCAGCAGCCATGATATTCAGTGCTGGGCATGCAAATGAGACCATTATGCATGCAAGGTGCAAATGGCGCTGTTTGCATGTCATTATGGCCCCATTTGCATGTGGTGTGCTGATCCCCGGTGACTTGTGCCTGGCGCTCTTCCAGGCTGCAGCCGTCGAGGACCGATGCACCCTGCCTCTCGGTGGGCAATGCACCCCAACGCCTGATTGTGGACTTTAGGTAGATATAAATTCCCTGGTGGTCCAGTGGACTCTACCTCATTGCCTGATCATGGACTTTTGTGAAACGTAAATACCCTGGTGGTCCAGTGGACCTGCTCCCCCTGCCCGATCGTAGGCTGTAGTTATAATTACATTCCCTGGTGGCCCAGTGGACCCAATCCCCAGCCCAATTATGGGCAAATTAATAAAATAATTCCCTGGTGGTCCAGTGGACCTTATCCTCAGCCTGACCGTGGGAGAAAGAATAAACTAATTCCCTGGTGGTCCAGTGGACCCAATCCCCAGCTCGATCACGGGCTTTACTTGTAATGACATTCCCTGGTGGGCCAGCAGTACCCCCCTCCTCACCTGCCCACTCAGACCCACCACTCTGCTCCCCCCCCGGTCAGTGGTGGGCAGCAGCTCCCCACCCGCAAGCCACCTGGCCGTCTGCCGACTGACAGTGTACAGTATGGCTATACGCCCATTGGTCTTCTGTGTGTGCCAATGGGTATGCAGACTGTACCGTACTACGCAGTCCCAAAATGTGAATGAACTATTGTGGGGCCGTTAAATACCCCCAGCTCCTCGGGGAAGAGATTCAACCTGACTGTGGTGGATTATGCCACCCAGTACCCAGAGGCAGTTGCCCTGTCCTCACTAAGGACAAACAAAGTGGCAGATGCTTTACTTGAGATTTTCTCCTGTGTTGGGTTTCTGCAGGAGGTAATTCACCGATCGAGGGGGTTCCTTCATGTCGGACCTGATGAAATGTTTATGGGAGAAGTGTGGGGTGATGCAGAGATGCACAACACTGAATCACCCACAAGCCAATGGACTTGTGGAACGATTCAATGGTACCCTAAAGTCAATGCTCCGGGCATTTGTTGAACATCATGGGAGGGACTGGGAGAAATACCTTCTCCACCTGTTGTTTGCATACCGGGAGGTGCCCCAAGAGTTGACAGGATTTTCCCACTTCAAACTCTTATATGGACGCCGGGTACCTTGGCCCCTAGACTTAATCTGTTTTGTTTTGTCCTGTCTGTGACGAGGTACCTTTGTAAACGAGCCTCTGGCTCAAATGTTGTAAACTGATGTTTAATAATTAAATACATAAATAATCCAGGAGGACTGGGAAGGCAAGCATGCCATCCAGAGAACTCCCATTGTGGATTATGACCTTAGGCTTAGGGAAAGGCTGAAGGAGCTTATGGGGACAGCCCACAGCAACCTGGCAGCTGCCCAACAGAAAAAAAAAGTGTGGTACGACCGGAGAGCCAGAGCTCACTCATACATTGTGGGTCAGGAAGTCATGGTCCTTATTCCGGTCCAGAAAGACAAGCTGCAAGCTGAGTGGGCAGGACTGTACAAAGTGATTAGGAAGGTAAATGACGTGAATTACATTGTGGAGTTACCTGACCGTAGACAGACTGAAAGGATGTACCATGTCAACACGATGAAACCATATGCAAACAGGGCTGACATGGTGTTTGCAGTATGTAGTCATGGGGAGGGGACGGACAAAGGAGACCCCCTTCTAGACTTGCTGGAAGACAGTAAGCAGGAGTCTTCTGTGGAGGCAGTAAAATTGTCTCCCCAGCTGACCCTGGACCAGGTCCAGAAAGTAAGGGAGGTTTTAGCAGACTTTGCCCCCTTGTTTGGCACCATGCCTGGACTAACCCCTTAGCAGCACACGATGTGGAGACAGGGACACAGACGTCCATGTGGCAGACAGCATATCGGGTGTCTGAGGCTGTCCAAAAGGAAATTAGGAGGTAAGTGGAGGAGATGCTGGATTTAGGGGTAATCCAGAGATCCCACAGCCCCTGGTCCTCACCTGTAGTCCTTATGCCCAAGCCAGATGGCTCAACTCATTTCTGTGTGGACTATCATGGACTGAATGCAGTCACGAAGTCCGACACCCACCCGATGCCTCGGACGGACAAACTCCTGGACAAGTTGGGAGGGATGACCTACCTTACGACTATTGACCTGACCAAGGGGTATTGGCAGGTAGAATTGACAGACAGCGCTAGGGAGAGGTCGGCCTTCGTCACTCCAATAGGCTTATTTGAGTTTAAAGTAATGCCTTTCAGAATGAAGAACGCCCCGGCCACTTTCCAAAGGTTGGTGAACCAGGTGTTGAATGGTGCTAAGGAGTACACTGTAGCGTACCTGGATGACATTGCCATCTTCAGTGCTAGCTGGGAGGAACACCTTTCACAGCTTAGAGAAGTGCTGGGCAGAATACAGAGGGCTGGGCTCACTGTCAAAGCAGAGAAGCCAGGTGGCCATGGGGGAAGTGACATACCTCGGGCATGTGGTAGGCCAGGGACAGCACCGTCCTAACCAAATAAAGATTGAGGTGATACAGGCATGGCCCAGACCAGAAACCCAGAAACAGGTCAAGAGTTTTCTAGGGACAGCAGGGTAGTACAGAAAGTTTGTACCTAATTACAGTGCCCTGGCTGCTCCCCTACCTGACGTGACAAAGAAAAAGATGCCAAAGAAAATTACCTGGGTCCCAGCCTGTGAGGAAGCCTTTACCAGACTGAAGGAGGCACTGTGCAGTGCTCTTGTTTTGACAAGTCCAGACTATAGCAAAACCTTTATAGTTCATACGGATGCCTCAGACGTGGATATTAGGGCAGTACTTAGCCAGACATCTAGCCAAGGGACAGACCACCCAGTTGTGTACCTGAGCAGGAAGCTTATTCCCAGGGAGCAAGCATACTCCACAGTAGAAAAGGAGTGCCTTGCCATAGTGTAGGCCCTGAAGAAATTAGAGCCATACTTGTATCGGCAGCATTTTTTGGTGCAGACTGACCACAACCCCCTGGTTTGGCTGATGCAGATGGGGAAAAACAATGGCAGACTACTAAGATGGAGTCTTGCTTTACAAGGATATGATCTGACAATCATACATAGGGCAGGCATTAAGAATCAGAATGCTGATGGGCCATCTAGGGTCTGTGAGGAGGGAACTGATTTGGGAAGCTCATCCCATGTAGGGGATAGATCCCCCAAATTCAATCTAGGTGGGGAGGAGTGTGACGTAGACAGCCAGTTCTGAGTGCTGTATTATATTTTTTTTTATATAAAATGTATTAATTCTGCTGAAAATTCAAATGCTCTAAGAATGACCTCACTCACCCCCCCCCCCGCAGATTCCAGCTGAAAGATGAAAGCCATGTGAAATGGCTGACAGTATGTGAGTTCACACACACTCAGTTTTTTTAGAGACATTGTGTGTTACATGGAAGACTTTTATTAAGGATCCTGTTTCTTTGAGCTAATTACAGTCTTGTTTAACTTAATTTTGTTAAAAGAGAAATCATAAACTAGGTTTATGATGTTAGAAAGGGAAGCTAGGATGTTACATAAAGGTGTAAGATTGTAAATGACACTGTGAAGCCCATGTGAGAAGGGTACAGCATGAGATCAAAGAAGGTGTCATTTGAAACTGAGTTATGCTAAGGGTTGCAGAATTAATACTTTGAAATTACATCCTGTGGTTGTATAGAAATATATATTTTTTAGATATTTTGACAGAGGAGGAGCTGGATGACCTCATCCAAAAAGGGGTTGGGAAATACTGCTTGTAAACATTATTCCTTTTCACTACAGGGACACTTTTTATCTGACACTAACCAAGACAACATCTGAGCACTGAAACTGGGTATTTAGAAAGCTAGACAAAATCTAAATACAGTTGTAGGAATTGCATTGTTTTAGACCTTGTTTTGTTTAAAAAAAAATGTATGTCTTGTGATAAGAGTTCTGTATTGTATGTTTGACGTATTATTATATATTTTAGTAAAAGCTCTAATTTTAGAGCAAACCTGGTCTGTCTTTGAATTGCTTTCTTTTGCTAAGAAATATTTATGGTTATAGCAGACAGCAGACCTAAGCTTGTAGGGTGGTACCAAACTGGAAAGAGAAGCGTTTTAAATCTGAGGTCTTTATTAAAGTTTTAAAGGGTTCATCTCTGAATACCTGGTTAGGTGCTTGTAGGCAAAGATATCTGGCCCCCTAAAGACAGATATATCTAAGCCTGTGCATTGGGTATGCTAGCAAGAGATTAACAGTTTGAATCCCTCCAGAACTGAGACCAAAGGTTGATCTGAACTCACAAAAACAGACAAGGGTTACCTTGTCTGTTATACTGTTCACAAGACTGCACTCAGAGGTTGGCACTTTGGGGGTACAAGGTCTGACCTGCTGAGTGAATCTGTGACACATACCTGTGACACTTGTGATACAGACCCTACCTGTTCTGCGGCCACTACCCCACTTTAATACCAGTTTTTCTTTATACCTGTCCCATGTATGCTTGAAGTCCACCACTTTTATCTCCCCCACCACTCCCACTGGAAGATTGTGCCAGGCATCCACCACCCCCTCTTTGAAGAAAAGCTTCCTCACATCCCTCCTAAACTCCCCCCTCAAGATTCACATGCCCCCTAGTTGCTGCACACCTGTTTAGCTCCCTCAGTCTCTCTCTTCAAAGGACATTTGGTGCAGCCCCTGCACCATTTTTGTTGTCCTTCTTTGGATGGCCTCTACCCTTTCAATGTCCTTGCTGAGGTGTGATCTCCTGAACTGGACACAGTACTCCAGGTGTGATCCCACCAGTGACTGATACAGTGGCAACACCACTTCCCTCCTTCTGCTGGTGATACCACTCCCTATACACCCCAGCATCCCACTGGCTTTCCCTGCTATTTTGCTGCATTGTCTCACCACCTTAAGGGCATCCGTTGATTACCCCTTGGTCCCTTTCTTCTTTAGTTATAATTAGTACCTCCCCCCAATTCTGTACTCTGGATCTGGGTTTCTGCACCCAAGGTACATGATTTTGCACTTTTTTGCACTGTAACCTAACTGTCATACACTTGACCATTCCTCAACCTTTTTTCAGATTTCTGTTCATTCTTCCTATCTCCTCCAGAGTGTACACCCTATTGCAGAGCATGGGTGTCATCTGCAAAGGGGCACACCTTCCCTTTCAGTTCTTCTGCAATGTCACTTATAAAGGTATCAAAGAGGACTGGACCCAGTACTGAGCCTTGAGGAACCCTGTTGGTCATTCTCTTTTCCTCCGAGGGAGCACATTAGCCACCACCCTCTATCACCTAGCTGTCCGCCATTTATGTAAGCAGTGTACCAGTTTGTTTCCCATCCCAAAGCTTTCCAATTTGTTTCTGAGCCTCCTATGTGGCGTAGTGTTGAAGGTCTTGCTTAAGTCTAAGTATGCCAAGTTCACCTTACTCCCCACTGATTTATTTCTCTGGTCACCCGGTCAAAGAAGTATATAAGGTTTGTCTGACATTTATTTATTTATTAACCAGATGGGGACTCTGAACAGAGTTCTTTTTCAGGTCCGACCCGGAGACAACCAAATATCCAACAACAAAATAATAAAACATCAACAAATGATAATATGAAATTAATTGATATGGGGCATAGCTAGCTTTTTTATGGGGAGGGGCAAATACTGCTAAAAGTCCTGCTTTTCTTAGTAAATCCAAAATCAATAGGCCAGGGGTGTGGGGGGGGGGGTCATCTAGGGCCCCAGAAGCTGTCAGGTTTTCTATGCATTCTGGAACATTTTGATGGTCATTTTGACACTCTTTGGCTGCTTTGAAAGTCTTCTTTGACTTATTATAAACAATCAGTATCCTGGGGTTAAATTGGACAGGAGTCCATGTAACTCAGTTCCACCAGCTATTAAAAACTATATGGCAGCTCTGCCACCTGTCATCTCATCCATTGACTACTACAGGAAAGTCACGCCACCTAAAAATGACAGCTCCATCACCTACAGATCCAGATGTGAGCATTCCCCCACCTAAGCATTTCCAATTTAACCACTGCCAATATCCCTATCAAAATAACTAGCTTTTTATTTTCTTTAAAAAAAATTGTCAAAACTAAAGCAACTTTTTGATCGCTATCAAAGAACGGAAACCATTTATGTCTCTTATCCAAAAAATTCTGCCATAAAATGTTCATGTTGGTAACCATATTGCACGTAGGGTTTGCCGATGCGGTTAAGGTAAAGTACAGGATAAGGGAACAAATCATTCTGGAGATGAGAAAGACAGTCTATCACTGTTTCAAAACTGTGACTACTGTCTAGCCAGAGTAAAAGAAAGCCTTATACAGCAGCAGCCAAACAGCCCCTGACCATAGCTGCTTGGCTAAAAATCATATCTTACAGTATAAAGAATACATATTCATAATGAAGGTCCGAACCAGACGCCACTTCAGGTAAAGACAATCAGTGACCTCTGGTCTTTATTGTGGCTATGTATTTACAGATCTGACTGATACAGAAACTGGTAATGTTTAAAACCATTATCTCCAGCACTGGAGGCTGCATAGCACATACCTAGTATGGGGGATAACTCAACCCATGGGCCTGAAATGTCCAGCTGTGTGGGACTTTAGAGCTTTTATTAAATGATTTGAGGTGAGGCAATTTCAGACTGGACTTGTAATAGAAAGTGCGAAAATGCTTTTATCACTCATTTTACACATTTTAATCACAATGTCAAAGCAATACAGACTGCTCTGGCTGTTCTGCTCACCTCCCTTGAGCCAACTCTCCCTCGGCTGAAACACACAACCCCTATCAATCTTTATCAGATAATTTGACAGCAACTGAACCTGGGATGGCTGGCAGCTAATCAGTGCCTCCCTGTCCCTTCCCTCCTCCACAAACAGAACCCACCAGACAAACCTTGCTGCTGCCTCTGAATTTAGGAGGGATGCGAGGAAGCTTTTATTCAATAAGAGGGTGGTGGATGCCTGGCGCAATCTTCCAGTGGGGGTGGTGGGGGAGAAAAAAGTGGTGGGCTTCAACTATACATGGGATAGGTATAAAGAAAAACTGGTATCAAATGCCTCCTTCACCATCTACTACTGCTGCTGTGTGTGTCTCTGGCCTGGAGCTGCCCACTTCATTTCTACTCCATGCTCCATCCATCTTGTCTGACTGAAGGACAGTCACAGTATGTTTATTGCCTTGTTTGCCGGCAGACAATCGGATCACCACCACGCCACCCGTTTAAAACTCCACCGCCCCTGTCCTCCTGTGTTACCTAACCCATCTTCTGTTTTGCTGCCCTGCTGCCAACAGTTCCAGTGCCAAAAGTTAAAACTTGATGAACAGCACAGCAGCCAATAATCCAGGCTGTGATGCTGTTGGCAGACGGAGGGAGCACTCTTGTTTGGGTGGCCCTATATGTGCACGAGCATGCTTGCTCAGGCAACCGATAGACAGACCTGCAGCTCAAAGCTGGCCCCAGACCAGCTAGTTTGGGATGGGAGTTGGGAACAAATTAATCTTTGGGCAGCAAGGCATGAGGCATGACCTTACCACACATACCGAATTAAAAAAAAAATTTAGAGCTTCAAAAGTCCTGCTCTGAGTGCTCTTAACAGCTGGGGGGGGCAGCCTGCCCTGCCCATAATTTACGCCACTGTAATTGATGCATTTACACATAGGGCCAGATATTCAAACTGCGCCATTCTGTGATGTAAGCCCCTGCGCAGCTCAAAAAAGTTGCGCAGGGGTGTAGCCATGGCGATATTCAATGGACTTGCGCTATTGAGCAACTTCTTTGAATATCGCCCCCTGGCCACAGCCACTGTGCATGGCACAGTGGAGCTGCACCACCGCAAGTGGTCAGAGTGGAGCATTCAGATGCGGTGGCGCAAGTTCCATTGCGCCATGTGCAAACCCGCAATATTCAAAAGGTGACATGCAAATGGGAAATGGGGCCATAATTTATGCAAGGTGCACGGGGGGGGGGGCATTTGCATCTAATTATGGCCCTATTTGCATGCCATTAGCATGCGGGTGGGCCAATCCCTGACGACTTGCACCTGGCGCCCTGCCAGGCAGCAGCTGTCAGGGACGACACTCCCTGCAGCCCGATCGTGGGTATAAAGTTAATGTCCCCCCCCCCAGCCCAATTACAGGCATACCGTTCTGTTCCTCCCCCATTAGCTCGATCGCGGGCATACCATTCCGTCCCCAGCAGCCCAATCGTGGGTATCGGACTTCCCCTCACCCCAAAGTCCAGTGTCCCTGGCGGTCCAGTGGACCGCAAGAAGCCCGATCACGGACATAAAGTTATCCCCCCAAAGTCCAATATCCCTGGTGGTCCAGTGGATCGCAAGAAGCCAGATTACGTGCGCCATCCCTACCACCCCAAGTATGTCATCCCTGGTGATCTAGTGGCCCCCCACCCCAACCACCCATGGAGCCCCACTACTCCACTCCCCTCCATCAGCAGGTGGGCGGCAGCACCCCACCCGCCTGCCGCTCTGCTGCCCACCGACTGACAGCTCAGTAGGGCTGCATGCCCATTGGTGCAGAACATGAGCCAATGGGCGTGCAGCCCATACCGTACAAGGCAGTCCAGTTAAGTGAATGAATTAATTTCCCCCAAGATATGTGAATGAGTTAATTCATTCACAAATCTGGACTGCCTTGTACGGTGTGGGCTGCACGCCCATTGACTCATGCTCTGCAGCAATGGGCGGCAGCCCTACCAAGCTGTCAGTCGGCAGGTGGCGGGCGGCAGGTGGGTGGGTGCTGCCACCTGCCAGCTGATGGGGGAGGGGTGGTGTTGTTCCATGGGTGGGTGGGTGGGGTGGGGGCCACTAGATCACCAAGGATGACATACTTAGGGGTAGGAAGGCGACGCGATGGCTTCTGCGGTCCACTGGACCACCAGAGATACTGGACTTTGGGGCGCAACTTTATGCCTGTGATCGGGTTCTCATGGTCCACTGGACCACCAGGGATATTGGACTTTGGGGAGGGAAGTCCGATGCCCGCGATCGGGCTGCTGGGGAACATAACGCTATGCCTGCGATCGGGCTGCTGGGGAAATGGAACGGTATGTCCATGATCGCTAACGTGGGGTGGCCAACTTTATGCCTGTGATCGACTGCAGGAGGGGACATCAACTTTATGCCCACGTCCGGCTGCGGGAGGGGGCTATAACGTTATGCCCGCGATCGGGCTGTGGGGGAGACACTCAGCCCACTATCAGGGCATGGGGGCGCGCCGCCGGGAATGAGTGGAGAGCCACCCACAGGTGGCTGCTGCTGTGTTGCGCCCTACAATGCGGTAGCTCACCTGTGAGTGGCCCTTGACTTGATCCTTTTTTTTTTTGACGTAAAGTTGTGCAGGCGCAGGTAGGGGTTGCACCTGCATAACTCTGCACAGCCCGGCTGAATATCTGGCTGTGCAGTTTATGCATGGTTCCTCCCCCTTTGGTTGCACATGCCTTCATTATCATTGCGCTGTTGCTCAGCATAATTTGGGGGGTGCAGCTGCCTCCTGCTGAATATCGCAGAATGGTACATTTCGGACTTGCGCAGGTGCAACCCTATTGCACATGGCTCAACTCTTTTGAATATCTGGGCCACAGTATTTTCCAATAAAAATTGCTTAAAAACAGACTTAAAATAAAAAAGTGATGATGCAGAGCAGAATAAGACATGATCTACCTCCCATGAGTCTATGCTGCCTTGGATCTTGTAACCCACTGGATGCAAGGTAATCTCCAATCTTTTCTTTGGAAGGAACTACATTAGTTTCCCCACTACTGCTGTCAGACTGATTTGCGTATATTTGCCAGTCTTTTCCCTGCTGCTATTCTTATGTTCTTATGGAGTAGGACTACATCTGCTATTCTCCAGTCCTCTAGGACCACCCCTGTATCTAGTGAGTTATTAAATAAAACTATCAGAGGTGCAGCCCTGTACCTCCCTGAGCTCCTTCAGTATTCTTGGGCATACCCCATTTGGCCCCATAGGTTTGTCGACTCTGAGATTCGCAAGTCCCCTCAGGATTCTTTCCTCTTCAAATGGACTTGTGTCATATTCCTTCCTTCCAGTGGTTCTGCAATCTATATGGGGCCCATCCCGTTCCCCATCCACTGTGAAAACAGAACAGCAGTATTTGTTCAGGTTATCTGCTTTTTCCTGATCACCCTCAGCACAGTCTCCCTCTGCACCCCTCAGCCTTATAATTCCTCCCTTTGCCTTTCTTTTTTCACACATATGCCTAAAAAAGGTCTTATCCTTCTTCGTTACCCCCCACTGGGTATTCGTTACTCAGTTTGTGCCTTAGCACCCCTTACAGCCTTCCCTAATCCTCTCTGTTTTTGTTAGTACTCTCTCTGTTATTGTCCCTCTGTGTCTCCTTGCATCTTCTGAGTACTGCCATTTTTGCTCTTACCCTTGCTGCCACCTCCCCTGAGAACCATACTGGTCTTTTTTATGTTTGCTTGCATGCTTGTGCAAGAAGCATAGTGCCACCATACAAGTTTATGTAGGTGTGGCACCCCTGCTTCCAATTCCCTGAGCGTTTCTGCAAGCACAGCCGCAGCGCAGCAATGAATGTCCCAGCTGTCTATGACAGCAGTTCAGATGCAGTGTCATACAGTTGAAAGCAAACGACCGCTACAATCAGTGGTGGTAACATGCAGGCAATCTGCACACTGCTGTGCTGTCAGCAGTATGCAAACTGCCTTCATGTCACAACCACTAATTGTAGCAGTTGTTGTATAAAAGCACCCCCCCATTTGTTGTGTGCGGTGCCCAATCCCCTCAGCTCATATTCCCCCTCCCAAGCACACTGTATGTTCGATGGGGTGCCATTCGCCGCTCGGCTCCAGTGCCCCCCAATAAAAAAAAACCAAAGTCCAGGTGCCACGCTGGGAGCTCACCCCAGTGTGGCACAAGTCCAGCATCCTCATGTGTTCCCCCTCCACACTGTATGGTCAACAGGGGTGCCCAATCCCCCTTTGGCTCCACTGTTCCCCCAAACTTCCAGGTGCCATGCTGGCAGCCCACCCCAGTGTGGCAAAAGTCCCATGTTGTCTTTGTAGAAAAAAAGAAAAATGGTCCCTTGTTTCCTCTCTTGCCCCCTCCCTTAACCTACGCCCACCCTCTGTGTACCCCACCCCCAGCCCATACTTACCTCTGGAGGCCAACGTGACGATCTTTAGTGGAGTGGGAACACATCTGCACTCTTCAAAGCTGACCGTGAACTGAAGAAATGCCGATAAGCTGTATAATGGCATAAACAGGGTTTTTTTAACTTTGGTGCATATCTTGGTAATTTTTTTGAATTTTTGCACCACATTTTCAACATGGGGTTCTTGGAACCCCACTGCATGAATTCTGTGACTGTCATTTGGTTATTCGGTCCCGAAAGGTGATTTCGCGGTCACTACGCGGAATCACCTTACGGGACCGATTAACAAAACAACAGTGTCACTGTTCATGAGGTGGTCTCTCAAAAAGCCTATATTGCAAATTTGGTGAACAAAATTTCCAAAAATGACTGTGTTACAAGCGTGCGTTGCACAGTTTCCATGCACACTTGCAAATTTGTGAATTTGTAATATTTTCACTGCAAATTTTCAACATTGCCATTTTTTCACACCTCCTTACGAACAGTACAGCTGTCATTTTTCACATCTTGGCCAAAATGTGTTTTCACACTTCCGGCGCAGAATAGCGCAGTCACTGTGGAAATCAGTGTTCAGAACAGATTAAGAAAATCACAGTGACACTGTTCATGAGCTGAGGTTCTAAAATACCTATGTTGAAAATTTGGTTACAGAAGTCCATAAAATGACTGCATTACGAGCGTGCATTGCGCAGTTTCTACGCACCCTTGTAACTTCACAAAATTGGAATATTTTCACTCCAGATTTTCAACATTGCCATTTTTCCACACATCCTTATGAACAGTACAGCTGTCATTTTTCGCATCCTGGCCTAATTTGTTTTCGCACTTCCAGACAAAATAGTGCAGTCACTGTGGGAAATCAGTGTTTGGGACAGATTAAGAAAATCACAGTAACACTGTTAATGAGCGGAGGTCCCAAAATGCCAACATTGAAAATCTAGTGCAAAAAATACCCCAAATAATTGCATTACGGGTGTGCGCTGCGCAGTTTCTATACATGCTCGTGACTACATCATTTTTTTTATATTTTCACTCCAGATTTTCAACATTACCATTTTTTTACACCTCCTCATGAACAGTACAGCTGTTATTTTTCGCATCATGTTTGAAATGTGCTTTCACACCTGTGGCACCAAATGGTGCAGTCACTGTGCAAAATCACCTTTCCGCTAAAAAACTGATAGAGTCACTGTTCATGCGATGGTGTCACAGAAATCCCATGTTGAAAACTTAGAGTAAAAATATGAAGAAATGCCCAGGGCCTTTGGGCTTCTGACCCTAACGCCCTACCCTGTAAGGTCTGACAGGCATCAGGGGTGTAACTTGGGATTGTGAACAGTAATGCTCACGCCATTCCACTCACACCTCCACCCTGCAGCCAGTGACAGGCATCGAGGTGCAGTTTGGACTCTTTGGCCCCAGAATCCACACCATTCTCCTATACTGCACCCATTTCAGTGTATTTCCTTATGGAATGAGGTGAGTATAAAGCCCGAACACCCCAAGGCACACCTCGACACTTGTCACTGTCTGCAGGGTAAGGTGAGGTGAAATGTTATGACTGTTATGGGTGATGACCCAAAGACACACCCCAATGCCTGTCCATCTCTGCAGGGTGGGGGTGGAGTTGGTGTTAGTTCAATACTTCTCTGCCATAACTATACTACATCTGTTTAACTCCTGCACTTCCACTGCTAATGCCAGCAAGCAAACATTTGGCATTGACAAATGCTTGTTTCCTCCTGCTTTTACTCGCCTCTTTTGTGCAGACGTTTGTTGCCTTCACTATTTCATCCCTTAAAGGGACACCGTCAACCTTCTTTGCATCATATTATTTTTAGTTAAAAACCCACATCTTATGACTGCTTACTTCCTCTAAAATTCATTGATGTTGCTGGTTATTTTATCTAACTCCTTGCTTATTGGAACTAAAATGCATGGTACTGTATAGCTATGCCTAGCTTTGTTTTGCATCATATCATTGAACTGTTCTTAGTGCATACTTCCTGAACATTTGAAACACCCTCCAACATTGCAGCCACTCATGATACAACAGTCTCCTCTACTCCCACTGCATATTTAGTGGCTAGACTGTGTTGGGGGTGTTCCTGAGTCTAGGAAAGATGCAGTGGGAGCTGGTAAACAAACGTGTTGATGAGATAACACCAATATGCTGGGCAGTCAGTTTTTCACTTTTTAAAAGAAAAAAGGGATCTGAATCAAGCTACCAGCTGCATCAACTGTCTCTATAGAATGTGAGCAATCATAAAATGTGTTTTTCAAACTAGGTACACTTTGCTGTCTAAGGGGATCGACAGTGTCCCTTTAATCTGGCCCACTGTCTTTCCACCCTATCAGGGTAACCCTCTCCCAATCCAGAGCATCTCCGAGGTATATATCCATTTTTATGTTCACCTTTGTGCTCGTGCAAGGGTGAATATATTGGTACAGTAGTGGATTTTGAGGCATGTGTCACTGTCGGTCGAATGCAGGGCAGTCTGCAAAGGGCTTGACAGTGTCAGACAAATTATAAGCCAGGCTGATCATGGCTCATGACACTCTTCTGGTACATCTGGGTGGGGACTTCTTGTAGTTCAAGGAAAAGAGCTGCCCAAATCAGAGGGGGCTCTTTCCGTTGATTTGCATAATGCTGCCCAGCAGAGCTGATCGGTGTCATGATCAGCCTGCTGTGGTCCTCCCCCGCCAGCGATAAAAACACCCCTTGCACCCTCTGTCAAACATCCCCAATAGGGGCACTCTCAGGACTGGTAGGTATGCATCAGAGTCTGGAAAATCAAGGGAAAGAGTTTCTTACAGTATGCAGATCACGGGGTATTGTCTCCTTATTTTCTAAATTAAGTGCAGTTTTTTAGGCTGCTTTTTTTATTTTGTGGTTCTGGATCAGCTTGTAAAAGGGTGTTGGCATGGAGGCAACACTATGATAGCTGCATGTTGTAAATCTGGACCCAGGCCACTCGCTGTCAGCTTTAAGCAGCTGCAGTCCTGGAGACTGTGCATGCATAGTACTTCCATCTTGTGCCACTTGCTGAGCTGGTACTGTAAGTAAATCAAATCACTGGCTTGATGATCAACATCCCCCACCATACACAATGTTTTTAAGGTTATACAAACACCCTTTCCCTGTGCTGCTCAGTTATATTACTCACAGCCCATCCCTTGCTCACTCCCTTCAATCAGTTCACAAAGATTGCGGGTCATGGTCTGTCTGCCCCTCCTCCCTCACGTACAAAACAAATCCAAGGAGCGTTTGAGCAGAGGAGTGTCCCCCCACCAACCAACCCACCAACCCTTTCTCATGATGCAGACTCCTGATTAGACCCAGCTGCAACCAGTCTTGAAGGTTATAGGTCTGTGAGGTAAATTATCCAGACTATGTTAATTTAGTGCAAAAGTTCAAAGAAAGGGTCTTTTTAAGCTTTAAAAAAATGGTAGTATTTTTTTTCACATGGAGAATCTACTAATCATGATTTATAGGTGACTAAATATGCCGATGCCACTACTAGAGGTAAAGAAAGAAATGTTGGTCCCTGACATCCGACCCCTGAATGTTTGTACTGCTTAAGAGTTGTAGGGAGAGATATGACCTGGAGACATTGCCTAAGGACATCTAACTACAGTGTGAGTTCAACAAAAAATTGCCTAATTTCAGATAGCCATTGGGTTATGTTTTAAAACAGAAGATACACTTATTTGCCACACAATTCTAAATTTAAATTATTTAATCTTAAAAACATTTAAACTGAAATGAAGTTGACAATATATTGTGCCCTTGCTAAAAGTTTGGGCTTGATGTGCACACATTCTTTTATCATCATCATCATCATCATAAGCCACGTTTATTGGAAAAACAGTGAATGACTTTACAAACACTGTGGTGGTCTTTGGTCACACTCTGTATTTTCCCCAACTTTTCGATGGGGTCTTTTTTTTGGACCCCACATAACTGACAATGGAGGTGAAATTGTGCAAAGCCATCCCAAATGATGATTTTGCGGTCGCTGCTTAGAATCACCTTTCAGGTAGGATTTGAAGATTTTCTCCACCCTTGTTGATGAAATGGGGTCATAAGAAGACTATGTTGAAAATCTGGGGTAAAAATGTTTATTTATTTATTTATTTATTTGCTTTTGGTGGCTGGGTAAGTGCACTAGACAGGATTGCCTATTTTCAGGCACAACCCTGGAGATTACAGTTCAGACAAGTTACAAATGATAGAACAGGGAGGAGCTGATACAATGCAGTACATAAAGAGATCAATAACCTTACATGACAGTAGAATTACTTAGCACCAGAGTGATGGCATTCATAGTATAAACATTACGGTACAAAAGAGATAAAAACAGCTAGCAGAGATTAGTAGCATAAGTACATAACAGCAGTGCTGGTGGCATAGGATGAGGATATAGGACAGGGAAGAGGATTTTATTTATTTATTTTTATTTTATTTAGTTTTTGTTTACCGGGTAGGTGCGCTAGCCATAATCATGACTATTTTCAGGCACGACCCGGGAGGATACAAAACAACAAATACAGGGATAACATCCCAAATACAAGTACAATAAACAAAATTATTTCACAAGGTTACAAGTAGGTTGCAAGGAATTAGCTAGAAACAAGGACGTTTTTGGTAACAGTGCAGAAAAATATGGAGCAATACAAGAACAAAATTCAAACACAGTTTGCTTAGAGAGAAACATGATATAATAACATTATCAGCACTAATAAGGGATAGAAAGTTAACATGGGGGGGACTTTAGTAGGTGATAGAAGTAGGTGATTAGGAAAGGGGAGGTAAAGGAGAACAGCAAAGGAGGGGTAAAGGAGAAGTGCTCAGCGTATAGGGGACAGATCAGAAGAAGAGGTAAGACTGGGGTAATGAGGGCTAGGGAGGCTTGAAATAGGAGCATTTGTGAGAAGTTTCAAGATAATTACATAGACCTTTTTTAAAAGATGCATGGGATGTTGATTGTCACAAGGTTAGTGGAAGGGAGTTCCAAAATTTTGGGGCATAGCAGGAGAAAGCAGTAGAACCTTTAGTGGTGCAGTGTCTGGGGAAGAAAACAGGAGCCTGGTCCATGGAACCCAGTCCATAGCTCGGAGTCAGGATTTGGAGAAAGCCTGCTAGGGATTTAGGGATTTGTAGATGAACCGTGTTGTCAATGACAGAGCCGTAAGCACGTAGCCTTAGTTCAGCAGGAGGAAGCCATCCCAGGTCAGTATAGAGGAGGCAGTGGTGTCTCAGCCAATGTGAGGAAGAGGCATAGCGACAGATGTTGTTATATGTAACATCCCATTTCCTAAGGATTGATTTGCATGCGGAAACATATGTTGGAGTCCCCTAGGTAAGTGATGGTAGGAGTATGCCACAGGCAATGGCTAGTCTAGCAGAGGAAGTAAGCATATAGCTGGTTCGGTAGGCTATTCCTAGTTTGGCATGTACCTGTTTGCAGGTTAGATTGATGTGTAAGTCAAAATTTAGTACTGGATCAAGGGTAATACCCAGATATTTAAATGAGGATACTACCCCAACTGCTGATTCATTTAAGGAGGTGACTTTGAATTGAGAATGGGCATGCTTTAGTTTCACAGTTGATCCAAAGAGCATAGCTTGGGTTTTAGACTCGTTTAATACAAGTTTGTGAGTAAATAGCCACTTTTGTATTAGTTGGAAGTCAAGAGAGAGTCGTGTGTTAATGGCATCAAAGCTTTTAGCACTTGCATACAGCACAATGTCGGCAGCATATAGTAGGGAGGTTGACCTGTGGAGGTCAGTGGAGATGTTATTTATAAAAAGAGAGAAAAGTAAGGGCCCAAGGGGCCTTGCAGTACCCCAATATTTATGATGGTTTTGTCTGAGAAGGTAGAATTGTATTTCACAGTTTGAGACCTATCAGCTAGGTAGTTTCCAAACCATCTAACAATGTTAGTTGAGAAACCCAAGGATTCCAGGGTGGTTAGAAGGATGGAGTGATCAACAAGGTCAAACGCCTTAGTCATGTCAATAAAAACTACACCAGTGAGGAGGTCCATAGCCACTTGAGTATCTGATGTGAATTTGAGGCAGGCAGTAGTGGTGCTTTGACCTTTGCAAAAACCATGCTGGACAGCGGTGAGTAGATCATGCTTCTGTAAGAAGTCGATTGTTTGGGCAGCTACCAGCTTCTCAAGAATTTTATTCAGGACAGATAGGATGGTGATGGGCCTATAGTTGGATGGGTCTTTACGATCTCCTTTTTTAAAGACTGGAGTAATTCTAGCTGTTTTCCATATGTCAGGGATGTGGCCCTGGCTCAAGGAGAGCATGAAAATCCTGGCTAGGGGAGCATCGAGAAAAGGGGCTGCAATCTTAAGAAGCCTGGGCTCTAGATTGTCCGAGCCAGCTGCTGTGTAGTCCAAGGTATTGTTTAGCAATCTGAGCACTTCACATTTTGTAATTGCCCTGAAAAAAAAATTGAGGACCATTCGCAATAGGTCGGGTGGATACACTTGGTTGGGCAGGAAAAGAGGAGGTGTAGTTGGTTAAGTCCGAGAATTTATAGTTAAAAAAGTTTGCAATGGTTCTAGGATTGTTACAGTGTGCCCTATCAAGAGACATGTCGTTAGGGGTGGATGTTTGATTAGAACCAAGAAAGAATTTAATGTGTGACCAAACATTTTTGGGGTCACCATAGGAGTTGGTCAGTAGGTCTTTGCAGTATGCACTCTTGGCATTTTTGATGTCCTTTCTGCAGGCATTTCACAGAGCCCTGTAGTTGTTGAGGTCAGAGGCTAGCCATGGGTTTTTATAACGGAGCCAGCTTTTGTCCCTTAGCTTGAGTTTAGCTAGTAGGTCAGCTTTCAACCAAAGGGTTTGCCTATTTTTTACCCTGCAGGTTATGAGTTTGCAGTGCTTATCCTGGAGTTCTTGGAAGTGTTTCAAGAGCAGGTCCAGGGCAGCCTGAGCATCATTGGCTAGGAGAATGGGGGACCAATCAATAGAAGCAGTGTTGTTCAGCAAGACTGAGGGTCAAAGTTTGCATGGTTGCGAAAGGTAATGAAGCGAGGTCCCGTCTGGGTAGGCCCGTCTTTTCCAGAGATACAATACGTTGGAGAGTGATCAGTGATGGCATCTGGCAGTACTCCGGAGGCAATAACATTTTCAGGAGGACTGTTCATTATCCAGTCTAGTAGCATGTTGGATCGACAGGTATTTCTGGTAGGTTCACCAATAATCTGGTGTAGGTTATAACTCTGCAGCTTGGTCATTAATGTTGTTTGGTTACTGCCCAATCAATTGATGTTTAAGCCCCCAAGTATAAGGACCTCATTCCTACTGATAAGACATTTGGTTTGTTCCAATAAGTCATCTAACCCTACTAGTCCATTTGTAGGGGGATTGTAGACACACACGATGTAAAGTTTTTTAGTACCAAGAGTGAGCAGTACGTGAAGTGCCTCACAGTGGCACAGGGCAGACGCCTTAACAACAGAGTCATCTAAGTGATCTCTATAGTAGACAGCTGTTCCACCCCCTCTTTTGGGTGCAGTTCTGTGAAGTCTCAGAATGTTATAGTGGGGAAGGGGGCATAGAGAATCAGGTATGGCAGGTTTTAGCCCCATCTCAGTTAGGCATATAATATCAGGCCTGTATAGGGTGGTCCAAGATTCAAGCTCAGTAAGATTGTGAGCAAGGCTCCTGATGTTATGATGTGCTATGATAAGACCTTTGGCATTGGTGATAGCATCAGGTAGGACAATAGCTGGTCATGGATTTAGCTGAACATCATCTGCGAGCAGGACAGCAAGCAGGAGAAAGTACCATAGTTTGCAGTGCATGAAAGAACCACGGGAATGTAGGTGCAAGTGGTATTTCTTATGTACATGGGCAACTAAGTGATACCAGATGTTATTTAGTAGCATTGGGGTGGAGACAAACCAGGGGGCAGGAAGTATTAGGAGATTAAAGTAGCAGTAATCCTGTGATGCAAAGTAGGGAGGGGTAGCTTTATTTTGGAGAGCCATAGGCATGGACAAGAATAGTAGTGGTAGTGTGATCATAAAAGTCAGTAACATCAAAGGGGTCATTTTAGATAGGGTTATTTTGGGGCTGTGATTAACAGCAGAAGGCCCTATGAGGCAGCAGTCACACTAGGCTAGCAGGAGTAAAGACAGAGAGAAAAACTTGTTAAGGAAGCAGGCACTGCAAGCAGTTTAGGTATTACTGGGATTTTTGCCAGTAAGTATTTTAATCCTGCCAGAAAGGGTGGTATAATAGTAGGAGCTTGGGGGAACATTTTCCACCCCTGAGATTAGATTCAGATCAGGCCAGATTATTAGAGAAGCCAGTGAGAAGAGGGGGAGGACCAAGAGGGTGGAGTTACGGTGTATTTAATGGATGCCTGGGAGGGGGTGGTGAGGCGGGAGAAAAACCCCAGAGTAAAATGCAAGATCAGCTAAGGGCTCAGCCTTGCACTACAGCCAAGAAAAGGTGCTGAAAACACAGTCTATGGTCCAGATAGTCTAAGGAACCAATCGGCAAGGCAACCCACGGCCGGCAGACCAATCAGCGATCAGCGTGGAGGAGCTGCGCCAATCAGAAGAGCCCCAGTGGAGAACAAAGCGAGTGGAAGCGGTATGTACCTGAACTTGTGGTCTGGGCAGGGGGACCAAGCAGGCGGCCAGAAGTAGATCGAAGTCCCGGTGAAGATGGGCGGTGGCCAGCGAGATGGCCGTTCTGCTCCACCTCAGGATGTGTGGCGCTGCTCCAGCGGAGACTGCCTGAAGAAGGAAGGAGACAGAGAATATATCATTAGAGGAGCTGTATCCACAGACAGCAGGGAAATCAGGGGGCCGGGGGTCAGCAGCAGACCGTCAGCAGGAGGTAGAGGTGATCAGTAGTGCAACAGCAATTAAAGCAGTATTTTCCATGAACTAGAGCAAGTAAAGAGGTGTAATACATGAACTAAAGACCTAAAGACATTTACATAGATCTAGGGAGGTGAGATAAGTAAAGAGTGCATGCTTGAAGGCAGGGTGAGGAGCTTCTGAGGAAAAATGGAAGGGAGTTCCAGAATTTGGGATTGTAGACAGAGAAGGCAAATTCATCCATTTTAATGGAGCAATTAGGGACAGTGACCAGAGCTGAAGTCGAGGACCGGAGGAGTCGGAAACAGTCAACTGGGGTGAACATGGCTGCAAGGGAGGTGGGGAGAGAAGAACGAATTATATTGTTGGTCAGGCAGCCTATAGAATATCAACGCCGGGAGGAGGGGGATAACCAGCAGAAGTCAGAGTAAAGTGTGCAGCGGTGTTTAAGCTGATGGACAGACAAGGCAAATCTGCAAATACTGTTATAGGCAACATCCCACGCTGGAAGGACATTTGCCTGTACTTGAGCAAAGACCAGCAGTGCATAACAAAGACCAGGGAGCAGAAGTCCTTGGGTGATGGAGATCCTAACGGCAGGGGTCAGGGAGTGGCAGACACGATAAACCAACCCAATTTTGGCATTCACAGACTTGCATACCACATTGACATGGAGAGAGAAACTGAGACATGGATCCAGAGTGACCACTAAGTATCTGAAGGAGTTGGTAACTTGTACCAGGGAGCCATCCAGACAAGATACCAGAAAAGACGGGTTTAGGGCACTGAGTTTCCTGCAGGACCCGAAGAGCATAGCCTGGATCTTGGCAACATTTAATATAAG
The DNA here is from genome assembly GCA_016271365.2 of Neoceratodus forsteri. Lineage (NCBI taxonomy): Eukaryota > Metazoa > Chordata > Ceratodontiformes > Ceratodontidae > Neoceratodus > Neoceratodus forsteri. The sequence continues at coordinate 1,412,428,130 of CM057459.1, forward strand.
GTGGTGAGATGTGAGCCATGTTTGGATTTATTGCATGTCTGAAGAGAGGTGGAAATTAATGTCAGAGATGGAGCTAGAGGAGGTATAGAGGACCAAGTCATCAGCAAAGAGTAAGGTGTGACAGTGGGTGGGAATGGTAGGTAGATTGTTTATAAAAATATAGAAAAGAGCAGGGACCCAAGGATGGAACCCTGTGGAACACCAGTGGATAGAGGGGCAGGGTGGGAGAGGACTCTAAGGTAGGAGATAGACTGGGTGTGATTGTGCAGGAAGCTGGAGAACCAGGCAATAGTGGACTGGGAGGTACCCAGTGAACCTAGCTGACACAAGAGCAGTGAATGGTTGACCGAGTCAAAAGCCTTTGTTAAGGCAATAAAAACAGTTCCTGTAAGTTGGCCTCTATCATGGTGGTTGAAGTGTCATTAGTGAATTGTGCTAGGGCAGTCGAGGTGCTGTGGCCTGGTCTGAAGCCATGCTCAGCAGGAGATAGCAGGGCATAGTTGACTACAAAGTCTGAGACCTGACGATTATTAAGTTTCTTCAGAAGTTTATTAAGGGTAGACAGGAGTGTTATAGGGCAGTAGTTCATAGGGTTTTTAGGGTCTCCCTTTTTAAAGAGAGGTATAACCCTGGCTTGTTTCCATGAGCAGGGCACAGTGCCAGAGCTAATGGAGAGGTTGAAGAGGTGCAAGATAGGGGTGGCAAGAATAGAGGCACCAAATTTGAGAATTCTAGGTTCCAGACTGTCAGGACCAGCGCTGCCATAAGGAGACATAGTGTTGAGGATCCATAGGACATCAGTTCTAGAGAAAGGGCTGAGAATAAGGGGGTGATGGGGTAGCGGAAGGCCTGTGGAGGGAGGGACAGAAGGAATGGCTGCATTGGAGGTTGTGGAAGGAGGGGAGGTAAAGAGTGAGTTAAAGGCGTTGGCTATGGTGTTGGGTTTGTTACAAGAGACATTGTCAATTAGCATGTCATGAGGGGCTTGAGATACATTGTGACCTAGAATGTGGTTGGTATGTGCCCAGTATGTTTTCAGGTAATAGGCAGAGGCACGGAGAAGACCTCTATAGTAATTGCTTTTGGCGCCGTGGATTGCTTTCTTGCATGAGTTCCTAATGGAGCGATAGGCAACAAAATTAGAAAGAAGAGAGGAGGCTTTCCACCTAGCCCAGAGCTTGTCATGAGATTTAAGCAAGCGGAGAAGGGGTCTGGTCAACTGTTTGGTGGGAAGGCCCCTAACCCTGTGCCTAATGTAAGGAATTTGCTTGGACTGCAGTTAGCGCAATGTGTTGGAGAATATTCCACCACCAGGTCAGTGTTGTCTGTGGTGAAAAGGGGAGACCAGTCAACCTGCTGGAGATTGGATAGAAAAGCCATGGGATCGAAGGCAGAGAAGTCGGTCATGGAGATAATTTTAGGCATGTAGGAAGGCAGCAGGCATCCCAGACACAGGTTACAGGAGAATAGTTGCTAATGGAGTCAGGCAAAACAGTAACTGAGGAGGTCCTCTCTGGCCTATTAGTGAGGACCCAGTTAAGCAGGGTGTGACTAGGGCCACTGCTGGAGTGCCTGGTAGATTCTTTGACAAGCTGAGTTAGATTGGCTTTGGCCATGTTAGTGTTGAGGATAGGGGAGCTTGGGGCAAGCCAATCCTAATTGAAATCACCTAGGCAAAGTACTTCATTATTTTTGGTGGCATGGGGTAGAAATTCCTCGAGTCCCCATTTACTGGATGCAGGAGGAATGTAGGCACATACAGTATGCAGTTTCTTGGTATTACCTAATAGAAACAGGGCATGAAGCACCTTGCAGGACACAAGTGGGGGCAAGATTGAAGGGTCGGGTTTAGGTGGGACTTAGAAAAAAGTGCCAGGCCACCACCCCTTTTGGATGAGGGCTGCTCAACCCGAATCATATTGTAATAGAGGAGGGCACACAGAGAGTCAGGGGGAGAAGGCCTAAGCCAGAATTCTGTTATTAATTTATTTTATTAGAATTTTGGTAACTGGGTAAGACTACTGAGACAATTGCAGTCCCTTTTTTAGGGTTGACTAGGGCATGACAGCATGTATATACAGTGTAATTACAGCAAATTTCAGGTAGAGATTACAGACAAGGATTGCATGTACATAAATAGTGCAAGTTAAGTATGCAAACCTAGGTACAAAGTGATGACAACCTTGTCAGACAAGGCAAGTAAACGTAACTGTACCTATCAAGATATAGCAGCGGAGAGCTAATTATACTTAGGGACATATTTAATGCAAAGGAATGCAAAAAAAATTACACACCATCAACAAACACAACAAGTGACAGGTAAGTAAGTAAGTTAGGAGAAAAAAAGTAATAGAACAGGAAGTTAGTAGGTGCAAGGGTAAAGAGGGAGAGAAGGGAGGGGAGGAGATAAGAAGGAAAAGAAACAAAAAAAATTAATAATAAATATAAAAGGAGGGGGTGAGGAAGCGGCGGGCACTAATGGTTTTCAGGCAACAGAGTTAGAAATGGTGGTCAGGCTTATTTATTTTTATTTATTTCTAAGCTTATGGGTGGCAGCCCAAGCCACCAGGTTGGCATGATTTGCCACAAAGCTTCTGATGTTTTGTTGGGCAATCTTCAGGCCGATAGGTTGGGACCCCCTCAGAAAAACTAGTCTGAAGGGATGGGACCCTAAATGTCGTTGGGCCTGGGTTGGTCTCAATATCACCTGAAAGTGATAACGAGAGGGTCATAATCCATGTAGCCATGACCAGGAAGGCAATGGTGTTCCTGGCTCAAGTAGTACGCTTGGATCAGACAAGGTACCTGCAGAGGCAGAAGCACAGTTTAGGGTATGGATACGAGGTGGTGACAGGGAGATGCTTTGGAAGCGGTAGCAAGTTGGAGAAAGAAAAGTCTGTTAGGTTGGTTACAGGGCCAAGGGGAATGATAAGTTGAGGGGTAAAGCAGTCCAGTGTGATAATACAGCAGATAGGGATCAGGAGGTCTAGGAAATAGGGGATGGCTGCATGATGAACTGAGAGATCAGGTAAGATGGGAAGGGTCAAAGGAGAGAGAGAGAGAGCGAGGGGGGGGAGAGACTGCTGAAGGGCAGGGAACTGAGAATAGCAGTGGAGGTCAAATCTCACAGAGATTGATCCCACACCCTAACTACAGGGATTACTCAGTAATATCAGTGGGCAGGCAAAGATGTATTTAATAAAAGCAGGAGGTGGGGGAGGAGAACCCCCAAGAAGCAGAGAGCCGTGGCACAGGAAAAGCAGCTAACGTTTTTTAAACAAGCAGTTCAGGAAAAAGGTGCCACAAATCAAATGGGCTCCTCAGCGAACACAGCACTGCACCTTCACCGAGACCGGAACCCTTACCTGACGTGGGCTTTTTCGGCGGTGACTGATGCAAGGGCTGGGGAGAGCTGGAGGAGTCAGCCCTCAGACCCTGAAATGAAGAACAAAAAGAAACACAGGGGATTAGTAAATAGAGACAGGGTGGGACAGTAGGGAGGGGAAGGGTTACAGAGAGAGAGAGAGAGAGAATTAGATAATTGGGTAGCAATTAGGGACAGCCACAGAGTTTTACAGTAATCTTGAATTAATTCTGGCAAGAATAAATTATTTAAACAGGCAGTAGTACAGTGGCTAACTGGCGGTACATTAAACCATAAGATTATATATTAAACAAAATTAAAGATGCAGTAAGAAAGAAAAAAAAAACAAGCAGCAGACAGCTGGAGCACAGGAAAAGCAACTGAAGTTTTTTAAACAAGCAGCTCAGGAAAAGGCGTCAAGAATCAAATGGGCTCCTCAGTGAAAAGAGCACTGTGGCTTCATTGAGACCGCGACCCATACGTGATGTGAGCTTTTTCGGTGGTGACTAATGCAAGGGCTGGGGAGAGCTGGAGAAGACAGCCCTCAGACCCTGACGTGGGCTTTTTTGGTAGTGACTGATTCAAGGGTTGGGGAGAGCTGGAGAAGTCAGCCCTCAGACCCTGACGTGGGCTTTTTTTGGTAGTGACTGATTCAAGGGCTGGGGAGAGCTGGAGAAATCAGCCCTCAGACATTTTTCAGCAGCAACAAAGTTCTGAGTGTGTGTTAAAATTTGGGTTCCATGTGATAACGGTGAAAAAAGGTTTTGAGCTTACATTGAAATGTTTCAACACAAGCTTGTAACTTTGGCAATTTTTTATATTTTGACCCCAAATTTTCAACATAGTCATTTTTTCACACCACCTCATGAATGTGACAGCTGTCATTTTTCAAATCCTGGCCATATTGTGTTTTCACACTTCTGCAAAATTACATTTTGGCAACTATTTTATAAACGACACCTGTCATGTTCAGAAGAAGTGGTCATAGAAAGACCCTGATGTTCAACATATCACTTGCGGTACCCCACCTCCTGAACATGACAGGTGTCATTTCTCAGATCCCCTCTGAAACTTGTTTTCACAGTTGCACCACAAAATCATCTTTTGGACGAGATTTAAAAAAATTTCACCTGTCTTGATCATAATGTCAGGCTGTTAAAAAAGACTGTTGGAAATATGGGCCAAAAATGTATTTATTTATTTGCAAAATGTTTCATCAGGAAAGACAACATGAGCCGTGAAACAGCTAGTTTCTGGAAGCGTCCTGGGGGAGGAAGGTTACAAGAGATGGGAGAACAAATAAACATAATACAAAAAGAGTCCTGTACAGGAACAATACTGTTACATAACAGTGTAGTAGACTTATAGAACAATATAACACAAACCTTCGGCCGAGGTAATCAAAACCAACTGCAGCAGAACTTACATAGTAACTCTGCTGAGGTAAACCAAACCAACAGCAGAAAAGCTTACATAGTAACACCCAAGAGCCGTATATTCTGGAGGCCAGTGGGTGGATAACACATTTAAAGTGCAGAGGTAGTAGGCTGAGTACAGGATATGTAAGTGCTAGTGTACACCCAAAGGAAGGCAGTTATAAGAGAAATGGGGAGGTTCAGGGGGTGAGAGAATGGGCGGGGGGGTGGAAGGAGGGAGAGGGGAAAGAGACAGCCAAGACCTATTCTCCCTCAGGATGCTGAGAACCCTGCAAGGAGGACAGGTCCTGATAGATAAAGAGGAGAGAAGGGAGGACAAGGAGGAGGATTTGAGGGCAGCTGGTGTTATGAGGGTAGCTGGTGACGGGGGGGATAGGTTCGATTAGGGACTTGAAAGGATTGGGGGTGACAGAGGGAGGATAGGTTCGATTAGGGACTTGAAAGGATTGGGGGTGACAGAGGGAGGATAGGTTCGATTAGGGACTTGAAAGGATTAGGGGTGACAGAGGGAGGATAGGTTCGATTAGGGGCCTGAAAGGATTGGGGGTGACAGAGGAGGATAGGTTCGATTAGGGACTTGAAAGGATTGGGGGGTGACAGAGGGAGGATAGGTTCGATTAGGGACCTGAAAGGATTGGGGGGTGACAGAGGGAGGATAGGTTCGATTAGGGACTTGAAAGGATTAGGGGGTGACAGAGGGAGGATAGGTTCGATTAGGGGCCTGAAAGGATTGGGGGGGTGACAGAGGGAGGATAGGTTCGATTAGGGCCTGAAAGGATTGGGGGTGACAGAGGGAGGATAGGTTCGATTAGGGGCCTGAAAGGATTAGAGGGCGGTGGATGACAAAGGGGGAGGACAAGTTCAAATCTAGGAGGGCTGGGAAGAGGGACAGGGACTAGAGGGTAGAGCACAAGGGTAGGGGTTGAAAGGGGGGAGAAGGCGAGTATTGTTAGGGTAAGATAGAGGTTATGTATGTAGAGATAGGAGGGTAATGCACAATAATGGGAAGGATTGTGAAGAGAAACTAGAAGCAGGTATAGTTAGTGAAATTGAAGCTTGCTTAGGGTTGTGGAGAGAGAAGATAGGGTTGAGACTGGGAGAATAGAGAGTGGGGGGATGAAGGGGGAGAAGAGAAGAGAGACAGCAATGGTCTATACCCCTTCAGGATGCTGATAACCCTGCAAGGGAGACAGAAACAGGTAGATGAGGAAAGACAGGGGTAGGGGTAGAGAGAAGGGGGTAAGGGGAGGATTGGGGGGCAGGTGAACAGAAGAGGAGGCTATGTTTGATTTGAGAGCAGGAGGGATAGGGATAGAGGGTAGAAGTGCAAGGGTAGGGGTTGAGGGGGCAGAAACAAGGCAGTATGAGAATATAGCAGTTTTGGGGGATAAGAGGGTAATGCGTAAGAGAGGGATGGGCTGAGGAGGTGCTAGAAGCAAGTGCAGTTAGGGGAACAGAAGTTGTGAAGGGCTAAGGAGAGGGAAGAGGGGTTCAAGGAAAGTTTGATAGGAGGTGGAAGTGAGTTCCATAGTTTTGGGAAGCGATAGGAAAATGCTTTCTGGCCTATGGAGGTGGAATAATGAGGAATAGCAAGAGTATGAGAGTCAGTGGATCTTAAAGGGAGGGAGGAGGGAGACAGGGCAGAAAGTGAGGAGATGAGGTAAGAGGGGAGAGTCCCAAACCAGTATTTAGAGGTAAACTTAGCACAGTGAGCGAGGCGCCTGCACTCCAAGTAAGGGAGAGCTAGAAAGTGGTACAAGGAGCAGTGATGTGGGGGGTCAAGAGCAAAGTGACAGAAGGCATTGAAGAGGGTATCCAACCTGGTAAGGGAAGACTTGGGAGCGGCACTGTAGACTATATCACATAGTCAAAAATAGGGAGTATCATTTTCTGAACAAGATCACGCCTAACCGGTAGTGGTAGAGAACTACAGTTCCTGTAAAGGGTGCAGAGCTTGGGGTGCAGTCTTTTCAGGATGGCATCAATATGTTCAGAAAAGTTAAGGTGTTGGTCAAACCAGACACCCAGGTATCTACTGTAAAAGAGGTTGCATTCTCTAGTGTTGTCCCAGCAAGGGTGCGGAAAGAGGGGAGGGAGGGAGGGCAGCCTAGAGAGTCTCTGCCTAGTGCCAAAGGTCATGGAGACTGTCTTCTTGGCATTAAGGAAGAGTTGATGTGAACTTAGCCAGCGTTGAACATTATTGAAGTCAAGCTGTAGTCTCGTGATCACATCGGAGGGTGAGTGGCGGAGGGGAACAGGACCGTGTCATCAGCATACAGTAGTAGTTATCTAAAAGTTTCCTGCCTTGAGGTACCTCAAGGTATCACTGACTCAGTGTCAGTCTCAGTGGCACCTCAGTGTGACACTGATGTACCACTGAGGTAATTTGCATTGACTTTTATGTGATTCTACCTCATTCTTCCTCAGTATACCCAGGTATGCCTCAGTACTGGGAAACTTTTCTATCATGACCACGGCACATGTGGATAAAGGATGAGCAGCATACTGATGGTAGATCATTTAGGAAAATTGAGAATAAAAGTGAGACAAGTACTGGGCCTTGAGGCACACCAGTAGAGACTGGTAATGAAGAAGACTTAGAGTCAGCAATTTTAACAGATTGAGTTCTACCTACCAGGGAGCCCATTGAAAATTAGATATTGCCTTTCAACTGGCCTGTCATGGGTACATGCGTCTAAAAATGTGTAAAAGCAGGACACCACTGAAAATTAGATATTGCAACTCACCACGTCTATCCTGGGTAAATATATATATATAGTAAAAATCTGTTCAAGCAAGACCCAGTACAACAGCAATGCAAGTGGTGAACATTTGGCATTGACAAATGCTTTTTTTTTTGTTTGTTTTTTATCTGCCTTCCTGAATTCCAGGATCCTTGCCTTGTGTGGTTTACCTCTGCTGCCATCCAAATATTAAACCACACTGTCCGGTGATCTCTGGTCCTCCAGGTGGCATCCCACCCTGACATCCACAACCTTATCCCTGTTCGTAAGCACCATCTCCAAGGTACAGGAGGGGGATATTTTTCAGAAGAAAAGGTGCTAAAGAACAAGGGGATGTGCTATGAAGCTGGAGAGGGGTAGATTCATGAGAGATGTGAGGAAGTACTTCACAGAAAGAGTGATGGATTCCAGGAATAGTCTTCCAACGGAGGTGGTGGGGGCCAAAACAATGGAGAGGTTCAAGAATGTATAGGATAAGCACAAGGGAATCATAGTGGAAAGGAAAGTGGGAAGGAGAAAGAGCTGAGGTAATAGTGTAGGTAGGGAGAAATGGGCAGACTGGATGGGCCAAGTGATCCTTATCTGCTGTCAAATTTTATGTTCCTCCAGTGTTGCTCCATCATGAGTGGGTTCCTTAGGTAGTTTCCTCAGAAACACCCCTTGCAGGGAGTCAGGATGACCCTGCTTCTGGACAAGGTCACTGCTGGGAGGCTTCAATCAAGATTTGGTAGACTGAAGTCCCACATTTACAGTACCTCCCCCTTATCTGCCATCTTGCTAATGGCTTCTCTGGTTTCCTTGTCTAGATCTGCCCCCTGTGCTGGAGGTCTGTAAATCACCCCAATGTGAATGGAGGTTCTGGTTGCTGTCTCCAGAGTGACACACACACACACATGTAATACAGAGGGCTAAAGCAGATCACCACAAGGAACTGCTCGATAAAAGCTGGGGTGACTGAAAAAGGTTCTGGGGAAACATAAAGAAAAAAGAAACCCACAGCTGCTCCACATTAACAGCTCTACTACCACGGACTCACGCCTCATCGCAGAATCCTTTGACTCTGACTTCACAGATCTAAGCACAATACTCCCTCCTGACTACCTACACCCCACCCAGTACCTGTCACCCTACCTTCCACCTCAAGAGAGTTACTATAAAGGAGGCAGCATTCTACATAAAAAAAGTGCTCAGGAAGGCCAAAATGGGTAGGGATGGAGTAGACATGAAGCTGGTGTCTCAAACTCTTGACGTGCTCATCAAGCCTATTGCAAAAATATTCAACAAATCCCTGACCCTGGAACAATTCCCGGTTACCTGGAAGCAAGCGCTGTTCAGTCCTGTCCACAAGAGCGGGGACAGGACCAATGTGTCCAATTACAGGCCAATCTCAATCCTCTCCCCCCATCCAAGGCCCTTGAAAAGATTGTGGTGGACCAACTAACAGACCAAATCAGCAAATACCAACTGCAATGCCCCAACCATCACGGGTTCAGGCAGGGGCATAGTACCACGACTGCCCTTGTAGAGTTCACTGACTACACTCACAAAGCTATGTATGAAGGCCAACTAGTAGGGGCAGTGTTCATAGACCTAAGAAAAGCCTTCGACACCGTCAACCACAGCCTCTTACTGGCCCAACTGCAAAGCCTGGGAGTGGCCGCCAATGCAACACTCTGGTTCCAAGGCTACTTGTCCCTCAGGTCACAACGGATAAAAATAGGACAAATAGTGTCTGACCCCAGGGAAGTCACACTGGGGGTCCCCCAAGGATCCATCTTGGGACCACTGCTCTTCAGCCTGTTCTTAAATAATCTCCCTCAAGCCTGTGATGCCAAGATAATCTTATATGCGGATGACAATGTCATCCTCAACAGCCACTCTCAAACTGAGCCACTCCAAGCAGCACTTCAGCACTCCTTCAGTGAAATAGAAGTCTGGTTCTGTGAGCACAAACTTCTGCTCAAATACAAAAAAAAAACAAGACCATGCTCATATCCAGCCCTCAGCTCAAGAAAAGGTTCCCCACCATTAACATCACCAACAATGTACTCGCCCCCTCGGAACAGGTACACTCCTTCAAATACCTTGGAGTCACCCTGGACAACACTTTATACTATGCTCAATATGTTGACCAGGTGGTCAAGACAGTCAACACCAAGCTTGGTGTGCTTTACAGGCACAGAAAACACCTTACTATGGCAGCCATCCACCTGTCAGTCACAAGCTCCATCCTCTCCACCATTGACTATGGCCTGGTTGTTTACAGTGCAGCATCAGACCCTGTGCTTAAGTGGGTGCACATAGCTCTCAACAAGGCCTGCAGGCTCATCCTGAATGGTGATCGAATGACCCACACCCTGCTCCCTCTATGAAGAGACACACCTGCTGTCTCTTGGGTGCAGGACTAAATTCCTCACATGCCTCCTAGGCAAAAAAAACATTACTGGGGAAAGCCCCACTGTGCATAGCAGGCATCTTCTCCCTCCCAGGCTCAGAATACATAACCAGAAACAGAACACAGGGGACCCCCATTGTGCCATTCCAACACACAGCTCTCGGACAGCACACCTTCACCTACAGAGCCACTCTGTGGCTTAATGAGGTACCCAAATCTATTTGGATCTTCACTACCCTGTCTAGCTTCAAATCAGACCTTAAGCACTACCTGACCTCCAGCTCTGTATGCACCTGATTCTCCAACAGCTGATAGACTCTGGATGACAAGGCCTGACTCTGCTAACAGCAACTATTGTCAGCACAAGACAGGAGCCACCCTCCCACATGTTCCTTGACAGTTTCTCTGAATCACTCTAAGGGGATGCTCCTGTACACCCCCGCTCCCCGTCTCCACGCTAGGATGGGTCTCTGCTTCCCTGGCCTCAGCCCTGCTTCCTTGACCACTTTTAGTAGAGGCCCCCCTCCTCCACTACTAAAATCAAGTCCTTACTGACCCTCTGCCCAACCGAACCTAACTTCTAGTGCCTCTGCACCTTACCTGCACTTGTAATCAACTAAAGTTGATATCCATATGCTGCATAGTGTTTTAAATAGCTAAGAAACTCTGTAACCTTTTCCTGATTGTTGTGCTATTCAGTGTCTCAAATGTCCTAAAACTCTGTAACCTTCTTGATTGAATATCTATACTCTGTTCACATGACATGGAACATTTGTAAAAGAGCCTTGGCGCAAAGGTTATTTTCCAAATACCAAATAAATAAAAATAAAATAAAACAGTACCTTCAGCCCCTCCTTACCCCCTTGCATTTCCATTGTCTTGATATCTTCCGTGGCATATAACACAACCCCATCCTTTCCTCCCCTCCTTATCCTTTCTGAACTGCATGTATCCTGGTACAGCCATGTCCCAGTCATGGTTTCATGTGCACCATGACTCAGTGATTGCCAGTATACCCAGGTCTGCCTCTGCCATGATAGTTTATTTCCAAAACATTTTGCATTTTCACGCATGGCTTTCCACATCTTTCTCCCATCCTACTTGCAACCCCCCCCCCTTTCCTTTGGCCCTGACTCATTTTCCCCTCTTGTATTACTATGTTTGTGCCTTGCCCCTCTGTTTCCAGTGCCCCCTCTTTTGCCTTGAACCTGTTCCTTGGGGGAGTTTCTCCCCTCAGGCTCTCCTTCCCTCTTGGTTTATTTTGTGTGTGTGGGAGGGGGATAGCATATGTCTCCCTCTGTTCTTCCACCACCACCTCAGCTAGTTTAAATGTTCATCAAACTAACATTCAAATCATCCACTGAGGACTACAGTTCCTCTCCTAGATGGATGCAGGCCATCACTTTTGTAAAGGCACACATCCTCCCAGGTTGGTCCCAGACCCCAATATAGCTAAACCCCTCTGCTCTGCACCATTCCTTCAACCTTGAGTGGAAGCTTCTGATGCAGAGTTCCCAGTCCTCCCCCTGGCCATATACAGGTAGTAACTCAGTAAAGGCCACCATGCATGCTGCCACTTTTAGGCCCCTCCCCAGAGCCTTGAACTCCTCCTGAACAATCACAACTGTGTCCCGTGCTAGGTCATTGGTCCCCAGGTGGACAATGACATCCAGCTCCTGCCCCTGCCTTGCTGCCCTAGCAATCTATAAGCTCCACTGACTATCCCTTCGAGCCATGGCACCAGATAAGCACCTTATGTCCCTCTCCACACCCCTCCCTGTTCCCAACTCTATCCCCCCAATGATCAAGTCCCACACCAGAGGCTGCTGCTTTTTCTTCTGCTGAGGTCCTCTGTCAACCACCTTGGGTTCCCCACTCCCCTTCAGAGGACCCCCACATCCTTCTCTGTCACTACTCTGGTTATGAATGATGTTTACCTCCATATTAAAATCTGCATGTCCCACAGACAATGCCTGCTGTCTAGGTGGTTTATGCTCCAAGACTTGCACTGTCAGTTTTGTGTCTTGCCCTTTGGTTTTTAATCTGTACTGTGTGCCTTTAAAAATGCAGCCACCCTCAGAAGGGAGGGGCTGTACTGTAGATCTTCCCATACATCAACAATTGGTTCCTGAAGGCCCTATCAAGGGAGGCTACTATTTACACACTGCTCTGTACCAGACAACAATTTGAGCAGTTGGTAATTCTGGTGAATTTATTATTTATTTAGCTTTTGTTGACCGGGTAAGTGCACTAGACAAATCCTGCCTATTTTCAGGCACGACCCGGGGGAGGGGGATACAGATGAATGCCAACTGACCTTGAACCAGATTAAGCTGTTGGTGGTATTTTTAATGAATGAGGGAAATTTGGCCAGGACACCAGGGAAATTCCCCTACTCTTTTCGATAAGTGCCATGGGATCTTTAACATCCACCTGAACTACCACCAATCCAGGCAGATGGGACCTCGGTTTAACGTCTCATCCAAAAGACAGCACCTCAGAAGTGCAGCACCCCTCTCATGCTGCACTACAGTGTCAGTACTGGGATATTAACCCAAGTGCCAGATGTGGGAACTGAACCCACAGCCCTCTGATCTCCCGGCCTCAGAGGCGAGTGTGCTACCTACTGAGCCACTGACACTGAATGATCCAAAGTCGATTTTTACTTATATCAACATATCCAGTACATAGAAGCAGTTCTGGACATGGGTTAGGTCAGTTTTCCTTCCCTTGTGCTGTGCTATGTCGATGGTTGCCCAGTCTCAGGTGGTTCCTTCCAGCGACTATGTCTCGACTGGATGCTGCTTACGACTGATCAGCCTCATGGCTGCTGCCATTCTTACTGTTCGCTGGTGTGTCTGCTTATGAGGATTCCACAATGGTTCCTCCATGCTCAGTGGGATCAGCATTCCGATGAGCTGGTGTGTCTCACAGAAGTGACCCCTCCACTCTGTCATTCCCTATTCTGGTGGTTGGACCGCTCTAGCCCCAAGATGGGATTCACCTTTCTCTATCCATGTCCTCTTCTAGTGATGATGACTAATGCCTTGGATTCTGGATGGGGTTCCCTTCTGGGCCTCTTCCTGACTCAGGATCAATGATCCCCCTTGGATACATTTCTGCACAGCAACACTCTGGGGATGAAGGCTGTTCTGCTTGGCCTACAGGCCTTCACCACCCTCCTTCTGGGTCATCAGCTGTTGACCCATATGGACAACATCTCTGTGATGTACTACATAAACCAACAAGGTGGTGTCCACTGTTATCCTCTCTGCAGAGAGACAATAAGAGTCTGCCACTGACCTGTGGAACACAATATGTTCTTGATGGCTGTCTTCCTGCTTGGTACCCCAACACCCTTGTGGATCATCTCAACTGATCCGAGGTACTCTGGCACAAATAGGAGTTATTGGGCTTAATCATGGATGACCTCTTCCTAAAGTGGGGTTGCCCAGACATAGACATTTTTGTGTCTCCATACAACACAAAACTGCTGCATTTCTGCTTGCTCACTTCATGGCCTGTAGTTTTTTGGATGTATTGTCCTCTTGTAAAGGGTGGTTCATGTACACCTTTCCCCTATTCCCTCTCATACAGAGGATTCTGGTCAAGTTAAGGGCCGAGTTGGCCACCCTGATTCTGGTGGCTCTGTACTGACCCAGATAAATCTGGTTCCTTCTGCTTCAACAATTGGCAGTGGAACACCCTGTCTCACTCTCTCTATGAGAGGGACTTCTTTTGCAGGATCAGGGTGCTCTGGTACATCCATATCTTTGATCTCTGCACTTCCATGCCTGGCTACTGAGGACGTACAGCTCTCTCGCTTAGGGGTTTCCCTGATGGTTGCAACTGTTCTACTGGTGACTCCGAAGCCATCTACTTAGTATACCTACTCACAAAAATTGGGAATCATTTTACAGTATGGTGTGCTGCCCATCAGCTGGACCCCTTTACGTGTCCAGTCAGTCTGGTAATAGACTGCCTCCTGTCTCTTATGGACTCTGGCCTCAGGTACTCAGGTAGTTAAGGAGCAATTGTCCATGGTGTTGGCTTTTAGGCCCCTACCAGAAAAATGGTGGCCCAGTTAAAGATTTCTCACAGGCTCCTCAGAGGTATTAGCACCCCCCATCCCCCGATCTGGTTATAGTATGGAACTTTAATTTGGTCCTGGAGACCCATACTTTGCCTACCTTCATGTCTGCTGCTACTTGTGAGTTCCGCTTCCTCTCTTGGGAGACACTGTTCCTAGTGGCTATGATGTCTGCTCATCACATTTCTGAACTGCAGACACTGTTTGCAGAGCCTCCTTTACTTATTTTCCACAAGGATATTGTTACCTTGTGAACCAGTCCTCATTTTCTGCCAAAGGTCTTTTCTAAATCAAACTATTGACCTTCCGGTTTATTTCTTGACTCCCATGAATAGTGAGGAACATCATCCACATACGCTTGGCATCTATTGGCCATTGCATTGGTACCTAGATTGTACTAAAGATTGCAGAAAATCCTCTCAGATATTTGTAGCTTTCACCCCCAGAATGGCAGGCTCCCCTCTTTCATAGCAGGCCCTTTCCAAATGGTTGGCCTACTGCATTTCTTTTTGTTACCAGAAGCATGGTAAGCAGTTTCATGGTCTTGTCTGTGCTCACTCCACCCATGGGGTGGCTACTTCCATGGCTTGTTTCCGCAGAGTGTCCACTGTTGACATATGTGCTGCTGCCACCTGGAGAACTGTCCATACATTTACTAAACATTACAGTCTGGAGATCGTCTCTCGTGTACATGCCAGATTTGGTCTTACTGTCCTGCAAGGCCTCCTTACTCAGGGTCCATAGATCCTTTCTTCCTCCCTTGGTGCTTTGGTACTGCTTACAAATCATTCATATAGCTCAATGGATGGCAGTATTCTTGAAGAAGATAGAATAGCTGAATAGTTGCCGTAACAATAGAACTTAAAGAGAATCTCCTCCACTGAACCACCACTCTCCATTCTTCCCCCCTTTTCAGGCAACAGATGGTTATCCTGCTTGCTCTTGCATGCTAGTTATCCTCTAATGCCTGAATTAGGCATATGTATTCGGGTTTCATATCCTGTCCTGTGAGCCTGGTTTGGTCTAAATTGTATCAGTCCCTGCTGGTCCAATGCTGCTCCGAGTTTGTCTCTAGCAGAGAACTGAGGTATGACAGGGCCACCCACATTACATAGGCAGTGAACATCAACATGGGCAGCACCAGCTAGCAAAACTTTCTGGGTGGTCCTGATGCTGACGGCTTAGTTCCATGATGTGGCTCAATGGAGGCGATTCTCTCAAAGATCTACTGTTACAGTAAGTAACTATTCTTTCTGATATCCTAACAATAATATCTTCAGATTAGTTCAAATATAAATTTTAGTGAATCCTTGTTCCAGCATTAGTATAAAAGGTGACCAGGTTTCTGTAATTCTCAGCTTTGGGGTTAGAGCATTCCAATTTTTCTAGATAAATAATAACTAGGCACCATGCTACAAAAGTGATTATTTATGATGCATATTTTAAGGCCTGTATTCCTATTAGAAACTCCCTTTAAAATCTGCAGATAAAATGTTATTGCCTGTCTTACTGGGATAGAGATACATCTAGTCTAGGAGGAAGTATAGTGCAGTGGTTTAAGGCTCTGAGCTGCAAACCTGGAGACCTGGGTTTGAATCCCACAGCCCCCACTTGCATACTGTGTGATACTGAGCAAGTCACTTAACTTCCTTGTGCTCCCAGGTTGCACCTGTAAACAAGCTTTCAGCTTAGTGTGTGTCTCTCCTGGTAAAACAAAGGTAAAAAATAAACAAAAGTTGGGTTTCATTAGATTACTTGGGTATGTATTTGCTTCAGGTGTTGCAGCTCTATTAACAAAAAGTAAAGCAAAAAGAGAATGTTTACTGCAGTCCACTCTGCTGTACTTCTGACTCTGATATGTGTTTGGTAAGGATAACATGGTTCTTCAAGAAGGGAATGGAGGCTACTGGTACGGCTGGCATTATGTGCACCACAGACACCACATGCTTAGCAAGATGGCATGGGGGCCTCTTTCATGAGGCGCGGTGGAGCTGGTGCAGATCGGGGGTGCTGTCATGTTCACTTTAATATGTTTTGGATTACTTGTTTGCAGCACTGCCGTCGCTCCTGTTTAGATTTGCTGGGATTACTGGGTGAGATGCAGTTTGTCATACTTATTATACAATAATTGTTTTGTGTCTACCTATGATATGTTTGTTGGACTTCACAGTTCATCTGGTTATTACTGTTTATCTACAAATCTGTTATGATCATCTTTTCATCTGCCTACAAGTTTTTATTATGCTATGGTTAAAGTTATAATGGCTGCCAGTAGCAGTCCACAGCAGCTACCTGGGAGGCATACTGTGACTGTCAGTGCTGACTGGAACATTAAGCTGAGAAGGCTGGCTTATAGATTTGAGACTTTGTATTTGTATATGGGACTGTTTCAAGCATTGGTTGCATTTATGGCTCCTAACAATGTCAGACTACAGTATAGGGGCCCACCTGGGAAATCAATAGGGGAGGGCCCCAGGTGACATACTCAGATCAGTATTCCACTGAGCTTTATATACTAACTCTGTGTTTGCATCTTATGTTTACTTGCAGTTCCCAAACTACGCTCATTTAATTGAAAAAATAGATGATAAATGTAAACATTTTCTCAGCGATTAAAAGGTGGCCAGGTACCAAACAGATGGGGGCCCACCTGGAAATTTCCAGGTATTCTGGTGGGCCAGTGTGACTCTGTCTCCTAATTCATTTTTTTATTTCTCTGGACCATCAAACATGTATTGTATGTCTTAAACATATTTTCAAAATGTTCCATCTTCTGTATGATGATTGTGAAAATAAATAAAAATTGTTTAAAAAAAAAATGTTTCTGTGGACTATCATTGAGTGTGCTATCCCCTCCAGAGGTGATGAACAGAAACGTGCTATGTTTGTTTTCTGGACTGAGTAATTGTGGTGATGGGATATACCTGTTGTATTGCTATTTCTCAGAATGTATGCATTGATATGTATTTGTATTTGTTATAAAAGGCAATAAAATATAAGTTAAAGAAAGGAAGAGTGGAGGGAGTAAGGTGCCAGGATGGGGATGAGGCGAGGGAGGAGCAGTAGGAGGTGAGGCTAGCCAGCCTGTATTTAGCAAGGAAACAGGAGCAGTGGATGAGACATCTGGCTTCAAGGGAGGGGAAAAGAGAGAGGAGGTTAATATAGGGCCTTTTCCATGTTGAGGGGAGGAAGGATTGACACCAATACCTGAAGCAAGGGTTAGAGCTGGGGTCCTTTAAGTCCTTCTCTCCCTCCTTTCTGGGGAGGGCTTGGGTTCTTGAGTTTTGATTTTCTAGGTGCCTCCCTCTTGGGAGAGTCATTGAGTGTGCAAGGACACTCCTGGGCTCAGGGTCAACTGAGTGTGTGGGTCACAACATGTATACATATTCATTATAGACAGAATTGGATGGGAGTTAATATAACCAAATTATATAGTTGGGTTTCATTCCTTGTACTGGGATTTAAACATAATTACATCAGGCTATCCAAATCCTCAAACTATTAAATATAAAACTGTTCTGGTTGGTAAAAGGAAATGCTTTGCCATGATAGTCAGCAGAACAGTGACAGTCCATGGTCTATTTACTGGGTCAGTCCATGGTGTATTTACTGGGTCAGACGAAGCATCTTCTTCAGAGACTCTGGTATCTCTGGTGGCAGTGGATGACGGAGCCTAAAATACATCTTAACCGAATCATAGATGAACCACTGCAGGGCAGTCATGGTACTAATCATGCTACTACAACAAGATCCCTTCCATGCTCCTCTAAATCCAAGTTTCTTCAGGACTGCCAAAGTAGAGCTGCCTTCTCCCTTGTTCAACAGAGACACCACAGAGTCTTCAGAGTGTGAGACAACTGCACAGAAAACACAATTTATCCAGTCACAAATGCAACCACCAGCTGTTCAGGCTTGACACACTTGCTGTGGGGCTTGGGTGCCACATATTTGTACAGAACCTCAACAGTACACTCAAAGCAAGCAAATGTTGTCATTGTGTAGGGCATCTGTCTTAACCATAGAGAGACAACACCTGTGCAAAATGCTCGAATTGGTAACACTTTATTTTAAGTGTCCTTAACTACACTGTAACTGCTGTATAACTATACTGTAACTGCACTATAACTACTGTGTAGTTACATGTATCTACTATGTAGTTGTTAAGTAGTTTCCCATTTGAGTGAAGTGTAGTTACACAATTTGCATACACATGCAACTACTATTGTCTCCCTTTTGGCAAAAATCCGTTCATTCTGACAAGAGTAACTACACATTTAATAGCTGTTGCAAAGTGCAACAGAAAATTTATTGTGCAGCTACCACTGTATCTCTTCTGGCATTATGTAATTTATTTTTACAAGGCCAACTACACATGTAATGGCTATTGCAAATTGTAACAGCAAATCTATAGTATAACTACCATGTTACTACTTAGTATTGGCATTATTAAATCTGTTCTTAGAAGTGTAACTACATATGAATACAGGTCATATACACTGTTTCAACAGTCTATGTCTATCTGACATTTATTTAAAAGGTAGTCACTCAGAAAAACTTTAAAGTGTAATCAGATTGGTAACTAAAATATGATTACAATGCAACTTCAGTCTGCTACAGTTAAATGCACTGACTGGCAATTCTTTAGATGATGATTCATGTCTGTATTCCAGTTTTTCATGAACTTACAGGATAATAAACATGCAGTCAGTGGCGGGCCCAGTGGCATGGAGAGCTGAGGCATAATGCCTTACCTTCTACCATGCCAGCAACCTGGGTCATTGGGGGTCTGTCGGGGAGGGAGAAGATTGAACTTCCAGAGGACAGCTCTCTTTCCCCAGGGGAGGGTGGGAGTGGTGACTGGCACTTGCCTGTCCCCTAGTGGTGGCTGGGGATTGGAACATTGAGTGCCGAAAATGTAGGGGGTGGAGGTGGAGCAGACGTACGGTGGGCTGCGTATGTAAGCGTGCACAGCTCGGTCACTGGTGTCATTGCATGCTGTCATGGTCACACTCGGGTGGGGGACAGAAAAACGAAGGAAACAGCTGGCCAGTAGGGTGACATTGGTCCACCGCAGGCTCCACAGCTGGCCAGCGGGAGACCTCCAAAGCTGCATGAGGTGAGTCCCAGCAGATGCCAGGGTGGTGGAACTGGGGGGACTGGTGGATAGGGACTGATTGGCAGGGGGGAGCATAAAGAAAAAATAAATAAACATGCTGTCTAATATTATGACTTGATATATAACTGTACACAAACATATTTCATTTGCATAACTACCAATTGACACTGTAACAATATTGTAGCTAAGAAACAATGGTACTGTTTTCACAGTTAATGCCTAGGTAACATGTATTTGCAAGTCCACACACTTACATTCAACAAATATCAGTACCGTAGCTGTGATGTAAGTTCTCATTCAGAAATCTGTCCTTCACGAACTTACTGCTTACTAAACATGCTGTCTAATATTGGACCCTATTCACATAGGTGGCAGGGAATACATCAAATGTGCATACCCAGGCTGATAATCAACAGCAGCTATCCAGTCAGACAATGGTCTGACCACCAGCAGACTGGATCCTGCACTTTGTGTAGAGTGGGGAATTGTGGGATATGGCTGGTCCTCCCAGTACTGCAGTTTTCCAGTAAGGGAACCTACTGGTCTGCTGTGTTCACTGTCATGCTTCTAGCTCTCATGGTATAGTCAGAGGGTTGAGGTAGCTTAGTGTGAAGGTGGGTGCCATGGCCTCCAGCCTGTTCAGATTCTGGGAAGGGCATGTAATGGCTATGGAAGGGTCCTTGCTTGTTTATCTGACGCCACCCACCACCACTTTTTTTTTTTTGTCTTTAGTAATCGGGTAGGGCCCACTAGGCACAAGTGCCTGTTTT
This sequence comes from Neoceratodus forsteri, assembly GCA_016271365.2. Classification (NCBI taxonomy): domain Eukaryota; kingdom Metazoa; phylum Chordata; order Ceratodontiformes; family Ceratodontidae; genus Neoceratodus; species Neoceratodus forsteri. Next base: position 1,412,448,045 of record CM057459.1, read on the forward strand.
TAGGTGCAGCCTGGGAGCACTGGGCAGTTAAGTGACTTGCTCAGAGTCACACAGTATGCAAGTGGAGGGTGTGAGAATCAAACTCAGGCATGGTCTGCTGGATGTATCAAGCTCGTTCACACCTCGTTCCTCTAACCTCTAGGCTATACTGCCAGTCCACACAGCAGATCATGGATAAAGCATGGCATATAGCCATGCCCCACCCCCAGCCACCCACCTGGGCTGTAGCAGAACAGTGGTGTGGGTGTAGAAGCTGCACCCACCGGGTATGTTCCTTTTGCGTGTACCCAGTGCACCATTGATGCATAGGCCCTTATGTGAATAGGGTCCAATATTAGATTGCACGTTTAATAAGCAGTAAGTTCATGAGGGACTGATTTCTGAATGAGAACTTACTTCACAGCTACAGTACTGACATCAGGTAAATGTAAGTGTGCACACTTACAAATACATGTTACCTAGGCCCAGAGGAGTAACAAGGCTTAAAAAAAGTGTACGCACCAAAAATCTAAACTGTAGACAAATTTTTGTTTTGTTGGTGCATTCTGGTGCATTTTGGGGGTCATCTGAAAAGCCCCCTTCCCAGAGTCCCCATAGTCTAGTATGTTGCCTAAGCCACCTTCCCCATACAGTAGATAGCCCAGCCACCTGCTCCAGTTCATGGCCCTTAGCCCTCCCCAAGCCCAACAAGTTTCACTCTAGCTCCCCTCCCTAGAATCCTTAACCCTTCCACAGCACAGCAAGTTGCATCCTACCCTCCTATCTAGAGTCTCCATTCCTCCCTGCAGCCCAGCATGTTACTCTTTCTTCCAGTTAAGCAAGCTGCTTCCTAGCCCACCTCTCCATATTTCCTGGCCCTCTCCCAGGCCACTATGTTGCCCTTTCCCCCTGCCCACCCAGCAAACTGTATCCAACTTCCAAGTCCAACTCAGTCCAGCAAGGTGCTGCATTTTGACAACAAACAATGTACAGTAAAACCCAGTGTTGCTTAACCTGCAAGATGTAATCACAGATACTTTCAGTAACATGATTTATTAATGGGAATATAAACAGCAGAAAATCTTTGCCGTGTCATACACAGTAAATAAAACCCTGTTTTGCTCAGACTTAGCTGTGCTAAGCAGTCCTCTTGGGGGCAAACAGAAAATACAAAACTCTATGTTTTATGGATGTTTTAACTGGTCATATGATGCTTGAAAATGTCACTGAGACCTGCATACAGTAGCAGCAACCCTGAAAAACAGCAGAGATGCTGCAAAAACAGTACCTCTGAAGTTTGAAGTCAGTACCTTAAAGAACACTAAGCCAGTCACCCTCTCACACTACTGCCAGTAATTTCCAAAAATAACTAGAACCTAGTCAGAACTTAAGTATAATTACAATCATTTTATTATTCACTTGACCAATAACAACATTTACAAGAGCCCTAGGGCTGGATATTCAAAGCAGCTGCACATGGCGCAACAGAGTTGCGCTGGCACAACCCCGCATTGCACTCCAGTGGGATACTGGAAAAGGCTACCAGGCGCAGTGCAAATCCTGATGTGCCGGGGAGCAAAGTAAGTGTATGCAGTGCAGATGCAGGGGGCATGCCCATGCATATGTGGCACATCCCAGTATTCAGCCCGGGATGTGCAGAGCATATGCTGGCGCAACCCTGCATTGCGCCGCAAAGGGGGGCTCAAAGTTGGGCCCATGAAACGTGGAAACAAATCCTGGCCACCCACAGGTGGGCTGTTGTATTGCAGGGTGCAACACAGCTGCCAGCCATGGGTGGCCACCCGCCCACCCAGACCACCATCCACAAGCACCCATGGCTCCCTGGTAGTCTAGTGGTACCTCCTCCCCTCCCGATTCTACCTGCGGTCATCCTATGTGGTGACCTTGTATGTATATCATGTCTGAATTACGTGACGCTTGTATTTATGTATATATTGTTTATTAACTATTTATGTATGTATGTTGTGCAAGTCTACATGTCACAGGACCTCCTTGTGAATGAGCTTGCTCAATGGAGTTTTCCTGAAATAAACTTGAACTTGAACTTGATACCCCAGTCATGGTAACAGTATAAGAATGCAGTCCCTGGTAGTCTAGTGGAACCCCCCTCCCTCCTGAGTCCCCGATCGTGGTCACTGTATAATATTTAATTCCCTGGTAGTCTAGTGGTACCCCCACCCGTTGCTGCGATCACGGTAAATCTCCATACAATAAGACCCTGGTGATCCAGTGGCACCCCCACCCTCCCACCCACACAGAACCCCTGCCCACCCTCCCCCCCCACCCCGTCGTTGGCGGGTGGCTGAAACCTGCTCATATGCCAGGCTGCCTGGCCGCCGACGATAGGTACAGAGAGTTGAAGCCCATTGGTCCAGTGTGGCCCAATGGGCTTGCAGGGCATACTGTACTAGACAGTCCCAACTATGTGAATGACTTATCAATCATGAATTAACTACACAGCTCTGTGTCCGAATTTTATTTAAAAAAGTGACACTGCCAGAAGCATTGTGTATCTGATAATTATATTCAGCCAATGCTTCCTCCCTTCCCAACAAACCCCAGGATCATCAGTCACAGGGCCACCAACTAGCAGGTCACCTAAGTGCAGCAGAGTGCAGTGGGAAAGTCCCCAATATAATGCCACCCATCCCCAGAGTCAGGCCCAGAACAATTGTACCGTCGTCACTCCCTGCCGTACTGGGGGACAACAACAACCCTACTCTACAGTGTGGGAAGAGAATTCACTTTTCAGCTCAGCTGTTCGTCCATGGGTCCCTGTCCCACTCCAAGTCCCAGTCCCAGTCCCAGTCCCAACCATTTCCGGCCAGTCGGCCAAATCTCAAGCAGAAGCTGGCTGAGGCAGCTGCAACAGGTGTCGAGTGGCAGTGGGCTAAGGCAAGTAGTTTAAATTAGTTTAGCTGCTGAGAGAAACTGCAGCTAAACTAATTTAAACTACTTGCTGTCTTACTCTTAGCCCACTGTCACTTGACGATGGCCTCCTCTTGAGTAGACCTGTGACACCAGTCCCGCCAAACAATTTCAACACCTGCTGAGTGCTGACCTCCTGTCTTCAGATTATTTCTGCTGTCTGAGCTTTTATCGGTCTCTTCTTGACTTTTTGTGGTGCGTTCCTTTTTAGCTGCTGTAGTGCAGGACTCTTGCTGGTGGTTGTGGTGTGGCTCAAACGGAGGGGTGGATTTGGTAGGACAGCAGGACAGGCAGCTGCTACAGCACGAGAGTCTCTCTGGTGGTTGTGGTGCGGCTCAAATGGAAGGACAGACTTGGTAGGGCAGCAACCCTAGCACCTCTGATTCTTTCCACCAGTCACAGCTCTTGAGTGTGAGTGATAGCAGGAACATCAGAGGAACTGGTTGGGGGAGCCTGGAAACATGTGGACAGTAACTATCCAATCCACAGCTGCTGCTGGAGAAATGAGAGAGACGACCACAGATGGTTATTCTGCAGCATCAGCAGTACCAAGCTGACATTGAATCCTGTATTTTTTTTGTTCGAAGTTTGAACTAATCAGAATAAAAAAAATCACTAATCAAAATAAAACATTTTTCATTGTGGTCATATTTTTCTATACGCACGTACGTACGGGAAGTATGCATGGTTACGCCACTGCCTAGGCATTAACTGTGAAAACATAGAGAACAGTGGCTGGACAATCATGCAGAACCAGTGTGTTTTGCCACAGAGGCAAGGCAATTTTATTTATAAGGCGCCCAATCCTGGAGGCTCTGGGCACCGAATAGAAATAATCAACATACAGCGGTAATTAAAACATGAAATAAAACCTCATTAAAATCATATCAAAATTATTGTATAGCAGCATTAAAAGGTTTCAAGAGGTCAATCTTCAAGGGACTGGCCAGAACTTAAGATGGCATCAACAGTCAAAAGCCAGGCTGAAGAGGTTGGCCTTTGACCTCCCCTTAAACACCTCAATCAAGGGAGCCATCCAAACTGCAGATGGAAGTGAGTTCCACAGGGTCAACCCAGAGACATTGAAGGCACAGTCTCCCTAGGTCCTGAGTCGAACCCTGGGAACTTCCAGGAGGCCCCTCAAGGAGAAGGGGAGAGAGCGAGCAAAGGACACTGGTGTTAGGAGCTCTGACAGGTAGCCAGGGCCCAGCCCATAAAGGGCCTTAAAGGTGAGAAGACCCACCTTGAAAAGGACCTGGTTCCTGACTGGCAGACAGTGCGTAGTCACGTGACTAGACTTCGTAAGGCCCTGTCAACAACCAGGCCGCTGCATTCTGCACCAGCTGCAGTCTGCGAAGGGTCCCTCCCATTACTCCAAATTACAGAGCATTGCAGTAGTTGAGCCTAGAAGTCACAAAGGCATGCACCAGTGTCGGCAGGTCCTCGGGCGGAATGAGGGGCTTAATCCAGGCAATGTTCCGCAAGTGGTAAAAACCACTGCTGACTACAGATGACATCTGTTCTTCAAAGGTCAATCTGCTATCAAGGATCACACCTAGATTTCGCTACCTTGGAGATGTCACCAATGGAGCAGATCCCAGAACAAGTCCAGAGTCTGCCCCTGGTGGCAACCCATCATGCCCGTGACCAGGCTCCATCACCAACACCTCTGTCTTAGCTGGGTCGAGTCTTAGCCAGCTAGAAGCCATCCAGCCATTGACTTTAGCCAGACAGTTGTTAAGCATGTTGACAGCTCCTGATGTTCTGGGTGCAAAAGACAAATACAGTTGGGTGTCATGTGCATAGCAGTGAAACTCCACACTGTATTGTCAAACGATCTCACCCAGGGGCAGCATATACACTACAAACAGCATCAGCAACAAGATCGAGCCCTGTGGTACTCCACAGAACAGAGGCATTGGGGAGGAGGAGAAATTCCCCATCACCACTTGCTGCACCCTGTCAGAGAGACAGGACTCAAACCATCTGACAGCAGTACCAGCGAGTCCACAAAGCTCACAGAGCAGATCAAGAAGCACAATGTGATCCACAGTGTCAAAAGCTGAGGAGAGACTGAGGAGCATAAGAACTGACTTGTCTCCTCTATCTCTAGCCCTGAGCAGATCCTTATGCACTCCCATTAGAGCAGTTTGAGTGCTGTGTCTGGCCCAAAAATCTGACTGGAAGGGCTCATAGATGTCTGAGGACACCAGGTGATCCTCAAGCTGTTGTGTCACCAATGTTTGTTTGTTTGAATTTTGATGTCCGGGTGAGCCCACTGGGACTGACAAGTCCCTTTTTCAAGGGCGACCCAGGGAACAAAGTCATTCACGTAATATATGAGAAATAACAATTTACAAGCGGTGAAAAAAGTAACAAGTATGATAATACCATTGTGATCATCTAGTGATAACAAGGAATAAAACAGTGCAAAAGCAGATTCCAAGACATTACATATTTGGGTGAGGATGCATGACTAACAATTAGGTCTAACAGCTATATACAGAATATACATACAGTATAGTACAATATATAATATAGTATAATACAATATATTACGTAGTTAATTTGTGGCGAAGAGGAGAAAAGGCAAAGTCAGGGGAGAGGGAAGGGTGGTGGGGATAGAGCAAAAAGTAGAGACATGGGCAAAGAGAAGGAGAGGGTGAGGGGATGGGAGTAGACACATATAGAACAGGTGAGGATTTAGATACAGTTACAAATGGGGGAGGAAAGAAGATCTCTTTGAGGTACCTCTTGAATAAGGGAAGAGACAGGTATGAGAGAAGATTATGAGGGAGGTTATTCCATTTCTGCAAAGCTGCTGTGGAAAAGGATCTCCTACCAATGGCTAGTTGGGTTTTGGGAATGGTTAATATAGGGAGATGGGAGGATCTGAGGGTCCATGGAGAGGATTTCAATGTAAGGATATTGGAGAGGATGGGAGGCGAAGGAAGGTGGATGAGTTTGAAAATAGTGTATAGCACAGGGAAGTCTATTTTTGGCCTCAAAGACTGGCCATCCTATGATATTGAGCACATCACAGTGGTGGGCCTGCACAAGTGCCTTGGCAACAAAACAAGTGACTCTATGATAGGCCTGTCTGAGTTTAGCCAGAGAAGAGGACTTGGCTGAGTGCATTATAGGGGCCCCAAAGAATAGGCTGGGGAGAAGGGCAGCCGATGCAGTAGTCTTCCTAGCTTGAGGTGTGAGGTGGGGGGCAGTGCAATATAGTCGGCCTAACATTTGATTAGTTGTCTTGATAACAGTAGTTACATGCGCCTCAAGGGACAGGTGTGCATCAGGAGTCATGCCCAGATATTTGAAGGAGACCACCCCTTCTGTAGGCACGCCAGAAGAGGTATGTACTATCAAGGGAGATTGGAAGGTAACATGGTAGGAGGTATGATGGAACAAGAAGGATTTAGTTTTCTTCACATTCAATACCAGTAGGTTTTCCTTGAACCCGATTTCTAGCAGCTGAAAGTCTTGTTCCAGTTCAGACCTAATGGTGGAGACATCTCTGTCAGATCTATATAGAATGGCATTGTCTGCACAGAGTTGAACTGTTGCCCCCCCCCCCCCCCCCCCCCACAGTTCAGCGGCAGCTTATTGATGAAAATGGAAAATAACAGTGGCCCAAGCCTTAAGCCCTGGGGAACCCCGTCTGAGATGGGAGATATGGAGGAATAGGCAGCAACCCATTTGGCACACTGTGTTCGATTAGTTAAATAGCGAGAGATCCATGAGAGAGTTGAGATCAAGGCCAAGGCGTTGGAGCTTTGAGATTAGGAGAGAGTGGTTCACTAGATCAAAGGCCTTCATGAGGTCAATGAATATGACCCCCTGTAGCCCATCCTGGATCCATGGCATGAAATATGTCTGAGGGGACTCTCAAGAGAGCTGACTCAGTCCAATGTGCCTTCCGAAAGCCATGCTGATTGATGGTGAGGGCATTGTTAATTTCTAGGAAGGAGTATAGCTGATTGTATAGGATTTGTTCCTGGATTTTAGCAATTGGGCATAATATGGATATTGGTCTGTAGTTTTCTCTGAGGTTTGTCAGGTCACTTTTGTGCACTGGGACGATGATTGCAGTCTTCCGTTTATCAGGGACAGATTGGGTGCAGAAAGATCTATTGATCAATTGTGCGATCAGGTGACCTAATTCAGGTGCCCCAGTCTTATGGAATTTGGGTGGTAGGGAGTCAAATCCAGGAGAGCTATCTGGGTTTAGATCCATTAGAAGCTTAAACACTTTTTTCCACGAGGTCAGTTTTATATGGAAGAGGGAGTGGGGGGCATCAGGGTGGAATTCTTGCGGGGCAGGGTGGGTAGCAGGTAGACCAGTCTTATACACATCAAGGTCAGTGAAGAAGTGATTTATTCCTGTGGCTATCTCTGAGGAAGAGGTTAATAAGCAGCCTCTCAAGATCATATTCTGAGGGTTGATTCGCTCTCTGCCCTTGAGAAGAGCATTTACCTGAGACCAAGAGCTTTTGGGGTTTGAGAGGTGCATTTCTTGCAAGGATTTAAGGTAGTCGCACTTAGATCTGTTGGTGCTGGCTTTGCATGAGTTTCACTGTTGGCAATAGGATTGTTAGTCTGAGTGGAGTCCAGTTCTTTTAAAAGTATTCCAGATCTTGTCACGGGAATGCATTTGCTGCCATAGCTCCTAGGAGAGCTGGGGAGAGTGGAGTCCTTTGGCTTTTTGTAGTTTGAATGGGGGATAGATGTCGAGGGTGTTGATGAGGTATTCCAGTGCCTGATTTATGTCTGGAAGAGTGGTAATGGGGGTCCGATCAGCAGAAGCAAGGCTTTGCCGGAAAGCTGTGACATTAAAGTTGTTCCGATCTCTAGATCTGATGATTTTGGGGGTGGGGGGAGGGGCTGGTTATTCTTTCAGACACAAAAAGTGGGGGAGCAATCACTTAGTGCATCAGTAAGGATTCCCGTGGCCTAGATGTAGAACTTGTTATTTGTAACCATCCAGTCCAAGAAGCTGTGTTTGCCCGATTTTTTGTTAAGTCTGGTAGGTTGGTCAATTGATTGTTCTAGCTTGGCAACAGACAGAGCTGCTTGGTATTGAGACCTATGGCGTCCTGCTCAATCTAGATTGAAATAACCACAGAGTATGGTATCTCTGAGGGGGTGGGTGTCAAGACTTGAGAATAGTGCAATGAAGGAGGAAGAGGCTAATTCAGGGGGCAGATAGACACATCCTATAGCTAGATGCTTAACTTAGCCAAAGATGACTGTGATGAATAACTGTTCAATGTTAGGGTTAATACTGGTGACAAGGTGCTTTCGGACAGCCAATCCATCCCTTGTGTATAACAGGACGCCCCCTCCTCTCTTGTTGGGTCTGTCGCATCTGTAGGAGGAAAACCCAGGGAGAGCAATTTTGTGGAATTGGATAGTTGACATTAACCATGACTCTGTGATGCATAGGGTATCCAGCTTTTAATGCTTGGTCCAAGCTTCAAGTTCAGCCATTTTATGCCTGACACTTTGTATATTTATGTGGGCTATTTTAAGCCCTTTTATGTCAGAACAGGTTGGGCAAGAAGTTAGGAGGTTGGGTGTTGTTCTCGTTGTAGGACCAGGGTTTAGTTCAATGTCACCTCAAAGAAGGAATAGACACATATAGGACCTGATAAAGGGTGGGCTGAGGAATGGAGTTTTATGAAACCTCTTGGCACGTGATACAGACACAATAGCTTTTTCCCACTGGGTATATACAAGGAGTCCATGGTGGGGGGAAGACAACTTAGATGTGTGAGGCAGACAGTAGAGGGGTGGTGGTAGGGCGACATCAAAGGTTAGTTAGGAACATAGGAAAGTGATGACAGAAAAGGACCTCCAGGTCCACCTAGTCTGCCCATTTGCCTAGTATCTCCTAGGCCTTCCCCAGATTCCCCCTCCTTTCAACAGCCCTCTATGTCTGTCTCAAGCCCTCTTGAACCCCCCACTGAATTCTTGCCCACCACGTCCCTAGGCAGCCCATTCTAAGTGTCCACCACCTTCTCGGTAAAGAAGTTCTTCCTGATTTTGCCCATAAACCTACCCCCCTCGAGTTGGGGATTATGACCCCTTCTTCTGGGACACCTCTTTTCTGTAGGCACTTTGTTGATCCCTTTTAGGTACTTGAAGGTCTCTATCATGTCCCCTCTCTCCCTCCTCAGCTCCAAAGAGTACATGTCAAGGGCTCCCAGTCTCTCCTCATACAGCAAGTGACTGAGCCCCTTCACCATCTTGGTTGCCCTCCTTTGTACCCGCTCCACCCTCTCCACATCCTTTTTTCAGTTAGGCCTTCAGAACTGGACTCCATATTCCAGATGAGGCCTGAGTGGCCAGCTGGGTGTACAGGGGAATCAGGACCTCTTTTTTCCTGCTGGTGATCTGCGTTACAATACAACCCAACAGTCTGCTGGCTTTTGCCACTGCCCTGCTGCACTGCCCAGCCACCTTCAAGTCTTGAAAGATGATGATGCCCAGGTCCCTCTCCTCCATGGTAACTGCTAGCAGCTTGTCCCCCAATCTGTATTCCGTTCCCCCATTCGTTCTGCCCAGGTGCATGATTTTGCATTTCACCACGTTTAGCAATAATTTCCACTTCCTGGCCCACTCCTCTAGTTTTCCTAGGTCCCTCTGCATCCTCCCAGCTCCATCCTGTATGTCCACTCTATTGCAGATTTTTACATCATCTGTAAACAGGCTCAATCTACCCTCCAGTCCAAGGCAACTTCATTCCCTAGGAGACAACCCAGGAAGGAGGAAAAAATGAGGAGACCTTTAGTTAGGTAGAGTGACATTATGATGGCTAAAGGTGGTATTGTAGAGTGTTGCAGGAGAGCAATCAGCAGGGTGTTAAGGCCAGTTGGGTGCTCCAGTGAACAGTAAAGGAAAAATGTATAGATGGGCAAGGTATTAACAAGCAAACATGTGACATTTGCTAGGGTAGTAGACTGGGATTAAAATGATTAAACCCACGAATGCAAGTACTGAAACTGGGAGCGTAGCAGTGCCACCAAATGGCAGTAAAGTATAACATGCAGACAGAAAAGTAGGGAGATGGAAGAACACAGTTGATTCTAATCATGTATGCATGAGGAATTCAGGTAGCTATATAAGTGAAGCCGAGAAAGGGTGGGAGTGGTGAGGGGAAGGCGGGCAGACTCAAGAAGTAGCAGCAGTGAGTGCAGGCTGAGATGGGTAATTGCCCTGCCTCAGGAGTCCGTCTCCACTTGCTCTGTAGCTGTTTAAGTCAGAGCAGGATTTGAAGTTCTTTCGGGGGCATTTGCTCTGTGGTTGTTTAAGCCAGAGCAGGATTCAAATTTGTTTAGAGGGAGCCCGTGGTTTCAAACCCAGGAAGGCAGGATTTGAAATTCTTTAGTGGGCACCAGTGGTTTCAAAACTGGGAAGCTGGTTTGAATGGTCATCATTCATGCTAATAACACAACTGGTGTCCCAGGAAATGAAAAAAATCTGCATCATTACAGAAAAAAAAAAAGCAGTGCTGCACTAAGGATTCCTTGAATTAAAGAGAATTTAGCAGCTGGCACGATACTATCTATTTTTACTATTTTAATCTGGTGAACTTTAGGTGAGACTGAATTAAAGGAATTTATAATAATTTGAAAAGAGAAACTAGCTCAGGTGCTCCAGGCGAATACAGTGGCGACCAGTCAAAGTCAAAAAGGCACCAGAATTCAAACAATGCAAGTCTGGTGGGGTGCTGTCTTCTAGTGGAAGATTCAGAGGCATACCTCGAATGGTGAGTTGAGAACAAGGAGCAGCTCCTGTGGCCACAGCTGCAAGTTAGAATTGCCCGGGGGGGGGCGAGGCGCCAACTGGAGTGGCGAGCTGAGGGCCAGGAGCAACTCCTGTGGCAATAGCCGTGAGTTGGAATTGCCCAGGGGGGGCGGGGTGCCAACTGGAGTGGCGGGTTGAGGGCTGGGATTTGTCCAGGGTTGTTTCAACAACCTTGCTCAAAAATGGCAAGTTGGAGATTGGATGGTAATTTGCTAGGACGTCTGGGTCAAGGGAGGGTTTCTTCAGGAGGTGCTTCACCAGTGCTTCTTCCAGAGTAACTAGGAGGACCCCCTCTGCCATCAAACACCTGGAAATCCTGGTGAACACCGGGTCCAACGGCATTGGCACATCCCATTAAGAAATACATTGGTGCTGGGTCCAGTTCACAAAAGGTGTGCTTCAGCTCTAAGATCACCTTAGTCACTTCAGACACCTCCACTGGCCTAAACTCCTCCCAGGCAGACTGAGTGCCTCTGAAACTCCCAACCCGACTACGGCGAGGCAAGAGCCTCCCTAGTGGAATCCTCAACTGAATGGCTGCCACTCTGTCAGAGAAAAACAGAGCAAACTCTTCACGTAATGCCTGAAGACAGGCAGTATGTAAAAGCCTATCCATTATCTGAAACAGCTGAGATGGTCTGTTTCTCCCTGCAGGAATTTCCCTTGACAGGAATTCTGCCTTCTTATGGGAAATTGCCTCCTGGTACTCAGCATAGTGAGACTGTAGGGCCAGCCTGTCAGCCTCCACCTGGGTCTTCTGCCAGCAATGCTTCAACTTCTGACCCCTGATGAGACAGAGGGGTTCTGCTTCCCTGTGACCTCAAGAGTGAAGCTCGAGAGGTCCAAGGGAATCAGAACCCCGAGGTGGCAGAACACACTGGTTTTGCAAAGAGTTGCCTGTCCACTATTTTTTTATAGTGTATGGTGTCCCCAATATCAATTTTTATGTAGTTTTAGCAGTCTTTTTAAATTTTTGAAGTAGAAGAAAACTTTGCCATATGGGTCTTCTTCCGAGAGTTACATCTGGTTGCTAGGATGAGTGGTGTGGTTGTTAGGGACCAGGTGTCCTTACATTTGTGTTGCATTCTCCCACTGGCTGAAAATCGGGTTAGGAGGGATTTTTAAGAAAAACACAATGGCAGCTGTATTTCTCGCTTAGCGAGCATACGGGGGCGAAGCAAGTGTTTCCTGTAAGTAGATATAAATATCTGTTTGATCCTGCATTTATTTATTCTTTCATAGGACAGTACAGCTGGTTGATCCTGCATCTGTGGGATTATGCGACTGTCTGTTCCTTCTGTTGCCACCTCCTCTGATCTTGTTGATCCTGTGGTTTCTGTTGGTGTGGCTCATGCGCTCCTGAAATCAGCTTGAATGCTGTTGTACCACAGAAGTTTTGACCAGCATTCCAGTACCTTTGAGCCGTGGTACAACAGCATTTTAGTTAATATAAAAATCGAGGTAGAAGAATGTTCTACCATATACTATAATACTATTATTTCTTAGCCACGATATTGTTGCAACATCAATTAATAATTATGCAAATTAAGTATTTTTGTGTACAGTTATATGTCAGTTCACAGTACTAGACTGCATGTTTATTAACCTGTAAGTTCATGAAAAACTACAGCAGTTTTTTTCTCCTCACTGTGGTATTGCCCTGCCAGTGTCCTTCTATAGCCTAGACTCTGCTGCTCTGATCTCTTGTACATAGTACTGAATTGTTTTTGTTTTGTTACCCATTGTATGCCTGCCAATTGTATAATTTCCTAGTGTACTATGTTAGCCAGCAATTGTGTTTGTTACCACTGTCTGTATCTCTGTACTTCTCTGATGTGGAGCCTTTGTAATGGAGTCTCTTACTCAAAGGTTTTAATTCCGATATGTTCAATAAATAAATAAATAAACTGGAATGCAGACATGGGACATCATCTGAAGAGTTGCCAGTCAGTGCATTTAACTGTAGCAGGCTAGAGTTACATTGTAATAATAATAATAATAAACCACAGACTGTCAAAACAGTGCACAAGAAATGCATTCATATGTAGTTACACAGTAAGAACAAATTTAATAATGCTAAAAGTAGTAACATAGTAGGTACACAAGAGATTTGCTGTTACAATTTGCAATAGCTATAACATGTATAGTTGTCCTTTGTAAGAACAAGTTACATAATGCCAGAAGAGATGCAATAGTAGTTGCACAACAGATTTTTCTGTTACAATTTGCAACAGCTATTAAATGTGTAATTACACTTGTTAGAATTAAATTATTTTTGCCAAAAGGGAGAAAGTATTAGTTGCACGGGTATTCAAATTGTGTAACTACACTTCACTCAAATGTGAAACTAGTTAACAACTACATAGTAGTTACATGTAACTGTACAGTTGTTACAGTGCAGTTATGGTGTAGCTACTTCATGCAAATTATGTGTAAGTACACAACACACAAAAGTAAAAGTAGTTAACTACATAGTAGTTACATGTAACTGCACAGTAGTTACAGTGCAGTTACAGTATAGTTATACAGTAGTTACAGTGTAGTTAAGGACACTTAAAGTGTTATCCCCAAATTCCTTCTTCAGCTTACATTTTTGGAGCAACCTCTCCAAGTATGTTAGCATAACCAGGCTAAGTCTGAATATGGATCCTCGTAGAGCCTGTTGGAGCCAGGGCAATATCAGAGATTAACTCTGCACTTGTAGATGTGGCCAAGTATAAAGATGTACACCACACATGTATTTTCCTCTCCCAGCATGTTGCTGTACAGAACCTTGAATGAAGACTTCATAGAAACCAAAGCTGCACAAACACTGCATGGGGAATCCAGTGAAAGTTGGAGTTCATCCTTTCACAACGCCATGAACACCATCTTCTCTGATTGTAATAGAGAAAACATTAAAAATGTTCTTGCACTTATTGGAGTTCACCTGTAGGTGGCATTTCACCAAGTTCAAGTGCAGAACAGCAGTGTGTGTAATACAACAACTCAGGATACCACCAAAGCCACACAATGCATACTATTTCATAGACCCATATCCACAGCTGACCTGTTCTTCCACAGTTGTTGCAGTGAAGCACTGCCATTCTGCATGGTGGAGATGGCAGCGGGCTCCTTCCTCGCAGTTGTCTGCCATGCATGAGCTGAAAATGGGCATGCTGAAAAGGCTGGTACAAGCCAGATCGGCTATGGATGAGTGCATCCAGACTACAGGGGGCCCTTAAGCTGGCTGCTCCATGTCACTGCTGGCTCACAAAGTTCATAACATAGTTCTCAGACCCCATCCCTGGGTATGGTTTGTGCTAGGATGACATAGCACATGTGGATGTGAGAGTAGACACAGATCGAGGGGAGATCATTTTAAAAAGTGGTAAAGATGATGGGGCCCGGAACAAAGTCCTGGGGGACACCAGAGCTAATGGGAAGAAGGTAGGCTAAAGCATTGCCAATCTGGACTGACAGCTGCTTGTCAGAAATGTAAGTAAGTGTGGGACCACCCTATCACCAGGTCAGACAGCCCTACCTCCTTAGCTTATCCAGTAGAATGGAATGGGCCACTATGTTGAAGGCCTTAGCCAAATCAATGAAAATGGCTGTTGTAATTTGACCATGGTCCAAATCTTTCAGCATGGAGTCAGTGACCCGAAGGATGGAGGAGACAGTGGAGTGATGTTTGTGGAAACCAGACTGGAAAGGCAAGAGGAAGGAATAGGAGTCAAGAAAGGAGGAGAGCAGCCGGCCTGGTGTCACAGAGGGTTGAGGTGCTGAACGCCTTACCTTGTTCTATGCCTGCGACCCGGGTTCAGGAATGGCCTGGGTCATTGGGGTGTCATGGGGGGCTGGGTGAGCAGGACTGAGCATGCTGCCAGTCAGATGTTCTCTCCTGGGGTGGTGAGGTGGGCTCGGCGCCCCTGAGTTCTGCTCCCACTTGGTGGGTAGTGCAAGCGGAGAGAGGGCAGGAAAGTAATGGGAGGTGGAAGGGGCTGAGCTGGTGCCACAGGGTGTGAAGCATGCCTCCACACGCTCACTCGGCTGTGTGCTGGGGGGAAGGGGTCAGGTGAGAAAATAAAAAAAATGCATATGTATTCTTGTCACCTGTTGGGGGAAGGAGGCGATGGGGACCAAACAGTTATATAAAAAAAGAAAGGAGCAGAACTGAGAGGAGATAGGTTTGTCCAGCATCTTAGCCAGGAAAAGGAGGAGGGAGACAAGATGATAATTTCCAGGGGGTGTGGAATCTCCCCCTTTGTGGAGGGAGAGGACTTCAGCCTGCTTCCAACTCTGAGGCAGTTCTGAGATAAAAGAAAAGGTTGAGGAGGGAGGTGAGAGGAGCAGCAATAGTCAGAGTAGAGCGGTGAAGGAGCTTGTCATCCAGATCATCACAGCTGAGCCCTCTGGAGGGAGTGAGGGGTTGTAGAATAGAGTAGAGTAGAGAAGAGAGGGTAGCCCCAGCAGAGATGGGGAGAAATGAAAGAGGCAGAGAGAGGGAAGTAAAGATGTGGGGAGAGGGGGAGATTTTGAGAGGACGGAGAGAGTTTGTAAGGGTGATCAGAGAAGGGGAGGTGAGAGGACGGAGGGAAAGCGCAGGAAGTGAAGAAGTGATTTAAAGCCTTAGCAACCTCTGAGGGTTAAAGATGGGAGGGCTTCTCAACTTGATAATAGGCTAGTTGACTGGGTTGGAGGAATGGATTGCCTTTAAGAGCTTATCGGGATAGTAATGTTTTTTCTGAGGGTTGGTGGTGAAGTAATTTGATTTGGCATCTCTGGTGGCCTTTGTGCTGGCATTTCAGAGCTGTTTGTATCTCAGCAAGTCCTCAAGAGAGCCCAAAGCCTTTAGGAGAAGCCATACCTTGCCTTGAGCTTTGAATAAGCCAGTTAGCTCTGACGAGATCTGGGGGAGGTGTTACCCACAGATGACATTCTGAAGGGGGCACTTTCATCCTTTGTTGCAATGTGTTTTGTTTGAGAATAAGACAGTGCAACATATATGTCAGTTTATATAGACAGAGGGGACTAGTCAGTGTTACAAAGGTCATGAAGCAGGGAGAAGAGTTCAACTTGAATGAAAGACAAACTTTGGGGGGCTTTGGGGTGCCATACTTTATGGTCACATTAAACCATGTGATGGTCACCGAAAGCATCAGAAGGGTGCCTCTGGATATAATACTGTGGGGGTGAGAGGATAGGGGCACAGTCAATAAGGGAGTGGTAAGATGAGTAGGGGTTGAGGCGGATGGGCTCAGTGATAAGCTATGTGAGGTTTGGGGATTAAATTGTGTTGATGGTATTTTTGGTCAAAGGGGAGGGACCATTTACATTTAGGTCTCCAAGGAACAAAAGCTCACCAGAGGCAGATACAGAGGGAGAGGAGAGAGAATCTCAGGAAGGGGTTCAGTTTTGGCTTTGCAGGAATAATAAATGCTGCCAATGAAAATAGAAAGGGAAGATGGGAAGGAGAGCCTACACCAGAGAAATTCATGGGAAGATGGGATGGTACCCCCAGATACAGTGTCACCATTGACGCTGAGGTAAGTATAAATCAGAACTCCGCCGCCATGCTTTCTACGGTCCTACCTGTGGACTGCATAACCAGAGATTATAACTTCTGCGTAATCAACCCAGGCAGATAGCCAGGACTTGGCTATGACCAGAACATCAGGTAGGTAATTCAAGACCCACAGCCTAAGCTGGTCGAGCTTCGGGAGTATCCTCCTGGCCTTCAGCAGGAAAATGCCTAAGCCTTTAACTCCACCATTATCCTGGGGTGTATTCCATCTGTTCCTTAGGAATTACCTGGCTTGATCTTCACCATGTAGTCAGCTGGTTTTAACCAGGTAGTCAGCTACTAAGGTGGGTGTGCTGTCTGCAGCCTGCATTGTGGCTACCACTGATGCTTTGTGTCATCTGTGATACATGCTGGGATATTATGTTGCTGTATTTATGTTGAAATTTGATTTAGTTATTTATTTTTTGTTTTGTTGATTATTATGTGTACTTTGTGTGGCATCCTAAGCAGGGAAAGGGCACCATAGAAATAACATTTGCCTTGCCTTGGTTCTGAATGAGCACCCTGCCTTTCTTAGGGCCTTTTGGTGAACACTAAAGTGAATTATTAAAGGGGGCTCATGAATGTGGAAATCAGATTGGCCTTCAGCATTCTGAAAGGGTTGTTAACCTGCTTATTAATGTACTTGTCCAGCTTAATCACAGGAGTATTAATTTGTCTGGGACTAGTTTTTTTTTTGTATTCCATTGTCAGAATTTACAGCCACCATTATGTCCACCGATAGACCTGCTGCACCTTGTGCCACATTACACCCCCAAGGGGTGATTAACAAGAACATTAACATAACCCTGGCCTTAGTCGTACATGATTGCTTAAGTATTTATTCAGCATCTCAGCCATTGCCCTTGGCTCTCTCATAGGTTCTCCTCTTCCCCTGTTTCGAGGGGTCAAATCCCCTCCTTCTCCTTCCTAATTCCATTGATGGACTGGAAGAAGGCTTTGGTGTCTGCAGCTCCGACTGCTATCCTGGCATCCAGGCCCTCCTTGACTTTCTTAATTCTAATCCTGCAGTTTCTCATTGCTGCTGTATGTTTCTGTCTGGGATGGAGGCAACCAGTCTTATTTCCAGTGGTTATACTCATAGAAACATAGACTTTGATGGCAGATAAGGACCGCTTGGCCCACCCAGTCTGCCCATTTTCCTACCTATTGGATGAGCTACAGTAGCGTAGCAAATCCCCAGAGGGCCTGGGTGCAAGACCATGTTACAGGTCCCCTTCCTAGTTTTGAATAAACAACAAAATTATGACTTGGACCCCTCAAACCTAGTGGGCCTGGGTGCCACTGCACCCCCTGCCCACTTAACTCCCTAATAAGCTGCAGATCCTAGTTAACCAACAGCCTACTTCTTCCTACCCCCCCATCAAAATTGCCTTATGCCTGTCCCATGCATTCCTGAATTCTCTCACTGTTTTTGACCCAACAACCTCCTCAGGAAGGCCGTTCCATGTGTCCACCACCCTCTCCGTGAAAAAATACTTCCTCATGTTGCTCCTGAGCCATCCTCTTCTATCTTCAAATTGTACCCCCTTGTTCTTGCATATTTCTTTTTCTGAAAGATGCTACCCACTTGGACTTTGTTGATTCTCTTGAGGTATTTGAAAGTTTCAGTCATGCCCCCCCCCTTTCCTTGAGGGTATACATATTAAGTCTCTCTTTATATGGCTTCTGGTGCAGACACTGCACCATTTTAGTTGCCATCCTCTGGACTGCCTCCATCCTTTCTGTTTGTTTGCTCCAGATCAGTTGTTTTAGGTTTCTGTTGATCATGGGGAAGCTATTTACAGGACCTGCAGTACATCCCTTGGGTGACTCTTTTCCTCTGACACACCCCAGATGAACTATGTGTCACTGATTGCCCCCATCCCATTGCTCTACTTAGCTTCTAACCTGGTTTTCTTCCATACACTGAAAGACATCCCACCCCTTTTCTGTCAGGTCTGTCCCTTCAAAATGTGTCTATATCCCACTATCCTAGCATCCCAGTCATTTTCCCCCCACCAGGTCTCTATGAATGCCACACAAGAGTGCCCTCAGGCCCTTATTGCTCAGTAAGTGCACTATAAAACCTAAAAATCCTAGTGAAAGTGTTTTATACAGACTTCATGGAAAATGTGGCAAATTGTACTGCAAAACCTGTGAGAGAGAAGTGACGGTTTTAAAAAAGTGTTCTTGCTTGTTGATGTGACTTTTAGGATGATGCAGATGTGGAGTGGAAGTTTGCTCGATCCAAACTCTACCTAAACTATTTCAGAGAGGGTCTCACCCTGCCAGTTCCCTTTAACATCATCCCAACTCCAAAGGCAGCATTTTACGTGATCCGGTAAGAGAATGATTTGTGACTTACTTAATCACCATGACCCTGGTTTTATTTCAGCATCACACTGCTTTTTGCAGATGTCTGTGCTGGTGCCACAGTACACAGTAGAGAGGCAAGTGGCACAGAGACTTCTAAAGCAAATGTAGGCCAGTTCTTATTGGATAATAACAGTAGGATAAGAGAGCAAAGGAAAATGGGATAAGGGGAATTTTGCTGGCAATTAGGGTTACATCAGTTAACATGAAGTAGCATGTTTGGGAGGAGTGGGTGGGTCTGCTGGGCCTCGGATTCCCTGAGGCTTTTCATCTTTGCTGATCTCAGTTGCATGAACTCTAGTCGCAGGCATTTTAAATGTGAGGCTTGGAATGCTCTTGTAGTGAAGGCATCATGAAATAGCCCTGGCAGGACATTCCTTTCCTAACAGGACAACTTTCTATCTGCACAAATTGTTGTTCTTGGTTAAGTTTGTTTTCAGTATAGTTTACTGTTCCAGCTTCATAGATAGTAAGCGAAATTTCAACCGAGAAAAACATTTCTGACAAAATGTTAAAGTCCCTGTAAGGATTTGAACAATGGTCTCCTACTGAAAATATAAAATATTGCACTTCAACCTCAATTCGAATTAAACATCTTTTGCTTGTCAACTGAACACAGATCCATTGCACCACCAAGCTGCACTGAAGATGATTGCAGCTCTTGTGGTGTAGACATTAAATCACAACAACCTATGAAGTGGCAACCAAGGGTTTGATCCCAGCAGGGGATTTTAGTTTACACGCTATAAAAAAGCTGATGTTGTCCTGACAGGACTATTTCATAGTACCTTTTCTACCACAGAACACAGGTAAATATGCTTACTCACTCTCCAAAGTGGTGCTCCTGCAAAAACTAGCACTAGGAGCAACAAATTGCAGGGCACACAAAAGGCAAATAGCCAAGCAATTTATTATGAAACAAGGCTCAAAGTACACAAAAGTATGGCACAAATTGCCCCAACACTCTGCCTGTTACTCACGATGTTTACGTCGGGGGTGATGCGCCACTGGGGCAGTTTGGCAATAACTACGTGCACGTTAGGCCTTGTTCCTAATAAATGTAGTCTATTCTAGTTATGTCATTTCCTTGTGCCCTGCATTTTGTTGCTGTTAGTATTTGTACCACAGGACTGCTTGGAACACAAACAAAAGAAGTCACTAGCCACCAATGCAGGAAGTAATATCACTTCCTGTGTTGGCTGCCATATGCTTCTTTTGTTTGCGTTCTGAGCCTCACTTTCAAAGTACCCATAAGGAGATTCCAAAACAGTTATGCAATAACGACTGAGAAACCTGTCATTTCCGAGAGATAAACTGGTTGGGGGGATGGGTGGCACAAGGCACAGCTGAGGGCCACCTACCTCCAACCAGTCGTTGATCCGAAGAAATGACCACCTTTGAGATTGTTATTGCAATTATAAGTCTAATTGCAATAACAACTTTTGGTTTTGCCATTTCTTTTAAACTAATGTTTAGGTTTTAGCGGTGTGGTGCAAGCCATGCATGCCACACGGCATCAACTGGCAGCTGGATCAGCCATTTCTAAGTGGTTAATGGCCACTCCAGTAGCCATTCAGGAGCCTTGTTAGGCTCATGAATAATTAATTAGACTTATGATGAGCAGTAAAGTAACATTTTGGGCAAAACCAAAGGATGTGAACTGACTGTAAGATGAGACTGTCATGAAGGCAGGAGACACACTAGATGTGTAAATTTTGTCTTATGGCTCCTGTGTTTTGTTAATGGGTCCAGAGTGTCATCCCCAGCCCACTGGTTCCATGTTCTTGGTGCTGAGCCCTCAGTTACTACACAGGTCCTATGTTTGTAGTGTGGAGACCCTCTGGCACTACATGTGCCTCTAGTATGAATCGTGGCACACTGGTTTTGTGTTGCTGGCTTGGAGACCTTCTGTTACTCCATGGGTCCAGAGCTTGATTCCCAACACACTGGCACTAACTCCTGCTAGTGTGGAGACTCCTTGATTCTACAGTGGTCCTGAGTATGAATCCAAACACATTGTTTCCATATTGCCAGTGTGGAGACACTCTGTTACTACACAAGTTCAGAGTCTGAGTCCCAGCACACTGGCACCATGTACTGCTAGTGTGGAGACCCTCTAATACTACATGGTCCCTGAGTATGAATTCTAGTACATTGGTTCCATGTTGCTGGTGTGGAGTCCCTCTGTTACTCCATCAGTCCAGAGCTTGAAACCCAGCAACTGGTGCCACATACTGCTGGTCTGGAGGCCCTCTTGTACTACGAGTCATTTTTAGTGATCTGCAAAATAAACTATTGTTTTTAAACTTCCCACAGGGGAGTCTTTAGACTGCTGTGCTGTTGTTGTAAGAGATCTCCCCAAAATGACTATCCTCCGCTTCCAAGAACAATTGTAAGTGAAACAAAAAATGTATATGCTATAATGAAAAGAGAATCAACTGTTATTTTGCCACAGTTAATACAGAAACAGAAAATGTTCACAGGCAGAAACAGACCGGAGTCCGTCTAGTCTGCAGTCTTCCTACCTATGCAGTATGTGCCCCATTAACCCAGCTTGGTGCACTAGTAGTAGCTCAGTCATCTCTTCCCTCTTCCCTTTGTCCCTAGCTCACCTTCCAGTCTTCATCAAACCCTTATGTTTGCCCCACACCCCTCTTGAAGCCCTCTACTGCTCCCATTTCCATCATCTTCTTGGGCAATTCATTCTGCTTGTCCACCACTCCTTCTGAGAAGAAATATTTCCTCATATGTTATCTTGACGTCCCCTATCAGTTTGTACCCATGACTCCTTGTGGAAGACCCCTCATAATGCCAGAAGAGCTACTGGCAGTCTACCCTGTTTATTCCTTTGAGAAACTTAAACGTTTCTATCATACCACTTTGCTGCCACCTGCTCTCAGTAGAGTATATAATAAGGCTTCTGCGGCGTTCATTATAAGATTTCCCCTGTTGCCCCTTAATCATTTTTATCAACCTTCTCTTCACAGACTCCAGCCTGTCCCTGTCCTTCCATAAGTGCAGGCTCCAGAAACACAGAAACATAGAAATTGTCTGCAGATAAGGACTGTCTGGCCCATCTAGTCTGCCCATAAGCCCTTGTACTGGATTGCTGCTTTTGACCCACCCACTGCTGTGCCGCTATGGTTCCCCTATGCCTGTCCCAAGTGTGCTTGAATCTATCTACAGTGCTCACTCTCACCACCTCCTGAGGCAGACCATTCCATGCATCCACCACCCTCTCTGTAAAGAACTTCTTCACATTCCGTCTTAACCTCCCACCTTCCAATTTCATGTCATGCCCCCTCATTCTTGTGCGCCACCTGTATTGGAAAATATCTTCCCCTGCACCTTGTTTATACCCTTGAGGTACTTGAATGTTTCTATCATGTCCCCTCTTTCCCTCCTCTTTTCCAGTGAGTATATATGAGGTCCCTTAATCTCTCCTTATAGGTCTTGTGTTGCAAACCTTGTACCATCTTAGTAGCCCTTCTCTGGACTGTCTCCAGCCTGTTAATATCCTTAGGTGCGGCCTCTTGAACTGCACACAGTACTCTGTGTGTGAGGCCCGACCATGGTTTATATAATGACATCACTACCTCTCTCCTACTGCTGTTGATACCCCTGCCTATGCACCCCAGCATGCCACTGTCCCTCCCAGCTGCCTTAGCACTCTGCTTTGACATTTTCAGCTCATCTGAAATAACCCCCAGGTCCCTTGCCTCCTTTGTGACTGTCAGCAACTCCCTCCTCCCCATCCTGTAGCTTTCCCCAAGGTTTCTGTGTCCCAGGTGCATAATTTTGTGCTTTTTTGAATTAAGCATTAGTTGCCAGTCCTCAGACCATTTTTTCAAGCTTCCCCAGGTTCCTCCTCATTTTCTCCACCCCCTCTGGGTTATCCACTCTGTTACATATCTTGGTGTTATCTGCAAACAGGCAGACCTTTCCCTCCAGCCCTTCTGCAATGTTGATAATGAAGACATTGAACAGGACTGGCCCCAGGACCGATCCCTGTGACACCCCACTGGTCACCTCCCTCTCCCCAGACTGCACCTCATTTACTACCACCCCCTGCCTCCTGTCTGTTAGCTAGTTTCTAGCCCAGTTGACCACCCTGTCCCCCATACCCAGCCTTCCCAGCTTGTTTATCAGCCTCCTGTGTGGGATGGTGTCAAAGGCTTTGCTGAAATCAAGGTAAGTGACATCCACTGCCCATTCTGATTTACTTCCTTTGTCAGTCAGTCGAAGAAATCAACCAGATTTGTCTGACATGACCTCACCACTGTGAGTCCATGTTGCCTATGATCCTGGACTTTGATGGCTTCTAGATGCTTCACTATCCTTTCTTTATGCACACAGTTCTCCAGGTACGGTCACATCAGAGACCTCAACAGGAGCAGAATCACACACCTGAAGTACTGTGCACAATTCTGGAGCCCCCACTGATGGAAGGAAAGGGAAAGGTTGGAGTCTGCGAAGAGAAGGGTGACAAATATGATTACTAGGAAATGAATGGTCCACTGCTAGACTGTGGCATGGCTAAAGTGCAAGGTCAAGGCTGGGTGCCACTTGACACTGCAAAAAAGAAGGCATGACTCTGCCTTCATTACAGCTAGCTGTGTGGTGAGTGCTGGAAACTGAATGCACACTGAGCAGCTGCCATGCCTCCAGAGCACCTCACAGAAGGTGGCTGCTCCACAGCCTCTACAGCACACTAAGTCCCCTCCAACATATCTGCCACCCCCCCCCGCTCACCTCATCCTTTGTGCTCCCTGGAATAGGGTGTCCTAGATATGCTTTAGGTATAGCATCCTATCTCAGTGCAAACCTACCAGACAGTCCCTTAGTCTCATCTTAAATCAACTTCCCCATAGCATCTCCACTGATACCCCTATTTCAGGGTACCCTAGATAGAACTTCTATAGGAAGCTCTGACTATCAAGACACCCTTGTTACTGCACTGCACCAGCCCTGACTCTCTGATACCTACAACTGAAAAAAAGATTTAGACTACCTCCTCAATAGCGTACAACACTAAACTTATTCTATGACCTGTTGTAGCTCACAGTTACTATAGAAGTCTCCCTTTATGGAAGGAAACAGTACCTCACATTAGATTTGACTCCATCCAACTAATCAATTAGTGGGCAGAGTTCCCTGCAGATCTGCGACTGCCTCCTGCTTAAACTGTCCTCCTATGCCGGTCCACCGGCACAGCGGTAGTGCTACCGAGTGTGACACCAGCAACCTGAGTTCAGAAATGAGCTTGGGTTGTCAGAGGGCTGGCCGGGGGGAGGAGGCTTGAGCGTCCATTGGACTGCTCCTCCAAGAGAGTGGGGGGAGCTACAGCTCAGTGCATGACCGACTTCTAGTGGCTGCTGGAGGTTTGGCATGCCCAAGCAGCACTCAAGGGGTAGAATGTGACGGATACCTGCATAATCCCATGGTGTCAGTGCACATCGCAGATTGAAGGAGGGCATACACCTTGAAAATGCCCTGGCCCAGCACAACACTGACAGGAGGACCAGGCAAGGTTCTCACTACTGGCACCTGCAGCTTGGAAGTGGACCCTGATGAGAACATAAGGTATGGAACTGGGGAGAGCGACTGAGGGTGCCAGCTACCACTCCCACTCTACTTGGGGGTAAACCACTGCTCTGTGGGGGGTCCTTCCGGGCTTGTGGAACCGGTGGAGGGGTCAGAAGACAGTGCTGTGGACAGGGCAGAGGATAAATAAAATTGTAAAAAAACAAACAGCAAAGCTTGTCCTCCTACTCTGTGTCTCTCCTGCTCCAAGGTCGCTTGTTTTACTTGGAATCAAATACTGTACTACTAGAGAACTATGGGTCGCCAGCAGCACTGTGACCTGCAGCTTTCACATCTCTGGGTAACCCCATTAATCAGACTCCTCAACCCAAATACACCCTGGCAATTTAAAGAAATTCCTTCAAGTACTGCCTCTCCCTCCAACCTCTCCTCCCCCACTGCTATCCTGAACTCTGTAACAAACTGAGAGTGCACTGCCCTTGGTCTCTAGATTCTCCCACTCCAGACCTCCACCTCCACAGCTTGCAAGTATTCCAGGCAAGTTTGTGAACAGTAGCCCCCACCAGAAATAAAACTTTGCACAGGTTAATTTCAAGCAACATTCACCGCTCTGGGTAACCATTTAATCAGGCTCCCTAACCTAATCACACCCAGACAGTTTAAAGCAAAAACACCTTCAAAAACTCAAGTGACAGACAAAAATAGTTGCAGTCTGGGAATAAAAATAAAAGGTGAAATCCGCAAATAGTTTGCTGCAAAAAGAAACGTATAAGTCACAAAGATGAGACAGCATAGCACTGATGCCCCAGCACTTTGTCAAATGTGATGCTTCAATAGGGCGTGGTCCCCGTATGTTGTTCTTGATATTAAAGTCAATCCATTTAAAGTGATAGACACAGTCCTTAACTTTCCACTCAGTTTCATATAGTCACACTGCAAGACATTAGAACAGCACCATAACACCGTAAAAATAAAGTTGAAAATCTTATCTGTGATGTAAATTAAAGGCAAAACCCCACAAACAGAAATGCTGTATAAATGAATTGATAAAGGAGAGAGATTGAAATCAAGTAGGAGTGTTAACGGGGAAACTGGATTTTAAAAGAAATAAGATATAATAAAGAACTGCAAAGAGCAAATTCCCCTCGCCCCGGTTTATGATGTCACTCTGCAATTCTTTCTTATATCTTATCTTTTGGTGGCTGCGTACTAAATCTTTTAGACATCGTTCATCAGTGTCTAACTGTATACTATGCCTTGGCTGCTGCTGCTGCTGTTGCGGAAGGTAGCTCACAGCCCTGGACCATTGCTTGGCAATACCTCCCGGCATCGGATGGGGCTTCACTGCTGGTAGAGGGATGGATACTGCAAAAATTACCTGTGGTATCCAGTCCTGAATTCAGCCCTTGGTTCCTCATTTTATCAGGCATCCACCCTGCCAGGGCTGCAGCTATGCATTTTGGGGCCCTGGACAGTCACTTGAAATGGGCCCCAGTTTCCCAAACCAGCTAATGCCAGGGGTAATGCCAGCTCCTCAGGTGGGCCCCTCCTGAGCTTGGGGCCTCGGACAACTTCCCCACTTCCCCCCCATTATGGCCCCTGCACCCTGCAGCAATGAGCATGTGGTTTTGTGTTCTGCTCCCCTTCCACTACTATCTCTCCATCCAACCCTTCCTCCTCTGCTGCTGCTCTGAACTACCCTTGAACTAAAAACATTATTAAGGATTTATAGGACAACTTTTCAAAGACCTTTGGCACCAGTTTACCCTCTCATCCCACCCCATCAGTTGGTCACTTGATTCTAATACTTTGCATTTCTTGTGTGTTAATTATATCCAGTTTGCATACTAATTATTCATTTTCATTCTGAAACTCTAAAACTGTTGTACTGTCATTTACTCCTTCCTGCTACCACTCTTTCCCCCACCTGCTACTGTTTTGCTTTATCTAGTCCCAGTGGGTTCCCATTCAGCAGATCTACTGGCTCTGTATTTTGTCAGTCCAGACCCCCTCTGACTCCTATAGCTTGAAACTCACAAAGAGACACATTTCAGCCACAGTGCATACTTTCCAGGCCTACTGTAGGAAATACAATCCAGTCAGTGGCAGCTCTACACCAGGGCCCGCCAGGGCACGTGCCCCGGTAAAAAAATGCTGCGCCCCACTTGGTGCCCCATATAGTGCAGAACCTCCCCCATAGTAACAATATATCAGTGCCCTGGCTGCCATCTGTTGTGCTCCAGCTGTGCCCTGGTAACCATTTGTGGCTAGAGCTGCTGCTGAATCCAGTAGGGAGGTCCAAGAGCCAGGCTAACTGCCTGTGTCATTGTGGTGCAGGATGTTTTGCCTCTGTACTGTGAACCCTTCCACTACCCAGTCACAAAGAAGATGTGTTTAGAAACTCTCCTGCGGACAGAGGATGGCAGACAATGTGTTGCCACCTGCTATGTCTGTGCCATCCAAAGCATGGCTATAGGAGGCATTGGGAGAGTTGGCTTATCAGCTCCCTTCTGCAGTGATCATGAAGAAAGATGCAGCCAAGCAGGACCCGATGACAGAGTGGGGAAAGGGGGGCAGATTATGACAACAACATGTAATATTTTCATATTTAAAGAACACTGAGGAGTCAGAGCAATTTCCTACTGCAATGCACCTCCCCCCAGCTAGCAAGGAGGGGAAGATGGGGCAATCAAAAACCAGATGAGGTAGAGGGGAAGGGAGTATTGGGGTAAGCAGGGGATCTGACTGGAGGTTGGTGTCACTAAATGCAAGGAGCTTGGGGAACAAAATACCTGAGTTTCCAGCATTAATGGCAGAAGGGGAGGTGGATATAGCTGCCATCACCGAGACATGGGCCAACCAGCACCATGACTGGGACATCATGTTGTTGTTGCTGTTGTCTATTTAGAAATAACCGTTGAGCATTACGTTCATTTACAATGGCAACCTCGTGTATACTGTACATTAAAAACATATAACAATATAATGACAATACATACAACATCAGACCACACAATGTTCACAAAGAATATTTACACAATTAACTAAAACAATTATAAATCTGAACATTTGAGAGCAGATATTTCTTTAGTGTAGAAACAGACTGGAGTTTACAGAATGGATCCCTAAAATGAGGTGGTAATTTATTCCAAAACCTTGGGACCAGATTGCTAAAATATTGCAAGGACCTTTCAGTGTGAGTCTTAGGGATTATTAGCTGGGAAAATTGTGAATTTCTTAATGATGGTTCAACATGCTGAAAAACTAACCTATCACTCAAATATTTGGGAACAAGCCCCAAACCAGACTTACATGCAAACTGAGTAATGTGTATGTCTCTCCAGATGGCCAGAGAGACCCAACCCAGAGATTTATACAAATTACAATGATGAATAGTTTTAGAACATCTCAGGATTAGCCTGGTCAATTTGTTATAGAGTACATCTAAACTATGTAATCTGTCTTGTGAAGCACTACCATATAAAATATCGCCATAATCAAACAACGGTAAAATCTTTACTTCAATAATATACTTCAGTGTATCAGAATCAAAACATCTTTGGTACTTAAAAAGACAGCCTATCCTCTTCCCCACCTGACCAATTACTTTATGTACGCGATTATTCCCTGTTCCTACCTGATCCAACCAGTTACCTAAATATTTATACATTTTAACACCTTCCAAAAGGGCTCCTGAATGATCAAATATCTCCAGTTTTAAATCTAATTTCAGTTTAGCAGCTGGGCAAAATAAAATTGTTTTTGTTTTAGATGTATTTAACTTTAACTTTAAATTTTGAAAATATTTTTGTAGTAAGTTAAAACTAGACAGCATATTGGATTGAATTTCCATTACAGAACTACCAGAGTAGTAAGGAATCATATCATCTGCGTAGAAGTGGTAACGTACCCCCTCTAGACTCCTACTAATGTCTTTTAAGTAAATTAAAAAAAGGAGTGTCCCCAGCACTGATCCCTGAGGCACATGCCTTACTACTTTCAGAGGAGAAGAATCTATACCATTAACCCTAGTAAACCGCTATTGACTACTTAAGTAAGAACAAAACCAGAGCAGAGCATTTCTGCTTAGTCCCAGCTACAATAAGTGTAGAAACATGGACTGGTGGTCAGCAGTGTCGAAGGCCTTGGACATGTCAATCAGTATGGCACATGTGTAACATTGCAAATCATTTGCTCTACTAATGTTGTCCAAGACCCTCGACATGAAGACCACCGTACCATGCAATTTACAAAATCCAGACTGGTATTCATCATACAGATTACGTTTTGTTAAATAATCAACCAATTGATCAGCTAGGATTCTCTCCAAAATTTTACTCACAATTGAAAGTAGTGATATAGGTCTAAAATTTGAGAGTGAGCCAGGGCTACCACCCTTATATATGGGTACAACCCTGGCACACTTCCAGGCCTAGGGAAAAATACCACAAGTGATAGACCAATTATACAGATTACCAGGATACAGACTGTATCGCAGGGATAGGACAAAAGGGAAGGGTGGAGGGGTGACTTTATTTGTGAGGGAAGGGATAGTGAGCAGTATGGAGGAGGGAGGCGAGGGGAAGCCAGAAGCCTTATGGGTTCAGCTGCAGAACGATAAAGGTTAAAGGGTCAAACTGGGGGTTGTGAACAGACCACCCTCACAGTCAAAGGGCATCAATAGAGAACTGGCAGATCAGTTACGGAAACACTGTGGAAAGGGTGGCACTGTGGTGGTCAGGGATTTCAATCTACCAGGGGTGGACTGGAAAACTATGTCTAGCACAAGCGCTAAAGAGCAGGTCATTCTGGAAGCCTTCCAGGATGTATTCCTGTCACAAAAGGTGGAAGAACTGACAAGGGCGGGGAACATCTTGGATCTTGTGCTGACAGATGGAGACTACATGCAGAGCATATGGACTGAGGACCCCCTAGCAGGTAGTGACCACTGAACAGTGTGGTTCTCCCTGGATATGGGTAGGGAGAGGATGTCTACAAAAACCAAGAGAGTGAACTTCAAAAGGGTTGACTTCTGCAGGATGGCTGACATCCTGAGGGGGCATTTAGCTAGCATCACCTCCTGACATGGATACCATCCAGAAATGGGCTATCCTGAAGGAAGGCCTGTTAGTGGCCACAGACACCTGCACAAAGAAAAGCAATAAGAAGGCAGGGGCCAAGAAGCCATGTTGGTGGTAAAAGGAAGTGCAGATAAGGGTGAGGGAGAAAAAGATGGCCTTCCAAAGATGGAAGAGGTCCAAAAGACAGGAGGATAGGGAAGAGTACACAAGGAAAACCAGGGAGGCGAGCAGAGCGGTGAGGGCTGCCAAGGCTTCAAAGGAACTAAGGCTAGCAGAGGGGATTAAGGAGGGGGACAAGGCCTTCTTCAAGTACGTAAGGGAGAAGAGGAATTGCAAGGAGCAAATCACCAGGGTAAAGAAGGATGGAGATTGGGTAGAATAGGGCGTTGAACAGGCAGAGGTGCTCAATGAGTACTGCTCAGGTTTTTACCAGGGAGAGAGATGGGCCAATACCGCAGGAGCAAGGCAACACTGGAATGGGAGGAGATAGGATAACGGATGGGGAGATCCCTGTGAGCAGAGTACTTGAGGGCCTTAAGTCACTGAACATGGACAAGGCTCCAGGTCTGGATGGGCTACACCCTAGAGTCCTGAGGGAGTTGGCTGAGGTCCTGGTGGTACCACTGGCAGACTTGTTCAATATCTCCTTGCAGATGGGGTGCATGCCTCAGGACTGGACGATGGCATACAGTATGTGGTACCCCTGCACAAAAGTGGACCCAAAAAAGAGCCTGGTAACTATAGACCAGTTAATCTGACATCCATTGTGGGTAAGCTCATGGAAACAATCCTAAAGGAAAGGTTGGTGACCTTCTTGGAGGTGAACGGTCTTATGAATGACAACCAGCATGGGTTCATCTCTGGGAGATCATGTCAAACAAACCTGGTTTATTTTTTTGACTGGGTGACAAAAGAACTAGATACTGGTTGGGCCATAGAAGTCCTGTATCTGGACTTCAGCAAGGCCTTTGACTCAGTACCACATGGCAGATTAACTAGTAAATTGAGGAACCTGGGAGCAGGGGAGAAATTGGTTAAGTGGGTTGGTAACTGGTTGGGGGACAGACGTCAGAGGGTGGTTGTGGGAGGGGGACTCTCCACTCATAGGGAAGTCACCAGTGGGGTCCCACAGAGTTCAGTGCTGGGGCCGGTGCTGTTTAACATCTTTATAGTAGATATAGTGGTTGGAGTTAAGAGCAGAATCAAACTGTTCATGGATGACACCAAGATAGTGACAGTTGTGGATGGGGAAGAGGGAGGAAAAGGCCTCCAAGAAGATTTGGGAAGGCTTGAGCAGTGGATACTTGGCAGCTAGGTTTCAGTGCTAAGAAGTACAAGGTTGTGCACTTTGGAGCGAGGAATCCTGGGTACTGTTACCATCTAGGAGGGATTCAGCTGTCCATCTCTGAGGAGGAAAAGGATTTGGGGGTAATGGTCACAAAGAATATAAACCACTCATCTCAATGTAGGAAAGCAGTGGCAAAAGCCAATAGAATGCTGGGGTGCATTGCTAGAGGAATCATCTCTAGGCAGGAGGAAGTCATTTTGCCACTGTACAGGTCACTGGTGAGGCTGCACTTGGAGCACAGTATACAGTTCTGGAACCTATACTTAAAGAAGGACATCAGGTTGCTGGAGGGAGTACAGTGGAGAGCAACTAAAATAATCAGAGGTATGGCGGGGAAGCCTTGCGAGGATAGGTTGAGGAACCTCAACATGTACTCATTGGAGGAGAGAAGGGAAAGGGGTAATATGATTGAGATCTTCAAGCACTTAAAGGGCATCAACAGAGTTAGTACAGAGGGCATGTTTCAATTAGAGGGAGAAGGGATTACTAGGGGGCACAGCCTGAAGTTGGTGGGAGGTAGAATCAGGAGGGAGGTGGGGGAGCATTATTTCATGGAGAGGGTGGTAGGGGGATGGAATGCACTTTCTGAAGAAGTGGTATCTCTTAAAACAGTGGAGAGCTTTAAAATGGGGTTTGATAGGGTTAAGAGCAAGATACTAGTCAGTGGGAAAATGAGGGGGAAGAGATGGAGCAAGGGGTTGGGGAGCAGCAGGAGTCTAACCTCTGTGCTGCACAATTGAACAGACACAATTGACCATTTGCTATGTATCCGCTGGCAGTTTCATATGTTCGTATGCAATCTGGAGGAAGAGAGTATGAGAAATAAATTAAACAGAAGTACAAATTGGGAAGAATATCAAAACAAATTAGTCCATAAACAATATAAAGATACACATTAGGCCATTAAAGTAAATACAAAAATTAGTCCATAAACTACACTACAAAAATACAAAATAGACTGTAAACAGAAATACATAAATACAAATTAGGCTGAAAATAGCAATACAAAATTACAAATTTGGCTATATACAGAAATGTAAAAATACAAACTGGGCCATATAGAGAAATGCAAAAATAGAGATAAGACCATAAACAAAAATAGAAAAATATAAAATAGGCTGTAAACACAAGCAAAAAAATAAAAATAAGGCCATGTAGTTACAAAAAATGGAAATTAGGCCATAAACAGAAATACAAAGAATACAAATCTGGCCATAAACATATTTACATAAATACAAATTAGGCCATAAACCTATCTCACTACCAAAGCCTGACTGTCTGGTGGTGCCGATGTCCTGATCCATACTGTCCTGTATAGGGCCCCCATTCTCTCCTCTCTGAAGACATTAAATTCAATAATCTGAAGTTGCTGTACCAAAATTTGCAGCTCTGCACAGGGTGCAGGCAACAGAGAACATCACTGTAATGTCCTTGCCTCCCTCAGCCGGACCCCCTGGAAGACAGACTCAACTACGCTACTCTTTGCCTGACCTACAAAATGCTGAAGGTTTACTTCCCCAGTTTAAGAGATGTTCTGGAATGTAAGCCCCTTAGGAGACATCCCTACTCCTCCTCTTATCCTCTACTGGAGATCCCTAGGGCCCTGACCACCATAAGCCAATGCTCCTTCTTACATTGAGCCCCCAAGCCCTGGAATGAACTCCTTCTCCCCAGCCAGGAAAGCACATCACATTTGTCCTTCAGAAAGCAGCTCAAAGAGTGTTCCCCTCCTTAGCGTCCATGTGCTGTCTGTGAGCCCTGTCTCATCCTGTCCACTGAGTTGTACTGCGCAAACTCATCACACACACTGTACTCTGCCTTTCTGATATGAAAGTATACATCTGTTACTATCATTGTTGCTATTGTTGTTTATTGTTTCATACAATATCACTGTAATGCTTTGCATCTTGCAATTTTGTCTATGTTCTATACTGTATGTCATTAATCCTGAGTCGCTCCAGAAAAAGGGGCACAAGTCTCAGTGAGCCTATCCGGTTAATAAAGTTCAATAATTAAATAAATAAATAAATAGAACATAAAAACAAATTCAGTCATAAACATAAATACCAAGTTACACATTTACTCATAAATATTAATCCAAAATTACAAATTAATCCATAAACAGAAATACAAATTAGGACAAATATAAAAATACAACTTAGGCAATATACAGAAATGCAAAAACAGAAATAAGGCCATAACCATAAACATAGAAATACAAATTAGCCCATAAACATATGTATGAAAATACAAACTAGACTGTAAATAGAAATGTTACAATAGAAATTAGGCAATAAACATACAAACAAATCAAACTAGACTGTATACATAAATACAAGTGTTGCACCTGGGTTATGCACCCTATCATCCCACATACACCTCAATACGCCTCACACTGTATTCCTGGTCTATTATACTGTGACACTGCTATTTTGCACTAACATGTAGATTTAGACACCCATCATATAAGCATGAGCGCCAGGAATGTGCTTTGCTGCTAATATTTGCTAATGTTTACATCCTTTGTAGGATTAGATCATGCATGATTATTATATCTCACTATAATGCATTGTGTTTGTCTTTTACATATATTCTCTACCTAAATACTGATATGATGACTCTGAGGGATCATCAGCGATTACTTTATACACTATGGCCCAAATATTAAGCTCATGCGGCTGTAAGGCTAAGCCTGGGTGCAGTGCAACCATTGCAGGGGCGTTGACTGGGTGATATTCAATGGAGCTGTGCTATGGCTCAGCATCGCGAACATCGACCTGGCCACATGCAGTGCGCATGGCGCAGGGCACTGTGCCAGCGCAGGCCAGAGGGAGCAGGGGATGCTAGCACAAGTTCCAATGCGCTTAGGTGCAGAAACCGCGAGTACTAAAAGTGCACATGCAAATGGGACCATAATGTATGCAAGGCACAAATGGGGCCATTTGCATGTCATTATGGCCCCATCTGCATGCAGGTGCGCTGATCCCCGGTGACTTGTGCCTAGCGCCTGCCAGGCAGCAGCCGTCGGGGACCGACGCCCCCTGCAGCGTGGCAATGTGCCCCACAGCCCGATCGTGGGCATTTGAAAAATCAAAAAGAATCCAAAATCCCTGGTGGTCCAGTGGACCGCTGTCAGCCCAATCGCAGGCTTAAGTAAAAAAAAAAAATGAATCCTATATCCCTGGTGGTCCACTGGACCGCTGTCTGCCCAATCGTGGGATTAAGTAAAAAAGAATCCTATATCCCTGGTGGTCCAGAGGACCCCAATCCAAACCCACCCACTGATCCCACTGCCTCGCTTCCCCGGTCATGCGGCAGCAGCAGCACCCACCCGCCACCCATCACGCGACGTCGACTGACAATCAGAGTGGTTGCACACATGGTCCACAACGTGAGCCAATGGGTGTGCAGCCTGTACCGCATTTCACACATTCTAGATATGTGAATGGATCCACAGTAACCGGGGGGGTTACACAAAAATACATCTAAGGCCATGCACAGGAACACAAATACAAATATTAGTCAAAATAGAGGAATACCAAAATACAAATTAGGCATATGCATAAATACAAAACTGCAAATTATGTCATATTCAGAAATACAAACAGTCAAATTATGTCAAATAGAGAAATACAAAAATACATATTTGGCCAAATGCAGAAATACAAAATATAAATTTGGAAATAAATAGAAAAACAAAATGACAAATTAGACCATAGACAGAAATACAAACTAGTCCATAAACTGCAATACAAAAATAACAATTTGGCCATAAACTGAAATACAGCATTATAATTTAGGCTGAAAGCATAAAAAAAATACAAATTAAGCCATATAGCAAAATAAAAAAATAGAAATTAGGCAATAAACATAAATACTAAAATAGAAATTAGACATTGAACATAAATACAAAACTACAAATCAGGTTGTATACCAAAATAACAATATAAAGCAAGCAATAAATGTAAATGCAAAAATTCAAATTAAGCCCTAAACAGAAATACAAAAATACAAATTATGTTGTAAACATAATACATAAATACGGATTAGGGCATAAACATAATAAAATTAGTCCATTAACATAAATAAATACTAATTAGACCATAAGCATAAAAACAAATGAGGCCATAAACATAACTACAGAAATACAACTTTGGTGGTAAACATGATACAAAGTAGCTGTAAACATAACATAAAAGACAAAGAACCTCTGTGTGCAAACACTGAGGCAAGGGTTACCCCAAAGGGCATTTAGCTGGGAAGCCAAGTTTCAAGAAAATACAAAATCACACATGCCCACACAATGATTTAACATAACATATATACATGAATGCAAAGTTGGCTTTAAAGATAAAAACTAATTAGGCCAAAAATGTAAATACATAAATAGAAATTAGGCCATAAACAATAAATCAAGTTATGCCATAAATAGCAATACAAAAATATGCAAATTAGACCATTAACACAAATGCACAAATGCAAATTAGGCTATAAACATAAATACAAATTGGTCTGTAAACATAAAATATGAACTAGGCCAAATGATAAAAAACAAAAATACAATAAGACTATAAGCATCAATACAAAATGAGAAATTAGGCTATAACTCTAAATGCAACAATATGCATTAGGCTGAAAATATCAATACAAAATTACAAATTAGGTCAAATACAAAAACACAAATTAGACCATATAGAAAAATACAAAAGTAGAAATAAGGCCATAAATGTAAATGTAAAAAAGTACAGTTACGTAACAACTTACCGTAACAGTAAGAGGAGCTCTTGCAGTAGGCAATAACCATAAGAACTAATCCACCAGGTGCTGGGACCCACGGAAAAAAATTCTAGGTAGCAGTCTCCAGTGGGGACCGCCCCTGATGTCGGCCCACCCCCGATGTCTGTTAATAGTATAAAAGGAGCAATCCCCAGCCCCACCTCAGTTCTCCTGCCAGAGACCCGGTCTCAAAGATGGAAGGAGAACTGAGGAGGTTCAAGATTAAAATAATGAAAGAAGAAGGAATGCCGGGGGGAAGGAGGGAGAGAAAGCAACACTTGCTGCAAGAATTCCTCTTGAATATCTACTATTATGGTAAGTTCTTATGTAACTGAACTATCTTACTTCAAGTCAGAGCTCTTGCAGCTATAACCCTATGCTCCTATAACCATAAGGACTGAGTCCCAAGCAGTCAAGGAGAAGAGACTGTCAGGCACAGAAGGAGGCTAAAGATAGCCAAAAATGAACTTCAGGACAGCAGTCCTTGGAGAACAGCTAGGCCAAAGCCTGTCCTACATCTGGAAGTGATGTCCAAACTAGTGTTTAACGAACGTGTGGACAGAACTCCAGGTAGCAGCCATGCAAATGTCTGCTATGGACACATTCCTCAATGAGGCGAATGCAACACCCCTGGTGGAGTGGCCTTTTAGTGGGCCTAGTAAAGGCTTGTCATACTTACGATAACAGTAAACAATGCAGTTAACTAACCACTTAGACAATGTCTGCTTAGTAACTGGTGCGCCCTCAGATCTGGGGGCAAAGGAAACTAAAAACTGATTGGTCTTTCTGACAGGATGGGGTGCGGTTAAGGTAGTAACGAAGCTTCCAGTGGACGTCCAGAGTATGCAGAAAGGCCTCCCTTCTGTTGTAATACTCTGGGTAATAGACAGGCAGGTGGATGTCCTGGTTCAGGGTAAATTCGGACACTACCTTAGGCAAAAACTTAGGATTTGTTCTCAAGGACACCCTGTCTTTATGAAAAACTAAATAAGGCTCTTTACACATCAGTGACCAGAGCTTGTAAATCCTTCAAGCAGAAGTAATGACAACCAAAAACAACGCTTTCCATGACAGAAAGAGTAGCTCACAATCTGCGGACAGTTCAAAGGGAGGCAAAGTTAGTTTCTCTAACACAAAGAGGAGATCCCATGGAGGAACAGGGTCCCAAATGGAAGGTTTCAGGTGCAGGATGCCCCGTAAAAATGTGTGGGAGAAATACAGTTAGGTAAGGGTCTTGCCCTCTATGGGTGCATAGTACGCAGAGATTGCAGAAAGGTGCACCTTAATAGAGGAATAACTCAGACCAGAATTGGATAGAAAGAGAAGATACTCCAGAATAGAGTTCCTTGGACAGGTAAAGGGGTCAAGGTGGCGAGCAGAGGCCCAGAGACAGAATCGCTTCTACTTCTTAGCGTAGGTGGACTTAGTGGAGGGTTTCCTTGTGGTCAGTAGGACATTAGCTATTCTGGGGGAAAACCCCAAATCTGGCAACTGCTAAGTCTGCAGGAACCATGCATGCAGGTGCAGAGACTTTAGATCTGGATGGACTAGGGTGCCCTGGTCCAGGGAGAGGAAGTGTGAACTCAGGGACAAGCGGATTGGAGGTTCCACTACTAACTGTTGAAGCAGAGGGAACCATATCTGATGAGGCCAGTAGGGAGCAGTGAGGATCTCTGCTCCTTCTGCCTGCAGCTTGAGGAGTACTCTTTGAAGTAGAGGAAAGGAAGGGAATGCATACAGAAATCTCCCTGTCCAACAGAGGGACAACATGTCTTTCCAGAAAACACCATGCCCTGGATCTAGCATGCAGAAACTAGGCAGTTTGGCGTTGAGTGGGGCCACTAAAAGGTCCAACTCTGACCATCCCCATCTGTCGAACAGATACTCTGTGACTGACTGGAGTAGTTCCCAGTCATGAGCTTGGGACCAAGACCTGCTTAGGCTGTTGGCCAAGACGTTTTGGGTGCCTGGAACATGCACAGTGGTGATTTCCAGGTGGTGCTCCAGTGCCCAATGCCAGACCCTCATAGCATCCCTGCAAAGGGGATACAAATGAGTGCCCCCCTGCTTATTGATATAAAAGACCACAGACATATTGTCCATCTGGATTAGGAGAGGGCTTGGGAGAAGGTCCATCTGAAATGCCTGTAGAGCATACAGGACTGCTCTCATCTCCAAGACATTGATATGCAGCTCCAAAGGGACCAGGACTCCTGGGTCTGCCGGTACACTAAGTGGGTGCCCCAGCCCTGTCCCGAGGCATCCTTCGTTAGGACCTGCCTCAGAGACTCCTGTCTGAAGGAAACCCCCTTGGAAAGGTTGACAGGTCCTATCCACCAACTCAGGGTCCAATGAACTGGGTTGAAGACTGTGACAGGCAGTTCCAAGTCATCTAAACATTGGTCCCACTGTACCCTGAGTGTCCATTGGGGAACCTTCATATGCAAACGAGACAGAGGAATGGTTGGAATGGCAGCCACCATGTGACCTAACATTGGAAGGAGTGACCTGGCTGAGGTTTGACAGGATGATGATACCGTCCAAGCTTGGGACAGAGGGTAATCTACTCTGTCTGGAGGCAGAACTGCCTTGCCCTGTATGGTGTCCAGTATTGCTCTGATATATTGGAGTCTTTGGCTGGACCAGGGGGATGACTTTGGTAGGTTTAGAGTGATCCCCAATTCTCAGAAGACAGCTGAACCCTTGTGGGTGCTGTCAGAAGCCAGTCATCTAGGTAAGGGAAGACGTAATAAACTTGTCTTCTGAGGGCCACAACCACCACCGCTAGGCACTTGGTGAAAATTCTGGGAGCCAAGGACAGGTCAAACGGCAGAGCCCAGAACTGATATTGATGCTCCTGGAAGAGGAAGCACAGAAATCTTCTGTGAGGCTGGCACATTAGGATGTGAAAGTATGCATCCTGCATGTCCAGAGAGCAGAATCGGTCTCCTTGGTGAAGAAGGGGAATTAGGCCTTGTAGTGTGACCATTCTGAACATTTTGTACTCAAGGTAGTTGTTCAGATGGCTGAGGTCAAGCATGGGGTGAAGATCCCTGGTCTTTTTGGGTATGAGGAAGAAATGGGAATGAAATCCCTTTCATCTCTGACTTGGAAGGACTGGCTCTATGGCCTGCTTTTGAAGAAGAGCCTGAATTTCCATCTTAATCAGAATGATGTGAGACTGAAGATAGTGGGAGGATACTGGCAGATTATCCAGTGGCCTCTCCAGGAACTCCAATGTATGTCCTCTTTCTCTATGATTTGCAGGACCCATTGGTCAGCTGTTATTTTACTCCATCCCTCCAGATAGAGGGAGAAGTGACCCCCCACCACCTCTCCCAGGGTCTCTGCTGGGGGAGGGTGGTCTGGCAATGCGTCAGGCTGAAGCTCTGGGGGTTGGCAGAGTGGCCTTGGAGGGTTTGGTGGCTCTGGATGTCTGGGAGGTGGCCTTGCATTTAAAACCACAACGCTGCTGCTGGTTTTGGGACTGCTGTCCAGAGGATTTACGAAAGGACTGCTTCTGAAATGGTTTCTGGTTGGCCTTGTACATCTTCTGGACCAACCAGATAGCTTTGCCAGAGTCTTGAAGGTGAGCAATCAACTTCTTGGCCTCATCCCCAGAAATGACAGATCCCTTGAAAGGGAGGTCCATGATTCTGGCCTGAAGGTCCTGGGTGAAACCCAAGACCCGAAGCCATGAATGATACCGGAGACAGATACC
This sequence comes from Neoceratodus forsteri, assembly GCA_016271365.2. Taxonomy (NCBI): domain Eukaryota; kingdom Metazoa; phylum Chordata; order Ceratodontiformes; family Ceratodontidae; genus Neoceratodus; species Neoceratodus forsteri. The sequence continues at coordinate 1,412,487,176 of CM057459.1, forward strand.
ATTGGCTGCTGCCCTGGCAGCTGTATCAGAAGTATCGTACAAGGCATGCAAAACATGTGTGCCGACTTCTAAGCCTGACTTCAGTGAATTCAGCAGTTCCACCTTCTGTGGTACATCTGGCAGAGCTTGTGCCTAATCCAGGCTCTTTTCCCACAGAACATTTTGATATTGCACCATGTGTGTGAGAAAATTCAAGGATTTAATAGAGCAAGTAGTGGAAGCATAAACTTTCTTGCCCAGCTGGTCCAGATGTTTGGACTCTTGGTCAGGAGGCTGGTTGCTAAGGTGCTTAGGCCTCTTAGATCTATCATGGGCTGCGGTAATGACCATTGAGTTGGCCACTGAGTGTTCCACAAGAAAAGGCTCATCCCTGGGTGCCCTACAGAGCCTATCCAATTTCTTGGATATGGCTGAAAAGAAGAAGAGGGGTGCTTCCAGGTTGTCCTAGTAAGATCCTGGGAAGGTGTCCACCAATGGGGGCACCATTAAAGGCTTATGCTCCTTTTGGCGAAGGTACTTGGCCAGCCTGGACCTCTCTGGGTCCAGGTCCTCCATCTCCCAGCCATTATTGGCCTGTACATGCCTCATGATGTCCATGAATGATGGATCATCAGGAGGGGACCTGGGGGTGTCTTTGTTGTCCGGTGTGGGAGGACAGCCCCTGGGTTCCGGACTCCCTGGAGCAAGAGGTAACAAACTGTGACCTGAGTCATTCGAATTAGAGGAGGAGGAGGAGGTCTTGTGCCAGCTTCTGCCTGAAGAATGGTGCCGACATTGGTCTAACAACCAAGAGGAAGAATGCTTGTGTCTCCAACCCTTGTACTTGGAACTGCCCCATGCCCATTGTCAGGGTTGGCTCCCTGGGTTCTGGCTCACGAACCACCACTACTAGCTTGGAAGGCTTAGGAAGGACAAGGTCACCCTTGATCTCATTCCACCAGAAGTGGAAAAGGCCCTTCACCTCATTCAGAGGAATCTGATGACCTGAGGGGCCAGCAGACACCTGGCAATGAGGAGCAGTGGGCGTCAGGGGAGCTGGCATTGGGTGTCCAGGCATCGGGTCCTTAGGAGTAGGAGCCTCAGATGTCAGGCCCTCCATTGTCGGTGTAGGGGAGACATTCATGTCTACAGGTGATGCAGGAGGGTCTGGTGATGGCTGGAGCACCATTAGGTTGGATGCCGGGGAACCCAGTGTCAAATGGACAGGCATCTGCTGATGACGGTCAAGGGATGTGGCTGTAGTCAGCTAATCAGGAGCCCACAGTGAAGACACCATGAAATGGGGCAGAGGCATCACTGAAGCTGCAGAGACAGATGCATGCTTCTTGTATTGGGAGGCCTTGTCCGAAGACTTAAAGGCCGAGGCCAATGCTGGGCGGGTGATGGGTGCTGACCCGCCAACTGACTTAACTCTTGCTGTGCCATCTGAGGAGGCTGAAGACTTAGGGATATCCTTCACCTTTGGGGGCTGCAGGCCCTGGACCATAGCCCTGGACCCTGATGAACTTCCACCTGTCGCCAGCACCAAGGCAGGAAGTTGATCCACCGGCTGCTCAGAGATAGTGAGAGCAGGCTGGGGAGAGTGGTCCAACCTCCTCAGGGAGGAGAAACCAGAAGAGGTCTTCTTCTTCTTCTTGTGAGGAGACCGAGAGCAGGAGCATGTCTGGGTCTTCCCCTTGTCCTTGTCCCAGGACTTGTGCTTCCCTGAAGACTTCTTCTCCCTGTGTGTCACTGACAATGAGGAGGAATAAAAAGTAGGGTTCTTCCCCAAGGATTGCTTCTGCATGGCGACAAGTTCTTTTTCAAAAAGGTGGGTTTTAAGGACCCTTTGGTGATGAATCCTAGTCCTTTAGTTGAAGCTCTGGCAGTGCTGGCAGGCATCTGTATCGTGGTCTGGGCCCCGACAGAGGAAGCAGACCACATGGCCTTCATTCGACTGGAGCTGCTTGCCGCATGCACACTTGGACTTTTGCTGCTCAACAGAAGAAGTCAGAGAAGACGACATGCAGAGAGAAAAAAAAAGAAGTCACTACTTTTTTAAAAAGAAAATAAAAGAAAAGTGGGTAAACACACAATGACTGTAGCAGGAGGCATCTGTGGAGCCGATGTGAATGGGTTGACAGTGGGAAAAGAACTGAGGTGGGGCTGAGGACCACCCCTTTTATACCACTGGCTGACGTCAGGGGTGTGCCGATGTCAGGGGGCAGTTCCCACTGGAGACTGCTAGCTAGAAGTTTTTCCATGGGGTCTTAGCGCCTGGTGGCTTAATCCTTATGGTTATAGCCTGCTGCAAGAGCTCCACCTCAAAGTAAGATCACAAATTAAGCCATAAATAGAAATACAAAAATACAAATTAGGCTATAACTGTAAATACAAAAATACAAATTAGGCAGTAAACATAAATAAAAATACAAATTATGCCATAAGCAAGAATATAAAAATATAAAGTAGGCAGCTAACAGGAATACAAAAAATCACATTAGACTATAAACGTACAAAAATCCTAATTAGCCTGTAAACATAAATACAGAAATACAAATCATACCATAACCAAAAACACAAAAGTACAAATCAGACAATAAACATAAATATAAAACTTATGCCATAACTAAAAATAAAAGAAAATGCAAATTAGGTCATTATACAGAAATACAAAAATATATATTAGGACATATACAGAAATACTAATAAGGCCATATACGGAAATACAAAAATATAAATTAGGCCAAATAGAGAACTAGAAAAACACAAATTAGGCCATATATAGAAACACAAAAATAGGAATCAGGCTACAAACATAAATGCAAAAGTATACATTGAGCTGGAAGCATAAATACAAAAGTACAAATTAGACCATAAAGAGAAGTACAAAAATACAAAGTAAGCCATGAACAGAAATACAAAAATACAAATTTGGCTGTAATCATAAATACAAATTAGACTAACAGAATTGCCAATATACAAATCAGAAGTCAACATTCAAAAATTCAGATTAGGTTGTAAACATGAATACGAAAATACAAGTTGGACCATTAGTAGAAACACAAAATTACCAATTAAACAGTAAATATAATTGCAAAAATACAAATTAGACCATAAGTAGAAATACAAATTAGGTCATATAGAGACATACAAAAAGACATATTAGGGTTTACGCAGAACTACAAAAATACTAATTAGGCCATATACAGAAACACAAAAATTTAAATTTAGCCCAAACGGAGAAATACTAAAACACAAATTAGGCCAAATTCAGAAATAAAAATATACAAATTAGGCCATATATACAAAATACAAATTAGGAGACATATACAGCAATACAAAAATACACATTAAACCATAAACAAAGTACAAATGAGCCTATAAGCAGAAATACCCAAAACAGGGTTGGACTAGGGTAGAGGGGACTCACCTGGAAAGTTGACACAAGGGACCACCTAGAAAATCAATAGGTGAGGGCCCAGGGTGACACACTCATGTCAGTATTCCACTTCAATGTGATATGCTAGCTCTGTGTGCATCTTACATTTGCTTACAGGGCCCTTTTAATGAAAAAACATAGATGACAAAACCAAGGATTCTCAGAGTTTAGAAGGTGACCAGGTATCCAACAAAGGGGGGCCTGGAAATTTCCAGGTATCCTGGTGGGCCAATCCAACGCCATACACAAATACAAATTACACCATGTACACAAAATGCAGTATAACAACAAAACAAATTGGGCAGTGTACAGAACAATCAAGCATCTATTGCAGGTGCAAAAAGGTACAACAGTGCAATTAAGCAATAAGGCATGATGGGGGGGTGTTTTGGTGGGATAACAGTCCACCTCAGGTGGGTTGAAGCACAAGGCATAGCCGAGTGCTTCTACCACCTGAGAAGTGCCGATAGCCCACCATAACACACCCCCTGGAGTGTCTTATTGCGATTATGAAATGGGTAATTTTTAGTAAATTGTATGCCTGTTTTAAACATTTTACTTTTAGCTGGGCTGTTGTGCAGGGATAACAACCCAGATGAAAGCTGATCTTGACCAATCAGGAGCCAGCATTCTTTCTACCCATTTCATAATATATGATAATGACAGTGAGGAGTGATAAAATCTAGAGTCCACCAATCCAAGTTCGGGGACAAATAGCAAACAGGCATGGGGTTAAGTGGAAAGGTGGGTGGAAAATAGCAGGAGGGGTAAGGTATCTGTCATAGAACAGCTGGATTAGGAGCTAGGTACAAGAGCAGGAGTAAACTGTAAACTCATGGTGTAAGTCTTTCAGAAAGAAAGGGGAGGAGGAGGAGCAAATAAGGGGAGGAAGGTTGTTCCTAAGATGGAGGAGTCATAGAAAAGGAGGTCTGCCCAGGAGAGGTTTTGGAAATGGGAGACTTGAGAGTTGAAGTTTATTTGTATTTCTTTTTTGTTACTCTCTTTATACTCCCATTGCCGACGAGTCCCCATCCACCAGTCCCTCCAGCCCCATCACCCTGGCGTCTACTGGGACTTACCTCGTTCAGCTCAGAGGTGTCTAGCTGGCCAGATGTGGAGCCTGCAAAGGACTGGTGTCAACCTACTGGTTGGCAACGTTTCCCCCAATTTTTTCTTCCCCAGTGCAGAGGCAGGGCATGCAGTGATGCCAATGGCAGTGTCTGCACACTTCTGTGCATGGCATGCCAGGCATCTGTCCTGCCTCCACCCCTCCATGTTGCCAACATCAGTGTGCCAGTCTCTGGCTTCCACTAGGGGTCAGGCTAACACAGACCACTGGTCCCCTCCCTCCCTCCCCAAGAGAGGAGTGCAGTCTTCCAGACGCTTGATCCTCTCCCTCCTTGGCTGGTCCCCAGCAACCCGTTGGGTCACCGGTGTGGCAAGAGGTAAGGCATTGATGCCTTAGCCCTCCATACTACTGGGCCAAGTAAGTTCTTTTATATTTAAACAGGATTAGATACTAGGCAAAAGCCTGTTTTCAGGGCCATCCTGTGAAAAAGAAGGTATCAGAGCTCTTGCAAGAATGGGTGGGGGGTAGAGGAAGGAAGAGAGGTGCTGTAGTAAGGGAGGGCAGAAAACCAGAAGCTGGATATAGAACTTGCAGAGTGCAAAATCTATCTTCATGGGAGGGAGGGACTAGATAGCCCTGAGTAGAGGGAGCAGTGGTGGGTGCAGGGTGGGTAGTTCAAGTTGAAGCAGCAGAAATTGTGCTTAATGGGATACAGCTGGGTCAGGTTGGGCTTAAGTGCTGCAGTGTAGACCACAATAATAATAACAATAATCATAGAAAACATGCTTCTTTACAATAGTATGAGACTAATAGTAAGAGATTAAAATATTGTTACAACTTTTTTAATTGCAGGATGATGGCATGCGGGCAGAAAATAAAGCGTCTTACCGACTGCAAGTGATCAAAACCCTGGTGCAGAGGTACATCGACACAGCCAGACGGGAGTTTGAGGAGGCCAAAAGAAAAGGTGAGGGTCCCTGATTAAGGCCAACTACAAGGCCAGTTTGCTCCCTAGCTGTTCTCCTGTGGTTCCCATTACTAGGGTTGTGCATTTTAGGGATGGCTGGGCAAAAATGTGGATCTCTTTTATGGTTATGAGAATCTCTTTGTGCCTTCATAGGGTGAGAGGAATGCAAGCCCAAAATGAGCAGTCCTGGCACCCAAACGATGCAAGAGAAGGCACTCATAACTGTTAGAGTGCAACTCAGTATTTCTAGCAATATAATTTTTTATGTATTTATCAACATCATTCAGTTTAAACAAAAAAATTCTAAGTAAGGAAAATGCTATTAAGGGCCGCTTGGTGGCCCAGCAGAAGTGCACCATGCTTCCATGCTGGCATGCAGGTTTGAGAGCTATCCCAGGGAGCTGGATTGGAGTGGGCCTGGGCTGGGGAGTGCTGCCGAGCATAATTCAGCCTGGGGTGGGAAGCATCAGTCATTTGGCACTGCAGTGGCCTTGCAGTGGGCCAGAGAGCTTGCTTCTCCATGGCAGGTGGTGCATGCCCAGAGACTGAAGCAGCAGCATCTAAGGCCACCATGAGGACGGGACTGGGGGAGTTGTACGTAATAGAATATCCAGGAGCACTGGCCCACCAGAATGGAAGCTTATTCCATAATGACATTAAACACACTTTTCTCTAAGCTAAATAAGCTGTATATATACAGTCCTTCCTCATAGCTTGTTCCCACTTAACTACTAATCAGCTTTATGGCCCTGTGCTAGGCCCTCTGGACTTCTTCAATGTCCAGTCTGTACTATGGTGACCACAACTAGAAGCAGTTTTCCAGGTACAGTCTATTCCAGTCCTTGTACAGAGCGAGGATCACATCCCTTGGCCAGTTCCTTGTTCCTCCTCTGAATGCATCCCAGCCTTTCCTTTACTTTGCCTGCACGTGTTCAGATTACTGTCCACAGTTACTTCATCAGCCTGCTACTGAATTCCCCTCCAAGTCCTTGATGAATATGATAAAGGGGGAAGCCTGTGATGCGGGTGTCTGTACTAGGGCGATGTCCGAAATGGCTACACTTTATGGGCAAAAGCCCGAATGGTGATGGGAAGGATGAGGCAACTGGATGTGGGGGTTGGTGAATCTGGCGACAGAATGTCGCTATAAGTTCACGTGCACGCTGGAGGGTGAGCATGGCGAGCATGGGCTGGGAGGGGCAGAGGGATGTAGGGGTGGCACCGCGGTGTGTTGCTGAGCAGCGCACGGTGTCGGGGTTGGCCTGCAGTTGCAGTGGGTGAGGTACCGGGTTCGGGTCCAGGCACTGGTGCAATTTTATTGCACTGGGCTCGAAACTTTATTTTTCATGTTTTCGCCCCCGACATGCACCCCCTGGAGTTGAGAATCCTTTAGTAGGTGGGTGAGGGGGGGAAAGCCCCCCACAGAAAGCATGAAAGTGTAAGTCCTGTGCACTGTTGTTTTGTGCGCTGAGGATGTCAGAGCACCGAAAATGTTTTCACTGCTCTGATGTCACGATAACGCAGCTCGTCTTTAGGCAGTCGCCGTTATCACATAGAACCGATAAAGGGCAGGAGACCCAGCACTGACACTTATCTATGGTGATTTCACATCATACATCCATCGATACTGAGTAATTATTTATTGAGATTTTGGATAACACCTTTGAGCCAAAGGCTCTTTTACAAAGATTCCACTTCATGTGACAAGACAAGCTGAAAACACAAAACAGAGCACTGATAAAGTACAAACATCCAGTAAGGTTTCATCTAAGGAGCTGCCAAAGACTTTCTTAATGATTGAAAGGTGATTAACAATAACAGTTAGAACAATACACCAGGCATTGTACAAAGTACGCATAGGGATGATGCATGAGAGACAGAGCAGTAGCAAGTGCTTCCTGAGGCAGAGGGTAGTGTCAGGTGTACTGTAAAAGTAGTAGAACGGTGGGGATGCAGGATGACAAACAATGTCTGGAGAGGATAAGTGAGAGACGAGAGGGTAGGTGGAGAAAAAAAGAGGAGCAGCTCGCTATTGGTGTGAGGTAAAAAAGAGGGAGGAGAGAGGGAGAAAAGGTGGAGGGAAGGGGGATAGGGGCAGGTGGGGTGGTGGTGGTGAGTGAATAAGTCTGGATAGGGACATGAAGATTTGGGGGGGGTAGACCAAATGGCAGAGGATGTGTGGGGGGATTGGGACAGAGTAGTGCCTGACTGAGGGATAGGGTGGAGTGGAGAATTCTTTGAAAAAAGGACAAGACAAAGAATGCTTGGGAGATGGGGACAGGGTGGACAGAGCTGGGCAGGAAATAGCAACAGGACCAATGATACTTAGGAAAGGGAGTGAGGAGGGAATGCTTTGGAGTGGGGTGGAAGGTTTTTAAGGATGGAATGGCAAATACGCAGGGGATGGAAACATGCTGAAGAATGCTGGGGGTGGGGGGTTGGGGTGCATTGATCCTGGAGAATAGGGACAAGATATAAGTTGCTTGAGGGTGATGACCCAGTGGGGCATTGTGCTGAACTCTGGCAGACCAGAGTTTGCAAGGCCTGGAATCCAGCACTGGGAACAGTTGGAGGTCCGGTGTGTCAAAGAGGTGAGGTGCTTAATTCCTGGGGGGAGACATGGATATGAAAAGGAATACCTGGTGATGGGATGGAGAATATTTAGAGGGAGTTTTATGTGTATGGATGGGAGGAGATGATACTGATGATGATTTGGGTTCATCCTTTGACTTTATGCTGCACAGGCAGCGTATTTAGAAAAATAGGGCAAATGGGTTTGGGGGAGAAACTAACAGGATGGATGGGTAACTGACCATCTGACATAATTTAAAGGGTAGTTCTAAATGGTGAATTCACAGGGATCTGTGCTTGGAACACTCTTGTTCAACACATTTAAGATAGAAACATAGAACATAGAAACATAGAATTTGACGGCAGAGAAGGACCACTTGGCCCACCTAATCTGCCCATTTCTCTACCAAATGGATAAACTGCAAATTCCAGTTAACCAAGAGTCTTCTTCCTCCTACCCCTCAACTAGAACTGCTTTATGTATGTCCCATGCATTCTTGAATTCCTTCACTATTTTTGACTCCATGACCTCCTCAGAAAGGCCATTCCATGCATCCACAACCTTCTCCGTGAAAAATACTTCCCCACATTACCTCTGAGCCATTCCCCCTCTATCTTCAAATTGTGCTCCCTTGTTCTTGCAAATCTCTTTTTCTGAAAAGATGCTCCACTCTTGGGCTTTGTTGATTCCCTTGAGGCACTTGAAAATTTCTATCATGTCCCCCCTCTCCCTCCTTTCCTCTAGGGTATACATATGAAGCTCCTTTAGTCTCTCTTCGTATGTCTTCTGGTGCAGACCCTGCACCATTTTGGTTGCCCTCCTCTGGACAGCCTCCACTCTGTCTATGTCTTTGCGGAGATGGGGTCTCCAGAACTGTACACAGTACTCTAGATGGGGTCTCACCAACTGTCTGTACAGAGGGATAACAACTTTCTATTTTCTACTGGTGATGCCTCTCCCTATGGATCCCAGTATCCCCCAGCCCTCCCTACTGCCTTCTCACATTGCTTGCCCACCTATAGGTATATGACTACCCCAGGTCCCTTTCCATTTTTGTTGTTGTTAGTATCTCACCCCCCCTACCCATTCATTGTGTACTAGTCCCCTGGGTTTTTGGTTTCCAGGTGCATTACTTCCAACCCCCTTCTCATCCTTTCCGACCAATCTTGTGTATCAACCCTGTTGCAGATCTTTGTGTCATCTGCAGAGACATACATTTCCTTCCAGTCCATCCGCAATGTCACTTATAAAGACATTAAAGAGGATCGGTCCCAGTACTGAACTCTGCAGTACGCCACTAGTAACCCCCCTTTCTTCTATTACTCTCTGCATCCTGTTGTCCAGCCAATTTTGTACCCAGGCTACCACCTTGGGACCCACTCCAAGGCTGGCTAACTTGTTTATTAATCTTTTGTGTGGGACTGTGTCAAATGCCTTGTTAAGTCTAGGTAGGCCATGTCCACAGCCCCTTCCTGGTCTACTTCTTTGATCACCCAGTCAAAAGAAATCTATTTGATTAATTTGATATGAACTTCTCGCTGTGAATCCATGCTGCCTTGGGTCCTGTGCCCCACCAGCCTCTAGGTACAGTACTCAACAATTCTTTCCTTCAGAAGTGATTCCATTATTTTACCTATCACTGAGGTCAAACTGACAGGTCTGTAGTTTCCTGCCTCTGCCTTGCTCCCACTTTTGTGAAGGGGAATCACATCCGCCCTCCTCCAGTCCTCAGGTACCACCCCATCCTCCCATGATTTGTTAACAAGGGTAGTCAGTGATGTCACTAGTTCTCCCCTTAGTTCTTTTAGAATTCTGGGGTGAATCCCATCAGACTACATTACTTTGTCCACCTTCAGTTTTAAGAGTTCTTTCAGAACCCTTTCTTCTGTGAATGGACTGGAATCAACCCCCCTATCCAGAGTGTTTCTATTGTTTGGTTTAGATACCTCCCACTCCTCTTCTTTTGTGAATGCTGAGCAGAAGTGTTCGTTCGGTATCCCTGCTTTTTCACTGTCACCCTCTGCCTACATTCCCTCCCCTTTATTAAGCCTCAGTATCCCTCCCTTGATTTTTCTTCACTCCCTAATGTACTTATAAAAGGTTTTATCCCCCTTCTTAACAGAGTTGGATATCTTTTCCTCAGTTTGGGCTTTTGCTATTCTGACTGCCTTTCCTGCCTACTCCCTGACAAGTAAGGCAGGCTGCTCACTTGTCAAATTTTTGCTCACCCACCCTCCCCCACCCCGCACTATTTAAATACAGTTTTCCCCCTAGCTCCCTACTGTTCTGCCATATGATTGATGGCCTGGTTGAGCTGTTAGTTAAGGAAGTACTAGCTACAAAACCTTCAGATTATCCTAGTAACAGTGATCCTGCTCCAGCATCGTGCCCCCAACCCAGTCATTACTAACATGAACCAGGCCTCCTTCCTCCTCTTCCAGGGCACCATCACCTACCTATCATCACCACCCCTCGCTCCCAGCCTACTACAGGGATGCTCGCTCCCCCTCCCCCCAGTGCACTGCACCTTGCCCCAGGCATGTCCCCTCTACCTTTTCATACCTAGTCAGTTTCTCTCCCAAGTACCATCCTATCACTTAATTTTAGCAAGTTTCCTTCCTACCCACTCATGTAGTGGCCTCACCCTAATCCGTTGTATCAGGCACTCACACTTTACCCCAAATAACATCAGAGACCATAAGCTGCAAGCCACTTAATCTGTGCTTTTCTTCCTTCTATTAATGGCTGGAGATATTGAAGCGAACCCAGGCCCCCAGCACCCCCAAGGACCAAACCTCATCCAAAGGTCTGAAAATAATGCACATGAACATTAGGAGCCTCCTCCCAAAACTGGACACTCTAAACTGTTGGTTAAACCACAATTCCCCAGACATCCTATGCCTTACTGAAACCTGGCTCTTGGCCAAGACACCCAGCACATCTATTCATATTCCAGGTTACCAAATCATAAGGCAGGATCACAACAAGAGAGCAGGTGGCATAGCCATGGTCATCAGACAAGGCCTCTCCTTCTCAGTCTGCCATCAGAAATCATGCCTAAAATCCCACAAACTAATCCTGGTGAAATTCTGTCTTCCTCATACCCTCCCTATCTTCGTTGGAGTTGTTTATGTTTCTCTGTGACTAAACCAAGAGACTTTAATTTCCTGCATCTCAGCCATCCCTCCACTTGCACAGCCAGGTGAATTAATCCTACTGGGGGGTTACAACCTTGACTAACTGGCACCTTCATCCAAATCAGCGATCTCCAAAATAGAATCACTGAATCTTTCTCAGTTGATTTCTGAGCCCAATAGATAGAATACCTGCTCTGCAAACCACTCCCCCTTAGACTGAGTCCTCTCTTCCCACCCTCACTGTATGTCCAAGGCAGGTGTCCTCGATCTAGCACTAAGTGATCACTGCATCACCTACTGCATATGAAAGGGTGTCTGGGACCACCATGCCCCTACCAAAAGAGCCAGGGTCAGGAAGAGACATCATCCCTGGATCTTTGCCCAATAATAGCTGTGTGCAAGGCCCGAGACAGAGCTTGGTCTGGTTTCCAGTCCTCTCAGTCCCCTCACTGAAGGCAATTATGTAACTCAGCGAGAAATGCCTGTGTAAAAGCTGTCCGACAAGCTATGGCGGACTTTAAGAAAAAAACAAAAAACTAAGTACCACTCACTCATCCTCATTTTGGAACATCATTCAGTCTATCATCAGCCTGCCCCAACAGTCAGGCACTCCTACCCTAATACATAATAACACTGAACTTCGGGAACCAACCCAGGTGGTGAATACTCAAAATTCCTTCTTCACCACCTCAGCCGTGCCAGCTCCCACCTCACTTACTTCATCTTCTACCCCTTATTCCTCCTCTAAGCTTAAGCCAGGAGTAAACCTCTTTTCTGCCCCTGCCTCCACAAATGAGGTACTACGTGCCTTGCTATCCTTCAACACAACCAACTCTAGCTCAAATGGGCTACATCCCAGCCTCCTATGCCTTTCCACCCCTGCCATTGCTCTTCCTCTTGTTCATATTATAAACTTGTCCTTCTCCTTGGGAGTTGTCTCGAAAGCATGGAAATCAGTATGTATTGTACCTGTCCACAAAGGAGGTAACCCTACATTCCCTGGGAATTATCCAATCTCCCTCCTCTCTGCTCTATCCAAACTCCTGGAATGTCTGGTGCAAGCCAGACTGACTAAATTCCTTCTTATACAAATTCCCTCTCCCAGTGCCAATCTGGCTTTAGGAAGAACCATTTCACCTTATCCTCCCTTCTCTGGGTCACAGGCCATATCCAGTCTGCGGCAGATCTAGGACATCTCACTGCAGCCATCCTCATCGACCTGGTGAAGGCATTTAATTTGGTTTCCCACCCTCTCCTACTGGACACTCTTGTGGATACTGGGCTTGTCCCACCTACCATTCAGTGGTTTAAATCCTACCTCACTGACAGATTCCAGTCAGTTAAAATTGCTAACTTCACCTCCTCCTCCCCTCTCCCTATCTCATCAGGCATTCCCCAAGGTTCTATTCTCAGCCACATCCTGTTTTCCATCTTTATCAACAAACTCCCATCTGCCTGTTCTACATCACTATTGAATATGTATGCGGACAACACTGTTGTATGTGCATCCGGCCCTGACCCTGCCACCATACATTTGGTGCTACAACATGATTTCAGTTCTGCTCGTCATGGTTTCAGACAAAACAATCAAAGCTGAATACCACTAAAACTGTCTCAATGATTTTTGGGACTGCACAAAGGCTAGCCAAAGCAACAAACATCTCCCCGACCATTTCCCTTGCTGGCTCCCCCTTAAAGACTGTCCTCTCAGACAAATACCTAGGGGTCTGGCTTGATCCACAGTTATATTTCGCCACACACATCGACTACCTGACCTCCAAACTGTGCCCCAAAATTGGTGTTCTATATCATAATAAAGATTCCCTACCTCTCCATGTCCACAGGGAACTTCTAACCAAAATGATCCTACCTGTCATTGATTATGCCAATGTTGTCTACGGCACTGCCATCTCCATCGCCCTCTCTCGGCTTGACTCCCTCTATTACGCTTTCTGTTGTTTTGCCTCAAAATCACCTTACCAGACTCACCACTGCTCCCTTCTATCCTCCTTAAACATCCCCCCACTTGCTCATAGACGTTCTGTATGCTCCCAATCCTTTATTTCCAAGTACTGGTTCAAGCTACTCCCCTCCTATATCTCTTCCCTTCTCTCCCCTGCTCCAGCCTCATCACATCCCCTGCATTCCAGGAACTCTCATTCTTTTTCTCTCCATACCCCCTCTTCTAACATGAGCAAATCAGCTTTCCACTATCATCTCCCCTACTTATGGAACTCTCAGTCCCCTCTTCTGTGTAACGCCATCTCTCACCCCTCTGTCAAAGTGTTACTCCACCTCCTTTCCTACCCAACCTGCTCCCACTACCCTCCTTAGGACTGAATGTATCTCCTGTGTCGCTCATGATGAGTCATCACCTGTACTTCAAGTATCACAGTGAACTACTCATGTCTGTGCCAACTGTGTTGAGCACAGTTCTTCAAACTCTTGTACATGCAATATTCTATATGTCTCTTCATTTTATATATTGAAAGCTGTTGTACATAGTGTTTATTCTGTATTTATGGTACATATTGCATATGTTTATATACATTGCCTATATTGTTGATACAGGTCTTGTTGATGTTCTGCTTTATTTAACCTTGTATCTCCTTGTACCCTTGCCCCGGGTTACACTTGGAGACGAGCCCTGGCTCAGTGTGCCTTTCCCAGTCATCAAATGTTTAACTAAAAAAAAAATATATAGTTTTCTGTCCTGCTCCTAATGTGTTTCCTTATATTTCCTGAATGCTGTCCTTTTCTCCTTAACCTTCCCTGCCACCTCTTTTGAGAACCATAGTGGCCTTTTCATTAATTTTGTTTTGTTGATTTGCTTTACACAAAGGCTTGTTGCCTCTGTGATGGCAATTTTGATTGTTTTCCCATTGTTCCTCCACCCCTCCTTCTTGCCTGTTTGCTAGTGCTTTTCTGAGGCACTCTCCCATTTTGCCAAAGTCTGCCCTCACCGGGGTGGTGGGTCAGGTGTAGATGATTGTTTCTGGAGCCCATGACCTCCAGAAACAATCATCTATAACTCTGACCCACCACCCCGGTGAGTGCCTTCCTTCCTTCCTTTCAGACACCTATTTTCAAAGAGTTTAAGCAACAGGTCTAGTCACAAATGACTGTAAATATTCTCCCAGCTAGATTTCCTCCCTGGCAAATAAAAGTTATACTAAGTAAAGTCAACCCCCAAAACAGAGAACCAAAACACTAACCTCTATTTACTTACACAGGCCCCAAAATTAAGATTTTAATTCTGTGTACTCTATTAAATCACCTCCTTGCTTTAAGGAAGCTGGTGGCTGCTCTCTGTCTCACCTACAGCAGACAGAGTCCACAAACAACTCCTGTTTTGAATCCATCGTTCCTCAGGCCCCTTTCAGCTCCCCCTCTTATCAGATACCAATTTCACAGAGTTTAAGTAGCAGGACTAGTCACAAACGACTGCAAATATTCTCCCAGCTAGATTTCCTCCCTGGCAAATAAAAGTTACACTAAGTAAAGTCAACCCCAAAAACAGATAACCAAAACACTGACCTCTACTTACTTACACAGGCCTCAAAATTAAGATTTAAACTCAATGTACTCTATTAAATCACCTCCTTGCTTTAAGTAAGCTGGTGGCTGCTCTCTGTCTCAGCTACAGCAGCTGAGATGCAAGACAACACAGAAAAGGGGCTGAGCGATACAATTAGCTAATTTGCTGATTAAACAAAGCCGTGTAGATGGCTTGATGCAACAGAAGTCATTTAAAACATGAACGACGTGGAACAACTCAAACAGTGCAATCATGTATGGAGCCATGAGGAACCCAGAGGTAAAATATAGCCTAGAGGGAGTAACTGTGGAAGCCTCCCAGAAAAAAAGAGATTGAGGCATCATAATAAACAGAAAACATCTATAGCAAAGCATATGGGGGATCAAACAGGATTTGGGAGTGTATCAGGCAAGGATTCTAGGGGGGAGCACAGGTGGAGGCAGACATGGCAGAGGCCAATCTGCAGAGCAAACTGCTGTTGAAACTCAAATCAAAATCTAAAATCTGTCTCTAAAGCCAAAATCTATCTCTGCAAATCAGCTACTCTATCTTTTTACATAGTATGTAATGTCAATGGCAGCAAAGTCTAGTAGGAGCTGTAGTTCTCTCGAGTGCAGAGAATTACAGAAACAAAGGTTTAGAGCGGAAGGAAGTTTTAGCAGAATTTTAAAATAAGTCTGGACTTTTTAAGTGTAGGCCCAGGGTTTTAATTAGGAGCCAAGCACAGCTTTGCATAAAAACAAAAGGGGGGTGGCAGCTGCAGTTTAGGGGTGCTAGCTGCTCAATTGAGCAGACTTGATAGACCACTTGGCCTGCTTCTGCTGGCAGATTTGTCTGTTCATAACTAAGGTTCTTACTGGGACTGTCAGAGGAGTGCGCAGCGCGACCCTGGGACAAGACATGTACGTCAGCTGAGCATCTGCAAGCTGTCTGCGAGCATGGGTGGAGGCAGACACTGCAGAAGCAAGTATCTGCCATGTCAGCCAGAGACACTCAGACAGGTAAGGAACAGAGGTTAAAATGACCAGTAGCCCACAGAAGCCCAGTTTCGCCACCTGTTAAAAAATTGTATGACAGATCCACCTCCTCTGTCATCTTTCTCCATTGACTACTAGAGGAGAGTTTCACCACCTAGAAGTGACAGTTCCACCACTTAGAAATCTAGATGTAAAAAGTTCCCCCACCTAAACATTTCCAATTTAACCACTGGTGGGGAACCTCTGTTAGTGAAGGACATTAGGAAGCGTGTTAGAAGGTAAGAACTAATTTAAGTACACTTAAACAAGTGGGTTATTGCTGGTGATTCTAAGAGTTTGATTTACACTGTAGGGAAAACATTGTATCCATACCACTTTATAAAACTTGAAAAGGTGCAGTTAATTTAACCTACTTAATAAATCATTTTTTTTTATTAATTAATAATGATTTCAAATAAGTCACCCTTTTTCCTCTTCCATCTAGCAGAGATCAGGTGTGTTCTGTCATCGTTACATACGATGCCTAGTCCTGTATATTTCTACAGTAGCACAAGCATAGACCTCCAAATCACCTGAAACTCTGAGCACCTGAGTGTGTGTGTGTATAATTCTATCCTAAAAAAATAAAACATTCTTATAGGGATGTGGATATGGTGTACTTATCCACATGTTCTGGCAGTTTCCCTTCCCCTTTAAATCCTGCTAGAAAGTCTTCAGGATGGCTCCTCCCACCCACTAGGGTGGTAACTCCCCTAGCACTGCCCCATGATGCCAGTTCTTCCTTTACGCTTAGAAGAATAGGTTCCCTCCTTACCACTCTGCATTACTGAGGCCCTAAAATCTTCTAAAAAAAACCTTTTCAGAGTTTTTTCTATTAAAATTGTCTTCCTTACTTCTCGCTGCTCCAATGGAGGACACGAAATCAGCTACGGATTTCCGGCTCTGCGGTTGGGGGCAGAAGATGTCACGATCCGATTCGCAATCTGCATGCATATACTGCCTGGGCCACAAGCATGATGTCCAGGCCTACAATTTTTGTCATGTCTTTTTGCCATCGACTCCGGAGGATCGCCTTACCTGTTTACTTCTTGGACAACCGAGCGAACGGGATCCACTCGTCTGCTCAAAGGAGGCACAGAAGGCAGTTTCCATGACTGCAGGTTCTGCCAAGCAGTTAGCGGGCCTGGAGGAGGAGGTGGTTTGGGCTGCAGCGCAGTCCTCCTCGACTTCAGTCTTCATACTGCTCCGCCTGGGCGCATCGTTTTATGGCACATTCCAGGAACTATGCCAGTCTTTCCCTACATTTGGAGAGGATCCCTTGGGCCCCAAGAAGTCCAAAAAATCTAAGGATTCCAAGGAGAAAGAGACTAAGAAACAGTCTCGTCGACACTTGTGGGATCAGGAGCGCTCTCGGGCCTCTGACTCCAGTGCTTTTTCAGAGCTCCCAGTTTTGGCCGAGACATCAATTTTGGCCACCAGCTCCACTGTACCCCCATCAGGCCAGTTAGCCGAGGATCAGACCAACTGTCTGGATGAGATCTTTCTCGAGCTGGTCAAGCTAATCCTTTCTTCAGAGGAGGCTGACAACTCTCTCTTGAGGACTCCTGTTCTCTTCAGGAGGGGACGGGGCAGGCCACTGTTCTGCCACCTCTTGATCAGAGCTTCCTGACCAAGGAGTGGGTCGGCAATCGCTAGCTCCCTCTGATCGACCATGCCAGTCTCCCCGGCATTGTCTGAGGTCCCACTCTGGTAGCCTGGACTCAGGCAGCCCAAGCCATCCTTGGCATTTGCGCTCTAAGCGCTCAGACAAGTGGTGTTGCCGCTATTACTCCTCATCCTCCTTGGGCGAGGAGAGGCACTGGCACAAGCTGAGTTGGTGCTACGAGAATTTCAGTGGCAACAGCTTCTGTTTTCCCAGGCGAAGCCACCCATGGTGCCCAACCTGGCCATAACTGCACTGCCATCACTGGAGGCATAATAGTCTCCATCCTAGCAGGTGCCAGTTTTGACGGTCCCGGTGCCACCCACTCTGGCTTCTCCATCGATTGTGGTGGAGCCACTGCCCCCTGTGCTGAAGGACGGTGTCCCGATCAAGGATACTTGGCCCAAGAAAGTGCTTCCTCATTCTCTCAAGGTTACTCTCACCCCTGACTGCCCCCAAAGGGTGAGCAGCAACATGGGCTATAGGCCTCTGTTTCATGAATCCTTAGAATCGGAGGGTTCCTCTCTTCACTCCCATCTGGTGGACTTGGAATCATCCGAGGCTCTCTCTATTGAGTAAGACCCCACTTCATTCATGAGCTTTCTCAGCCTGATTTCTGAATCCATGAGAATCCAGCTGGAGCCCGTTTAGAAGAGGGAACGGTACCCCTTGACCAAGATCTTGGACCAGGGTGACTCTCCGATGGAGGCTTTCCCAGTTCAGGATGCTGTCCTCGGTTCTGCTCTGGATCTGAGGCAACACCTGGCTTCTTGCCTGGCACCCTCGGGCCAGATGGCCTGCAAGTACACGGTCCCTAGCAGTTCCCTCTCAGGATTTACTGAGCACCTCTTGGCTGAGGGGCTGGTGACTGACTCTGTTTTTTTTTGATGCACAGGAAATGTGGGGGATGTGGACAAGCCCCCTGACAAGGAGCTGAAAAAATTGGACAACTTGGCCAAGAAAGTGTATGCTGCATCTTCGCTCGGCCTCAGGCAAGCCAGTTTGGCTCTTCTGATGGCTCACTTTATGCATGCCCTTCTGGGGTCCTTGGATGAGGTGCTTCCCCACCTCTCTGCAGACTTGCAGACTACTGTCAAGCAAGTCCGTGATCAAGGCCATGCCACAGTGAAGCAACAGTTCCAGACAGCCATGGACATTGGCGATTCCTGCGCACGGTCTGTGACCGTGGCAGTTGCCATGTGCTGCAGGGCTTGGCTGTGCAGCTCTACATTTATAGCTGATATGCAGCACAAGTTGGAAGACATGCCCGTTTTGGGGACCGACTTGTTCTGTCCCTGTGTAGAGGGGCATCTCACCAGGATTGAAAAGTCCAGTGCCACCCTGTACTCAGTGACATCTGCTCAAAAGGACCAGAAAGGCTCCAAATCCACCAAGAAAAAGCCCTTTTGACCCCCTTTTGGTCTCAGCGCAAGGGTCACTTCGACCAGCTGGTCATGGTGACACAGCAGATGTGGGATACGCTCCAATGGTGGCTAATCCTGGAACATCTGCAGGATGGTATCCCATTTCTCTACCCGGAGCCGACAGTCATCCTGACAACCAACACATCTCTCATGGACTGGGGAGCTCAATTGGGGATCAGAGCATCCAGAGGCTCTGGTTCCCTGAGGAGTCCGGATGTCACATCAACCTGCTGGAGCTTAGGTGGTTCGGCTGGTGCTGACCACTTTCGCTCAACATTTCAGGGGTCACGTGGTGCAGGTCCAGACAAACAACACCACAAGCATGTACTACCTCAACAAACAGGGTGGTACGTACTCCCTTCCACTGTGCAGAGAAGCCCTCTGCATCTGGACACTCATGCACAGTCTGGAGGCAGACCTTCTGGCCATCCATGTGGCTGGTGCCTACAACCACTTTGTGGATGCCCTCAGCCAAGTGGGTGAGGCATCAAATGAGTGGTCTCTTCATCCCAAGGTAGTACAGCACCTGTTCTCCCACTGGGGAAAACCTCTGGTGGACCTGTTTGCCTCGAGGGAGAATGCCAAGCTGAGGTTGCATTGTGTCTGACCCCCTCAGCAGGGAACGCTGCAGGGAGCTGCCTTCTCTCAAGGGGCCCGGGCCTTCTCTATGCCTTCCCTCCATTTCCCCATATCCACAGAGTTTGCACAAGGTCAGGAGAGACAAGGCACAGGTGATCCTGGTGACTCTGGACTGGCTATGCCAGTTCTGGTACCCCAATCTCCTCAGCCTCAGCAACAGGCTCCTGAGGCATCTCCCACTATGCCTGGACCTACTCTCCATCAATCAGGGGAAGGTACTCCACTCAGACCTTCAATCTCTGCGCCTGACAGCCTAGTTCCTGAGCAGCTAGAGTTCCAGGCTTTATTTTTATTTATTTATTTGAGTTTTGGTGACCGGATAAGTCCACTGAGACAATTAGTCCCTTTTTCAGGGTTGATCCAGGGTCACAATAAACAGTACAGAAACAGTGCAATAATACAGAAGAAAAAACACAAGATGGCAAAAATTGACATACAGCATAAAAATATATACAAAAACATGGCAAAGCTTAGAGCATAAACTTCATTAAAATCATAATTACTAGGCATGTACATTTGAAACTAAAGGCTACAGGACTAGGAGCCTAAAGATAAATTATGGGAACGGGGGGGGGCCTTGTGAAAAGAGGATAAGGACAGAGGGCAGGAATCAAGGTGTGGTTCAACGGTTGGGCAGGAGTAGGGGAAGGAAATAGGTCATAGAGAGATGTGTCATCAGCGGAAACAGGAGTAAGATATAGAAGCTGTGAGAGAGAGGTATACAAATCAGATTAGAACACAGGGACAGAGGAATAAGACAGGATGGAGGGAGGTAAGGAGTTCAATTCAGATACAGCCGCAAAAGACAAAGACCTTCATGTGATGGCTAGATGCAAATTAGATGTGATTAGAAGGGGGAGTGAGGCAGAGCGGAGGGCACGTGGTGATTGTCTTAGGTGTATAATCTCACTGAGGCAAGGAGACGTGACTTTGTGGACAAGCTTAAACATAAAACTCAGGGAAGAATACCTCTGTTTAGCTTTGTAAGTTAACCAGCCCAGCGAGGAGAGGATGTCACAGTGGTGAGAATGGGTATTAGCCCCCAAAGCAAACCTTCCTACACTATGATAAGCCTGGGAAAGGAGAGACAGGGAAGAGGAGTTTGTTGAGAGCAGTAGAGGAGCACCATAAGTTAGGAGAAGAAGAAGGAATAAAGAAACAATCATAAGGCAGGAGGCAGAGGTGAGGAATGGACAGATACGATAGAGGAGTCCTAGTTTCTGGTTCAGAGATTTAGTGACATTGGAGACGTGTGTTAAGGAAGAGCACAGAGTCCAAGGTGAGGCCCAGGTATTTAAAGGAATGGACAAACTCAAGGGTATCACCACTGAGAGAGGTAATGCTAAGAAGGGGGAGAGAGAACTTTTGGGGGGGGCGGTGGGTGAATAGCATACATTTAGTTTTTTTTGTATTAAGAACAAGATGATTGCAGTTGAACCAGCCCTCAAGGGAAGCAAAGTCAGAGGCAAGTTCTCTATTAATCAGGTCAATATCTGGAGATAATCGATAACTGATTGCATCATCTGCATATAGGTGTACAGAAGCCCCTCCACAAAAGCTGGGTAGGTCGTTAATGAAAAGTGAGAACACCACTGGACCCAGAATAGAGCCCTGTGAATCACCATGAGTTAATGGGCCTTAGATCAGAGGTGGAACCAACCCAATTAACTCTTTGGAAATGGCAAGACAGATAACTTTTTACCTAGTTCAACACACTGGTCTCCAGACCAAGAACATGGAGCTGATATAGCAGAAAACCGTGATTTACCAGGTCAAACGCTTTAGTGAGGTCGACGAAGATGGCACCTGTGGCATTACCTTGATCCATCGCCTGGAATATATCTTTGGTCACTTTTATCAGGGCGGTTAGGGTACTGTGATTCCTTCTGAAACTATGTTAATAAGGGGAAAGTAGGTTGTGATATTCCAGGTAGTCCTGAAGGTGGTTGTAAACTATACGCTCTTGAATTTTAGCCAATGGACAGAGGATGGATATAGGTCTAAAGTTTTCAACAACAGTATTGGGGATCTCCCTTATGCACCGGGATGACTACTACCACTTTCCATGTATCCGGAACAGTGTTAGAGAAGAAAGACCGGTTGAATGAGTCACGGACAGGGTGAGCAAGGACTGGGGAACCCAGCTTAAGAAATTTTGGCTCAAGGGAGTCATAGCCAGGAGAGCACTCAGGAGAAGAGGAGTTATAGAAGAGGTATATTTGTGTGGATCAGTAAAGAAATTATTAAATCCGGACGCGATGGACATGGAGTCAGCAAGGGTGGAGCCATTGGCAGTGATGGAGCTCGGGACTTCTGCATCCTTCCCTTTTACCAGGGAGTTAACTTGCCTCCAGAATTCCTTAGGGTTGCAGAGGTGTTCGGTTTATAGGGATTTGTAGTAGTGGCGTTTGACTTTATGGAGGAAATTTTGGCACTTGTTTCTGAATTGCCTATAAACTTGCCAGTCAGAAGGGAGTCCATTCTTTAAATAGGCCCACCAAGCTTTATCACGGTGGGATATAAGTGTCCTGATTTCCTTGGTGAGCCAAGGAGCCTTGACTTCCTTGGGCCTACATTTCTTCAGGGGGGCATGGTTGTTAACTATTTGAGTGAAAGCGGATATTAAGAAATCCAAATCTTGATTTTTATCAAGGAGAGAGTTTTAATAGGATGCCAGTCAGTGTTATTGATGGAGGTAATAAAGGTGCAAACGTCAAATCTAAACGTGTCCCAAACCAGGGAGATCTTGGGAGGGCAGTTGGGACAATTGCTTCTCCACACACTGAAAGTGGGGGAATGGTCACCCACAGCTTTGATCTTCTGAGAGCAATTTGTGACCACCCAATCAAGAAGAGTATGTTTTCCAGACTTGGTGTTGATACGCGTTGGCTCCTGAAGAAATTTGTGCTAGGTTGGAATTAGCAAGTGATGCATGCATTTTATCTGCATCAGGGTGGAGCCAGTCTATATTAAAGTCACCACAAAGTATAAGGTCATGGTGGGGAAGGTTAGCTAGGAAAGCTAGGAAGGGGGGCACACCAAGAGAAGCCTTGCTGGGAGGCAGATATACACACCCAATGTTAAGTTTCTTGACATTTCCGAGGGTTAAGGAAATGAAAAGGGATTCAGCAGGAGACGAGCCAGTGTCAAGATCAGGGAGTTTGATGACATCTAGATCAGACCTACAGTAGATAAAACACCTCCACCCCTCTTTCCCAGCCTATCTTTTCTGACATAAGGAGAGGAATCAGGAGTGAGATGAGTCTCTTTGCGGATGACTCAAAACTGGGGGCAGTGGTGGATGGGGAGGAGGGGAGGGGGCGCCTACAGGGGGACCTGGAGGCTCTGGAAAGATGGTCTAGAAAGTGGAAGCTGAGGTTGAATGCAGGGAAATGCAAGGGGCCAGAAACCCGGGCCAAGTGTACACCCTGGGGGGGGGGATGCTACAAGTCTTGATGGCTGAGAGGGACCTGGGGGTGGTGGTGGATGTTGAGATGAACAACTCTGAGACTTGTAGGAAGGCAGCAGCCAAGGCCAACAGGATGCTGGGATGCATCGCTAGGGGGATCACCTCCAGAAGGAGGGAAGTGATATTCCCTTTGTATAACTGCTTGGTGAGGCTGCACCTTGAGTACTGCGTGCAGTTTTGGAGGCCACACTTAAAGAGAGACATTAAACTCTTGGAGAGGGTCCAGAGGAGGGCAACCAAAGTGATTTGGGGCTTCGGGGACAGGACCTATGAGGAGAGGCTCGAAGAGCTAAATATGTACACATTGGAAGAGAGAAGGGACTGGGGGGACATGATAGAGGTCTTCAGGTATATGAAGAGGGTAAATAGGGGAGGAACAGTCAGGGTGCTTCGAAAGAAGGAGGAGGGGGCCACTAGAGGGCATAGGTGGAAGCTGGAAGGGGGAAGATTCAGGGCAGAAAGGAGGAGGTGCTACTTCACTGAGAGGGTGGTGGAGCCATGGAATGTGCTGCCTAGGGGGCTGGTGGAGGCAGAGACAGTGGAGGGGTTCAAGAGGGGGTGGGACAGGAACACGGGAAGGGTTCTGGAAGCAAAATCCAATGCAGCAAGAATATCTGGAACTGGGAAGGGAGAAGCTAGAGAAGGCGAGGGGGGCAGCAAGGTCAGCACCCAGGGTGGGAGCTGACCAAACGAGCAGACACGAAAGACCGTTAGGCCTATTCTGCTGGCATTTTAGTATGTTAGTAAACAGTTATAACTGGGTAGTGCCACCTCATGCTGTTTAATAGCCAGTTTGATCCATGATTCCGATATACATAAAATGTCGGGGGTCATCTGTAGGACCCAAGCCTCAAGTTCAGCCATTTTTCAGCAGAGACTGCATATATTCATATGTGCTTTGGATCTCTCTGATGATGTTCTCAATGTTGTTGAGGCATTTCGGAAGAAGTCAACTCAAAAATGTTATGCCTTCAAATGGAAGAGGTTTTCTATTTGGTGTCAGGGTAAAGGGCTGGACCCCTTGTCTTGTCCTGTCGTCAGCAATCTCGATTACCTTTGGTCCCTCTCCAAGGGGAGTCTTCAGTCAACGACCTTAAAGGTGCACCTGGTTGCCATCTCTGCTTACCAGGCACAGGCCAATCAGCAGTTGGTGGTAGTGCAGGAGAAGGTGGTCTGGTGCTTCTTCAAGGGCTTGGACCACATTTTCTCTCCAGTGCATTAACCACCAGCACCTTAGGATCTACTGCTGGTTTTGGCAAAGGGCAAGCCATTTGAACTGATGTACAGGTGTGAGATGTCACACCTGTCATGGAAGACCACCTTTTTGGTGGCGATCATGTCAGCCAGAAGGCTGATAGTTTTGGCAAAGGGCAAGCCATTTGAACTGATGCACAGGTGTGAGATGTCACACCTGTCGTGGAAGACCACGTCTTTGGTGGCGATCATGTCAGCCAGAAGGCTGCTAGTTTTGGCAAAGGGCAAGCCATTTGAACTGATGCACAGGTGTGAGATGTCACATCTGTCATGGAAGACCACCTTTTTGGTGGCGATCATGTCAGCCATAAGGATCAGAAAGCTCCAGGTACTTTCGGTGGAGTCTCCTTACTTGGTCTTCCACAAGAACAAGGTTGTCCTGCGCACCAACTTGAAGTTACTCCTGAAGCTTGTGTTGGATTTCCACCTTAACCAGGTGATTTATCTCCTGGTGTGCTTCACCAATCACACCTCAGAAGCCGAGCACAGGCTCTACACTCTGGACCTAAGGCAAGCACTCGTTTACTATAAGAAGTGCACGGCTGGAGTTCAGGGAAAGGTTCATCAGCTGTTTTTCACCTATACTGAAGCTGTACTTGACAAACCTGCAGCCAAACAGACAATTGTCAGGTGACTAGTATCCTGCATTGATCTCTGTTATAGGTTGGCAGATAGGGAACCTCCCGGAAGGCTAACAGCTCATTCCACCCACCATACCATTGCATTGGTGGCTGTTCCAGGGACATCCCTACCCAGGATTCCTGCAGGACTACTGCCTGGAGGTTAGCACACACCTTTATTTTCCCATTACCACACTGACCTCAAGTCACACCAGCATGCTGGTTTTGGGGCTGCAGTTCTCCAATCGCTGTTCCCTAAGTACAGGGTGTGCGCCTTTCCTCCCTACTCCTGGAGAACAGCTAGGAGTCTGCCAGAACATGTGGATAAGTACACCATATTCACATCCATAGAAAAACAGGTTACTCACCTGTAGCAGTAGTTCTAGGAGTGGTATATGGTGTACATCCACATGGACCCACCCGACCTCCCCTGGCAGTGGCTAACAGGTACGCTTCCAGGGGGCAACAGCTGGTGTCACGTGGCAGCCAGAACATTAGATTCTTATCTCCAGTATTTGCTGAATCAGTGGTCCAGGATGCATCACTGTCACATGGGACAGGAGGCACTGCGGGAAAAAGAGTAATGAACCATGTTAAGATGGAGATCCCAAGGGGCTATGAAACTACCATATAACTAGCAGGCTAATTTATAAAAAAAAAAAGAAAACTCTTTATAGCAGACAAAGGGAAGAACATACTAGGACTGCACACTCAAATCAAAACACTCTGCACAACATATGTTTTTGCAAATTTTGACGTAATGCTCCTTTAATACTAGGCTTCAGGACTGGTGTAAAAAGACAAGCATACCAGTCATAAACAACAAGACTTTATTTAGGGATAATCCTCATCTATTCCCGATGGCTTACACTTGAACAAGTGGGGTGGCAAATATGTTAGCAAAAAATATTGATCACACTTTCAAAAAAATACATTTAAACTAAATGACAAGGGTGAAACAAAACCATTGACTGGAAATAAAAATCAAACAAATGATAAATGTAAACAAAATAAAAAGAAAAGATGACAGAAATATATAGATGCTAATATTAGGTAATGCACAAAACCTAAATAATAAAAAAATAGGAACTGGAGGAAACCATTCATCAAAAGAGTCCAACTATAATAGCAATAACAGAAACCTGGTGGTCAACAAACAGCGCCTGCAGTAAACAGATCCAAGGATATAACTTATATCACAAGGACAGAGAACCTAAACGAGCAGGAGAAATTGCTACTCATATAAAAGAAGGCGTAACATCATTTGAAATATCTAATAAAACCATGCCGTCATATCTTAACACAGAAACAGTCTGGTTTAAAATTTCCAGTGTTAATACGAGGAAGCTTATAATAGGCAACTGTTACAGACACTCTGACTCAAACAATATCGCAGCAGACCAAATATGTGCAGAAGTAGAGAAGGCATGTGAAATGGGAGATGTATTATTCGTAGGAGACCTTAAACTGGGTGACATTGATGGGGGGAGGGGAGACTGCATACACAACATCTGGCAGATTACTCATAAATACTGCAGAACAATTAAGCATGATACAGCATGTAACTTCTCCAACCAGGGGAAACAAGATTCTAGACTTAGTGACATAAAATGACAATATTCAGATCAGTAATGTTATGATTACAACACCTCTGGGTAGCAGTGATCACAACACTGTAATAGAAATCCACGCTGAACATGCATGTAATAATGGGATTACTGAACTCTTTCAATGCAGCAAAGCCTACATAACAAAAATTAATGAAGAATTACAGAAAATAAATTGTGGAGATGTATTAGAGAATAAACCTGTAGAGGCAATATGGCAGCAATTCAAAAACCTCATGCTAGAAATTTGTCATAAATACATGCCAAAAGTAAAGAAGTACAACAATAAGGGTCTAAAAGAAGGTGGTTAACTAAAAACACCAACAGAGTAATGAAAAGAAAGAACAAATTGCATCAGGAATTTCTAAAAAAATAAAACTGAACATTAATGGAACATTGTCAAATTAAATCAAAAAAAGTAAATAGGCAATAAGGAGAGCAAAAAAAAAACAGATGAAATTACACTTTGCAAAAATAGCAAACAAAGGCAACAGTAAAGCCTTCTATGGCTATATAAATTCTTTAAATAAATTCCACCAATAGGCTCCGTGGCGCAGAGTGCTAGGGGATCGCTCAGCTTGCTGACAACCCAGGTTTATGCCTGCACCTGGGATGACAGGAGTGAAGACCAGAGGGTTAGGAGTATCTGTCAGATGCTGTCCTCCCCAGGGGGAAGGGAGTGAGCCTACACTGCTTTAGGAGCGGCTCCTGATGTCCCAAAGTGGTAGCGCACTATGCGGCATGGGTGACCATGCACTGCAGGTGCATCGCTTCAGTCCACTGCCTGTGTTGGGCTGCAATATGGGAGATAGGTGGGATGTGGGAGAAAACAGAAAACACCTGCTTGGCCAACTAGATGATGGTTGCCAGGTTCTCTCGTGCCACGCAACCTGGGCGAGTGCCTCTAGGCCAATCTCCTGTCATGTGCCCGGTGTAGTGGACTTTCAAATCTCCCCTCCCATGGGCTCCAGGAGGGGAGCCCCCTGGTGAAGGGATATGTGGGGCAGCTGGGGGTAATGCTATGGATGGCTGAGAGGGATGGCTTGAGTGCGAAGGGGGTTCCTAGGCAGGGCCTGAAGGAGTGGCTAGTTGGGAAGCATAGAGAGCATAAAGAGATAAAGCAAATAAAAAGTTCTACCAATAAAATAAGACCAATCACAAAGGACAACCATAGTATCAGCTCCCTACATAAGATGGCAGAAGCTTTTAATGACTGCTTTATGTCTGTGTATGCACCTAAAATAAAAAATACCCTGAGATCTCCAAACTGCATAAAGTAACTAATAACAATGGCAATATTAGCACAAAAATACTATTAGATAAAATTAATAACCTGAAGCTAGACTCATCACCAGGCCCAGATTGCAGAACACTCAAAATGTTAAAGATTATGGTCAATAATATTGCACTTCCGCTAAAAATTATTTATGATGCTTCAGTTAAGCAATGCAAAGCACCGTCTGACTGGAAATACTGCACTTGTAATGCCAATACAGGTCACCGGTGGAACACGGCACTGGTGGCCATGTCCAAGATGGCCACCAGAGTTCTCTGCACACTGAACTCCGGTGACATGGTGGCACAGTCCATCGTGTCCAAGATGGCTGCCAGAGTTCCCTGCACATGCGCAACAACTCGCGCATGCGCATTGGGCTCTGGTGGCCATCTTGGACATGGCAGACTGTGCCGTCATACTGCCAGAGTTCAGTTCATATGCACGAGTCATCACAAATGTGAAGAGAACTCTGACAGCCATCTTGGACACGGCAGCCAGTGCCGTGTTCCACCGGGACTGGTGGACAAAATAGTACAGTGGACATGCAGTAATTGTCATTCATGTATAATATTTACAAGTCTGTCTGGTATCCAGTAGGCTCCCTTTTACTTTACTGTGGTCACAAGATGTCTGCAGGGCTATGCCCACTGCAGCCATAAAAAAGGAAGTAGACAGATATGTAGCAACTACTGTCCTATTAGACTGATATCTGTTCCAGGGAAAAGTCTTGAAGTATCATTAAAACAAACATCGAACAATCTATACCAGCAGACCCAAACCAGCATGGATTTGAAACAGGAAGGTTATGCACAACAAATGCGCTCTGTTTGTATGAACAGGTAAGCAAAGCCATGGACAATAACATTCCATGTGATGTAATTTATATAGGTTTCAGTAAAGCATTTTACCTGGTCCTGCACTGGGTGGTAACTGAAAAATTAAAAGCATTAGAGATGTCAGATTAATACACACTGGATAGATTCCTGGCTATCAAATATGACTCAAACATCCATAATAAATGGCTATAAATCAACATTGGGAGTGGTTACAAGTGGGGTACCACAATGATCCGTCCTAGGCCCACTACTCTTTCACATATTCACATTCATTTATTCCATTCATTTTTATTTAAAATGAGAGCCTATAGACACTAAATGCCCATTTTCATAGGCAATCATCATCATAGTGCAAATAACAGAGAACATAAAATACAAGACAACATATACTATACTGGCAATAAAATACATAGTACAAAAATTACATTTTTATACATAGAGTACCATTAGTGCCCATTACAAATGTCTGTAAACTAATGACATTTCTTAATATCTGACATGACAATAAACTTACCTAACCATTCAGCAAAATATGCATGTGATTTTAAATGGGGGGGGGTGCATCTGGTACAATAGAAGAGACATACAAGATGACTTGGACAAAATAACGTCATGAGCATGTAATTGCGAAATGCATTTTAATCAGGAAAGGTGCAAAGAAATGCACTTTGGGAAAAAGAACAAAAAACATATCTATAAGATATGCAACACCATACTGGAAAAAACTGAGGCCGATAAAGACCTAGGAGTCATTGTGAGTAACACATCTGAAACAAAACAAAAATCAATGCAGTACAACAATAGCAAAAGCAAATAATACCACATGGGTTAGTAAAAGAAATATCAAATCCAGAGATAGAGATACATCTTCTTATCACTGTACAGGGCCTGCATGCGGCCACATTTCGACTACTCATTCCAGTTCTGGTGCCCACATAAGCAGGGTGAAATAAATCAAATCAAAAAGGTACACAGAAGAGCGACCAAAGCAATAAAAGGATTAAATGAAATGATAGACTAAATGGAGCTAAACCTCATGTTATTAGAATCAAGGCATAGGTGGGGAGATTTATTACAAATGTGTAGCATTAGATGTGATGAACAAATGCGATGTGAACTGAACTTAAGCTTTAAACAAACAGAACAAGAAATTCGAGGA
This sequence comes from Neoceratodus forsteri, assembly GCA_016271365.2. Taxonomy (NCBI): domain Eukaryota; kingdom Metazoa; phylum Chordata; order Ceratodontiformes; family Ceratodontidae; genus Neoceratodus; species Neoceratodus forsteri. The sequence goes on from CM057459.1 coordinate 1,412,516,843, forward strand.
CGTCCACTTCAGTTGAGTATAAAAGCAAAAACTACAAAGAGACAGCACTTTTATACACAATGTATTGTAAATCAATAGAACTCTTTACTCACCGAAATCGTAATAAGCAATACAAATGAAGAATTTAAGTCGAGGTTAGACAATTTATACATAATACATACATACATACATGCATAATTTATACATAAACCAAAATTTACCTTTGAATAGCAAAGAGAGCTACTTATGGGCCAATGCCTCTTTAGCTCTGGCTTTTCTAGTATGATTCTAGTATAATTCACAAGCCGCAGTGAAAAAGTAATTGTGCTGCTGTACTAGTTACTGGTCAGACTGCATCTTGAAGTACTGTATGCAGTTTTGCAAGCCTTACCTAAAGAAGATAAGGAGAAAATGGAGGCAATACAGAGAAGAATGACAAGGATGCATCAAGGGAAGAAATTACCAGGTGAGGCTAGAAAGCCTTAATATGTACTAGGAGTTGAGGAAGGAGAGTGAGGACATGATAGAGACTCTTGTTCCTCTAGTATCTCGAGGTATCAAAGGCTGGCCATCCTGATATTATTCCGTATGTGCTCTATCCTCAGAGGGAGCAGTTTATTTACCACCCAAGCTACCGTAACCACAGTCACAGTGTTATTAGCCATCTAAGTTGCAGCATTTGGTGTTGTCATTGCCTTCTCAATCTTTGTGTCCATATCTGCTATTCTGGCAACACGGGAATCTATTTCTTTATCTACAGTAGTAGCCACAGACACTGCCAGCTATTTCCTGAAATTTCTGTGATATTTCCAGAAATATCTGATGCTTTTTGTATTTAAACAGTAGGGGCAGCAGAGAGAAACTCTTCAGAAATTTCACAAAATATCTGGAAATAGCTGCCAATATCTGTGGCTACCACTGTTGATCCCTGATTGATCATAGCAAAGCTCTGTTCAATGGTTCTTTGCTCCGGTATGCCGATCGAATATCGACACCTCTACCGCAACTGACTGTACAGTGACAGGTCATTGTACTGTCACTGTGGGACCCTAGTATTGCTTTCTCAGGGTCTTACACCCCTCCCCAAATCAACTTTGACTCAGAGTTGATTATATTAAGTACGGAGGGCATGGGGGGGCAGAGCCCCCTGCATGGGGAGTTCAGATTGCAAAGCCTCCTAAAGAAAACTCTGCCACATGGCTAGCACTGGCCACCCCTGCCTGCTCCAGCAGCTTGCATGATCTTGTCCTTCTGCTGTCTGGAGGTTCATACTAAGGTTCATATTAAGGTAGTGCTAGAAGTTAGTGGACCGAGACCCATTATCGCTTCCATTATTTCAAAAAGTATCTCAAATGAGCTCCACTTATGATGTATTTATCCAATCTTAGTTTAAAACACACTTTATTTTTAGCTATAACTACATCAGTTGGCAGTTCATTCCACAATCTCACTGCCCTATTAGTATAGAAGTATTTCCTAATCTTAGTTTGGAACCTTTTACCCTTTATCTGTAGTGGGTGCTTTCTTATTCTGTACCTCATATCCTTGAATTCGATCCCTAAATTGCACATTAATTCTAGGTCCAATATGACACTGTACATCAACAAAAGATCCCCACAAGCTCAGCGAGTCTTCAAGGACATCAGATTTAAAGCTTGTAATCTATCAGTATAGTCTGACCCTTTAAGATCGGAGAGCATTTTCGTAAACCTATGCTGAACTTGTTCCAGTCTAGCCTTCTCACCCTTTTTGTATGGACTCCAAATCTGAGAAGAGTACTCCAAGTGGGGACTTACATATGACCTGTACAATGGCATCAAAGCTCTACTTGTCCTGGAGACAATATTCTTTTTAATTCACTACATTACCCCATTAGCTCGTTTTATTGCACCCAACCTGCTCCCTTCTATTCATTTCATATCCTATATATTGATATAGGTACCATCTTTTTGGGCTCTTCATGCTGTTCAATGTTGATTTTTATATCAAAATGTAGAGTCTTGCTCCAAAAAGTCAAATATGGCTGGAGAAAGAACTTTCGCTGGCAATGTACAGTAAGCAAGCACTTTGTATTCAGTTTGCAGTGTCACTGCAGAGAGCTTGCTGGAGAGGATGTGCTCCTTTCAGCTGCTAAGGGTGCTCTGCTTTTAACTGAACTGCTGTACAAATGGGCATTCTGAACAAATACTTTTTTTTTGTATAAGCATTTTATTGAATTTTACCAAATACAAAAACATCAACCAATACATTAGACAAAATTAAGATGAGGGTCACATGATGGCAGCTTGAGAAGCAGCAGCAGCCCTCCATTGCTCCGTGCCTCCACGGGCCCAATTTAGCTCTCTGGTGCAGCTTTTTTCACCTGTGAGTTTAATAAAACTATGCTATTTCAGTTGGTAAACATCTGCGATTGTGGTATTCCAAGTCAAAAAATGGAGGTGTACATGAGACGGGCACCGCCGAGGCATTCACCACCACCCACCCCCGAGAAGGACAAGGCCGAAAAGTGCCCGAAACACCAGATAGCAGGCTCCAGTAAATCTAGTACCACAACATGTGCACTCTCGGTGGAGTGGTTTTTAGAGGTGATGCAGCCACTACAGGATAACACATCCGAGATCTGTGATGATCTTCAGCAGGTTAAATCTTCTGTCCATTCTCTAACCATTTGTGTAACTGATTCTGAAGCCAAACTGGTGTCTCTGGAAAAAAGCACGATAAAAATGAGATGGTTATGATGCTTCATGGACAGAGAATTAAAAAACTTGAGGAGAAGCTTGAAGATTTAGAAGGGAGGAGTAGAAGAAATAATCTCCTGGTGATTGGAATCCCTGAAAAGGAAAAAGGAGCTACGCCTATTTTGTTTCCTCAAAAGTTATGTGAACGAATTGAGGGCCCCTCGCCAAATGGAGCATCTTATGTCATCGAAAGGGCCCATCGTGCTCTTCGGCCTCCTCCACCACCCGATTCCCCACCCAGACCACTCATTTTCAAGATGCTCAATTTCTTAGATAAACAGCATGTGCTTGCAAAGGTGCGTGAGTTACAGGAGGTTCTATGGGAAGGACATAGATTTAGGATCACGCAGGATCTTCCACAGTCAGTGCAGGTGAAGCGGCAAGGAATGCATCCAATAGTCACAAAGCTTATTGCTGCGGGAACCCCGTTTCGGATGAAGTACCCAGCGATCCTCCAGGTGAAAGCATGGGATAAGTGGATCTCCTTTGAATCGCAGGAGCAGGCGCAGGCACAGCAAGAGCTTAAAGGTCTCTTCCAAGATCTCTTTAAGTGAAAGAGATGAGGAGAATATGGGCCAATGCTTGTCAACCGTTACAGGTCTGCTTTGAAGAATAGAGAAACTGACTGGTTTGTACAGATTGAACGCCCTCGATGATCCTGATTTTGTGCATTTGGACTTATCTGATATCATCTTATAACAGAATACTCCTGGGGCAGTATTTATCTTTCCTTTTTTTCCTTTTTTTTCCTTTTTGTAGAAACTTGGAGAAGCCTCATGGAGGAAACTGGAAATCGCTTTAGGCTTTATTACATTGGTGGACGTTTGATGAAGAGGCAGACTATTTGCTTATAGAGCCGAATTTTGGCAGAGGCGTAGATGACTTGCTCCTCGAATTATTTATGTTTGTCTGTCTGATTCCAAAATGCTTAAGACGTATCATTTCTATTCCCTCTCATTTCTCTTTAAAAGGAAAGCAGAGCTAGGGAAGGGGAGTAACTGCTGAGAGGTCCCTAATGTTTTGGGTTTGTTATGTCGGGATGCTCTGATTTTGAGTATATAAAAAGGATGCTTGGTATAGTCTCTGTTCAGAAAGGGTTAGGGGGTGTTCCTAGTGCATCAGAGTGCTATAGGGGTATTATAAACCCCATGCTATGGTAGTGTGGCTACAGTTTGCTAGAGTAAATTCGCCCTATTAGAGGGATACCATAGGTATAGTGTTTTGTAAGTTTAATCCTTTTTAGAGTTATTCATGTCGATACTACAATCACTACATAAGTAGCGTGGGCAGGGAGGGGGTATGAAAGAGGCAGAGGTTCTCTGGTGCATCTCATTACCTGCACTAAGACATCACTCACCTGGGAGTGGATTGTGGTGCAGTTGATTGGAACTGGGGGTAAGATAATATATAGATTAATATTAGGACTTTGTTTAGATTTGTGGGGGGCTAGGACTTAAGGGCAACATGATAGATAAGTTTCCTTTTTTTATTGTTATTAGGGATATAGGGGGTACTAAGTCAAGTGTGCTAACCCACTTTTTATAGTTGAGTCTCTAATGGTGCTCAGTCAGATAGGCATTGGGTGTTATTCTTATCAGGACTGGTCATTCTACCCCAGGCAATGTTTGTAAAGCCAAATGATGGCTAATTATTACAAGATTATGAGCTGGAACATTAAAGGTGCACATGACAAATGTAAGAGGCAGGTTATCTTCAGACACCTTCGCCAGTTACAAGTTGGGATTGCATGTCTCCAAGAGACACATCTTCGAAGAAGTGATGCTAGCTTATTCCTTAAGACATGGATGGGACAAGCATATGGTGCAGGGAAGTCCACATCTAGTGGGGGAGTTATGGTCTTGATAGAGAAAAAAATTCCCTTCATATTGAATAGAGAAATTTGGGACCCTGAAGGCAGGTACATAATATTGCATGGGCCTCTAGAAGGATGACAGATTATCTTAGGATCCATATATGGCCCTAACTCTGAGTCTCCTCATTTCTTTACCCATTTACTGAGTTTAGTTGTTGTGGATTCACCTATTTTAACCATATTGGGAAGAGACTGAAATGTTGTACCTTATACGTATATAGATAGATCTGATTCCCGAAAGCGGGGTTTATCCCCCTCACAAAGGGCACTACATAACCTTATGACAGGTGCTGATCTCTTGGATGTCTGGCGGGTCCTTCATCAAGGAGAGCGCAGATATACTTATTTCTTGCCCCCACATAAATCCTTTTCCCGTATTGATTTCTTTCTTTTGAGTTCCTTTTCATTGTCTGGGGTAATATATACCAATATACACATGAGAGTCATATCAGATCATGCCCCAATTTCCCTTGCATACCTTCCTGGGCCGAGTATCCAAAGGGATGCTCTCTGGAGGTTGAATAACCAGTTGCTCCAAAAGCCGGATTCTCTCTGACACATTAGAAATGTTCTTGCTAATTTCTTGCTAGAAAATAGTGGGACTGTGACCAGAACAGACATGGTCTGGGCAGCCTTAAAATGTTATCTCGGGGGGGAATGCATTAAACTATCGGCAATGAGATGTCGTCAGTTCCATGTCAAACAAATTGCCCTGCTCCAAAAGATATGGTCCATGGAGCATACCCTGACTCGGCACTCCCCAGATGCTGACTGGACACTTTTACATCAATTGCAAAGTCAATATTCTGATCTTATGTACCAAAAAGCAGAGCTTGCTTTAAGGTGTACAAAAATGAAATACCTTGATGCTGGTGAGAAAGCTGGTAAGTTATTGGCTATTCGACTCAGGCAAAACACAGCCTCATGAGCTATCCCATGTATCAAATCAGCTGCTGATGACAGCCTAGTTACATCCCCCAGAGAAGTGTCAGAGGTCTTACGTTTGTACTACCAAAAGCTTTATACTGAGGCTCAGGATGATAGACCTACAGCTTTGGATATAGCGGAATACCTTAATGCCATGGATATCCCTAAATTAGAGGTCTCTCAGGGTGACTATCATGGAAATCTAATTACAGTGCAGGAAGTTGTAACGGCAGTTGAGCAACTTTCACTCAATAGGTCCCCTGGCCCAGACAGTATTACCAATAACTTGTATAAAAGCTGCTCACAAGAACTTGCTCCATTCCTGGCCAAAGTTTATAATTACTGGTTTGCTGAAGGAATGTCGGAATCAAATTTCCTTAATGTTCTAATTACCCTTATTCCCAAACCTGGTAAAGATCCCATGTACCCGGAAAGTTATAGGCCTATCTCTTTAATTAATACTGATGTCAAAATCTTAGCTAAGATCTTGGCTTTGAGATTGGGTCCACTTCTTCCCATTTTTATAAGTAGAGCGCAAATAGGTTTCATGAAAGGTAGGTCCTCAGTGGATCACATGCATAAGTTATTATATATCCTCTCAACATCCAGGGACTCAGATATTCCTTCTGTTCTGATCTCCTTGGATGCCGAGAAGGCTTTTGATAGGGTCTCTTGGGATTTTCTTTTGTAACCTTGACCCATCTGGGTCTCCCTTCGGGCTTTCTTAGATGGGTTAGATTGTTATATACATCCCCATCGTCCGATTTGGTCCTACAGGATACTGTCTGCTCCCTTTCTACTTCAGAGGGGGACCAGACATGGTTGCCCTCTCTCACCATTACTATTTAACCTCTACTTAGAACCCCTGATCAGGAGGTTATTAAACTCCCCAAAACTCCAGAGAATTAAAATAGGAGCACAAATGTATTCCCTCTCTGCATATGCAGATGACCTGCTTTTACACCTCCAACATCCTGCAACAGGTATTCCAGAGTTTTTGGCTGAGACAGAGTGTTTTTTCGCCATTTCTCGTTATAAACTTAATGAGTCTAAGACAAAGGTTTTCTCCCTAAATAATATCGCTTCTCGGTCAGTACTTGGAAATACTAATTTGATATGGGAATCTAGGTTCCTAATGTACCTTGGGATTAAGGTGGCCAGGGAGATACCTACCATGCTTAAATTAAATCTTGCAGAACTGTTGACCACAATTAAATCAGATTTAAGCAGATGGGGAGGCCTTCCTCTGTCTTTATGGAGGAGAATAAACATTGTCAAGACAAATGTTTTGCCCCATGTATTGTATTCCTTGGGTATGTTAGGTCTGTTTCTTCCTAAAAAATGGTTTTGTAAACTCGCCTTCATTTGGAGGGGAAAGAGTGTTAGGTGCTCTTATCTGAAACTTTCTGCACCTAAAAGACAAGGTGGACTAGCAGTCCCTTGTTTTTTCTCATTCTATTGTGCTCATCACCTTAGCAGATTGTCATATTGGGTAAGGGAGATATCAAGGGAAGACCAACAAGCATATGTACCATTGTGGCTAGATATTGAACAATTTTTAGCAGCCCGGTATCATTGTTCCCTATCGGCCCTGTTATATACTAGTCCCAAAGCCTCTTCAGAATGTTCCACTAGGTTGGTACATTAGGGCCTTACATCAGCTGCAAATTCACTTATCCCATAAATGGCATTTTCTGTTGGAGCAGCCTGTTGTGAATAATCCTCATTTTCAAATTGGACGTAAACCCATTCCCCTGGCCTTTTGGCCTCTTCTTAGTGACATAAGAGTCATGGATATATATGCGGGAGGTACAATAATTCCTTTTGCCCTCTTCAGACATCAGTTCAAGGTGCCTGTAACAGCCTTTTTTAAGTACGAACAGCTCAAGAAAGCTATTCTTGCTCATTTGGGCCGAGGATGGTGGAAGCAAGGGTCTGCTGGTGTTCTCAACAATCTCCTGCAAGCGGCTGGAGAAACCCCATGCTGTCTCTGCTACATATAAAGTGATCCAATTGGTTGATCCTAGATTGCCACAAGGAGTGTGCTATTATTGGTTACAGGTGTTTTCTTTTAGTGCCGAGCAAAATCTCTGGACTAAGCTATGGCAGATCCTATATAAATTTGTCAAGCAAGATAGATTACATTTGATACACTTCAATATCATGCATAATTTGTATTTCACACTGCTCAAGCTTTGTAGACTGGGAAGTAGTGCTTCCCCTGATTGTCCTCGATGCATAAACTGTACTGAGACGTTATACCATATGCTGTGGACCTGCCCATCGGTCCAGAGGTTTTGGCAAGCCATTAGAAAGACGCTTGACCCCTTATTGGGCCTGGATACCTATATTACTCCAGAGATTTGTTTGCTATACCTATTTCTAGAGGGGATTCCCAATCATAGGAAAGCACATCTGGCTTTGATATCGGCAATAGCCAAGCTAATTATCATGAGGCATTGGGTGGATGGCTCAGTCCTGTCAGTTGTAGAATGGCAAAAGAAATGCTATTTGTCCTCCGGTTAGAGAAACACATTCTAACCATGAATAATCAGCCACAGGTCTACCAGATGAGATGGGGTCCTTTAGATGCCCTACTTGCCATATGGAAGCCATAATGATTTACAGTTTGGAGACGATGGCCGATTAATATATTTTGATGACTGAGCATGTGCATACTTGATGGGGGTTGGGTTAGGGTTTTTTTTGGAGGATGGGTGGGTTGGGTGAGGGTACTGTATATTAATCTAAGTTGTTAGAATTCATGGGGGTTGTACACTGTCTGGGAGGTAACTCTCCTGTTTGACCAATTGTTACCCAAGTTTGTATTAGAATTTACTATGTATCATGTACATTAATAAAAGTGTATTGAATTAAAAAAAAAGAGAAAAAATTAAGATCCATAGATTACAGTCACAACCTAAGGATCTTTATCTAATACAGAAGAGAAGAGAAAAGAACATAAAATACCCATATTCATCAACAATAGACAGGGTTTCATGCTGTAAATATACATGTAGTAAAAAACATTGAGCAGGGTTACTAATGAGACAAAAATTGCACACTACTACTAAACTACAGCAGCATCTTCCTGACCACCACTGAAATAAAATTGTAATGTTTAAGCAGAATAATATAACCTGCATAGTAACTCAAACAGAATCTGTACTCTTTATCTTTACCTCACTATAACTTAACTACGAATACCAAGTCCTATAAAATTTGTGAAGTGCCTTCCTTCTCCAAAACAGTACCTGCTGATAAGAGGCTGTTTTGGAGACAGCCTGCATCCTTTGACTTAAAGAAGGAACAGTAGAGGTCTTCCATTGCAAAAGAAGGAGCCACTTGGCCTCCAAGGCCACTGCACCAATAACAGCTTTAACTGGCAGGGACTACAAATCTAACATCATTGGGTCTCCCAAAATCCAGAAATGAGGGGTGCAAGGTATTGGGACTTGAAGACTTCACTCTAAAACCCTAATAATGCCTGACCACCTGTCTTTCAGCAAAACTTAGTCCCAGAGTATGTGATATAATGTGCCAGAACCTCGCCCACATCTCCAGCATTCATCTGACTCAAGTAAACCCATCCTATCTAATTTATCTGGTGTCTAATACCACCTACTCAAGCTCTTCTTCTGCATAAGTTGTAATCTTGGGTCAGGAGAAGCTTCATGTGCTTCAACCCAATATTTGAACCAATCCTCTGCATCCAAGGATTCCTACATAACAGACCCCCATTTAGCCCTATGTACAGTACAGTAGCTCCCAATCAGGAAGATAAGATTTTTGCAAAATCTTATATAACACACTAGTATGGCCTTTGGGGATCTTAAACCATGTTTGCAGATGTCTAGTGAGTTCTGTCATAATTATCTTAGAATATTTAAAGAATCTGGAAGAAAGGGCATGACATAATTAAAAATATATCCAAAGGTCTCGAGTGAGTAGTCCAAAATCAGCTTGCAATTTTTGTAATGAAAGCAAAAATCCACTTCTCTGATCAATTAAGTCTCCTACTAATTGAATGCCCCAAGAGGCCCATGTATGCCAATATATCTGAGAACCACTAACCCGAATATTAGGGTTAATCAATAAGGGTTCCTAGGGACCCAAATCCCAGCCCACCAACCAAAACAACTTTTTCAACACCTGCCTAGAGAAAGTAACAGAAAGCGTAAGTAACTGAATCTCGAGGAGGGTTTCTCAATGCTGCTATTAAAGGTGTGTTACCCAGAAGAGCTTGCTCTATCTCAACCAACAAAGGGGTATTCAGAAATGTAGGGTGAAACCAATGTAAAATCTGTTTCAAACCATGACAGGCATGCTAGGCCCATGGCCATGGCATATTACAACCACAATGGATACTAGGTGCCCGGAGAACCTTTCTGCTAAAACAAGGGCATTTACTTTCCCAAATAAAATTGGATAACATTTCGTCAATTTCATTCCACAGCCCCAGTAGTATAGACATGGTCAAATTACTTAACCTATAAAATAATCTTGGAAAAACCATCATTTTAATAGCAGCAATCTTCGTGTGGAGAGATAAGTGTAGTTTTACCCATCTATTCATGTCATGAATAAAAACTTTTGTTCAGTGTTCATAGCAGAAGAGGAAGGTGGGGAGCCAATAATAATAATATTTTTATTTATATAGCGAAATTCAAATATCAAAGCGCTTTACATACATCTTAAAAACAACACAATAAAATCACATAAAACATAACACAGCAGCTTCAATTTAAAAGCCTCTGCATTCCTAATACTAAGTATTAAAAGCCTGTTTGAATAAATACGTTTTAAGGGACCAAAGATAAGTAAGTAAGTAAAACTTTATTTCTATAGCTCCTACCTAAAACCAAGGACCTTCACATTTAAATACAATATACAGATATAAAATCACATTAAAACAATAAATATAACAATAAATTAAAATTCTGGGAAGGCTAGGTTAAAAAGATATGTTTCCAACTCAACCTTAAATCTGTCGACAGTCAGGCGTTCTCTTAACCGACGAGGTACAGAATTCCACAGGGTAGGCAAGGCAAAGGAAAAGGCACGAGCACCAGTTGTTTTCAAATGAATCCTGGGAATCTTTAGCAATCCCTCATTGGCAGATCAGGGCGGCCGGAGGGGGCAGTAGGGAGTCAGGAGATCTTGCAAGTAGCTGGATCCCTGTTCATGTAGGGCTTTAAAGGTTAGCAAGCCAAACTTAAAGGTGATCTGCCACTGAACAGGCAGACAGTGCAGTCTGCGCAGCACAGGAGTAATATGACTGGCCCTTGATGTACCAGTCAAAAGCCTGGTCACAGCATTCTGCACTAGCTGCAGGTGGTGGATATCAATCCCAGGAAGCCCTAGGTAGAGGGCATTGCAGTAGTCAAGGCGGGTGGTGACGAAGGCATGGACCAATGTTGGAAGGTCATCCGGAGGAGCCAGGTGCCAAGACCATCAAAGGAAGGAAGAGAGGTAGATAGTCCATTTACAGAGGTGAGAGTCCTGCAGGAACTTGCAAATTTGAAAGTGGATGAGGCAATGAGGCCAGACAGGGTGCATCCAAGGATACTGAGGGAGCTCAGAGAGGTGCTGGCTGCTCCTCTGACAGCCGTGTTCAACCACTCACTGGAGACGGGAGTGGTTCTAGAGGACTGGAAGAGAGCAGATGGAGTCCCACTTCACGAAAGTGGTTGCAGGGAGGAGGCTAGCAATTACAGGCCAGTCAGCCTTACTTTGGTAGTGAGGAAGTTAATGGAATCACTCCTTAAAGAAACAGTGGTGGGATATCTTGAATCCAGTGGCTTACAAGACCCAAGGCAGCATGGTTTCGTGGGTGGGGGGATCATGTCAAACAAATCTGATAGATTTTTTACTGGGTGACCAGGGAAGTAGATCAGGGTGGAGCAGTGGATGTGACCTACTTAGATTTCAGTAGGGTCTTCGACACCATTGCACATAGGAGACTCATAAACAAGCTGGGCAGCATAGGAGTGGGACTGAAGGTGGTAAACTAGGTAAGAAATTGGTTAGGGGACTGAGGGTGGTGGTAAATAGATTCACTCTGAGGAAGGGAGGGTGACCAATGGGATGCAAAAGGGATCAGTACTGGGATCAGTCCTCTTTAATGTCATTATTGGTGACATTGCAGAGGGGCTAGAAGAGAAGGTGTGCCTTTTTGTGGCTGACACTAAAATCTGCAATAGGGTAGACACTGTGTGTGTGTGTGTGTGTATGTAAAATGATTAGAAATCTAAGAAAGCTAGGGGTGGAGTACAAAATGGGGGGGTAGCATCAGTGACCACCAAGCAGGAAAGAGACCCAGGGCTTATCTTATCTGATGACCTAAGGGTAGCCAGACAGTGTGACAAAGCAATGGGGAAAGCTAGTGGAATGCTAGGGTACATAAGGAGGGGCATCACCAGCAGAAAGAGAGAGGTGGAGTTACCACTGTATAGAGCACTGGTGAGATCTCACCTAGAGTACTGTGTCCAGTTCTGGATAGACAGAGTTGAGGCAGTGCAGAGGAGGGCAACTAAAATGGTGCAGGGTATGCATCAAAAGCCCTGTAAGGAGAGACTAAATAACCTCAATATGTACTCCCTGGAGGAAAGAAGGGGTGGGGAACATGATATAAACCTTCAAATACCTCACTGGTATAAATAAGATTCAAGAGGGAGGCATTTTTCAGAAAAATAAGATGCTCAAGAACAAGGGAACATGCCATGAAGCTGGAGGGGTTATACTCAGGGGAGATGTGAGGAATTACTTCTTCACAGAAAGAGTGGTGGATACCTGGAATGGCCTCACAGGAAGCGGTGGGGGGGGGACAGTAATGGGAGTCAAGAAGGCATGGGATAGGCATAAGGGAACCTTAGTGGAAAGGAAAGGGGGGGCAGAGATCAAGGGGGTCTGAGGAGTTACAGTAGGTAGGGTAAATGGGCAGACTAAGTGGGCCAAGTGGTCCTTATCTGCTGTCAAATTCTATAATTCTATGTTCCCCTCCATTTACATGTCATTTTTATTTCACAAAAATGACCTTTTCTGAGTAAAGATCTTCACAAACGTGTAAATCAATTTCACCCAGCCTTAATATATTATGATTTTATTAGACAAAATAGATTAGAGTCCTGTTGACCAGCAACATTTTTCAGGACATAGCCACTTCTGCAGGGTGGACTGGTATCTTTACTGTTACAATTAAGAAATATAGAGTCCACAGTGAAGAAAGGCGGGTTACTAGTGGGGTACCGCAGGGTTCAGTACTGGGGCCGGTCCTTTGTAATATCTTTATAAATGACATTGCAGAGGGACTGGAAGAAAAAGTATGTCTCTTTGCAGATGACACAAAGATCTGCAACACGGTTGATACGCAAAGTGGGGTGGAAAGGATAAAAAGGGATTTGGCAAGGTTGGAGGAATGGTCAAATATATGACAGCTTAGATTCAATGCAAAGAAGTGCAAAGTAATGCACCTGGGAAACAAAAACCCAGGGGAAGAGTACACAATGGGGGGTAAGATATTGACAACAACAAAAATGGAAAGGGATCTGGGGGTGGTCATATTAGATGACCTAAAGGTGGGCAAGCAATGTGAGAAGGGTTACATAGGGAGAGGCATCACCAGTAGAAAACAGGAAGAGGTTTTCCCTCTGTACAGACAGTTGGTAAGACCACATCTGGAGTACTGTGTACAGTTCTGGAGACCCCATCTCTGCAAATACATAGACAGGATGGAGGCTGCCCAGAGGAGGGCAACCAAAATGGTGTAGGGTCTGCACCAGAAGACATGTGAAGGAAGACTAAAGGAGCTTAAGATGTATAGCCTCGTGAAAAGGAGGGGGGGGGGGACATGATATAAACTTCCAAATACCTCAAGGGAATCAACAAAGTCCAAGAGGGTAGCATCTTTCAGAAAAAGAGATGTGCAAGAACAAGGGGGCACAATTTGAAGATAGAGGGAGGACAGCTCAGAGGTAATGTGAGGAAGTATTTCTTCACAGAGAGGGTTGTAGATGCATGGAACAGCCTCCTGAGGAGGTCGTAGAGTTAAAAACAGTGGGGGAATTCAAGAATGTATGGTACAGACATAAAGCAATTCTAGTGGGGAGGTAGGAGGAAGCAGGCTATTGATTAACTAGGATCTGCAGCTTATCTGTTAGGTAAGGAAATGGGCAGACTAGGTGGGCCAAGTGGTCCTTATCTGCCATCAGATTCTATGTTTCTATAGCTGGCCCAGTACCACAGTGGCAGTGCCCCCTTTTGCTATGTTGACGGCCTGGGTTCAGGGTCACTTGGGGGCCAACCATGGAAGGGATATTGAGTGTTCCCAGGACAACTGAGCTTCAAGTTGTGTGCTAGTCACATCTTAAAAGATCTCCTTGCATCATCTCCCTCCACCAACTCCAGAAGACCCAACAAGTGAATAGTGCTGGCATGTGTAAAATTTTTCAGTTCCTCCACTCAATACTAGAGGATTTTTTCCCTTTATAAGCCCTGTTGTGGCCATGGATGCTTTTAGGGCTGCGCTAGCCACTTCCTTTGCCCCCTGGAGACAGTCGCTAGAGACTGGACCACGCATGCCTGTAGTTGTCCCTGAAAGTCTGAGACCTTCTGATCTAGAGCTATCATGCACTGTTCTAGTACTCTGATTGCAGCTTTAGCACCTCATCATTTGTAGCAGCAGTGGTTTTGTCTCCAGTACTAAGTCCTGGCTGTTGCTGGCCCTTCTTCCCTTCTCTGTTCACTGTGGATTTTTTTAAGGGAATGTCCATTCTAGAGCAGCAAGAATAACAGATCTCCATCTGCATGAGTAATAAAGGTACCCTTGACAATCAAAACAAACACTTTACAGCACTTTTACAAGTAAAAATAATAACAATAATAAGTGGAGGTTGGGAGAGCAACAGAAAGTGTGTCTATTTCCACTGGTGGCTAGCTTCACCCACCCCCCCCAGCTTACGTTTCATGCTGCCAATATAATGCCAGCCGCATTCCCAGTTCTACGCATACATAAAATTTGTAAAGTAACAATTTATGAAAACACTGATTTCAAAGATTACACCACTACTTGGATTCTCAAATGAGAGGGTGGTATCGATGTATTCACATTGGTTACAGTGTCCACAATTTTGACACCCTACAGGCTGCAATGGAAGTCAAGATCTGGGTGTTTATGAAAAAAAAAAGTAGTCTAGCACGTGTGCTTACTTGAGTCAGTTTTGAATCATTTACAGGTCTGTGAGCATTGGACTTTACTTGTTCTTGCTGCGTTCTTGCCAATTTGTCCTGTTCCACCAACTCCCATTTGAGCGCCCCGCATTTATAATTATTATATTTGTGTGTTTTTGCCCTGTAAAAGCTATGAACTAGAGAATCCTGCAGGTTTTTATCCCTTCTATATATCATAAATGGCAGTTCCTTACTGTATTGATTAAAGCTGGCATCTATTTGGAAGATTTGCAAATTTTTCTTACTCCACTTGGTTTGGCTGCAGACTGTAGTAATAAAATGCATATTATTACCAATAATGGTCTCTTTTTTTGTTTTTATCACGCAGAAATCCTTAAAATAAAAGAGGTTTTAGGGTCAGGACTTACATCTGGGGCTCTTATGATAATAGGGGTTCTAGAGTCAGGATTCAAACTCAAGGCCCTTACAGTTACAGAGATTCTGGAGTCAGGATTGACACTTGGGGCTTGTGTAACAGGTGAAGATCTGGGGTCAGAATTAACACCCAGAGGTCTTACAGTAATAGAAGTTCAGGGGTTGGGTTCACACTCAGGGCTGTTACAGTAACCAAGGGTCTGGTGTCAGGATTCAAGCTCCAGCCTCATACAGTAACAAAGGTTTTGGGGTCAGGTCCCATGCCCTTACAGTAACAGAAGATGTGGTGCTGATATTCACAGTTGTGGCCTTTGGCATGAAAGAGTGTGTGGGGTTAGGTTTGAATCCCAGAGCATGTAGGGCTCTAACAGCATATGTGAGTCCCCACACTGATCCACTAACAGATCAATCTGCAGGTGCCGATGATCTTATCCTAAGATTTCTTAAATTATCAGCTCCTAGTATAGCATTTCCAATATTCAATGACTCTTTCGAGTATCAAAAAGTTCCAGATCTCTGGAAATTGGCCCATGCCGTTCCACTGCACAAAATGGGTACAACTGCAGTGATCAACAAGTAGACACCAATGTCAGTGCTGTCAACTTTAGACAAACTTCAAGAAAAGATCATTTTTGAACAATCGACCGATATCATATTTTGTGCAGTGTGAAACATGGGTTTGGGTGGGAACATGGAACGGACACTACCTTGGTCAGGCTCACGAACACGATGTATAAGGCTATGGAAAATGGTCTTATGGCCGGAGTTGTGTTCATGGACCTGACCAGGGCACTTGATTTGTTGATCACAAACATTTGATTCAAAAATGATTAGATTTGGGCCTGGGTACTAATTCATTAGCGCGGTTTAGGGATTATCTTTTGCATAGAAAATAGGTTGTTAAGATTGGATATATGTTTTCTGATGAGTTGATTGATCCCTCTGGAGTTCCACAGGGTTCCGTACTCAGACCTTTATTATTTTCACTATTGACCAATGACATTCCCAAAACTTGTATTTCGTCAGACCTTTTACTGTATGCTAATGATATGGTGCTATTTTTTTTTTCATTCAAAGAACATTTCTGAAAAAAATAACGTATTAGAATCAAGAGTTTCATAGCTTGCACAGGTGATATTTTCAAATGAATTGGTCTTTAATACCAGTGAAATACAAGTTATGCTGCTGGGATCTGCTCTTATGGTCACAAAGTTTAAGCAGGGTTTTCGTATAGAAACCTATCTACTATAGGTATGTCACTTTAGTCTGTTGATTCTTTTAAATATGTTGTGCCTATATCTCGAACTAGTCACTTGATTGTCACATAAAGCATATTTCTTCTCATCTGCATCAAAAACTGGGCCAGTTATATAGACTCCATAAATATTTAACATTGGATTCCAGAAAGTGGATTGGTACCCATAATCTTCCACCTATTATGATTATGGTTATATGGTTACTGATGGTGCACCTAAAACTGTTCTTGATAAAGAGAAGGCTCTTTATTATAGAATAGTTAAATTTCCTGCTGATGGGGAAATGGAGTTAGTCACTGTATCAATCTGAAAAAGATTCTGAAAAAGAAAATCTCAACTCTTGTTAAATTCACATTTAAGACCTTACATAAACAGCGGCTGCAATGTGTAGTAGACTTGTTAAAACCTACTTTTTATAGCTTCAGTTCATGTTTTCTAAAAGTTATTGCCTCTCTTTCCCTCATACAAATTCTAACGTGGGCCATCCTGCTTTCAGTTACTGGGCATCTTCACTATGCAGCAGTTATCCTGGTATCCTTCATACACTTTCTTCAGCCACTCTGTTTTGTAATGCAATATATGACTATTTAAATGGTCAAAGCATTTTTTTCTTGCTTTTAGTAACATCTTTTGTACATTGTACATTGTATTTTGTAATTTTGTACTATTTCTAATATTGTTAATTTTTGTTAAATGCAGCACAATCATATGTATTGTACCTGTTGCACACCAGGTTAAACCTTCAAAAGGTACATTTTGCATCAGTGTAATGTACCTGGTTAACAAAAATAAACTAGACTAAACTAATGTTGTAATTCACAGCATGAGTTCTAAAAATGATTTTATTTTCTGTTTCTTTTTATTTACAGATCTGGGTAATCGTATCACAGAGCTAAATAAAGCTGTGGGTCATCTCCGCTCAGATATTAAGGCACTCAAAAATCATGTGTCTGAGAGTGACCTAGCTGAGGCCCCCAAGGATGGGGCCAGCATCCTAAGCCGATACATCAACCGTGTCCGGAACATCAGCTTCCAGACCTATGATGATGTGTCAATCAGTTCCGAGTCGGGGACCAAAGGTTCCCTCCAAGTGATGGCGCAGCTGAGTGGTGATGGAGTAGTGGAAGCTGGGGGACCAAATGATGACTGCCCTCCATACCCAGATGAGTATAGTTTCAACACGGAGATAGTAACCTCCCCAACCGAAAGCAAAATGTCTGAGGATACAGACACAGGGATCAGCACTGAGGATGATACTCCTGTGGATGATAACAGCCAACAGTGAGAAAATGGGACAACAAAAGGAGATGAGATCATGTAACAGAAGAGGGGGGAGAAAGCCCTACTCAAGGTGTGTGTGTGTGTGTGTGTGTGTGTGTGTGCGCCGTGTGAAACGCAAGCTATTCTACTATGAAAGTAACCTTATTTTGCATTTTAGTTTTCTCTGACTGCCTTCTCTTGCATCTATCTTGTGGCTAGGGCCTCTGTACAAGGGATATGGTGCAGATGATAAATAAATAGTTCATCTCAAGGTATTGCTTCAAGCTTGTCAGATTCCTATCACAAGCAGTCCAAAAAGCAGATACACATCTGCTAACAGACACAAAGACACACAGACATGTGCACACAGACACACATGCACTAACAAAGTAGACACACATGTGCTAACAGACACAAAGACACACAGACATGTGCAGAAACAGAAATGTGTGCAGTATCTCACCACATAAACATGCACTCACATGCCATATACATAGGACATACATGTTCTAACATACATCCATAGGGACACAAGCACTACCACATGCAAATGAACATATATCTACACATGTGCAATCACACATCCACAATACAGACACACATTCACTTAAACACATACATATAACGATGCACATGCACTCACAAACACAAGTATAACTCACAGTTTGGGAGGACTTGCTACCAAATAAGTTTCAGTGTACTGTTCGTGACATACAGATACATATGCACTCCCAAACACAAGTGTAAGTCACAGTTTAGGAATAATTCAATTAAAAATTTTGTTCACTTTTGTTGTAGGAACAACAGGGTTGACTTGCTGGACTTCTAAAAGCCTGACTTTGATGCAGGATGCCTGCATCACACAGCAGTGGCGCAAGGGGCACCTCACATCAAAACATACGGATTTCTTGATTCTCAAAGGTCTCCTGCACCAACCTGGAATCCAGTGCACCAGACTGGCCTGTGCCAGGTCTATGCCAAGCTGCTGGATGTGCCAGGGTGCTAGGGAGCTTGCAGCAGATGCAAGCTTTCATACCCCCAACACCCCAACATCAGGATTCTCTAAATCCTCCCAGAGGACATACTTCCAAGTACTGTTAGACCAGCCTGGACTGTCTAACAATCCTTGTGCCACCCCCGGAGCCCTCCCTGGGCAGAAGCGAACATGTGTCACCACCCTCACAACAGCATGGTATGTGCACTATCACTGTATATGGCCAGTGCACCAACCCAGTACAGACCACCTAATGGAAGAGCTCTGGAGCCCTTTGTGGTGTGGTGCCTACAGTGGCTCTCCCTTGGTGCCCTGCATGTGGGCACTCCCAACACGATGGCCTGGCAGTGGCCCTTTAGATGCCCCATCAGGGTGCTGGTGCCACCTCTTCTGTCACTTGTCTGAGTGCCACCTGCCCTCCCTATGCAGTGCCCTGTCCCCCACAACCCTGGCAGCCTCATGGGTGATCCTTTTTCCTGGGCACAGCTTGTGGTAGATCTCATGGATCTGCCATCTTTCTGCTGCACATCCCCCTTTTCCGCAAGCTACGGGACTTTATTGCTGGCACCTTACCTGATACTGAATCAGGCACAGGGTTCCTGGTGCACCAATGATCAGTACAAGTTGCCCTGGCATGGCTTGTGCCGATCTTTGAGATCAAGCCCCTAGTCTTTTTCTGTCCTATACCATCTATGTATCTGTGACACAGACTGACAGGTGGTCATTTGAAAAGGTATAGTACAATCCGCATTAAACTGTCACACCAATAAACTGGTTACATTGCTTTTAATAGGTGACAATGTATTGACAACTCACAGTGGGTCATTTTGCTACACTTACTGCAACAGTATTGGTTAGTCGACAAACACTTTCATCATGTAGGTCTTTCAGCAAAAATGTATTTCTGACATTCTTAGATTCACCCTTAGTGTATTTTTAATTTTCTCAGATATTTTTTAAACTTCTTTAATAGCTAACTTTGTATTTAGTGACTCATGTCATTAAAGATGGCTGTCACTCGCATGTTTTAAAAATCTCTTCTGTTGAGGCTATCTGTTAAAGAGCTGGTGACATGTTCAGAAGAACTCTAACAAAACCTAATGTTTAGACACAGTCCAGCTTGTATTTCCCATTAGTGCTGTATTCCTCTTCCTCATTATTTATTACTGAGGTCATTTGTATGAAAACAGGATCTTTGCTCCTGAATAGCTTGTCTGTTTCTGCTGTTTTCTCCCTACCTGAAGTCACAGAGCACTGCTTGTAATATCACAGTCACTCCCATCGCAGCAGAGTGTGATGTCACAACAAAGGACTAGGACTTGGAGTTGGGAGTAAGCTACAGAGGCAGATGGACTCTAAAGGAACTCTGATGGATAAAGATCATATATTCATGCAGACTTCCTTAGTGCAAAATAATGGGGAGCAGAAATATATAAAGTATAAATGGAATGCAGACAGAATTGCAGCTAATTATGTTTTTTAAAGTTTTCTTTGAGGTATCAGCAGCTCTTTAAACTTACATAGTAGATTCTTACTGTGTATGCATTGGAATGGTGTTACCATTTGTTTCAGATGGTAAACAGCATATCACTGTACCAAGATATTTCATTTTTTCGTGGCAGGCATGTCAGGGGAACGGGAATTTTTAAAAGCTTTAAAATCCCTTATTTTAGTCCAGAAATGAAAGAAAGCAAATTAAAAAATAGGTATATTGATGTTTTTTTTGCCAGAAAATCATTATTGCTGAAAAAAAAATTACACAGTGACTAACAAATATTGCTGTTTAAAAAAAAATTCCTTTCAGAAAGCATGCAGAGGTGTGTGAAACACGTCATGCATCTCTTTGTGTGGTGCTTATGTGGATTTTGGCTTCACAATAAGGTTTGGACACTGTTCTTGACTCATATGTCTGTTTATTGGTGGTGAGTGCCACCGTTTTACCATTTTTTCTGCATTTTGTGTTACTGTCGGCACCTGTTTCCCAGTGCGCTTCCTTTTGTTTTTGCTTTAAAATGTATACAAAAGGATAACAAGTCATATGAGTAGCAAAGCTAGCTTCGAATGACATCCTAGTAAGGGAAATAGTTTATCACATTTCCGCATAATTTAAAAATAACATTACAAAATGATATACTAAGAAGACAAAATACTAATAAACTGGACACTAAAAATTAATATTTCATGTTGTAGATGGCGGGAGCATCCCCGACCAATCACAGCACTTCCTTCAGTTGTGCATAAGGTACTCTTATTACTAAAAGAGTATCTCACGCACTGAGCCACTGTAACAAGCTTCTCACTGACCACACAAGCCATCATCAATTTAAATTAAAAAGGATTTGTGTACTTAAAAAGTTCACAATCTATAATAATTGTATGAGTCCTTTTGGAGGGCCTCGTAGGGATGTAATAGAGTTGCCGATTGCATCCTTAAGTCCACCAAACTACTTACATTCAGGTTGCAGTCCTCTGGTCCTAAGAACACATGAGACAACACTCTCATCCACAAGAGACCCTCCAACCAGACCTGTAAACTTATAATGAAACTCACAAACACTGACACACACCACACACACACACACACACACACACACACACACACACACACACACACACACACACTTTCTTCCCTTGTTATCATCCATGTAAAAATGGAACTACATACGAAAAATGGACCATAGGACAAGTGCAGATACATAGGCATGGAATTCATAGCCTTGGTGCTGTAGTCGTGTAAACATACCATTGTCATCCCATGTAAACTGTGTGTGTTATACAGATACATACAGTATGCACTAACAAACACAAGTGTAACACACAGTTTGGGAGGAACAGCTATTATATCTTCATTGGTTAAAACTTTTGTTGTACCAAAGACAAAACAAAGTAAACACACACAGATTAAAATATAGTCATTAACATACAGAACTACACAAACATACAATACAATCATAAAATACATAGGTTTACTAATTCCACTCTATACTGTGGTGTAAGTTAAAGAGATATTATAATGCAATAGAAAGTTCAATACATGTCATTATATCTGAATTTAGTCATGAATTTTACCCAGTAGGTGTAAAGGTATGTTCATGACATACAGACACTTATAAAATAGGTTCCAAAAGGGTTGCATTCTGCTTGTTTGAGACCTGCCTTTAACCATGTCATGCTGAGAGAACCGCCAATGGTTAAAAACAAGAACCAGCTACCTAGGACGTGGTACCAAAAAATATCTTTCTTCAAAGCTCTCCCACTGTAAAACTAACACTAATAGCCAGCTCAGAAAGTTAGTGATGTAAAATGTCACAGTATTTTTATTTATTATTTTTTTTATTTAAAGGTTATGGGTTTACGGGATAAGTTCCATGAGAGCAGGTCTTATTTGCAGAATGTCCCAAGTCAGTAAGAACACTTCTTAACAAAATTGATAAACTTAGCAAAATGAACAAAAATGCACAATACAGCATGAACGCTACCAATATAAAATATGACACAACAATAACAGAAATGTTATTCATGAAAAACAGTTACAGATTGTTTCTGTAAAAGCATTTTCTTGATATTGTGTTTGAAAATATTTAATATACAATAATTTTGTAACCCAGGTGGGAGTGTGTTCCAGCAAAGAGGTGTGTCAAAAGAAAAACAGTTTTGTCCAAAATGAGTCAGGTATCTAGGTAAAAGTAAGTCCTGGTTTGAAACTTCTCTAAGGTTGTGGCTGTGGGTTGAAACTGATAAGCTATTCAAGAGATAAGCTGGAGTTTGATGATTTACTGTTTTATAAATTAAGGTAAGCCAATGAAATGTGCGTCTAGATGAGGGGGATACCAGTTTCGTTGAGTGAGAAGAGTACAATGATGTTCATTTTTTGGACTACTTAAAATGTAATAACCGAAAATAAACAGCATCAACAGAGGAGAGATGTGTAGTGTTGGAATTGTGGTATATAGTATCACTGTAATCCAGAATCAGATGACTAGATTGGGCCAGAATTGTTTTCCAATCCTGTAATTATGAACAGTGTCTGGCCCTCCTCAGTCTGCCTAGACATTGTCAAGTTTATCAGTGGTGTTATGAATGTGAGACTTAAAAGATAAAGCAGAGTCGAACGTCAGACCTTGATATTTAAATTCATGAACAAGCTGTAGAGGGACATTGTTAAGCTTAATAGAAAAGGAAGAATGAGCATTATTAATAAGAGACTGTGTACCAAATAACATTATTTGTTTTTTTACCATTTGCAAGTAGTAAATTGGTAGAAAACCAATCAACAAATTTGTCAAAATAAGTTTGAAGAGTAGAAATTGAAACATTAAGTCTTTGTGAGCCAAAAAATAGAGCTGTGTTGTCAGCATAAAGTCTAATTGTACAATTGTTAACTACCGAGGGCAGGGGATCAATGAACAAATTAAAAAGAATATCACCCAGAATAGAACCCTGAGATACCCCTGTGCTTATGGAAAGAAAAGAAGATAGACACCCATTCCAAGAAACAACCTGGCTTCTGCCGTGTAGGTGTGATGAAAACCAAGATATAACATTTGTAGAAAAGCCATGAGAAAGTAAGCATTCTAAGAGCAAACGGTGATTAATTATATCAAAAGCTTAGGACAAATCTATAAAAACTGTCCCAATGTATTGACCCTTGTGCAAAGCTCTTAAAATGGAGTTGTGAAAATCAATTAAAGCTGTTTCAGTAGAATGGAGGGGTCGGAAGCCAGAACAAGCAGATAAAACACATGATAGGTAGATATTGAGAAATTTGCTGATGGACTATTCTTTCCAAACATTTTAAAAGTATAGGTAATAAAAAAAAAATAGGGCAATAATTATTAGCCAAGGATTTGTTGCCTCCCTTATGTAAAGGGATGATGGCAGATTGCTTCCAAGCAAAGGGAGAACATTTGGTAACAAGGGACAAATTAAATACTGTATATGAGTTAACAGAGGGGTAATAATGTTAGCACTGGATTTAATAAGAAATTATCCAATTTATCAATACCTTTAGCAAAGTCCTCTTTTAAAGATGACACAAAATTAAAAACCTCCATATGACTAATATGTTTAAAATAGAATTTGGGTCTATAGGAGTGCCATAAATCTTGATTTCTAGGGGGTAAACTTGAAGAGGACAACCCAGCCTTCTCCAATAACAGACCAGGAGCTTCCGCAAAAAATTTGTTAAAAAGGCCACTAATATTTTCCTTGGAATAGGCAGTATGCCCATTGTAAGACAAATTGGGAATGTTTGAGGCAAATGAGACTTTCCACATGGAATCCACTAATTGCTAACATTTTCTTAGGTTAGTCCTTGAATCTAATAAATTAACTTTATAGTGAGAAGATTTAGATTTCCTTACTAAAGTGATACAATAATTCTGATATTTACGAAAACTTTGCCAAGCCTCTGGGGCATCCAGTCTCCTAGTCTTCTGATACAGTTTGTCAAATATCTTTAATTGTGAAATATTGAAAGGAGTTACCCCAGGAGCATGTCAAGACTTCACTCTTTTCTGTAAGAAGAGGGCATAGTAATTTCAAATTAAACTAAATAAATAATAATAAAAAGTAGTCCCAACCCTCATCAGTAATGGTGAGTGACAGTAATTCTACCCAACCAACATTAAGTAGAGTGGAATGAAAAGCTTCAAGACTGACATTTTTGAAGCTTTGAAACTGAATAGGTTAGGAACAAACTTAGGAGGGGAAAAATTTAGTAAACAATTAATAAGAGCACGATCACTAAATAAATCCCACTGGCACCCAGAAGCAATGATCGGGAGGTCAGGAGAAACAAACACCAAGTCTAGAAGGGGAAAAAACTTGTCTTCCTGAATCATGACTTGTTGGCTCGGAGATCAGCTGGGTTAAACCCAAAGGTGCAATTTGTGATTTTAACTTTAGACCCTTGGTAGAGGACCAGTTTGCATTAAAATCCCCTAAGAGGATAGTATGTTGAAATCCCCAAGTGAGCCAATCAGGTGTCGTAAATTTGAGAATTTGTTAGTTCTGAACTTAGGGGGACAATAAATACTGCCAATAAACACTTCCTTGCCTGGCACCCTTAGGGAAACAAGAAACACATTGATCAAACTGCCCATAGTTTGTTTTCACAAAAGAACATGGAAGTGAAGAATGGATAAATGTAGCAGCACTCTCCCCATGTCTGTTTCTGTCAGATCTAAAGACTTTGTAGTTAGGAAGATTAATTTCAGAATCCATGATGGATTAATCCAGCCAAGTTTCTGTAATGGCAAAGACAGAAGGGCAATTAGAAGCAGCCAACTTAGCAATAAATCTCTTTTAGGTAAAACGCTTTGAACGTTAGAATGAAAAATACTTAAATTATGAAAGTGAGGGCCTGGGTTAAATTCAATATCACCAGCTATAAAAAGTAACATACTCATGGAATAAAGATAATACCATAATAAAGGGTATTTGGAATTATTTTTTCTGGGAGGGCAAAAACTTTTAAGATGAGGGAATGGAAAATTAAAATAGTGTAATGTAACACTTTGTAGCATAACACAGTTTGTCAAATTGGTTGAAAATATATGCGACCAGGGTGGGGTTAAAGTAAAAACATTTTTAAGTCATGTGTGTGCAGGAAGATGTGAATGATTAACTGAGACAAAACTGTGACCAAAAAATAGGTTGCAAAAGAGAGCCAAAATTAATGTAGAGTGAAAAAAACTAAAATGAAAAGCTATGGCTTCAAGTAATAAAACTAGTTCCAGTTCCTTAACTCTCACCTAAGAAGATTATGGTGATATATGGAGTCAAACCACCCACGACTGCCACCAGTGGGAGGTCGGCTCCAAGTGTCATGAGTAAAAAAGGGATTTAGCTCTTGGATCCCACCCAAGAGTCAAACAACAGTTAAAATAATGTTAAGTGTTAATGGAAGAAACAGCACATGCTGATCAGTTTTACACATGACGTGGAACCTTTGTAAATGAGCAGTCCCCACTCAAAGGTACTTGAAATCCTAGAGTTTACTAAATAAAAAAAAAATTAAAACATATAAAAAATATTAGTTGTAATAAACTGCAGACCTGCAGTACAGCTCCACAGCAGACAATTAACCTCACAAACTACACATTTACTACACCAATGAACTTGATTAACAGCAACACATAAAATTACACCAAATGTATTATTTTGGATGCCCATTTAAAATATAGCACATGGTTTATTTCCATCATTTTATTTTACCTAACTCTTAGAATTTGGAACTACTTTTCCTAGCATACTGATTTTCCCCAAAATTCCTCAGGTTTTGAGTCACAGGCATACAAATATGTTACTTCTTGTCATTTCAGCAGATATCATCCCGTATTATATTTGTAAAAAGACACTCCAGAGCATTGGTAGTACTAAGATAACTGCACTTCCAGGGACTGAAGGTATTTAGCCTGTGGTGTGAATTGCACTGGCTGCCGGTTAGGTGGAGGATTCTCTTTAAGGTGGGTTTACTCACCTTTAAGGCCCTACATGGGTTGGGCCTTAGCTATCTGTCAGACCTTTTGACGCCGGCTGCATCAATCTGCTCCCTCCAATCCTCCTCTAGGGACCTCCTAGCGATTCCCAGGATGAGGCTGAAAATGGCCTGTGATAGACCGTTTAGTTTCACCAGCCCCATCCTGTGGAATTTGCTTCCACCAGCTATATGTGAGGCCCCTTCAGTTAAGGTTTTCAAGGCCCGCCTCAAGGCCCACCTTTTCAGCCAGGCTTTTCCCGATCTGGTATACTGAGTCTTGGGGACCTGTTCCCCTCGCCCCCTTTTCCTGCTGAAATTATATTATATCAAAAGGTTTCACATAACTGTATGTAATTTGTATGATGCTGATTTTATGTTTTTATGAATTTTTATTGGAAGATTAGTGTTTTTGCTGTATGGTGCCCAGATCCTCTGGGATTGGGAACCTGGAAAAATCAACCTTGCCGTGCCTTGCCGCGCCTTGTGCCTTACTACGTCCCTGGGCATGTGGTTATTCCAGTACTATGAGTGCTCTGTCATGTCTAATTGCTCACATATGAGCTTACAAACACAAATGTAACATGCAGTTTGGGAAGATGTGCCATCCCAATAAGTGTAAATGAATTGCTTGTGACTGCCCAGGGAGGTGTGTCATTACCACAACCCGAGATGCTAGGTGTACTGTGCACGAAGTACTGTAGCATTAATGGCTTCATTTGTACCAGATATCACAGCATGTACTGTGGCTTAACGTTTGTGAGGACTCTCTGGTCTAACAACTGATATAATGCTGTACACAAACACACAAACATACTGTACATACAGAAATTCCTATCTACTGTCATAAACCTAACTTATTTATTATTTATTGAATTTTGTTAACCCAGTAGGCCCACTGAGACTAGAAGCCCCTTTGTCAGGGGCTACCGGGGGGAGGGAGGGAGGATACAGATGGTAAGTAACTGAAATTGAACCAGATTGAGCTGTTGGTGGTATTTTTAGTGAATGGGGAAAATTTGGCCAAGACACCTGGGAAAATTTCCCTACTCTTTTCGAGAAGTGCCATAGGATCTTTAACGTCCACCTGAACAACCACCAGAACACGCAGATGGGACCTCTTATCCTTCATTGATGCATACATACAGAGCTGATTAAGCACATGACTGGGCCAAAGATTTTGCTTAAATGGGATGAATGAATGTCTTCCCCTCACCCAACATAAATTCTCTAAGATTTTTTTTTTTTGTACCTAATTGTTCCTCTGTTCAGTTCATGAACCGTATGATGCCCTTTCTTGTTCACTGACATGATTCTCCCTCCGCTCATTTCCCCACCTCAGGGATCTGGGGTAGGGACCTCCACCCACTATCTGAGAAAGCTAGTGCACACACTACCTAAAGCATTGGCCTGCCATGGGAAAAACAGCTTAGTGTCTCCCTGCCAGCTGAGTGAGAGTAGAACTTGAGCAGGACAGAAACAATGTCAAGGGTCAGAGGGCCCTAGGAGTAATGGTATCAGAATGACCCTGCTTGACCCCCCCCCGGGTCACCACAAAGTAACCAAGAACAGTGTTTACAGCCTTCTCTCCCTGGCAGGTGGAACATGTCCCACAAGAACCGTGCTTCCAGTTTCTTGCCAGCCAGCTCAGACTTGCATTCAGGAACAGAACTGGCAAGCTGCCTGTATTGAAAGCAAACGTGCACGTCACTAGGCCACAGGGCTACCCCCTCTTGTGTTCTTAATTTATTCATCATGTGACTTTTGGCTAAGTGGGACTGTAGGGATGTAATTTTATTTTCAATTATAAACTGCATTTGAAAAGACCTAGGAATCCTAGAAAGTTTATTGGCTAAAACACATCACATGACTGTGAATTAATTCCCAAGAAATGCACAGTTGGTATCTTTAAACTTTTCTGCCTAGTAACAGTTTAGTCACATCATACAAAAGCTTTTATTTTACTCAAATTTCAAAAGTTTTCTGTATTTTTTAAATTAATCATGTTTACCCATTTTTAAGTACAGTAACCCACTCCAGGGCATGGGCTTTGTAAGGAATTAATGCATTCACATGTGGATGGAGAACACTGTGTCTTCGGCCTCATGCCATGCAAAACTTACAGAGCATGGATTAAAATAGAGATAATCAGTGGCATTGGTGGGTGTATGAGGGAATAATGGCCATGTGCACTGTAGACCAAGACCTGGGCCAGAGGCTAAGGTTACTTTCTATGGTGCCCTGTACCATTATTCCCAAGGACTGACCCACCAATGCCAATAATTATCGCTAATATATCGAGTTCAACATGGTTAGTCAGTTTCTGCCAGCTGTATGAACCATAAGGATAAGGCCATTTCTTCTTTAAAGCTGGGTTCATGACAGAATGTTCATGAGGTGAATGTTCAGCCAGAAATTGGTCAGAATGTTTGGAACGCCTCACTGCTCATTTGCATGTTCCAAATGCCTCTGCTGCCCTATTTGCATATTTGTTTTATTTATTTATTTATTTTTTTTACTTATTTATTCAGTTCTTGGATTAATACCTTTGAGCTATAAGCTCGTTTACAGAGGTTCCACGTCAACAGCAAAAGACACAAATACAACAAAACAATAAAGACAATGTTCAACTGTTTTGTAACTAAAATTACAAAATTCAATCAGATTAAGCAACAAGAACATTGTGAGGGGAGAACAAAGTGGAAAGGTAGCTTACTATGGAGAGAGAAACTGGTAGCAACAGAGGCTGAGTGCTAAGAGAGTGCTGAGTAGATGAGGAAGGTATAGGGGAGAATAGGTAGAGAAAACGGGAGCAGCCATAGGGCCTTGTCATTGGTTTGTCAAAGGTGTTTACAGCCTAATTAGCATGTTCTAAATGCCTTTCCAGCTTATTTACTGGGCATTGTCGCCACACAATGCCCTGTAAATAAACAGTCTGATTGGTTCATGAAATGTCACTTTGATATAATTCCTAAGAAGTGCATGCTCTGTCATGGGTTATTGCTTATGTCACCAGTTCTAACTGCAGCTAGGAGCCACGAAATAATCTGCCTCCATGTAAGACTGCCACTGTAGCATGGACTTCAGTATTCTGAATTGTTCTGTATGCCTGCTGTTATCACTAAGTGGGGTATTCAGACCTCAGCCTTTTGAAGTGCTCTGTAAGCCTGCTGATGTCACTAAGTGGGGTATTCAGACCTTAGCATTTTTAAGAGCTCTGTAAACCTTCTCATGTCAGTAGATGGGGTATTCTCGCCAAGTTTTTTTCGAACACAACACTCACTGTCATAGCTGTCTGCCCCTTTCTGCATACAATTCCCGGTCTCCAGGCAGCAGCATATGGTACCAACATCACCCCCACTGCACAGCCCCAAATCAGTTTTTAAAACATGGAATCCTGGGATTGTTTTATATTGGTGTTGTTGGCATGGTTGGTGATCATATACTACCATGGTTTCCACAGTTCTGGTGATTTGGACCATTCTTGTTTTCCATACATTTTTCTGGCAAACATGGCAGAACAGCGCTCAACGATACCACATGGCTTCTCCATTTCCTTTTAGAGCATTTCGTGATACTTTGATAAGAATGATACTATAAAAAAAAATGGTATTTTATAAAATCACTGTGAAAACATAATCTGATTGGCTATCCACATTTCAAGATCTGTGTACTTATTTTACATGACCACACTACTGTTAACTGCAGTACAACCTTATTAAAAAAAAACAGTTATGGTATTTTATAAGCATGATAACACACTCCAGGACATGTGGTCATTGTGAAATGAACACACTTCTCAAACAACCACTCAAGGTGTGAGTTTATTCCAGAGAACCTC
The DNA here is from genome assembly GCA_016271365.2 of Neoceratodus forsteri. NCBI lineage: Eukaryota > Metazoa > Chordata > Ceratodontiformes > Ceratodontidae > Neoceratodus > Neoceratodus forsteri. The sequence goes on from CM057459.1 coordinate 1,412,546,794, forward strand.
ACATCCTGTCGTGTCATCGCTTACATGTTAAATTGTATTATTTATTTATTTATTGAAACTGTTTCACCAGGAAGGGCACACTGAACAAAAAGTTGCTCATCTCAAGGTGCTTTCTGGGTGAGAGGGAACATGGAGGTTTAAAATATACCGAAACATACAGAGACAAGCCAAGCCATACAGAAATTGCCCAGCCATACAGAAATTGCAGTGATCATGTGAAACAGCATAAACATGATTAGACAGCATGGCAACAGTGACAACGTACAACATAAGTGCGGTAATAAGAAAAAAAAAAAGGTAGTTCATGTATTCAGGTGCTCAAGGCTATAGGCTAAAAGTGCAAACTACAGCAGGTAATGGAGGAGAACAGAGCTGGGGGGGATTAGACACAGGAACAGTTGACTGACAGGAAGTTTTGAAGGACTAAGGTAATGGAGTGAGGGAAGGAGAAGTGATGAATCTGGGGGGGGAGGGCATTCCACATTTTGGGAAAGTCATGAGAGAAAGCTGCCTGGCCTATGGCCGTAGTCCAACTTGGGACTACCAGGAGGCGAGTGTCAAATGGTGTCAGGGAGTGGGCAGGGGGAGAAAAGAAGAGAAATAAGGTAAGGGGGTAGAGATACAAACCATAATTTTGATACTAATTTAGAGACATGGAGTTGGTGGTGATTTTTCAAGTGAGGAGAAAGCCAAGGAGTGATAGAGATGACAGTGATTGGGAGCAAGAGGGGGAGTCAAGAGTGAAATGACAGAAGGAGTTGAAAAGGGTGTCCAGTCTGGATAGGGAAGACTTGGGAGTGGCACTGTAGACTACATCACAGTAGTCAAATGTTGATAAGATCATCATCTGGACAAGTTCACGTCTAGCCGGTAGCAGGAGGCAGCTACGGTTCCTATAGAGTGCACCAAGGTTGAGGCGCAGCTTCTTGAGGATGGCGTCCACGTGTCTGGAGAAGTTAAGGTGTTGGACAAACCAAAACCCCAAGTACCTAAAGGAAGAAGTGTCTTCCAGAACTGTCCCGTTAAGGGTGTGGAAAGAAGGTATGGAGGGAAGCCTGGAGAATCTCTGCCTAGTGCTGAAGGTCATTGTGACTGTCTTCTCGGCATTAAGGGAGAGTTGGTAAGTGGAAAACCAGTGCTGGACTTTGTTGAAGTCATGCTGAAGTTTGGTTTCAATGTCCACAGAGGTAAGGCCCGAGGTGAAAAGGACTGTGTGATCGGTGTACATGTGTATGGAGGAGGAGGAGGAGCAGACAGAGGGCAGGCCATTTAAGAAAACTGAGAACAGGATGGGGCCCAATATGGAGCCCTGGGGTACACTGGTATTGATGGGAAGGGGAAGGGAGATGGCATCAGCTATTCTAGCAGACTGGGTTCTATCTACTAGGTAGGGCCTAATCTACCTTATAGCAGAGTTGGTTAAACCTGCTGTGGAGAGGGAGTCCAATAGAAGGGTGTGTGAGATGGTGTTGAAGGCTTTTGCAAGGTCGACAAAAATAGTTGGAGTGATTTGACCACTATCCATGCCAGAGAGGATGAAATCAGTTGGTCTAATCAGGGGGGTAGTGGCGGAATGGTTCTTCCGGAACCCAGATTGGAACTGGGTGAAAAAGCAAGAGTCAGAACGATAAGAGGAGAGTTGAGATAGGACCATGTGTTCTTGGAGCTTAGCATGGGTAGACAGGAGGGATATAGGGCAATAGTTGGCTTGGGTGTTGGGATCACCACCCTTGGGTAGCCAGCCTTGGGTAGCAGTGGGACAGTGGCATGTTTCCAGACAGAAGGTATAGATGCAGTAGCAAAAGATAAGTTCAGGAGTGCGGTTAGTGGAGTGGCAATTGCAGGGGCTGTAAGGAAGAACAATTTAGGATCCAGCCCATCAGGTTAGCTGCCTTTGAAGGGGTTGAGAGAATAGAGTGCATCCAGTGTTGTGGTCTGGGAAACTTTTGAGAAGGAGAAGGCACTAGCAGAAGTGGACAGGCGGGGGGTGGTGGTGTGAATTGGAGGATCTAGTAGGGAGGATAAGAGGGCAGTGGTGCAGGAGGTAAAGTAAGAATTAAATTCCGTGGCAACACCAAGGTGATCAGAGACTTGAGTGTTGTTTATATTAAGGAGCAGGGTTGGTGGGGGGAGGCAAGAGGGGTAAAAAGGGAGTGAATGATCTTCCAAAATTTCGATGGATTGATGATGTTGGATTGGAAGGTGGAACAGAAGTATTCTGCTTTGGCAAGCTGCGTGGCTTTAGTACACTTATTCCATAGGGTCTGGTATATGTTGTAGTCATGCGGGAATTTAGATTGTTTATGAGCTTTCCATGCTGAGTCCCTAGCCCTTTAGCACATCAAGAGTTCAGGGGTGATCCAGGGGAGATGGTTGCCCCTAACTCTGGAGCACTACAGTGGGGCATGGATATTCCAAGCCTGTAAGACTTTTTTGTGAAAACAATTGTAAGCCTCATTGATGGAGTTAACTGAGTCAACTGGGTCCCAGTTGTAATGGTCAGGTCTTGAAGGAGTGGACTGAGGTTTAGTGATTTATATGAATGTAGGAGTATGGTTTTAGGGGGTCCTAGGGTGATGTACTTTGCGTACCAGGAAGGTAATGTGGTGATCACTTAAGGCATCCGCTAGAATGCTGGCTCTAATTATCCTGTGGGGGTGTGAGGTGAGGGCCCCCTCGATTAAGGAGTGGTTGCCAGTTTTATGGTTTAGGCGGGTTGGCTCTAGAATAAGTTGTGTTAGGTTGTGTGCCGAGATGTGGGTACATGTTTTATTGAGAGCAGGGGACAGCCAGTTTTGACTTGAAGTCTCCCAGTATGTAAGTCTCACCAGCTGAAGTAAGGGAGACAATGTGGTTGATGAGCTCAGTGATAGTTGAGGAGGGGAGGCCGGGGTGACAATAGGCCCCTACCACGAAGATAAGTGCAGAAAAAGGAAGGGCTAGTTTGAGAATGAGAGCTTCATGTGCTTTAGGAATTGAGGTGGCCATAACAATAGTAAACAAAATGGCTGAGGAGACATACATAGCTATTCCACCACCTCTGGGGGGGGGGGTAGGTCTTGGCAGGTTAGGGTATAACCAGGGATGGAAAGAGTGGGGTTACCAGTTTTGTTATTGAGCCAGGTTTCAGATAGGATGATAATGTCAGGTGTGAGTGAGAGATGCTAAAGGCTGGAGCAAGTCGAGCTTAGGGAAGAGACTGCGGATATTTAGATGTATAATTTTTAAGCCCCGAGGTAGATTGTGGGGGTGACTTGAGGTAAACCCTGGATTTGCAACCGCAGGGGTATGAGTGGCTTGGGAGCATGGACCAGGGTTAGGGTTTATATGACCAGAGGATAAGAGCAGAAGGGCTATAATCATAAAATGTATTTTTGTGCTCTTGTACATTAGCGAGGAAGTATGGGAGGAAGGGAGAAAGGAGGCTGGAATTTTAGTAAGTGGAGTAGAGTAAAGTAGGAGGATATAGTCAGGAGGGTAGCACAGGGGCAGAAAGGGTAGTGTGTCCAGGAAGGGGGGAAAGATGAGAGAATTTAGGCATAGTTATAGCCGGGGGAGGGGTGAGAAGCAGAGAGTAGGGGCAGGCAGAGTAGGCGTAAGAGCTGTGGGGGTAGAGAGGAGGGGGAAGGAGAATGCAAGGATGGAAATGGTGAGAAGACAGTGAGAGAAGTGAGCCTTGGTTGGTGTTGGAAGCACTGGGGGTTGACCATACCTCTCAACCTCAAGGCAGACTGAAACCCTTAGATGGTAGTGTGTTCATAGTCCCAAGCCTGCCTTACTCTTCCAGGCCCTGCCAGACCTAAAGACTCACCCAGCTGCACCCCCCATGACACATCATCCAGTATGTCACTCTGACATCACAGTTTTTTTTTTTATCATCTCTTTCTTTATATGCCTCAGTGGCGCTACTGGCGGGGGGCATCCAGCAGCCGACCTGGAGAGTAGCAAGCTCACTCGCATGTCAGGGGGTCTAGCACAGCCGCTCCAACCTGCTGAAGGGCGTCCTCATGCCACTCCAAGCTGGGCTGGACCGGACCCCCCAGCGCAATTCCATGACAGTCCTCCAGGTCAGCGGAGCACGGCCATCAAGCTGCATTGTCGCGCCCTGCCATTTTCCTCTGATTGTCCCCAGGAGCCAGCAGTGCAATGACATACAGCGCATTAGCTGATGTTTTGCCATGCTTCTCCCTACTTTGCACCACAACTGTGCTGCCCCTGGTCATCACCAGGGTCTGATACAACGCAACCTGCTTTCCCTTGCCCACCCCAGAGGAAGGAGAGCAGTCCTGGAACGCTTGATCCACCCTCTCCCCTGCCAACCCCTGACAGCCTGAGTCCATTCCCGAACCCGGGTTGCCAGTGTGGTGCGAGGTGTGGCTTCCAGCGCCTCAATCTTCAGTGCCACCGGGGCTGGCTTGACATCACACATTTAACATTCTTTGTGTCTTTGAGCTGGGTCCTCGTAAAACTTAATCTGATTAGGACCCTGGAGTTGTATATACAAATAACATCTGAATTTTGTCCTTTGTCCTGTCAGGATGTTTGGTTTAAAAACATGAAAGAACTTCTTCCTCTTTTGAAGCTTCCTGATAAACCAGTCAAAGAGATGTCTACCACTCTCCAGGGGCAGATGGTCTGTTTTAGCAGAATCACTGTTGCAAGCATTCTGCCCTTTCCCTGCTGCTGCTAAATTCTAACTAGTAATCAAAATTAAAGACAGAAACATGAAAAAAAAGAAACTGCACCAAAGTTGTTAACAACAGTACAACACAATACATACAGAACAATACAAATACACTACAATATAGTACAATACAAATATGGTATGATACAGTACAGTACAATACCATACAGTACAGTACAATACAATACGGTATGATACAGTACAGTACAGTATTGTACAATACAAAATAGTACAGCACAGTACCATATAATACAATGCAGTTTTATATAGCATCTTTCATGCAAAACAGTATCCCAGAACTATTTACGTATACAGACAAGCTATTTATAAAACGACTGGAGATGGAGCATTCTGAATATCGGCCTCACATTCTAAATGGTCATGTTAACAGCAGGGGACCCTCCTGTACAATAAAGCAACTGGAATTCAAACTATTACACATCTCAGTTTAAAGAAATAAAAACATTTTAGTGTAATAATTTCACTTAGGCACTTTGGGGGTTGGGATACCTTTGTTAGTCTAACCCTAGGGATGTTAGGCACTCAGCTTCATCTTATTCCTCATGATCACTCATAGGATTAGATTAACTTGTGGTAACCCAACTCCTAGCTGTGCCTTAAAACATTCACAGCTGGCATCAGTAGAACTCAGCTACACCCTCCCCATTCACATTTGTGGACATTCCATGTACTGTTACTGAAGACCTGTTCATGAAAATAGATTCTCAGCCCTTTAGACTTGATCTGTTCATGCTGCTGCTTCTGTCTTGAAGTAACATGTCTCTGCTGCTGCATCAGAATCCTTTCCATGGCAGCAGGTTATGATGTCACAGCAGAGGATTATTGCATCAGTACAGAGAAAGCAGCAGGAACGGATAGTCTAGGCGGCAAAAGGGCCTGATTTCCTGTTGATTTCTTTAGTAATAATGAAGAGAATGTCTTGAAATGTTAAATTACAGTTGAGCCCTGCTGCTGTCAACGCTGGCTGCATTTTGGAAGAAAACTGTAAAAACTCTTTCAAAATCATTATGAAATGGGTATACAAAAAAAAATCCAAAAACATGATTGGCTAAGGAGCTCAAGTGCTGCTATTACAGCTCAACCACACTGGAAAAAGGTCCATGGACTCACTAACCATTTGCATTGAAAAGGCACAGCGACATCAATGCATCTCAATTCACTTGCTTGTATTTAACAGAAAAAAGCAGCATCTGTCACCTGCTGGTCAAACAGCAAAGTTACAATGGTTCAATAGGATATTTTCTTTTTCTCCCTTTTTTTACCATTTCTTCTGATTTGTACTTATTTAAATAAAAATTGTTTTAAACAAAATATACCTTTACTAATCCTAATGGACCCATCTCATAATCACAGTAAGGAACTCCAGGGTGTGCTTTGTGCTAGGATAATGGTACTTCTCAGGTGCTAGAAGCACTCAGCCTTTGGCCTTGTTCTTCAGTCCACTCCAGGCATGCTGTTATCCCAGCACAAAGCACTCCCTGTCATGCCTTATTGCTTAAGTATACAAAGCCCTTGGGTCATCCCCAGGTTGCAACTGGAAGATAGTCTCCTGGGCTCCGCTTGTTTACCCGGTAGAATATATCTGACTCATAAAACGGCAAGGATAAATCCAGAGACCTCACTGGATGACAGTCACATGACCATGCATTTAAATATATACACTGCATGGTCAAGAACCAGATCACATCGTGAAGGCTGAAAAACATCATTACCTACAACAAGGCAATTTATAAGTGCAATAATCCACTCTGGGGTGTGCGTTAAAAGATTAACACTGCACTTCCCAAGGGTGTAAGAACACTTGGTCTTTGGTCTCATGCCTTACTATGCTCCTGAAGCGTGCATCACTAATCCTGTAAGGTACACCCCATTGTGGCTTATTGCCTACATAAATAAATAAGCTTGTGTTTCAGGCTTGCACAAGGCCCTTCTAGGGTGATAGCAATGTTTACCAAAAGTATATCTCATACACTTTGTCTGTTTGGGCAAGGACCAGTATGATTACCAACATTTTTGTGAGACATTGGCAGTGAGACACTGTTAGTACAGTGTGTTTTTTGAAGTCACTGCTCTACCTTCGATTCATTCTGGAAAGCATTTGGTCATACTGTACTTCTGTACACGAAAGGCACTGCACAGAAATTGAAGTGTATTGGACTTCACACATTTCATTTATTAGATCATCGGTTTACAGACCTTTGAGTCATAGACTCATTTACAAAGGCACCTCGTCAAAAGAGCAATACATCACAGAAAACAAACAGTACAGTACATAACGCTTAGATTAAAAAAGCAACCAGTGTTGCAGGCATTCACTGGTGGTACACGCTTGGTAATAGGTAGATCACAGTAGTCATAATATAGGTACATAAGTACCACGTCGGGTAGCAACCAGAGATATTTTATTACATTAGTCAGCAGATGTTGCATGAGTCCCCAGATATATACAGCAAAAATAGATAGGGCAGACCCAGCTTAGGGGTGAAGGTAAGGGGCAGGTGGGGGGATTATGCGCAGTTGCAGCAGCGAGTGCTTGTCAGATGGCTTCTGAGGCAGACCTCAAAAGGACCAAGCTTAGTGGAATCAGCTATACTGGCTGGGAGGGAATTGAACCAGGAGGGAGCCCGATAACAAAAGGATCTCTGGGCCATAGAGGTCCTTACCCTGGGGACAATAAGGGAGGTTTTGACAGTGCTGTGGGTGGAGACTGAGGGGGAGGCACGCTGCAGAGAGGTGGCGACCTCAGGGGGGAGAGCCTTAGCAGGGTCTTTTTTACAAGAAGGCAGGTTTGGAAGTGGAGTCTTTCTTCAAGGTTGAGCAAATTGGTGGTGGAGTACAGTAGGCACATATGGGTGCCTAGGGCCCCCAGCATTAGCCTGCAGGCCTTGTTTATAGATAACTGGATTCTTGCAAGCGCATTAATGTCGGCTGCGGCACAGATGGGCAGCACACAGTCGATTAGCGACATGACAGAGGAGGTGATTGCCAATATAAGGGCCTCTTGTGGTAGGCAGTCCCTATGGCGGTATAACAATCCAATCCTGACATTGGTGGCAGCAGAAAGGGCATTGATATGGGAATGGAAGGAGAGTGCCGAATCAAAGGTAATGCCCAGATACATGTAGGAGGAAACCTGTTCAATGAGGTTTAGTGTGCTAGGCAGTATCATGAGAGGGGCACCACTGGCTTTGCTTTGGCGATGCGAGAAGAGCATAGCTTTGGTCTTTTTTAGCTTCAGGTAGCCTTTATGATGTGAACCAAAGCTCAGCTCTATCAAAAGCTTGTTGGAGGGTGGCCTGGAGTGTGTTGGGGTTGGGGTCAGCAATGAAGAGCACAGCGTCATCTGCGTAGAGGATGATCTTACTTGGGCAGGCCAACGGGAGGGAGTTGAGGTAGAGACTGAAGAGGAGGGGGCCTAAAATGAAGCCCTTGGGAACCCCAGAGTGGACAGGTCATGTGTCAGATAGGGTGCTATTGATTTTTACACACCGAGTTCTGGCAGAGAGGTAGCTGGTGAACCATGTAAGGAGGCCAGGGGAGAAACCAAGGCATCTGAGGGAGTCACACAGAAGAGGATGACAAACCATATAAAAGGTCTTGGAGAGGTCAATGAACACGGCACCGGCAACCCTCCTGTGAAAAAAACCCAGATCTGAACATCTTGGTATGAGGCACATAATCGTTTTTGGTTTATAGTCAGCCTTTTGATAATTTGCCTGGATAAACCGCAAACATACTGAACATTTTCCTATACGAAGGCTTCCCTAGGGTCTTCCTTTAAATGTGTTCATGTAAAACATTTCCTTGGGGAGACTAATCAATTTACATGCACCCAATATACATTTCTGGGGGCAGTTTATTTCTCCCATTCCAACTGAGAGCACATCATACCCTCTCCGTAAAACTCAGGCTCTTAGTTTCTCTATTTCATTGTTCTTTTTTCTCTGTTTTGCCCCTTTGGATCCACCTGCCCCCTACCACGATATTGGGGGCCTTCTTGGCTTTACCCTTCCTATGGCTGAGAGGGTTGGACACCAGTTTCCTCCATAACTGATGCCAGAACCTATCAGTGATTGGTCATCAGAGGGGCATAAATGTTGAGCAGCCCCCCCCTTCTTCCCTTCCTCCTCAAGAGCGAAGTGCCCCACCCTTTGTAATGAGCCTGGCCTCCAGCCAACCTTGATGCGGGATTCCAGGGTTTACACACTACCACTGCACCATGAAGCTCTCTTTTCCCTTTTCCAAAGTAAAAAAAAAACAAAACTAAAATAAATAGCCTGAAGTAATGATCTCTGCCTCAGGCAAATGAGTGTTTTTATACAAAAAAAGGGAATTTATTAAATTACACAAACAATAATATGAGTATGGTCATTCTGTCACTATTTTCCATAAATCAATGGGGTGCCAGTGGTGTATTCTGATCTCGGAGTGCCTAGGAATCGGCTTTGGCTAGAAAAAAATGGGACTCCCATTGGAAGCCTTGCTCTGCCTCCATTGCAGATCTTTGGTTACTTGGTCCTTCAGAGAGGGCATATTAAGCATTAAGGCACAAACAGGGGTTGGGTTACTGTTCCATAATCTAACCCTGGAGCGCCTTAATGCTATTATAATATTCAACGTTTTTTATATTTTCAAAATTAATATTTTTCTAACTTCTAATGGTTTTATTGTACATGAGGGGTTCCCTCCATTACCAGAACCCTTTTAGAATGCTGTCAGCCAAACAGAATGCTCCATTTCCAGCCATTCTTTTATAATTTTTTAGGAGTGCCACTGGGCTGAAATTGCAGAGATGGGTAAGCGAGTGAATGTTCAGGCTGTTCCATACCAGAGATGTACAGAACAGCTCAGGGTGGATCCATTATTTTATCATGGGGGGGTAGCACTTTTCCCAGAAAAATGTGAACAGTTACTGCTTGCTGGCATAATGCAGGAGTAGCGTGTTACTTCAGTACGTACAGTAGCTGGCTCCGATGCCAATGGTGAGGTTCTGCTTCTTACAGGGTACGTGAGCATTTACCTGCTAGTAGTGTAAGTAAAATGAAACATTTATTGAAACACATTTATATATTTTAATAAAAAAAAACACAGCCCTGTCCACCATTACTAAGGAATATGGAAACTGATATATATCCCTAAACACTGTCAACTCTCTTGATATTAAAGGAAAAAGTAAAACAGAGACATTTTGTAAATGTGAAAACTTGATACAAATGGCATTGCTGTAAAGACTCTGTATGTCTGTGCATGGTTCTGCAGCTGTTGCTAAATAAAATGTTGGATTAGGGAGTTTAATTTCTGTGTATGTCCTTTATTTACATCCTCTTTATAGTAAACGGATGGAGGGGCAGGGATGGACAAAGCAAAACCAATCTAAAAGAGAAAGTCACCAGTGTATTGCCAACATTTCCCTCTATTCTGTTTTACTCATATCAGTTCTCCTGCCTGGAGGTGGCCAGACAATAAGGGGAGCATGCTACTGCCACTGGCAGGGTGGATGGAGATGATGGGAGGGGCAGTAGAGGGAGCTGTGGTTAGTGGTGTCACGATAACATGATATGATAAGATATCATGATAATTACTACTGATGATTTATTTATTTACTTAGCTTTTGATTACTGGGTAAGTACACTAGGCAAGTATTATGCCTATTTTCAGGAACGACCCGGGAGAATACAACATGAGGAACAACAGTCAAGGAGACATGGCAAAAAGAATATAGTTTTTTGTCACAGTAAACAAACATGTGGGAAATACATCATTTGACGCTAGGGGAAACATATAGTAGTAAGCACATTTCAGATTATACACTCTAGACTAGCTAGTTCAACTGACAGATATATGCAGGTCATCATACATAGGAGTGGAGCACAGCTCAAGGACTGGATTGGTTATAATATAACTTATTGTCGTATACACCCCCTAGGCTAGTTGAATCGAGGACAGGTATATACAGTTCATCACATTTTTCTAAATATGCACATGTTAGACAGAAACAGAAACACTTGGTAGTACAAGTTTCTACCAAGTGACCAAGGTGCAATATGTCATGGTTAGCCTATGACCGTGGAGCAATAATGGGTGTAAAAATGCCCAAGGCTTTTTAGGTGGGAGTAGTCAGAAGTCATTGATACAGTGGGAAAAATATCTCCAGAAATTCTGGGGAGACACCCTGGGGAGGTTCAGACAAAACAATTTGACACTTTACTCTAGGGAGGTTTGGGGCAGTCACACTCTGATGCTAGTTTTTGGAAACCCCACAGGGAATTTTGAAAACTCAGATAGGAGGGGGCAGCTCGGATATCCACAGGCAGCGAATTCCAGAGTCTGGGCACACTATGGCAAAGCTCCGATCCCCATGAGGGTCTAGGTAGGAGGGACTTTGAGCATCTCTGATGTGAGAGACCTAAGTTGGTAGGGGGTTGGATTCAGTTTAGGCAGAAGCCAGGCCAGCCCCTGCGGGGTGCTAGTTCTGATCACTTTCCCAGAGAGGCATCCCAAACCAAAATCAAGGTATCTAACTGGTGAGAGCTAGCAGAGTTTCTCATATAGCTCACAATGGTGGGTCAGTCGGGGGGCAGCCAAAGCAAAACGACAAATATTACTACAAGCAGTGTACCACCGGGTGGGATGTGTCTTTGGAGAGTGAGCAAATAGGTGCAGCTCATAGCTGAGAGAGGGAAGGAGCACACCCTTAGCTAGGGCAAGCCTGGCTGCTGGTGTAAGGTTATACTTGGCGCTATAGGCTAGACCCAGTTTGCAGTTTGCCGCCCTGCAGATGTTAAGGATATGATTACCCATGTCAAGTTGGGGGTCAGGTGTTACCCCCAGATATTTGATGGAGCTCACTATGGGTAGAGAGGATCCATCTGCGCTGGTGATGTGTAAGCATGTCGATGAGGCTTTGATTTTAGCCATTAAGCCAAAGAGCATAGCCTGTGTCTTTTTCAGGTTCAGGACCAGCTTGTGACTAGTAACCCATGACAATACCCTGTTAAAGTCAACGGTCAGGTTCTGGTTTAGGGTAGTGGCATTCTGGGAGTGAGCCAGGATTACCAGATCATCTGCATACATGGTGGAGCTACAGCTGGTAGTAACCATGAGTAGTTGATTGATGAAGAGGGAGATGAGGCGGAGACCCAGTACCAAGCCTTGAGGCACTCCAGAGGTCACCAGTAGGGGCTTGGAGAGGACTTTATTGAAGCAGATATGCTGCTTTCTGCCATGTAGCTAACCCATTAGCCATTTCATGGCATGGGGGGAGAGGCCAAGTGACCACAACTGTGCACCAAGCAGTTTGTGGTCAACAAGGTCAAAGGCTTTGGACAGGTCGATAAATATTGCACTAGAAAGTTTGCCTTGGTCCATGGCTGTCTGGATACTTGATGTAACCGAGATTAAGGCTGTGGTGGTGCAGTGTCCCTTACAAAAGCCATGCTGGGCTGGGAACAGAAGTTCATGAGAGTGGATATATTCCGAAAGCTGCTCAGCCACCACCTTTTTAAGGGGCTTGCTAAGGGTTGGGAGAATGGCAATCGGTCGATAATTGTCAGGCAGTTTGGGATTTCCTTGCTTCAGTACAGGGGACAATCCTCACCTCTTTCCAGATGTCTGAGATGGTCCCCAGACCAAGGGATAGATTGAAGATAAAGGCTACTGGTGAGGCAATGTGTGAAGCACCAAGCTTAAGGAGCTTAGGCTCCAGGTTGTCTAGGCCAGGATTGGAGTACTGGGAGAGGCCATCTAGGCATTTCTGCAAGTCCTGAACTGATACAGCCCTGAGGTGGAACATTTGATGAGGAGGGTGACCCTCCAGCAGAGTGGAGAGAGGGGGTGGGACAGAGCCTCATAGGTGAGAAGAGGGTTGTGAAGGCAGAGAGGTCAGAGAAGTGATTATTTAGGGAGTTGGCAATAGTATAGGGATTATTGCAGGAGACTCCATTTATGACCATGTCCATAACCCCTGGATGGGAGGATCCGCTGACAAGGGATTTAATATCTCTCCAGAACCTCCTGGGATTACTGACAGAGCTTAGTAGGGCGGACTTGCAAAAGTCATTCTTTGCTGCCCTGATGGCCTTTTTGCACTTGTTCCTGAGGTGTCTGTACCTTTGAATAATCATGGGATCACTGGTACCTTTGGAACGAGCCCAACATTTATCTCTCTCTCCCGGATCTGGGCTAGGAGATTCCCATTTAACCAGAGGGTAGAGGACCCCTCACCTACGGGGTGACCTTGGAGCATGCTTGTCTTGCAAGGCCCCAAAGGTGGAAAGGAAGTAAGAGGTTGCTGCCGAGGGGTCAGTGGCACCATACACCCCAGACCAGTCAGTAACTCTTAGGTCCTCCAGGAACTCCTCAGTATCGAATCTAGAGTAGTTTCTGACATGCATAATTTTGTGTGGAATTTTGGGGGTGGGAATTTTCCATGCACAGAAAACCGGTGAGTGGTCAGAGATGGAGTCAGATAATGTACCCACTGATGAGATCCTGTCAGGATGGTTAGACATGATCCATTCCAGTAAGGTGCTGGAGGATCCATTTGCTGTCCGCCTAGTTGGTTCCTGGATGAGCTGGGTCAGGGCAAGGTTAGCAAGCAGAGGCTCAAACTTCTTAACATTACCACTATCCCAGTTATGGTTTACATCCCCCAGGATTATGAGTTCATTATCCCCGACTCTGGGACTAATTTTTTCCATGAGGTGAGTTAATCCAGGTAGCCCACCTCTTGGAGGATTATAGGTGCACACCAGGTGCAGTTTCTTTGCGTCCCCAAATATCAGGAGCACATGTAGCAACTCACAGGGGGACACATTTGAATCCTGGTGGGCAATTTGGGAGATTTTTAAGTGGCTCTTATGGTAGATTAGTATGCCACCCCCCCCTTGCCCCCAGCTCTGTCCAGTCGGGTGAATTCATACCCAGTGAGTTCACAGGCAGAGTCAGGGACAGAGGGTTTCGGCCAGGTCTCTGTCACTGCTAGGATGTTGGGTTTGTAGAGTGCAACCCATGCTAATAGCTTATCACGATTAGGTAGCAGGCTCCTAATGTTAAGATGAGCTATTTTTAGCCCCTTACCTATGCCCCATATGGGAGGGATTTTGTGGGTCAGATTTAATGGGCCTGGGTTGGCTTCAATATCACCGGCCAGTAGTAGTGCAAGTAGGAGCAGCCAGGGAGATACTACCCTATGCGCTTTGACAACCTGGGAGTTTTTTTTATCACGGGTACGCCACCCTGCTTTTGTATAGTTACAAGGCAATCGAAGATCTAGACAGCAAGTAACACTGCAGTGCGCTTCGGAGATCACAAGGATATTGGAGAAGGTGTAGTCGGGGACCTCATAGGTGGACGACCATCCCAGTTGTCACCCAGTGTTATTGGGGGGGGAGGTGACCATATGCAACAAGGAGAGTCCCACTATAAGACCTTCAAGGCCTATATCCCTGAGGATGACAGCCAGCACCCTCTCTACCTTTAATATTTGAGTATCCCTATCCTCACTAGATGGATGGGAGGGGAAGCACGTCCACATCTTAGCTGGAGGCATAGCACTAGCCTGTGAGATAATTATCAGTCAGCTAACAAGAACTGCTGTGAAGGAAGGAGAGATGGATGTACTAAGGCTGGAAGGAAGTTAGTGAGATTTGTTATTGGTATGTGCCAAGGAAATAAAATAAGGCCTGCACAGTGCAATTCAAGGCTACCAGCTATGGACGCAGGGGCTGAGGTTTATTTCTGGAAGGAGTTCCTGCCTCACCTTTGTAAGCACACACTTACCACTTGGTCGACAGTTATAATGAGGGCAGAGTTTAAACAGCCAACAACCAAGCAGTGCAAGTGGGGTTAGGATTGGTATACTAGTAAATACTAGCAAGGTTGTTTTGAGCAGACAGTGTAGCAGGACTGGGATAGTTAGGCCCTACACCTTTCGTTGGGAGTCTGGTATAGTGAAGCCCTACTCTGTTTGTTAAGGTCTCTATTAGCAGGGGCTGAGACAGGAGAGCCAACAGGATGAGCAACACCTGTACAAGACTTAGGTTCTGACACAAGACAGAGCAGGGCAGTTTAGCTGACAGTGGTCGCAGAGAAGTAGGCCATCAGGATAATGTTGACAGGCAGTAGACAGTAGTGCGGTCAGTAGGCATATACCAGCATAAAAAAAAGATTTGACTCTATTTAGCATATACCAACATGTAAAAAAAAAATTTCATTGACTTTATTTAGTGTTAGAGAGTAGGAAGGGCAATTAACCAGGGTAGGAGAAACAAACTAATTACCACTGATAATTAAGCACATACTTCCTCTGTTGGCCATTTGGGTGATACTGGCTTCCACAAAATAGAAATCAAGCTAGTTACCACTAACAATGAAACAGATACCTCCCCTATTAGCCAATTGGGTGAGACAGTACATTAGGGGTGGGGCCAGTGAGCATTTAATGGGAAGAGGGAACTTGAGGGCGGGTGGGCCGAGAAACCTGTTCAGCTTTCTCCTGCATGATAATTTATAGTTGTTAAAAAAAAAAATCATGATTGCTGTGTAGCATGATATACTATGATAGACCAACATAACTTGCTGCTCCAGCGTTGTGTCCCCCTCCCTGTGCAAACATGATTCCTGACGCCACACCTTCCCTCTAATAAGATTTTTTACTATTTTTCCTAAAATTAGTAATGTGGCAGATTATTGTGATAATCAATATATCATGACAGTTTGACACAAATATTGATATTGTGACATACTTAGTTGTTGTATCTGAGAAAAGCCAGCCTGTGCAAAGTGATGCCATCTAGTAGTGAAAGCTGTGAATAACAGTCAAAGCAGTGCTCAGTGTAATCGAAAAACAGAGCCCTTTAGTGCTGGTCCATGAGAGAGAGAGAGAGAGTGTGTGTGTATATATATATATATATATATATATATATATATATATATATGTGTGTATCTATATACATATATATATAATGGGGTGAGAGCAATATCAGTGTGATAAACTAGGTTATTTCCACTGGAGTGTGATATCTGACAAATATACATATTCTGCTGATGTCACCACTCACTCCAGCCTGCATACTAAATTTGAACTTCTTTACAAATCTGTTTCTCACTGCTACTTGCAAGTAACTGACTTTTTTTTTTCAGTCTTTGGTAACCAGGTAAGGCCCACTAGGCACAAGTGCCTGTTTTCAGGGGCAACCTGGGAGCACTGGGCAGTTAAGTGACTTACTCAGAGTCACACGGTATGCAAGTGGAGGTTGTGAGAATCAAACTCAGGTCTATTGTGCTGATGTACCAAGGTCATTCACACCTCATTCCTCTAACTCCTAGGCTATACTGTCAGTCCGACTTAACATTGCAAAGCACATTCAGCTGTTTTCCACAATGTTATAAAACTCCCAACCCATTACTACATTTTCAAAAAATCCTGCATTCTAAATAGCAGTGCCTCACACTTTCTTTTTCTCACTGCTACTTGCAAGTAACTCACTTAACATTGCAAAGATCATTTAGCTGTTTCCCACAGGTTTTGTAAAACTCCCAGCCCATTACTATGTTATTTTAAGTTTAAGAAAACCTGCAATCTAAATCACAGTGCCTCACAGTTGCTGTTCCTCACTGCTTGCTGAAACTAACTTAATTAGCATGGCCAAACACATTCACCTGTTTCTCATACCGTGTAACACTCCCAGCCCATTCAGAAACACTAAAACACACTCAGAACATAATCAAACAATGCTCTCAGTATAGCTTAGAGGTTAGCGCAATGAACTTTGAACAAGGTTGGTACATCCAACACACCAGACCTGGGGTTGATTCTCATGACCTCTACAGCTACACTGTGTGACTCTGAATAAGTCATGTCTAAATACTTACCCAGTTACCAAACAAAATAATAAAGGAACTTACAGGTAAACATAACTCTACTTTGGAAGCTCTCACCCCATTGTATAAATAGCACACATAATGGGCAGATTGTGTGCTGTGGATAATATTTCTCCTGCATCATGAGCTCTGGATACTGTCACTCATGCCTTCAGCACTTGTGAGTACCCAGAGCTCACTCCGCAGGTGCGAGAATATTATCCATATCACACTATCACTACCCATTTGGACTACTGCAATTCCCTCTACCTAGGGCTACCAGGGGTTGATAACCGCCACCTTCAGCTGGTGCAGAATGCTGCAGCCAGGCTTTTGACTGGGACTCTTAGAACCAGTCATATTACGCCTGTGCTTCGAGAGCTGCACTGGCTGCCTGTTCAGTGGCGGATCACCTTTAAGGTTGGTTTACTAACCTTTAAAACTCTACACGACCAGGGACCCGGTTACTTGAAAGATCTTCTGATTCCCTATCGCCCCTCCATCCTCTCCGTTCCGCCAGCAAGGGATTGCTAGAGATTCCCAGGGTTCGATTGAAGTTATTGGGATCTCGTGCTTTTGCCTTTTCGGCACCAATCCTGTGGAATTCTTTACCTCGCTGGTTGAGAGAATGTCCAACCCTTGATAATTTCAAACTGCTTTAAAGACATATCTTTTGCTTTGGCTTAATTTTCTTAGTTATGGTTGTTTTTAAATGTTTGGATTTTATTATTATATCTATCTTTGTACAGCGCCTTAGTTCTGAGAGGCTTTATAAATAAACTTGTCTTGACTTGACTTGACACTACTGCCCATTATGTAGCCTCTATTTATTTATATATATAATATATTTATTGGTCTAAAGGTAAATACAAAAAGTCAAAGGAGCACACGACCTCCCAGCTAGGACATTTTCCCTTGAGAATGGCTAACGCTACTGCCTTCAGGTCTTGCGGTCCCAGGGTTTGAGTTCAAACAAGAGCTGGAGATGCATCTGTTCAAGTAGAGGAGCCAAACATAACAGAAACTGCAGCAAAACCAGGGCCCTGGGCTTAGCAAAGGGCAGGCCATGCGGAAGGTAGCATAGTGTTCCCAGGAACCATGATGCCGGTATGGAAGGAGGTACCCTCCAAGGATAAGAAACAGAAGAATGGGAAAATGACAAGGACAGAATAAATACTTCTTCCATTCATGTTGCATGTGATACAGCTAGAGTATTTCAGAGAAGCTCTAAGCCAAAAGAGCAGGCGGAGTTTACTTTTAAAAAAATTTCATTACTTGTCATAAACAGTAGACTGATTTTTTCTTTTTTCAGTAAAGTCGGTAAAGATGTTTATTACATTTTGCTTTTCGTTAACAAGGCAAACAGTGGTTACATTAAACATGTCTGACTGGTTGCTAGTATACATAATTAGCACAATAGGTTGATATAAAGGCTTTACAGTTGTATCAAGGGCCATGGGGCAGATAGTGAAGACATTATTACATAGTAGATACATATACTTCATCAGTGAAGATAGTACAGGTTGAATTAGTGATCTTACAGGAAAATCTAAGCAAACAGGGAACACAAAACTATGACAGCTAGAGAGTTCGACATGAGGGGAGTATGGGGGCAGAGAACAGGGCTCAACTGAGGTCTCAATTACATTTTACATTATACTGTAGAACTAGTTATTTTCTCACAAAGTTAACTTAGCGCACACTCAAATACTACCATAATTGTGTAAATATATTTTAGCACAAAGTTACAATCACCACATTCACTATAATGGAAAAAATACTAAAAGTGCTAGTTAGCGCAAATTTATTTTCACGCAAATTGGTGCTTCAGTGAATATAGTGAAAATTATTTGACAGTGAAAATTTCAAGTTCTACAGTAATTAGTGCACACATTCCATTGCAGTGTTATGGTAAGTACAGTGACTATATTCAGGGGTTGACAGAGTATGACATCAATATTTATCAGAGCTACTCATAACGGAGGAGTATCAATTTTAACATTCTCATATGCATGGGATTTTTTTTAGTAGCTAAAAACAACTTGGGGGAAGGCTGTTTAAAAGACATTTACAAACATTTTATTTTGGAGCCCTAAACTAGCTTTAGGCAGAGGGGAGTGTCAGCCCTGTAGTTACTGGGGCGATACAACCACTAGTGTATGCATAAACCTTGGATGTGCTGTTTTATATGATATTTTAAAATGAAGCCCAATACTGTCTGGAGCTTCACTGTGGTAAACTTTTAAGTTGAAATTAGCGCGACTCTTGTTGTGAAGCAGCCGAGAGGTGCACCGCTACTTCAGGTGGGGTGCATATATATTGTGGCTTGTAAAAGCAGTAGTAATAGCAAGAGCAGGGCACGGCTGGCCACAAGAGACGCTTTGGCGAGATGTCGGGTTGTGTCAGCTGAGGCTGGAGCAATCTAGGAGGCTATCCAGAAGCAGTAAGTAAATATTGAATGTTAAAAAATGCCATGGTGTAGGGAATGCTAGATGTTCAGGGTAGGGGATAATGAGCAGTTCTTCACATGTAGTAAATGTGATGAGATAAGGGATTTAAAGGCAGAAATCCTTGAATTAAAAAGGAGAATACAAGTTCAGTTAGATATATCCCTACTTGAACAGTTTATTGACACCAGAGCTGATGGAAATATGCATAATAGTCTGGAGGCTACTATGGAAGGAAACAGCCAGGTGGTATTTCCACATGAGATAGCCATAAGCCCAGAAAATTGGTCTAAAGTCCCCAGAAAAGGAACACTTAAAAGGGGTAGACGCAACATCGGGGGGGTCTCAAACATCTTGACACCAGATAGGTTTCAGGTACTGTCCATAGCTGAAGAGGAAGAATTACAGCAGGGAAATGCAGAGCTGGCTCCCCATTATGAACATGGAGTAAGCACAAGCACACTAAATAAAGAGCTACCAACATGCCCACTGGATACTGAGTTTGACCCTTCCAAAAACAAGAAGGAATGTGACACCCATAACAATATAGCACAGCATCTGCCATCCCATATCCAGGGTCTATCTAGCAGTTCACCAAGAGACATTTTATATATTGGGGATTCTTTGCTAAGGTATGCAGATTCAGACCTATGCAAGGAGGGTAATGAATATACAACTGTCAGCGATTACCTGGAGCAGGCATAAGGATATTAAGAACCTGCTACCAGGATTACTGGAAAACACTACTTCTCCTTCACTGTACTACATATAGGAGCAAATGATGTGGGTAAAAGGAGCATTCTGGATATTCAGCAGGATTTTGAGGCAGTTGGGGGCATATTAAAAGGAGAGGTGTGAGTTACTAATCTCGGGATCTTGCCCATACCAAGGGCAAATGAGTATATAAACCAGACAATATGTAGGCTTAATGGCTGGCTGAGGCAATGGGCAAAAAGAGAGGTTACTTTATCTAGATCACTGGCATAAATTCCAAAATGGGCAGCTGTTCGCAAGGGATGGTTTACATCTCAACAAATGGGTAACGCTTGTTATCACAACAACTTAAAAATAGGGTAAAAACCATTTAAACTAAATATGCAGGGGATGTGAGATTTAAAACTGGATTAACACCAAATAATTGGAAGTTCATCTTACTTAATGCAAGGAGTTTAACTGGCAAGTTTGACGAGTTACAGCTAGTGTTAAAAAATCAAAAGATACACATTTGTGCAATAGTAGAGACATGGTGGCAATCCAAGGATAATTGGGTTAGACAGATTCAGGGGTATGCATTATATTACAGGGACCAGCCTCAATCCAAAGGTGGGGGGGTTGCTTTATACATTACTGAGGATATTATTGCTGAAAGTGTGGATATAACTAGATGGCAGGATGTAGAGGCTATTTGGGTAAGGATAAATCCACCCAGAGAACCTAAAATTAATTTGGCAGTAATATATAGGCCACCATCAACAAGATTGAAGGATGAGGATGTTATCTTAGACCTGGTAAACCAGATAACAGTAGATGGAACAGTAATAGTAGGAGATTTAAACCTCCCTGTATAGATTGGAAAGACTGGAGGGCTAGAAAACTGAGAAACTAGATATTTAGAGGCATTTAGTCTGGGTGGCTTGGATCAACTTGTAACATCAAATACCAGACAGAATCATATATTAGATCTAGTATTAAGTAACTCAGGAGATAACATAATAAACTGCAGGACTCACCCACCTTTGGGCTCAAGTGATCATGATATGGTGAGCTTTCAGTACTCCGGTAATCTTGGAGAAAAAAAGGGGATTACTAAAGTTCATAAATATAACGCTGCTGATTTTATTCAGATGGGCCAAGAATTTGCCGCATGGGACTGGTTGGAAGATTTTCAACACTGACAGTAGCTCATATGTGGAGTTATTGACTGTAAAGCTAAATGGGGTTGATAAGTATGTACCAGTCAGAAACAAATATAATAAGTCAAGAAATCAAACTGCACCCTGGATGAATACAACAATTAAAAGTCTGCTTAAAACTAAAATAAAATTATCGGTAGCAAGAAAAATCAACTCTGAGAAAGGTTGGGAGGTATACAGGAATAGTCTTAAGATAGTAAAAAAAGCTATAGTAAGGGCTAAAA
The DNA here is from genome assembly GCA_016271365.2 of Neoceratodus forsteri. Taxonomy (NCBI): domain Eukaryota; kingdom Metazoa; phylum Chordata; order Ceratodontiformes; family Ceratodontidae; genus Neoceratodus; species Neoceratodus forsteri. The sequence continues at coordinate 1,412,567,945 of CM057459.1, forward strand.
GCAACTATGAGTATACACTAGCAACAAGGGTAGGGGATAATTATAAAGCCTTCTATGCTTACATCAACAATAAAAAAGGCAAAACTACCACTATTGGACCTCTAAAAACCCAGGAAGGAAGTATTGTGAGCGATAATAAGGCTCTTGCAGAGGAATATAGTATGTATTTTACATCTGTCTATAGTAAAGATTCCCAGTTCCCTGTTAGTACCATGATGGTTAAACAGGGGGAACTACCTTTAAGAATCGATCCAGTGGATGTCCTAACAAGATTAAGGAGGTTAAATCAGAATAAGGCTAAGGCCTGGACGGGATCCACCCAAGGGTATTAAAGAAAATGGCACTACTACTGGTGGAGCCTATAACATACCTATATCAAAAAAGTATTAATACAGGAGAGGTACCAGAGGCATGGAGACAAGCTGTGGTTATACCTATACATAAAAAAGGTAGTAGACAGGAGGTTTCAAACTATAGGCCGATTAGTTTGACCTTGGTCATGGGAAAGATCTTGGAGGGTATAATTAAGGACTATATTGTCGACTTTGTTGATAGCACTGGCAAGATTGATATGACTCAACATGGATTCTCTAGGGGTAGATCGTGTCGGACTAACTTGATGGAATTTTATGAAAAAGTTAGTAGGGCTATGGACAAGGGTGAATCAGTGGAAGTTGTGTTCCTGGATTTTGCGAAGGCTTTTGACAAGGTAGCACATAAACAGCTTGTGGCATCTTTGCAGGAGATTGGTCTACCCGATTGGTTACAAAAATGGGTAAGGAATTGGCTCACTGAAAGAACTCAGAGGGTTTGTGTGATGGGAGAATTTTCTAGTTCTGCGGAGTGACTAGCGGGTCCCCAGGCTGTATTGGGGCCGTGTTTGTTCAATTTGTATATACATCAATGCAAGTTGAATCAGGTGTCTGGATGTCCAAATTCACGGACTATACTAGGATTGGGAGTACAGTTAATAACTTTGAGGATCAGGTAGTCCTCCAAAGGGCATTAAATAGATTGGAGATGTGGGCTGTTGGAAGCAATCTATATGTAATATCGATAAGTGCAATGTTATGCATTTTGGGAAAAACAACAATAGATTTCGTATACTCTGGGGACCACGTTAAAGGTAGTTAGTGAGGAAGGACTTGGGATTATGATTAGCCAAGATTTTAAATTTGGGCTCCAATGTAATACTGTGGTTAGAAAGGCTAGTGGCATAGCAAATTGTATAGCAAGACACATCAGGAGCAGGGAGATAGGCAAATGGTGATGCCGCTGTATACTTCGGGATGGTGCACTGCATGTGGGAGTATTGTGTCCAGTTCTGGTCACCTTATAAGAGGGGTGATGTTGAGTTGGTGGAGAGGGTCCAGAGGCGGGTGACAAAGAGGATTCAGGGGACAGAGGGGATGAACTATGAAGAAAGGTTGCATTGTTTGAATTTGTATCCCCTGGAATATTGTAGATTACGGGGTGATCTGTGTTTGATCTACAGGGCATGGACTGGTTCTAACATGTGGGATCTTTTGGGTCTGAAAAAAAGAGAACAAACTTATGATACTAGGTCTCATAGCTTTCAACTATTCAAGGAAAGATACAATACTATTAGGAGGAAATATTGGCTGAACAATAGAGTAACTGAGGTTTGAATAGCTTACCAAAGGAAATTGTTGAGAGCATACCATGCATGTGTTTAAAAACAATTAGATTAGTACCTTTAAAAAATATATATATAGGTATGGGTAAGACACAACTTGAGAGCTCACGGACAATTGTCTTTATGCTCTGTATGATCTATGTAATCTATGGTTAAGTATTGGATCTTAAGCGATTTACGTTTATGCATATATTCTAATAGGCATTAATATATCAATATGCAGAAATGCATTAATAGTATAGTAATGGGAGGAACCTATGTTATAGTAGAGCTAGGTTTCCTACAATTTATGATTCAGCAACATACATGTGTCAACCAGTAAGGAGAAACAGATGAAGAAAGAGTTCTTCTGACATAAGAAAGGGTATGTTCAAGTGCCTTCTCTAATACTATCCTCCCGCTAGAGGAGCTGTCAGCAGGTTTGTGTGAGACATTTAAGAAAGACTGATTTACACTTGGAGGAGGCCTGACTCTCATGGAGGTTTAGTCTGCAGTCATGCCATGTAATGTAGTCCAGGTAAGGTTATAAAGGAGGGATCAACTGGCTAGTTTCTCATGTCTAGATGTGTGCTCTAGGAGAATTTTTTCACTCCTGAGGAATTGGCACTGGGGATCCCTCCAGTATCGTAGTAGCACCTGCCTTGCAGTGAGCAGGCTCCTGCTAACCACAGTCCATACTTCTCAACCTTTGTCCCCAAATGTGGAACATTGCCTCTCAAAATGTGGAAAGAATGGGCAAAATGTGGAACACTTAATCAAATCTTTACATTAGAAGCTCACAACACTGTGAAAATGTTTGCATTTATGTTCAGAAAGTCTGCTATTAATTAAAATTATATATTTTGCATCATTTACTATGGAGTTTTGCTTTAAAATATTAACACTGAATGTGGGACAAGTCCTCACAATGTGGAACAGGGAGCTTTTGTGAAGTAAAATGAGGAACGTTCCTCATAATGTGGTACAGTTGAGAGGTATGCCACAGTCTCTTGGCTGTTTTCCTTGGAGGTGTTGCAGGGCATATCCCAAGAATAATCAGACTGGGAGGACAGGGGATGGAGAAGATCAGAGTCCTTTCACAATCATTCATTTCATTTTTATTGGTTATACTGGAAGGCATGTAAGGATTGCTTCACATTTATACAAGTGTCCAGTTACATACAACAATCATGAGGCATGACATAGGCTAAAACATTTAACTAACAGCGAGGGTTAATACAATGGTACATAAAATCAGGATAATATAGGCTAAAGGGCAAACCATGACCTAGCCTTGGTGAAATAACAAATACAAGGTGACATTAAGCATTCAGTGAGGGTTTAACAACAATATAACAGTGGAAACAAAAATAAATTTGAGTGCAATCTAAAAACTAGCCTAGGTGGATTAACCATACTACAAGTGCTAGAAAGAGGGGTAAGTGCCAAAGGTGATAACCAGAGGTGAGGGAAAAGAGTGCAAAAGGGGAGCCAAATTAGGGCTACGAGCTGGTGCAGGTGGGAGAGAAATGTCTCCTGATATTGTGTTTGAAGGCATTTGTGGAGAAAGAGTTTTAGTTCTGGAGGAGAGAGTTAAAGAGCTTGGGTCCCATAAAGAGAGTGTGTTCTGGCCTTGAGTGGTCCGCAGAATAAAACAGTGAAAGAAGAGTTGAGGACAGTCTATTGGTCCTGGTAGTGAGGCTGTCTGGAAGAGAGAGGTTAGGCAATCAGGGAGCAGTCCACAGGACAGTTTGAAGAAGATGGCCATCTTGCAGTTGAGGTGGGCCTCAAGGTGGGGTCGACTGGTGAACTTATAAAGGCACAGTGGTGTGTGAGTTTAGGGAGACTAGAGGCAAAGCAGATAGCCTTGAGGTAGGAGCTCAAGTCTGGAGAAATTTTGATGGAGAGGTGGGGAGGGAGACAAGTGAACCATAGTCAAAAACAGGAAGGAGGAAGCTGGAGACTAAGAGGTATTTGGATTCCCAGTTAAGGTAATCCTTGGTTCTGTGGAGGATACCAAGGCATTGGTGGGCTTTTTGGGGGATCAAAATTTATTGAAGAGCTTTTATGATATAATACAGACATTACATGCATAAAGTAAGCTGACGTCAAATCAGCCTATACAATAACTCTACTAACAAAGAATTCTGAATAGAGAAAGAAAAGTGGGAAAGTAGGAAAATAGAGAGAGAGAGCAGCATGTCAATATGGTTCACAATACATATAATCACATAACATGGTACATAGAATACAATAATGCAAGACACATAAAAATAAAGGCTTAGTTAAACTATAATTTATGTCAACCCAGATGGTGTAGACACAAATTAATATGGGTTCAGCCCTTTAAACAATTAAGGAAATGTGGCTAACAGTTCAATTATGTCCTTGTTTTCCTTGTGTAACCCCTAGGTGGCACTATCCCAAGGGCTACTACCCCTGCCTGCTTGGCTAGTAGCAGGTTAAGGGGCCTGAGTTCTGAAACGGGTGCCTCCACCCAGAGGTCAGGGTTGGTAGTGGTCAAGCTAACCTAGGCACAGCCCTCCGGGACACTGTAATCCCCCTCTTTTCCCTCTAGTGGCCTGAACACTGTACATTAATCACTTTCATAATACCCCTGGTACACCACACAAGTACCCACGTTGTTTGCACTTACCATCAGGACTGGTTCCTCTGGCTTGACCCTGGGGACCCCATGTAAAACAATGTTATGCACAGCAAATAGCAACAGTACAGTATTTTGAGCACAAACAGGAACCACAGTCAGATTACATGCAGAAAAGTTAGATCTGATTTATTCAGGGACTTGAACAAGGGAGGGCAAAATCAGGTTAATTAGCTTAACGGTTATATCAATCAAGCAGTTTTGCATGTGCTTTGAGTTCTCCCACACAGTCCACCTCTGGGTACCCAGGTGGAGAAGGGCTAAACAGGACAGTTGCCCGGGGTTGTAGTTGGTTGGGGCCCTGTGATGGAAAACACAACATGCACAGTACACAATATTTGTAACCTGGAGCCAGAGGGCTCAGTTCATAAAGGAAATGAAATAACAAGACAAACAGATGACACACTCAGATTAAGCTGTTGTTGCAGGGAGCTACCCTGGTATTTACTCACAATACCCAAGACTGGACACAGGCTGGACGAAAATAGAGACTGACGGTGGTTGATCTGGAATGCCAGGAGAAGCAGGAGCCCACCGAGTTGCAGAGGCGTCATTCCTGTTCAAACGTGGAGCAGGGGGATGATCCCCAGGCAGGTCTCCTCACGATGGCTTCTTTGTGCAGTGGGTAGTCTGGCTAAGCTTAGTCTGGAAGGCCTAGACTGCATGGAGACAAATTCAGATGCAGTCCGTTTTGGGCTAGATACAGCTTCCAGCAAGCAGAACACAGTTCACACAGTAGGGACTAACTCACAACCACTAGCAGCTCATTGCACATTTACATGTATGGGAATTTTACTGTACCAGGCAAGCGCTCCCTGGTCACAATCGCAAAGTTTCTGCACACACCAGGAGCTTAGGGGTAGCTGGAACTCCTGACAGGCCTATAGCATTCAGCAAAGTCTTCGATCTTCTTCAGGTTGGGCCTGGCCCACTTCAGTAGCTTACTTTAGTCACATAGACTTGAATTTAGTCTAAAATAATTCTCTTCTTTCCTCTCAGGAGCAGCAGGTAGACCTGCAAACCAAAACTCAGCCCTTTCACAGTTTTTCCCATACGAATCCACTCAGGATTGCTGCCCAAAATCACTTCAGCTCCTCCATTTCACTTCCCAGCTCAGAACTAACTGAAAACTGCAAGCAGCCCAGGACTTCCTAAGATCCAAAAGATTTTGTTGGCTGATTTGGCTGTCAGTCAAAGCAAGAGCTCCCCTTCAGTTGCAAAAAAGGCACAAGAAGCTCCAAACTAAAGTTCCTACATATTTTGAACTCAGACAGCTCCTGTAGTCCGCTACATTTTAGGTCCCACCAGTACTGTTTGGTCCAATTAGTAGTCCAGGACCAAGATAGTGGAGGCAAACCAAACAGTCCTTGCTACAAAGAAAGCAGGTTAGACAAACTACATTATCACTCTAAGTGATTTGCAGTAAATAGTTACATCTTTCAACAGAGCTCCCTCTCAGATTACTTAAACTGGAATTAGGCAGCCCTTAAAGAGACAGTATACAGAGGCTATACAAGCTTGTAATCACATTTAAACTGCTAAAACGCAGGACACCAGCCTGGCAGTGAGCATTTAGGCAAGGCCAAGGAAGACTTTTTGGGAACCCCCATTTGTAGGGGGGTTACATTTGGCAGCCATAAAATGTAGAAAAGGTAGCCATCTTCCTTTAAATTTGTCCCGACAGTCTCAACATAGCTGTCAAATATTCCATCTCTTGAATTTTTTTGTAGATATCATACCGAGATGTCAAGGATGGCTTATTAGGGGTAAGCCAAAATTGAGTGATTGTTTTAAGAGCTGCTGCAACAAAAATGACAAATTTAAATAAATTTGGGCTTAGATTGGAGCATTGGGGAGGGAGACCCAAAAGCCAGTACTGAGGGGCTTCTGGAGTGGGAATCCAAGATTTCCACCCACAGTATGCCAGATGTCACTCCAGAATCTTTTAATAAGAGGCAGTCCCAAAAGATATGTGGATAGGACCCAATGGTCTGAAAATTCCTCTAACAAAGGTCTGAAGAATGATTCCCATAATGTTTTGTGACTACTGGTGGTCTAAAATATCTAACCACCAATTTCTACTGGAATTCTCTCCAAAGGGGAGAAGGCGTGGTGGAGTGGATGCCCTTCCAAATACCTCCCCAGTCTTCCATGGACAAAGAGAGGCCTATTTCCATACTCCAAACCCCTTTAATCCCCGCCAATTGGTCTGACACTGTGTCATTCGTACATTGTACAAGTTTAGACACCAGCTTTGATCTAAGCAGAGCAGAAACCAGGGACACCAAACATTTCTGTAAGGGATTCTCAATCCCTTCACCCCTTATCCCCTGGACAAGTTCATCTGAGATAATGTAATGCCTTAACTGCACATAGCAAAAAAAGTCTGATTGTGGGAGATTAAATTCTGCTTTTAATTGTTGAAAAAACTTAATTAGGTTCCCCGAGAAACACTGGCCTAATGTACTCAGATCTAATCTATCCCAAAGATGATATGCTATGTCCCAATAATTTATTTATTTATTTATTTATTTAGTTAAACATCAGTTTAGAAACCTTTGAGCCAGAGGCTCATTTACAAAGGTACCTTGTCACAAAGAGGACATCAGAACAGTAGTACAATGACACAGTACTTACAAACAAAAAAGTTACAGTTCAATTACAATTTTGTTACAATAGAATACAATCTCCAACGAAGCAAAAGATAACAAAGGTGCAAAACTTATGGTCGGGGAGAGCTGGTGGAGTAGAAGGGAGGAGGGAGACAGGGAGGAGGAATTAGTAGGGAAAGGAAGGGGGCGCCTCAGTGAGCATTGTCAAATAGAGTATATATATATATATATATATATATATATTTTTTTATACTAGGCTAGGCTAGTAAAGAGGCTAATAAAGAGGGATGTAGTCCCTACAACTTAAGATTGTTGTGAAGGGACCAAGGATAAAGGGAGATTCAATTTTGAACAGGATTCTTCCAAATCTGCTCGATTAGCCTCATCAGCGGGTTTCTGAACTCAAGTAAACGTAACCTGGGGGTGTCAAGAAAAAGTAAATCACTGATATTAGGTAATGGTGAAAGGGCAGACTCAATTTCCACCCACAGTGGCAGAGGGTCCTGAGACAGGGTGACCACAGCTTGCAACTGAGCTGCCCAGAAATATTTTTGTAAACCTGGTAGACCTAGTCCGCCCTTGTTTTTAGGGGGCAAACAACACCTTCCATTTGACTCTGGGTCTTCTGCCCTGCCACACAAACTTTGAAAGTTACTCTTACTGCTGCTGCTCTTGGCCCTTTTAAGAGACAACTCTAACTTCATCTCATTTCAACTAGTCATTGTGACTGCCTCGCCTATCAGGGCCCACTGCTCACTGCCCTCCACTTCAGTCTTGACAGCTACTCTCTCCGCCTTGCCCCTTCTTTCTGCCTCACCTGCCCACCCCTTGCCTTCTCTCCTTTCCTCTCCCCATGGCATTTCCTGACTTTATCCCTCCCTTTAGAGCTCTTACCCTCACCCTCTACCCTCCGACAATGGCCTTCCTGCCTGCATACCCTCCCCCCCGCAGTGCTTATTTCTAAGATTGCCCTTGGCTGGTATGTCATGCTACCTAACATTTGGCACATGTTGAATTACTGGAATTTCCTAAGCTTCAGTCTCTTACTTCTTTTTATTGTGTGACTATGTATTATTATGTCGACCTTTGTATGTATGTATACCCCCCATTCCTTCGACGTGGAACCTTTGTAGATGAGCAGTTGCTGCTCAAAGGTATTTGTAATCCTAGATTTCAATAAAATAAAAAAAAAATAAAAAAATAAAGCATGGATTGTAATTCTTTCCAAAACAATCTGGGGGGGTGGGTTAAGAGGTAGGGCACCAAATACGAATAGAAAATGAGGGATATTCATGCGAACACAATCCACCCTACCTGATAGGGAAAGGGGGAGTTCCCTCCACCTGTTAAGTCTGTTCTTGCTTCTTGGAGTAATCTCAGATAATTCGTAGAGTACAGATTTCTAAGGTTTCTGGGAACCCAAATTCCTGAATATCTAAATCCTGTGCTATACCATTTAATTGGGGAGAGATCTGGTAAAGTTTTTCTTGGGGTATTTCCTATTGGAAACAGTTCCAATTTTTCAGACTTTATCTTGTACCCCAAGAAATCACCAAATTCATCCAAAATGTCTAAAACCTTAGGAACCACCACGGCTGGATCTGTGACATTTATCAGGGTGTCATCAGCATACAAGGAAATCCTGACTTCTGAATTTTGGACCTGAACCCTTGAAAGATATCCGCTGGCTAATAAAGGCTGCTAGAGGTTCTAGGCTAGCTAACAGGGGAGAGAGGGGCAGCCCAGTCGGTGCCTCTTTGAATCTTAAATGAAAGGGAGGTTACTCCATTAACATGAACACTAGCTCTAGGTTTGGCATATAGATTCTGTATCCAGGCCTGAATTTGTCTCTGAAGCAAACCTCCCAGAACCGCATCCAAGAATTCCCAGTCCAAGCGATCAAGCGCTTTTCAGCATCTAAGGATAAGACAGCTCATAACTGCCTAAACTGGGGGTCGGCTCAGAGATAACATCCAGTAAAACATGGATATTGTCTTGTATATGTCTACCGGTATAAAACTCATTTGGTCAGTGGGGATCAGACTAGAAATCAGTGGTTGCAGTCTATTACTGATTGCTTTTGCAAAAATGTTTGCATCCTGGTTGAGCAGTGATATCAGTCTATAATTAGAACAGGAGGCAGCATCCTTGCCTGGTTTAGGCAGAACCAATATCACTGCCTACCCCCAGGTATCAGGCATGGCACCCGGCTCGTTGGCCACATTACAAATTTTAGTTAGCAGGGGGACTAGTTCCTTATTGAATCCTTTATAAAATTCTGATGTAAAACTGTCTGGGCTGGGTGTCTTCCCAGCTTTCAGATGTTTAATGACTAAGGTTACTTCCTTCTCTGCAAAGGGGTTTCAGAAATCCCTTTGGGTCTGGGAGAAGGCTGGGGAGATCTACTTTCTGGAGAAAGTCCTGAATTCTTTCCCAGTGCCCCAGGCTTCTTTCCACTGTGTATAAATGCTCATAAAATTAGCAAATTCAGCAGCAGTCTCATTTGGCAAACTTTTTGCGGGGGGTGTGCAGAGGCTCAGAGGAAATCTGTGCTACATATCTGCTGTATCTGCATCCTGTTTCCTAAGTCTTTGAGCTAGTAGTTTACCACCCCTCTCACCCCCCTCGTAGTACTTCTGTCCTGTGTATCGAAGCGTATTTTCAACCCGTCGCAACATTAATGCATCATAAGTATCCTGGGCCTCTCTTAATTTCTTCAAAACCTGGGCAGAGCCTGTATGTTTATGTTCTGACTCTCCTGGATCTTAGCATTATATTGTTTATTTCTGTGGTAGGTAAAGGCAATTGTACATCCACGAAGGACAGCCTTCAAAGCATCCTACCAAAATATGCTGTGAATCTACTTCCTTATTTTCCTTTAGATAAGGTTTTATAATCTCCCTGGTAGAGTCCATGTACTGCTTGTCATTAAGCAACCCTGGGTCAAATCTCCAGCTCCCCCTTCTTGCTGACTCGTTCCATCTAAGTTTGGCCCTAATCATAACATGATTGGAGATTGTAATGGGACAAATGGAGACCTCCTGGAAAGATATAATGCATCTTTTGAACATAAAATCTATCCAACCTAGAGTACATACTGGAAGAAGGTGGAAAAAGGTATAATCCTAGTTTGTGGATTATGACATCTCCAGGGGTCTACCAATCCATACTCAGCACAAAGGTTCTGAAGCAATTCGAGCAAGCTCTGTAGCCAGAAGCCTTAACCAAGCTTCTGTCCTTGTTGACATCCTCTACACAATTCCAATCACCCATACCAATAATTTGCCCTGGGGAAGATTTGACATGGAATTAAAAAGGAACAAAAACACTCCCAAATGGGGAGTTGAGCACAAACCCCACCAAATGTAATGCCTTCCCATTGTAAATACCTGATACTATCAGGGACTGGCCTGTGCCAGTGTTTGTAACCTTTGGCTCCAAAATGGTAGTCCACTTCAGAATAAAACATCACCCCTGCCCTCTTAGCCTGTGGATGTTCATCTGAATGTATATTCCCAACCCATGCTCTACACAGTTTCAGATGCTCGCTAGCTAGTAATTTGGTTTCACGCAGGCAAGCAATGTCACAACATTCTCTCGCCAGCTCTGGAAGAATCCTGGAATGTTTAACCACATTATTAATACCTTTAATGTTCAAGGGGCATAAAGTTAATGTAGCCATTGTAATATCAGCAACAAAATACCTCTTTCTGAACTTCCTAAACACTGGTAGAAACAATTTACTATTTAAAAATGCCTTCAAAATCTCTCATAAGAAGAAGGAAAGGATAGGATAGAAAGAAGATGGTTGGAAATAGGAAAAACCATAGTAAAGTACCAGGTAAACAACAATTAACAAGAAAAGTAACATAGAGAACATATTGCTCCCTTTAATAACAAAAGGGGAGTAGGTCTGCAAATGACCATTTTCATTGAGTGGCATATCTGCCAAACTGCCCTCCTGGACAAATTCTTTTTGCCCCAATTGAGGGGAATTGAGCCCCTGGAGGGAACAACATCCCAACATCCCTTGAGGGGATGAAAGGCTGACGGACCTGGGTGAAATCAAGTGCCCTGGAGCCCGTGCCCTCCTTCATATTGTATGAACTTCCGGGATGGGCTGGAGTAGCTCTTCCAACCTCCAGCAACCCATAAAGTAATAGAATGAAAGGGACTGAATGTATGCCCACAGCTACAATGGGTATGCAAGTGGGGATGCTAATTATAAAATAGGAGGCACATAATCGCTATTGTTACTGGGAGCATGAAACCAGATTACCTTAGAAGGGGTCTTGGGGGGTAAGTAGAATTCCAACTGCTTATTATGCAACACTCTTATCGCATACCCCAACTCAAGCTTAATTTGGAGAAAGGAGGAATGACTATGCAGCAATGTGAGCATTGAGAAAGGGTGATGCAACATGTGGAGTAGCATATAGACCATCAGTACACAGTTGTCCTAAATCCTCAGAACATAAAACCCAATCCTGGAGGAGATAGAAAAGAAAAAAAAAGGTTCAACTTGCGATCTGGAACCATTCTGAAAGTTCAAAGATTCTCTTGATGCAGTCCAGGTGTAATCCATCAGTCGAGGCTGGGTAGCAGGAATTTATTTAACTCCAAAAATTGATTAGCGTTTTGCTCATAAAAGTGCTAAAACATTGTGAAAATGCATAGTAGCATTTGCTTCACTGTGTTTAACAAACATAACACTTCTAGAAAACCTATATAAATACTTTCTGTATAGTTAGCATTGTCCCAAGGAAAAAAACTGCTAATCAATTATTTAAAACCCTGAGGTAGGATTAAACACACAGCTCAGGTGCCAACTTGAAGGTCTCCATAAATGCCTAGAGGAGTAAGGCCTAGTAGAAACTGAGATAGAAGGGCTATAATTATCCAAGAGTCAGAAGCACGTGACCCACTTGGGTTAGATGTGGTACGTGAGGCAATCTAAAGTAGTCAGGATGGAATGCAGACCACAGGTGCTGACCTCTGACTGGAATGTCATCCAAAGAAAAACAACTTGCAACACATTTAGATGAGGTAGAAGCCAGCCGATGAGCCAGCTCCTACAGCCCGACTTCAATCGAAAGTCGTTGCCCCGAGGAACAGCATAAGGACCGGACCAAAGTGGTGTACCTCCATCCGAGGTGACTCCAGGAACTAAGTATTGTTTACTTTAAGTTCCTAATATGAGCCACCATGAGGTAATTGTCGCCTAAACTATTATGGACCTCATATTCCCAAGGCAGTCCAGAAAGAGCTATCCCCTGCATACCATTTAGCCCCTTCACAAATGGTAAAAAGTGCTTCAGAATGTGAGAGAGAAGGGGGAGGGGCATGAAAGAATTTTGTTCCGAGTCCAGACCCCAACAGGATTACAACTAATGTCATAACTATGTTAGCTCCTCATGTGGGATTTTGCTGAGACAAATCGTTGCCAAGCCATTTCTTTTTTTTTTTTTTTTTAATTATTTCTTTTTGCCCCTACTACTCCCGGCGGTATTATGTGCTCTGGTCACGGACCCCCGTTGCCCAGCCCCCGGACTTAGCCGCATCCCCTCAGTCATCCCTGGCTTTTCCCCCCAGAGAGCGGGGCCGTGGCACCGACCTCCTATATCGGAGCTGTGGAACATATATCTAGTCGGGGGATCGGATTCCGGGGGCTAATCAGGCACCCAGGGGCAGAGCGTCATGAAGATGGCGAGGTTCGGGATTTTAACCCCTTTTTAAGCAGGATGGGATGCAATGATGACCAAGCGCCCTCCCATCCTGACATGTACTGTCAGGCCAAGTGTTGCGGTGACCCAGCCTCCGCTTAGGCCGCCTCACATGCTGAACGCTAACCCTGCCCCTCCCAGAGAAGGAGAGCTGTCCAAGGATGCTCAATCCTTCTGCCCCGGCCAGCCCTCCAGCAACCCAGGTCCATTTCTAACCCAGGTCACCAGCGTCACAAGCAGAAATCCAACCTCTGCGCTTGACGGGCTGGCGTAACCATTTCAATAATTCAGCGTGCAAAGGTATTAGCACCTCAGACCTTGAGCCAGGATTAAGCCCTCTCCTAGAGCTGGGGATGGGACCAAAGTAGCTGTTCTATTTCACTTTCAGCAATATCCTCTTTAGGTCCGTAGCGGGATGTCTTTGGCTTGTAAGTAGGTGGACACCTCAGGCAAATCTACCAACAGTCTTGCCGGATATCTTAAGTAGGCCTTTTGACTCCATCACTGAGCTGTTTTATCACTCCAAGCACCTTCTTTCTATGGGCTCCTAATGGGGGGTCCTGCTCCACAAAACCTCGGGCACCATGAAAATTAAGATCTTCTTTCCCCAGGCTAGTCGGAGAATTTTTTCCATAATAGGATACTTCAAGACTTTAATCAGGATAGCTCTCAGTGGTGCTCCGGGCTTGGGGCACAAACTTCTATGCACCCTCTCAATGTCTAAAGATATGTCTTCCCCCAATTGTGATTCAGTGTGTAACCAACAGTCCACATACGATGCCATATCTTCTTGCTCAGCTCCCTCAGGGATTCCGGATACTTGAATGTTGTTACATCTAGAGCGTGCCTCTGCATCTTCAGCCTTTGCTGTGAGGGCTTTTTCTCACCTGTGAAGGTAAGCCAAGGAACAACTGTAAGCCATATGCTCGTTTTAAAGTGACTCCACATGCTGCTCCATCGCGGCAGTTCTGGATTCTAATTTTTTAAAGTCCCGTTGTATATCAGATACTTTGCTGTCTATTTTCTGTAGAAGCTTGATGATCTTGCTAGTTTCCAGCCTTGAGCCCAAAGAGCCATAGTCCAAGCCAGAATATTCACCCCCTGATTAGGACAGCACTGAGGAGTGGGAGGGTGCTGGACTGAGGCCTTGCGCAGATTTTAGTTTGCTGCTAAGGAGTAGCGGATGTGGGGCTCGAAAGCCCTTTTCTTCTTAGTGCAGCCCATCAAATTATGATTCTGATGCCCACTACAATGTTTGGAATTTGTTGATGGTGCTGTGAGGCACTAGATTCGGGTAGATTGAGAGCTGCAGGTAGCACTGTGGAGAACTAAGCCGCTATTCCCACCCACTGCGTCACCAGAAGTCCGTTGATAGGCTTTTTTGATTGTGAGGCTAGTGTGAGCATCGAAATTGAGGTGGCTATCCACGAGTAAGCCAAGGTACTTGAATTCACTGACTCCTTCAATGGAGTCACCAAGGTTGTCATAGAGGGAGAGGTCAAAACCAAGGGGTTTGCGGGGGCAGGAGAAAACAATGCACTTATATTTTTTGGAGCTGAGTACAAGACCTTTGGACATGAACCAGGTGTGAAGTCTACTGAAATTGAATTGGAGTTTGTTAATGAGAGTGTTGGAGTTTTTGTCCTGATAGAAAAGGGCTGCATCATCAGCAATGGGAATGAGTTCAGAGGTGGTACAGATGTCAGGCAGGAGTTAACGACCAGAGAGAGAGGGCCCAGGATGGACCCTTAGGGGATGCCGTATTTGATGGGGCAGGATTCAGAGAGGACACCGCCAATAATGAGTAGCGATGGGATCTGCCCTTTAGGTAATTCTTGAACCAGAGGCAGATCTCAAGTGAGAAATGAATGCCAGCCAGGGTATGGAGGAGGACTTAATCATCAAGCGAGGTTGAAGGCTCTGGTGAGGCTCTGCATGCAGCACCGGCGTAGAGGCTTTTGTTGTTAGCTTTGTCTGTGGAGTGGGTGAAACTTGATGAGGGCAGTTTTGCATTGTGTCAGGCATGGAACCCCTGCTGGGTCTCTGTGAGCCAGTTGTATTTGGGAGGAATTCTGTGGTTTGCCTGTGGACCACTTCTCTAAAAATTTTGGAGGAGGCAAGGAGGGAGATGGGATGGTTGTTGGATACTAGGTCCTTGGAACTGGATTTGTGAAGAGGTTTAATAATGGTGCACTTCAAGCTTTCAAGAAGGACCCTGTGCAGAGGGAGTGGTTGAGGATGTTTGTAGAGGGATGGTCTGGAGTCACATACAGATGGAGAACTCTGAAATCAATGTTGTAGGTGCCTTGGAAGGTCTTGGGTTGTTTGTTCTGATTAACTTGACCACTTCACCAAGGGTTAGGAACTTGAAATGGAACTTGAGGTGGGAAAGTCGGAGGGTGGGGGTAAACAGGGTAGGAGTGGAACTGGGCTTGTACTGGGTAGAGGTCACCAAAGTATTTATTGAAAAGGAGGCTATTTCACTTGGCTCGGTGGTGGTTGTCCTTCAAGGTAAGACAAATATGTTCTTGGAAATTCCCTACCAGTAAGGTTGTTAAGAAAGTTCCAGGTCCTCCTAGGGCTCCCCAGCAGACATATTATTTTTCCAGGATGAAGGAGGATTTAGTAGATCTTGTGGAAGATTTGCACCTGTTCCTGAGAGTGTTTTGAAGTCTTGAGGAGTTGGAGAGGGGGGTTGTGTTTTCTGTACAACTTCCAGGCTCGGTCCCTATCCTCATTAGTTTGCAAAGCTTGGGGTGACTCATTCTTGTGCTAGAACCTTAACCGGATTTTTTAAGCGGCATGAAGCGGTCAAAAGGCAAGGAACTTATTGCTAAGGGCTTCAAGTGCTTTGCAGATGTCAGAAATGTTTTCAGTGAATGACCATCAGTCAAGCAGCACTTGGTGCCACTAGGACCATATGCCATTCATTTCCAAAGGAAATGGGTGAGGTGCACCCATCCTGTTCGCACCACCAACAATGGGTACTGGGGTATCCTATCTGTCGAAGACTGCGTGTGGTAAGTGGAATTGAGGATCTGGAACTGTATCCATTTCCTTGGAGCTCTCAGAATAACCAATAGGACATGTCCCACATTTGCTCCCAGGAAGCATCCAAAAGAGGTGGAGGTCCCCTGCTCCACTTTCCATGCCTGTCGGAGGTAATGATGGGATGGCAGTGAATCCATGGACAACCAGTGATACAAGTGGTTTGCCAGCCCCTTCTGTGTAGGAAGGATCTGAAGTTTGTGTTCCAAAGGGTCCACTGGATATGGACCTGTCTCTCCAGGGACCACTGTTTAAGTGCACTACGAAGTTGCATGTAGTGCCACCTGGCACTAATGGGTAGGTGATACTGAGCACATACCTAAGTCACCAGGAGCCCTCCAATCTCAACTCTTTACTACCTGGAGTGCTTTTTGAAGTCTGAGCTTTCTGCTGCTCAACCTTGATGCAAAATGGCTACCTAGGCAAAACTAAGTTAAGTCGGCGGTTACTCCACAGTGGCTGAGACAGGGACTGGGCTGCATTCCAATCCAACTTGGAGGCTGTACACATCCATTTCATCTTTGTCAGTCGATCTATTGGGGGAAGGGATTGGCAATGGGAAGCCCAGAAAGAGAAGTTCCACTGGTTGTGGAATTTTCATGCGAGACAGTTATGGAGGTTGGGAGGATGAGCCTACAGTAGGTGAGACCAGCTGACAGGTTGTCTTGAGCTAGAAGGCTGTGTGAAATAGTTTCAGGTTCACAGTCCTAATCCTCCCTCACTGCCATGGGTTTGCCAGGGTTTGGATGTTTAGCTGGGCTTTTTACCTTCCCAAAGGAAAAGCGGATTGTCTGTTTCAGTACCTTATAGTACTGCTGAGGAATGGGGCATGGTAGGTTACCTAGGATGTATAGGACTTCAGGAATGGTAATAATTTTCAATGAGTTCCCTTTACCCCAGAAGAAGAATGGAGCTTTTTCAACCCTGTGTGTCCCCTTTGACGATATATATTAGGGGGTCCAAATTGGCTTACTGTTTCCACCACTGAAGATGTCAGTCAGACACTTAGGTAGCAGATGTCCTGGGGTGCCATTGAAAGGAGTATAGGCAGAAAGACACTCCAGACATATCTTGGTAATAAGGTAGACCTGGGATTGCTCACATT
This sequence comes from Neoceratodus forsteri, assembly GCA_016271365.2. Classification (NCBI taxonomy): domain Eukaryota; kingdom Metazoa; phylum Chordata; order Ceratodontiformes; family Ceratodontidae; genus Neoceratodus; species Neoceratodus forsteri. The sequence continues at coordinate 1,412,584,734 of CM057459.1, forward strand.
CAATATGTAGTCACAGGTTGCTTCATCACCTGCACCTTTAGCTGCACTGTCCCCTAGTTCTGTCCACTTATTTTTCTAACATCTTCCAAAGGTCACGATATCTTGAATTTCTTCCTCTGTGCCCCTGACCAGCCTCCATCAGGACCAGTCCCACTAGCCTCATTGCTCAACTTTCCTGGGACTACCTGTACTCAGGTGTGTACTTATCACAGGGCCTATTCGGGGGCCTCAGTCATCAGTGGGGCCAGCAGGGTCTGGGCCATTGAGATTTTTCTTCTATTTTCACTCTGGGCCACAGGCATGCAAGGACCAGACGAGCCCGGTGTCTGGGTGTGGGGTCCGTTCCCCTGTGTCAGCGGTCCTGCTGAACCAGGGGAGTAGCCAGGAATTTCAAACTTGTACTTGAGAGTTGAAGGACTTGTTGCTCCCTCCCCCGTAAATACAAACCAAAAGATGTGTTGCCTCACACACAAACATCGCTCCTCCCTCATTTTTCAACAATATGTAGTAAGCCAATGATCCTAATTAATTCACATTTTATTTTATCTAGCACATACAGTACTCATCAGGCAAAGTTGGCTGGCTTTTAGTTATAATATTTAGGATACACTGTGATAAGCCCCTGTACCAGATCAAGGTAGCCAGCCTTACAGAAATGCATTGATACCAGCACTTATGCATACGTACCTGATTGGGTCACTCATACAATCATGGCCTCTAGTTCAGCACCCACATCTGTATTTATTATCTTTTGTTTACTGGTAAGTGCACGTGACAATATGCCTATTTTCCAAAATCATTCACCAATTCACACTAAAGCATCCAAGGAGGGAAACAGTTCTTTATGTACATCAGGCTGTTTGTGTTTGTTGCCCTGGCACGAGGCTCATGTTGCCCCTGGATTTTCTAGATTTTACTGTACTCAGCAGAGTACACTGAGTATGCCTGCTGACACCCTTGTGCTGAACTGCCACACAGATTCCTCCAGGTGGCAGCTGACCAGCAGGATGTGCATTACCCTCTTCCCGAGGGAGAAGAGCTGTCCAAGAGACACTGAATCCTCCCTCCCCCAGCTAGTCCCGGAGCGACCCAATCTATTCCAGAACCCATATCGCTAGTGTAGCAGGTGGCCGCTCTTCTGTCATGCTACTAAGATGGCTATGAAGGACATATAGATGGGAAAGATGTAAATGTAGTCGCACTATTGGGTTCTTCTCATGATTCCATTAGAACCATGTTACATTCTGTGACGCGGATTCTGTCATCTTTAAGGCCAAAGACCCCCATTTGTTGAAGAAATTAGCAGTTCCTGAATTTGTGACTTCCATTAGCATTTTCAGGAATATTGTTTGCAGTCCACACACCCTGCACCCACTGACCCAGGCTAGCTCCCTACATGCCGGCCTTTCTGATAGAATTGGACCAGCCTGAGAACCTCCACCACAGCGATGGGATACTGTGGGTGCACAGCAGGGTGAAAGGTAAGCTCTGGGAGAAGGCACTGATAGGGTTGGGGTTCTGAGTGTTCCAAAGAGGGCATGATGCAGGATTGGCAGTAAGAGGCAAAAATTATAAATAAAAACACAGGAGAGGTCCCAGAAGGCTGGAGAAGGGTTATGTGATCCTGCTCCCAAGCGCAGTAGCAGGGAGGAGGCGAGAACTACAGACCCAGCCGTCTTACCTCAGTAGTGGGCAAGATTATGGAGGTACTTAAGGAAAGGATAGTACAACACCTGGAATCCATAGGAGCATCGGATCCAAGACAGCATGGGTTTACAAAGAAAGGTCCTGTCAAACTAATCTCATAGGTTTTTTTGACTGGGTAACCAGAGTGGTGGACCAAGAAGGAGCAGTTGATGTCATCTACTTTGACTTCGGCAAAGCTTTCGATACTGTTCCACATAGGAGATTGATTAATAAGCTGGGTAGGGTCAGGGTGGGTCAGACGTTGGTCAACTGGGTGGCAAACTGGTTGATGGGCAAAAGACAGAGAATGTTGATAAATGGTATATAGTCAGAAAAGATGCAAGTCACAAGTGGTGTACCTCAGGGATCAGTCCTGGGGCCAGTCCTCTTCAATATCTTCAACAGTGACATTGCAGATGGACTGGAGGGTAAGGTTTGTCTGGTTGCAGATAACACGAAGATCTGCAATTGAGTAGATGATACAGATGGGTGGGAAGAATGAGAAGAGATCTGGATAAACTGGCAAAATGGTCGGAAGAGTGTCAATTGGGGTTTAATGCAAAGAAGTGCAAGATCATGCATATAGGGAAGAGAAACCCTGAAGCTACCTATAGGCTGGGAGGAGAGTTACTGGTAGTCACAAGGGAAGAAAGAGACTTGGGCATCATCATCACTGATGACCTAAAATCATCCAAGCAGACCACTAAAGCAGTAGGTAAGACTAGGGGGATGTTGGGGTGTATTAGTAGGGGTATCACAAGTCAGAAGAGGGAGGTAATGATCCCGTTTTACAAGACACCGGTTTGGCCCCATCTGGAGCACTGCGTGCAGTACTGGAGGCTACGCCTTCACAAGGACATTAACCAAACTGAGGTAGTCCAGAGAAAGGCAACCAAAATGGTGCAAGGACTGCATCAGAAAATATATGAGGACAGATTAACGGAGCTCAAAATTTATACCCTAGAGCAAAGGAGGGAAAGAGGTGATATGATCAAAACATTCAAACACCTTAAGGGCATTAACTAGGTGAAAGAGTCTAACATGTTTCAATATGAGAAAAATAGCATGACCAGAGGACACAGCATGAAATTAGAGGGAGGCTGATTAAGGGGTAATGTGAGGAAGTTATTTTTCACAGAAAGGGTGGTGGATGCATGGAACGGTCTACCTCAGGAAGTGGTGACTATGAATACAGTGCAGGGCTTCAAACAGGTATGGGATAGGCATAAGGGAGCAATACAGATGAATATGACTAGATAGGCCATTGACAGACAAAAGGCTGATGGCACATTTATAAGGTAGAAAAAGAAATGGGCAGACTGGATGGGCCTTGCGGTCCTTATCTGCCATCAACTTCTGTGTTTCTAAAATATATGAACATATGAAAATGCCAGCAGATACAGATCAAATGGTCTATCACGTCTTCTTGATTGTGCAACACACAGGTTAGACTCCTGCTGCTGCTCCCCGAACTCATGCTGCCTTCTCTTCCCACTTCAACTTCCCATCGACTAGTATCTTGCCCATGACCCTATCCCACCCCCTTTTTAAAACTCTCTCTACTGTTTTAAGAGATGCCACTTCTTCTGGAAGCACATTCCACCCTCTCACCACTGTCTTCGTGAAGTAATGCCTCCTCATCTCTCTCCTGAAACCACCCCTCACCAATTTTAGGCTGTGCCCTCTAGTGATCCCTTCTCTCTTTAATTGAAACATGCCCTTTGTACTAACCCTATTGATGCCCTTAAGTACTTGAAGGTTTGATCATATCACCCTTTTCCTTGTCTCCACTAATGAGTACATGTTGTCCCTCAACCTTTCCTCGTAAGGCTTCTCTCTATACCCTGATCATTTTAGTTGCCCTCCGCTGAACCCTCTACAATAACCTGATGCCCTTTAAGTATGGACACCAAAACTGTACACAGTACTCCAGTGCGGCCTCACCAGTGATCTGTACAGTGGCAGAATGACCTCCTCCATCCTAGAGGTAATTCCTCTAGCAGTGCACCCAGCATCCTAATGGCTTTTGCCACTGCTTTCCTACATTGAGATGAGTGGTTTGTCTTCATTTTCCTCCTCAAAGACACAACTGTACCTCTCCCAGATGGTAACTGTATCCTGGATTCCTGGCTCTGAAGTGCATAACCTTGCACTTCTTAGCATTGAAAAACCCAGCTGCCACGTGTTAGACCACCACTGCTCAAGCCTTCCCAAGTCTTCCTGGATGTCATTTCCTCCCTCTGCCCATCCACCACTACACCTATCTTGGTGTCATCAGCAAATAGACTGATTCTGCTCTTAACTCCAACTGCTGTATCATCTATGTAGATGTTAAACAGCACCGGCCCCAGCACTGAACCCTGTGGGACCCTACTGGTGACTGCCCTGGGCATTAAGAGTCTCCCCTTCCCCACAATCACCCTCTTGTCTCTCCCCCAACCAGTTACCAATCCACTTAACCAGTTTCACCCCTGCTCCCAGGCTCCTCAGTAGTCTCCATGAGCTTACCCACAATGGATGTCAGACTGACTGGTCTATAGTTACCAGGCTCATCCCTGGGATCGCTCTCATGCAGAGATAGCACATATGCTATCCTCCAGTCCTGAGGCACACACCCTGTCTGCAGGGAGGTATTGAACAGGTCTGCCAGTGGCACCGCCAGGACCTCAGCCAACTCCCTCTGGACCCTAGGGTGAAACCCATCCGGCCCTGGAGTCTTGTCCATATTCAATGACTTAAGGCCCTCAAGCACTCTGCTCAGAGGGATCTCCCATCCGTTATCCTATCTCCTCCCTCTCCAGCTTTGCCCTGCCCATGTGGTAATGGCCCATCTCTCTCCCTGGTAAAAACTGAACAGAAGTACTTATTCTTACCCCAGGAGTCCTTTAGCACCAGTAACTTCAGCAGTTAGCTGGCTAGGTGCAACTGCGCTGGAGGTATGCCTTTAAGATCATTTTTATTTAAATGAGCTTAGGGCCATAGCCTATCAAAAAACAGGAGGGGAGTGAGCTGAGTGGAGCTGCCTGAAGGCTTCAGAATTTTTTCTCCACTGGTTGAGCAACATTGCTCCTGAGGTGCATCTCAACTTTCCTTGTTGACAGCCTCCTAAGCGCTTATCTGGGTAAAATTTTTCCTTGTATTTTATTTTCAATAGTGTGCTGGTGAAAGATTTACGGTTTCATTAGCGCTGCACTAATTTTTACCTTTTAGCACAACTGTGCTACTTTGTCTTTATTTTTACCACGACTGCTCATTTTTATGTTAATTTTTATCGCATGTGCTTAATTTTGACAGTTCTTCCCTTTGACCTAATTCGTGAAGGAACCATCAAATTGGGGACAGTTGCCTTTGTTTTTTACCTCAGACCTCGTGGGTTTTACCATGAGGCACCCTTCTGAATTCAAACCTCAAAAGTGTCTGAGGGTTTCTCTCAGGATTGGCAAATCATTCTGTTCGAGTTCAGAACATCTGACTGCAACAAGGCCTCCTGCCCGTGGAACTAGCCCGAGGCATTAGGGGCAGGAGTTGATTTTCCAGCTACCCTTCTCTAAGTACAGGGGTGCTTTCAGAGGGAGGGGCAGAAGGGGCCAAAGGTGGCCACCTGTCCCCAGCCAGCAGCTTCGCAGTCTAAGCCCTGACGTTGGTGGGCAGAACTCATGTATGCCCAGGTATCTAAGCCTCTATCCCCATCACAGGTGTTGCTGTTGGAATGAGAGGTAAAACCCTACTAGCTTTGCGAATGGTGGAGAGAGTTCTGGCCCATAAAAAGAAGAAAGGGCCTTTACTCCAGGTATTTTCTGACACAAAAATACAACTGGGGAATGGTGACCTATCTTGCTGTTAAAATCCCAAATTCAGGATGATCACTCTTACTAATCACACGGTCCTTACAGTAGGAGACTGGCTAGTCTCACTGGTCTTAAAGGGCCCTTTTTCCATTACCACAACGAGGGTCTCACAGAGGCTCTCTGTGGCCCTTCAGCCTTCCTCGGCCCCAAGAGTCTTTACAGTGCTTAGTAGTGGTAGCAGCACACTTCAGGAGTCTGGGCATCTCTAGTTACACCTAACTGCCAATTGGCTCATAGTTCCAGTGTCTCCTTGTCAGGTCAAGGAGTCCTTTTTTCCCTTACAGGGCTCACTGGAGTCTCGGTGGTTCCCTGGTAAATCTAAACAAAGTCTCACCTGGGACCCTCTCAGCATCCAGGAAGGATATGCCTCCCTTACTGTTATTTGTTTGTTTTTTAATCAAGAGATGCACACTTGTTTACAGGTGTGACCTGGGAGTACAAGGACGTTAAGTGACTTGCTCAGGGTCACACAGTATGCAAGTGGGGGCTGTGGGATTCAAACCCAGTCTTCCAGGTTTGCAGCTCAGAGCCTTAAACCACTGTGACTGAGAAATTCAAGCTGCACTCACTGGAAAATTTCTTCATCCAGGGACAGTGAGACCAGCAGGTGCTTGACTGGGTTTGAATCATTAAAGGGAAACGTCCATGTGCCGTCGGGCCCCACCTGATCTGAAGCGGGGCCCAATTAGCAAAAGCAGAAATAGAAGCAAACATAAAACTTACAGGTTACTATTTTAATTAAATTCATATCTGGTTGATCCTGTGCCCTCCCCACTGACATTTAGGGTCTGATCACCCTCCCGTCGTGCCCACAGCACCGGCTGTCCCGTAATGACATGCCAAGTAGGGAGCAGCCAGGGTGTCTCCATAGGGTTTACAGCTCAAGATTGCTGAACAGCCTAGCCTGGAGCCCATGGTTTCTTGACATTTAAGACAGGTGCTGCAGATAGTGTAGTGCCTGTGCCTGTCCGGTATTGCACTTTATTATTAGACTCTAAATCGGAGTGATCTGCAGTTACACAATAAATATAATCTGTATTGTGTGTGTTTCAATCGCCCGTTTTGAGTCTATTGTATTCTGTAATAGACCAGGTACAGACCAACAGGCACATTACCTGTCTGTACTCGCCTCTGTATGTCAAGGAGGTACACGGCTCCAAACGGGAGTGGTTCAGCAATCTTAGGCTATGACAAGCCTATGGAGACACCCTGGCTGCTCCCCACCTGGTACGTCATTACGGGGACAGCTGCAGGTGCTTGTGGGCACGACGGGGAGGGTGTTCAGACCCAAAATGCTGGCGGGGAGGGCACAGGATCAACCAGATATTAATTTAAATTAACAGTAACCTGTAAGTGCCGCATTTGTTTCTATTTTTGCATTTGCTACTCGGGCCCCACTTCACACACAGGTGGGGCCCGATGGCACATGGACATTTCCCTTTAACTCTCACTGTTTCAGTATATGGGTCCTAAGCAAATCACGTAACTTTGACATTTCCTCAGGCTACTGGGACACATGGCTTCAATGCCTTCAGTGGTTCCAGGGTTCAGATACAGGATGCGAAACCTGCAAGCTTCCTTATAGCTTATTGGTCTCAGAAAGCAACAATTTTTCAAAGCTAAGACCTCTGACTGAGCAGTTCCACAGACTCCTCCCTCCTATGGTAGGAAGCACATCTGGACAGTACCTCAGTAAGTGGCACCTAGACTCTCCAAGAGTTATAGTTACACATAATTCTTTTGGAACTCAGAGCAATCTTTCTTCTCAAGCCATTTGCTCCTGTTGTAAAAGGGCAGACTGTACAAGGTCGAACAGACACCACTGCAACAATGTTTTTCACAAACAAGCAGAGTAGACCAGATCAGGAGTTCTCTTTTCACAGGCTCTATAAATCTGGTCTCTCGCCCTCTCCCTGGGAAGTCAGCCTTTCAGCTATTCACCTCCCAGGAAAACTCAATACTCTGGTAGATGCTCAAAATCGTCTCGGTCAAGGCCAGAGTGAATGGACTCTGAACAAACAAGTACTTGCCACAGTGTTCAGGCGGTTGGGCATTCTAAAAGTGAATTTGTTTGCCTCTTCCTTCAGCTTCCAGTTTCCTCAGTTCTGTTGCAGTCCCCAGTCCCGGGATCGCTTCCCCTGGATGCTTTGATCTTGGTCTGGTCAGGGAGGTCCCTATATGCATTCCCTCCTTTTACCCTGATTCTTAGGGTATTTCTGAAACTTGGACAACAGCTTGCATCAATGATCCTGGTGGCTCTGGATTGGCCCAAGCAAGCCTGATACCCTTTCCTTCTCTCAATGTCCTGCAGCAGGCCCATTCGCCTGCATACAGCTTACTCCCTGCTGACCCTTCCTCAGACAGGAGTGTAGTATCCAGACATACACTCTCTTCACCCCATAGCCTGGTTCTTGAGGCGTTAGAGTTCCCATCCTCACGGTACTCTGAACAGGTCCTTAAGATACTGAGGATGGCTAAAAAAATGAACACTAAGAAGACTTATGCAGCCAAATGGAAAAGGTTTTCCCTCTGGTGCAAGAGCAAAAAAGCCAAACCTCTTTCAGCTTCAGACCCTCAGCTGCTAGGTTACCTGGTACTCTTACAGGCGTCAAGCTTCAAACCATCTCTCTCTCAAGCTACACATGGTGGCAATTTTGTCCTACCTTTCAGTGGGAAAGAAAAAAGTTTTTTCCCCAGGCCATATTTAAACAGTTTTTCAAAGGCCTCTTGCACCTCCAGCCTCCAATCAGGGAGCCTGTTCCTCCTTGGAGCCTGAACCTTTGCACAGACAGGCTCATGAAACCACCCTTCGAGCCTATGTCCACTGCCCACATCAAGTTTGTAACTTGGAAGACAGTCTTCCTGGTAGCCATTTCCACTGCCAGGAGAATTTCAGAGCTACAGGCCCTGTGCACTGACCTAAATTACATAATCCCTCACAAAGATAAAGTTCAGCTCAGGACAAATAGGACATTTCTGCCAAAGGTGGTTTCAGAGTTCCACTTGAACCAGTCCATTACTTCACCAGTCTTCTTTACTGAGAAATCCACTCCTAGTGAGCAAAAGCACCGCAGCTTGAATGTCAAAAGAACCATCTTTTACTACCTAGAGCATACTAGACAGTCCAGAGGTTCTTCCACTCAGTTGTTCCTCACCTACAGGGATGTAGGCAGAGGAAGATCAGCTACCAAGAGAACTATTTTCCATTGGTTGGTCTCTTGTATGAGATTCTGCTATGAGAGAGCTGGTCACCAACCTCCAGTGGGACTCAGGGCCCACTCCACCAGAGGCACTGCAGCCTCACTTGCAGCAACAAGGGACATTCCCGTCCTGGATGTCTGCGAAGCAGCTACCTGGAAATCTGGGCACCCCTTTGTGAAACACTACAGTTTATATGTGTGGACCAGATCTGATGCCAAATTTGTCAGGGCGGTTCTGCAGAGCCTCTTTCCTAAGTAGGTTCTCTGTCCACCTCCCACTCAGTACTGCCCTGTAGTCTGCTAAAGTTGCTGATGCTAAAGGACTCCTGGGGTAAGAAGAAAAGATTACTCACCGCAATAATCTTCCTTCTTCCAAGGGATCCTTTAGCATCAGTAAGCTCCCACCCTTCCTCCCTGGTTTGGTCAGAGAAGGGCTGTTTATCACATCTCTTACCAAATTTGGAGTTTCTTATTGATGAGTTTTTAACTCGTGTTGTTGCTGTTGTTTCTATTTCCACATTTGTGGACATTTGCTTGTTCTTTTGAATCCTGTTGATACTTTTTTGTGGAGTGTGCCCTCGTTTTCCTTCAAACAAAATTCTGAAGCCTTCAGGGAGCTCTCTTAGCTCCTTCCCCTTCCTGTTTTTTGATTGGCTATGGCCCTAAGCTCATTTAAATAAAAATTCTCTTAAAGGCATACCTCTGGAGCAGTTGCACCTAGCCAGCTAATTGCTAAAGTTACTGATGCTAAAGGACCCCTTGGAAGAAAGAAGATTACTGCGGTGAGTAATTTTTTCTTGAGTGCCTCTGCCTGTTCCTCCCCCTTCTCTACCCCTTCTTCATCCTGTCTGATCCTGGTGATTTGCTCCCTGTAGCTTCTCTTCTCCCTTATGTACTTGCAGAAGGCCTTGTCCCCCGCCTTAATCCCCTGTGCAAGACTTGGCTCCTTTGAAGCCTTGGCTGCCCTCACAACCCTGCTCACCTCCCTGGTTTTCCTTGCATGCACTTCCCTGTCCTCTTCTCTTTCGGACCCCTTCCATCTTCTGAAGGCAGCTTTTTTTTCCCCTCACCCTTATCTGCACCTCGTTTGACCACCAACTTGGCTTCTTGACCCCTACCATCTCACTATGTTTCTGTGTGCAGGTATCTGTGGTCACTAACAGGCCTTCCTTCAGGATGGCCCATTTCTGGATGGTATCCATGTCAGAAGGTGATGCTAGCCAAATGCCCCCTGAGGATGTCAGTCATCCTGCTGAAGTCAACCCTCTTGAAGTCCACTGTCTTGATTTTTGTAGACATCCCCTCTCTAGCCATATCCAGGGAGAACCACACTGTTCGGTGGTCGCTACCTGCTAAGGGGTCCTCAGTCCCTATGCCCTGCACGTGGTCTCCGTCGGTCAGCACAAGATTAAAGATATTCCCCTCCCTTGTTGGTTCCTCCACCTTTTGTGACAGGAATGCATCCTGGAAGGCATCCAGAATGACCTGTTCCCTGGTGCTTGTGGTAGACATGGTTCTCCAGTCCACCCCTGGTAGATTGAAATCCCCAACCACCACAGTGCCACCCTTCTACAGTATTTCTGTAGCTGATCTGCCAGTTCTCTGTTGACATCTTATGACTGTGAGGGTGGCCTGTACACGACCCCCAGTCTGACCCTTTTATCCTTGTTGTTCTGCAGTTGGACCCATAGGGTTTCCGGCCTCTCCTTGCCACCCTCTTCCATACTGCTCACTGTCACTTTGCTCACATATAAAGCAACCCATCAACCCTTCCCTTTAGTCCTATACCTATGATACAGTCTGTATCCTGGGATCATGATGTCCCAGTCATGGTGCTGGTTGGCCTATGTCTCAGTGATGGCAGCTATATCCACCTCCCCTTCTGCCATTAATGCTTGGAGCTCAGGTATTTTGTTCCCCAAGCTTCTTGCATTTAGTGATGCCACCCTCCAGCAGGATCCCTTGCCTACCCCAATACTCCCCTCCCTTCTACCTATTCTTCTTTTTGATGCCCCCCCCCTTCCCGTCTTCACTGTCTTGGGGGGGAGGTGCATGGCCTCCCACTCCTTGTGGCCCTGGCTGCTGCCCAATACTAAGACTCCCCCCTTCGTCAGTTTAAATTACAATAAATTACTTTTTAGAAGTTTAAAAACAATAAATTACTGCCAGGCCAAAGCAACCATTGTCAGCTGTAGCCAACTCTTGCTTGATTATGCAGACTCCATTTTGATATCAGCATGCCATGACAGACTGAGGAGCTTAGACAGTTTATGTGCTAATATTTTTTTATCAGGTGTAAAACTCATGCTGCTAATATTCCAAACTAAATTGGCTACCATACCTCCAAATCAAAGGAGAATACCATGCTCTTAGCTCTTTTTACAGATGTTCTAGGAAGATGGCTTTCTGCTATTTGAACACACACTGCAGTTTTGTATCTTTTAATTATGCAACAATAAGTATTACTTATTAACACCTCATGATTCCAAGAAACCGATTCAGAACTGGAACTAAACTGTTTGCCACTTTTGCCCCTATGCTTGGGAACACTTTGCTGGGTCATATCGATCAATGCATAAGTTGCCAAATAACACTCTGGAACCTTTAAAGTCAACAACTGGCAATATAGCCTACAGGTTAATGAGCTTGGTACATCCAGCAGACTTGGGTTTGATTCCCACAACCTCCAGTTGCATACTGTGTCACTCTGAGCAAGTCACTTAACCTCCCCAGTGTGCCCAGGTCGCTCCTGAAAACAGGCACTTGTGCCTAGAGGGCCTTACCTGGTTACCGAGGACCTAAAAAAAAACACAACAAAAGACAAATGGTGTGCAAAAAGTGACTCGGGACAAGAGTCAGCCTTTGAAAAACTGGTTTATTGTGGCATACAAAATGAGGACATGCCAAGGCAACACCATAGTGCTTTGAACCCTTCCTGGGTTTTTTATGGTGGGGGAAGGGGGCACCACTGGCTGACTTTTGTTCTGAGTCACTTGTTGCACACCACCATTTTGTTTTCTGTTGTTGCCCTGGTCTCCTTTGAAGTCATTTGTCTTTTCTCTGTTAGTTACTGTACATTAATTAGTTACTGTACGTGTAGTGTATGTGCACTGTTATTTTCCAGTGTTGTACTATGTTTTCCACCTGTTGCTTGAGACACTACTGAAAATGAGATTGTCTGTAGATTATATATCCCAGATTCCTGTGGATGGAGAGGTTGATATGATAACTAAGTAAACGCTCAAAATGCTGCTTTTAATTTGTGTAGATGCATTCTGGGAAAAAGTCTTTGAGACAGGAAGAAACAGAGATAGAGCGTGAGAGAGAAAGAAAGAGAGTGGGGGGAAGAGACAGAGAGTGAGAGAGAGTGAGGGAGAGAGACAGACAGAAAGTGAATGAGAGATAGAGTGTGTGTTGATCATGCAGGCCTCAACATGCTGCCTTTATCCTGTTTTTCACCCATGAGTACCTCTGGGACTAGGCTAATGATCAGTAATGGTGACAGTGTTCTCCGTTTCCAGCTCGCAGGTGCACCTGAGCCTGTAGGTGAGACACAAACTGTAAAACCCAAGCTACGAAACATCCCCTGTAAGCAGGGGCGTGACCAGAAAATGACCAGCATTACACTTAGACTTAGCTCTTTGTGTGTTACTAAAGTTCAGACTGGGGATAAGACTGCATATTCATCTCCCACATAGCAGACGTAGGCTCATACCACTGCTGCTGACTTAGCAGTATAGTGTGTGTGTGTGTGGGGGGGGGGGTGCGCTGCCTGTTGGAAGTGCCATCTTTCAAATAAGGCATTACACTGAGGTCCCTCCAGCACATTTCTGGTGACTATCCAGGAGGAAGTTAAAGAGATTTTCTAGTGTAGCCCCCCGACAAAATGGGGTTTACCTCTGCACTTGGGTCTGCCCTCTGCAACCCAGCATCGTTCTGCCGCTGTCAGGGCTGGGAGGACAGCACTGAAGACCCACAACACTGCTCATGCTGTAGCATGGTCAAGTGAATGAATTTGCTCGACCATGTGCTGCAGGGGGAGAAAGCCATGATTGTGCTCTCTATAGGGAACAATGGGAATTCCCTTCCTCTTTCTCTTACAGATACACTGAGGAATGGAGGGGAACCAAATTCCATTGATATGTTTGTTGGGCCCCTCCCCACAACTACACCTGGCCAAGAGATGGGGATCCCGTATTTCTAAAGTGTAGCACCTGATGTGTGCCTATGGGAGGACCCACCATGGGGGTGACCATGTTTCTTTACAGTCCACAGCCAACACAACTACAAATAGAGACCCCACATGGGTCTTGGAGAATAATATTACTGCCCCAAGGACTTTTGGCGGGTGACTAATATGCTGGTGCAAATTTCAGCCAATTAAATGAATGGGATGGACTTGTCAGAGAAACATAGAAGTTGTCGGCAGATAAGAACCGCAAGGCCCATCCAGTCTGCCCATTTTTTCTACCTTATGAATATGCTATAGGCCTTTACTCTGTCAAATGTCCTATTTATTCATACTCATCTATATTGCTCCCTTATTCCTATCCCATATGTGTTCAAAGCCCTGCACTGTATTCATATCTACCACTTTCTGAGGTAGACCGTTCCATGCATCCACCACCCTTTCTGTGAAAAAGAACTTCCTCACATTACCCCTTAATCAGCCTCCCCTCTAATCTTATACTGTGTCCTCTTGTCATGCTATTTTTCTTATATTGAAACATGTTAGACTCTTTCACCTTGTTAATGCCCTTAAGGTGTTTGAATGTTTCGATCATATCATCTCTCTCCCTCCTTTGCTCTAGGGTATACATATTGAGCTCTGTTAATCTGTCCTCATAGAAGCAGGAAACTACAGACCTGTTAGTTTAACTTCAGTGATAGGGAAAATGATGGAATCACTTCTGAAGGAAAGAATTGTCGAGTATCTAGAGGCCAGAGGGGCACAGGACCCTAGGCAGCATGGATTCACAGCGGGAAGGTCATGCCAGACAAATCTGATAGATTTCTTTGACTGGGTGACCAAAGTAGTAGATCAGGGAGGGCTGTGGACATGGCCTACCTAGACTTTAGCAAGGCATTTGACACAGTCCCACACAAAGATTAATATACAAGTTAGCCAGCCTGGGAGTGGGTCCCAAGATGACAGCCTGGGTAAAGAATTGGCTGGAGAATAGGACACAGAGAGTAATAGTAAATGGAGTCCACTCAGAAGAAAGGAGGGTTACTAGTGGGTACCAGGTTCAGATTAGGACCAGTCCTCTTCAATGTCTTTATAAGCAACATTGGAAGGACTGGAAGGAAAAGTATGTCTCTTTGCAGATGACACTAAGATCTGCAACAGAGTTGATGCACAGGGGGGGTGGAAAGGATGAGAAGGACTTGGCAAGGTTAGAGGAATGGTCAAATGTATGGCAGCTTAGATTCAATGCTAAGAAGTGCAAGGTAATGCATCTGGGAAACAAAACCCAGGGAAGAGTACACAATGGGGGTGAGATAATAACAACAACAAAAATGGAAAGGGACCTGGGGTAGTCATATCAGATGACCTAAAGGTGGGCAAGCAATGTGAGAGGGCAGCAAGGAGGGTGGGGGTTACTGGGATGCATAGGGAGAGGCATCACCAGTAGAAAACAGGAAGTTATTATCCTCTGTACAGACAGCTGGTGAGACCCCATCTGGAGTACTGTGTGCAGTTCTGGAGACCCACTCTCCATAAAGACATAGACAGGATGGAAGCTGTCCAGAGGAGGGCAACTAAAATGGTGCAGGGTCTGCACCGGAAGACATATGAAGAGAGACTTAAGGAGCTTAATATGTATAGCCTCGAGGAAAGGAGGGAGAGGGGACATGATAGAAACTTTCAAGTACCTCAAGGGAATCAACAAAGTCCAAGAGGGTAGCATCTTTCAAAAAAAGAGGTGTGCAAGAACAAGAGGGCACAATTTGAAGATAGAGGGGGGCTGCTCAGAGGTAATTTAAGGAAGTATTTTTTCACAGAGAGGGTTGTGGATGCATGGAACGGCCTTCCAGAGGAGGTTGTGGAGTCAAAATCTGTGGTGGAATTCAAGCATGCATGGGACAGTCATAAGGCAATTCTAGGGTGTGGGGGTAAGAAGAAGTAGGCTGCTGGTTAACTAGGATCTGCAGCTTATCCAGTAGGTAGGGAAATGGGCAGACTGGGTGGGCCAAGTGGTCCTTATCTGCCGTCAAATTCTATGTTTCTATGTTTCATATCTTTTCTGATGCAGTCCCTGTATCATTTTGGTTGCCCTTCTCTGGACTGCCTCCATTTTGTTAATGTCCTTGTGTAGGTGCGGCCTTCAGTACTGCATGCAGTACTCCAGATGGGGCCTAACCAGTGTCTTGTAAAGAGGGATTATTACTTCCCTCTTATGACTTGTGATACCCCTACTAATACACCCTAACATCCCCCTAGACTTACCTACTGTTTTAGTGGTCTGTTTGGATGATTTCAGGTCATCTGTGATGATGATGCCCAAGTCTCTTTCTTCCCTTGCAATTGCCAGCAACTCCCCTCCCAACCTATAAGTGGCTTCAGGGTTTCTCTTCCCTATGTGCATGATCTTGCACTTCTTTGCATTAAACCCCAGTTGCCACTCTTCCAGCCATTTTGGCAGTTTATCCAGATCTCTTCTCATTCTGCCCACCCCATCTGGATCATCTACTCTGTTGCAGATCTTGGTGTCATCTGCAAACAAACAAACCTTACCCTCCAGTCCATCTGTAGTGTCACTGAGGAAGATATTGAAGATGACTGGCCCTAGGATTGAACTCTGAGGTATCCCACTTGTGACTTGCATCTCTTCTGACTGTATACAGTCTACCACCACTCTCTGTTTTCTGCCAACCAACCAGTTTTCCACCCAGTTGACCAACTTCTGACCCACCCCAAGCCTATACATCTTCTTTATGAATCTTCTATGTGGAACAGTATCAAAAGCTTTGCTGAAGTCAAGGTAGGTGACATCAACTCATCCCCTTGGTCCACCATTCTGGTTACCCAGTCAAAGAAATCTGAGATTAGTTTGACAGGACCTTCCTGTTGTAAACTCATGCTGTCTTGGATACTGTGCTCCCATGGATTCCAGGTGTTGCACTATCCATTCCTTAAGGAGTGCCTCCATAATCTTGCCCACTACTGAGGTAAGACTGACTGATCTGTAGTTCCCTGCCTCCTCCCTGCTACCTTTGTCTTGTGGAGCGGGATCACGTGAGCCCTTCTCCAGTCTACTGGGACCTCTCCTGTGCTCAGAGACTCACTAAACAGTTCTGATAATGACTCTGCTAGTTCCACCCTTAGCTCCTTTAGTACCCTGGGATATATGACATCAGGTCCCATTGCCTTGTCCACCTTGAGCTTAGCGAGCTCTTATAGGACCCTTTCTTTTGTGAAGAGACTTGTGCACACCTCCCACCCACCCCCAGTGTCCATGGTGCTGAGCTGTGGGCCCTGCCCTACCTTCACCTCAGTAAATACTGAGCAGAAGTATCTATTTAGGATAGATGATTTTCCTTGGTCCTCCTCCACACACTCCCCCTTATCCCCTTTGATCTTGTCAACCTGCCATCAGTTGACGTTGGCCATCTGGAGCATCTGCAGAAGAAAAGGTGGAGGATAGCATCCAGAGGAAGAAAAAGAGTATGTGAGTCTGAGCAGACATTCGTAGAAAGAGGAGTTGCTAGCAGATCTGTGGAGAAGAAAGCGTGACTGAGCAAGTTCTCTGCCAAAGAACTCGAATGCCACTAATTGCTGAAGCTGGAAGTGATCTGCCTCAGTTCCAGAACTTCGAAGGGAGAAACCATGCTGAGAAGATCCAAGTGTAACCCACTAGGAGGGCAGAGTAGGGCCCACACAACTCCAGGTCATGTGGAGCCACATCTGTTTCCCCCAGGCCATGCAGCAGGGAGAATTCTTTGCAGGGAGTTTCTAGCCTTCAGGCTTGCCAATGGTGAACAAGAGGGACAGAAAGTGAAGGACCAACAGGCCCTGTTTAGGAATACCTACTGCAGTCCAACCGAGACAGACCAAAGGTTCAGCTGTGCCTAGGACCCCAGGAAAATCTGCAGTCTGTGCTACCAAGGGATGCCCTCAGCCTGTTCTGCACATACAAATGTTCTCTGAGAGACTGGTATTGTGAGTAACTATCAGGGCTCAGCCATCAACAAATATGAATAAGTTGGACAGTTGGTTTAACTAGTAGTTTAGTAATTGGGTACCCTGCTCATTAATAGTTTATGCCATCAGTTTAGTTTTTAAAGAGCTACTGATGCCTCAAAGAAAACTTTAAAAAAACGAATAATTGGGTACAATTCTGCCCACATTCCATTTGTATTTTATATACATCTTTTCTCCATTATTTATTATTAAGGAAATTTGTATGAATATATGATCTTTATCCCTTAGAGTTCCTTTAGTCCATCTGCTTCTATAGCTTACTCACTACTTTAAGTTATAATCCTCTGTTGTGATATCACAATCTATTGCCATGGGAGTAACTGTGAGGTCACAAGCCATGATCTATGACTTCAGGTAGGGAAAAAGCAGCAGGAATAGATGAACTCTTTAGGAGTAAAGAGCTTGTTTTCATACAGATGACCTCAGTAATAAATAGTGGGGAGGAGGAATACAGCACTACGTTAGCAATAACCCATGACAGGGTGTGGGGTTATAGGCATTTAATCCACGCTTGGGGTGTGTTGTGAGGCACGAGGCTGCAGGCAGAGTGTCCTCACAGCACCCTGGGCATGGATTACGTAAGCATTAAAGCACTACAAAGGAGGCTTCTACTAAGGAACCAATTCATGGTTGGTGGGGTGGAGGCGAGGTCATTGGCACAGGTGCCCCAACCATGTATTAACTCCTAGCAGATGCCTCTGTTGGAGTGCCTTAATGCGCTTGTAACTTGGCAAGCACTAGATTAGTAATATTTTGATTAATGAGCAAGTTAGGGTACAATAACAATGAGGAGAAGCAATAATTTGTAAATTTAAATATCAATTCTGCTGTTTCTGTGACAGTACATAGAATAGGCAATGTGCGCATGTACGTTGCACCCGGTCACATGCATTAATGTAGTGTCTACAAATTCTGCAGGGAAACTATGAGGCATTTCCCATACATAAATATGCTGAACATGGCATTTTAAGTAACCTTTGCTGTCTCCTTTAATAAAAAAGCTCCTGTGAACTTGTCTCCTCTGCTTTTCATCATCACCAGTGCTGCATTATGGGAAAGGTACAAAGCTTTGCATATCTCTGTATTTGATAACATGGGGTATTAAGGATATGCAAATCTTTCTGCTGAATCCAGAATGCTTTGCTGAATGGAAAGAAATAATGACACCGGACACTTTCTCAACCCAGGTAACAAATAACTCAGCAAGCTCCTTTAGCAGTGAACTGTTTTGCTTTGCAATTACTCACTGTACAGTCCTAATTGTGTGCCTCAAGATTCCCTCATTTGCAGTGTGTGTTTTAAACCACTGCAGTCTCTGAGGTTTGCTGGGCAGGTTGGTGGGTGGGAAGCAATGCGATCTTCTTTTCTAATAAACTGCAGTATGTTTTGGACTCATCCAAGTCCTCAGATTCCTGGTTGGTGGATGGGAAAAACGACACAGAGATACATGTACAGAGAGGACCACGCTGACTGCATGTTTAGCTTGTCTTCGGGTGCAACTTGTAACATGGTGATAAAATGTGCTCGCTCCCAGGAGTGTCTTGTAACATGGCAATAACTGTCTCAGTGCAAAAGGGATTTACATTCAGTGCTTCTCAGATAAACTGGGCATTACTAGGGAATTAATGCATGGTTGTCTGTTGGTCATGTGTTGCTGTTCAACTAATGTAAACCCCTTATTGGTCTGTGACATTTATTGCCATGTTACAATGGGAAATACAAGCTGGACTGTGTCTAAATATTAGGTTTTGTTAAAGTTCTTCTGAACGTGCCACCAGCTCTTTAAGGAACAAGACTTTGGGACAATTTTCCCTGGTTATTGTGGGTTGCAATTTAAAGTGTTTCTGTTCATCCAGTTACAAAATCATGCTCTCAGGCTTGCAATGGACCCCCTTATCCTGCATGCAAGGGCTGTTGGAAGAGCTCCCATAGGGACTGTGGGACATACAGGTGCACCAGTGTTGCTGGGCCAGTCACAGGACTACACAGTTGTGGATGCATGGAACAGCCTTCCAGAGGAGGTTGTGGAGTCAAAAACAGTAGTGGAATTCAAGAATGCATGGGACAGTCATAAGGCAATTCTCGGGGTGGGGGTAGGAAGAAGTAGGCTGTTGGTTAGCTAGGATCTGCAGCTTATCCATTAGGTAGGGAAATGGGCAGACTAGGTGGGCCAAACGGTCCTTATCTGCCATCAAATTCTATGTTTCTATGTTCTATACAGGTACAGGGGATACTGGTTGTGTGTACTGCGAATTCTGATCCCCTGAAAGAATAATTTCATTTGCCTTACCCTATGATCCCTAGTTCTCTCCCATATCCCCAAGTAAAAGTACCTAACAGCATGCATTATATTACTGTTTTTGTGTTATTACTATTTGCATGTTTTTTTAATCTGGTAGACTTTAAAGAGCGTCTCCACACTTCAGCATGCACTTTCATAAACATGTTTCAGCTCTTACACGTCACTGGATGATTCCTTTTTTAGTTCAGAGGTTTCCTTTTCAGGGTTTATACCCCATCTTGGTAGCCAGTATTTGACTGCCCTCTACTGATTTTATAGTGCACTTGTTCATGACATCATAGTGCTCACCATGACAACAGACTGTGGTGTCACAAATCACAACTGTGAGGTGTGTAGAGGACAGCCGGATTCCTTCTGAAAGGCACAGTGAAATCAATACTGCATTACCTAACTATATCTAGTACAAGGTCAAGCAAAAAAAACACTTAAGTTAAAGATAAGTGTTGTAAATATAACAGTTTTAATCATTTTATTTTAGCACAGTCTTGCTCTTTAAGAAGATCCAATGTGCTATGAGTGGGTATTTTGGTACGTAAAAGGTCAGAACCCTTGTCTGGGCTGCAATGTCCCCATCTTCCCTATTGTTTATCTACTGTACTTTTTTCCTCTTCTGCCTTGACCTGTCTGCCATCAGCCCTGCCACACACCCGGCCCCATCACCCACCTTCTCTGGGGCTTAATTCTCCTTTGTTCTCCTGGCTTACCTCCATGGTGGTGTCACGGGGACTCAACACCTCAGAAGAATTATAGTGCAGTGTCAGGAGAGTACATCGGGTTGGTGGTGCAGGCCTGCAATGTGAGGTGGGCATCATTCTTCAGGTCAGAGTTCTTTCCTCTTTTCATCCCTGAGTCCCAAGGACATCCATGGAGCATTCACTCACATGCACACGCTGGTACATGACATGCACTCGAGCACACCGCATCCGGGCTCCCTCACTTGCCTGCACCACCACCTGTGGTCATCCAAGTGGCGACACTGTGGAGAAAACCTGAACTCTCCCTCCCTGAGGTGGAGTGTGTCCCCTTGGGATTCTCAGCCACCCTCCCCTGACTGGCCTCCAAAAACCAGGCTCGTTCCTGAACCTGGGTAGTCAGCCTAGCAAGTGGTACTACTGCTGCACTGATGGGCTGCCACATCTTCCCTATGTGAGGTACCTAGCATTCCCATTTGTTAGAGCCCCTGCTAGATGGCACCACCATGCTTATACCACTGAATGAACCAATTTAACAGTAGAGAAGACAGGAACAATGGAGACAAATTAAGAAATGTATAGTGAATGCAACTAGCCTCTGTGTGAAAGACATGAGTAAAAACAGAAGGAAACAAGCATTTGTCAATGCTGAATGTTGGCTTGCTGGCATTGGCATTGCTGGTGCAGGAGTTAGATGCATAATGTGAATGGCAGTGAAGTATTGAACTAATGCCACCCCACCCCACCCCCACAGAGACTGAAAGGCATTGGGGTGTGCCTTTGGGTCATCGGCCATAATGCTGAAGCCAGTCCACACTCACCCCACTCCTGCAGACAGCAAATAGGTGTCTCCGTGTGTCTTGGGGTCTTCTGCCCACGGTCACCTCCATTCCATAAGGAACAAGCTGAGATGGGTGCAGTATAGGAGAACTGGATGAGCGTTAGGGCGGAAGACCCCAAGGCACACCTTGATGCCTGTCGGTGGCTGTAGTGTGGGGTAGGAATGCTGTGAGCATTAGGCTGATGAACCGAGTCACACCCCGGTGTCTGTCAGTCTCTACAGATTTTAAAATGGCCTTTTGGGAACCCATCTCATGAACAATGGCACTATCATTTCGTTACTCAATCCTGAAGGTGATTTTGCTGCACAGCAACTACGCCATTTGGTGCCACAGGTGCAGAAGCACATTTTGGGCAAGATATGAAAATGGTAATGTACTGTTCATGAGGAGGTGTGAAAAATGGCAATGTTGAAAGTCTGGAGTGAAATATGAAAATGTGCAACATTATGAGCGTGCGTAGAATCTGCGTAATGCACAACCATAATGTGATAAGTTTTTGAATTGTTTTACCTGATTTTAACATGGGTTTTTGGGACCTCCTTCATGAAGAATGGCACTGTGATTTTATTACTCCATCCCAAAAGTTGATTTCGCACAGTGACTGTGACATTCTACACCACAGGTGCAAAACACATTTGGGGCAAGATGTGAAAATGACTGCTGTACTGTTCATAAGGAGGTGTTAAAGAATGGCAATGTTAAAATGTGGAGTGAAAATATAGAAAATTGGTGAAGTTACAAGCATGCATAGAAAATGTACAATGCACACCTGTAATGCAGTTATTGTTTTGAAATTTTTCACCAAATTTTAAACATGTGGCTTTCTGGACCCCACCTCTTGAACAGTGGTACTGTTGCTTTATTAATCAGTCTCAAAAGATCATTCTGGCGAGTGTCCACAAAATCATCTTTTGGGTTCAGAAACAAAAGACAGTGATATGTTCGTGAGTGGGGTCCCAAGAACCACATTTTGAAAATTTAAGCCAAATTCCTAAAAAGGCCTGAGATAGCAACCTGTTGAAACTCCCTTTGAGTCCCATTATACAGCGCTACCGATTCCTCAGTTCGTAGTTCGGCTTGAAGAGTGCAGACGTATCCCAGTCCACAGAAGATCACTGCTCCTGACCTCTGGAGGGTAAGTATGGGTAAGGGGGGATGTAGGAAGGTGGGTGCACAGAGGGAGGGTTAGAATGGGGGAGGGGCACAGGGGAGACAATGCTGGACAGTTTTCTTTTTTACAGGTTAACAAACAAAAAAGGCTTCGGGGAATCATTTTCTTTATAGGTGAAAAAAATGTCTAAAACTTTTGTGCACACTGGTGTGGGCTCCCAGTGTGCCACATGAGCTATGGGTATGATGCCAATGGGGATTAAGCATCCCATTGGAAACTGGGGGAGGGGAAACCTGATGCCGATGGGATTTCACACCCCCATCGGCAAAGAAATTGACCTTGAGGTTGGGGAACCGACACCTGTAGTGGCATCCGGTGTCGGGGAAAATTAAAAAAGTTTGGGCATACTGTAGGCCCAGTGTGCCACAATGTTGCTGGTGAGGGGATATACATGCCGACATGGAGATTGGGCACCCTGATGTCAGGTTAGTGGAGTGAGTGGCCGCAGCAGAAACTGCCATTGTGGAAAGTCGTCCTGGTGCCTGTTTTATTTATTGAACTGTTTCACCAGGAATGGCACACCAAGCAACTGCTCATAACTCCAGCCATGTGCATTACTGTGCACTGTAATGAGCACGGCCGGAGTCTTGTCATCTGCTGCTGCAATGAGGAAACTGCTCCTCATTGGAGCGACAGATTTCTTTCAAGGTTTTGGCTATCTTTGAAGTTTGCTGTCATCGCCGGCATGTTCACTGATTGGCAGCTGAGGGATGTACGCACTAAAATGTTCCCTGCATTGGCCATAACACTGACACACCTCTGAAATGTGCTACTACCACAAGATGTTGCTTGAGCATGCGCAAGCCAACCTAAAAAAAGACCACTATGGTACTCTAAAGAGGTGGCCACAAAAGTGAAGGAAAAAAGCTGGCATTCAGGAGGTACAAAGAAGTATAGAGGGAGGAGGATTGGGAGAAGTATCAGGTAAAACAAGGAAGCAGGGAGGGCAGTGAGGCAAGAAAAAGTTCTGAGGAAAGGATAGCCAAAAGAGTGGCCGAAGGGACAAGGCTTTCTTCATGTATGTAAGCGAAAAGAGGAAGGTAAGGGGCAGGCTAGTGAGTATAGGGAAGTTGGTAGATGGTGACTGTGCAGACGATGATCAGGAAAAAGCTGACATCCTGATCAGATACCTCTGTTCATTCTTTACAGTGGAAAGGGAGGGGGGATGGACCAAAAAGGAGCAGCATGAACACAGGAGAGGGGAGGTAAACACAAGTCCATTTACAGGGAAAGAGTCTTGAAGGGACTTGAAAACCTAAAAGTAGACAAGGCCATGAGACCAGACGAGATACATCCAAGGGTGTTAGAGGAACTCTGAGAGGAGCTTGCTGCACCACTGCCATCCTTGTTCAACATATCACTGGAAACAGGAGAGGTTCCAGGGGACTGGAGGAGAGCTGATGTAGTTCCTTCCGCTACATAAAATTGTCAGCAGGAAGGAGGCTAGCAACTTTTGACCAGTCAGTCTCACATCAGTGGTGGAGAAATTATGGAAACCCTGTTAAAAGAAAGGCTAGTGGAATATCCTGAATCCAGGGCATTGCAAAACCAAAGACAGGATGGATTCACAAGAGGGAGGTCATGTCAGACAAATCTGATAGATTTCTTTGAATGGGAGACCAGGGAAATAGATCAGGGAATGGCAGTGGAAGTGGCCTATCTGGACTTCAGCAAAGCTTTTGAAACTGCACCACACAGGGGACAGATAAAGAAACTGAATAGTCTAGGAGTCGGAGCCAAAGTTGTTAACTGGGTGAAAACTGGTTAATAGGTGGCAGAGGGTGGTAGTACATGGCACTCATTCAAATGAGGAGAAAGTGACCAGCAGTGTGCCACAGGGTTCAAGATTGTGCCCTGTCCTGTTCAACATCTTCACAAATGACACTGCAGAAGAGCTTGAATGGGAAATATGCCGTTTTGCAGATGACACCAAGATCTGTAACAGGGTGTATACTCATGAAGGGGTGGAGAAAATCAGAATGTAGTTTACAAAACTTGAGGAGTGGTCAGGGGTATGGTGACGGGTTCAATGTAAAAAGTATAAAATCATGTACCTGGGGTATAAGAAGAAGAAAAATCAGCATTTATATAGCATTTTTAATAACATTTTATCCCAAAGCCCTTTACATGCAATGCTAGACTGGTAGTGAAGTGACTGAATGTGTAGTAAGTCATTTTGCACATCAGCACCCACACACAGCCTTGGACAATTGCTTGAACTTATTTTATGAGAAGGGGAATGTTGGCCAGGACACCAAGGAAAGTCCCCATCTCTTGTAAAAAGTTCCTTGGGTTCTTTTGCCCCCACCTGGACAGCACCAGAGATGGGTAGAAGGGACCTCAGTTTAACATCTAATCTGATGGACAGCATATCCCAACAGCACAACACCTCTCTAGTACTGCACTCAGGTGCAAGCATTTAGATATAAGCCTAATACTGATGTGGGACTAGAACCCATGACCTTCTGGTCCAGAGGCAGATGTGCTATCAACTAAGCCCACTGACACCATAGAAACCCAGGGAGCTGAGTATAAAATGGGGGAGGGGATACTGTTGGCCACTAAAAAATAGAGATCTAGGGATTATAATAGTTGATGACTTCAAAGTCGCAGGGCAGTATGATAAGGCAGTGGGCAGGACCAGTGGATTGCTGGGGTACATAAAGAGAGTTATCACAAGCAGAAAGAGGGATGTGATATTACCACTGTATTGATCATTGGTGAGACCATATATGGACATTACGCACAGTTCTGGAGGCAGCATCTCAGAAAAGACATGGACAGAGCAGAGGCAGTCCAGTGGAAGGCAACTAAAATCATGAATGTGTTGCATGAGAAACTGTACAATGAGAGACTGCGGAATCTCAATATGTACACTCTGTAGGAAAGGAGGGAGACCGGGGACATGACTGAGACCTACAAGTACCTCATGAGAGTGAACGGGATACAGGTGGGGAATTGGTTTTCTTATGAAAATGTGCAATAGAACAAGAGGGCATGAAATGCAACTGGAAGAGGGAAAATGCAAGAGATGTGAGGGAATCTGCTTCACTGAAAGTGTGGTGGATGCCTGGAACAGCCTGCCAGAAGTGGTGCTAGAGGAAAAAAACTGTGGTGGGGGGTCAAACATGCATGGGATAGACAAGGGAATACTAGTAAATAAAAAGAGGTGAGGGTCACTGGAGACCAGTTATGGTGTTCTAGGACAGAATAGTCAGTGGACAGACTGGGTAGGCCAAGTGGTCCTTCTGCAAATTCTCTGTTTCTGTGTTGGCCACAAAATCACCTCAGGGTCATCTATACCAAACTGAAAAGATCACAGCCACTCTGTAATTCATCAGTCTCTGTCACAACTTGGGGACATAACTTACACTGGTTTCCAGGCTCTGTCATACTTCAGGGACATAGCTTACATGGCTTTTAAGGCACTGCCACACATTGGAGACATCGCTTACACTGGTTTCCAGGTCTGTCACACCTTGGGACATAGCTTACATTGGTTTCTAGGCTCTGTCATACCTCAGGGACACAGCTTGCTCTGGTGTCTGGGCTCTACCACAACATAAGGAAATAGCTTACACTGGTTTCCAGGGTCTATCACACCTCAGGGACATAGCTTACACTGGATTCCAGGCTCTGCACACCTTGGAGTCATAGCTTGCACTGGTTTCCAGGCAGGGGTGTAGCCAGGAATTTTAAACTTGTACTCAGACTGATGCACTATTGCCCACCCCCCATTATGTAAACATAAACCACAATGTGCGCGCCAACGCCACACCAACAATAGGCCAATAGTCCCGCCCCCCACCCACTCTGTTTGCCATATCTGAGTTCAAGTAATCAGTTTCTTCTTGTAATTCTCCTTCCTTTGTTTTTGTGGCTGCCTGGTAAATTGCTCTTGTTTGTGTATTTGGCTAGTAGCATCAGTGCCTCATGATGAACAACAAAGGCAGAAGTTCTCAGCCATACAGAGACAATGTGACTCACAATGTCCTTGCTTTCACCTTTTGTTGTCCTGCCTGATTTTTTTTACTGTACTCTGCTGAGTACAGGGTGTATGCCTCGCACACCCCTGTTTCCAGGTTCTGTCATACTGGAGGACATAGCTTACACGGTTTCCAGGCTCAGTTACACCTCAGGGACATGCTATACTGGTTTCCAGGCTTTACCACTCCTCAGGGACATAGTTAACACTGGATTCACAGCTTTGTCACACTTTGAAACATGGCTTACACTGATTTCCAGACTGTCACACCTTGGGGACATAGCTAACACTGGTTTCCAGGCTCTGTCACACCTTGGGGACATAGTTTACATTGGTTTATATGCTCAGTCACACCGTGGGGGCATAGCTTACACTGGTTCCTAGGCTTTCTCATACCTCAGGGACATAGCTTGCACTGGTATACAGACTTATCCCAGCAGAGGATACAGCTTACACTGGTTTCCATGGTCTGTCACACCTCAGGGACATAGCTTACACTGGTTTCCAGGCTCTGCACACCTTGGGGACATAGCTTATACTGGTTTCCTGGCTCTGTCACACCTTTGGGACATAGCTTACATTGGTTCATATGCTCAGTCACACTGTGGAGACATAGCGTACACTGGTTTCTAGGCTTTCTCATACCTCAGGGACATAGCTTGCACTGGTGTCCAGGCTCTATCCCAACAGAGGGATACAGTTTACACTGGTTTCCATGGTCTGTCACACCTCAGGGACATAGCTTACACTGGTTTCCAGGCTCTGCACACATTGGGGATATAGCTTACTCTGCTTTCCAGGCTCTGTCACTCCTGGGGGACATAGCTTACACTGGTTTCCAGGCTCTGTCACACCTTGGGGATAGCCTCCAGGACATTGCTTACACTGGTTTCCAAGCTTAGTCACACCTTGGTGACTTTGCTTACACTGATTTTCAGGCTCTTTCATACCTTAGGCACATGACTTATAATGGTTTCCAGGCTCAGTTACACCTTGGGGACATAGCTTACACTGGTTTACAGGCTCTATCACACCTCAGGGACATAGCTTACATCAGTTTACAGGCACTCTCACAACTCTGGGTCATAGATTACACTGGTTTCCAGGCTGTATCACTCCTCATGGGCATAGCTTACATTGGTTTATAAGCTTAGTCACACCATAGGGAAATAGCTTACACTGGTTTCTAGACTCAGTCATACCTTGGGGAAATAGCTTACACTAGTTTCTAGGCTCTGTCATACCTCAGGGACACAGCTTGCACTGGTGTCCAGGCTCTAACACAACACAGGGACATAGCTTACTCTGGTTTCGAGGCTCTGTCACACCTTGTGGACATAGCTTACACTGTTTTCTAGGCTTTGTCATACCTCAGGGACATAGCTTGCACTGGTTTCCAGGCTCTGCACACCTTGGGGACATAGTTTGCACTGGTTTGCTGGCTCTGTCACACCTTTGGAACATAGCTTACTCTGAGTTCCAGGCTCTGTCACTCCTGGGGGACATAGCTTACACTGGTTTCCAGTCTCTGTCACACCTCAGGGACATAGCTTACACTGCTTTCCAGGCTCTGCACACCTTGGGGACATAGCTTATGCTGGTTTCCTGGCTCTGTCACACCTTGGGGATAGCTTACTCTGCTTTCCAGGCTCTGTCACTCCTGGGAGACATAGCTTACACTGGTTTCCAGGCTCTGTCACACCTCCAGGACATTGCTTACACTGGTTTCCAAGCTTAGTCACATCTTGAGTGACTTAGCTTACACTAGTTTTCAAGCTCTTTCATACCCTTAGGCATATGACTTACAATGGTTTCAGGCTCAGTTACACCTCAGGGACATAACACACTGGTTTACAGGCACTCTCACAACTCTGGGTCATAGATTACACTGGTTTCCAGGCTGTATCACTCCTCATGGGTATAGCTTACATTGGTTTATAAGCTTAGTCACACCGTAGGGACATAGCTTACACTGGTTTTAGGCTTTGTCATACCTCAGAGACATAGCTTGCACTGGTGTCCAGGCTCTATCCCAACAGAGGGATACAGCTTACACTGATTTCTAGGCTCTGTCACACCTCTGGGATATTGCTTACACGGGTTTCCAGGCTCTGTCACACCTCCGAAACATTGCTTACACTGGTTTCCAGGCTGAGTTACGCCTCAGGGACATAACTTACACTGGTTTCCAGGCTCCGAACACCTTGGGGACATAGCTTGCACTGGTTTCCTGACTCTGTCATACCTTTAGGACATAGCTTACTCTGATTTCCAGGCTCTGTCACTCCTGGGGAACATAGCTTACACTGGTTTCCAGGCTCCACACACCTTGGGGACATAGTTTGCACTGGTTTGCTGGCTCCGTCACACCTTTGAGACATAGCTTACTCTGAGTTCCAGGCTCTGTCACTCCTGGGGGACATAGCTTACACTGGTTTCCAGGCTCTGCACACCTTGGGGACATAACTTACACTGGTTTCCCCGCTCTGTCACACTTTGGGGATAGCTTACTTTGCTTTCCAGGCTCTGTCACTCCTGGGAGACATAGCTTCCACTTGTTTCCAGGCTCTGTCACACCTCCAGGACATTGCTTCCACTGGTTTCCAAGCTTAGTCACACCTTGGTTACTTAGCTTACACTGGTTTTCAGGCTCTTTCATACCTTAGGCACATGACTTAGAATGGTTTCCAGGCTCAGTTACACTTCAGGGACATAGCTTACACTGGTTTACAGGCACTCTCACAACTCTTGCTTCCACTGGTTTCCAAGCTTAGTCACACCTTGGTTACTTAGCTTACACTGGTTTTCAGGCTCTTTCATACCTTAGGCACATGACTTACAATGGTTTCCAGGCTCAGTTACACTTCAGGGACATAGATTACACTGGTTTCCAGGCTTTAACACTCCTCATGGAGATAGCTTACACTGGTTTCCAGGCACTGTCACACATTGGCGACATAGTTTACACTGGTTTAAAGGCTCTGTCACACTTTGGGGACCTAGCTTACACTGGTTTACTGGCTCTGTCACACCTCAGGGATATAGCTTACACTGGTTTCCAGGCTCTGTCACACCTTGAGGACATAGCTCACATTGGTTTCCAGGCTCTGTCACACCTCAGGAACACAGCATACTCTGGTTTCTAGGCTCTGCAATACCTTGGGAACATGGCTTACGCTGGTTTAGAGGCTTTGTCATACCTTGTGGACACTACATACACTGGTGTCCAGGCTCCCTAACACCTCTGGGACATAGCTTGCACCGGTTTCCGAGCTCTATCACACCTCAGCGACATTGCTCACATGGATTTTCAGGCTCTGTCATACCTTGAGGACATAGCATACACTGGTTTCCAGGCTTTGTCATACCTTAGGAACATAGCTGATACTGATTTTTGGCTCTGTCATGCCTTGGGGACATAGCTTACATTGGTTTCTAGGCTCAGTCATACCTTGGGGAAATAGCTTACACTGGTTTCTAGGCTCTGTCATACCTCAAGGACACAGCTTGCACTGGTGTCCAGGCTCTAACACAACACAGGGACATAGCTTACTCTGGTTTCGAGGCTCTGTCACACCTTGTGACATAGCTACACTGGTTTCTAGGCTGTTTCACACTCATGAGACATAACATACACTGGTATTCAGACTCTGTCATACCTCAGGACATAACACACTGGTTTTAAGGCCCCGTCACACCTCAGTGACATAAGCTACACTGGTTTCCAGGCTCTGTCACACCTCAGGACATAGCTTACACTAGTTTCCAGGCTATGTTACACCTCAGACACATAGCTTACACTTGTTTTCAGGCTCTGTCACACTTCATGGTCATTGCTTACATTGGTTTCCAGTCTCTGTCACACCTCAGGGACATAGCTTACACTGCTTTCAGGCTCTGCACACCTTGGGGACATAGCTTATGCTGGTTTCCTGGCTCTGTTACACCTTGGGGATAGCTTACTCTGCTTTCCAGGCTCTGTCACTCCTGGGAGACATAGCTTACACTGGTTTCCAGGCTCTGTCACACCTCCAGGACATTGCTTACACTGGTTTCCAAGCTTAGTCACATCTTGGTGACTTAGCTTACACTGGTTTTCAAGCCTTTCATACCTTAAGCACATGACTTACAATGGTTTCCAGGCTCAGTTACACCTCAGGGACATAGCTTACACTGGTTTACAGGCACTCTCACAACTCTGGGTCATAGATTACACTGGTTTCCAGGCTGTATCACTCCTCATGGGCATAGCTTACATTGGTTTATAGCTTAGTCACACCGTAGGGACATAGCTTACACTGGTTTCTAGGCTTTGTCATACCTCAGAGACATAAGCTTGCACTGGTGTCAGGCTCTATCCCAACAGAGGATACAGAGCACACTGGTTCCGTGGTCTGTCACGCCTCAGGGACATAACACACTGGTTTCAGGCTCCGTGCACCCCTTGGGAACTGCAAGCACCTAGTTTCCTGGCTCTGTCACACCTTTGGGACATAGCTTACTCTGATTTCAGGCTCTGTCACTTTTGCGGGACATAGCTTACACTGGTTTCCAGTCTCTGTCACACCTCAGGGACATAGCTTACACTGCTTTCCAAGCTCTGTCACTCCTGGGGGACATAGCTTACACTGGTTTCCAGGCTCTGTCACACCTCCAGGGCATTGCTTACACTGGTTTCCAAGCTTAGTCACACCTTGGTGACATAGTTTACACCAGTTTTCAGGCTCTTTCATACCTTAGGGACGTGATTTACAATGGTTTCCAGGCTCAGTTACACCTCAAGGACATAGCTTACACTGGTTTACAGGCTCTATCACACCTCACGGACATAGTTTGGATCAGTTTACAGGCACTCTCACACCTCTGGGTCATAGATTACACTGAGTTCCAGGCTTTATCACTCTTCATGAACATAGTTTACATTGGTTTCCTGGCTGTATCACACCTCTGGGACATAGCGTACATTGGTTTCTAGGCTCCGTCATACCTTGGGGACATAGCTTACATTTTTTTCCAGGCTGTGCCATATCTCAGGGACACAGCTTACACTGCTTTCTCCAATCTGTGTCACTCCTCAGGGACATAGCTTACACTGGTTTCTAGGCTCTGTCACACCTCTGGGATATTGCTTACATGAGTTTCCAGGCTCTATCACACCTCCGGGACATTGCTTACATGGGTTTCCAGGCTCTGTCACACCTCCGAAACATTGCTTACACTGGTTTCCAGGCTTAGTCACACCTCGGTGATGTAGCTTACACTGGTTCTCAGGCTCTTTCATACCTTAGGGACAGGGCTTACAATGGTTTCCAGGCTCAGTTACACCTCGGGGACACAGCTTACACTAGTTTACAGACTCTACCACACCTCAGGGACATAGCGTACATTGATTTACAGGCTCTCTCACACCTCTGGGTCATAGGTTACACTGGTTTCCAGGCTTTATCACACCTCAGGAACATGGATTATGTTGGTTTCTAAGGCTCTACCACATCTCAGGAGCATAGCTTACACTGGTTTACAGGCTCTGTCACACCTCAGGGTCATAAATTACACTGGTTTCCAGGTTTTAGCACACCTCATGGACACAGCTTACATTGGTTTGCAGGCACTCTCACACCTTGGCGACATAGTTTACACTGGTTTAAAGGCTCTGTCACACCTTGGGGACATAGCTTACACTGGTTTTCTGGCTCTGTCACACCTTGTGGATATAGCTTACATTAGTTTTCAGGCTCTGTTACACCTCGGGAACACAGCATACTCTAGTTTCTAGGCTCTGCAATGCCTGGGAACATGACTTACACTGGTTTTAGATGCTGTGTCATACCTTGTGGACATAACATACACTGGTGTCCAGGCTCTCTAACACCTCTGGGACATAGCTTGCACCAGTTTCCGAGCTCTATCACACCTCAGTGTCATTGCTCACATGGGTTTCCAGGCTCTGTCCATACTTTGAGGACATAGCATACACTGGCTTCAGGCTTTGTCATATCTTTACACACCTGATTTTCGGCTCTGTTCATGCCTTGGGGACATAGCATACACTGGTTTCTATGCTCTGTCATACCTCAGGGACACAGCTTGCACTGGTGTCCAGGCTCTAACACAACACAGGGACATAGCTTACTGTGGCTTCAAGGCTCTGTCACACCTTGTGGACATAGCTTACATTAGTTTCCAGGCTCTGCTCACCACTAAGACATAGCTTACACTAGTTTCCAAGCTCTATCACACCTCAGTGACATAGCTCACATGGGTTTCCAGGCTCTGTTACACCTTGGGGACATAGCTTACACTGGTTTCCAGGCTGTGTCAAACCCTGTGTGCATAGCTTACATTAGTTTCCAGGCTGTGTCACACCTTGTGGACATAGCTTACATTGGTTTCCAGGCTCTGCCACACCTCGGGAATACAATTTACTCTGGTTTCTAGACTCTGCAGTACCTTGGGGACATGGCTTACACTGGTTTTGAGGCTATGTCTTACCTCGTGGACAAAACATGCACTGGTGTCCAGGCTCTTTAACACCTCTGGGACATAGCTTACACTGGTTTCCAAGCTCTATCATACCTCTGCAACATAGCTCACGCAGATTTCCAGGCTCTGTCATACCTTGGGGACATAGATTACACTGGTTTCTGAGCTCTATCACACCTCAGCAACATAGCTCACACTGGTTTCCAGGCTCTGTCACACCTTGGGGACATAGATTA
The DNA here is from genome assembly GCA_016271365.2 of Neoceratodus forsteri. NCBI lineage: Eukaryota > Metazoa > Chordata > Ceratodontiformes > Ceratodontidae > Neoceratodus > Neoceratodus forsteri. The sequence goes on from CM057459.1 coordinate 1,412,617,385, forward strand.
CACTGGTTTTGAGGCTCTGTCAACCCTTGTGTGCATAGCTTACACTGGTTTCCAGGCTATGTCACACCTTTGTGGACATAGCTACATTGGTTTCAGGCTCTGTCACACCTCGAGAACACAACTTACTCTGGTTTCTAGGCTCTGCAATACCTTGGGAACATGGCTACACTGGTTTAGAGGCTCTGTCATACCTTGTGGACATAACATACACTGGTGTCCAAGCTCTCTAACACCTCTGGGACATAGCTTACACTAGTTTCCGAGCTCTATCACATGTCACGACATTGCTCACACAGGTTTCAGGCTCTGTCATACCTTGAGGACATAGCTTACACTGGTTTCAGGCTTTGTCATGCCTTAGAAGCATAGCTTCACTGATTTTCAGGATCTGTCATGCCTTAGGGACATAGCTTACACTGGTTTCCAGGCTCTGTCACACCTCAGGGACATAGCTTACACTGGTTTCCAGGCTCTTTCACACCATGAGAACATAACATACACTGGTATTCAGACTCTGTCATACCTCAGGGACATAGCTTACACTGGTTTTAAGGCCCCGTCACACCTCAGTGACATAGACACACTGGTTTCCAGGCTCTGTCACACCTCAGGACATAGCTTACACTAGTTTCCAGGCTATGTTACACCTCAGACACATAGCTTACACTTGTTTTCAGGCTCTGTCACACTTCATGGTCATTGCTTACATTGGTTTCCAGGCTCTGTCACACCTCAGGGACATAGCTTACACTGGTATCCAGGCTCTTTCACACCGTGAGGACATAACATACACTGGTATTCAGACTCTGTCATACCTCAGGGACATAGCTTACACTGGTTTTAAGGCCCCGTCACACCTCAGTGACATAGCTTACACTGGTTTCCAGGCTCTGTCACACCTCCAGGACATTGCTTACACTGGTTTCCAAGCTTAGTCACATCTTGGTGACTTAGCTTACACTGGTTTTCAAGCCCTTTCATACCTTAAGCACATGACTTACAATGGTTTCCAGGCTCAGTTACACCTCAGGGACATAGCACACTGGTTTACAGGCACTCTCACAACTCTGGGTCATAGATTACACTGGTTTCCAGGCTGTATCACTCCTCATGGATAGTAACATTGGTTTTAAAGCTTAGTCACACCGTGGGACATAGCTTACACTGGTTTCTAGGCTTTGTCATACCTCAGAGACATAGCTTGCACTGGTGTCCAGGCTCTATCCCAACAGAGGGATACAGCTTACACTGGTTTCCGTGGTCTGTCACGCCTCAGGGACATAACTTACACTGGTTTCCAGGCTCCGTACACCTTGGGAACATAGCTTGCACTAGTTTCCTGGCTCTGTCACACCTTTGGGACATAGCTTACTCTGATTTCCAGGCTCTGTCACTTTTGCGGGACATAGCTTACACTGGTTTCCAGTCTCTGTCACACCTCAGGGACATAGCTTACACTGCTTTCCAAGCTCTGTCACTCCTGGGGGACATAGCTTACACTGGTTTCCAGGCTCTGTCACACCTCCAGGGCATTGCTTACACTGGTTTCCAAGCTTAGTCACACCTTGGTGACATAGTTTACACCAGTTTTCAGGCTCTTTCATACCTTAGGGACGTGATTTACAATGGTTTCAGGCTCAGTTACACCTCAAGGACATAGCTTACACTGGTTTACAGGCTCTATCACACCTCACGGACATAGTTTGGATCAGTTTACAGGCACTCTCACACCTCTGGGTCATAGATTACACTGGGTTCAGGCTTTATCACTCTTCATGAACATAGTTTACATTGGTTTTCCTGGCTGTATCACACCTCTGGGACATAAGCGTACATTGGTTTCTAGGCTCCGTCATACCTTGGGGACATAGCTTACATTTTTTCCAGGCTGTGCCATATCTCAGGGACACAGCTTACACTGCTTTCTCCAATCTGTGTCACCTCAGGGACATAGCTTACACTGGTTCTAGGCTCTGTCACACCTCTGGGATATTGCTTACATGAGTTTCAGGCTCTATCACACCTCCGGGACATTGCTTACATGGGTTTCAGGCTCTGTCACACCTCCTCGAAACATTGCTTACACTGGTTTCCAGGCTTAGTCACACCTCGGTGATATAGCTTACACTGGTTCTCAGGCTCTTTCATACCTTAGGGACAGGGCTTACAATGGTTTCCAGGCTCAGTTACACCTCGGGGACACAGCTTACACTAGTTTACAGACTCTACCACACCTCAGGGACATAGCGTACATTGATTTACAGGCTCTCTCACACCTCTGGGTCATAGGTTACACTGGTTTCCAGGCTTTATCACACCTCAGGAACATGGATTATGTTGGTTTCTAAGGCTCTACCACATCTCAGGAGCATAGCTTACACTGGTTTACAGGCTCTGTCACACCTCAGGGTCATAAATTACACTGGTTTCAGGTTTTAGCACACCTCATGGACACAGCTTACATTGGTTTGCAGGCACTCTCACACCTTGGCGACATAGTTTACACTGGTTTAAAGGCTCTGTCACACCTTGGGGACATAGCTTACACTGGTTTTCTGGCTCTGTCACACCTTGTGGATATAGCTTACATTAGTTTTCAGGCTCTGTTACACCTCGGGAACACAGCATACTCTAGTTTCTAGGCTCTGCAATACCTTGGGAACATGACTTACACTGGTTTAGATGCTGTGTCATACCTTGTGGACATAACATACACTGGTGTCCAGGCTCTCTAACACCTCTGGGACATAGCTTGCACCAGTTTCCGAGCTCTATCACACCTCAGTGTCATTGCTCACATGGGTTTCCAGGCTCTGTCCATACTTTGAGGACATAGCATACACTGGCTTCAGGCTTTGTCATATCTTTACACACCTGATTTTCGGCTCTGTGCATGCCTTGGGGACATAGCATACACTGGTTTCTATGCTCTGTCATACCTCAGGGACACAGCTTGCACTGGTGTCAGGCTCTAACACAACACAGGGACATAGCTTACTGTGGCTGAGGCTCTGTCACCTTGTGGACATAGCTACATTAGTTTCCAGGCTCTGCTCACCACTAAGACATAGCTTACACTAGTTTCCAAGCTCTATCACACCTCAGTGACATAGCTCACATGGGTTTCAGGTCTCTGTTACACCTTGGGGACATAGCTTACACTGGTTTTCCAGGCTGTGTCAAACCCTGTTGCATAGCTTACATTAGTTTCCAGGCTGTGTCACACCTTGTGGACATAGCTTACATTGGTTCAGGCTCTGCCACACCTCGGGAATACAATTTACTCTGGTTTCTAGACTCTGCAGTACCTTGGGGACATGGCTTACACTGGTTTTGAGGCTATGTCTTACCTCGTGGACAAAACATGCACTGGTGTCCAGGCTCTTTAACACCTCTGGGACATAGCTTACACTGGTTTCCAAGCTCTATCATACCTCTGCAACATAGCTCACGCAGATTTCCAGGCTCTGTCATACCTTGGGGACATAGATTACACTGGTTTCTGAGCTCTATCACACCTCAGCAACATAGCTCACACTGGTTTCCAGGCTCTGTCACACCTTGGGGACATAGATTACACTGGTTTTGAGGCTCTGTCAACCCTTGTGTGCATAGCTTACACTGGTTTCCAGGCTATGTCACACCTTGTGGACATAGCTTACATTGGTTTCCAGGCTCTGTCACACCTCGAGAACACAACTTACTCTGGTTTCTAGGCTCTGCAATACCTTGGGAACATGGCTTACACTGGTTTAGAGGCTCTGTCATACCTTGTGGACATAACATACACTGGTGTCCAAGCTCTCTAACACCTCTGGGACATAGCTTACACTAGTTTCCGAGCTCTATCACATGTCACGACATTGCTCACACAGGTTTCCAGGCTCTGTCATACCTTGAGGACATAGCTTACACTGGTTTCCAGGCTTTGTCATGCCTTAGAAGCATAGCTTACACTGATTTTCAGGATCTGTCATGCCTTAGGGACATAGCTTACACTGGTTTCCAGGCTCTGTCACACCTCAGGGACATAGCTTACACTGGTTTCCAGGCTCTTTCACACCATGAGAACATAACATACACTGGTATTCAGACTCTGTCATACCTCAGGGACATAGCTTACACTGGTTTTAAGGCCCCGTCACACCTCAGTGACATAGCTTACACTGGTTTCCAGGCTCTGTCACACCTCAGGACATAGCTTACACTAGTTTCCAGGCTATGTTACACCTCAGACACATAGCTTACACTTGTTTTCAGGCTCTGTCACACTTCATGGTCATTGCTTACATTGGTTTCCAGGCTCTGTCACACCTCAGGGACATAGCTTACACTGGTATCCAGGCTCTTTCACACCGTGAGGACATAACATACACTGGTATTCAGACTCTGTCATACCTCAGGGACATAGCTTACACTGGTTTTAAGGCCCCGTCACACCTCAGTGACATAGCTTACACTGGTTTCCAGGCTCTGTCACACCTCAGGACATAGCTTACACTAGTTTCCAGGCTGTGTTACACCTCAGACACATAGCTTACACTTGTTTTCAGGCTCTGTCACACTTCATGGACATTGCTTACATTGGTTTCCAGGCTCTGTCACACCTCAGGAACATAGCTTACACTGGTTTTCAGGCTCTGTCACAACATTGTGGACGTATATTTAACTGGTTTCCAGGCTGTGTCACACCTTGGAGGACATGGTTTACTCTGGTTTCCAGCTGTGTCACACCTCATTGACATAGCTTACACTGGTTTCTGACTCTATCAGGCTTTGGGGACATAGCTTACACTGGTATTCAAGCCCTGTCATACCACAGGGACATAGCTTACACTGGTTTTCAGGCTCTGTCACACCTCAGGGAGATAGCCTGCACTGGTTTCTGGCTCTGTCACCCTGTGGAAATAGCTTACACTGGCATTCAGGCTCTTTCCACGTTGGGAACATAGCTTCCACTGGTTTTCAGGCTCTGTCACACCTCAGGGACATAGCTGCACTGGTTCCCAGGCTCTGTAACATCTCAGGGACATAGCTTACACAGGTTTTCATGCCCTGGCACATCTCAGGGACATAGCGTACATTGATTTCCAGGCTCTGTCACACCTGAGGAACATGGCTTGCACTGGTTTCCAGGTTCTATCACCTCAGGGTCATAGCTTATAGTTGATTTTCAGGCACTGTCACACCTCAGGGACATAGTTTACACTGGTTTCAGGCTCTAGCACACCTCAAGGACATAGCATACATTGATTTCCAGGCTCTGTCACACCTAAGGGATATAGCTTACACTGATTTCCAGGCTCTGTCACACCTGGGGGACATAGCTTCCACTGGTTTCCAGGCTCTGTCACACCTCAGGGACATAGCTTGCACTGGTTCCCAGGCTCTGTAACATCTCAGGGACATAGCTTGCACAGGTTTTCATGCCCTGGCACATCTCAGGGACATAGCGTACATTGATTTCCAGGCTCTGTCACACCTGAGGAACATGGCTTGCACTGGTTTCCAGGTTCTATCACACCTCAGGGTCATAGCTTATAGTTGATTTTCAGGCACTGTCACACCTCAGGGACATAGTTTACACTGGTTTCCAGGCTCTAGCACACCTCAAGGACATAGCATACATTGATTTCCAGGCTCTGTCACACCTAAGGGATATAGCTTACACTGATTTCCAGGCTCTGTCACACCTGGGGAACATGGCTTGCACTGGTTTCCAGGCTCTGTCACACCTAAGGGATATAGCTTACACTGATTTTCAGGCTCTGTCACACCTGGGGAACATGGCTTGCACTGGTTTCCAGGTTCTGTCACACCTTGGGGCATAGCTTACACTGCTTTTCAGGCTGCTTCCCAACTCAGGGACATAGCTTACACTGGTTTCCAGGCTCTGTCACACCTTGGGGACATAGCTTACACTGGTTCATATGCTCAGTCACACCTTGGGAACATAGCTTACACTGGTTTCCAGGCTCTGTCATACCTCAGGACATAGCTTACACTGGTTTCCAGGGTCTGTCACACCTCAGGAACATGGCTTACACTGGTTTCCAGGTTCTGTCACACCTCGAGGCATAGCACACACTGCTTTTCAGGCCGCGCCCCAACTCAGGAGGCATAGCTTACACTGGTTTCTAGGCTTTGTCACACCTTTGGGACATAGCTTACACTGGTTTATATGCTCAGTCACACCTTGGGAACATGGCTTACACTGGTTTCTAGGCTTTGTCATACCTTAGGGACATAGCTTGCACTGGTGTCCAGGCTGTGTCACAACAGAGGGACACAGCTTACACTGATTTCCAGGGTCTGTCACACCTCAGGAACATGGCTTACACTGGTTTTTCAGGCTCTGTAACAACATTGTGGACATAGCTTTAACTGGTTTCCAGGCTGTGTCACACCTTGGGGGACATGGTTTACTCTGGTTTCCAGCTGTGTCACACCTCATGGACATAGCTTCCACTGGTTTCCAGGCTCTGTCATACCTCAGGGACATAGCTTACACTGGTTTTCAGGCTCTGTCACACGTCAGAGACATAGCTTCCACTGGTTTCAGGCTCTATCACACCTCAGGACATAGCCTGCACTGGTTTCTGGCTCTGTCACCTTGTGGACATAGCTTACACTGGTATTTAGGCTCTTTCATGCCTTAGAGACATAGCTTCCACTGGTTTCAGGCTTTGTCATACCTCAGGAGATAGCATGCACTGGTTTCCAGGCTCTGTAATGTCTCAGGGACGTAGCTTACACTGGTTTCAGGCTCTGGCACACTTCAGGGACTTGCGTACATTAATTTCCAGGCTTTGTCACACCTGAGGAACATGGCTTGCACTGGTTTCCAGGTTCTGTCACACCTCCGGGACATAGCTTACTGATGATTTTCAGGCTCTTTCACACCTCAGGGACATAGCTTACAGTGGTTTCCAGGCTCTGTCACACCCGGGGGACATAGCTTACACTGGTTTCCAGGCTCTTGCACACCTCAAGGACATAGCGTACATTGATTTCCAGGCTCTGTCACACCTAAGGGATATAGCCTACACTGATTTCCAGGTTCTGTCAGACCTGGAGAACATGGCTTACACTGGTTTCCAGGTTCTGTCACACCTCAGAGTACAGCTTACACTGGTTTCCTGGGTCTGTCACACCTCGGGGATGTAGTGTACAGTGATTTTCAGACTGTCACTCCTGGGGAACATAGCTTACACTGGTTTCCTGGGTCTGTCACACCTTGGGGATGTAGTGCACACTGATTTTCAGACTCTGTCACTCCTGGGGGACATAGCTCACACCAGTTTCCAGGCTTTGTCACACCTCAGGGACATAAAGCTTGGAAAGCAGTGTAAGCTGTCACTCCTGGGGGACATATCTTATTCTGGTTTCCAGGCTCTGTCACACCTCCGGGACATAGCTTACACTGGTTTCCAGTCTTAGTCATACCTTGGGGACATAGCTTACATTTTGTTCCAGGCTATGCCACATCTCGGGACACAGCTTACACTGGTTTCCAAGCTCTGTCACACCTCAGGGACATAGAATACCTTGGTTTCCAGGCTCTGTCACACCTTGGGGACATAGCTTATACTAGTTTCCAGGCTCTCGCACACCTCGGGGACATAGTTTACACTGGTTTAAAGGCTCTATCATACCTCAGGAACATAGCTTACACTGGTTTCCAGGCTCTATCACATCTCAGGAACATAGCTTACAATGGTTTCTAGGCTCCGTCACACCTTGGGGACATAGCTTACACTGGTTTCCAGGCTCTGTCACACCTTGAGAACAAGAGCTGACATTGGTTTCCAGGCCCTGCGATACCTCGGGGGCACAGCTTACTCTGGTTTCTAGGCTCTGCAATACCTTGGGGACATGGCTTACACTAGTTTAGAGGCTTTGTCATATCTTGTGGACATAACAAACACTAGTGTCCAGGCTCTAACATCTTGGGGATATGGCTTACATTTTTTTCCCAGGCTCTTTCACACCTTAGGGACATGACTTACAATGGTTTCCAAGCTCAGTTACACCTCGGGGACATAGCTTACACTGGATTACAGGCTCTCACACCTCAGGGACATAGTTTTCACTGGTTTACAGGCTCTCTCACAACTCTGGGTCATAAATGACACTGGTTTCCAGGCTTTAGCACACCTCATGGGCATAGCTTACATTGGTTTTCCAGGCTCTATCACACCTCAGGGACATAGCTTACACTAGTTTCTAAGCTTCGACATACCTCAAGGACATAGAGTACATTGGTTTCCAGGCTCTGTCACACCTTATGGACATAGCTTACATTGGTTTCCAGGCTCTGCAACACCTCAGGGACACAGCTTAGTCTGGTTTCTAGGCTCTGCAATACATTGGGGACATGGCTTACCCTGGTTTAGAGGCTCTGTCGTACCTTGTGGACATAACATACACTGGTGTCCAGGCTCTGCAGCTCCTACGGGAAATGGTTTACACTGGTCTCCAGGCTCTATCACATCTCAGTAACATAGCTCACACTGGTTTCCAGGCTGTGTCACACCTTGACGACATAGCTTGCACTGGTTCAAGGCTCTGTCACACCTTGGGGACAATGCTTACACTGGTTTCCAGGCTCTGTTACACCTCTGGGACATACCTCACATTGGTTTCCAAGCTCTGTCACACTTCAGCGACACAGCTCACTTGGGTTTTCAGGCTCTGTCACATCTTGGGAACATAGCTTACACTGGTTTCCAGGCTCTGTCACATCTCAGGGACATAGCTTAAACTGGTTTCCAGACTGTGTAACACCTTGGGGACATGGCTTACACTGTTTTCCAGGCTGTGTCACACCTCAGAGGCATAGCTTACACTGGTTTCTCGCTCTGTCACACCTTGGGGACATAACTTACACTGGTACTCAGACTCTGTCATTCATGAGGAACATAGCTTAGACTGGTTTTCAGGCTCTGTCACACCTTAGCGACATAACTTACACTGGTTTCCAGGCTATGGCACACTTCAGGGACATAGCTTGCACTAGTTTCCTGGCTCTGTCACACCTTAGAGGCATAGCTTGTACTGGTTTTTTAGGCTCTGTCACACTTCAGGGACATAGCTTACACTGGTTTTCAGGCTCTGTTACAACATTGGGGACATAGCGTACACTAATTTTCAGGCTCTGTAACACCTCAAGGACATAGAGCTTGGAAAGTAGTGTAAGCTGTCATCATGGAAACATAGACTTTGACGGTAGATAAGGACTGCCTGGCCCACCTAGTCTGCCCATTTCCTAGCCACTGGATAAGCTGCAAATCTAATTAACTAACAGCCTATTTCTTCCCTACCCCCACCAGGATTGCCTTATGTCTGTGTAAACCCCCTGCAAATGGGGGTTCCCAAAAGACTTCAGGAGCTTGCTTGAATGCTCCAAGCCTGAATGGTGTTTGGCATTTAAGCCATTTATCAGTGAGTGTTTTTAGAACCTCTGGTACTGTCTTTAAGAGCTGTCTGCTTGCAGACATAATTAGTTTGTATGGGGGACTGTGTGTTTCTTTGATTGAGTACCACTCAAGCTGCTGCCAATTCACTTCATTTTGCAGTCACTAGAGTGCAAAGGGAACCTATCTGACAGATGTAACTGTTTGCCAGAAATTATTTAGAGTAATAATGAAATTACAGTTTGTCTAACCTGCTTTCTTTGCAGTCAGAACTGTGTCTGCTAGTTCCCATTCTAGTTTTGAACTGCTGAACTGGACCAATCAGTGTGGGGTAAGCTAGCTCTAAAATGGTGCCTTGACGAATCAGAACTTGGACTCATAATCTGAGCCAGCCACAAGAGGATTGTATGAGCAGTGACTCTGGGAGATGTAGTTTAGACTTCAGCACCTTTTGGACCAACAGCAGCAGTCTATTGTGGTGACAGCCAATCCAGTCAAGAACTGGGAGGAACTCAAAGGAAGTGCCGGTTTTGTCGGTTGGAGTTTCAGTTGAGCTTTGGCAGTGAAGAAGGAAGGAGCCCTGTGCTTTTTCAGTGTGCAGTTTTAGTCAAAAAACGTGTAAGGCCCAGAGTTCGGTCTGCAGCTTGTGTAACTGCTTGTTAGGACTGAATCCGTCCTGTGAAAAGAATCAAAGGATCTCTGAAGAGAGACCAGGCTCACCCTGTAGAAGACTGGAGGAATTGCTGAAAATTACACCTGTCTGTCAGGAACTGAATCTGCTGTGTGTTCTCCCGGTATTGTGCAGTAATTGCGATCGGGATACAGATGCAGCCTGCCTGGTATAGTGCTTTCTTTATATGGATGTGTAAGAGGTTTGTGCACCTCAAGTGAGCCCTGCTGACATTGAAGGACCCTATCTTATTTGGAGGTCGTGAGTACTAATTCAGGGTCGCTCCTGTTGAATTGCCACATTAAATCCAAATGGAATTACTGTACTGCTGACTGTTTAATTCTCCTTTTCTCTGTGTGAAAGGCCCCTACCAGCTGCCACGGTTTGGACTAGCCACTAGGGCTTGGGTACCCAGGGACAGTAACTGATAGGGATAGGCCTGTGCACAGAGCCATAGGTGATTATTAAAGTGATAAGCTAATTAACCTGATTTCCTGTCCTTGTTATATCCCCTAAATAAATCAGAGCTGCTTGTTTCAGCAAAGTTATACTGCCTGAGGTGTTTGTCTATGTTAAGTACTGTACTAGTGATTGTTGCACTGTATCTCATTTCACAGGAAGTCCCAGTGCTGGAACCAGACCTGGGGGTAAGTGTATACTGTGAAGGTAATTTGATATATTGTGTGGGCCACTAGTGGGAAGAAGGGGTTGCAGTGTCCCAGAGGGCTGTGACCAAGTTAGTTTAACTATTGCAAACCCTGACCTCTGGGTGGAGGCACCCGCCATTGGATCCAGGCCCCTCAACCTGTTAGTGGCAAATCAGGCAGGGGTAGTAGCCCCTGGGATAGCGCCATCTAGGGGTTACATCTGCCCCATGCATTCTTGAATTCTCCTACAGTTTTAGACCCCACAACCTTCTCAGGAAGGTGGTTCCATGTATCCACCACCCTCTCTGTGAAAAAATACTTCCTCACCTTGCCCCTGAGCTGTCCCCCCCCCATCTTCAAATTGTGTCTCCTTGTTCTTGCACATCTCTTTTTCTGAAAGATGCTACCCTCTTGGACTTTGTTGATTCCACTGAGGTTTAAAGTTTCTATCATGTCCCCCCTCACCAGCTTTTCCTCGAGGGTATACATATTAAGCTTCCTTAGTCTCTCCTCATATGGCTTCTCTTGCAGACCCTGCACCATTTTACTTACCCTCCTCTGGACTGCCTCCATCCTGTCTATGTCTTTGCGGAGATGGGGTCTCTAGAACTAGATGCAGTACTCCAGATGGGGTCTCACAACTGTCTGTACAGAATGATAACTTCCTGTTTTCTGCTGGTGATTCCTCTCCCTATACATCCCAGTATCCCCCAGCCCTCCCTATTGCCTTCTCACATTGTTTGCCAACTTTAAGGTCATCTGATATGATTACCCCCCAGGTCCCTTTCTATTTTTGTTGTTCTTACTACCCCCCCCCCCAGTGTGTAACTTCCCTGGGTTTTGTTTCCCAGGTGCATTATTTTGCACTTCGTTATATTGTATCCAAGCTGACATACTTCTGACCATTCCTCCAGCCTTGCAAGTCCCTTCTCATCCTTTCCATGCCCTCTTGTGTATCAACCTTGTTGCAGATCTTTGTGTCATCTGCAAAGAGGCATATTTTCCTTCAGTCCATCTGTATTGTCACTTATAAAACATTAAAAGGACTGGACCTGAGTACTGAACCATGTGGTACCCCACTAGTAACCCCTTTCTTCAGAGTGAACTCTGTTTACTATTTCCTTCTGTGTCGTTCTGGGGACATAGCTTACACTGGTTTCCAGGCTCCATCACACCTCAGGGACATAGCTTACACTGGTTTACAGGCTCTGTCACACCTCTGGATCATAAATTACACTGGTTTCCAGGCTTTAGTACTCCTCATGAACATAGCTTACTTTGGTTTCCAGGCTCTATCACACCTCAGGGACATAGCTTACACTGGTTTACAGGCTCTGTCACACCTCTGGATCACAAATTACACTGGTTTACAGGCTTTAGTACTCCTCATGAACATAGCTTACTTTGGTTTCCAGGCTCTATCACACCTCAGGGACATAGCTTACACTGGTTTCTAGGCTCTGTCACACCTTGAGGGCATAGCTTACATTTTTTTTCCAGGTTATGCCACATCTCAGGGACGGCCCCACACTGGTTTCCAGGCTCTGTCATACCTCAGGGACATAAGAGTACACTGGTTTCCAGGCTTCATCACACCTCAGGGCATAGCTTATGCTGGTTTTCAGGCTCTGTTACACCTCAGTGACATAGCTTACACTGGTTTCAGGCTCTGTCACAACTCAGGGACATAGGTTCTGGTGGTTTCCAGACACTGTCACAGCTGGGGGACATAGATTACACTGGTTTACATGCTCTTTCATCCCTCAGGGACATAGCTTACTGTAGTTTCCAGGCTCTGCCAGTTCTTAGGGACATGACTTACATTGGTTTCCAGGCTCTGTTACTCCTGAGAGACACAGCTTACACTGGTTTCCAGCAAACGATTCCTGACTGGCATCAGCCAACTCAGCAGCACACACAATTCTCCAACTATAAGAATCTCATGAAATTCCTTTTTTTTAATTTTCATTGAAACAGGATCTTTCTGTAGTGCTCAATATTGTCACTGGATAATCTTTACAACTGGCTATTGTATATCCCTACTAGGGAAATGGCATAGCCCAAAGGCTGAATCAGCCTAGAATATTAGGCACATGAGCATTCCAGACAGCAGCAACTCTCCAGTCTTTACTGTACCATCAAAGGGGAAATGACTAAAAAATTTATCTGAAGAAAAATCAGCTTCTGGTCTTTTGGGGCTGCAATTCTGCATAGCAAGTTCGGGCAACCTGGTGACAGGGAGCACTCCTAAATTATAATCATGCCTCTTATGCTGTGGCTTTCATTGGCTAACCTGCTCGTCCCATTTCTACTGTCTGTGCTTGGATTGGGAGCCACATCTGCCACATTCTTTGTGGGTGTGTTTTTTTCCACAAGTTTCCAATTACTTTTTATTAAAAACAAAAAAAAAGGAAGGGTGCCCCAGGTAAATAAAGGAAGGGTGCCTCAGGTAAATAAAGGAAGGGTGCCTCAAATAAGTAAAGGAAAGGGTGCCTCAGATAAGTAAAGGAAGGTGCCTCAGGTAAGTAATGTAAGGTGCCTCAGGTAAGTAAAGGAAGGGTGCCTCAGGTAAGTAAAGGAAGGGTACCTCAGATAAATTATGGAAGGGTGCCTCAAATAAGTAAAGGAAGGGTGCCTCAAATAAGTAAAGGAATGGTGCCTCAGATAAGTCAAGGAAGGGTGCCTCAAATAAGTAAAGGAAGGCTGCCTCAGGTAAGTAATGGAAGGGTGCCTCAGATAAGTAAAGGAAGGGTGCCTCAGATAAGTAAAGGAAGGGTGCCTCAGATAAGTAATGGAAGGGTGCCTCAGGTAAGTAAAGGACGGGTGCCTCGGGTAAGTAAAGGAAGGGTGCCACAAATAAGTAAAGGAAGGGTGCCTCAAATAAGTAAAGGAAGGGTGCCTCAGATAAGTAAAGGAAGGTGCCTCAAATAAGTAAAGGAAGAGTGCCTCAAATAAGTAAGGAAGGCTGCCTCAGGTAAGTAATGGAAGGTGCCTCAGATAAGTAAAGGAAGGGTGCCTCAGATAAGTAATGGAAGGGTGCCTCAGGTAAATAAAGGAAGGGTGCCTCAGATAAGTAATGGAAGGGTGCTTCAAATAAGTAAAGGAAGGGTGCCTCAAATAAGTAAAGGAAGGGTGCCTCAGATAAGTAAAGGAAGGGTGCCTCAAATAAGTAAAGGAAGGGTGCCTCAGGTAAGTAATGGAAGGGTGCCTCAGATAAGTAAAGGAACAGTGCCTCAGATAAGTAAAGGAAGGGTGCCTCAAATAAGTAAAGGAAGGGTGCCTCAAATAAGTAAAGGAAGGGTTCCTCAGATAAGTAAAGGAAGGGTGCCTCAAATAAGTAAAGAAAGGGTGCCTCAGGTAAATAATGAAAGGGTGCCTCAGATAAGTAAAGGAACGGTGCCTCAGATAAGTAAAGGAAGGGTGCCTCAAATAAGTAAAGGAAGGATGCCTCAGATAAGTAAAGGAAGGGTGCCTCAGATAAGTAAAGGAAGGGTGCCTCAGGTAAGTAAAGGAAGAGTGCCACAGATAAGCAAAAGAAGAGTGCCTTAGATAAATAAAGAAAGGTGCCTTGGGTAAGTAAAGGAAGGGTACCTCAGATAAATAATGGAAGGTGCCTCAAATAAGTAAAGGAAAGGTGCCTCAGATAAGTAAGGAAGAGTGCCTCAGATAAGTAAAGGAAGGTGCCTCAGATAAGTAAAGGGAGGGTGTCTCAGATAAGAAAGGAAGGAAGCCTCAAATAAGATAAAGAAGGGTGTCTCAGATAAGTAAAGGAAGGCTGCCTCAGATAAGCAAAAGAACAGTGCCTTAGATAAATAAAGAAGGTGCCTCAGGTAAGTAAAGGAAGGGTACCTCAGATAAATAATGGAAGGTGCCTCAAATAAGTAAAGAAAGGTGCCTCAGATAAGTAAAGGAAGGGTGCCTCAGATAAGTAAAGGGAGGGTGTCTCAGATAAGTAAAGGAAGGCTGCCTCAGATAAGTAAAGGAAGGGTGTCTCAGATAAGTAAAGGAAGGGTGTCTCAGATAAGTAAAGGAAGGCTGCCTCAGAAAAGCAAAGGAAGGGTGTCTCAGATAAGTAAAGGAAGGCTGCCTCAGATAAGTAAAGGAAGGGTGTCTCAGATAAGTAAAGGAAGGGTGCCTCAGATAAGTAAAGGAATGGTGCCTCAGATAAGTAAAGGAAGGGTGTCTCAAATAAGTAAAGGAAGGGTGCCTCAAATAAGTAAAGGAAGGGTGCCTCAAATAAGTAAAGGAAGAGTGCCTCAGATAAGTAAAGGAAGGGTGTCTCAGGTAAGTACTTGTTCTACATTGGGTATTTTTAGTTCAGGCCATTCCTGGGGCTTTCCCTACTTCTTTAAGTGTCAGTTCCTCCCCCTCCCCAGTTTTTGGGTCTCTCTTATTTTGTTTGCCTGTCAGGCACATACTCAGTTCCTGCAACACCATTGTACCATTACACCCCCACCAAATCGGGTGGCATATCAGGTGTGCATCAAGCAGCCAAACTTTAGCCGTAAGGTACCAGCTTCCCTCTCACAGTAATAATACATCGTGGTATCTCACAGCAAGGGTTCTATGCTATGTGATGCTAGGTCAACATAAGACTAATAGTATGCCCACACAAACCTACCCGGATACTATATCTACTTGGAAAAGGACAAAAATTTTCAAAACTTCCCTTGTGGTCCTAAGAAAACTTGTGCTTCTGCTATTACTATGTTCAGGCAACATAGAGCTCAACCCTGGACCCATGATCGACATCACCTCACCATCAGAACTCTCCAAAATAAAAGGAATTAGCTTCATGCATGTTAATGTATGCAGCCTTCTAAAACAATTCTCCTCCAACCAGGCTTGGATCACCCACACTGATCCGGACATGCTTGTTATTTCAGAGTCTTGGCTACGGCCAGCCACACTTGATATGGAGATTGGAATACCTAACTACCTACTATTCAGGACCGACAGACAAACTAGGTGCGGAGTCATCATCTATATCAGGACAAATTCCCAGTCTCTATACTTGATTCCTCCTCGTATGCTGGTGCTTATGAATGCTTATCCTAAAAATTGAAATTACTCCTGCATCAGCCATTCAAATCATTGGCTGCTACAGGCCACTCTCAGCTGGACCCCAGCTCTGACTTATCTATCTTCAATGCTGGACTCCAGCAACCTAGAAACTATAATAATGGGAGACCTTAACTATGACTGGCTATCCAGCACCTCACTACCTCTCAAATCCCTCTGTGACTCTCATGGACTTTGCAGCTTATTAATGAACCAACACACATTAATAAGAAAAACCCAGCAAATAGTACCCTTCTAGATGTCCTACTAGTAAACAAACCACACCTCTACACACATGCTGGTATCTTCCATGTTGATGTCAGCGATCACTGTTTTATTGCTGGAGTAAGAACAAATTATATGCCCAAAACTACCTTGAAATTCTCTACTAAGAGATCAAAGTGTAACTTCGACCCACATGCCTATGCCAATGATCTTAAGAACTCTCCACTCTGGCACAGTTTCTACCTTGCCAAACTAGTGAACGATGCATATACCATATTCCAAGAAATATTAACACATGCCCGCAACACCCATGCTCCACTGGTCAAAACTCATATAAAGCCTAGAACTCATTGCTGGTTTACCCCAGAGCTTAAAGCTGCATTGCTAAAAAGGAACAAACTATGGAAAACTGCTCTTAAATCACAACTTGCCAAAGACTGGTGTCTTTTCAGAGCTGCCAGGAACTCCTGCACAAGGTTAATCAGAGAAGCCAAGTCCAACTTCTATCATACAGAGCTAGATGCCACTTCAACTTGTCCAACCAAATTCTGGTCCACAATTAAAAACCTCTCTGGTCACACATCAGGAAGTGCACTCCCCTCTAAAATCACCTCTAACAATGTCCTTCTCAGCGACAAAAAAGAAATTCTGCAAGCATCTAACAACCACTTCGCCTCAGCCAGACTAGCTTTCAATAATTCACTGGCCTGCAACCTGCGCTGTCAGGTGCCTGCACCACCACCTGAACCAAATCTAACAAAAGCCACCTTCTCCTTCTCACTTGCTACTCTGAAAAAAGTCGAAGAATTACTCCTTCACTTGGATACCAAGAAAAGCACAGGGGCGGACTTGTTAGACCCCTACTTCATAAAGGTGGCCTGGCATGTATTGGCAGTGCCCATTGTGCATTTGTTCAACTTATCACTATCCCAGTGGTCTCTCTAACGTATGGAAAACTGCCCACATTATCCTGTTATTTAAATTTGGGGACCCTGTGATTTAAACAACTATAGGTCCATTTCTTTACTCCCTATACTACCTAAACTGTTTGAAAAATAGTGAATGCACATCTGAACCTTTCTGCAAAACTCGAACTTCCTAAATCTGTTACAGTCTGGCTTCTGATCAAAACAGAGTACAATTATGGCATTGGCCAAGGTAATAAATGATTGGCAAAATGACCTTGAAAACAAAAAATTTGTCTGCGCTGTCTTCCTTGACCTAAGCAAGGCCTTCAACACCGTCGATCACTCCTTACTTCTATTCTCCTTAAAAGCCATAGGTCTAGACTCTATCTCCCTTGGATGGTTCCAGGACTACCTCACGGACAGGTTCCAACAGGTTAAAGCAGATGGGGAGCTATCACTCTTTAAACCGTTAGTAAGAGGTGCCCCCAAGGCTCCATCCTGGGCCCAATACTCTTTACTATATACATCAACAACATAGACACCAGGAGAAAGGACTGCTGTGTGACTGGACTTCTCTACTGGGACTAAAGAAATAGAACTCTAGTACTTAGAACTTTAATTTAGGGTAAAAAAAAACTAACAAATAAAACAAAAAAGTGTGTGTTTGTCTGTTAACTGAACTGAATGGTTATCTGAACAGTTATCTAGGTGTAAATCTCAGGTGATTGAAAGGACTTGATAGCTGTGAGGCTTAAATTACTTGTAGAAAGATCTAGTAAGTAGGGGGAGTGGCTTAGCTAGAAGGAAGCTACATTTAAAGACAGCCTTAGAAAGATTTTGCTAGTAGCTTGGCAGAAGACACCAGGAGAAAGGACTGCTGTGTGACTGGACTTCTCTACTGGGACTATATTGCCCTCCATCCCTTCCCTCCATCCTCCCACCCAAAGATAGTTCTATTTTTATAGGCACAGAATTTGACTGACAACATGAACTTACTGTTTGGGAGCAAGAAGTGAGTGATCACAGAGCCACCAAAGACCCACCATCCTAGAAGGGCAAGAGTAGCTCTCTGGCCCCCTCTAGCTGCTAGAGGTCTGCCTCTGAGCATGTAAGGGGTCTACTGAGGAAATATAGGATATTCTTGTCTCAGAACCGGACAATCAGGAGCTTAAAGGGCACACAGGCAGAAAGTAAGGAGAGAGAGAGAAAAAAAACAGAGGAAAGAGTAAGGATTGCAAACAGTTAAGGGTCCAGAAATAAGACATGATGGGAGTGGTGCAGTGGCTGTGGAGCAGCAGTCTTTCGGAAGATGTTCAGGAGGATGCAGTGTTGTTCCACCTGCAGGCACCTCTCTGGGCTGAGGGAGGAGGTTGCTCATCTCTAGGCTGAGTTGGCCAGGATTTGTGGGACCTTCTGTTCCATCCAGGGACCACCAGTGCCACTGCCGTTGCCTCAGAGGTTGCCAAGAAAGAGAAGTGGTTGGACCACAGTGGGCTCAGGGAGGGTAAGGGTGGTGGAACAAAGGTGCATCCCTCCAGCTGTACCTCTCCACAATTCCTATGCCATTCTGGCAAAGTGTGGTTCCTCTCTGGAGGCACCCGCAGTGAGACCAAGGAGGATGCTGGGAACCTCCACAAAGGAGACCCCCAGGAGGGTGGCAGAGGACCCCACAGGGGAAGGAAACAAATCCTGGTGGGGGACTCCATTGTTAGGAAGGTAGAACTGAGGGACGAAGGGGAGAGGGAGGTGAGGTGCCTGCCTGGTGCCATGGCTTGGAGGGACAGGGAGAGAATTCTCAGGATTGCCGGAGCAGCTGCACAGGGGAGGGAACTGGATGTCATTGTCCACCTAGAAACAAATGATCTGGCTAAGAAAGGGATTAGAGAAGTGCAGGAAGAGTTCATGGAATTGGGGAGGGGGCCTTAGACAAGTAGCAAGCACGGTAACCTTCTCAGAGGTGCTGCCCATCTATGGCGTAGGAGAGGCTAGAGTGTTCCGCACCGTGGGATTCAATCAGTGGTTGAAAAACTGGTGGAGAGCTCAGGGATTTGGCTTCACTGGGGACTGGAGGTCCACCTGGAGTGATGCAAGCCTATACTGGCATGATGGGTTGCATCTGTCCAGAAGGGGAACCAGGATCCTAGGTGATAGGTTTACATGCTTCTTTGGCAAGCATTTAAACTAGCCAAGGGGGAGGCACTGGAAAGGAGCAGGGAAATCCTAGCCCCCCCCCCCCAAAATAAATCACGGTAGTAAGTGCAGTAAACACCAACATAGAGGTGTCGATAGGGAGAAGGGCTGGGGTAAATGTAGAAAGTGACAAAGGCAAGAAGGACAGGGATGGGGCAAAAAGGAGTAAAGCCATCAGAAAATGGAGGATAATGAGTACCAATGCCCATAGTCTGGGCAACAAGCTCCCTGAGCTAGTGGCCTTGATGGAAGAGGGATGCCTGGATATCGTAGCAGTCACAGAAACATGGTACACAGAGAACCATGACTGGGATGTTAACATACCAGGGTACATAACCTACAGGAGAGACAGGCAGGGGAGAAGAGGGGGAGGAGTAGCTCTCTATGTAAAGGAAGGGATAAAAGCAACTGAACAAAAGAGTAAACAGGGAGGAGAGGAGGCACTGTGGGTCACCTTAGAGACTGGAAAGGGCAACACAATCCGCAGAGGGGTTGTGTACAGACCCCCATGTCAGGAGGAGGGAATGAACAAGGATATGATAGAAGGCATTCTTAGAATGGCAGAGAAAGGGGAGATACTGTTGATGGGAGATTTGAATATGCCAGATGTTAACTGGAACACATTTGCTGCAGCCACATCCAAGAGCAGGGCCATTCTTGATGCCCTACAGGTGGCAGGCCTCAGACAGCTGGTTTCGGAACCCACTCATGAGGGAGCAATCTTAGACCTCATACTCTCAAATGGGGGCAGTGAGAGGATCTCAGATCTAGAAGTGGGTTGCCATCTGGGAACAAGTGACAATCAAACAGTGTGGTTCACGTTAAACTCAGCTACAGAGTCAAGCCATACAAAAGTGAAGGTACTGGACTTCAGGAGGGCTGACTTTAGCAAGATGGGAGTGTGCCTCAGAAAAGCACTAGCAAACCGGCTAGAAGGAGGTGTGGAGCAACAATGGGGAATCATCAGGACTGCCATCACAGAGGCAACAAGCCATTGTGTGAAGCAAATAAACAAACCAAATGAAAGAAAAAGCCACTATGGTTCTCAAAAGAGGTGGCTGTGAAAGTCAGAAAGAAAAAGATAGCATTCCAGAAGTATAAGGAAACACAGAAATAGCAGGACAGAGAGCTGTACCAGTTAAGGCAGAAGGAAGCAGGGAAGAAAGTCAGAATAGCAAAGGCCCAAACTGAGGAAAAGATAGCCAGCTCAGTTAAGAAGGGGGATAAAACGTTTTATAGGTACATCAGAGGCGTGAAAAGACAAAGAGGATAGTGAGGCTGAATAGAATGAACGGTGGGTGGCAGAGGGGACAGTGAAAAAGCAGGGATACTGAATGAATATTTCTGCTCAGTATTCTAAAAGAGGAGAGGAAGTGCCTAATCCAATTAACAGAAGCACTCTTGATGGGGATCGATCCCAGTCCTTTCACAGAAGAAAGGGTTCTGCAAGAACTCCAAAACTGAAGGTGGACAAACCAATGGGGCCTGATGGAATTCACCCAGAATTCTAAAATAATTAGGGGAACTAGTGAAACCACTAGCTTCTCTTTTTAATAAATCATGGGAGGATGTGTGGTACCCGAGGACTGGAGGAAGATGGATGTGATTCCCTTCACAAAGTGGGACCAAAACAGAGGCAGGAAACTACAGACCTGTCAGTCTGACCTCTGTGGTAGGGAAAGTGATGGAATCACTTCTAAAGGAAAGAATAGTTGAGTACCTAGAGACCAGTGGGGCTGGGACCCAAGGCAGCATGGGCTCACAGCAGGAAGGTCACGTCAGGCAGTCTAATAGATTTGACTGGGTGACCAAAGTAGTAGACCAGGGAGGGGCTGTGGACATGGCCTACCTAGACTTTAGCAAGGCATTTGACACAGTCCCACACAAAAGATTAATAGTCAAGTTAACCAACCTGGGAGTGGGTCCTAGGGTGGTAGCCTGGGTAAAACATTGGCTGGACAACAGGACACAGAAGGTAATTGCAAATGGAGTCCACTCTGAAGAAAGAGGGGTTACTAGTGGGGTACCGCAGGGTTCAGTATTGGTCCAGTCCTTTTTAATGTCTTCATAAGTGACATTGCAGAGGGACTTGAAGGAAAAGTATGCCTCTTTGCAGAGGACACAAAGATCTGCAACAGGGTTGATACACAAGGAAGCGTGGAAGGATGAGAAGGGACTTGGCAAGGTTGGAGGAATGGTCAGAAGTATGGCAGCTTAGAGTCAATGCAAAGAAGTGCAAAATAATGCACCTGGGAAACAAGAATCCAGGGAGGAATACACAATGGGGGAGGTAGTAACAACAACAAAAAACGAAAGGGACCGGGGGGTAATCATATCAGATGACCTTAAGGTTAGCAAGCAACGTGAGAAGGCAGTAGAGAAGGCTGGGGGTATACTGGGATGCATAGGGAGAGGCATCAGCAGCAGAAAACGGGAAGTTGTTATTCCTCTGTACAGAGAGTTGGTAAGACCCCATCTGGAGATACTGTGTCCAGTTCTGAGACCCCATCTCCACAAGGACATAGACAGGATAGAGGCAGTCCAGAGGAGGGCAACTAAAATGGTGCAGGGTCTGCTAGAGCCATATGAGGAGAGACTAAAGGAGTTTAATATGTATACCCTTGAGGAAAGAAGGGAGGGGGGACATGATAGAAACTTTAAATACGTCAGTGGAATCAACAAAGTCCAAGAGGGTAGCATCTTTCAGAAAAAGAGACGTGCAAGAACAAGGGGACACAATTTAAAGATAGAGGGAGGGCGGTTCAGGGGCAATGTGAGAAAGTATTATTTCACAGAGATCCATGGTACAGCCTTTCTGAGGAGGTTGTGGGGTCTAAAACTGTGGGAGAATTCAAGAATGCATAGGACAGACATAATGCAATTCTTGTGGGGGGTAGGAAAAAATAGGCTGTTGGTTAACTAGGATCTGCGGCCTATCCTGTAGGTAGGGAAATGGGCAGACTAGATGGGCAAAGCGGTCCTTATCTGCCATCAAAGTCTATGTTTCTATGTTTCTATGTTAGACCTTGACATATAAAATGCCAGTATCCAACACTTCGCGGATGACACAGTTCTATACCTAAGCCAGTCATCCCCAGAAACTGCCTGCACAGATCTGCAACAAGACTTTGACATCCTCCAATGCCAGCTACTTAATAAAAGCTACTCCTCAATGATAAAAACCAAGGCAATGATCCTTTCCCAGGCAACACTCAGCCTTACCCTCTATTGGCACTTTACCCCTTATCACCACTTTACTGGGGAAAACCTGGAGTTCGTCCCCAAATTCAAATGTTTAGGAGTTTGGCTAGACCACAGACTTTCCTTTGGGGAACACCTGGAGGACATGGTAAAAATGCTAAAGCAGAGGCTGGGGCCCTTCTACTGTATAAACCGCCTCCTGATGCCTGAAGCAAAAAAACCGCTCGTCCAGACCACTTTCATCCTATTACTAGACTACGCCGACTTCATCTATAGCCACTGCAATACCTCTCTCCTGGACAAACTGGACGTATTATACCACAGAACGTTGCGCTTCATCACCGGCCTCCCCTCTTCTACCTACCACTGCTCCCCTATACACGGCTCGGGGGTGGACCTCCCTACAATACAGACAAAACAGAAACGCAGCAGTTTGGACCTTAAAAGCTATTATCTCCAAATTACCACATTACATCTCTGACCTATTGCCTCTTAATGATCTTCGAACCTATGCCATAAGGAGCTGCTCACTAATTTCTCTAAAGATACCCAGGGTCCGCACGTGCCTTGGGAGAGTGGCCATAAGCTTCTTGCTGCCAACTCTTTGGAATAAATTACAGAAATCACTGAAACTAAAAACTCCAGTAAGTGTCACAGCATTCAAAACTTTATATGCAAAATTAATTAAAGAGATCTGCCATTGCTTCCACCGTCTATGATCTACGGCCCCATACCCTTCCAGGGCTCCTCGCCCAACCACCATACATTACATGATCACCAGGCAGTGGCTCCCTTGAAGCCGACGCCTGAGTCCACTAAACCGGATCCAAGCCCATCAGAGGCACAGTAAAGCCATAAAACCACTGGGCGTGGCGCCTTGCGAATACATCGCGTTTGATCCTATGTTCCACCCTGTTCTCCCCTACCTCTACCTCTTGCCTCTATTCAGTACCTAGTTGCACTAATGACTGCTTATTTACCCAGTGTAGATGCCTTATGACCTTGACCATCGGCGGTCATTGACCCTTAAGCCACTCGAGAACACATACTTGGATTACGCCCCCTTAGTTCCGTGTAGTCCTAGCACCCTAGCCTGGATGTAGCAAGTACCTCCAGTGCCGCCACTTCCAAAAGCATCGTCTGCATGCCGCTCCCTTCCATCTCACAGGTATAACAAAATAAAGAGTAGTCGGCTCCATGCTGTAACTAGAACTTTTGCTCTGCCTCACCCTCCCCACTTTAGCACCCTACATCTCTAGACTCCACTGTTCTTCCTTCACCCACCCACCCCACCACCCTGTTTTGTTTATAACTAGTTATTTAACTTGTCCCTCTTGGATCACAGGGCTGCATTTCCCACTTCTTTGCATTTTTGCTCTGGTTTTACTTCTTTTTTACCAATATGTATTTCCTTATTGTATGTAACTATGTGTGATCACATTTACATTGTATGTGTTCACTGCTCGTTACTGTTATTTTTTTTTCTCTTCTTCATGTTTTACCATGTATTGTTGCATTTTCTTTATTGATGTAAGATTATGTGTATCGTTTATGACTTGTGAGATGCAGGTCCACCTTGCAAATGAGCTTGCTCAATGGTGTTCGCCTGGATAAATAAAGATTTTGATTGATTGATTGATTGATTGATTGAGGTGTTTGTTTTAGTACTTCTTAAGGGGACATGTCCCTTTTATTTTGACTTTACTGGGATAGATCCTCTTTTATTTCTCCTCAACAGTGTAGAAAAAAAAGAGAAAGAAAGGTTCTGGGGACAGAGTTTTTAGATTCTTGGTAGTCTCAGAGTTTTTTCTGTGGTTCTACAGCATTTTTCCACCCTTTATGTGGTTTGGCTTGTTTTTATTTCTGGTTCCATTGAGCCATGCAGACTTCTACTGATTTTTTTCCACTCTGCACTATCCATTGGAGGAATGCTCTCTTTTTCTCCAGAGGCTTCCTTAACCTTAGTGCGCCATTCGCATGCCACCCCAAAGTGCCAACATCATGCACATCATCATGATGTCACGCACGTCCACTATCAGAGTGAGCATGTGCACGCCTGCACTTCTCTAGTGCCAGACACAGCAGCTCTGCTCTGTACAAGTGCTTCTCATTCTGGCAGTTATAAGGTGTACTCAAATCAACCTCTTTACCATTTGCCCCACAATCAGAGATGGGGATCATGGCAGTAGTCCTCTACATAATCTTGAGAGAAATTTCAGGATTTTTAACTTTGGGCCCTTGAAGAGCCATTTTACTTTGGTACCATGGCTTATCAGAGACCTATCATTTTTAAAAGATGTAAAAGCTGCAAAAGAGTAATGTGACCATCTTCTTTTGTTCCTATAACCCCATTGTGATACTCGAGCTCATATTATGTGTCTTACAGTTCCCCCCAGTTGGACGTCTGTGCTGGGGGGTGCACCTGAGCTAGAGTAGCAAAGCAGAATTAAGTAAACCTTTCTTGTTGCCCTTAGGAGAGCTTTTGCGCCCTGATGTTCTGCAGAACATCCTCTAGAGACATCTGACCCCAATCCAGGCTCCTCAGGTCATAGGATGTCCACACAGGTACATTCAGGTATGCCACAGTAGGACAGGGCTGCTAAAATGGATATGCAGGCCGACCCCAGACCTCACCATAGAGAGGGCCAGGATGAGGATACTGGGGATCTTGGGGGAAAATCCTGACCCTAGGAAGCTACTTGATGATGATGAGGATGAACCTTCTGAGGAGGGGAAGGAAGGGGAGTGGGCAGAGCCAAAGAGGAGGATTTCTATCCCTCCCCTGTTTGATACCAAGTTTTTGTCCTATCTGATAACTGAGGTGTGTAGGAAATTACAGCTCAAGGAAGTGCAGTCCATGGAGGAACTGGATGTCAATCCCATCCTGTCTGTATCCTCCTCCACTCCAAAGTGTTTTCCAACCTTTATTCGCTGTGACCAAATTACTGAACAGGAATGGGCAGGTGGGGACCAAAGAAAATATCTGCCATACCCTATGGTATGGTGTTTCCCTATTTGGGCAAAAATACTCACAAGTGGCAAGCCTGTCTTCTGGAGGATAAGGCAGTTCATAATTCTATCAGACATATCATTATTCCTATTGAAGGGTCCTTGATATTAACAGTTTGCATGACAAGTGAGTGGATTCTTTGTGCAGAAGAGCATTCACCTCCAAAGTTGCAAACCTCTGCACCTCCCATGCCTCCTTTATTGTTGTCAGAGCTTTAAACTTGTGGGTTATGACCTTTAGCAGTTGCATTCCCCCAGATTCGGAGGGGCGCTGGGCAGCTTTGTTCCCCTGGATTCAGAGGGGGTGAACATTTTTATCCG
Source organism: Neoceratodus forsteri (assembly GCA_016271365.2). NCBI lineage: Eukaryota > Metazoa > Chordata > Ceratodontiformes > Ceratodontidae > Neoceratodus > Neoceratodus forsteri. The sequence continues at coordinate 1,412,643,033 of CM057459.1, forward strand.
TGGTCTCCACCTTCTTAGGGGATGCCATGGTGTAGAATTTGCACATGTTGGCTTGCTTTGCTTACCACATTGTGTCTGCTATGTGATGAGTGTAGTTTTGATATTGGGTTGCTGATCAGGCTTTGAAGGTCAGGCTGTTAACTTAGCCTTTGAGGGTGGCTTGTTGTTTGGTTCTGGCCTGGATGACATTTTGAGCGATATCCAGGATAGAAATGGCCACCTTCCAGTGTCAAAGCAACAGCAAAAAGATGGTCCAACTCCAAAAGAACAAAGAGGTGGCCAACAGAGGCAGCATCGAGGGGGGTTTTGTCCCTTTGGAACTTTGGGAACTAGAGGAGTAAAGGACCTATTTTGGTTTCAAGAGCAATAGTAGCAGAGGAGTCCTTGCCTGAAGATGCAATGGAGGCCCAGGGCCAAAGGTGGGCACCTCAAAATGATGGCATGTGGGCCGACCTCTGCCTCCCTTCCCTTGGTAGAAAACAGCACAATGTTTACACAGGATGGGCCCAGATAACATCAGATGGTTCAGTTTTGGAAATTCTGGCTTTAGGTTATACAATAGAATTTTCAACGATTCCCTCAAAGGGGCATTTTTTGCCATCCTCGGTTCCAAGGAACCCCCTGAATAGACAAGCAGTGTCACAGACCCTGAACCACCTCACTCCAATCAGGGCGATTGTTCCAGTGCCTCCCAGCGATCAAGACCATGGATTCTATTCAATCTGTTTTGTAGTTCCCAAGAAGTGGGGCGGGAGGGAAGGTTTAGGCTGATTCTGGATCTGAAACACTTGAACAAGTTTGTTCAACACACAACCCCAAGGAATCCATGCATTCAATCACCTGAGCTGTCCAGCTGAGGAATTATCTAGTATCCATAGATCTGAGGGATGCATATCTCTACATCCACATCTGACAGTCTCATCAGGGGTTCCTTAGATCCATGGTCCTGGGACAACAATTCCAGTACAGTGCTTCCATTTGGGTTGGTCACAGCTCCCAGAGTTTTTCTTGAGTGCTCATAGTCCTGGTGGCTCAACTCCAGCAGGAGGGACATCATGTTTACCCCTACCTAGACAATCTGCTAATTTGAGCACCGTCTGTGCCATTGGCAAGGAAGTCAGTGAACAGGGCTCTGGAGGTGTTGGAGTCCCATGGCTGGGTGGTGAATTGGGAGAAGAGCTCTCTTGAGCCATCACAGACCTTGAAGCACCAAGGAGTGATGTTCCATATGGACAAGGGTAATGTCTTCCTCTCGTCAGCCAGGAAGGAGACCCTGTTGAAAGAAGTTCATTGGCTGAGGAGCAAATCATTGGCTTCAGCTCACTGCCTTCTGAAAATTCTAGGCTTCATAACAGCAGTGATAGAACTAGTTCCATAGCCTCGGCCTTACATGCGCCCCTACAGATTGATTGCTGTCAGCCTGGGATCTGACCTCGGAGGATTATCAGGCCAGGATCCCATTCTGTCATGACTGCAGAAGTTTCTGATGTGGTGGTAGAGTTTGGAGAATCTGAGCAAAGGGTTTCCTTTGGAAGTCCTGCTCACTGTTTCGCCTTCCAGTGCGGGGGGATCTTCTCTCACAGTGCCCCATTCTACATCAAAATCCAGACGTGATGCAGCTTGTGGCCTGACTCCTGAAAGGAAGAGACTTGATTCTGTCATTTGATGCCAGCCTGTCGTGTTGGGGGAAGGGGCAGTCCCAGACCTCATTCCTATTCAGGAGACTTGTTCAGTGCAGGGACACCACCTAAGCATAAACGTTCTGGAGATGAAGGATGTGCACCTCACTCTTCTTCCTTTTCAAAGTTGGGTACAGTCAAAAGCCATGAAATATAGCCAGCCAACGCTGTCACGGTGGTGTACATAAACAATCAGTGGGGCACAAAGAGCAGGGAGATGCTGAAAGAAACCACCAGGGTTTTATTTAACTCTAAAAATTGATTAGCATTTTGCTCATAAAAGTGCTAAATCTTTGTGAAAATGTATAGCTCTTGCTTCACTGTGTTTAACAAACACAGCACTTCTAGACAATCTATATAAATACTTTCTGTACAGTTAGTATCGTGCCAAGAAAAAAACTGCTAATCAATTATTTAAAACCCTGAGCCACCAATCTCCTGCCATGGGCAGAGGAGAATCTTCTCTTTCTGTCAGCTGTTTATGAGGGAGTTGAACATTCAAGCTGATTGGCTAAACTGTGAAAATGTCCATCCAGGGGAGTAGCTGTTGAACCCAGAGGTGTTCGACCTTCTGTTTCAAGGTTTGGTCATCCTCAGATTGACCTGTTTACCTCCAGCCACAATGATCAAGTTCAATGATTCTTCAGCTGCTACCAATGTCTACAGGCGGAGGCACTGGATGCTCTGTCACAAGCATGGAATTTCATCAGAGCTTATGCCTTCCTCCTGCTGCTCCTTCCCAAGGTCATAAGCAAAATGAGGCACTCAAGATGAGGCTTTTTCTAGTAGCTCCATAGTGGCCCAGAAGACCGTGGTTCTCTGACTTTGTGAACCTTGCTCAATGCATATTGTTTCACCTTCCAGTGCAGGGGGATCTTCTCTCACAGTGCCCCATTCTACATCAAAATCCAGAAGAGATGCAGCTTGTGGCCTGGCTTCTGAAAGGAGAAGACTCATGAAACAGGGTTTCTCTAAGAAGGTGGTGTACACCCTGATGGCTACCAGGAAGAATTCCACATCAGCGGCTTATGCTCATATATGGACCACTTTTTCAGCTTAGGCCAAGAAAAAATATCCAGCCTTCTAAAGCCATGGTTCCACAGATTTTGGATTTCCTGCAAGAAGGAGTGGAGAAAGGTTTGGCCTTGAGCACCCTGAGAGGTCAGGTATCAGCCCTTGGAGCTTCCTTGGGTTTCTCCCCAGGGACTCACCAGGAGGTTACTCATTTTCTACTGGCTGTCAGCAGGAGTCAACCTCTGTTCTGGTCCCCTCTTCCTCCCTGGAACCTGAATGTGGTTCTGAATGCTCTTTGTAAGGAGCCTTTCGAACCACTTTTGTCGGTACCATTGGATGTGCTGTCTTACAAGGTGTGTTTCTTAGTTGCTATGTGCTCAGCCAGGAGGACTGGTGAGTTCCAGGTTTTATCCCTCAAAGAACCATATCTGGTCATGCATAAAGACAAGGTGGTACTTAGAACAATCCCTTTTTTCATTCTGAAGATCCCCACTGCCTTCCATAGAAACCAGGAAATCTGTCTCCCATCCCTCCATCTGTCACCTACTCACCCAAAGGAGAAGTTGTTCAAGTTGGATTTGTGACAAGCCATTAGGATATTCCTTAGATGGACTGCTGAGTTTTGAAAATCAAATAGGTTGTTTGTTCTTTTCAGAGCAGCCAAGCAGAAACAAAAAGCTTCCAAGGTCACCTAGCTAGATGGATAAGGGCCTGTATTACCAAGGCTTATGTCACAGAAAAGAAGATACCTCTGGCTCTCATCAAGACTCATTCCACCAGGGCTATGGCTACCTTCTGGGTGGAGAGGGTGAGGCATCTGTTTTAGAGTTGTGCAAGGCATCTATGTGGTCCTTCGTCACACATTCACCAACTACTACAGATTGGATGTTTAAAGCTCTGCTGATGTGGCCTTTGGTCATAGAGTTTGTAGATGGCAGTTAGCAGGTAAATTCCTTTCCTGCTGATGGTTGACTATATGGGACAATATTCTCCCCACCCATTTTTTCTGGGAACTGCTTCTAGAACCCAACTGTCAAGACTACCCATTGACAATGTGGAGCACTACAGAAAGAAGACATTTCTTCATACTTACTGCAATATAGTAATCCAAGACATGAAATAAATAATTTTCTTTTCGTTAGTTCCAACGTTGTCAATGGGGCCACCCTGAGGCTCATTCCTGCAGGAAATATGTTCAGTATGCCAGCATGGGGATGTCCGTTGTTCAGTTATAAACTCTGTTTGTAATCCTGTCCAGACATTCCTCTATAGTTTACCTGCTGCACTTGTGTTTTTATAAATATGCAAAAAAAGAGAGAGAGACGTTCCATATTAGAATGCTGATTGCTATTATGCAGATTTAACAGGATTGAATTTGATGTTAATCAAGGGTGTCTCCTTTGTTGCAGGTGAGTGCTTATATTTCTTTGCCTTTTAATAAGTCTGCTTTCAGTTGATTCAGTTCTGCAGGACCTTCCAAGATATAGATGTAACCCTAGCACCGTTATACCAAGGGCTACTGCACATGCCTGTATCCCTAACAACAGGCTGAGGGGCCTGGGTTTATAACTACCTAGTATGGGGGAGCCTACCTGTAGTAGTGCTACAATTATGGTACCTCCACCCAGAGTAATTATGTGGGTAACTATCACAGTATGTACAGCCCTCTGAGAAGCTAATACCACCCACAATCCTGCCTAGTGACCTTTTACGAAAACCTGTACAGTTGCAATATGTAACAATTACAATACCAAACAGTTTGACCATTAATGATATGCTCACACTCAGACCATTTACCAACAGGGTCTGGGTCTCTGGCTTGCATCCTGTACTCTCCCTGTAAGAGACAGTATCAAGGCAAATATGCATTGTAACAGCACTTAGCATGTATCTTATCACTGTAAACCAAGTAATAATATGCTCACACACAGTCATAACATGAAACACTCAGGTGGTAGAATCAAATGAGCTGGTCAGCTCAAGCATTTAGCTTAACCTGTAACTACAGTTTATCACACACTGGGTACCCAGAATGATTAGGTGGGCAGGCCTACTCAATGTCCAGGGACAGCCAGCTTGCGCGTAGTTGGGGCCCTTGAGGAAAAAGAACAGATTATACAGAAACCACATTAACTCTACTTTCAATTGTAATCTGGGACAGATAGCTCAGTCCATTAAAACCCTTGCAATTTAGCTGAATGTAATCAGATGGTATCACAAAGATTTTTACACTTGTTGTAGGGAGCTATCCTGAGATTACTCACTGTACCCAGACTGGGGATTGAAGGTCGATGTCTTCCCGGCCTTTCCCACAGGTGACCACAACCTCCCTTCACAGTCTTTCCCACGGTGACCGCAACCTCTCTTCATGGCTTTTCCCTAAGGTGGCCACAACCTGCGATGGGCAGCAGAATGGGGAGCTTCCCCTGAGGTGGTCTCTCACAGAGCTGACAGGCGAGGAGGCTCTGGGACAGTCTGCATGAGCCCATGTGAAACACACTTGATGGTTGCAAGAAAAAGTAACTGGACTGGTGAAACCTCCAGCTGGTTTTTAAAAAAGTTCTCGGGTCTCTTGTATGACTCCTGAATTTATACAGGAGTCCCTGGATCAACTTTTTCACCCACAAGGTAGGCCATAACTGTGTGGCTGAAGAAATAGCAAACTTTCTTTTCAAATTATTTCTCACCAGTTCCTATCTCAGCAGCTTGCTGAGGAACCTTTTTCTGGTCTGCTGGCAGGCAGTTCCAAGTCCTGAGTCCTTTCTGGATCGGAAGATTTCTCACAAGGCCTTCCCTGTGAAAAGGCAGGACAGAGCCGTACAGACTCCTCTCTCCTCAAAGTCTCGAGCTGAATATCCCTTGAATAATGAATTCAAAAAGTCCCTCTTGAATAAAGGGCAAAAGTCCAGCAATCCAATTTGCAGCCTAAGCTGTCAATTACAGTTTTAGTCTCCTGATTGGTTGCTTTTTTTTAGGCGCTAGAAAATAACCCTTCTTTATCTCCCACAAGTCTCTTGTCTTGTCCCAGGAGTCTCTGGCTGAAATCCTGGCTCCTGATTGACTGACTGGGTGTAAAGATGGTGGCTGCTGTTAAAGTTTTCATTTAGTTTATGCAGTCCCACTAATCGCCAGCTCTGGTGCAGCCAGGATAAAAGCTATTGATTTATAATTCCCTCACAGGAATGTAGCTCCTTTAGTGCCCTGTTGAACAAGTTCACTTATTTACATTTAGCCCCTGTAGTTTTGCTGTCACTGACGCCGTAACACTGACTCCACCAGGCAGCAGCTCATGAATATTTATTCCAGCTCATGCATATTAATGAGCCCCATATTTACCCCATTGCTAAGCTCCTTTTATTTTCCCCCAGGTGGCTTCTAAGATGCAGCGTTCTGGTCACCGGCCCCCACTAGACTGAGAAGATGTGCCGGGCCCGGGAAATGGCCCGGGAAATTCCTCTTTGGCTGACCACAAACTTGCTTAATCGGCCATCAAAAGCGCTACTCATGCCTGTGCGATCTGAGGTGCACTACCATAACAGGAGGATCGTGGTTAAATGTTTAAGCTCAAACTGGGCTAAATTAAGGAAAATGACTGCGTCGGGGAACTTCAGGGACACACAGGAAAGCCTGGGCTGTGGCAGGGGATACAGCAGGATGCCGGCAGCAGCGGGAGGTAGCAGGAGGAAATGAGACAGCAAGGACCTGGGGGCAGGTAAGGGGGGGTTTTATAGACATTTGGAAGACAAGCCTTGATCACTCACATTTCATCATCGGACGAGGTAGACCACTGCTTACTGTATTTTATGCTTATAATGTCTATCTGTATAGACAGCTGATTTGTATGTTTTTGTGTCAAGTCGGTATGATATTTATTTCCTTATTTAGAGGCACTCGTGGACAATGGTGACTAGGGAGTTGCTGCTGTCCAGAATGCTCATGTGCCCAACATTCTAGACTGAGTCAGCCTTTGGAATATGCCATTTTCCCTAGTAGAGGTGCACGATACCCATTTGTTAAGACTACCCTTTGACAATTTTGGAGCTCACAGAACAGGAAATTACAGTAAGTATGAAGAAATTTCTTCTTGTTTCTTTGAACTTCATCTGTTTTTGTTGCTAATTCCTGTCATGATGTCATTATCCCTTGCTTATGACATCACAACCTGCTGCAACTGAATTGACTTTGATGTCACAAGCTGAGAATGCCTTCACAGCAGGAAAAGCAGCAGGAACAGATCACATCTAAGAGGAAAAAAGCCTGCTTTCATTCAAATGTTTTTAGCAATAAAGAATGAAATGTCCTGTAATACAAAATTTGGGGGTATGTTATGTTTGAGTTAGTTGATGCCAACTGGGATAGATTTGCAAGAAACTGGAAACTCACTTTAAAGATCCCATAGGCCTGGACCTGCTCTCTGTTTTTTTTGTTCTACAACTTTACTCTTTGGACTGCCACCTCCACCTTTAATCAAGTGCTTGTGCCATCAGCCTACCATCCCCTTCTGCCACTCCTCCAGCTGCTAACTAAGCTTCAGTTTGCTTCCGGACCCATTGGACGGCATCTGGCACTACACCTTCTTCTAAGAACAGGGTTGTGCCCAGACCCACATTCCCTCTCTTAATAAAGCAGGTACCAAGATGCAGCACTCCATGACTGTTTGTGGGACACTGCTGACATTAAATGACTGCTGCATGTGCCCAAATAGTCACTACACTTTAGGCATCTAATCCACTGTCCAGTTACATGCTTCGAGATACAAAATGTATGTAAAGTGCTATGCAATTAAAAGTTTTAACCTGTAGTTCAATGAGGGGCTACCAGAGTCCTCCTCTTTACCCTACACAAGCCACGCCCTGCCACACAATCAGTGCCTAGCGTTCACATGTGTGGCCTTACAGTACCTGCATTCTGCTTGTTGCTTGCTTCGTTTGCTCTCTTTGCCTTGTTGCTGCTTCTTGCCATTGTTTGTTTTGTTCATTCCATTGGTTTCTTCCTAAAGTTTGCTCCATTTCTGTTCTTCCCCCCCCACCCCAGTGGCTGTGACCCTCCTGCTGTAGTTTGTTGCAGCCTTACTGCTCCTACTTTGCTCACCCTTCCCCTTTGTGCCTCACCTTTTCTGCTTGTTCTTCACCCCCCGCCCCCCACCACTGACTGCTCCGCCATTGTTTTGCTTCAGCCTCACTGGTCCTTCTGTACTAATCCCTTCCCCTTCATTATTTGCTGTGTCCATTGTGTTATTTGTCCCCCCGGCTCTGTTGCTCCTGTTCTATGTCTGTTTGCTGTCCTTCTCTGCCCCTTGTTGCTCTGCCCCCTGCTGTGATGTGCTCCTTACAGCCTTACCATTCTCCTTCTGCCTTCATCTGCCTGCTCTGTCCTATGGCCCCTGCCATTCCTTCCCCACCTGGCTTATCCATTGGCTGGCTCTCTCCTCCCTATACACTTTGCAGCCTTGCTGCCTCTCTATCTCCCTTGGTGTCTTTTGGAGTCTGGACACCAGTATTCACTCTCTCTGCCTGCCATCTACTGGTGTTCTCACTTTCTGCTGGCCAAACATCTATTTTCCCTTGGACAGCACTGTGTTACTGGGCTCAGGCTTCCTGTTCAGGCTGAATTCCTGGTGTCTGTCCTGCTGCCTCTGTTGTTTACCTGTTGCATATAGTTATAGTCCTATTGGTCTTCATGCGCTCAGTCCAGTACTGTGACTTCTTCTTCTTCTTCATAGATCCATGTAGCCTTCCATCATCAGCTCAGGTGTTCAACAGTGTCACACTCTCTTTGGATCTTCTATGACAAGCTCTGGTTGGTGTTGGATTCGGAGCTCCTGCTTAGTCCCTATCACTCCTGGAATAAGGGACATAATGGTAATGCAATGGTCTATAAAAGCACAATTGTGCAGCCGTGTGTCTAGTTTAGCCTGCATTTGGAACCAGGTCTCCTACCAGAGCAATCCACAAGATGCTGGGGTCCTCCACCTATAGCAGTTATCTGCTCAGGACAAGCTTCACACCCAGGCTGCACTTAAGCTAAACCTCTGTTTTCCTTACCAGCTAGCATTTGAGTGTTGAAGACACCCACTACATTCACTTGGACAAATAGGACTCGCATACATTGCAGTCTGATTTCAGACACACAGTCCATAGAAAGGCCATCTCAAAATTGCAATTTTTGATCAAGTGATGGACAATACCTAAGTTAACGGCTGCTGTCCGAGCAGTAAAGGTCCCTATTCAGTAACATTTATTCATTTATTATTTCAAAAGCTTAAGCAGAAAAGCTTGCTGAGCTGATAATAGCTTGTTTCAAATTCATCCTAGAGGTGAGGAGAAAATACAATAGGTAAAAGAATTAACATTAACTGAAAACAACGTTAAGTAAATGGCATGCAATATAGTGCATCAACATAGGAGCAAAGTGCAATTTATTTATTATTTAGTTTGTATTAACCAGGTAGGGTACACTAGACAAGCTTTTGCCTATTTTCAGGCACAACCTGGGAGGGTACATACAGTAAACAACACAACGTGTGACAACATGACAATTTTGGAAAAGTATTACAACATGGTAATGCACAAGGTATAAACGTGTACAATCTGCAATGGCACATGAACAGCATGAGAAGTACAGGAGTATTATACACATAGGTAAATAGTTAGTCTTCATACAAAGACTAGGAAGAGGTCCGTATAGCCAGTTGTTGTAAGTAAGAGCAGTATTGGTTTCTGAGTGCTGATAATGAGACAGAGCCTGATGTTGGCAGCGATAGAGTTTCATAGTTTAGGGGCAGAAACGGAGAAAGTTATCTAGCCTAATTTGGTCCTGGTCCTTGGTATCACTAGAGGGTCAAGGTCAGATGATCTAAGTGGTTACATTACAGATATGCATATAATATTCAAATCAACAATTATTTATAATGTGCTTTTAAAACAAAGCGCGAAACATAATAAATATGAAAACAGACATCCAATAATAAATACATATGTCAAGCGTTAAAAGCAGCCGAATAAACTAGTATGTATCTCAAAAGCTAACTCAAATAAATCGTTTTCAGAGAAGCTTTAAAGATTCAGTGGACAAGCACTCTCTAATCCGACGAGGTAGAGAGTTCCACAGGGATGGAGCCACAAAGGAGAATGCTCTGGCCCCAGATGACTGAAGATGAACCCTGGGAACCTCTAGCAATCCCTCAGCAGTGGAACGGAGAGGGCGGTAGGGCTGAAGGAGATCTTGCAGGTAACCCGGTCCCTGTCCGTATAGGGTCTTATAGGTCAGCAACCCGACCTTGAAGATGATCCTCCATCGCACCGGCAGCCAGTGCAATTTGTGCAGCACAGGTGCGACATGGGAAGTTCTTGATAACCTGGTCAACAACCTGGCTGCAGCATTCTGCACCAGCTGCAGGCAATGGAGATCCACCCCTGGTAACCCTAGATATAGAGCATTGCAGTAGTCAAGACGCGAGGACACAAAGGCGTGAACCAATACAGGAAGGTCATTGTGCGGAACAAGGTGTTTTATCCAGGCTACATTCCTCAGATGGTAAAAGGAGGACTTGACAACAGCTGACACCTGTGTTTTAAGCGTCAGCTCACTGTCAAGCACTATGCCTAGATTCCGCACCTGTCCAGAAGGTCTCAACTGGTTACCCCCTAACACAAGGCCAGAAGGAAACCCAGGAGTCAACTTCTCTACACACTGACGTGTGTCCTCCACCACCACCACCACCTCAGTCTTTTTTGGGTTCAGTCTCAACCAGTTAGCACTCATCCAGTCCTGGATCTCAGTGAGGCAGTTGTTAAAGACTGAGATTGCATCATTTTGTTCAGGTACAAAGGACATATAGAGCTGAGTATCATCTGCAGAGCAGTGAAAACTCAGCCCATAATGCCTTATAAGGTCTCCCATCGGCAGCATATACACTGTGAACAACATGGGGGAAAGCACAGAACCCTGCAGCACCCCACAAGGCATAGCAAAGGGAGCCGAGGAAAACATTCCTGACACTGCCCTCTGAGTTCTGCCCATGAGGAAAGAATGGAATCATCTGAGGACTGTTCCCAACAGTCCACAGAGTAGCCACAGGTGTTCCAGCAACATCCCATGGTCCATGGTGTCAAATGCTGCAGAGAGATCATGGAGGACCAAAATAGAATGACTCCTCCAATCTCTCGCTATTAGGAGATCATTCAGTACTCGAACCAATGCCATCTCGGTGCTATGCCTCTTCCTGAAACCAGACTGGAGAGGATCATAGACTTCATGGGTGGTAAGAAAGTCCTCGAGCTGCAACGCAACTACTTTCTCAATAACCTTGCCCAAAAAGGACAGGTTAGAGATGGTCTGTAGTTCATGAAGACAGTCTGGGTCAAGGGAAGATTTATTTAAAAGGGTGTCACAATAGCCTCCTTCAGAGACTCTGAGAACACCCCTGGCCAAACGAACACCTGACTATCTCAGCAAGGACTGGTCCAATCGCATCCATGCACCCACAAGGAGGAATGTAGGACCAGAGTCCAAACTACAGCAAATTGGTCGCAGGCCCTGAACAATCTTCATGATATCCATGATGGCTGGCTGGTCAAAATCTGTCCAGGCAGACCAAGAGCCTGTGTCTCGCATCGATCACTGCCGTGCTCATTTGAATGCATTTGAGGGATCTACAACCTGATTGAAGACACCTTATCATCAAAGAACTGAGCAAACTTGTCACACTTTATTGTGAAAAAAAGCTCTCCGACCCTGCAGGCAAGCTGGCTTGCACAGCCTGTCCACGGTCTGGAAGAGTTGAGCTGGTCGATTCTTTGATGCAGCTATCTCCCTGGACAGGAACTCTGCCTTCTTACAGGAGATTTCTGATTGATAGTCTGAATAATGGGCGATCAACCTAGGTCTGTTCCTTCCAGGCCAGATTTCGTCAACAGCATTCAATCTTCACCCTACTCTCCTCAACTCCCTCAATGCCCTGTCAAACCAAGGGGACCGAGGGCAGAAGGCGAGGCGAGCACTCGGACAGGTGCTATGGAATCCAGGGTCCTCAGCACCATATTATAGTGCACTACTAGAACATCTGGATCCACACACTCCACGAAAGCCAACAATAGGCCCAGTACCACCAACAGACCCTCAGAGGTTAGTCCCTCAAAGGTGGTACCGCCATCTCCAAAGGGGTGGTCTCATGGGGCCGTAAATTGAACCTTATAGAGTGATGTCTGACCATCCAACTGGTTCCACCACCAAGTCAGTGACCTCCATCCCAGGGTGAACACCAGATCAAAGAGTGACCCTGAATATGGGTTGCAGCGCTAACGACCTGTGTAAAGCCCAACAAGATCATCAGTTGGAGGAAGTTTTGGCCAAAATGCGAGAGTTCATCATTGACCCAGGCACTGAAATCCCCAGGACCAACCACCTGGAGGTTTCAGCACCATATCGACAATGAAGTCTGTAACTTCCTGCAGAAAATTCAGTGTAGAAAAAGAACAGGTATAAGGTAGCTCAAATTGCACTTAGGAGCACTGAAATAATCCCAGCTGGGTGAATAAGTAGGAGAGAGACACAAAGAAAAGTAAGACAGGAGCAACCAGTGTGTGTGTGTGTGGTGGAGGGAGGGTTGGAGGTCACATGGTTTGTAGCTGCAGTATCAGCCAATGTAGTTTCTCCACCTCCAAGTCCCACTATTGCTGCACCTCATTTTGAGAAGCTTCAGGATTAGATAATCTCAGTCAGCTCAGCCATAGCATGACCTGATACCCGAGTCTCATTTCTCAAATCCAGACCATCCAGCAACCCTGCAGATCCAGGTCCTTCAATCAGCCTCTAGGAATTCGATACTCCTCCTATTCTACCTAAGACTTCATCAACACTTGCATTTGTACTGAATCAGCTACTAACCTTGCCCTCTCCAGTGCTACTTCTGGAGTCACACACCAGCTGCACCCTCATCAGGTAGTTCGCCATTGCCATCTCAATTTTCTGTTCTAGCCACGACTTTTCCTACCCATCTGGTACCTCATCATATAGAAACATAGACAATGATGGTAGCAAAAACCATATGTTAATCTGGTCTGCCCAAAGTTCCCTATCTGCCTCGGGTTGTCCATATGGGGCTCTATCCTCCCTGTTCATCCCTGCACTCCCCTCTGTACTGCTACTGACCTGGGCAACCACCAAACCTTTCACTTTGGCCTAGCAATACCTAAAACCATTTATGGTCTTGGCACCCACCACGTCTGCTGGCAGATTGCTCCATGGCTCTACCAGCCCTTCTATAAAATAGAACTTCCCCACATCCCTCTTAACCACCTCCGGCACCACCACCAGTTTCCTCTTGTAACCTAGGGTTCTTGACCCTGTCCTCATGCTAATATCAGGAAGAACATTATAGAAGGGAAGGATGTGAACCTGGCAGCTCTTCTTATATCATCCCATGACACCTTGAGAATAGTGTCTTGCAGAGACATTCTTGTTTTTCTTCAAGCTGTTTATGCCCCCCTTCTTACACTGACACTGACCCTGGGGACGGCCACTTACCTCTAGGGTCATCTACGGCCACCTTGTAGCCTTGGTTTACCCCTCAGGCAGGGTAAGGGGTGGCAAGACCCTCCCAACACAATGTGTATTTTAGGCCTTATGCAGACAACCCTGGTCAAGGTTGGGGGTTGGATACACCAGGGCTACCAACTGTAGCCCCTTGTGCCAGGGCCCAGCTTTCTTGTTTTCTGTCTCCACCAGATACCAAAGCAGTGGGGATATGTGATGTCATGATGCATGCAAGCGTGTGTGCTGCTTTGACATCCATGCACACCCTCCTCCATGAGTGTCTTTCATCCACACTGCCACCTGTGGTCACTAAGGTGGCAGTGCTGCAGCAGAGGTAGCATCCTTCCCCACTTGGGGGAGGAGGAGGAGAGTGTCCTTCGGTACTCTCAATCTTCCTCTTCTCGGTTGGCCCCTGATGACCCGTGATCGATTTTGATCCTTGGAGATGGGTGCTGCTAGTGTTAGCATTACCACTGCACTGACAGGCCAGAGAAGAGAGATTTACTTTGTCCTGAAAGTTAAGGATCTTCACTTTCTAAAGAAACTGACGATAGCCAAATTTGTGGCAGCCTTCAGTATTTATCAAGAAATAGTACATGAAGTACATTTATGTACAAATGTATATCCTTTGAGGAGCTGGATTTGTACCTCTGTTTCATGGTCTATCGTACCATCAGATATTACCGAATGTACAGTATTTCTACAATTACTACAAATCATTTTCTACTAAAGCCACTGCTTTTCTGTTGAACTCCTGAATTACTTGGGCAACTCTAGATATTAAGTTATTCTTCAGGCACTTTGCTGGGCAACATGCCTTAACATGCTCCACATGTTGATCCTTCTCACAGTTTGCAGCATTATTTCCTGCTTCAGTGCATGACTCCAGTTCATCTACCAGTTCCAATCAATATCCCCTGAAAACCATGAGTGCAGGATTGTGAATGTCAAAACCGTGACTGCAAAACAACGAGAGAGAAAAGGGTGACATGGAAAAGCAACATTCACCGTAAAGGTGACCTACAGCTTTTCCCCCCTCCCCAATATTATTTTTTTCGTTTTTATTGACCGGGTAAGTGCACTAGACAAATCCTGCCTATTTTCAGGCACAACCCGGGTGAGGGGGAAACAGATGAATGCCAACTGACCTTGAACCAGATTAATATGTTCCCTCAGAGATGTTAATATATAGAAAGGGGGATGGGGTAAAGCCCCTGCAGAAATTGCTTCCATTTCAGCGATCGCTGTTATGTGACGGTTGCTCCTTTTTGCCTCGCTCTTTGTCGCTGCCATTTTGCTTTCTAACATCACAATGAACCATTCCAATCCACCTTGAGCCCACTCATCCCAGCATGTCTTGTATGTGCACAGGATCTTTTAGAAGTGAGGAGTCTGATTATCATTTCATCAGGTAGAGCACTCTACAACAGTTTTAATGAAACAACTAGCTTTTCACTCTCATGTACTATGCTCAGAAGGATGGAGAGCAGATATTGAGGATCGCTGGGATGGCAGACCACTGGAGGGAGCTGAATGTCATTATTTACCTCGGGACTAATGACCTGATGAAGGATGGAGTAGGAGTAGTGAAGGGGCAGTTCAGGGAACTGGGAAGGGGCCTTAAACAAGTAGCACATACAGTAGAATTTGCTGAGGTGCTACCTATATATGGCTGAGTAGTTTAGGACACTCCGCACCAAGAAATTCAGCAGTAGCTATATAACGGTTGGTTGAAGGATGTCATCGAGGTGCAGGTCAGGAAGCATAGGAAAACCAGAAGCAGTTTCAAAATTCGCAAATAGCGTTTTAGTTTTCTCAATAACAGCAAAATAAAAATGTGTTCAGTATAACTATTTACAAAGGCAGCACAGAGAAAACAATCCTCCTTCTGAGTGTTTCTTCTCAGTTTCAAATCTCAGTCTCTCTCGCAAAACACTGCTGTTCTTTTTATAACAAGTCTTTGCAGGGAGCTCGTTAAGGAGACTGTGTTTTTTCACAGAATGTTCTTGTCAGTATGCAGTGTTCTTGCAGGTGTAGCAAAAAGAACATAATGACCCAGAACGGACCTCTTGTTGACAGCTCTGTAAAGTTTGCACACCAGCATCTCCATTTAACTCCTTGAGTTCCAAATAGTTGTTTGTTTTTGCAATCATTTCAACAGTATAACTATATAATGTAACCCCCCTGCAAAGGGGGGGGGGTTCCCAAAAAGTCTTCCAGGAGCTTGCTTGAATGCTCCAAGCCTGAATGGTGTTTGGTGTTTAAGCCGTTTATTTGTGAGTGCTTTTAGAGCCTCTGGTACTGTCTGTTTAAGAGCTGTCTGCTTGCAGACATAATTAGTTTCTATGTGGGGACTGTGTGTTTCCCTGCTTGAGTACCACTCGAGCTGCTGCCAAATCGCTCTGTTTCTGCCGTCACTAAGTGGGCAGAGTGAGCACTTTTCAAAGATGTAACTGTCTGCCAGAAATCATTTAGAGTAATAACGAAAATACAGTTTGTCTACCCTGCTTTTCCTTGCAGTCAGAACTGTGTTTGCCTAGCCCTCCATTCTGGTTTTGAACTGCTGAACTGGACCAATCAGTGTGGGGGGACCTTTGAAATGGAGCCTGCTGCTGGCAAATCAGAACTTGGACTCTCATTGTGGAGCCAGCCACCTATGAACTGTATGGCCAATGCCTCTGGGAATTGTAGTTTGGATTTCGGCACCTTTTTGCACCAACAGGGGGAGTCTGATTGTGAGTGACAGCTAAACCAGTCAGCTGAACTAGGAGGAACTCAGAGGAAGTGCCCGGCTCTGTCTACTGGAAAGATCAGATGAGTTGAGACAGTGAAGAGAGAAGGAGCTATGTGCTTCTGCGGTGTATAGTTTTAGCACGGTAAGCATGTGTAAGGCCCTTAGTTTCGGTCTGCAGTCTGTGCAAGCGCCTGTTCAGACTGAATCCGACCTGTGAAGAGAATCAAGGAGATCTGAAGAGCAGAAACCAGGCTCACCCTGTAGAATACTGGAGAAATTGTTGAATCGCATTTGGTCTGTCAGGGACTGAATCTGCTGTATGTTCTCCCAGGTATTGTGCAGTAATTGCGATCGGGATAGAGAAGCAGCCTGCCTGGTATAGTACTTTCCTTTTACATATAAATGTGTGTAGTGCTTGTGGGGAATCGCGTTTCAAATTCCCTGTACAGTGAATTGAGTGCATGAAGCAGGAAGTAAACCCCAGCTTAATCCAGACTACATCCATTTGCTCTAAACTGCAGTGGGGTCCAGTCACAAGGACCTTGTCCAAAGGGTCTGCTCCTCCTGGCAATCCAGGACAATCTGCCTTCCATTCAGTTCCCAGCATTGAGTTTGTGAGTACAAAGCAGGGTAGCTCCCTACCATCTGTTTATCAAATTGCAAGTGTGTCATCTATTTGTTGCTTTTTTCATTTCTTCACGAACTGAGCCCTCCGGCTGTGGATTACAATTGGGTATTGTGCAAGTGTTTTTTCCATCACAGGGCCACAACCAGTTACACTGATCCTGGCTGCCCCCCCCCCCCCATCCTGGGTACCCAGTGAAAGTGACAATTTGGGACTCTGAATATGCGCACAGTACTGTGATTATTAACGTGTTTAACCTAATTAACCTGATTTCCCCCTTCCTTGTTACAGCTCCTTAAATAAATCAGATCTGTTGGTTTTCAGCAAGTTACACTGACTGAGGTATTCGTTTATGTTAAAGTATTGTACTGTGGTTTTGCACTGTATCATCTTGTTTTACAGGGGTCCCCAGCGTCAATCGACCGAGCCAGTCCTGGGGTAAGTGTACATTGTAAAGATATTCCTGATGCATTGTGTGGACCAGGGAAGAAAGGGGGGTTACAGTGTCCCAGAGGGCTGTGACCAAATTAGTTTAACTACTGCAAACCCTGACCTCTGGGTGGAGGCACCCGACATTGGACCTAGGCCCCTCAACCTGTTAGTAGTTAAGCAGGCAGGGGTAGTGGCCCTTGGGATAGCACCACCGAGGGGTTACATACAGTTTTAAACAAATGGATCCCAGTATCTGTGACATATCCACATAAAGATTCACATATATATTTATACCTGCAGATATACAAGAGGGAAGAAAAGACAGAAATAGTACAGGAAGGCAGAGAGAAAGCGAGAGGCGAAGAATTTCGAAACCGTGGAAGTGATTAGTTCCTAGGTCTCACAAGAAAATTTGATTGTGCAATCAGACATACAAGAGACAGAAAAGGAGAGGATATAACAAATCCTTGCAATTAACTCTTTCTGCATAACAAATTGGGCAGGGCCTTATTCAACCCTGTCACAAAGGCATTATGTAGAGAGGAGGGATTCAGCTTCATTGGAGAATGGGGACTGACCTGGAAGGATGAGGGCTTATACAAAGGGGGCATCCTGCATCCTTCTGGGAAGTGGACCTCTGTACTGAATGGGAAGTTCAAATGTTACTTAGATGAACATTTAAACTAACAGAGGTGGGGAGGCAGTATTATCAGGGGAGGCATAGACTACCCCCTACACAGAGATTAAAGCAACAGGGAGTGATAGCCTGGAGGAAACATACTCCCCCAAGGCAGGGGTGAGGGTAGACAGGCTGGGGGACAACAGTGGTGTAACCCCCCTGCAAATGGGGGTTCCCAAAAGACTTCCAGGAGCTTGCTTGAATGCTCCAAGCCTGAATGGTGTTTGGCATTTAAGCCATTTATCAGTGAGTGTTTTAGAGCCTCTGGTACTGTCTCTTTAAGAGCTGTCTGCTTGCAGACATAATTAGTTTGTATGGGGGACTGTGTCTCTCTGAGTACCACTCGAGCTGCTGCCAATTCACTTCATTTTGCAGTCACTAGAGTGCAAAGGAACCTATCTGAAAGATGTAACTGTTTGCCAGAAATTATTTAGAGTAATAATGAAATTACAGTTTGTCTAACCTGCTTTTTTGCAGTCAGAACTGTGTCTGCTAGTTCCCCATTCTAGTTTTGAACTGCTGAACTGGACCAATCAGTGTGGGGTAAGCTAGCTCTAAAATGATGCCTTGGACGAATCAGAACTTGGACTCATAATCTGAGCCAGCCACAAGAGGATTGTATGGGCAGTGACTCTGGGAGATGTAGTTTAGACTTCAGTGCCTTTTGGACCAACAGCAGCAGTCTATTGTGAGTGACAGCCAATCCAGTCAAGAACTGGGAGGAACTCAAAGGAAGTGCCAGTTTCGTCAGTTGGAGTTCAGTTGAGCTTTGGCAGTGAAGAAGGAAGGAGCCCTGTGCTTTTCAGTGTGCAGTTTTAGTCAAAAAAGCGTGTTAAGGCCCAGAGTTCGGTCGCAGCTTGTGTAACAGCTTGTTAGGACTGAATCCGTCCTGTGAAAGAATCAAAGGATCTCTGAAGAGTAGAAACCAGGCTCACCCTGTAGAAGACTGGAAGAATTGCTGAAAATTGCACTCGGTCTGTCAGGAACTGAATCTGCTGTGTGTTCTCCGGGTATTGTGCAGTAATTGCGATCGGGATACAGATGCAGCCTGCCTGGTATAGTACTTTCTTTTATATGGATGTGTGAAGAGGTTTGTGTACCTCAAGTGAGGCCCTACTGACATTGAAGGACCCTATCTTATTTGGAGGTCGTGAGTACTAATTCAGGGTTGCTCCCTGTTGGATTGCCACATTAAATCCAAATGGAATTACTGTACTGCTGACTGTTTAATTCTCCTTTTCTCTGTGTGAAAGGGCCCTACCAGCTGCCAGTTTGGACCAGCCACTGGGCTTGGGTACCAGGGACAGTAACTGATAGGGATAGGCCTGTGCACAGAGCCATAGGTGAATTATTAGGTGATAAGCTAATTAACCTGATTTCCCCTGTC
The DNA here is from genome assembly GCA_016271365.2 of Neoceratodus forsteri. Classification (NCBI taxonomy): domain Eukaryota; kingdom Metazoa; phylum Chordata; order Ceratodontiformes; family Ceratodontidae; genus Neoceratodus; species Neoceratodus forsteri. The sequence continues at coordinate 1,412,662,119 of CM057459.1, forward strand.
CTTGTTATATCCCCTAAATAAATCAGAGCTGCTTGTTTCAGCAAAGTTATACTGCCTGAGGTATTTGTCTATGTTAAAATACTGTACTGTGATTGTTGCACTGTATCTCATTTCACAGGAGGTCCCAGTGCCGGAACCAGACCTGGGGTAAGTGTATACTGTGAAGGTAATTCTGATATATTGTGTGGGCCACTAGTGGGAAGAAAGGGGTTGCAGTGTCCCAGAGGGCTGTGACCAAGTTAGTTTAACTATTGCAAACCCTGACCTCTGGGTGGAGGCACCCGCCATTGGATCCAGGCCCTCAACCTGTTAGTGGCAAATCAGGCAGGGTAGTAGCCCCTGGGATAGCGCCATCTAGGGGTTACATCTTGGAGGCTCACCGCTGGGATTGTGTGTCCTCTAGTGGCCATATTCACGAACCACTGTTAAGAAAAAATGGGTACCCGACAGAAGTGGCTGTGCACCGGCTGGTGGAGTGGTGTACTGGGGAGGAGATCGACCCCAAATGCTATGTTATCCTGGACATCCCCTGGGTATCCATCACGGACACTGTGCAGGAGTACTTTCCAAGGTGGAAGGTTTACAAAACCCTGTGGTGGTGGGTCGGCATGCTAATCTGCTCACCCACACTTTCCTGGCCCTAGTAGAGTTTAAGGATCCCATAGATAGCTCAAAGTGCCACAGACCATTACCCCCAGAGGGAGCCCTCACTGCTTGGAGAGTGATAACTAAGGACAGTAAAGACCGGGGAATCAGCCCCACCACTATCTGAAACTTTTGAGGAGAAATTTGCTGAATGGTTGCTGGGAGAGGGAAAATGTGGAGGACTTGAAGAAACTATTCTTGCCACCTGGGGTGTTCCTCCCCAACACCCTCTCCTGCTCCAGTGCCCGTAATGGTGGCTGAACCAATGCAGACTCCTATTTCTGCACCTGCCATTAGTCACGACTCTTACCGAAGGTTGAGGATCTTCTCTGGCGCCTCCCACCCCAAGAGGAGGATGACTGGGAGACCTGGATAGACTATGTTGCCCCAAGTGCTAGAATGGCAATGCTCGGAAGGTGAAAAGCGAAAGAGGGTTAGTGAGAGCCTCGAGGTCCTGCCCTGGCTACCATCCGTGCTAAGCGGACCCAGTAACCCTGGGCGACTGCAGGCCTATCTTGAGGCCTTGGAGAATGTATGGGAGCCCAGATTCTGATGAGGACCTATGGTGGAGAGTAAGAGATGCACAACAGTACCAAGGGAGTTGTTGTCTGTGTATGTATCTCGGCTGGAAAATTGTTGCAAGAATGCCTCAGAAAGGTAGTTTGCCAGCGATTGAACTGGACCGAACCAGGCTGGACAGGATCCTAAGTCTGCTGCCCCTTCTCAGAACTGCTGTTGCTTCAGTTACACCTGGCAGATCGACTGGAATCCCACCCTCCTATGATGAGTTAATGAGAGAAATTCGAGGAGTTGAGAAAAGGCGACCTCGGAGGACCTGCACCAATAGCTGCTCTCGACCAGTGACTGAGGTGACCCATCAAGTGAAGTTCAGGGGCAGAGGTTGGCAGTCAATGAGTGCTCTGACAAGGAAAAGATATGTCACAATGGGGCGAACTGTTGAGAGAGATCCGGGAATTCAAAACAGTCCTTTATGAAGGCCACGCCTGCAAGTCACAGACCTGACCTATATCCGACTGCATCTGCTATGGGGTGGGGTACCCACCCATGTATCTCCTGCTGATAACAGCTCGAACTCGATTCCTTGACCATGGAAGTGGAGAAACTGGACGAGATGTCTCAAATGCTTATCACGCAAGACAGAGATGGCACCAAGGTTTCCAGTTAGTAATACCCCGCCCTGGCTCCCAGTGTGGCGCCTCGCCAGCTCAAACTCCAGAAAGTATGTTTTGCTATAATTGTGGGAAAGATGGGCACATGAAAAGGAATGCCAGTCCCCAAAAGACACTGACAAAGTTGCATATAGGCTACAAGGAAGCTTGGAGAAGAAATCAGTGGTTAAGAGGTGCACGACATGATCCAGTGAGGGCACCAAAAATGCTAATTCACGTCCTTTTGTGGCAAGGTCAGTTGCCCAGGCCCCACTACCGCCTCTCCAGACTGGTCCAGAATAGTGGGTCCTCCATGGAGACCACTGTAAGGTGAACAGTGTCTACAAGACTATATTAGACAGTGGCTCCCAAGTGACAATTATGTTCCAAGATTGGTATCAGAAGCATTTGTCAGACGTCCCTTACAACCATTAGAAGGACTGCATGTATGGGGGTTAGTGAGAGGCCTACCCTATTCCGGGTATATCGAATTTGGCTGTCTTTCCCCACCTCCGTGGCTGGAGTGGCGAACAAGTGAGAGACCCTAGCCTTAGTGTGTCCCCCCACTGGACTGTATGATGGTGTCCCTTTGTTGATTGGAACAAATGCTCATATGTTCGGAGGCTGGCACAGTTGTGTTATGAAAAACAGGGGTCAAAGACTAGTAGAGCTTTAAGAGTTCGGCTTTAATTAAGAAGGCCTATGAGGCACAGAGATGCTGAAAAACAGAACCAGAGGAACCGGTCGGAATTGTATGGAAGAAGGATCCTGAGTCTCTGATCCTGGTGCAAATGCCAGTGTACCTTACAGGGAGAGGTCCGTATCAGAAAGGATGTTAAGAATAAAATATTAATGTTGGATGCACCAGGCGATGGAAAATTGCCAGAGGGACTGCTGGTCAAGCCTAGTATTTTGCCCGCTAGAGCCCATGCTTATGCCAGAAGGGTAATGGTCCAAGTTCATAATGTGTCTGAAAGAGACATTCGAGTAAACAGAGGTTGCATCCTGGCTAATGTGCATTGTGCAGACACTGCAGTGCTACCCAGCAGCAAGAGTTCAAGGAAGAATGACAGAGTAGCATCGACTTGTTTGATTTGGCGACTCCGCTGCCAGCTGAATGGAAAGTGAAGATCGGTGAGAGAGCTTGCCCAGAGAGACCAGGTGTTTTCTTTAAAGGAATGGGATGTAGGATGCGTGCAAGGAGCTGAGCACAATATCCGCTGCATGACGAAAGACCATTTCGTGAGAGGTCTCGACGCCTGGCACCTGCTGACATAGATGATGTGAGACGGCATCTGCAAAGATGTTAGCTGCTGGTGTAATACAAGAATCCAGAAGCCCTTATGCTTCCCCATTGTGGTAGTGAGGAAAAGAATGGAACAGTAAGGATGTGTGTGGATTATCGCACCTTAAACCGGCGGACTATCCTGATCAGTACACAATGCCCCGCATTCAGGATGCTTGGACTGCCTAAAGCGGAACAGAAGTGGTTCTCTGTGTGCTGGATCTCGCAGTGGGTACTATCAGATCCCGATGGCCCCAGAGGACCGTGAAAAGACAGCCTTTATCTGTCCGCTTGGCTTCTATGAATTCATGAGGATGCCTCAAGGATTTCAGGTGCCCCAGCCACTTTTCAACGATTGATGGAGCGTGCAGTGGGGACATGAACTTACTAGAGTGCCTGGTATACCTAGATGATGTTATTGTGTTTGGCAGCTCACTGGAGGAACATGAGAGCAGATTATTTAAGGTATTGGACCGACTGGAGACTTTGGCCTTAAACTGTCCATTGATAAGTGTCAATTTTTCAAACATCAGTAAAGTATGTGGACACATAGTATCCACCGAGGAATAGAGACCGACCCAAGTAAAGTTGAGGCCTTGACCACCTGGCCACAGCCCAAAATCTAAAGAACTGCAAAGATTCCTGGGATTCTGTGGTTATTATCGGAGCTTCATCAAGGACTATTAAGAGTGATCCGCCTTACTTAACCTTACTCAAGGGTATCCCAACCCACAAAAATACCAAAAGTCAGCATCCCTCAAGACTGAAAGAGTGTATTTTCATCCGAGTGAAGTATTTGGGGCCGCTGGACTCCTGATTGTGAGACTGCTTTTCATGAGATCATATCAACTTACCCATGCTCCAGTGCTGGCCTATGCGATCCAAGAAAACCTTACGTCCTGCACACTGATGCTAGCTTGCAAGGGTTGGGGGCTGTGTTGTACCAAGAGCACGAGAATGGCCTGAGACCAGTGGCCTTTGCCAGTAGAAGCCTGACCCCATCCGAAAAGAACTATCCTGTACATAAGTTAGAGTTCCTAGCTTTGAAGTGGGCTATTGTTGACCAATTCCATGAGTACTTGTATGGGCTAAAATACTAGTAAAACTGACAATAATCCTTTGACCTATGTGCAGACCTCAGCTAAGTTGGATGCCACTGGCCATAGGTGGCTTTCTGCATTATCTACATATGACTATGCTCGAATACCGAGCAGGTCTGAACCACATAGATGCTGATGCTCTCCCGGAGGCCTGTTCCCCAGAATGATTGGGTCCGACTGGCAGAACCTGACATTCGGGCACTCTGCGGAAGTTTGACAGGGAGGAACAAATGTCCACGACGCAGTGGACTGCATGGTGGATTGCTTGGGAGCCTCTGAGAATTGCATACCTGCTGCTTATTGCCACTTTTCTGCAATAGACATTGGTGCACTGCCTCAGCTGGACAATGACAGTATTCGCTGGCTCAATCCCGCGATCCCATGATCAAAGCAGCTTTAGAAGCCCTCTATGCAGGAAAAGATGTGTCCAAATTACGCCCACTGATTTGAGAACTGCACTGTTATACAAAGAAGGTCCTAAGTTGAAACTGATCAATAAACTGTTATACAGAGAAACAGTAGACAGAGGGGACAAGTAGACAAACAACAACTAGTGCTGCCCACTGCCTTCGAGACTCAGTATTGAGGTCCTTGCACAACCACATAGGGCACCTTGGTATAGACAGAACACTTGACTTGGTGAGATCCAGATTCTATTGGCCTAAGATGGGGGCTGATGTGGAGCAACACATTCGAACTTGTAGTCGCTGCTTACAGAGGAAAGCTTTGCCCCAGAGGGCTGCCCCCCTTGTTAACATAACCACCAGTGCACCCATGGAGCTGGTCTGTATTGATTTTCTAAGTTTGGAGTCAGATCAAAGAAATATCAGTAATGTGCTGGTGGTCACTGACCATTTCACGAGATATGCCCAAGCTTTCCCCACCAAAGACCAGAAAGCATCCACTGTAGCCAAAGTACTTGTAGAAAACTTTTTGTTCACTATGGGGCTCACAAAGAATCCATTCTGATCAGGGAGAGACTTTGAGAGTCGTCTGATCAAAGAGATGCTTTCTCTGTGGGAGTGCAGTCCAGAACCACTCCTTACCACCCCAGGGGACCCACAGCCTGAACGTTTCAACCGCACTTTGCTAGATATGCGCTAGGCACCCTGCACCAAAGGACAAGCCTAGATGGAGCCAACAAATTAGCACCCTGGTACATGCTTATAACTGCACCAAAAGTGATGCCACTGGATTCTCCCCCACCGCCTGATGTTTGGAAGAAGCTCGACTACCAGTAGATGTGTGTTTTGGGGTCTCTCCTGATGGGGTTCAAGCTGACAACTATTTACAGTATGTGCAAAAGTTAAAGGCCCAGCTAACTCATGCGTACCAACTGGCTCAAACCATGGCTGCCAAAGAAATCTGGCCAACAAAGAAAGGTATGATAAAAGGTGAAAGCACAGGAACTCCAGGAGGGAGATCGGTATTGCTAAGAAATCTGGGACTGCATGGCAAGCACAAGATTGCTGACAGATGGCACCATCTCCCTCACATTGTAGTGGGCAAACTAGATGATCTGCCAGTGTACAAAGTAAGGCCTGAGAATAATTCAAAAGATGTAAAACAATGCATAGAAATCATTTACTGCCCATTGGACAAATCTTAATTGAGTCTGAGCCCTAGAGATGCCCCTCTGGACCAGTGACTAGAGCTGCTGCTAAGAAAAGATCAAGAAAGTCTGCACCTACAGAGTAAAGTTAAAGTGTTCCCCTCCACAAGTCCCAGTTGAGCATGACTGTCAGTCCATATCGGAAGAAAGTGAGAGTGACTTTGAATACTATCCTTCTACGAACTGAGTCAATTGTTTCGGGCAATCCCTAGTCAATACTGGAGACAAAGCTGGGCCTTCTGGACTGTCTAACCCCAGCTTCATCCCTGGAGCCAATGCTCCCAGAAAGTGAAGTGCAAAGCATCAGATCAGATGAAATGGAATCATTGTGCATGGTTGAACTGTTTGAGCTTCAGGGAGGAAAATGATAGATTGGGGCAGACTGGTGATACACCCGAACAAGAAGAGTATTTTGAGTGCCCTGACAGTCCACTGCCAGTGTCCGAAAGCTCTCCATGCGAGCCAAATGTTGTGGACTCAGAAACTGTAACTCCTGGAGCTGAAAGTGCCCCAAGTTCTAGCCCTCTACCCCCATGGAGACTCCCTGACAAGTGAGGACAATGCTGAAAATGAGGCTCAGAGTGCAGAGACTATAACAGTTCCCCTAGAAAGACTGGTCGAGCTGTAAAGCCTGTGGTGCACCTCAGTTATGATTCACTTGGGAGGCCTGTGGACTTGCCTCTCAATGTTGTCCATAAAGGAGTGTATGTGTCCCGAGCTCATTGCCCAAACTGAGCATCAGTGCTAACTCCAAGTTACTTGTGTTGCCCTCTAAGTATGGTGCCCTTGCCCCATCCAGCCCCAAGGTAACTGATAGGAAGGGCCTCTCTTCAGGTTTCATGTACAAGAGGTAATAACTTGAGTTATGGTACAATGTGTATGTAATACTGTGTAAAGAGTGACGCTGCAATGTTTCAGAAATGTGTTCTTGGTAAAATGATATATTGACTGATGATTACATGTGCGAGCCTAATGCAAATGTATATGGTTGCAGTTGAAACTTATGAAAGTACTTGCTTGACGTGGACGTCAAGCTTTCCCAGGCTCCAGGAAAGGTGTAACCCCCTGCAAATGGGGGGTTCCCAAAAGACTTCAGGAGCTTGCTGAATGCTCCAAGCCTGAATGGTGTTTGGCATTTAAGCCATTTATCAGTGAGTGTTTTAGAGCCTCTGGTACTGTCTCTTTAAGAGCTGTCTGCTTGCAGACATAATTAGTTTGTATGGGGACTGTGTGCTTCTCTGAGTACCACTCGAGCTGCTGCCAATTCACTTCATTTTTGCAGTCACTAGGAGTGCAAAGGAACCTATCTGAAAGATGTAACTGTTTGCCAGAAATTATTTAGAGTAATAATGAAATTACAGTTTGTCTAACCTGCTTTTTGCAGTCAGAACTGTGTCTGCTAGTTCCCCATTCTAGTTTTGAACTGCTGAACTGGACCAATCAGTGTGGGGTAAGCTAGCTCTAAAATGATGCCTTGGACGAATCAGAACTTGGACTCATAATCTGAGCCAGCCACAAGAGGATTGTATGGGCAGTGACTCTGGGAGATGTAGTTTGAGACTTCAGTGCCTTTTGGACCAACAGCAGCAGTCTATTGTGAGTGGACAGCCAATCCAGTCAAGAACTGGGAGGAACTCAAAGGAAGTGCCGGTTTCGTCCAGTTGGAGTTCAGTTGAGCTTTGGCAGTGAAGAAGGAAGGAGCCCTGTGCTTTTTCAGTGTGCAGTTTAGTCAAAAAAACGTGTATGAGCCCAGAGTTCGGTCTGCAGCTTGTGTAACAGCTTGTTAGGACTGAATCCGTCCTGTGAAAAGAATCAAAGGATCTCTGAAGAGTAGAAACCAGGCTCACCCTGTAGAAGACTGGAAGAATTGCTGAAAATTGCACTCGGTCTGTCAGGAACTGAATCTGCTGTGTGTTCTCCCGGTATTGTGCAGTAATTGCGATCGGGATACAGATGCAGCCTGCCTGGTATAAGTACTTTCTTTTATATGGATGTGTGAAGAGGTTTGTGTACCTCAAGTGAGCCCTGCTGACATTGAAGGACCCTATCTTATTTGGAGGTCGTGAGTACTAATTCAGGGTTGCTCCCTGTTGAATTGCCACATTAAATCCAAATGGAATTACTGTACTGCTGACTGTTTAATTCTCCTTTTCTCTGTGAAAGGGCCCCTACCAGCTGCCACGGTTTGGACTAGCCACTAGGGCTTGGGTACCCAGGGACAGTAACTGATAGGGATAGGCCTGCACAGAGCCATAGGTGAATTATTAGAGTGATAAGCTAATTAACCTGATTTCCCCTGTCCTTGTTATATCCCCTAAATAAATCAGAGCTGCTTGTTTCAGCAAAGTTATACTGCCTGAGGTATTTGTCTATGTTAAAGTACTGTACTGTGATTGTTGCACTGTATCTCATTTCTGGAGGTCCCAGTGCGGAACCAGACCTGGGGGTAAGTGTATACTGTGAAGGTAATTCTGATATATTGTGTGGGCCACTAGTGGGAAGAAGAGGGTTGCAGTGTCCCAGAGGGCTGTGACCAAGTTAGTTTAACTATTGCAACCCTGACCTCTGGGTGGAGGCACCCGCCATTGGATCCAGGCCCCTCAACCTGTTAGTGGCAAATCAGGCAGGGGTAGTAGCCCCTGGGATAGCGCCATCTAGGGGTTACAGTGGTAAGAACAAAAGATTCAGAAGGAGAGATGTAAAGTGGTCAGGAAACAGAGGGAACAACAAAGGAAGGGGGAGTTAGGGGGAGTCTCAGGAGGCATCACAGGCAGAAAAGGGTGAAGAAAGTGGGTCTGCTGGCAGAAATGGAGCAAGGTTTGGAGAGCCAAATGCACCAACACAAGGAGTCTAGGAAATAAAATTTCAGACCTGGAGGCCATTATAGGTAAGCGGAAATAGGCATAGTGTTCATAACTTAGTCATTGCGCACTGAAAATCACAGCTGAAATATGGCCATACCAATAGCAATACTACACTCAGTTCAGAAGACAAAGGGCAGGGAAAAAGGGAGGAGGGGTTGTTCTGTACATCAGTGAGGGTATCAAGGCTATTGAAATGCAGGATAACCTAGAGGAAAGGCAAGGGCTGGAGCTGCTGTCGGTCACTCTGGAGAGAGGAGTAGGGGACACTATTTACACTGGGGGGTTCCACCATGCCACAACAGCACAAATTGTGTCGAATGGCATTACAGTGATGGCACAGTGCCAACAGTCTGGGAAAGCAAGTGCTTTTTGCTAGGGGGGGGCTTTGCCTCCCACCCCCCCGTACTATGGATAATTAACTTTGAGTCAGAGTTAATTCAGGAAGGGGGAGATACTCCCGGAGACAGCAGTGTTGGGACTACTAGGGACCACTGCAGCGAACTGCCAATTTTGTCGCTGTAATGGTCTTTGCAGTATTCCCTCACTGTTCAAATGTTATACCACACTAGGTGCAACACAGGCCTCCAGCACAAGTAGAGGATTCGATAAAATTTGGAGAAACCATCAGCAGGATGGTGAATAAGGGAGGTACTGCTGGCTGGGGACTTCAGTCTGCCTGAGATGGATTGGAGCCTTCCAGCTACTGCTTTGACTAGAAGCAGGGCAATACTACACTCTCTGTGGGGGGCATTTCTCAGGCAGCTGGTCAACAAGCCCATTAGAGATGGGGCAGTACTAGATCTGGTGCTCACTAACAGAGACAGTTTGCAGATGTCACAGTTGGCAATCCCCTAAGGATCAGTGATCACCGTACAGTGTGGTTCAACATTAAGAAGGGTACAGAAGCAAACCACAAAAGGATGAGGGTCCTGGACTTTAGTAGGGTGGATTTTACAGAAATGGGAACTTGCCTGAAAATGCTTGTTAGAGGTGGATTGCCAGGGTAGGGTGGGGAACCATAGAGCAAGGAAGACATAATGACAGCAATCGGCCTTGGTGAGAAGGAAGTGAGTAAAACAGGAAAAAAGGCCACCATGGTACTCTAGGGAGGTGGCCAAGAAAGTGAAGAAAAAAAGGGCGGTATTCAGGAGGTACAAAGAAACATGGAATGAGGAGGATAGGGAGAAGTACCAGGTAAAACAGAGGGAAGCAGGGAGGGCAGTGAAGCAAGCAAAGGTACAAACGGGAAAGGATAGCCAAAGGGGTGGCAGAATGGGGCAAGAGTTTCTTCAGGTACATGAGTGAGACGAGGAAGGCAAGGGGAAGGATAGTGAGGATAAGGAGGCAGTAGATGGTGGCTGCACAGAGCAGGATCAGGAGAAAGCTGACATCCTGAACAGGTACTGTGCTCACTCTTCATAATGGACAGGCGAGGACGGACCAACAAGGAGCAACAAGAACATGGCGGTCGGGGTGCACAACTCCATTTATTGTCCTGAAGGGACTTGCGTACCTGAAAGTGGACAAAGCCATGGCACCAGATGGGACACGTCCAAGAGTGCTAAGGGAACTCGGGAGGAGCTTGCTGCACCACTGACAGCTTTATTCAGTATATAACTGCAAACAGGAGTAGTTCCAATGGACCAGAGGAGGGCTGAGTTAGTTCCACTCATAACAGCGGCAGTTGGGAGGAGGTTAGCAACTACAGATTTGCCAGTCTCACATCAGTAGTGGGGAAATGAATGGAAACCCTCTTAAAAGAAAGGTTAGAACTGGCATGTGTGATGTAACTATGTGAAAAAGTTGCTTTTTTATAAACATCAACAAGGCAAGAAAAAAACACAGCAGACAGAGCAGAGTAGAGTGTCATAGCAGGTATAGCCTATTATTATTGCCTTCTGTATATACTGAATGAGATTCCCCTTCCTTTCCCAGGATAACTTGTGTTTCACTTATACTGCCACAGTCAGGAGAAGGGGGGGGCAGGTCAAGTGAGATTTTATTTAGCAGGGAACTTAGCGCACAGCAGTGATACAGTAGGTGAATAGGCCACAAAATATATCCACAACAGCATATAATCAGTTCACATAGTCAACTAAGAAAGGAACTGACATGTGTGTGACGTAAATATACAAAAAAAGTTATTTTTCATTAGTGTCTGCAATGCAAAGGAAGAAAAAGCACAGCCGATACAGAAGAGCAGAGTCTCATAGCAAGTACAACAGGAGCCAACTGCCTCACCTGTATATTGAACAAGGTCCCCTTCCTTTCCCAGGATACAGTCTATAGCTCTACACTGCCACAGTCTGGGAGGAGGATCAAGTGAGATTTTATTAGCTGGGAGCTCAGTATGCAGCAATGGCATGAGAAGTAGTAGGCCACAAAATGTATTCACAAGCAATGGCGGATAATCACACAATCAACAGACAAAGGCAAAGGGACTGACATGCATGACATAATAGTAACTACTGCACGTTTTGTAGCAATTGCAGCCTATAACTTCCCTAAAGTTTCCAGAATTTTAAAAAAAGTGTTCCGAGTTAGTGACTTATTTATTTCACATCGGTCAGTAATACAGCTAACCGAAGTGTAGAAATGTGGGGCTCAAAGGGTGATGCAGGGTTTGCATCAAGCAACGCCTCACACCATATTTTTTGGCACAGCTGTGCCAAATCCCTTTGACGCAACTGCACCAAATTTTCCTACATCAGGCACAGTTGTGACAGGTTCCTCAATTTATGGCAGCTTGTGCCAAAGATTTGGCATAAGCCCTGTAAAAGAGGTCCCCCAAATGGCACAAGTTGGACCAGGTAAAAGTTGGTCCAACTTTACAAAAAGGAACTGCACTGGTACGGGGTGCTCACGATAAGTTTCAGTTGTCACAAAAAAGAATTGGTCACTCATCACCTGTTATTCAAGAATGCCACTATAACAAGTTTTAAAACAATAAATATATTTTTCAGTGCCATTTAAAACATACATTCATGCTGACACGTTTCGGATTGATAATCCTTTCTCAAAGGCATAAATTCAAATCCACACCAGCCCTTATATACATTCCCTTTCACAATTCAATTGCAACCTCAAAATTTAGACAGAAAATTTTCAATTCATTGTTAATTTATCTTCAAAAACAACTGAATTAATTATAAAATAGTTAAATGGGACAACAACATTAAAAACTCACATATAGTAATAAGACACTTTCCCACTACTGTGTATTATACCTGCCCAGCTAATGACAGCTGCTATCAATCACTGAGCAGTATGCGCTCATTCAGAGCTCAGTCAGTGGCTGGCCACGGTGGGCTGTGCTAGTCGCCAGCTGGGCTACAGGTTGGAAGGAGCAGGGCGGTAGGGCACTGTGTGGTGGGGGGTGCACTAGACCACCAGGTACAGTACTCTTCAGTATTACTGAGGATCAGGGTTTGGGTGATCCACTAGACCACCAGGGTTCTTTTGATTAATATTATGGGAGATCGGGGCTGGGGGCGTATATATATTATAGGGGATCGTGGCTTGGGGTGCGGCACTAAAACACCAGTACATGCTACATGCCTCATAGGGACATCAGGGAGGGAGGTCTACAAGGCTCCCAGTGATTGATTAATCACTCATAATGGGGGATCGGAGCTTGGGGAGGTGCAGTGCTAAACCACAAATGTGTGCTATATGCTATATAGTGACATCAGGAGAGGGGTCCACTAGGCCACCAGTGATTTATTAATCACTCATAACAGTGGGATCGGGGCTTGGGGGAGCTAAACTACCAGGGAATGTCCTGGGACTCTGATGCACATCCGCCCATGGCTTGTGACAAGCTGTCCAGGTGCGCCCTCTGTTTGGCACACTGCTATGGTTGCCGCAAGTCATGGGTCTTTGCTGCCAGGCCCTCTCCTGATCGAGAATCAGATGTAGGGTCCCTGGTGCAAGCAACCTTTGCACTGACTTTTGAGAATCAGACCCCGAGTGTTTTGAGACAGTGAGAAAGTGCAGCTTGCCCCATGGGGAATCTAAGTGCTCATAAGCTTCTAATTAATAAAAACGATCCTGTTTAGAAGTTATATACTGTTTGGACATTAAATTCTTGTTTTGTCTGGCCCAGTACTCCACTTGCCCAGTACTCCATTACTGCTTTACTTCCTGCCATGCCAGTTACCCATGTTACGTAGGTGCGGCGGGTCTCTGGGGTCGGCAAGGAGGGAAGGATCAAACATCCACTGGGTAGCTTTCCTCTCCCGGAGGAGGATGGGGACATGGACCGGCACTTGCTTGACCCCTAGCGGTGGCTGGGGGATGGCAAGCCAGGTTCCACAACATAGGGGTAGAGGATGACCAGCCACCTGATCTATGGAGTGTGGATCTGTGTGCATGGTGCATCACTGGCAGCATTGCACACTCCCTGCCACATCAAAAAAATCCATAAAAATGGTTCCGCCGTGCAGAATGACGATGGTCCCCCCCCAGCGAGGTTGCCCGAGAGGACACCTCCCGAGTTGGATCTATGCCAGTGGTTTGAGTTGCTTCCCACCCCTGCCATGAAGGATAAGTCATGGGGCAATGAGGGAGGGGCCCGATCCTCAGGGATGGCGAGGGGGACATTAGAGGTGGCCAGAGGGACCTAAGGGAGAAAAAGAACAAAAAATTCTTGTTTTCAAGTTCTTGTTGCTGTTAACCCTCTTGCTTTGTAGCCCTGACGGCCTGAAGAGTGCCTGAGTTGTGGGAGGTCACCTCATATCTGGGAGGTCAAGTAAGTGGTTTTGTGTGGGTCCTTTCCTTGAAAATGAAGTGTGTCATCATATTGCCCCTAGACCATGGATGAAGAAACACAAAAGCAATATGACCTTTCGATGACCCAAGTCATTGCCCTGGTATGTGCCCAGAATTCAGATTTAGGGTGAAAGATTCCTGCAACCTCAACAGCAGGTTATCGTTAATATTATCATGGAAAGAGAAAATTGGCACTACTCACCTGGCTTCACAAATGCACACAAAATCACAAAAGTTTTACTGCTGGTGCAAGTTTTAATTCAGAAGTTGTTTCAATATGGCAATCAGTAGCTGGGTAACAGACATGCAATGATGTCTCAACATTTCATGCAATGTGCTTTTTCAGGAGACCATCATGAAGCTTCTAGACCTCACTTTTAAAAGTCATTCTTAAAGAGACAATAATGTTGCATGAACATTACACAATGTGTAAATAAAGCACAAGCTAGAAAAAGTGTTGTATAAACATACAGTGATGTGCAAAACTGTGCAAATAAAGTGCATCTCTGTCAAGAAAAATGTATTGCACAAACTACTAAACATGATCTGAAAGCTACTAAAACAGATACCTATCACAGAATACAGCTTGATAGCCATAGCATTCCTAAAAGGTCAGTTTAAAATATTCAAGTGCCGGCCCGCTGGCGCAGTGGTTGGATTTCTGCTTGCGACGCCGGTGACCTGGGTTCGGGAATGGACCCGGTCATCAGAGGGCCGGGCCGGGAAGAAAGCAGATCGAGTGTCCAATGACTGCTCTTCTCCGGGGAGGGAGTATAGTGTTCAGTGCAACATGGACACCTAGTGGTGGCTGGGTGTTCCATGCATGCTGGCACCACAAGTAGGCTCAGAAGCGGGGCGGACGCTGGCCATCATTACACGTCCCCACCCCTACATAACCGGGGAGAAAATAACGCTGCCAGATGCCCTAGATGAAGCCTGCCCTCGGTTTCAGTTAGCCTCCAGGATGGCCCCTTCGACCTATCCCATCATTGTGGCACCTTGAGGGAGGAATGCCATACCCCACCCTGGGGCAAGCCAGGGCATCAAGGGGCATGTCCGATGTGGAGGTGGGAGTGAGGTCCATGAACAGGTGGAGGTCCAGGTGGCTGATGGCAACAAAAGCATAATAAAAAATTCTACTAAAAGTGAAGTACCATGTAAATATCGATTTTTGTTGCCCAAATAGCTAAACTAGGCAAACGGATCACTAGGCATCAAGGTAGCCAAAAATTAGAAGTGGTAGTCAGCATCACGAAAAAAGATGTTAGGCAATTAATTGATTGTTACTCTCAATAACTCCTTATAATAGAAACTGGGGTACAATGTTACAAAGACAAGACAGATGGTGTGGCTGCTACCTAGTTTGTCTTTCTAACAGTTACATGACACCCTATCTGTGTCCTATCAGCCTTTACTGTGTCCAGGGAGACCAGTACCACTGCTACAATCTTAAAGGTTAGCTCCAACTCACCCAGCATCCAGTGGTATAGCAAGCAGCTGGCAATGCTCCAAAATGAGTAACAAATCACAGAACTTGGGGCCCTATGCATGATGCCAACGCACCAGCGTAAACCGGGTACGTTGACATTATGTGTGTGAAAGCCACGAAGCGGTGGCTGCATGGCATTCACGACATGGGCGCCCTGGGGTAATGCATCTGATCCCCCAGTGCATGGACAGCAATGTGTTGGAGGCAGATGGGGGCGTGCCACCACTATGCAGTATGCATGAACCCATGTAGAGCTGACCACATAGGTGCAGAGCAGGGTGCAGGTTACGGCAGGAGGACCCTGCTGTAACTCACTGTGTGCCCCCATGGACACAGGCCACCAGTCACCAGGGGACCGGGACAGGGCTCACTGTGCTGTCCCTCATCACTGGGCAGCTGGAGACGGCAGGGGCAGCTGGAAGGTCATGCCCGGCAATGGATGGGAGGCGGTGGCACCAGAATGGGATGGTGCCATGTGGGTCTGGGTGCTTGAAAATGGCATGCACAGCCCCCAGACCCATGCCTCCCTATGTGAGGGATCACTAGGGGCCCGGGTGCATCCCATTGGGTGCCCACCCAGGACGATGACTCCTCCCCCAGCCACCCTGTGGAGTCCTGAGCTCCGGGGGGGGTGGAGCAGCGGACAGGTGGCTGGTTTTTGTGCATGCTGGTATGGGCGCACCTGTCTGTGGGTGCGCAGCTGTGCAGGCAGGGTGCATGATTTTTTTCACATATCCATGCATGATTAGTGCATAGCGCCCAAAGTCAGTAGCAAGTGAACTTCATCATTATCCATGATGATTTGTTAGGCTGTATTCAAAAGTCCAAAATTCGGCATCCCCTCTGGTAACCAAGTACTCCCCACCCAAACTCTCTTCATTCATTGCATCCTAAAAAGGTCCAGCAAAACATTTGGTAGCTTCTTTCTGGCCTGCTTCGCTGATTGATATAGCTTCTGGGCAGAAGCCATCAGGAGTAGGAGCTTGGCTGGGTACACAACTCAGAATTTAATTCGAGTCACCATTAGCTTGGATTACATATCACGATAGGTGTCTTGTTTTTCTCTTATTTGTGGGCTGAGGTCTTAAACAGTTTTTTGTCTTACCATAAAATGTTCTTGACTTCATGGACTTTAGGCTGTATGTGCACTTTGTCCAAGTAGTTAAGGAGACAAAAAATTGTAGGATGGGGCCTCTCTCCTTGCACTGGCATGGGTCACGTGTTCTGTGAGCTCTTTTGATAAGATATGCTGGGCCATTCAGAGACGGTCCTGTGATCTTTTGGCATAATTTCTGGACAAGCGCCAAAGTGTCTTGACCCTCGGAGTGCTCCAGCAGGCCAACAATAACTAAATTATTTCACTGGCTCCTGCCCTCTTGATCTTCAAGGCACTCTTCCGGATGGCTGACTTTCCTACTGGGTTCCATTCTATTGCAGCGGTCTTCTACTGAGTCATCCCTGGCTTCTGAGTCTCACTTGGTGAGCAGATATTTGATGGCCAGTTGGCCAGTTGGATTGATTTGATCTCATTGAGAGAGACAAAATTGTTTCTTTTATATTGCCTAATTCCTTAAGAAGCATTCCAGGGTCAGTACATCATTTGTAGTCCCCACTAGTGTTGTCAGAGAGTCATCTGGCTTATGTCTAGGTCTTCATTCCACCTTCAGTTTTCATGTCCTGCTCCCCCAGCCTTTAAGGATTACCTCCACCTTGCCATTGATGGTTTGCATTGATATTAGGGCTGGGTAGACTGTTAAACAGGAGATCCAGACCCTGGATCGAACCCGCAATCCATGGACCCGGATAAATAAGGACTTCACTGCAGAAGTCCAGTTCAGGTCAGTGGAAGTGCTATCTGTGCCATTTGTGTATTTTTGCCATGGGGATACCATCGGCACGCTCACTCCATGTACAGGTGGCTGGCGGCATCCAATCAGGCAACAGACTGTCACATGATGCACTCATGGTATATAACCATGCTGAGTGCGCAACGCGGCACAGACGAGAGGAGGACAGTCAGAGGAGCACCTCGCTCTCTCACTGCAGCAGGGAACTGCTGGAAGAAGTTGCCAAAAAGAAAAAAACAGATATATGAAAAAAATATATAAATTTTTGGAGGGGAAGGAAGAGAAACTCTGTCTGGGACAAGTACGCTTCCTCTCAAAAAGTCCAGGGTTAAATCTTCCCATCACCCCAGGATTACCCTTGAACTCATTGACCAGTGCAAGTCCCATAATCATGCTTGGGCCTGTTACAAATTATCCTGGTCCATCTGACATCCTGTCCTACAGGGTGTTTAGAAATTCATGTAGTAAGGCTGTCCATGCTACTAAATCCCTCTGGTTTAAGGCCAGCCTCCAGAATAAACTTAACATCCCAGCCAAATTCTGGAAAGTGATTCATTGCCTTTTTGACCCTCCTACACAGTCCACTCCCCCAGTTCTCATGGTTAATGGTTCACCTGTCTCTAACCTTTGAAATGGGCAGACTAGGTGGGTCAAGCAGTCCTTATCTGCCATCAGATTCTATGTTTCTTCCTTCTGTAGCAGCTCACTTCAGCTAGTTCTTCACTACTTGTGTCCTCCCTTCTCTACCCTACCCAGCTCCTCTCTTCTCCCGCTTCTCCTTCCCCTCCTGCCCCACCCCTCCTTGGCTTTTCATTTCACATCTACTAACCAGGAAACCTTGCTTGCCTTTCCTCCTCAGCCAGCTTAAATCTAGCCCTGATTGGCTGGATCCTAAACTCCTCCACATTTCAGCTCCTGCCATTGCCCCCCCACACACACACATCATCTCATCAACATTTCCTTCTCCTTCTGTGCTTTCCTCAGTCTTGGAATATTGCCAAAGTTCTCCCCTGGCAACTTTTGACCTATCTCCCTTCTCCTTTCTCTTGCAAAGCTGCAGGATAAACTTGCTACTATAGGCTTGCTGACTTCTCTATTCATCCGACTTCCTCTCCCCATTTCAGTCTGGATTCGGAAGCCCACTAAACTGTTTCCTCCCTGCTGCATGTTACGACTCCATCCTCACTGGGATAGATCAGGGCAGATCACGGCAGCCATTTTCATTGATCTGCTCAATGTGTTTGATTTGGTGACCTATCCACTCCTCCTGGATAAGCTGAGCTCTGTTAGCCTCTCAGGCCCACTGTTGACTGGTTCTGTTCATACTTCAGATTGTTAACAGTTGGAACAGATAGGAGGTATCCTGTCATCTCCACTACCCATCCAGGCTGTGGTCCCACAAGGCTCCATCATGGGCCCTCCTCTTCTCCATTTTCCTGAACAACCTCCCTCTGCCTGTGCCACCTCGCATATTCACATGTACAAAGATAACACAATCATCTTCACCTCCAGCCCCTGACTGTTGCGGTGGAAGGCTTGCTCCAGCAAGACTTCCACAATGTCTTGTGCTGGTTTCACTCCAACCAACTCCGGGTCAACAGTAAAAAGACAGAGTCCATGACCAGAAATTGGCCAGGCCTCCCTCCTCCCTGTGTTCTCCACCCTGGATGGCATCCCCTTGAAGTGGTTTCATCATTCAAGTACCTTAGTATGTGGCTAGGTATTGACTTCTCTGCCCACAGTGGTGCCATCCATGCCAAGCTCCACCCCAAACTCACTGCTTTGTACTGCAACAAAGGCTGCTTGTCTCTGTATGTCCATTGGGAGCTTGTTACCAAAATGGTGCTTCCAGTCTTTGACTATGTAGATGTGGTCTGCAGCACTGCCCCTCCTCTTCCCTTGCCAGACTGGGCACCCTCTGTAACACCTTTTTCTGCTTTGCTACCAACTTCCCCCTGGAAATCACCACTGCTTCCCCTACTCCTCCCTATCCATCCTCCTCCTACCATCATGTCTTCAGCCCCACTGTGTCCTTCATCTCCAAGTACTGGTTTGGGTCCCTTCCCTCTTATCTGTCCTCTCTCCTCTCTCTCACTCCCTCTGCCTCATACTCCCTCCACTCCAGGGATCTTTGCACCTTCTCCCTTCCTCAACCTCACACCTCTGCTGGGCAGTCAGCCTTCTCCTATCACCTTCTCTCCCTCTGGAACCTGCTCCCCTCATTTCTCCATCCCTCCCTCCCATTTCTCTTAGGCGCCAGAAACTCCTCCTTGCCCCATTTGCTCCTGTCAGCCTCTCTCTGACCCTAATCTATTGGAGCCCCTACCATCCAAGATGTTGGTCTTCCTTGTGGGTTCTACCTTGACCTGTATCAGGTTCCCTTATATTCTACCTTGGCACTGTTATCTGTTCACCTGCTCTGGTTTCTCAATTTGCACATTATAACCGCTCATTGTACATTGCTACTTTTATCATATTGGATATACTATTGTTGCACCTTACTTGTATTGATAATCAATACTGTGAATGTTTTATTGTATTTCCGGTTCCTTTCCCCTGGGCCGCACCTGGAAGTGAGCCTTGGCTCAGTGTGCCTTTCCTGGTTATCAATTTTCAAATAAATAAATATATAATAAATGCCTCTTTGGGCCTTGTCTTTTTGGGAGGGGAGGTAGGATGCAAAACAAATTGTTTAAATCCTGTCTGGTCTCCATTTCTGCCAAAATTTCACAATTTGCTGTACTTTTGGTGTCTGCTGGCTTTGGGTAAGTAGACAAACAAGATTATTTTTATTGGGATCAAGTTGATTTTCAGCAGTAAAACCTCTTAGATTTGGTGGAGCTGCTCCAGCACGCTAAAATGCCCCTCCCCAGGTAAAGCCACATCCATATTCAAATTATCAAAATCCAGCATTTGGGTACCCACCTCTACTAGCGGTAAAAACACTCTCCCCACCCCAGTAAAGCCACTCATCCTCTTTAAGAAACCATCAGTCTGATGACCATCCCCACCATCTGTGAAGCAGCTCCATGGCCAATTAAGAAAATTCACTGGTTGCGTGCCCATCTTCATTGCTGGTAAAGAAAGCTCTGCACCTTCTCAATCTAGATCCTGGATAAGAGCCTGGAAGCTCAAGAAGAGCAGCCCCAAGGCAACTGGCGGTGAGAAAGAGGAAGCCATTGAGCTTATGGCCATGGATGTCTTGTGTCAGTAGTAGCATCTGTCTAGGTAAGTACCGCAGATCAACTGACCAATCCCTGTAATTCAATTGACAAAAAAGTTGTCCTTCTCCTTGCATGCTTTGCATGGGTTAGGAAGTGAGACATGATAATGGCCCCTCTCAACTCCTGCATGAAAACATCTATGTCAGAGTATTGCTCCATAAAGTGCTTTATGCTATATAGTATGAAAATGCTGCATATATCTTTGCATTGTATTGAATTCGACCATCATCCCTTGTAGTGCTGTCTAAGGGTCACTGTGTCTGTCTGTGGGAGCAAGCATGTCACGCTAGGATCCAAGTATGTCATTATGAGGTTTTATAAGTATATGTCCAAGGGGCCTTGTGTATGTCACTCAAAGGGTTCAAGTGCGTGTATGTGTGTGTGGGTCTGTCCAAGGGTTTTTATGTGTTTGTGTCATTCTGGGGATTCCTGTATGTCTATCCTAGGCTGGTATGTGGCTGTCCTGGGGTGTCAGTGTGTGTGTTTCTCTGGGTGTCAGTGTGTGTCTGCCTGGGGATCAGTGTGTGTCTGTCCATGGGATGGTTTGTGTCTGTCCTGGGGCTGTTACATGTCTATCCAGGGTAAGAGATTCTAGGTGTCCATGTGTATCCAAGGCTTTTAGTGCCTGGTTGAGGGTCACTGTGTATATCGGATGGTCAGTGTGTCCAGCATGCATGTATGTGTCATTTGGGGGTCAATGTGTGACAGTCTGGGGGTTCATGGATGTCTCTCCAGGCATTTGTATTCATGTGTCTGAGGGTATATGTCTGTCAGTCTGAGGTCCATGTGTATCTTTCCAAGCTTAGTCTCTCTCTGAGTCTCTGTGTCTGTCAGTCTATGACTCAGTGTTTCTGAGTGCTCAGCCTTGTCTGCATGCTTGTCTGAGACTCTGTGGGTCTATCTGAGTGTCCTCATGTGTCAGTTCACAGGTCCATGTGCATGTTACTCAAGATTCACATTTGTCTGTCCTATAGTCTGTGTCTCTCTATGTGATCAATCTAGGAGTTCATATAGGTTTGTCCAAATTGCTGTGCATGTGTGCCCAAGACTGTTTCTGCCAGTCTGAGGCACTGTACATCTATCCAAAAGTCTACGTTTGCCTGTCCAGTAAAACACAAAAAAGAGAACTGTTCAAAGTATTTTTATTACATTAGATAGATAATTTCATGAAGAATAACATTCTTGAAATATCTCCTTATTCTATTTTTGTACCTCCAATATTTTCATCCCGTCACTTGAGCCAGGAAGGACCTCTTTCACTAGATTACAAGTCTATAACCACCCACAGAGGATCATGGTGCTGTTACAGCTTACCCAACCCTACTAAATGGAGCCCCACTGTCAAAAGGGTGCTTACCTTACAGCTCCTGCTGGGGAGCACAGTACTGCTGCCACCTCCCCCAAAGTTGCCTGGGGATAGACACAAAACTGCCACAAATTTGGTGCTGGGAGCACTTTTTCTTCAGTGACTGTTTTCTTTGCTCCCCTGGCCCCTCTAACTGTGAAGTGGGTCCAGGGAGCACTAACACAACACAGCTCCCAGGGCACTGAGTGTACTTATTCTACAGTGGCTGATGAGTCGCACAGTTTGTCCACTCTCCTGGCCCCACAGACAATGAACTTGATCTGGAGAGTGCATGCAGCAGCCACACTTCTATCTCGAAGCCACAAGTATGCCAAACTCTTGTGGCTGGAGCTGCCACAACAGTTCTGCTGCTGCTGACACCACAGTCTTGCCGTTGGGGTCAGGATACATCAGGGGAGTCGCACGCTAGTTTGGGGCATGAGCTTTTGTGGCCAGTCAGCCATCCCAGCAGCCCAAACTCACTCCCAGATTGAGCCGACAATTGGAGCTCCTGACAGCACTACTGCACCACATAAATGTCTCCAAGACCCACCAGACATCAGAATGGCCCATGAGGGCACTGCCCTGATGGCCAGAAGCTGCACTAAGGGACAGAATGTTATTAAAAATGCAAAAGTGATGAGGACTGTGTGGAGTCCACCATTTTTGTTCTGGTATAGCCTGAAGACTGCAGGAAAGCCTATTGGTGGTTGCATTCAGCCAGTCAGAGAAGATCTGGTAACTGCCCCTAGCCAATGGGGCCTCAATTAGAGTGTGAGAGGATTCTGAAGATGCATGGTCAGTATGTCCTGGCACGGAAGTTGAAGATCACAGATGTGCTGTTCTGTGAAACAGACAACTGTTTGAAGAAAAGACTCAGAAGTCCCACTTAGGCATTTCTTTCAGCAAAAGTATCTTCACAGGTCTTTGGCATCCAGGAGCAGGAGGTGCCTTGCTTTAGTTCCAGAGCTATGGGGGAGAACAACTGCATCTTTGTTAGTGCTGCATCTCCGAAATCCAATTTGGGGATTTCTTTCAGCCAGAGTGCCTTCACATGGCTGTTGCATCTAGGAGTGGGGGTTGCCGTGTTTGTGCTCCAGTATATTTGGAGAAAAAGGGTTGCCTTGAGGTGTCTCCAGAACTGTGGGGGTAGTCAGCCTTTGCATTTATAGAATGCTGCCAGGACCTGTCTTGATAGGGGATTGCACTACAGAGGGTCATAACGGTTCTGCATACAAGCATGGCTCTGTTAATGCTAAGATGAGTCTCAGAGTAAGACCTAAGATTCCTTCATTGCACATGCACCTCCATGTCTTGCTGTGCACCCACGTAACTCAAAGTGCACTGAGCATGCACACATAATTCCCAGTGGGTAATCACATTACATCTAGCAATAGGAGAGGTTTTGGCATGCTTTTTCTATTTTAACAGCGGATTCACAGGTAGAATTTACCTGGCAAGCCAATGAAATGTAACTGCATCAGAAACGTAAAACATTGGCCGGCCGCGAGCAGCAGTTAGTTTCGCTTGCGACTGGCGACGGGTTCGACGGACTCGGGTAGCTGGAGGGCTGGCTGGGGAGGAGGATTGAGTGCCCAGCAGCTGCCTCTCCTCCGGGGTGGGTGGGGATGCAATCCGCTGCAGCACCGCCACCTGGGTAACCACAGGTGGAGGTGCAGCGAGACTGCACGTAGTAGGGAGGGAGGACATCTGCCGGGAGCCGGAGCGTCAGGCACATCATGATGTGCCCCACCCCTAGGCTTCCCCAGTGTGCGGATGTCCTGAGGGCAGGGAAGAAAAGCAGGAAAAAGGACCCCGTCGGACTTCCAGTAGACGGAGCTCCTGGCCACGATCCCCAATGCCCCTACCGGCATCAGCACCAGCATCCCCCGATGAAATTCAAGTCATGTCAGGGTGTAAAGGGCCCCACCCCGTACCCACCTGGGGGGGTACAGCCAAGGCTCCATGGGGGGGATGGACTGCGCTAGTCACCAGATAGCAGGAGCGGGGACGAATCAGGCCATCGGAGACTCCTGAAGGAGTGGAAGTCCGGTGGTGAGGAGGGGGTATACAAAGAAAATATTTTAAAAAAAAGAAACGTAAAACATTTTTTTTTTAATGGGATATGCATCCAGTACATCACTACGTAGGCACAAATGTGATCACTAAGTAATTGTAAGCAAAATAACTTATTTTTCCCATATTTGTACATATTTATCCTAGATTTTGAACCTAACTTAGTAGCAAGAGGATCAAGAGATATGGGGTGGGCAGAAAAGTTGGGGTGGGGGACAGGCAAAAGCACTTAATGAATACTTTGTTCAGTGTTTGCCAGGGAGCAGGATGGGCCTATGCCACAGGGGAGAAGTGGGGTGGGTAGATGGGAAGCGTGGGGATAACGGATGGAAAAATCCTGGTGAACAGGGTTATGGAGGGCCATAAGTCCCTGCAGGTGGACATAGCACAGGACAAGACACTGTGCATCCAAGAGTCCTGAGGGAGCTGGCAGAGGTCATAGCAGGCCTCTGGCAGACCTATTCAACACCTCTCTGGAGACAGGGTGCATGCCCCAGGACTGGAGGATGGCACATGTGGTGCCTCTTCACAAGAGTGGACCCAGGGATGAGCCAGGTAACTACAGACCAGTCACCTTACCTCCACTGTAGGGAAGTTAATGGAGACCATTCTTAAAGAGAAATTATTGATCTTCTGGAAGCAAAATAAAGAAAAAACAGTATGGTTGAAATGAAAAGGATGCGAACACAAGCTGTAAAAAGAGGGGAAAAGAAGGAGAGCAAAACAGAAATGGGGGTTGCAAACAGAGTGGTAACAAAATGTGGAAAGCCATGTGTGCAAATGCAAGAAGTTTAGGAAATAAACTTCTGAACTTGGAGATCATTATGACGGAGGCAGACCTGGACATTGAGGCTATTACTGAGTCGTGGTGGACAGGAAACCATAACTAGGACAAAAAAGCAACCACACAGCAGAAGTTTCTTTGCCAAACTGAAAATCAGAAATCAGCTGATAGAAGATTTCAATTTTTCAGTTCCGCTACGGATAACATGCTTCCAAGGCAGCTTTGTATTTGTTTTGTTACTCTCATTGGGTTGTTTAGTTTAGATCGGGGTAGGGTGAGCAGGGAGGGATGAAACCTGGCAACTGGGAGGGCAGGGGAGAGCAAAAGAATAACCTCCCTTTCCCCATCCCTGAAGGGTTATTTCTAATTGTCCTGCCCAGTGCTGTGGCTGTGGCTCCATCAGCCCCGGAGTATGTGACTCCCAGCCCCAGATAACTTACTGCTATACATGCTGACCAGCAAGGCAGCCAGTTCACGGTTCCTGCCAGTAACTTCCTACTGTTCATCAGAGATGCAAGCTGGAGTTTGGCATGCAACTGCCACACAACTGTATCGGGCACTGTCTCAGCTGGTACTGCATGCCACTGATCGCACCCCTATGCAGACCATACGACTGGCACACATGTCCAGCTCATGCATGCAAAAGGTAACAGTAAGCATGACAACATGCACCAACGAGTATACATGATGGTGATAGGTGCTGCACATGTGGCACCTAAAAAAGTAGTGAGAGAGAAACTTTTAGCAAAAGAATTAACTGCATAAACTCAGGCCAATGACAACACAGAGATGAGCACTGGAGGGGACAAAATAAGATATGCGCACAAATTAGATAAAAAAAGCACATTTACCAATGAAATTTATTTTAGTTGTTAACCTGGTACGAAGCACAGAAGCTCTGGAGCTTTGACCACGAGGGTCTTTATCAGGGTGCAGAGACCTTTGTGCTTTGTACCCGGTCTGCTGCCACAACAAAGTCATTGGCAACTGTGATTTTTGATCTACTCTCTGTTATGTGGTCATTTAACCATTGGAAGTGGCTTCTTCCTGACTAGCATAGAGCCCAGTTCCAGACATGCTACAAATCGTCAGTTTATTTGTGCATAATCTCAGGTCGCATTCCTTCCAATACTGACTTTCCTCACTGTTGAACAAATTACCCCTCTCTCTTTAACAAGCCAAAGAAACCTCGCCTGCAGCACAGCCGAGCCTCAAACAACACCTTAGCAAAGTTTCCATGTGCAGAATATCTTATTGTGTGGTCCTGTGTGTCAGTTCTGAACTCAATGTTGCTGGAAGCTTTGTTGCGTACTGTGCATTTCCCATCATACAAACTTCTATATCTACTGGTCTTAGAATGTATATGGAACTGGGTATCTTTTTTTTACACTTTGTTCATCACCCGGACACGGAACTCTCTCAGGCCCGACTCATCCCCCCACTCTACCGCCCGCTGTGACCTCCACCTGCCTCAAAGGCATTACTCTCTCCCACAGAGCCGGGGAAAGCCCCACGGGTGATCGAAGGGATGGAGGTAGAGGTCCAGCACTGGGCGTGTGGCAGGTGGACACTGCGGAACCATCGCCTATCCAGGCCGGAGGGGTCTTTTTTCCCCTTATGCTGGTCCTTGCGTGGGCACGGCCTGACGTCTGACACACATGGCAACTCTGCCGACATCAGCCATGCTGTACATGCAGTCCGCGTTCTGCAGTGCCCCCGATCTCCATCAGGGGCCACTGGAATGCCAGACAGTCCCTAACCCACCCCCCGGCTGAGGAGAGCAGCCCAGCGGGCGCTCAATCCCCTGCCGACCCCCAGTGCCCGAGCTCACTCCCGAACTCGGGTTACCGGTGTGGTGCGAGGTGTGGCGTCCAGCACCTCAACCCTCAGCACCACCAGGCCAGCTTAGGAACTAAGTATCTTGTCTGCAGCTGTCCTCACTTATGGTAATTTTTCATTTTTAATCACACCTTATTTGAAATTTATCCTTCCCTTTCCCTCCCCCTAAAGTCACTTCTGTAAACGAGTGCACTGCTCAGCTCTGTAACGTTTACTGTACCTAGTGAAAGAACTTCAATAAATAAATGAAAAATAAATAAATACCACAAGGTGCAAATTTTCCACATTTTAGTGGGACAAAAACTGTGCTGTGAAACTTTGAACAGAGACAGTGGTGACAAAAACAGTATGCAGTGATACATTTCAACATTATTTTTATTTCATAAAGATAATTTTTTAACAAATATATCTTAAATATAGCTTAGAAAGGGAAAAGAAATTGCATAAGTAAGTAAGGCTGGAAGTATAGCCTAGAGGTTAGTGTTACAAGCTGTGAATGAGCTTGGTACATCCAGCAGACCTGGGTTTATTTCCTCCAACTTCCAGCTGCAGACTGTGTGATCCTGAGCAAGTCATTTAAGTGCTCCTGGGTTGCCCCCAAAAACAGGCATTGCGCTTAGTGGGCCTTGCCCAGTTATCAAAAGAATGAAAAAACATAAACAAAAAAAATGTGTTGCAGGCAATTTTTAGGTTTGAATGCACACTGGACCCTTGTGATGTCATCCGGTAGCACCAAAGTCACACTCCCATTGGTTAAGCCTAGTATGTCATTATGAAAACAGGGTTAATTACTTTGCAACCATTGTTCTTTCTACTATTAGTATTCATTTCACAACCACACTTAGACTTGGTCAGTTTCTGCTGAACAGTCTTCAAGCTTGACTCCTCTCTGACCCAATCACATGTTCCTCTTGACTCAACCTCCATTGCTCCCACATCTGTGGTGCAGCTGTTGTAAAACACTGAGCTAGATGCAGCCTAACTAGGCAAGGGAGGCCGTGTGAAATCACTTGGATGTGAACAGAATACTAGTAGTAGAACAACAGCTGCAAGTAACTCTGTTTCTACCAACCTAGATTCAGTTCACCATTCACACTTAGGAAGTCAGAAGGCAGTATTCTGGGAGAAGGGAAGAGGAACAGGCAAAGGCTCCAAGAGGTCAGATGAAGAGAGAATAGCCTTCCCAAGGTCCGAAGCCTGCAGCCTAATGGCTGTGCAAGTCAGTGCTGTAATGGGAGATAAAGATGTGCACTCTAAACCAGGAAGCAGCTCTATTTTTTTAAACTCAATTTTATTGGCAGGCGAGAGCAGTACTACAAATCACTTTTACTGGGATGTACCTGAAGGCAGCAGAGGTAGCAGCAGCAGTGTATGTTGGGTGGGGTGGGTGGGGGTTCTTATCCCTGAGGATGGTTCATAAACATTGGCACCAGAGTACAGTACTAGGGGTTGCTGTACTGTTGGTATACCTTCATTCAGATGAGACATTAAACTGAGGTCCCATCTTTGGTGCTGTCCTAGTGGGTGTCCAGGTGGAGGTAAAACAACTTAAGGTACTTTTCACAATAGTATTGGATTTTTTCTGGTATCCTGGACAACATTCCTCTTCCCATAAAAAAACAGTCTAGGCAATCGTTGAAGGTTGTGTGTGGGTGTTGATGCATAAAATGTCTGTCACTCCACATTTCAGTCATTTCACTTTAATCTTGGTAAAGCGATTTGGAATACAATGTGCATGAAAACTGCTATATAAATGAAAACTATTATTTTTTTCCAGCCTCTCTGATCACCTACCCGCATTGCACACCATCCCAGGGACTTACCTGGGTGAGTCCCCAGGGATCTACCCCATGGGGTCAGAGGACGAGAGGCTGTCCTCCTCACCCTCAGAGTACAATCCATCATCCCCAGGGCTCTGTAGGTGGTGTGAGGGCTGCAGTGACTGGGAATCATTCTGCAGCTGTGTGCATTTCCTTGTTTGTAACCTCGCCCTCTTCCCTGATGTTGGTCCATGCCCCAGTGTGGCTTCATATGGTCTTGCATGCCCCTGCAGGAGAGGCAAGTGCCCAGGCTCACCACAGAAGTTGCTAGAGGAGGACAATGCCATCCCATCCCAGTATGGAGTGCAGCCCTAGGGATCATCCAACCTGCTTTCGGACTCACTTATGAGCCTGGGCCACCAACATGGGAGTGTGCAGCGTTACCCACTGTGCCATCAGGCAGACCTAATTCTTCCTCTCATGTTCTGACTTCCTATAACAGAGCTAATTGCAGGATGTTTTTTATTTATTTATTGAAATCTTGGATACACCTATGGCGGATGCTCGTTGAGAGGTTCCACGTCATGTACATAAACAACAATGCAAGGAATTCAGGACAATATACACATAAAACATTGAGAGTACAGTAAACAGATAATGACAATATTAACATAAGAGTACATAAATCCAAGCCAAACTAGTAACTGCAGCAATGTGCAAAGTAAGCCTGCATCAGAATGAGAAGTAGGGGAAAAGGGGAAGAAGAAGTGGGGTAGACAGGACAGTGTGGACAGAGGGGGTAGGTTGGGATAAAGGGGTTGGAGATGGGGCTAAGTGCCACAGTTTGCCTATTCCGGGGATAGGGGCTGGGAAATGCTGGGATCAGTCAGTGGGTGTGTAGGATGACTCAACGGTAGCACGTGCAGGTACTCATATGAATAAGGTGTTGGCGCAATTTAAGTTTGAAGGATCCAAGCATAGCAGTGCCAGAGATGTCCAGTGGTAGTGCGTTTGTCCAGAGCGGTGCCTGGTACGCAAAGGCATGTTGTGCCATGGATGTGTGGCATCTGGGTATACAGAATGTTGTATAGGATGTGGTCCACCTGCCAATGGTCTGGATGTGGGCCTGCCCTTAGGGGCTTCAGCATACATACAAAACGAGGGACATGTGTCACCTTGAAGTTCCACCATATGCTTGTTTTAATTGAGCAAGACCCTCTGCACATCCAAGGAGTGAGGGTACACATAGAATCTGAAGCATGAGGCTTCCAAAAGAGCACCCTCAACTCCAAGGGCTGCTTGGGATGGAACTTAGAGACCACCCTAGGTAAGAATTTCACATGAGGGCAAAGGACCACTCTGTCCTTATGGAAGACTAAGCATGGAGACTCCACAAATAATGCCCGGAGCTTACTCATCTGCCTTGTAGTCATAATCGTGACCACGAAGGCAGTCTTCCAGGACAAGTGAGAGTGATCACACTTGTCCATCGCTTGAAGGGAAGCACCATGAGCTGTGACAGCAGCAACTTCAAGTTCCATGGTGGATGAGGTCATGCACTGATGGGTAAAGGTAGTCAAGGCCCTTAAAGAACCATCTTTAGGCCACCAATGGACAATCAACCCTAACTTGCAGGAGTTATGAAGGAGGACCCCATTCTTTCCAGCAGAAAGAAACATCTGAGCAGTGGGGCACTGTCTGGAGGACATGTGATCGGGTGAAGGGAGGAGCCAGAAAAGCAAGAAGATTGTTCCAGGGTTGAGAATAAATGAGAGACTGGCAAGGCAGTATCTCCACAAGCAGTTAAGTGTCCTTGCTGGGCCAGTCTGCCATCACTAAAAGGAACCTTTCCTTTGACCAGGTCTGGGGAACAACAGTGGCCATCTGTGTCATCTTCCGTCAAGGTGGGAGCCCTATGGGTTATAAACATTCGATTGAGAGACTTGAAGTGACTGTTCTCTTTTATTGGTTTCACTTCTGTTTTATGCTGCTATAAAACTTGTAATTTTATCTTATTGTTTTGGGTTTGTGGGTGGGTAGATATTTTAGTATACTGTATTTTAGGTGATGTGTGAAGATTATAAGTGGTCTGATTGCACTTGTTTTTTGTACATACTAACATACTAAAATGCCCACAGAAAAGGCCTACTTGGTCTTCGCGTCTGCTACGTTGGTCAGCCCACCCTGGGAGCCAACCTTGCTGCCATCGCCTTCTCTGGCCGCCCTTCCAGTTCTGGATATTCTCGCTGTATTGGATTTTGCTTCCAGAGCCCTTCCCTGTACCTGTCCCACCCCTCTCGAACCCTCCACCATCTCTGCCTCCACCAGCCCCTAGGCAGTGCATTCTATGGCTCCACCACCCTCTCAGTGAAGTAGCACCTCCTCCTTTTCCCTGAATTTTCCCCTTCCAGCTTCCACCCATGGCCTCTAGTGGCCCCCCTCCTCCTTCCTTCGAAGCACCCTGGCTTGCTAAAGTATGTGCTGGGGAGGCTTAAAGACAGTCAGGCAGTATTTTCCCACTAGGCTCAGGGAACTGCATCTTTTTGAGTGCCCCCCTTTGTCGTCAGATACCAGTATAAGGTGCCGAGCTTTAGGGATATTGAGGCGGCGAAGGGGGAGAACTGGGCCCGGTGGGGGAAGGGAAAGGGGAGGGTGGATTGAGGTTGTGGGGACCAGGAGATGCCCTGGGGTGAAATGGATTCAAGACAGGGGTATTCCTTATCTTGTCCCCATACCCAAGGGCTCCACAATAAGTGGGCAGGAGCTGAGGTCTTCCTCAACAACTCATCCTACCTGGGCGGTGTTATGTAATGCCGGTTCTACTACGAACAAGACAGCTATTATAGCTGATCTTGTTGGAACAACAGATCTGGCATGCATCACCGAGATCTGGCTGGACCGAATGCAGGTCCTGTATTGGCCTCTGCTGTTTAGTCTGGGTTCTCTGTGATACCGCCCAAGGTTGGATTGCAGTGGCAGAGTGTAGCCATTGTATTTAAGCAGAGCTGGGCCTTTTGGATGTGCCAGTGGGGCTCACCAGATCCTTTGAGTGTATTCTGGGAGGGGTGTAGGTTGCGGGATACTCCTCATCTACTGTCCACCAAGTGATGGTAGAGAATACCTGCAGGAGATAGGGGACTTCATCATCAATGTGGTGTTGAAGTCTCCCAGATGGATAGTTCATGGGGACTTCAATGCCTGGGTCAACGATGAATTCTCACAATTTGGTCAAGATCTCCTCCAGCTAATGACGATGCTGGGCCTCACACAGGTGGTTACCTCCGCTACCCATATAGGGGGTCACTCACTAGATCAGGTGTTCCTCCTAGAGATGGAGATCACAGATTTGGGGGCGGAACCAGTCAGTTAGTCTGACCATCACATCATAAATTTCAGCTTTGAGGCTCCCCCCAATGGTTCTGCCCCTATGGAGATGGTCCAGTACCACTCTTTAAGAGGAGTTACCCCAGATGGTCTAATGGCGATGCTGGACCTATTGGGATTATCGGGTGAATGCATGAGTCCAAGGGATCTCGTACTGGCCTATAATAGAGTGGTGAGAGATGCCCTGGATATGATTGCTCCAGTTTGTGTTCCACCACTCACCCTTCACCCAAGGATCCCCTGGTTTGATGGTTCCTTGAAGGAGCTGAGGTGAGTTGGTTGAAGGATGGAGAGAGCATGGTGGAGGTCCGGCCTGGATGCAGACAGGTTTAGATTGATGGAATATTATAAGGGCTAGCAATCAGAAATCACCCATAAGAAGGTAGAACTTCTGTCCAGGGAGATTTCTGCTATGCAGAATCGACTGGCTCAGCTCTTCCAGACTGTTGACGGATTGTGCAATCCAATCTGTCTTCAACCTGGAGGAGCCTTTTCTAAGGCTAAATATGAGGAGTCTGCTCGATTCTTTGCAGATAAGGTTGCCAGAATCTGGTCTGGCATTGGCCCGGCTCCTCCTATGAGGGACTGTGGAGGTCAGCGAGTGGTGGTGAGCACTCGGTCTGTCTGGACAGACTTTAGCTGGCCAGAATTCATGGACATTGTGAAGATTATCCATATTTTGTGCCCAACCAATTGTAGTTTGGTTCTGGGCCCTACACCCCTATTAGTGGGTTGTATAGATGTTATCTGCCCAATCCTAGCTAAAACGGTCTCGAGTTCCTTGGAGAGGGGCGTCTTTCCAGATTCTCTTAAGGAGGCAGTCGTATGACCACTCCTCAAAAAACCCTCCTTGGATCTAGACTGTCCCGTTAACTACCGGCCTGTCTCTAAACTGCCCTTTGTGGGTAAGGTTATTGAGGAGGGTGGTTGCGTTGCAACTGGATGATCACCTTGTGAATCACAGTTTCTATGATGCCCTCCAGTCTGGATTCAGGAAGAGACACAGCATTGAGACTGCACTTGTTCAAGTATTGAATGACTTCCTAATAGCGAGAGATCAGAAGGCTCGTACCCTTTTGGTCCTTCTTGATCTCTCTGAAGCATTTGATACTGTGGACCATGGTGTGCTTTTGGAGTGCTTGCTTTTTTTTTATTTCTATTTATCTTGTCTCCTTTCCTCCAACTCTGTATCATCAGGAGGTGCCAATGGAGTCCACTCCTGCTAACTGCCTTACCTGTATGAACTCGTTTCCCCATTCCACCGTGGTTTACCCCAACTCAGGATGACGTGGGGCAGGGACACCCTAACACTTCACTGTCTTGTCAGGCTTGAGGCAGTCAGGCGGGGGGGGGGTACATTTGGGGCCAACTCAGTGCTCCATCTCCACGGAGTTGGAGGATGTTTTTCTTCCTTTTTATATGGGACATTACTTGCCTAGACATCAAGGTGACTGGTGCCGATGTCATGATGCCCCTCATCTGTGACTTCTTGGTGCTTGTTATGCCCCTGACCTCCACCTGGGACTAGTCAAGCGCCAAGTCATGACCCCTCCTTCCCGGAAGATGAGCTGTCCCTGGGATGCTCAGCCTCTTCCCCTGGCTGGCCTCCAGTTCCCGGGCTCATTCCTGAACCTGGGTCACTGGTGGCACAAGCGGAAATCAAGCACTGTGCCAATGGGCCGACCTCGCTTGTGGCTTTTGTGTGGGCTGTTGGGTACAGTCCTTGAATGGTTTCAGTCTTTCCTCATGGACAAGTCTCAGAGGGTGGTCACCAGAATTTATTCCTCTGATGCCCTCCCCCTGTTCTGCAGGGTGCCGCAGGGCTCCACATTGGCACCCATGCTGTTCGCAGTCTATATGCTGCCAGTAGGATATATCATCAAGTGATATGGTTTGAGTTTTAACTGCTATGCAGATGATACTCAACTGTATACTGTATGTCCTTTCTGCCCAGACAGGTTGCTGCAGTCTTGGTGCTAAAGAACTGTCTCGCTGAGTTCAAGGACTGGATGAGCACCAGCTGGCTGAGACTGAATCCAGACAAAACTGAAGTGCTGGTAGTGGACCCAGGTCGTATGGGGGCTGGACACTGTCAGGCTTATGAGCTGATGGGGTTCAGCTCACTACCTCAGACGGTGCATAACCTTAGCGTTATTTTTGATGACGACTTGACCCTGAAATCTCAGGTGTTGGCTGTGGTTAAATCCTCATTTTACCATCTGAGGAATATTATCCGGTTGAAACACCTGGTTCCTCCTGATGACCTTCCAACATTGGTCCATGCCTTTGTCACCACCTGCCTTGACTACTGCAATGCCCTCTACCTAGGGCTTCCTGAGGTTGATATCCACCGCCTGCAGCTAGTGCAGAATGCTGCAGCCAGGCTTTTGACTGGTACATCGAGGGCCAGTCAGATTACGCCTGTGTTGCACAAACTGCACTGGCTGCCTGTTCAGTGGTGGATTACCTTTAAGGCTGGCTTGCTAGCCTTTAAAGCCCTACATGAACAGGCACCCAGCTACCTGCAAGATTTCCTGACTCCCTACTGCCCCCTCAGTCCTCTCCGATCCACCAACGAGGGATTGCTAGAGATTCCCAGGGTTCATTTAAAAATATCTTTTGCCTATGCTTTCTCTTTTGCGGCACCTACCCTGTGGAATTCTCTACCTTGTCAGTTAAGAAAATGCCTGACCGTCGATAGATTTAAAACAGAGCTTAAAACATATTTGTTTTATCTAGCATTCCCAGACGAAATTTAATTTATTGATATATTTATTGGTTTGCTGCTAATTTTATGTTGTATACTGTATGTTAATTGAGAAGCGCCTTGGTTTCGGAAAGGAGCTATATAAATAAAGATTTGATTGACTGACTGACTAGTGTTTCTTCTGCTTCTTCTTATGTTAATGAGAAGGGGACTCCATGTGGGACTGGAACACATACATTATGTGTGACCATCCCAAATTCTGCAACTGTATAAGGATTTCCTGGAAAACTTCCCTTGTCGACTCATCTTTTGGGTAGGGGTTGATGTATTCCAAGTGCCCCTCCAGAAAAGTTATCACTGTGTTATTGTCTTTGCGTTCCACGGTCTCCAAGGTGGTCTCTGTTTCCTGCATCCCCTGGCACTGGGCTTCTGATCTTGCTGCCAGGCAGTCCGTGGGGCCCCAGCCTAACCTTCAAGAGTCTCTGCTGCCTCTCCTCAATGCAGTGAAGAACCAGGGTGAGAGAAAGGTGGCAAGCTCCCAAGTCATGGGTAAAACCCAGACGATACACACAGGCATTGTGTAGGTCAGTTATAGAAATATTAAAAATACAAAGAATGCACAATTTGAATCTTGGCTTCCTTTTCGGGCATGACATTGATTGACAATAAATGTTGCAACAGTACGATGAAACGACTCAAGTAGTGAAGCAAGTCATCACAAAACTCTGGCAGTATAGTTAGAGGTTAGAGTAATAAGCTGTGAATGAGCTTGATGCATCCAGCAGATCTGGGTTTGATTCTCACAACCTCTTCTTGCATACTGTTTGACTCTGAGCAAGTCACATAACCACCCACCTGTTGCCGGGTTACCCCTGAAAACAGGCACTTGTGCCTAGTGGGCCTTACCCACTTACCAAATGATAAAAAATCAAGCAAAAGCCTGAAAACTGAAAATAAAATTGCCCAACACTGCAGAAACTGTGAAAGAGATGACCATTCTTTTCCAGTGGAAAAAAGACCTGAAACGAGGTGAGGGACACAGACTTGAGGACATGTGATTGGGTGATAGGAGGAGTCAAGCAAGCTAGAAGTCTATTCTGGGGATTGAGTGTGCTCTGTGGAAGTGTAGATAGTGAACTGAGACTACAGAGGTTGGTAGAATCACACAACACCCTCACCACTGTCTGTGTGTTATAAGGCTGGATAACAATTCTTGTCACTCTGAATTCATCCAGTCTGGACTCACATAAGTTAAATGTATCATTTGTGGCTCACCCTTTCCCTCCAACTGTGCTGCAGGCAATACTTACACTAGCCTGGCATAATTGAATCAGAACTGCAGAAACCATCAGCAGCATTGCCACGTGTAGAAAATAGCTCGAAATGGCTCTTGGACACTTCTGTAAATGGAGAGGTACCGCACATCAGGTGCTATAAAATCTATTATTGTGGTGTGTTGCACTTTGAAATGTTTTTGCCCGGAAAGGTTCCACTGTTGAAATGGAACGTACCATTGACAAGGGTGCCCAGGGGTATTATGTAGTTAGGGAAATTGATCACTGAATGGCAGTTTATGGGTGGATAAGCTATACAATGCAGGAAGATTCCCCATGGAGACACACATACATATGGACGGTCTTTGCTTCCTTCATGTTCCTGCGCCCTCTCAGCCTTTCAAAAACCTGCAATAATCCAGAAGAAAAAGAAACTGAAAAGGATGCGAAAAAGTTACTTTCATCTCTATTCCTGAAAGATAAGCATGATTTTTTTGGGGGGAGGGGGGTGTTGGGTACAAAATGTCCATGGGTCCAGATTTGGAAGTCAAAATTCTTCCCAGTCCAAACTGTGGAAGTGAATACAGAGAACAATTATTAGAAGTTTGTATTATCTATTTATTCCTGATAAAATACACTTTATTTTTGGGAAAGCATCACTTATTTTTGTCTTCCATGTCTACAAAACTTTTGGGAGTCAAATACCTCCCCACCCCCCATTAATTGTAAAAGCTTTTACCTTATTTGTTGAAATAAAAAGCTTTCAAAAGGTGTTTGAAGCCCCGCAGCTAGCGTTCAACAGAACACGATTTCCCCTAAAACACATGTGATTACCATGACCCCCCTCCCCCGCAGTGACGCAATCATTCCTATTACACTGGGGAAGAGGGTTGGCAGGCAAATATCTCTGTACATGGTTTGTAAGGCCTTTTTGCACATTCAGTCCTGTTTAATGCCAATCCAGCCTAAATTACTTCATGGTGATTTGCATACATTACCATGATGCTTTGTGCTGTGGGAGATATGCATAATTTTGTATTTCTTTGAAAATGTGCCTTTATTGCCAACATCTTTGCTTTACTTTTCTTGCATTTGGGCTATTTTCTTTTAAAATACTTTTCGATTTTAAGCTCACCATGACCCAAACCACTGACATCATGCCCCCCATTCCAGGTGGAGGCTATAGCTCTGGCACACTGATGAGTTCTAACAAGGAAGAAATGCATCTGTGAGCTGCTGTTTTCAGCTTTTGAGACTGTTTGTGAGACCTTGTGACAGAATACAGTCCTGTTTAAAGTCATCACCATGGTGATTGCAGATACAGTGGTAGCCAGGGCTTAAAGTGAGTGGGTGTGACAAGGTCTCAGACCTGGCAAAAACATTTTGAGGGATTTGGGGGGTCTCATAGAGTCTCAAAGTGGGCCATTACTCCATGTTTGTTTCCCCTTATCATTACTTCAAGAGGGCAATATGACCCTTAGTTCCTTTGTCCCTCAATTTCCTACAGTATCATATTTTGTGCCAGCATTTTTAATTCAATTCAGTTTTATTTTTCTACTGGAAGATATGTGAGCAAAAATGCCCATTTTCACAAATGTCCAGTGTTACAAAAATTTGATAATACAGAGAAAAAGGTAAAAACACTATTTGCAAAAGTTTACAGTATTTACAATAGAACAGTGTATATGACAGGATCATCTAGAATAGAAAGAAAAACAGAGCACACAACAACAGAGCCAATATACAGATACTTATAAACTCTAAGGTAACTGACAGGTTGGTGGACATTTGGGGGTTACCTACAGGGGCAGACACAGGTGATGGATTGAGGAGATGGTCCTTGAGGAGGAGGTGAATGAGCCAGTTGAACTACAGGCCTGAAGTTCAGGGGTAGTTTATTGTAAAACTTGGGGCCCTTGTATCTGTTAGAGTTCTGCACATGCTTGGTGTGGTAAAAGGGGTGTCGAAGATATGACAGGCTGGCCTCTGGCAGTGCATTTGGGAACCCATAAGGGGAAAGGAGTTAACGCTGATCGGCAGTAGGTTATGGTGAACTTTGTGTAGGAAAGAGATCATTTAAGTTGGAACCTGCCTTCAAGGGTTAACCAGTTGAGGAGACATAGAGTACAGTGATGGGTCATCCAGGGAGGCCAGTCACAAAGCGTGCAATATTATTGTATGTAGTCCTGAGTTTGGAGAAAAGGTGGGATGTGCTGGGGGGGGGGAGTAGACAATAGAACCATACTCAAGGAGGGGCAGGAGAAGGGAGCTGGCGAGGTGCAGTCTGGAGATGGGGATAAGGAACTTTCTGATGCGGCATAAGAGACCTAGCCTCATATGAATTTTCTTGATGAGGTTGGTCATATGGATTTTGTAGGTCAGGTGAGAGTCTAAGTATTTATTATTTAAAACTGGATAATACGTAAGGCAAAGTCCACATTATGAAGGAAAAAGGACTTTCACAACAGTAGTCCATTCATCTTTTTATAATTATGATCCTTATAGACCTGGCTTTTTTTGCACATTTTATGCACTGGTAGCAGTCATCCTAAACTTCCCTCTTACTTTAGAACTCATGGTACCACATTAAGGTACTGTAAAACTTTATCCACACCTCATTACCATTCGTATCACAGACAAATAGAAAACCTGCACCTGCTTCCCTAAACACAATAAGACAATGCTTAAACTAATACTAACATACTATGAAGCCAGCAAAATAGGCCCTATGGTCTATAGAGTCTGCTCGATGGTCAGTGCCTATGCTGGGCACTGATTTTTAGTCCTTCCTCCCAACCACACAAGGACCCCTATTTTCCAGTGGGGCTCCTGGATGTACCCCCGCATCTATCCCAGCCTTTCCTGAACTCCTCCACCATAGTAGTAGCAGCAGCCACCAGCTCTCTGGGCAACGCATTCCGAGGCTCCACCACTCTCTCACTGAGGTAGTGCCTCCTTGTTCCCCTCCCCTCAGCCTCCCCATCCAGCTTCATGGGGTGTCCCTGGTGGCCCCAGTTCCCTTAGCTGTAGGACCCCCTCAGGCTTACCCCTATTGACCCCCTTGAGATACTTGAAACCTCTATCATATCCCCTCTCTCCTCTCTCCTCCAATGAGTATAGGTTGAGCTCCCCCAGTCACTCCTCAAAGGGCATTTGCCCTAGCCCCAGCACCATCCTAGTCGCTCTCCTCTGTACCCTCTCCAGTAACGCAATGTCCTTCTTTAAGTAGAGGTGCCAAAACTGCATGCAGTATTCAAGGTGTGGTCTAACCAGACTATTGTACAGTGGAAAGAGTACCTCACTACTCCCTGAGGTTACCCCCCTGGCTATGTACCCCAGCATTTTATTTGCTTGTGCCGTCACCCTTCTACGCTGCTCTGAGTTGTTCATTTTGGCATCCACCACCACCCTGAGGTCTCTCTTCCCCCCTTGAAACTTGCAATGTCCCCGCCCCCAAGGTGTAGATGAGTCGGGTTTTTGGCTCCCAGGTGAAGAACCCTGCATTTCTCAGCATTAAACCTTAGTTTCCAGATTCTTGACCACCTCCCTAAAATTTCCAGGTCCTCCTGGAGATCCAACTTTCCCTCCGCCTCATCCACCACCGCCCACAGTTTAGAGTCATCCGCAAAGAGACTCATCCTGCTCCTGATACCTTTTCTGATGTCCATGACATAGGCATTAAATAGGAGGCGGACTCAGCACCGACCCTGTGGTAACCCACTTATGACTAACAGTTGAGGATGAGACCTTCCCACCTCACTCTCTCTTACCTGCCCGCCAGCCAGTTTCCTATCCACCTGCCCATCCTCCCCACCAACCCCATACTCTCCAGCTTCTCCAGTAGCCTATGATGTGCACAGGTCAAAAGCCCTGATGAAGTCCAAAAGAGGATGTCTACTGGCCTGCCCTGATCCAGCACCCTTGTCACCCCTTCATAGAACTCCACCAGATTTGTCTGGCACAATGAGATACCACATTAAGAGGAAAAGTTCAGGATTGCTACCACTGCACTATCCAAGATGCTTTGGAATAGAAGGCATGCATAATTTTGTATACTGTTACAGCTGATGCCCATGTTAGTTATACAGACTATAACATGTCACTCTATGATGCTGTCATCCCAACCCTCCTTGCAAACATCATCGTGCATCCCATCACTGACTCGGTTGCTCTACAAGTCAGGAAATTGATGGATTCTCAAATTTATTAGTATGCTGTAAAATGGCAATGAGCCAGCACCTGGTGTTGGTTGGGTCAGTGTGACTACATTAGGGGAGGAGCAGAAGCGTAATGGGCTTGGCAAGAGACATGGAGGGAAGGTGTCTCACTGACTAGTCTGGATAATGGTTGCCATAATAGTACCACTGGTCCCCCATCAAGGTAAGAGGTCAAAAGGGGTGGGCTGCCTGAAAGAAAATAATTGTTGCATTATGAGAATGGGGAGAGATGGGCTAGGGTGGGGAGTCAGCTTGGATAGACACTGTCAGCTCCAGGCATTGTTCTAGGAACATACGAACATACGAATATGCCAGCAGAAACAGACCACCCGGTCTATCAAAGTCTGCTGGAGTGTGCAACTAGCACCCCTAGTTTGCAGCTGCCCCACCCCTTTGTCATCCCACTGCCGCCCACCTCACTCTCCCCTGTTCCCTGTCTCATTCCTTTTATAGCTGTTCATAGACTTACATGATGCCACCCATTCTGGTAGTGCATTCCATTTTGCTGTCACCCTGTCCGTGAAATAGAGTCTCCTCATTTCCCTCCTAAATCTTCCCCCCTCTATTCTTCACCCATTCCCCCTGGTGTCCCACCCTCTGCTTAGCTTAAAGACCCCATCCTTACTGATACCCCTCAGATACTTGAATGTCTCTATCATGTCCCCCCTGTCCCTTCTGTCCTCCAGGGTGTACATATTCAGGTCTCCCAGCCTACTCTCACAGTCTCTCCCCTCCATTCCACATAACATCTTTGTTGCCCTCCTCTGCACCCCCTCCAGTAGCCTGATATCACGCTTCAGGTATGGCCTCCAAAACTGCACACAATACTTCAAGTACAGCCTTACCAGTGACCTGTAGAGGGACAAGATCACCTCTCTTGCCTGGACGAAATCCTCCCGCAGGAGCTGACAGTTTTATATTATTTTTACTCTAGCAATCTCAGGAAACTGGGAAAGTTGGAGGTGTGTGTGGAACACGAATACTGAATACCATGAATAATGGGCATGTTATTCATTTTCTGTTCCTGAATAACAAATAACCTATTATTCATGGTATTCTGAAAATACTATTCATTACTCACATACTCCTTTCTTGTGCCGTAAAAAATACCCTGTGGAGGCCCCTTCTGTTTTCAGTTCTCTTTATGCACCTCTAATGCTTGAGGATATACCCTTGTCTGCACGGTCAGTCTCTCCCAGTCCCTGCTCTCCAAGCCTACCTGCACAGGTAGTATGCCCCTTGGTTTACTGCCCAGGAGTGGAAAGACTGAGATCCCCAGTCCTTGCCAGTTGTTCTGGTATGTGGAGGGCAGAAGGAGATGGGAGTAGTCGGTGTCATGCTGCACAGCCTGGAGGGTATTTTCCTTGCAGGCTTCCCCTAGGGGAGTGGACATGCAATTACATCAGCACTCCACCATGTGCACTCCCACACATAATATGTAGATGTCTGCCACTCCCCTTCCCCACATCTTGTGATCCCAGGCTCCCTCACCTCAGTCCACTGCTAGCAGTCAGGCATTTGCCGAGCTCCGCAGCCCTCCCTAACCAGAGGGAAGAAGTCCACCGGATGCTCATTCTTCCCCTCCCCCTACCCTGGCCGACCCTCTGATGCCTTGGGCTTGCTCTTGAACCTGGGTTATCAGCGCTGCAAATGGTAGCTCTACTGTTGCACTGGTGGGCCAGCCTGGAGAGGCCCTATCACTTGATAAAATTAGGTGACCCCCACTTTTACAGGTATGAAGAGTTTTATGAAGGACAAGATAGTTTACCCGGCTGGCCCGGTGGCATTGAGGGTAAAGGCACTGGTCGCCACACCTCATGCCGTGGCAGTTACCCGTGTTCGGGAGCAAGATCAGGCCGCTGGGTCAGCAAGGGAGGAGAAGGTTGGAGCATCCGTAGGCAGCTCACCTTCTTCTGGGGAAGGAGGGATGCAGGGGTTGGCAACAGGGTGCCTCCCAGTGGTGGCTGGGCAGTATTGAGTTGGCTTCTGGCTGCAACTGGGATGCGGAGCATGTCAGGCGTCAGCTGGAGTGTGCAGGGGACCATACATGTTCATACCCAGATGTAATTGCACATTAGCGTTGCCGAGGGAGTGTTGGGGCAGACCTCATGATCATGAACAAGAAACACCCGAGCCTTGGGAGAGGCAGCCCCTAGTTCCCCACCCACCACAGGACTCCTGCCACCAGGTTCCTGATCCTCCATGCCACAGCCTGACTAATGCAGCAATTGGTTTCAAGTGCCATAGTAGTGAGCGGCCCGCCTCAGGCGGTACAAGCCAGGGTCACTGTCGGGTAAGGGCTGTGAAACGGAGCTCTGGAAGAGGACCCTGGGTGGGGGAATCTCAGGCAGGGCGGGAGCAGCCAAGGGACATCTGAGAGAGTTCCCCAGGCTCAGCAACCAGAGAGAAAAAGAGTAAAAAGATATTTTATCAGTAGTATTTACATTAAAGAGATTTTCCAGTTTACAGTGGCAAATTCACAGTTGACAGCAGTAGAACTCAGCTACTCAAAAGTTTAACAAAAATAAAAAATTTCAGGCCCTTCTATTTTTTATTACTGAAGACATTTTCATTAAAACAGGGACTTTTCTCCTTAGGCTCCATCTATTCATGCTGCTTATACCTACTCTGAAGTCATAATCCTCGGCTGTGACAACATAAACTGTTGCCGTGGGAATCACTCTTCTGTCACAAGCAGAGGCTTATGACTCAGGGAAGGAAACTCAGCAGGGAAAGGGGAACTGTAAGAGGTGAAGAGCCTGATTTCCTGCAAAAATCTTCAGTAATCAAGAATGGAATGTTCTGAAATTCCATCTTCTTGGCATGTTGTAAGATTTGAGCCCTGCAGTGCCAAATGTAATTTATTTTTCGGAAATTGGCAAATCATTGAAACATGAGGTTGTCACTTTTGAGAAAACTTGAAAACCTGGGGCCGGATTGGCAAAGGGTGGTGCAGGACTTGCATTAAGCCCTGCACCACCACACTTAAAAATCAACGGTGCATCAACTGGATTTGCAGCAACTGCGTCTGATTTTTAGTAGGTCAGATGCAGTTGTGATAGCTTACCCGATTTATGGCAGCTCGTGCCAAATATTTGGCACAAGCACCATAAAGAGGGTCTCCGGGATTGCTGCAAAGCTGGACCACAAAAAATTGGTCTGACTTGTGGCAACTGCCACACGAGATGTAAAACTTCGTTTGATTGCCGCAAGCCAGGTGCACCACATCTTTGGCACACATGGGGCTTGTGGCAATCAAGCCACTTTGAAAATCTGGTGCGACTGTGTTTAGGCCCAATTATAACATAAATAAATATATATATGAAGAACTGATCATCAGTTTGCAACATTGTACCTGTAAATATAAGAATAATGCATGGGCAACCATACACAACAGGCCTGTGTTTCTACTGAGAGGCTGAGATAACAGCCCAAGGACCTTGACAGCGAAGCTTGAGAGTTCATGCTGCTATTTCAACCCGAGATAGAAACACAGGCCTAGTGTATGGTCACCCATAATTATTTTTATAGTATATAGTTTTGAATGAGTGAAATGTGTGCTTAATTAGAAAAATATTTTAAACATACTGGGTGCCATGACTTTTCCTTTCTTTTTCAAGTGAAGCACTAAAGTCAGCATGAGCTGGGTACAGCTGCATTGATTATAGAACATGCTGAACAAAATTTTTAGAACATGCACACCAACTTAGAATGTGCATAACAAGGATTTTGAAGCCTCTGATTTCTATATACAATAAGGGTTTAATCATATACTATAAATCTTTTTTTTTATTATTTTTACTACTTGCATACTATTTTGACACCAGGCAAAACACTTTGACAACAAAATACTCTCTAGGTGCAATTATTTCAATTTATATTTAAGCAATAAGGCATGATAGGGTGTGCATTATTGTCAGATAACAGCACACCTCAGGAAATTATCGAGAGTAGCATGAGGTGTCTTAGGCTCCTGACCAGTGCAGTTATCCCACAGTTACGCACACCCTGGAGTGCCTTATTGTGATTGAAAGGTTCCTCTGATTTTTATTTTAAAAACTAAGTAATGCAGTTCAGAAATTTACATAGATCTAACCCCTGCTGTTGTGCTGGAATAAATACAGTCATGTGATCACATCTGACCAATCACAAGTTTGGTTTCTTTTACCCATTTCATGATTTATACATAGTATCTAGTTAGAGGCTGTTGTGTCTGGGGATCCACAGACTCCAAAATGTTGTTAAACCACAGTTCAAGGGTCAAAAAAGTTGTTGTACCACAGTTGAAAGGTCACAAAAAGCTGCTGTATGCCAGTGGTTACATCATGACTGTGATGCAACAACTTTTCAACCTCAAGCCATTACGAATTCAGCCCATGCTGGGGTCCTGCCCCTCCAAAACACAAACTCTCCTGTTTCTCTGTAATTTATACAAATGTGTGTGTGAGAGGACTCTTGTGGAAATGTTTCTATTTATTTCTAGGAACCATATACTTTAAAAACAATAATAGGTGGCGGCTGATCAGCACAGCAGTAGTGTTACCCTACACTATGCCAATGACCCAGGTATGGGAACGAGCACAGGTCATCAGGTTCAGCTGGAGGGGGGGGTGGAGGGCAATTAAGTGTGCCAGAGCATCTGCCCCTCTGAGGAGGAAAGGTTCACTTGCTCCACTCCTGCACTGCCACTAGAGTGACCATAGGAGGCAGTGCAGTTGTGAGCAGTTACGTGGGTGGGAGGAAGGACATTGGTTGGTGCTGTGTACTGCACTCGTGCAGCAGTGCTGCTGACATCCTGTGGGAGTGGGCTAAAA
The DNA here is from genome assembly GCA_016271365.2 of Neoceratodus forsteri. Classification (NCBI taxonomy): domain Eukaryota; kingdom Metazoa; phylum Chordata; order Ceratodontiformes; family Ceratodontidae; genus Neoceratodus; species Neoceratodus forsteri. Next base: position 1,412,706,324 of record CM057459.1, read on the forward strand.
ACTGGAAACACCCCAGCCAGGCAGGATGAATTCTGGCCTGCCACAGGCTGTCCACCCGCAATATTAGCCCCTACTCTGGAATCTGGATTTACTCCACGGTGAAGATAGGAAGCTCCACCAACCCTGCCACAGGGGTCAAGCCATGGGGGAAGTTGGAGTGAAGAGTATGACCTAAAGGAGGCAGGTGACAGGGCTGGTGGTTTGGTAAGAAGGGGGGCTGGTTGGAAAGAAGTGGGCATAAATAGATAAACAAAAATATTACAAACGGAAACCCACTGCACAGACAAGGCATGTGTTTCTATTCTGGGGTTTTGTGATGTCGCCACTCACCCAGGCTAATAGAAACAGTCACAGGACCAACCTTTGCAGTGTCAAAACTGTGTCTGTTTTATTCTAATTCTATTCACAGTTGACCAGTCAGTTGTTACTACTATAGAAGGATGTCAGCTTCATTCATCACATCAGTGTACTGGAATAAAGGTGAGCATAAGCTGCTCTGCCGTGAGACCACCATCTGTTCTGTGTAATTCTTAAACTGCTACTTTTGTGGGTGCTAGGGGAGGAAGGAGGTGGGGCTCTTGGCTGTGTTGGGTGGGGGGACTATTGAATCGGGAGGGCTTGACATGTATTGTGTGAGGGTGTGGGGGAACAGCTATGATACAGGCCGGGGATACAGGAAGAGGAAGATTAGCACAAGACACTGCCATGGGACTATATTCTTTTCTGTATAATCATTAAACCACTACTTTTTGGGGTGTATGGGAGGAGGAGGTGGGGGCTAGTGGGTGTGTTGGATGGGGGTTTTACTGACTTGGGAGGAGGCTTGTTGTGTATTGTGTGATAGTGCAGGGGGCCAGCTATGATATAGTGGGGGGAGATGACCGCAAGGTGCCCCAATATGGGACCATCTTTCTTTTGTTTTATATTTACCTTTTAGGGGGCTATGGGTTGAGGATTAAGGTTGGGGGATACAGAGGGGTTTGGGTGAGGGTTGGAGGGTTATTTAATAGCTGAGGGTGGTAACTGCTTAAGGATATTAGGATAGTCTGATGTTAGGATATGTGAATCCACATCAGATGGTAAAACCGGATGTCAGATTTGAATACAGATCATCCTAATATCTGAGCATCCTGGGGTATCCAAGCAACCCTAATATAAATACAACTGAACCTAGTGTACTGTTGTATATAAAACGGGCACTTCTCACAGAGACAACAGTATTAGCAAATCTAATGGCTATAAAACTGTGGTGCCCTGGGCATAATGAGTCAATGCGAAAAAAATGACTGCTTAAACAGGTGATTTTTCAGCTTGGTGAGGGTTCTAGGAGAGCCAGATACAGTAAATCCACTGCCCTCAAGGAAAAAGAATTCCATTTTGTGTACTTACAGTTGTGATCCCTGGTGATCCTGTGAGCTTCATACCGACTGTGGAATATTCAATACTCCATTTCGAAGTCGTCCCAGGGCAGTCAGGAGGGTCAGAGTGGACACAAGAGCAATCCCAATTGCTCCAGAGTACTGCAGAACACAAAAGAGAGGGAGAGGGAGAGGAGATATTGTCAGATACGGTTCCCATGGTTACTGACTGGAGAGCACTCCAGCAAGGCAGACTGATGTGGATGTGGTGGTTGCATGTTAGTACTGTGATCTAGCACCCCGCCCCCGTCAAGTCAGGAGCTCAAAGGGGATGCTAGGCTCTGTAGCATAACATGATGCTGCTGGCACTGACAGGCTCTATGGTGATGGCTGAGGGTTTTGAGTGCTTTCTACCCACTGATTTCCTCATATCATATTAAATCCTAAGCTGGTTTTTGGTCCTGATCAACTGGACTTTAGGATTATTAAAAGGTTAGACATTCTATAGCAGAACCTTGACTATTTTATTTAATTACTCTCTTTGTAATGGTGTTTTCCTGAGATTTGGAAGAGTTCTACTATTAAACCTAATTTTAAAACTGGTCCCAGGTCCAGTATTAATAACTAGTGTCTGATGTCTCTTTTAGCCCCTCTCTCAAAAATACTTGAGAAAGTTGTATTATATCAAGTTACTGACCATTTGGAAAAGTATAATTTATGGACAGATTCACAACATGGGTTTGGACCCTATCATAATACTGAGACTGCCTTGGTGAGGTTCACAAGCCAAGCCACCAGAGCTATTGATGAAGGGAAATATGCGGCAATAGCATCTGTGGACCTCACCAAGGCATTCGATCTTGTGGATCATACTGAACTCCTTAATAGTCTATCCGGTGTTTTCTTTTCTGGTGAGGTGATTGCTTGGTTTGGAGACTATTTGTCTCATAGAAGTAAAAACAGCGGTTAATGGGGTTTATTCAAAACAGGCACAGTTATGGTGTGGAGTCCATGAGACTCCATACTTAGACCATTTTATTTTTCTGTTTTTGTTAATTCTTTGTCAACTATTTTTCTAAAACTGAATTAATTCTTTACACAGATGATCTGGTATTACTCTGTTCAGGGGCCAATTTATCAGCTCTTAAGGTCCTTGCAAACAGATTTTACTTTACTGCATCTTTGGTTTGATTTACATAAAATGGTAATGAATTCTGTTAAGACTAAAACAATGTTTTTACCACTCACAAGAACTCCCTGTCTCTGAATTTAATATTCTTGATAAAGATGATTTATTAATTAGGTATGTTAAAGCGTTCAGATATCTGGGGATAATATTGGAGCCTTGTTTTTCATTTGAAGCCCATATTATGGACTTAAAGGGGCACTGTCAGCTTTGCCCCTTTGTTTTATGATTAAAAGGAGCAGTGTGCCTCTTGGCACCCATCTATCGTAAATGCACCCCAGAATGCCCTACATGTACAAATTACAGCCTTTTGGCCAGTTTTAAGATTTTTCAAAAATATGTTTACATAAAATTAGACTACAACTCACGCGTCCCAGAAGCACAATGTATTAGAGAAATGCCTCTGGCATGGCTGTCAAAACAATGATTTTTGAGAGCAGACCGAGATAGAATAATAACCCTGCTCCTCGTGAAGAAATAAGATGTTGCTGGTAACTCCATTGAAAAACGAAGCTCTACAGTGCACAATTTTAATTTCTAGTACTTGCGAAATCTGGACCTGCCTTCAAGTGCACTCTTGCGCATACAGGATCTCTGTTCCTACTCTGAGAGCAAATGCGTTGTGATTGGCAGCTACAAGGGGTGAAATTGTGCATGTAAACTCCATTTTTCAATGGAGATACCGCGTCTTCTGCAGGAGCAGGTGTGTCTATCTCGGTGGATTCTCCAAAAATCCTGTTTTGAACAGCGCTATGCCAGAAACGTCGACCACGTGTTCTGGGCAGCCAGTTTAGTGGGCAGTAACAGGCATATTTTTCAAAATCTTAAAAGGCACTGTCAAGGCTGTAAATTTGCATGCAAGGGCATTCTGGGGTGCATTGACGATAGATGGTGCCAAGAGGCACACTGCCTGGTACTAATCATAAAACGAAGAACCAAACTGACAGTACTAATTAACAGACTTCATAAAGATTGGCCTTCTTTTTGGATAATAAAATATCTTACTGTAGGGACTAGAACCATGCTTACCCATAGTCTTCTTTTCTCTGTTATTGACTATGGATCAATAGTTTATTTCTATACCTCAGGAAGATTGTTAAACAAACTCCAGGCAACCTATCATTCAGCTATACGTTTTGCAACAGGACAGCTGAGTACGACTCACCACTGTTTATTATATAATTCATTTAAGTGTCTCTCACTTATTGAGAGATTTAATAGTAGGTCCCTTACTTTTTTGCTTAAAATTAGGTTGGGACTTCTTCCTAACAGTATTTCAAGCCTGTTTCCAGTTATTCCCAATGTATCAAACACTCACCTTCAAAGTAAACACTCTTTTCAGATTCCATTTTTCCATACTGTATTTGCCCAAAAGTCTGTGACCTTTGTAGCTCCAAAGCTTTACAATGACTTACCCTGTAATATTGTAAATTGTCAAAAAATTTCTACATTTAAGATAGCACTCAGAAGAAATTTGTTTGTAAACTCTGTTTGTAGGTGCTTTACTTAGTTTCAATTATGATGCAATTGTTTTATATTGTTCTGGCTAAGTCTTTAATATTTAAATGTGTTTGTATTTTGTAATGTCTTTATATGCTTACAGTATGTACAGAAACTGGATGTCTGTGAAAATGGGCATTGCCCAGAGACCTTTTCAGTATATATTAAAAATGAAATGAAATATCATTCTCAGACCGTTAGGGGTCATATACTGTGCATTCATGCTGATAGTATGTCTACTGCTCATTTCCCAGAGTGAGGGTCTACCATGTGTCTGAGTGGGGTGGCAGTTGATGATGGAGACATCCAGCCTAGATCATTTTTCTCCTGTGCTCTGTGCAGTGCTCTGGCTCCCACTGAGGTGCCACACCGTCTTCCAGATAGTGCTGTTAGCATACAAAGCCATACATGGGCCGGGTCTGAGCTACTTGAAAGTCTTCATAGCCTTATATACAGCTGGTTGTCCTGTGGTTTTATTAAATACAAACGTGTAGTAAAAGACATTATAGATCGAGGGAGCACTCCCAACCAATCTGAGCACTCCTTTCCCCTGTGAGCAAGACACTCTTTTTTTAAAAATTCAAAATGCTTTATTTATTTTCACTCAGCCAAAAGAGGCCATTATAATACATAACAAGACAACATACAATACATTGTACATCAGGAAAAACAGGTCCACCCCCCTACCACCCTACCACCCTACCACCCACATCGTGGTATCAGCATATTTAACAGACTACTGGTGCATCCCACAAACATAGAAGGAACCATTTATATAGAATACAGAGTTTGTAACCTGCTCCAGTATTTGTCCGACTTAGGCAAACGGTTATGCACAATAGCAATTACTTTTTCCACTGAAAGGTTAAACAAAAGCTCCTGCAAACACTCTGAATAGGTTATGATTTCACTATCCAGCCACTGTCGAAGTACTAGCTTCTTGACCGACACTGCCATCATGGCCAAGTGGTACCTCCTCTGAGTGACAGATATGAGGGAGTAGTCCCCCACAAGACAGGCGGCCGTCTCTATGCCATCAGCTATTCCCAGTAAGGGGTCAGCCTTCTGTTTAATGAGGGACCAGAGCGGGGCAACTTTTGGGCAGTCCCAAAAAATGTGATATAGAGTACCTACATCTTGCATGCAATGCCTGCAGGTTGGGAAAGGGGACCTGTTCATCTTAGCCATTTTGGCTGAGATAAAATACGTATTGTTGAGTATCTGGAATTGCATCAATCTCAGCCTATCTGGAGACATAAACCTGTGAGTATCCTTCCAAATCCTTGGCCAGTTGAGTGTTATCTCTGGGAATTAAGCATTCCAATAGGTGGAAGATCCATCTAGTTTTGGGAAGGCTCTCTCTAGCAACATAGTGTAGATGCCCAAGAAAGCATGAGGTTCTGTGGCAATTATGGACAGTGGTTGCAGGAACCTTCCCTCACCTTTTGTTTCTTGCCTTAATTGTGAATTAATCAGCATATGTCTAAGTTGAAACACTTTGAAACTCAGTTGGGTCCCTAGGTTATGACATCTGATGATATCACCTGATGTCAAAACCTGTCTGTTATCCCACAGATCAGCTATAGGGATTCCTGCCAACTGTGGTAGCCAGGACGCCTTGACCACTCCCCACCCCTCCCCATCTTAAAATTCAGATTACCCGCTAAAGTTTGCCCAGGATCCTGAGTGTGTCTGTAGGACAAACAAGCACATAACTGAGTGTGGGCCTTTACAGAGACCTTGATCGGTGTGTTGGCCAGTGCTAATGGGAGTAGTCTGAGGGGTATATGCAGAACAGCAAGGGAAAAGGCCCTGCAATAAGATCTTTTTCCAATATGAGCCACAATGGCCTGTACTGATCTGGGCTTACTTCTTCCGTTCCTCCCAGCCATCTCAGGTATTTCGCAGCATGACTTGCCCAGTAATAAAGTTTGAAATGGGGAAGTCTCAGCCCCCCCCTGATTTTAGGGGCAGCTAACTTACTATAAGCCCTACGGGCTTGCTTGCCCTTCCAGATAAAGTTAGCAAACAGGGAGTGGATCTTAGAGAACCAGGTCTGTGGTAGCCATAAATCCAGCATGTTAAGGGGTAGAAAATGCATGGTAATATATTCATTTTAATTAAACTTATTCTGCCCCAAAGTGACAGTGGCAACATTGTCCATCTATTTAAGTCCTGCTGAATTACCTGCACCAGGGTCTCCAGATTGCATTCCCTCAGGGATTTGGGCTCTCTAGTAAGAAAGATACCCAAATATTTAAGCTTCTTATGTTCCCATCGTAAACCTAAGCCCTCAACCTCCCTCTTGTGGGTGACCATGTTGACAGGGAAGACTATAGCTTTTTCCAAGTTCAACTTATAATTTGATAACACTCCAAATTCCTGGATCCGACTCAAGGTCTTGTTAATCGAGGCCCTCGGGTTTGATAAATGGAGAAGTATGTCATCAGCATATGCTGATAGCTTGAATTCTTGAGTGCCTATTGTTATCCCCTGGATCTCTGGGTCCATTTTAAGCTGTGCCAGGAGGGATTCCAGATACAGATTGAATAAAAGAGGGGATAGGGGTCAACCCTGCCTGGTGCCAGAGAAGAGGGGGAAATAGGAAGAGACGGTTCTGTTGCAGTATATTTGGGTGCTAGGTTTAGTATACAGGGCCTTGATCCATTGCACAAAGAGGGGAGGGAAACCAAACCTGAGTAGTGTTCTCAATCAATCAATCAATCAAGCTTTTATTTATATAAGGTGCCCTTCCAATGCTCAGGGCGCCTTTACATTATAACATTAAAAACTCACCACATATCATAAAACACTTATAAAAACGTATTAAAACACATACGCATAAATTCAAAATTCATTACATTCCTGAGGAAGCCTGGTTAAATAGATATGTCTTTAGAAGATTTTTAAAACCCTCCATGGTCTGGCTTTCTTGTATCTGGTGATGTAGAGAATTCCACAGGGTAGGAGCCATAAAGGCGAAAGATCTTCCTCCCAATGTTTTAAGGGATACTCTGGGAATCTCTAGCAATCCCTCACCAGAGGATTGGAGCAAGCAGGAGGGACAGTAAGGACACAGGAGCTCTTTCAGGTAGTGGGGACCCTGCTCATGTAGGGCCTTATAGGTCAACAACGTGACCTTGAAGGTGATCCGCTACTGTGCTGGCAACCAGTACAGATCACGCAGCACAGGTATAATATGACTGGATCTAGAAGCTCCAGTTAGCAACCTGGCCGTCGCATTCTGCAATAGTTGCAAGTGGCGGATGTCCACCGTAGCCCTTGGTATAGGGCTGGTAACAATCAAGACAACTGGTGACAAAGGTGGACCAAGGTCAAAGATCTTTGGGCAAGACCAGATGCTTCACCGGGCTATGTTCCTAAGATGGTAATAGGAAGATTTGACTATAGCCGAAACCTGCACCCTCAGGGTTAGGCCCTCATCAAAAACAACACCCAGGTTTCGCACCTGGCTAGAGGCAATAAGCAGGATCCCACCAAGATTTAATCCTGACATTCTTCCTGCCCATGCCCCTATCATCCTATGACCAGGGTCCACAACCAATACCTCAGTTTTTTCCGAGTTCAACCAAAGCCAACTGGCACTCAGCCAGTTCTGAATCTCCAGTAGGCAGTTATTAAATACCGTAATGGAATCTAATTCCTGGTCGGGTACAAAGGACATGTACAGTTGAGAATCATCAGCACAGCAATGAAAACTCAAACTGTACCGCCTTATAAAGTCCCCTAAAAATTCCAGTCCACCCTATCAAACACTTTCTCTGTGTCCAGAGACATCAACACTGCAGTGGAAATGTTGTCTCAGGACGCCGAGAGAATGTGATCCAATTTTCTCAGATGGTCCGAGGATGACCTGCCCGCCATGAAACCCACTTGTTCCGCACAGATCAGAGAGGGCATAACCCGACCAAATATACTTGACAAGATTTTTGCCGGGATTGTGATGTCATAGTTCAGAAGTGAGACTGGTCTGTAGTTTGAGACTTGTTCAGGGTCCCTCCCCTCTTTGTGCAAGACTACTATCAAGGCCTCGAAAAGGCGAGGGTCTTGGCACTCTCCTGCCAGGATAGATTGAAACAGTTGAAGTAACCAAGGGGCCAGGTCTTCCCCCAACTCTTTATAAAAAATTAGGAGAGAAGCCATCCAGCCCAAGGCTTTGTCCAGTGGTGAGTTACGGATAGCCGATCTTAACCCAGCTTCCGTGACTGGAGAAATCAGCAGGGATTGCTGTTCTGGAGAAAGACCAGATAGGGGCAGTCCTTCCAAATATGTGTCAATCTGTTCCTCTGAAGGGGAATCAGACCTAGCACTATATAGACATTTATAGAATTTCTGAAATTCAGCCACAATATCACTAGGGTTTGTTTTGAAGGAGCCATCATCGGTCAATAAGATTGCATTAACCAGTCTAGAAGCCTCCTGTTGCTTAACCCTCACCATTAGCAGGCAGCCCGCCTTCTCCCCTGATCAATATAGGTGGAATTTGTTTTAAGGATAGTGTATTCAGCTTTTTCGCCCAACAAATCATTATATTGTGCCCTTAAGTGGATTAGTGCCAGGCATTGTGTTTCAGTGGAAGAAGCAGAAATATTCTTTTCTAAATCCCTAATTTGACCCAATAACTCCTTAGTTTGAGATTCCCTCTTGTGTTTCTGCATAGAGGCAATCCTGATGAGCTCCCCCCTTGGGAAGCACTTCAGGCCACCCCATTCCATCTCTGCCTTGCCAGTAGTGTTGAGGTTATCCTCAGCATACTGTGCAATACAGGACTTTAGTTTATCCACAACCCATTTATCTTTTAGTAATCTATTGTTAATTTTTCAGGTTGTCTCTACCCACTGAGTAGGTGATAATGATAGAGTACAGTTCGACAAAGAGTGGTCCGAGATTACCTCTGGAGAGATCTGACATGCCATGAGTCCTGGAAGGAGCTGTTTACTTATTAAAAAGTAGTCTGTGTGGGAGGAGGACCCATGCACTGGAGACTGAAATGTGTACTCCCGTTGGTCTGGGTGTAATACCCGCCAAGGGTCACACAATCCCAATTTGTCTATCAAATCCTAATGGCTCTTTGTGCCAGGGATAGACCCGCCCTTGTGTTGCCTGTCCTGTCCGCATTTGGAGAAAAGGGTAGATTCCAGTCCCCTCCTATCAAAAGTGATGCAGACGGGAAGGGCAGCAGGAGGTTAAGCAATTCCATCAGAAAAGAGATGGTGTCCATGTTAGGGACCATAAATGGACCCGAGGACTATGTCAGACCTCTCCAAAGTACCAATCACAAAAACACGCAAGACACTCTTATTCTGTGAAGAGCATCTCATGCTCAGATGTCCTGGAAATGGGCACATTCCGGAAACAGTTTTTTTTAAAAAATATATTATTGATCACTCTTGATCAATAATATATTAATATGTCCCCCATTGCCACTCATTTCTGTATTAGAGGGGTTTCGCTTGCCTTCAGCTTGAGCCAGAATAGCTCAGATTCACTTTTCTGTTCTCACTCCAGCCAAACAAGTGAAACCACATCTTATACAGCAACGAGTGGCTCTGGGGGACATATTAACATATATTACTGCATTTTTTTGTGTTTAATAAAATGGAATTAATTTACTACATTCAGTGTTCCTGTGTCAAGTGCTTTCCTGTTGGTGCTGATCCCTGTGTAGATTTGTGTGTACTTATAGAGTAGCTTCACATATAATTTTTGCAAGAACATAGTGATTACTCAGCAGTTATGGTGTGACTGTAACTAGGCATTATTTTCTGTTGTTACAGAAAAGCATTTACCATTACAAAAGGATTACCTCTTGGCCTCCCTCTCTCTGTCCACCCGGAGGCTTCAATGTACTAGTCCTGATATATTTATACCCAGTCTCAAAAGAACTGCCTGTGATATCAGGGACTGGGGTAGACACCCACACTGTGCATGGGTGGGGGCTCCAGACCATGCTGTTTTTATACCTGAAATGAGTGGAGACATTTTTAAAGATGCCTGGACATTTCTTTACCTTCGTACAGCCACTAAGCTGCTGTTTTTGATGCTTTGTACAGTACTGTGTAAAGATCCTCAATAACAATTATGTTAACAAAACAAAATGATTACCCCCTGTACGTTCTCCCTGCAGAATGTGTGTGTGTGGGGGGATAACAATATGTGACCCCTTCTTCATTTTGAGATGTCTGTCCATCCAAGGAAGACAGCAAGTGTGTCTCAACCATGTGATAATTATTCTGAAATGAAAAAGAAAGGCCCTTTCTTAAACATAGCCAAGTCCTTCTTGTGCCACCAGCAGTGCCTTTAGCTACTGATAACCTGTGTACACCTTTCTTGAAGCACTATGGCAACTCACCTTCAGGGTGACACTGTGGTGCATCCAGACGTACTTCAGTTGCACGTTCAGGAGCGCTAAACCGCATGCCATGTAAGACTCCTCCTCTTCATGGTCTCGGCACCTGTGTACATGCGAACATGTGTAATGCAATGTATGTTATTCTGAGAAAGAAGAGTCTCTAGATTACGATTTCCATTAAACTGTATTAAACAAGCAAATACTATGTAGCTGTATTATAATTTTGCAGACGTTGTGTAATATTGTTCTATTATGCTCTCACCATCTCCTCTCTCATTCTCTCTCCCACTCTCCTCTCGCCATATCTCTCAACCTCTCAGATGATGCCATATCTAAGCATATCCCCTTGATCTCATCCCATCTCGACTTACATCATGTCACGCCCCAACCAAGCTCTGCAATTCACTGCAAGAGTTAACCAATCTCTTTCTACTACTAACAGTGTCTTTCCCAAAGCTCTTAAGATAGCCACCATCATGACACTTTTCTTCATCCCAACTCCCTCTCAAACTATTGCCCGTCTCCAAATCCCTCTTCCTCAGCGAGGTCTTGGAATAAATGACTTTCACCCCATCTGTCAAACCATTTTCTTTCAGTAATCTTTTCAGCCTTCCCAGTATGGCTTCCATTTCTTCCACAGCTGGAAGAATGTCCGTCTCTTGGTCACCAATGATCTTCATCTTTTGGCTGATCATGGCTCTTTCTCCTTATTCTTAACAACCTCAGTGATTTGTTCAGTATATTTTTCTGGGGTCACAGGTACCTTTAATCCTGCTCCCTTTCCTTTCTAAGCACCTTTTTATAATTCTCCATTTATTCCCTTGCCTCTGCTGCTTACCCTCTACCCCAGCTTTAACTTTCACAGAATGCTCTTCCCCTAGGATCAATAGGGTGAAGCACTAGTCCTTCTTCATCTCTGGCAGTGAATTCTCCTGCACTCCAGGTTTTCTCTTCTTTAGTGTCCCTCAGGGCATTGTTATTGACCCCTTCTCTTGTTGATGCCACTTCCCAGCTACCTTATCTTCTGTCCCAAAACCCTCACCTCCTGTACAGCTCCATGAGGATTGTATAATTATTTCTTCTTGCTGAGGAATCCAGTCCAAGTTCCACGAGCATAGATAATGGGAGTGAGACACCTTCCTCCATCAGGAAGCCCAGGCTATAAAATCCCTGCCATCAACAAAAGGGAATGGTTTGAGTGACATCTTTTTTATAATTTACATTTACTCATGCCCCAGCCCCAGTCACAGTCATAGAGTTGGGCCCAGCGTCTTTGGCACTTACCCACAGTCAGTTCTAACACTATGGACTTGCCTCACCCCCCATGGCTGGGTTCAACTGGGCAGAATCAGCCCCCCGCCTTCTCCTACATGCAAAGGCGGAGGTTCCCTCCTGCAGCGGCCACTAGCTGAGGTGAGGCCCTGAGCGTGCTCCAGTAATGCTTGCTGAAGCAGGCCTTTTTCCGGTCCTGTCCCCTTGGGATGTCAGCTCACCAGAGGACTAACTGGGAGCATGCATGCATGCTCCACGGAGGCCCTGGCCAACATCTCCTATCTCCTGCCATCTGCACTCCGCCACCTCCTGTGGTCATCCAGCTGGCAGTATTGGAGCAGCAGTGGTATTCTTCCCTCCCTGGAGGGAAAGAGTGTCCATAAGGATGCTCAGCCTTCCCCCCCAACTGACTCTTGAGGGGCTAGCTCATTTGCCCTCAATTATGACAACCTGTACTTGGGGCTTTGGGGGAAAAAAACAACTGTCTATGACTCCCAGACTAATCCGTTTTACAGTTGGACAGCTCTGTGGAGATGTTTTATAGATTCCACAGTGATATTGTGGAGGGGCGACAGGGAGGCACTTGATGCATTTATCCACTACCTGGAGGGAACAGACCAGAATTTGAGGTTCATTGTCCAGGTCAGCCAAAACTCTCTTAGCTTTTTGGATCTTGTGATACACAAGAACGAAGATGTTATGGGAAGGACAGACCTTTATTGGAGGCAAACGGACAGAAACTTTTTTTTAATTTTTTTTATTTTAGTTTTTGTTGACCGGGTAAGTGCACTAGACAAATTCTGCCTATTTTCAGGCACGACCTGGAAGGGGATACAGATGAATGCCAACTGACCTTGAACCAGATTAAGCTGTTGGTGGCATTTTTAGTGAATGAGGGAAATTTGGTCAGCACCGGAGATTCCCTACTCTTTTGGGAAGTGCCACAGGATCTTTAACATCGACCTGAACTACTACCAGAACAGGCAGATGAGACCTCAGTTTAACATCTCATCAGAAATATGACACCTCAGGAGTATAGCACCCCATCATGCTGTACTACAGTGTCAGTATTGGATTTTTAACCCAAGTGCTTGGTGTGGGGCTAGAACCACGGCCTTCTGATCTCCCAGCCTCAGAGGTGAGTGTGCTACCTGCTGAGCCATTGACACTGACTAAACACCTCCTGTCATCTTGCTGCCATCCTAGACACACCATCCACAATATTCCAAAGTCCCAGTTCCTGAGAATCTGCAGGAACTGCAGCCAGGATGCAGATTTTAGGTTATGAAGCACTGAAATGAGACAGAGATTCAGACGTGAGTACAGTGAACACTGTATCTAGCAAGCCCAGACACATGCCACAGATGTGAACAGGAGTGAATTACTGGTGGTCAAGCCAAAACCACAAGTCACTGAACAACAATCTTTCCTTTTTGTGAACACTTACTGCCGACAATCCCTAGTCACCAAAAATGCCATACTAAAAAAATGGCATGTTGTGAGATGTGACCCCATACTGTGTATATACTGTATATTACACACCCACCAAAGACAGTATTGCAAGAGGGGATAGAACTTAGCAGACACTGGTACATGGTTACCAGTCCCCCAAATAAGTCAGTAACATCTGCTTGCCCCCTTTGCCATGGGGCAATTTCTCTTGACGCAGATGCAAATGTTGTCCATCTATGGTTAAAACCAGTAAATTTACAAGCGCCACTGCTAGAAAGACTTACGACATCTGCTCTTTCATAAATTATGATACCACCAATGTAAAGTAAGTAAAATTTTAATTAATATGGCACCCAATCCCAGAGGCTCTGGACACCTTATAAGTAATTAAAAGCAGGGTTAAAAGGACAACATACAAAATACATAAATACATAATAAATTAATAAATAAGTAAATCAGTCATATTAAAATCAGTATAAACTTTCTGGATATGCTTTTTAAAAAATATAAGTGTTCAGGACCCTTTTAAATACCTCTACCGATGGGGCATCCCTCAAAGATTTTTGGAGTGAGTTCCGAGAGCCGGGCTGGCCAGCTCAAATGAGTGATCTCCCAAGGTTTTCAGCTGGGTCTTCAGGACCGCTAGGAGGCCCTTGGTGGAGGAGCAGAGGGAACATACCAGGATGGCAGGTGTAAGGAGGTCAGACAAGTTGCCAGGGTCACAAGCTGTACAGGGCCTTAAAGGTGAGCAATTCCATTTTGAAAATGATCCTTCAACCGACATGCAGCCAATGCAGATCTTGCAGGATCAAGGTTACATGGACAAGACCTAGGCAAGTCTGTCAGCAACCTGGCCACTGCAATTCTGCACCAGCTGCAGTTGGCAGAGGCCTCTCCACTGACACCGAGGTATAGAGCACTACAGCAATCCAGCCTGGATGTCACAAAGGCGTGCACGAGTGAGGGCAGGTCTTCTGGTGGTATCAAGAGGTTGATCTGGGATGTTCCTATGGCAAAACCACTTTGGACAACAGATGACACCTGAGCATCGAGTGTCAGTCTGTCATCAAGGACCATGCCCAGATTTTCACCTTGACAGATGCCATAAATGGGTAGATCCCAGGATTACTACTCCAGAGGCACTCCCATCACACCAATGACCAGGCTCAATCACCAGTACCTCCATCTTGTCGGGTTCAGCCTCAGTCAGTTAAAGGACACCCAGTCCTGGATTTTGGCCAGGCACTAGTTCAGTACTTCAATGGCGCCATTCGTTCCAGGGCCAAATGACATATAGAGCTAGGTGTCATCTGCATAGCAGTGGAAATCCAGACTGTAACATCTATTAAGCTCACCCAGGGGCAGCATGTACACTGTGAACAGCATTGGCAAAAGGATCGAGCCTTCAGGAACTCCGCATGACAGGGGCTTCGAGGATTAGGAGAAATTCTCCATCACCATCCGTTGCCTCCAGTCCAAGAGGTAAGACTCAAACCATTGGATGACAGTTCTGGTGAGTCCACAGTACACTCTAAGGTGATCCAAAAGCACAATGTGTTCCACAATGTCAACTGCTAATGAGAGATTGAGGAAGACAAGAAGTGACCGTTCCTCTCTATCTCTCGCCCTGAGGAGCTTATTTTGCACCCGAACCAACGCCATCTCCATGCTATGCCTAGTCCTAAATCCAGACTGGAATGACTCATAGATGTCCAAAGCCATGAGGTGTGCCTTAAGCTGCTAAGCCACCACAATCTCAACAACTTTCCCTAAGAATGAGAGACTGGAGATAGGTCTATAATTCACCAGGACGTCAGGGTCGAGCGATGGTTTCTTCAGAAGAGGCCTCACCAGCCCCTCCTTCAAGGTGTCAGGGAATATCCCCTCTGAGAGTGAACACTGGACAATCCTGGCAAACACTGGACCAATGGCCTCAGCACATCCTACATCCTACCAGGAGATGAGTCAGACCAGGGTCCAGTTCACAAAAGGTGGATGCAGCTTCAGAATCACCTCAACAACCTTAGTCACTTCCACCAGCTGAAACTCCTCCAGACAATAGGAGTGCCTCTGTTCAGCCAGGTCCACCACTGTGGAGCTGGTCTTTCTCACTGGGGTGATCCTGGATGAATGAAGAACACACTTTCTGAGAAGAACAGAGCAAACTCTTCACACAGTGCGATTAAAAATGCCATTTTCGGCTGTAGACAGGCTTGGCAAAGTAGCCTGCCAATAGTACAAAAGAGCTGAGCTGGTCTGTTCCTCCCTGCAGGAATCTCCTTTGACAGGAACTCTGCCTTCTTGCAGTTGATTTACCCCTTGATAACCATTGTAATGATTTCTCAAGGGCAGTCTGTCTTCCATGGACCGGGTCCTCCGCCAGCAACACTCTTAATTCCAACTCTTGGTCTTCATCTCCTTGAGAGCCCTATCAGACCATGGGGGTCTCAAGCAAGCAGACCTGGATTGTATACAGACTGGTGTAATGGCATCAAGTGCCTTGGAAATGGCCTAATTATAGTCCGCCACTGCCTCAACTGAGCCAACTGCACATGCAGCACTCACGCCTAAAAAATGAACTGCCATCAAGAGTCCCTCAGGGGATAATCCCCTAAAGGGCGTAGATGACCATCTCAACAGGGGGAGACTGTCAGGGGGCCCAAATGAGAACTCCACCTGCAATGATCGGACCAAGCAACCAATCAGTCCTGAGGTCATTGGACCAAGCCCAACACCTAATACCAAGTCTAATGTGGCCGTGGTGATGGGTCACAGAAACAACTGTTTGTGCCAGTTCCAGAGATGTCATCATCTGGAGGAAGTCATGTCTGAAATGTGAAGATTTGTCATTGACCTAGGCATTGAAGTCCCCAGAATCAACCATCTAGGCAACTCCAACACTTGTCGGCAATGAAGTCTGCTACCTCCTGCAAGAATTCTTCCCCTCCATCCCGGAGGATGGTAAATGAGGAGAATTCTTCAGCCCGCACCTCGACTCCAACACACCACCACCCATTCTATCTGGTCACATGCGAGTATGGCTCTTTTTACAAGGGCAAAACCAGCCGCAACTTCAAGGTCAGGATAGGACAGCATCTTAGGACAATAACAAAAATGGAAACAAATAATGCCCTAACACAGCACATCATCAGCCAAGAAAATCCGGCTGGCCATGTATTTAAATTTTGTGGCCTTTAGAAGGTATATTTCAGCAAAAGGGGTGGTGACTTAGAAAATAAACTGCTCAAGCAGGAGGGGTGAACAGTATAATTATCAGCATTATAGCCCCTGGTCTAAATGACCGCTGATATGCCTCATATATTGACGTAAGATGAACTGATGTTATGACTGTATTGTTAGTAATTCTGTTCTGTGTTTTTGTTTCTATGTCAGCAATATTTTTGGTGTTTTGGAAATAAAAATATATTGGGGAATAACACAGACATGTGGACAGGAGCCAATTTCCATATTGGAGCTAATGGATGTATCAAAAAGAGAGAAAAAATATCCTGTCCTGCTTATGTCATATCCACAACTCACATTTGCATTTTATTATGCATTTTAAACTAAATTAGAAGAGGTTTTGTCTGGTCAGCACTTTACATTATATGTAATGCACTACTGTCACTTTAAATATGTTCACATAAATACACCAATGAGTCCTGATATCCGGGACTCCTGATGGTGCTGTAGCTCAGCCGAAACGGGTAGAGTCAGCTTGTGCTGTGTCTATGCAACCACAAGATATGTATTGCACTGTTTTGCACGTACACTTTATGGAATCAAGCATTTTTTCTACTGATGGAAATCTGGTACCACTTTTGTGTGCTGCTTGTTCCTGTTTTGTGCTGAGCATGGGGTATAGAGGGGAAGCACTACTTCCTGGTTTCTTTGTTCTATGGATTCATCATCCTCTGGGAGAAGTAGTGCTTCCTAGCAATACCCCTGAATTTACCAACTCTGAGCTTCAGTTCAGGGAACTGAACCCAGGACTCAAAGACTGTGATGTTGGGATTGAAGCTAGAACTCAAGGACTGTGATGTTGGGAATTGAACCTGGGTCTCAAGGGCTGTAACAATGGGATTGAAGCCAGGACTCAATGACTGTGGCACTGGAACTGAAGTCAGGACCCTAGGACTGAGACACTGGTATTGAAGACAAGTCTCAAGAGCTCTGACATTGGAACTGAAGCCAGGACTCAAGGGCTGTGATGTTGGGATTGAACCTGGGTCTCAAGGGCTATGACACTGGGACTGAAGCCAGGACTCAAGGGCTGTGATGTTGGGACTGAACCCAGGACTCAAGGACTATGACATTGGGACTAAACCAGGGCTCAAAGGGCTATGTCATGGGGATTAAAGACA
The DNA here is from genome assembly GCA_016271365.2 of Neoceratodus forsteri. Lineage (NCBI taxonomy): Eukaryota > Metazoa > Chordata > Ceratodontiformes > Ceratodontidae > Neoceratodus > Neoceratodus forsteri. The sequence continues at coordinate 1,412,723,829 of CM057459.1, forward strand.
GGACTCAAGGGCTGTGATGTTTGGATTGAAGTCAGAACTCAGTGCCGTTACACTGAAACTGAAGCCAGGACTTAAGGGCTATGACATGGGAAATGAACCCAGTACTTAAGGGCTGTGATGTTGGGACTGAAGTCAGGACTCAAGGACTGTGAGGTTGGGGCTTAAGTTAGAACTCACAAGCTGTAACACTGGGATTGAAGACAGGATTTAAGTGCTGTGGTGCTGGGATTGAAGCCAGGACTCAAGTGCTGTGATGTTGAGATTGAAGCCAGGACTCAAGGACTGGGATGTTGGGATTGAACCAGGGGCTCAAAGGCTGTGATATGGTGACTGAACCCGGGAATCAAGGACCCTGTCATAGGATTGAAACTCGGACTCAAGGGCTGTGACATTGGGATCAAGGGCTTTGACAGTGGGATTGAAGCCATGAATCAAGGGCTGTGACATGAGGATTGAAGCCGGGACTTAAGGGCTATGACATTGGAAATGAACTGTCGACTAAAAGGCTGTGATGTGGGATTCAACCGAGACTTAAGGGCTGTGACATGGGGAATGAAGCCAGGAATCAGAATTGACATTGGATTGAACCAGGATTTAGGGCCATAATATAGTGAAAGCAACTGAACCCAGGTCTCAAGTGCTATGATACTGGGATTGAAGCCAGGACTCAAGGGCTGTGACACTAGGATTGAAGCCAGGGCTCAAGGCTGTGATGTTGGGATTGAAGCCAGGGCTCAAGGGCTGTGACATTGGGATTGAACCTGCAACTCAAGGGCTGTGGCAGTGGGACCGATGTCAGGAATCAAAGGCTGTGATGTTGTGATTGAGCCCGGGACGGAAGGGTTGTGATGTGGGGAGTGAGCCCAAGACTCAAGGGCTGTGACTTTAGGAATGACCCTTGGAATGAAGGGATGTGATGTTGTGATTGAACCCAAGACTAACGGGCAGTGGCATGGGGACTGAAACCAGAACTCAAGGGCTATGATGTGGAGACTGAAGCCATGACTCAAGAGCTGTGACGTTGGGATACAAGACAAAACTAAAGAAGTAGAATGTTAGGATTCAACCTGGGGTTCAAAGGCTTTGACATGGGAATTGAACCCAGGAATTAAGGTAAGGAAAGAGAAAGGGGAAATTGTTTAACCAGGAAAGACACACTAAGCTGAAGCTTGTTTCCAGATGTGACCTGGGAGCACAAGGAAGTTAAGTGACTTGTTCTGGGTCACACAATATGTAAGTGGGAGCTATGGGATTCAAACCCAGGTCTCCAGGTTTGCAGCTCAGTGCCCTTAACCACTGTGCTATACTGCCTCAGCTGTCTGTGTAATTGAGATTGAACTCAGGATTTAAGGGCTATGACGTTGGGATCAAGGGCTGTGACACTGGGATTGAAACTAGGATTCAAGGGCTGTGATGTTAGGACTGAATCCAGGACTCAAGGGCTGTGATATTAGGACTGAATCCAGGGCTCAAGGGCTGTGATATTGGGAATGAACCCAGTACTCGGGGCTGTGACATTGGGACTGATGCCAGGTCTCTAGGGCTGTGATGTTGGAATTGAACTCAAGTCCCAAGGGCTGTGATGTTGGGACTGAAACTAGGACTCAAGGGCTGGGACATGGGGATTGTAGTTGCGTCCCCTCCTCAAAGAGGAGAGGAGAGGAGAGCAGGTGGCGCTGTCCTTCGAGTCCAAGTCCTATTCTTAGCTCGACTACGGGGGGTGCAGGACAGCAACATTGCTCAGCCCGCACTTACCATGGAGAGAGCACATCACCTCTGCAATGTGTCCACTTTATGCCTGCCCAGTGAGTAACAGATTCAAAGTTATTCCTAAAGTACAGTCTGTATTTGGCTATGTGATTTGCCACAGTACTCTCCAGTGACCATGCCTGCCTACTGGCTAAATACTAGACATTAGAATGGGCTAACCTTTTCTGGGTCTATTTAGAACCAGCATAAATTAGAACCCAAAAGGGTCCTAAAGTTCTTGTGTACAAATATCTGTTTAATTTACTAATTGTTAGCCTGCCAGTTAGAGATAGCAGTAGGACTGCCACTTGTGATGCTGTGACCCAGGTTCAGGAATCAGCCTTGGTCACTGTCGATAGTCAACCAGGGGAGAATGATTGAGCATTCCAGAGGATGCTCTCCTCTTCTAGGGACAGAAAGGGTCGCCATCCTCGCTCCAATACTGCCACCTTAGTGTCATAGGTGGCAGTGCAGCTAACGGTGCTGAGTGGAAGGGGGGAGACCTTGGCCAGGGGCCCATGTTTTGCAAACAATGTTTTATATGCACATTGGTCCCCTTGTGTGCCAATGTCTTCCAGGGACCAGGGAGTATGCAAAAACCAGCACAAATGAAAAAGCAGCCCTGGTGCTGGCTTCCTGGTACCCCAGTATTTCTGGGCTGGTCCCCACCTTCTCATCTGCCACCCAACATTGGGCACACTCGAGGTGCATCCTCCACACTGTACGCCTGCCTGGGGCTAAGCCAAGGATCACTGGAGCTAGCGGATATAAGGTGTCAGTATAGGCTGAGAGGCAACTCAAGGGATCAGGTGGGAGATGGTGCCAGTGTGAGGGGCCATAAAACATGAATAAAAAAAACTTTGTAATTTGTATAGCAGTTGTATGCTATTTATGTAAATGTGGCTAATTTATATTTCTGACTCACTGAAAATGTTTCTAACGCAGAAGTTCTATTTGGTAGTAAATTTCAGAATTGGCTAGGTTGCAGGAGGTCTGTTTTTATTAGACCAAGTTCTGCATGTCCCACTAACTGCATGCATCCCTATCTATAGGCTGGAAGGATGGAGTCCCATGGACTTCACTTACCTGTGGATCATTTTTTAATGCAGCTGTTTTGTACATTGAAACTGCTGAGGCCAGATCTCGCTTCTCTTTATGATGCCCATAATAAAACAGATCGCCCATCTTCACCAAAGCTACAAAAGGAAGTAAACATACAGGTAACAGATAAGGAAACAATGGCTGGTACAGTCAGAAGTGGTCAATAACATTGTAGGGCTCCCAGATAAGGCTAACATGTTTTCTGTAACTCCAGGGCAATTTTCCTATAGAATGTTTTCCTGTAGATTACATAATTTCCTATAGAAGCTGAAGCGCTCTGTTTTCCTATACAATCAGTGCATGTCTATGGGAATACTTCTCCTGTAAATTTGCTCAATTTTCCTGTAAAATACAGGAATCCCTCTAGATCTGGGAGCCCTAGTGCCAACTCACTTGACTTTATAAATTGCAATCTCAGTAACCACCACTAGAGGTTTCTTTTTACTATTAGTCAGCACTTCAGGACTATTATTTGCAGCAGCTCTTATTAGATGGCATTGTTGGCACTACTGCTTTTTTTCCTCATATACACGGTGTCACAAATGCACTGCGCAGGTCAGGCCCTCTGCTCCCACAGTGCCAAACCTCAAAGTGCAATATGTGAACAGGAGACAAACAGAGTAACCCTCCTGTCTGTTTTTGGGTCTGAATCACCTACTAGTCTCAAGTCCTGGGGTCAAATATGAACCTTTTCCTACTAGCACACCCAGTTAACAGGCTCAGATATGTGCTCTCTTTTGGAGGATGCAGTACAATACTTCACCCAGTGGGCACAAGCCTGGTTCACAAGTCTACCCTTATAACTCAGTTTGAGACCTAGATATATTCTTACCTTAGCAAGATTAGTAACACTCTTATTAAGCCCTTAACAGTTGTCAGAATTATTAACACTTTTCCAGCATTCACATGCAAAAGAAACCGAGAAGGCACAGGCAGAATTTCAAGGAAAACAGTGTTTACTAAAAATTGAAAATAGATAAAATACAAAACACAGAACATATAAAATTGGGTTAGTCTTTTAAAATAAATGGATGATTATACAAAAACAACGCCTTATTACTGAATTTCTACTATCCTAGGTTTCAAGTAATAAACAGATGGTTGAAATTTACCTAAGTACTCTGAGAGATTATCCAGAGTCCACCTCAAAACAGAGGCAAATGCACAAGTTAAAAGTTAAATTGCAAAATTCCAAAATGCCTAATGCAAAACTTTTCTCCCAGCTGGCTGGTGATATATTTCTTTCAGACTCCTCCTCCCTGATGACGCATCTCACAGATGCTGCTGTGAGGTCACTCAAACCCTGTGAACTTGAATTAATTTTATCAGTCACATGTCTCAGTCCACTGCTCACACATTCCAATAAAAAGAATACATATCTTTCTTCTAAATTAGTGAGGCTTTATGGCAGAAGAATTATTCCTTTGATCTGGCTTCCCACGTAATTTAGTTTTACAAGTTAACAGGAATCTGATAAAATGGCTTTTTCCTCAGAGGTTATAAAATGCATACTTGGCCCCTGTGCTTCAAAGTAGAAGGGTTTTACAAGGTGTTATAACCTGGCCTTTGGAAGGAAGTTTTAAATTAGAGTTTCCACTGAGCCAGTTTTTACTACTAAGCCAGTTGCTTCAGCACTGGGGCCTTTGGGGTCAAAAGGTCAGACCTTTTTAAAAACTGATGGCTGCCAGTTCCTTAAGCAGACATTCACATAAACATATATTTATATCACAAATATAAATATAATTATTAGAAGGTTAATCACATTACACACGGCACTTTGTGACCCAATTGTAGTGGTGGAATTCAAACCCGATTCCTTTGTTGCAGTGCATTAACCACCAATGTTGCTCAGATAGTATCCAACAGACTCAGATACCAGCAGTTACCAATGATTTTCTTGGATACTGGATGGCATCAGAGAGTATTGTTATCTAATTACTGCATCCTAGCACCTAGGATCCAATTGGATAACAACTATCCAATATGACTAGCCAAGATCCGAGGCAGACATTTAACTTTGGATCCCACTGCCTGACCCTGGATCTGAAATTCAAATGGGTTGGATAGGATCACTTACTGGGAGTGGGACAGATGGACTATCCATCGGATCCTAAAAGGATAGCCCAAAACACTATCTGAGTATTACTATGAACCACTAGACCACACTACCTTCCAACAGTCTCTTAACCAATCAGAATCTAGATTACAGTGTGGGAAGGAGTCAATAATTACACAATAAGGCATGACTAGGGGTTGTGTTCATTGTTCTGTCAATCTAACCCCCCACCCTGATCAGGGGTGTGATTTGGGATGAGGCTTAACCAAGTACCACATGCCCCTAACTGAACATTATTATAACCCCTGGAGTGCCTCACTGTTATTATAAAATGGTTTCTGCCAAAGGCTATGTTTTCTACAGCGATAATTTTTTCTTGGATTTTATGTCTTGGGCTTTAGTGCCTCTGCAGATTTTACTGGCTGGACACAATAGTGTTTGTAAAAATCAGTTTTGTAAGCAAATATCATCTCCCCAACACCACCTCTCAGCATATGAAACCCTCCCTAGAAGGCTAAGTTCTTGTTTGGGATTTTATATAAAAATGTAGATATTGTTAAATACCTTGCTTTGTTTAACTTTCAGTGTTCTCTGCAGCTCCATTTTGTACACAAACATCCTGCTCCCTGGTGCCATCTCACACCCTATACACCAGTTGATGAACAGGCTTTTAATGCCTGCCCATTTTGCTTCCCTTCCTCCTTCCCTATTATACCTGTATGAGTAATTTCACCACCTATCAAAACTAAATTTTTGTTCTCGCATATACCTGTTGTACTGATTTGCCTTACAAGGTTTTATGACTCGCACCTTTGATACACTGTATTGCTGTATATGACTCCTGTTTTTGTAATGCTGTTAATTCTACTCATGCTTTGCTCATCCTCTTAAACTATCTCCTCACCCTTCAACCCCAAGACACATCTGGAAATGAGCTGTTATCAGCTCAGTTACTTCTTTCCTGGTGAAACTTTTGAAATAAATTAATACATACTATATGTAGTGAACGTACATACATACATGCATACCTACATACGCTTTTTATAAAGCAAAACTACATTTGTTGTAAATACTGTACTATCTTTTTGTAATTTTAAACTCTCTGTTCAGCTCCATTTGTCGCCATGTCACCCCTGGCACCATCCAATACCACACACAGTGACTGTGCCATTTACTTGAATGCAAATCTGCACTGCTGAATGGTGCCAGGGAGCGGGACATTTGAGTACAAAATGGAGGTGAGGGAAAGTTGAAAATTACTTTAACAACTTGTTATATAAGTTTGTACTGTGTTTTTTTTTTTTGTATTTCCTTCCAGTTGTGTTGATATAGTTGAATAGATCTATGAGGGGAAATTAGATAAGTTTTGTTGCCAGAGGCATGCCAGATGACTCTGGATAATGATTACAATCTCTTTTTCCTGTGCTACAGGACCTCCTGGCCAGTTAATGGCAGAGCTGAAAGCCAAAATAGCCCATTCATGCTTTAAAGCCACAAAAAAAGGCCCCTTTATGTTATGTGAAGGGCCCCAGCTAATGACTGAAGCAGTCACTCCTGCTGTGCGAGACAGTAAGTAGGACAAAGGAAATGCCCTCTGGAATATGCAAAGTAAAAGATTCCAGTTTGGAACAGTTTTCCAGAAGAGAGGTTTTCCCAGAGCCAACAAAACTTGTCAAATCTATAATGTCAGAGTGACATACTGGATGATGTGTCATGGGGCTGGCAGCAGACGGTTTTGAGGACTTGTCAGATCCTAAAAAGTTAGTTAGGTTTGGGACTCTGAACAGTTAACTTCTAAGGTTTGAGTCTGCCCTAATTCACCAAGGGCCCTGTATGGTAAATTCTGTCTACTTGGGAAAAGTTAAAAGTGCAGTAAGATTTTTCAGTGTTTTTACTCTGCTGTTCAAAACATTCTCTTTTTATTGCTATAGAAGTACTGTTCTCCATAGTCTTTGAGGAGTATCCTGTATTATATGTATAAATATATTGACGTACTAAATTATTTTATATACTTCATGTTTCTGCAACTGAGCCTTTTGAGGTTCAGAGGACTGGGTTATAAGTGACAAAAATGGTGTTTCTGCCCCTGAAGAGAAGAATATGGTTGCCATATTTTGTTTCTAAGATGAGGTGTTCTCAGCTGTGACAGGGAGGGGTGGGTCATTTTCCCTGTTGTAAAGAGTGCTGTACTGTGTGAGCAGTGACTCTGGTGGGATTCAGACTTAGAGATACCCTGAGAGTGTCTACTAAGCTGAGTGGTGGCAGCTACTGAAGTACCCTTGTAGATGTCTGAAAGGTTTGAGAAAGCTGGTAACAGTGTACAAGCTGAGTCTGGGAGAGACCAGGCTGCCACAAACTGGAGGCAGTGATTAGGATCTGAAACAGTTTTGCCAGTATAAAGGTTACCTGCACAGACACAGAACAGGATGTACAAAAGGGGACTTTATATTCTACCAGTTTCATTTTGTTATAAGCAAAAGTAGATAGCTAGAAGACATTATGTCTGGGCCATATAAGAAATGCACACTGCCAAACCTGCGGAAGTTGTGCAGAAGGAGAGAACTGGGCTAGGAGGAAGGCCAAATACAAGCAGAACTCATTGACATTCTCAAAAAAGGGACCGGGGAAGCCATGTGAAAGTGGTCACTGCTAGGCAAAGAGGATCCATACAAAATCCAGACACCCAGAATTCTGACAATTAAAAGTCTGACACCTTATTCCCGACAAGGTTTAAATCCCATCAGTCGAATGCCCATCATCACAAATCCTAACAAATAGCATTTTACTGTCAATGAAATGTTCTTTGCATGCCATGATGCTGACCACAAATTCTTACATTTTAAATAAAAAGACAAAAAACACTGTAATCCTTTTTCATGAGTTCAGCTTTTTGGCAGCTATGTATGAGCAGGTCCAGGATAGCTCACAATTATCCCCGGGATAAGCAGCAACTGGATGCCCCCAACCATTCCCATCACTCTCAATAAAAAAATCAGGCATAGAGCTGCAGAATAAACTGCTTATGCAAGGAAAAGACAGAACAATGCGAGAGGATTGGACTATGGACAAGGACTGGATCATGGTGACTGAATTAATTGGTTATGCAGTGGTAAGTGTTTAAATTAGAGAAACTACTAAATAACAGCATACTACATACCAATTCTCTGTAGTACTTGGCAGTAAATTGCTTATCACCAATTGTGAGTTTGGTGCCAGATCTAGACAGCTAAATCAGATTGCCAATCAGCCAGCTGGTGAGCTAATCATGACATCGCACAGCATTTTACGTCACAAGCAGCGGAAAGAGCTTACAGCTCAAAAAGCAGTATATGACAACATTTGCAGGAAATAACATGCTAGGGATAAAGCTAATGAAACTACTACTAATAAAACTAGTGAAGTATGGAGTCATTGTTTATAGTGCTGTTCCAAAGTCCATACCAGCTAGATGGATTTCTTGCACTGCTTTACTTTCATTTCAGTGTCTGCATTGCTTTACTCTCCGCCGGTATCCCTAACATTGCTTTACACTTATTAAAATGTAAGTGCACTGCTGCACTGCTTACATTGCAGAAAGTACTATGCTACTGCTGGGAAAGTCGAGATTTTAGCAGTTGGTATTAAGTTCGTGTCGGGTTTTTCCCACTTGGAATTGTGGTGTTGGGCTGGCGCCTGATGGGATTTTGGTGTTGGGATTCCATAGCAGACCCAGGCAAGTCATGAGATGGAGACGAGGAGAATGCAGAGGAGCCAAAGTCTGTGACTGGGGCAGCTGTGCAAACAGACTGGTATGAATGTTGGAGAGCGAGCCTCACTGTTAAGGTGAAGGCAGAAATGGAGAGGCAACATGCAGATGTGGACATGCAGAGGAGAAACCTGGAAGCTGAGGAGCAAGAAAAGCCATGTCAGCATGAGTGAGATGAGTGAGAACGACAGCGTCAGCAACAGAAGCAAGAAACACAAGATCCAGATGAAGGAGCATGAGCACGTGAGAGAGGTGGAGATTCTGCGCCAGAGGACAGCACCACAAACTGTGAGTAATGACAAGAGGGATTCAACCCAGGAAACTAACATTAATTCTAAAATGTTTCCCAGATATCAGGAAGGGGATGAAAGAAGCCAGAGGGTCTGTATAAAAGGGGAATATTCTTGCCATGTCAGAGTGACTAGTGGGATACCGCAGGGCTCTGTCTTGGGACCTTGTCTTTTTAATACATACTGTATATACATATATCATCGATGCAGGTACAGTCAGGGGTCTAGCTCTCAAAATTTGCAGATGATACCTGAATTGGCTGTCCAGTAAATAATGAGGAAGATCAGCGTATCTTACAAACTGCACTGAATAACCTGGAGACATGGACCTTACAAAAAAAAATCTATTTTTAATATTGAAAAGTGTATGGTCATGCATCTTGGTATTAATAACAAGCAATTCCAATATACCTGGGGGTAGTGCACTAAGGGCTGTCAAAGATGAAAAGATTTGGGATATGTATCAGTAGCACCTCAGTTTTAGTATGCTGTGTAGCAAACTATCAATAAGGCAAGTAGAATAATGCACTGCATTCAGAACACATTAAATGTAGGGATAGAGGTTATGATCCCCTTGTACACAGCATTGGTGCACCCCCATGTGGAGTATTGTGTGCAGTTCTGGGCTCCACATAAAAAGGGGATATTAGATCCTTGGAGAGAGTCCAGAGGAGGGCTACCAAAAGGATTAAGGGTACTGCAGGACAGAGCTATGTACAAAGGCTGCGATTTTGGATATGTATTCCTTGGAATATCGAAGACTGAGAGGGGATATGTGCCTGATTTATAGGGCCCTGACTGACATATATCTGTGGGATCTCTTAGGACTGGTACTAAGAGACCAACTATATAATACCAGAGCACATCGCTTTCAGCTGGTTAAAGATAGATTTAGAACCAATAAAAGGAAATACTAGTTCAATATTAGAATGACTGAGATCTGGAACACTCTGCCTTGCGAGGTGGTGGAAAGTAAGACAATGTTAGAATTTAAGACAAAGCTTGACAAATATCTTATAAGCAGGGACATCCAAGGATATTCATAATATATAAATGGCAAGCTAATGGACAAACGTCTTTAAATGCTCAGTAATACCTATGTAATCTATGTAATCTTGATTTGTTTTTTTAAGATTTTTGAAAAATCTCTGGGCTATTGGAATTGGGCAGGGCTTCATAGGAGACTCACCTATTGCCACTGCAAAATGCAAGGCATTAGAAGCTTGCCAGAGTGGGCAATGATGATCGCACAGAAAATGATAAAGTAAAAATGCCTTACTAAAGTGTTTTGAGTTAACTCCTGAGGCCTTGGCAAACATTTAGAGGGTTACATAAGTCACTGGTGATAGGTATGCTGCGATATGTGTGCAGCTAGGTAATTTGTTAGAATGTTGGATAGAGGGTGAAAAGTTCACCCTGTAGAGGAAATAAAACATTTATTTCTTCTAGAACAGTTCCTAAAAACTGTACCTGAGCAACTGAGAATGTGGTTGTTAGATAGAACTCTGAGCTCCGTAAGGCAGGCAGCTGAGAGGGCTGATCAGTTCATATCCAGCCCAGTATCCTCTCATAGAAAAAGTAATGGGGGAGGGACATCAGGTGGTTTTAGGGGAACTCGGGAGGGGGACAACCAAAAGGAAGCCAGCCTATGCCTGAACAAACAAACATTTGTCAATGCCAAATGTTGTCTTGTTGGCATTGGCATTGGTAGTGCAGGAGTTAGAGAGATACATAATATGAATGGCAGTGAAGTATGGAACCGATGTCAATCCCACCCCACCCTGCAGAGACTGACAGGCATTGGGGTGTGCCTTTGGGTCGTCGGCCATAACGGTCATACCATTTCACCTCACCCTACCCTGCAGACACTAACAAGTGTCGAGGCACTAACCCCATTCTATAAGGAAATACACTGAAATGGGTGCAGTATGGGAGAATGGGGTGAACTTTAAGGCTGAAGAGTCCAAGGCACACCTCGATGCCTGTCACTGGCTCCAGGGTAGGGTGGAATGGCATTAGCATTACTGTCGACAATCCCAAATCACACCTCTGTCTGTCAGTCCCTACAGGGTAGGGCATTATGGTCAGAAAGTCTAATGCCCTGGGTGTTTCTTGGTATTTTCACTCCAAGTTTTCAACATGGGCTTTTTGTGACCCCACTGCATGAATAGTGACACTATCAGTTCATTAGCTGAAAGGTGATTTTGCACAATGGCTATGTCATTTGGCACCACAGGTGCGAAAACACATTTTGAAAAGGATGTGAAAAATGACAGCTGTACTGTTCATGAGGAGATGTAAAGAAATGGTAATGTTGAAAATGTGGAGTGAAAATATAACAAAATTGATGAAGTCACGAGCATGCATAGAAACTGTGCAATGTGCACCCGTAATGCAATTATTTGTGGGATTTGTTACACCAGATTTCCAACATAAGCATTTTGGGACCTCCACTCATGAACAGTGGCACTGTGATTTTCTTAATCTGTCCCAAACGTTGATTTTGCACAGTGACCGCGACCATTGTGAGCCAAAGGTGCAAAAATATGCTTTGGGCAGGATGTGAAAAATGACAGCTGTACTGTTCATCAGGCAGTGTGTAAAAATGACAATTTTAAAAATCTGGAGTAAAAAAGCTAAAAATTGCGGGTTACTGAAGGCAGATAGAAACCGCGTAACGCATCGCTGGTAACGCAGTCATTTGTAGGATTTTTTCATCAAATTTGCAACTTGGGCTTTTTGGGACCTTTCCTTATAAACACTGTCACTGTGATTTTCCTAACCTGTCCTGAACATTGATTTCGCACAGTGACCACGCCATTGTGCGCCACATGTGCGAAACCTTGCTAAAGCCCTACAACCCTGACACTGAATTCTCTATACCTAGCTATACACTTATCTGGCATGACCATTTGGGCAAAAAAAGGGGTGGCATAGCTATGTACATTGCCTCCATCATCCAGTTCTCCCTGGTCACCCTATCCCTGCCTTCGGAGTCCATCAACGCCCAAATGGTAAAACTATCCCTTCCCCACTCAATTCCAATTTACATAGTAGGTACCTACTGTGCTCATGACACTGACACACCTGCTATACTGGATCACCTGGGGCACACTAAACTCTCTGGCCTCTGGAGGTGAGCTCCACATACTTGGGGACTTTAACCTGAACTGGCTTGCTGGGGCTAACTCCAAGCTTAGGGACAAGGTGACTGCCCTAAACTTAGCTCAACTAATCTTTGAACCCACTCAAACCACAAAACATTGAATCACACTCTTCTAGAGTGGTCTCTCACCTCACCTCACACCCTCATAGGATCCTAGCCTCAGGACTCCTTCCAGATTTCCTTAGCGACCATCATGGAATCTACTCAGTACGCAAAATCTTCAGACCAAAAGCTCTCCCTCACCCAGAATCATTATGACCAGATCCTTCAAATCACTGGACCTCACCTCACTACTTAATGAACTGGTCACTTCTGACTGGTCGCCCATTGGTCAATCCACCTCCATAGATGAAGCCCTGAAGCTCTTTAAGACCAAGTTCACTGCAGTCTGGGACTGCTACACCCCCCCAGGTGAACCAGAGTCAGAGGTGCTCATCTCCCATGGATCTCAACTGAAATCCTAGACCGCCTTAAAATCAGGGACAAAGCCTGGAAAACCTTTAAGACTTCCAGTTCTCCAGCTGACATCTCGCAGTATTGTGCACTACGCAATGCTAATACTAGGAAAATCCGCCAAGCAAAAGCCAACTAATTCAAAATCACATTCAACTCCACTTCCTATCACCCACCCAAATTCTAAAAAGTGGTAAAATCACTTCTCAGGCCTCCATCACAGCCCCCCACTCCTTCCCTGCAGGTAGGTGGTATCACCGTCTCTGACCCCCCATAAGTGACCACACTGTTTAACTCCCATTTCACAAACGGTCATGCTTCTCTCCAGTCCTCACCTCACCTCACCTCACCCGGCACAGTACACCACCCCTACCGCCCCACCCAGTGTCACACCTTCAGCTCACTCCTTCTCCTCCCTGCAGGTCACCCCAGATGAGGTATATAATGCACTGGCTACCCTTAACCCAAATAAAGGCAAATGACCCACTGGGCTGGACTCCAAAATGCTCCACCTATCGGCCCCCACCATAGCTAAACACCTGGCCTCCCTTTTTAACCTATCTTTCTCCCTTGCTGAAGTCCCCTCCAAATGGAAACAGGCCACTGCAATCCCCCTTCCCAAGGGTGGGGATGCCTCAATCCCTAGCAACTACTTACCCTTCTCCCTTCTACCAATTCCAGCAAAACTACAAGAGCATCTAGTACTCTCTTGCCTATCGCCCTTTCTGGATTCCTCCTCCTTTTTCTCCCCCTACCAGTCTGGCTTTAGGAAATCCCACTCCACCACTACCTTCCTTCTCAGGCTCACTGATGCCACCCTCACTGGGATGGATGCTGGCCACATCACAGCTGCCATTTTCATCAACCTGGCCAAAGCATTTGACACTGTCTCACACTCACTCCTCCTGACCAAACTCACCAAAGTTGGTCTATCCACCTGGGCCACCAGTTGGTTCCACTCATACATCACAGGCAGGTCCCAATCCATCATAATCAGTTCTTCCACCTCGGCACCCCTTCCTGTCACCTCAGGGGTACTGCAAGGTTCCGTCCAAGGCCCACTCCTGTTCTCCATCTTTCTGAACTACCTGCCTTCTGCCTGCCCACATACCGCAATCCACATTTATGCAGACGACACTGTGCTTTAAGCATCTGGCCTTTCAGCCTCAGAGGTTTCAGCCAGACTGCAGCTGGACTTTATTAAGATCCAGCACTGGCTTCGCACCAATCAACTCCTCCTCAATGCCAAGAAAAGTCTCATTAACCTTTGCACAAGGCAGAAACTCTCGAGGTTGCCCTCCCTGATCACATTCAACACCCTGGAAGGGATGCCCCTGGAGGCCTGTACCTCCTACAGATACCTTGGGGTCTGGCTTGATCAGCACCTCAACTTTTTGCACATGTTGACTCCATACTCAAGAAGCTGCACCCCAGGCTTGGTGCACTTTACCAGAACAGAGACAGCATCCCTGAAGCAGCCTGTAGGGCCATTGTGCAGAAAATGATCCTCCCCGTCTTCGACTACGGTGACATAATCTACAGTACCGGTCCCAAGTCCACCTTAGCCAGACTGGACTCTCTTTTCCACTCCTTCTGTCGCTTTGTCCAGGACTGTCCATACTCCACACACCATTGTGCCCTATACCAATCAATGAGCCTCTCCTCTCTAGATAATCGTAGGCAGTCCCACTGCGCTAAGATCCCAGCCAAGTTCTGGTCCCAGCTGCTCCACCCCTACCTTGCCACTGCCCTAGCCAACCCCAGCGCCCTAGCTTACTCTCTCAGAAACACTGACTCGTGGTTCCTAGCTGTCCCACATAGGTCCACTGCTATTGGCCAGGCAGCATTCAGCTACTGCATACCAACACTGTGGAATTCCCTTCCTGCAAACATTCGTCACTTCTCCTCCCCCCAGCACCTTAACTCCATGCTCCAAGTTCACTTTGCCTCTACCTGCACATGTGTATAAGCAGCCTACAGGTCATGGAGTAGCAACACTGTTTAACCAACCCGTGTTTATACCAATGTATTGTTCTACCTATCCGCCTTTATTTTTGGCAATGTATGTAAACTGTGCCTGTGTCTATTGCTCTCACTCTATTATGTCTTAATACCAGGACCTATTGTTAGCATTATGTACCCGCACTTGTATTATGATGTCATTCTCTGTGTCTGTGTCCCCCCCTTCCCCAGGACACATCTAGAATCGAGCAGTAGCCTGCTCAGCCTGCCTTCCTGGTTAAACGTTTAAATAAATAAATAAATAAATAAACGTGCAAAAACATATTTTAAGCAAGATGTGAAAAATGACAGTTGTACTGTTCATAAGGAGGTGTGGAAAAATGACAATGTTGAAAATCTGGAGTGAAAATATTAAAAATTCTCGAAGTTATGAGCATGTATGGAAACTGCACAGCGCAAGCTTATAACACAGTCATTTTTGGGGAATTTTTTCACCAAATTTGCATCATAGGCTTTTTGGGAGCCCATCTCATGAACTGTGACACTGTTGTTTCATTAATCGGTCCCAAAAGGTGATTCTGTGCAGTGGCCACGAAATCACTTTTCAGGACCCAATAACAAAATGACAGTGACTGAGTTCATGAGATGGGTCCTAAGAACCCTATGTTGAAAATTAGGTGCCAGAATTCACAAAAATGGCTGAGATATCCACCGTTGAAAACCATTGATGCCATTATACAGCTTACCAGCATTTCTTCAGTTCGCGGGTCGGGTTTTGAAGAGTGCAAACTTGTTCCTAGTCCATCAAGATAGTTGTGCCAGGCTCCAAACATAAGTATGGGATGGGAGGGTGGGGAGATGGGTAACAAAGGGTGGGTGCAGGCTGGGTGAGGGGCCGTGATATGAGAGACAGTTTTCATTTACAGGTAAAAAAAATAGTAAACATTATGGAAGGTTTTTTTTACAGGTACATTTGGCACGCTGGGATGAGCCCCAGTGTGCCACCTGCATGTTTTGGGGAGCAAACTTACTGGAGCAGATGGGGTTTGGGCACCCCGTCAGCAAATAAAAAAGGGTTTGTGTTGGGGGGGAGACACATGATGCCAAAGGGGATTGGGCACCCTCCTCGGTAAACAACTGTACGAAGGACATTATGCCGATAGGATTGGCCCCCATCGGCAAATGAACTGGGGAAGGGGGCATGCTGACAGGGGGATTGGGCACCCCTGACATTAACTTTAATGGAGACTGTGAGAGGTGGATGGCGACAGCCGCCACCATGTTTATTGAAATGTTACACCAGGGAAGGCACCCCCTGCAGTGAGGGGTCACTCCCTCATTGCAGTGGCAAAATTGTTTCAAGTTGGTGGCACGCTTTTCAGCTGCTGTCATAGACAGCATGTGCATTTACTGGTGCCACAGAGACAAGCCTCCAAAAGCAGTGGGGGCACTGGCCACAACAGGACCGCACCTCCAAAACCTGCTATTCCAAGCTACCACAATATGTTGCTTGTGTGTGCGCAAGACAACATAAAAAGGAAGCCACCTAGTTTCAAAACCAAGGAGACAGGTGAACACAGATGCTGCATCTGCCAGAAACTGGGACATTTGTCCTATGACTTTCCGAACAATGTGAAAAAAAGCGAGTGCAGCTGGAGGGGGTAGCTCGGGAAGCTCCCAGCAATTAGTAGCTTGTACACAGAGTGTAGTACCCTCTAATTCCACTGCACACACGCACCCTGTGTTTGTAAATGGAATGGTGGCCTGGTGTTAAGGGACACTGGGGCCTCCATTTCTATTTTAAACCAGGATTTGATTCAGGAGGAACAGATCCTGCATGGCCAGTTTTCTAGGATTGGAAGAGTGACAGGTTCTGCAGTCTCAGTGGTAGTGGCCAGATCTTTCTAAGCAGGGAAGGTGGCCAGGGCATATGGGAGGTGGCTGTTGTACCAGACCTGCCATGGATGCAGTCATGGGTAATGACTTTGACAGTAGGGCCAATATTATGTGTGGTGTCACTACCCGTGGCAATGCAAGGTCACCAGTTCCTGAGGACACAGATGGGAGCAGTTTCTGAGGAAGCAATCCCTACCTCAGTAGCAGGAGAAGTTGTAGCTGAAGAACAAGCTAGGAGTAGCAGTTCTGAGTCACAGCTACAGATAGGAGAGCCAAACCTTGGGTGGCTCTGGCTCTCCAACAGGAGAGTATGTTTTGGGGAAGGTAAGTCCTGCAGAGCTAGGGAGAGCTCACAAGCTGACCCATCCCTGCAAAAGTTAAGCCAGTTAGCCACCAGTGTGGAAGGTGACTCTCTGAGTTCTGGGATCAGGGAGGAAACTGGGAGAATGGGCTCCTGTACCATGAGTGGGTTCCTAAGGGAGGACTGGAAGAATGGTTACTTCATCACATAGTGGTTCCTAGGGAGTACAGGAAGCAGTTTCTGACCTTATCCCATGACATACCCTTTTCTGGATACCTAGGGGTCAGCTGTACCAAAAGATGACTGACTAATAGTTTTTACTGGCCCAGTATTTTTAAAGACATGGCAAACCATGGCTAGACTTGTCTGCAGTGCCAGAGGGTGGGACAGGTTGGGTACAAGGCTAAGGCAGTTCTGATTCCCCTGCCTATTATTGAAGAGCTATTGTGGTGAGTTGCCATGGACATTGTGGGGGCCACTCAGCACTCCAAGTTGTACAGGCAAGTGGTACATTTTGGTCATCATAGATTATGTCACAAGGTACCCAGAGGCACTGGCCATGTCCTCTATCAAAGATAAAAAGGTGGCTGATGAACTGCTGGGGATATTTAGCTGGGTGGGTTTCCCCAGGAGATTCTGTCAGACCAGGCACCAACTTCATGTCTGACCTGATGGTTAGTCTTTGGTAGAAGTGTGGTGTTAAGGCTGCTCAGTGCCTTGCCATATCATTTCAGACTAAATACTGTAAAACTTGTTAATTTTGCTGTTAAAATATTTTCGCTATATTCACTGGATGTGATGTTTGAGCTAAAATAAAATGGCACTAATTTGCCAAAATTGCATATTTTCAGTAGAAGTGAATTAGGCTCTAAGGCCCAGATATTCAAAAGGGTTGCACATGGCGCAACAGTGTTGCACCATGCACAACCAACTGATGCACCCCGGTGCGATATTTAAAAGGGAAAAGTGCGTCTGCACAAATCCCGATGCACCGGGGCGCATCAGCAATGTATGCAGGCACAGGTGGGGGGGCATGCCCATGCATAAACTGCAGCCCGATATTCCAGCCCGGGCGTGCAGGATATCTGGCGCCAACCTACCTGAACCTGCACAAAGTTGAGCCGAAAAAAGAAACACATCGAGGGCCACCCACAGGTGAGCTGCCGCACTGCAGGGTGCGCAACACAGCAGCTGCCACCTGTGGGTGGCCCTCGACTATTCCCGCTGCACCTGGCGGGCGCCCCCATGCCCGATCGTGGGCAGAAGTGTACCCCGGTAGCCGATCACGGGCCGGGGGTGTCCCCACCCCGAGTAGCCCGATCACGCGAGCAGAAGTGTACCCACCACCCTGAGTAGCCCGACCGCGGGCAGAAGTGTACCCCACCCCAAAGTCCAATATCCCTGGTGGTCCAGTGGACCACGAGTAGCCTGATCGCGGTGGCATTCCTCCCCCCAAGTCCGAAATCCCTGGTGATCTAGTGGCCCCCCACCCCACCCGCCAGCCCCCACCACCCGCTCCCCCTGTCAGCCGCGGGGCAGCACCACCGACTGCCGCCCAGCTGCCCGCCAACTGACAGCAGGTAGGGCTGCCGCCCATTGGTTCAGAGCATGAGCCAATGGGCATGCAACCATACCGTCCTAAATCAGTCCAGATATGTGAATGAATTAATTCATTCACATATGTGAACTGACTTATGCGTATGAACTGCGCCCATGGCTCATGCTCTGAACCATCGGGTGCAGCCCCCGATCGGTTGCTGGCGAGCAGCAGGCGGCAGGCGGTGGGGTGCTGCCGCCGGGCTGATGGGGAGGGGGAGCGGAGTGGTGGGGCCCGTGGGCAGGTGGGTGGGGCAGTAGATCACCAGGATTTCAGACTTGGGGGTGAGGAATGCCACCCAATAATTGCTACTTGCGTCCACTGGACCACCAGGGATATTGGACTTTGGGGCAGGTCTGATGCCACAATCGGGCTACCGGGAGTGGGGGTACACTCTTCCCGCCGACCGGGCTACTCAGGGGTGGGGTACATTTCTGCCCGCGATCGGGCTACTCGGGGTGGGGGTACACTTCTGCCCGTGATTGGGCCACGGGGAGACATACAGTTATGCCCATGATCGGGCTAATCGTGGTCCACTGGACCACCAGGGATTGGAGCCCTTCATTGTCCCTAACGGGACGTCCTGCAATCGGGCTGCAGGGGGTGTTGGTCCCCGACGGCTGCTGCCTGGCAGGGCGCCAGGCGCAAGTCGTCGGGGATCAGTGCACCTGCATGCTAATGGCATGCAAATGGGGCTGTAATCAGATGCAAATGGCTCCCCGTGTGCCTTGCATAAATTATGGCCCCATTTGCATATCACCCTTTAAATATCGCAGGTGCTGTGCATGGCGCAATGGAACTTGCGCCACTGCATCTCAATGCTCCATTCTGACCACTTGCACTGGTGCAATTCCACTGTGCCATGCACACTAGGGGTGGCCAGGGGGCGATATTCAAAGCAGTTGTGCCATAGTGCAACTCCGTTGATATCGCCTGGCCACCCTGTAACTATTTTGAGCGGTGCAGGGGCTTGCGCCACAAAATGACGCAGTTTGAATATCTGGGCCTAATTGTTTAGCACTAAATTAAATTTGCACAAATTTGCTCAATTAGTGCAATGAGCAAAATATAGCTAACATAAAAATAACCCATTTTATAGTATCTAGTCAAGTGATTCAATGGGTCTCTTAAGACTATGTTAAGGGCACTGTCCGATCAATATGCGAGACATTGGGACAAGTGCTTACCCTCTCTCTTATTTGCATATAGGGAAGCTCCCAGAAATCCACAGGATTCTCACCCTTCAAGCTCCTGTGTGGCCGAAGGAAAACAGCCCCCTTCCCTTGATTTGGTAAGGGATGAATGGGAGGGTGAGATTGCTCTCCAAGGGGAATTTCTTGTGCAGTATGTGCTGAATTTCAGATCATGATTCAAGGAGCTCATGGGGTTTGCCCAGGAGCACCTAGCCACTGTACAACAAAGGCAGAAGACATGCTGCGATAGTGGGACCAGAGACCAGGATTACAAAGTCAGGCAACGGGTGATGGTACCCATCCCCGTCTGACAGAAATAAATTATAGGCAGCTTGGGAGAGGCCTTACTTGGTGGTCAGGAGAGTGAATGATGTTAACTAAATGGTGGAGCTACCAGACAGGCAGTGCATCAGCGAGTCTACCACGTAAACATGATGAAGCCCTACTATGACTGGGATGAAATGGTCTTGACTGTGTGCAGCTATCCGGAGGAGGAGGAGGCCAAAGCAGACCCACTGGTGGATCATCTGGAGAGGTTAAGAGAAAATACTCAATAGATGATGTCACCCTCTTAGAGTGGCTGGCACCAGCCCAAGCTGCTGAAATGTGTGGAGTGCTTCACACATTTGGTGAAATATTCACAGGGAAGCTGGGGCATACCACACTAGCAGTGTACCTTGTGAATAAAGGGTCTGAAGCCCCACTGAGACAGCCACCTACAGAGTCCCTGAAGGAGTAAGACATGCCATACAGGGGGAGATCAAGGAGATGCTGGCTCTCCGGGTGATCCAGGAGTCCAGAAGTTTCTGGGCCTCATTTGTCTGCAGTGCCAGAGGGTGGGAAAGGTTGGGTACAAGGCTAAGGCAGTTCTTATTCCCCTGCCTATTATTGAAGAACCATTTTGGTGAGTTGCCATGGACATTGTGGAGGCCACTCAGCACCCCAAGTCGTACAGGCAAGTGGTACATTTTGGTCATTATAGATTATGCCACAAGGTACCCAGAGGCACTGCCCATGTCCTCTATCAAACATGAAAAGGTGGCTGATGAACTGCTGGGGATATTTAACTGGGTGGGTTTTCCCAGGAGATTCTGTCAGACCAGGTAACAACTTCATGTCTGACCTGATGGTTAGTCTGTGGTAGAAGTGTGGTGTTAAGGCAGTGCCTTGCCATATCATTTCAGACTAAATACAGTATCTGGTCAAGCGATTCAATGGGTCTTTAAAGACTGTGTTAAGAGCACTGTCCAATCAACATGCGAGACATTGGGACAAGTGCTTACCCTATCTCTTATTTGTATATAGGGGAAGCTCCCAGAAGTCCACAGGATTCTCACCCTTCAAGCTCCTGTGTGGCCATAGGAAAACAGCACCCCCCCCCTTGATTTAGTAAGGGTTGAATGGGAGGATGAGCTTGCTCTCCAAGGGGAATTTCTTGTGCAGTTTGTGCTGAATTTCAGATCATGGCTCAAGGAGCTCTTGGGGTTTGCCCAGGAGCACCTAGCCACTGTACAACAGAGGCAGAAGACATGCTGCGATAGTGGGACCAGAGACCAGGATTACGAAGTCAGGCAACGGGTGATGGTACCCATCCCCGTCTGACAGAAATAAATTACAGGCAGCTTGGGAGAGAGGCCTTACTTGATGGTCAGGAGAGTGAATGATGTTAACTAAATGGTGGAGCTACCAGACAGGCAGTGCATCAGCGAGTCTACCACGTAAACATGATGAAGCCCTACTATGACTGGGATGAAATGGTCTTGACTGTGTGCAGCTATCAGGAGGAGAAGGCCATAGCAGACCCACTGGGGGATCATCTGGAAAGGTTAAGAGAAAATTCTCAATAGATGCTGTCACCCTCTCGGAGCGGCTAGCACCAACCCAAGCTGCTGAAATGCATGGAGTGCT
Source organism: Neoceratodus forsteri (assembly GCA_016271365.2). Lineage (NCBI taxonomy): Eukaryota > Metazoa > Chordata > Ceratodontiformes > Ceratodontidae > Neoceratodus > Neoceratodus forsteri. The sequence continues at coordinate 1,412,745,246 of CM057459.1, forward strand.
TCACACATTTGGTGAAATGTTTACAGGGAAGCTGGGGCATACCACACTGGCAGTGTACCTTGCGAATAAAGGGTCTGAAGCCCCACTGAGACAGCCACCTACAGAGTCCCTGAAGGAGTAAGACATGCCATATGGGGGGAGATCAAGGAGACCCTGGCTCTCCGGATGATCCAGGAGTCCACTAGTCCCTGGGCCTCGTTTGTGGTACTGATCCACACAAAAGACAAGACCATAATGTTCTGCATTGACTACCACAAGCTCAACAGCTAAATGGAGTTGAATGCATACTCATGCCCAGGACAGATGAGATCCTAAAGAGGTTTGGGGGAGCCCTTTACCTGTCCACCATAGACATGATAAAGGGCTACTGGCAGGTACCCCTGACCCCAAAGTCATAGAGAGGTTGGCCCTCATCACCCCATTTGGATTATTTGGGTTCAGAGTAATGCCATTCGGGATGTAGAATGAGCCAGCCACCTTTCAATGGGTCATGGACTGCATTCTGAATGGGGCAGGATACTTCACTCTGTCTGGCGTACATGGATGACATCGCCATCTATAGCCAGACTTGGGAGGATCACTTTAGGCACGTGACCAAGGTATTCTGCCAACTGCAGGTTGCTGGGCTGACAGTCAAGGTGGAGAAGTGCCAGATAGGAATGGCAGAAGTAGCATACCTTGGGCACAGGGTGGGGGAGTGGGTACAACCAGCCTGAGCCAGTGAATATTGAGGCCACACAGGGAGGGGCCATGTCCACATCCAAGAGAAAAGTATGGGCCTTCCTAGGGATCGCAGGGTACTACCGTAAGTGTGTGCCGAATTTCAGCAGCATGGCCAAACCCCTGTCCAATTTCACCAGAAAGAAAATACCAGAAAAGGTTCAGTGGATGGAAACCTGCAATACTGCGTTCAACATGCTGAAGAAGGCACTGTGACAGGAACCTGTATTTGCCAGCCCCGGAATATTCTGTTAGGTTTATTGTGCATGTAGAGGTATCTGATCATGGGATAGGCATGGTTCCGAGTCAGGTTATGCACTTGGGAGAGGAACACCTAGTCGTGTACCTGAGCAGAAAGCTGCCACCCAGAGTGGAGGCATATGCCACAATAGAGAAGGAGTGTCTAGGGATTGTATGGATTTTGCAGAAGCTGCAACCTCATTTGTATGGGAGGGATTTCACCCAGGTCATCGACCCCAACCTCCTTACAAGGATGCATAGGACCAGCGTAAAGTACTCAAAATTGCTAAGGTGGAGACTGGTGCTGCAGTCCTATGATATGGACATTAGGTACCACAGTGGGCCACAGCATGGTAATATGCATAGGCCATCCTGACAATAGTTAGTGCCCCTTTTTAAGCAGGAGAGTCACTATGAGAAACTAATGTGGGGTTAACCCAGGGAGTGAACTGACAGCATAGAAGTGAGAGCCAGCCATACAAACACCATTTAGGGGTGCTAAAAGACTGTTTTTTTTCATTTCCCTGTGGGGAAAGTGGGTGTAACAACTGGCTGTAAAAGTTTGTACTGTAGTTTTTTTTTAATTTCCTTCTGGTTGTATTGATACATTTGAATGGATCTCTGAGGGAAAATTAGACAAAGTTAGTTGTTAGAGGCATGTCACATGACTCTGGAGAGTGATTGCATCTCTTTGTCTGGTACTACAGAACCCACTAGCCAGTTAGTAGGCGAGATGAAAGCCCAAACAGACCATTCGTGCTTCAAAGACAAGAAAAGCCCTTTTATGTTATGTTTATTTTATTTATTTATTTATTTATTTATTTGGATTCGGAAAATACCTTTGAGTCATAGACTCATTTACAAAGGTTCCACATCACATAGATTAGATACAGACAAACGTTACTAACGATTGATTCAGAGATAAAGTTCAGTTTGTTACAAAGAACAGCAAAGGCTAACATTCAAATGCTGGGGTTACTTGGTACAGGTCTTACACAGTACAGGTTGAGCGCAGAAATAGAAATACACCTGACAGACTCAGGTTAGGTACAAAGGGGGAAAGAGTCAGGCCAGTGGCCACTGTCAGCGGGGAAGGAGGAGGGGAGAGGGCAGAGTTCAGTTGCAATCACAGGCACTTGAAGTCAGGAGGTGGACTCTAAGGTTGGTTTTAAATGGTCCAAGTCTACATTCATTTACCAGGGAGGTGGGTAGGCTGTTCATCCACAAGGGGGCCCTGTGCTGAAGGACATTTGGAATTGGGAGGTACGGCAGGAGGGAACCGAGAGGAGATGCTTGCCTGAGCTACGGGTGTGCTTAACCTTAAGATCTGGGTGGATCAAAGTGGTGAGCCCAGTAAGGGAGAGGCCTAGGGCATTTTATTTAGCCAAAAGGCAGGTGTGGAACCTGATTCTGTTGTCGAGATTAAGCCAGTTGGTAGCATTATAAAGTGAGCAGGTATGGGTAAGACAGTCACATCCCAGTACAAGGTGGCACACTTTATTTAGGGAGAGATGGAGTCTAACTAGGACTGAGGTGTTTGCCGTGCCATAGATCAGTAAGTCATAATCAAGCAGAGAGAGGACCAAGGAGGAGACAGCAAGCTTGAGGGCATCAGGGGTAAGACAGTGTTTGAAGCGGCGCAACAGCCCAGCCTAACATTGAGGGCCTTAGATAGGTGGTGAATATGAGAATGGAAGTTAAGCGCTGGGTCCAAGGTGATGCCCAGGTAATTAAAGGAGCCCACTTGCTCCAAAGGGGTCTGATTTGAAATTAGTATTTGAGGGCAAAGCACCTTCTGGGTATTCTGTGGGTGTGAGAATAGCACTTTGTTTTTTTTTATAGTTGAGAATAAGGCGCTGTGCGGAGAACCAGCTTTCAGCACAGCTAAAGGAAGACTGGAGGGAAGGGTGGAGTTAAAAGGGGTCAGAGTTGGAGGAGAAGAGGACAGCATCATCCGTGTATAGTAATAGGTTGCCGGGGCAGGGCTTGGGGAGGGAGTTGAGGAAAAGGCTGAAAAGTAGCAGTCCCAGAATGGACCCATGTGGGATACGAGAGAGGACAGGTAGTCTATTGGATAAGGTGTTTCCAGTTTTGACCTGCTGAGACCGGTTCGAGAGGTAGTCAGAGAACCATCCCAAAGCATCCCAAGAGAGACCCAAGTTGGCCAAGGTGGTTAGTAGGAGGGAGTGGTCGACGGTGTCAAACGCCTTCCTGAGGTCTATGAACACTGCACCAGTGATGTGACCCTTGTCCAGGGCAGAGTGGATGTGTGTGGTAAACTTGAGATGGGCAGTGGTAGTACTGTGCCCTTTGTGGAAACCATGTTGCTGTTTGCAGAATAGGTTATATTTGCTGAGGTGATCAGTGAGCTGATCAGATACAATCCACTCTAAGGCCTTGGAAAGGGGTGGAAGTATGGAGATGGGGTGGTAATTATTGGTATTGGAATGGTCCTCACTTTTAAATATGGGGGTGACGGAGGAGGATTTCTACTTTGAGGGGAATTTACCTAGACATAGGGAGTGGTTTAAAATGTGGGTAAGGGGGTAAAGTACCTCGTGAAGGGTGAGCCGAAGGAGCTTCAAATCTAGACAGTCGCTGCTGTAGGAGGAGGAGGAGTGGCTAAGGGCTTTTTTAAGGTATGGCTCTGCAGACTTAGGAGTAATTCAGTGCAGATAAAAGGGGGGAGTTTCTGTGGGGAATAGGGGCGCTGGATGTAGGTAGGTCAAAGAAATTAGGAGGGAGAACATGGTTGAGGTTAGTGAAGGCATTATTGAAGGCTGCGGCACTACGGGTGGGGTCAGTGGTCAAGAATCTGTCGACCATGACCTGATTAGGAACTGGGTTAGGGTCTTTACCACAGATTTCCTTAATATTGTTCCAGAACTTGCACCCTGAGCCCCAAGAGGAGGTTAAGGAGGATTTATAGTACTCCGCTTTTGCTTTGTGCACAGCCCAGGTGCACTTGTTTCGAGCCTCTCTGTACTTTTGTCTATCGAGTGGGAGACCGGAACCATTGGACAGCTGCCACAATGAAGCTCTAGTCTGCATCAAGGCCAGGAGGTGATCAGTGATCCAAGGCACCAGATTGCCTTTAACCATTCTTTTGGTGAGTGGGGCAAATTTGTCACATATATTGTTGAAAGACAAGATGAAGAGGTCAAGGGCTCTATCGGGGTCAGGGGAGTTAGTAATGAAGGACCAGTCCATGGTGCTGAGGTGTGCTTTAAAAAGCGCAAGTTTACCAGGGCCAAGTTTGCATTGCGCTATTAATTTGGGAGGAGATCTAGGAGCTTTGCAGGTCCAGGAGCAGAGAACTGGGGAGTGGCCACTAAGGGAATTTGGGAGAATGGAGACACTAGTGATTTTGTGTGGATGATTGGTGAAAACGAGGTCTAGCAGGGAGGAAGACCCAGTGCGCAGGTCCAGGCAGTTGGGGGATGTGATCACTTGGTATAAGTTTTGGGCTGTGGCAGCATCAATGAGTGGTGTGGCGTCCTTACCTAACCAATTGATATTGAAGTCTCTAAGTAAAACCTTTTCTGGATGAGATGGGAGGGTGTCCAGGTAGGACAGTACCGAGTGGAAGGCTACCTTTTAGTCCCTAGGGGGAATGTATACAGCAGTGATGAGTAACGGGGTTTGGGAGCATCCCAAGGTAAGTTTAAGAGTGAGTGCCTGTGGTCCTGGTCCCAGCTTGGGGGGGGCAGCTGTCCATGTAATATGACCTTGGTATAAATAGCGCAGCCACCCCCAGTCTTACCCTGCCGGTCGACATGGTAGAGGTTGTAATCGGAAAGGGTTATAGAAGAGTTGGGAATCTGAGGAGTGAGCCAGGTTTCACCCACGGCTATGACATCAGTCTGATGTTGTAGGACCCAATCCTGGAAGGAGTCCCACTTTTTTAATAGACTGCAAACATTGAGGGAGGCAATTCACAGCCCACCAGCAGGAGATTGGGTAGGTGCCAGGGGTACTGGTGGCCCAGGATTTGGGTGGACATTGCCCATCATGAGAGGAAGGAGGATTAGGAACCTGAGTGCAGAGTTCCAGGACATTTTTTAGCTGTAGTGAGTGTGTTGGGCTGAGTGCACAGGGATAGAGAAGGTAAGAATGAGGATGTTTAGTATATGGGGGGTCACCAGGAGGAGGAGGAGTTGAAATGAGGTGAGGGTGGACTGCACCAGAGGTTGCAGGTGGTGTGGCTGCCAAGCGCAGAAGGGCAAGTCCAGTGTGATGTTCATAGGGCGGCACACATAGGAAGTGATAACTAGAGTGAAGGCCACATGCACAGACCCATTCCCAACAGCCTGGGGGGTGAGAGGGGCTTCCCATGTGTTTACAAGCTGCCAGGCAGCCAGGCTATAGTCTGTACCAAAAAGGGGGACAGTATTCATGAAGTGAAACGGGGGGTCTGGACAGTGAGTAGCAGAGCGCACAGCTGGGGAATTAGAGGAAACATCCTGATGCTTAAGTATAGTGCAGAGGAATAGAAGAAATCCAAGAGTGAGGCAGCAGAGCAGCCACTAGTGGTGAGAGTGTATAAGCTGCTAATGGAGATGTGGGCTGATTGGTTCACAGTCCCTATATAAGGGTGTGCTGACCAACGGTGGTGGTGGGGGAGGTGGGGAGCCAACGCTCTCACATTGTGAGGGCCAGTCCTTGTGCTGTGGAGAGACTCCTCGGCACAGGCTGCACATGTACCTGCCAAATTTTGGGGGTGGGGGAGGGTGCCTTGCTTCCCGCGGCTCTCGCGACCTTCGGGGACCCTCATAGAATCCGTTTGTATGTTGTGGAGGAAAGTACAGAAGTGGTAAGATATATATATACTGTGGTACCTGGTCAGGGGGCAGGGGTAGAAGTCTAGCCAAGGGCAGAAACGACCGAGAAACTCCTGATTTGAATTAAGCAGGAACACTGCTGCATCATGTTTTGTGGTCTCAGCTCTATGTAAGATAGAAACCAAGCAAAAACACTTGTTGGTTACAGTATTTTCTTATTTTTACTTTTTTAGATCAGGATCCAGTATGCTACTAGTGGGCATTATACAGGAGCCAAGGCTGCAAGGCAGAAACCTGAAGTGCACCTTAGGGGCAGTTTGAGCTGCAGAATCTAGTGCACAGCCTTTTTCAGGGCTCTAACTAAACAGAATTCATATGTATTACAGGGAATGCAACAGTAGATAAATTTCAGGATTCCAACAAGCAGCACAATTAATTTGACAAAGTATCACAATTAGTTTGTAATTTAAGGGCATGTAGCAGTAGAGTAAATCCTTAAGCACATTAAAATGAATTTAAAGGCATGCACCAGTAGAGATAATCCTTAAAGCACAATTATTTTTAATTTAAGTGGATACAATTAATCCTTAAGGCACAGTTGTAACAGTAGGCTTTACTGCATTAGGGTACAACATTACTAGAGCAGGAGACTATCTCCAAACATACGCCGACAGTACAGCTTAAAGTGACAAAGTAAAAATGGCGCCAACTCCAAACAAGCCAAGTCCTTGTGCACAATAGGAGAGGAGCTCAGTGGTGTGGGCTGCGCACGTACCTGCTGAATTCGGGGGTGGGGAGGGCGCCTTGCTTCCCACAGCCCACGCAACCTCTGGGGACCCTCATAGGATCCATCTATATGCTGTGAAAGGTCCAAGGCAACAACTAAAGCAATCAATCCTGACGAGCAAAACAGGAGGTAGGACAAATGAACTGTCCTCTGAAACATGCAAAACCCAAGATTCCAGTTTGGATCAGTTTTCCAGATGGGAGGTTTTTCCAGAGACAAAATAACTTGTCAAATCTATGATGTCAGAGTGACATACTGAAGGATAGGTAATGAGGGACTGTCATCTGAAAGGTTTTGAGGACTTTCCAGACCCTAAGCAAGTTAGTTAGGTTTGGGACTCCAGACAGTTAACATATAAAGCTCAAAGTCTGCCCTAATTCACCAAGGGCCCTGTGTGGTAAGCTCTTTCTTGTTTGGGAAAGTTAAAAAGTGCACTAAGATTTTTCTGTGTTTTTTCTCTACTGTTCAAAGTATTTTCTTTTTATCTCTGTAGAAGTACTGTTCCCCATAGTATTTGTGTAGTACGTTGTATTATATGTGTAAATATCTTGAAGTATTAAAATATTCTTTTATATATTTCATGATTCTGTGACTGAGCCCTTTGATGTACAGCTAACCGGTTTATAACTGGAAAAAAAATGTGTTACTGCCCCGAAGAGAAGGCTACAGTTATTGTATTTGTTTCTAAAGTAAGGCGTTCTCAGCTGTGACAGAGAGGGGTGGGTTATTTACCCTTACACAAGGAGCGCTGTACTGTGTGAGCAGTGGCTCTGCAGGGATTCGTACTTAGAGATACCCTGAGAAAGTATCTATGCTGAGGGCTGGCAGCTACTAAAGTACCCTTGCAGGCATCTGAAGGATTTGAGAAAGCTGGTAACAGCGTACAGACTGAGTCTGGGACAGACCAGTCTGCCACAATTATAAAACGAAAGGTATTTATTTATTTATTTATCAATGCTTTGTTACTAAAAAGCCTATAAGGGAGTTTAGCCTTTGGGGGGAGGTAGAGTAACTACAGCTAGCTGTTAATTTAGAAAGTGAATCCCACTCCAGCAAGGATGTAGGAGCAACAGTGTCTGATGGTTAATTAAAACAATCAATTGTAGTTCAAGTGGGGAAGTGAGGGAGACTGATGGCGGATGAAGAACTTGCTAATGGGGTTCACTATTCCAGGAACATAATTTTCGTAAAGTAGGGACTTGTTTAATGGGAATATAACCCTGTTTACATTTTTAAATTTAACTGTGCATTTTGGAAAGCGTAGCATGTTTAACAACTCCAGCATATTGTTTTGTGAGTTTATTTTGCAACAGATCATTTTTTTGACCCTCAGATTTCGGGTCCCTTGGTAATGCTGGCTTTGTCTCCCTCAATATTCACGTTTTAATTATCTATGCATTCCAGAACCCAGTGGCACCAGCTGAGCTTAAGCTTTCAGTGACGCTCTAGGCTTCAGCTCAGTTGATGTCATTGTGTCCCAGAACTCCTAAGTAATTAAAAAATAAATATTGGGCAGGAAATGGCTATATTAATAAGGCACCCTAAATAAGGAACAGATAGGACAGTTTCAAAACAAACATACAAAGCAATACACTGGGCTAATTAAACTAAAAGTTAGTTATATAAAAATATGTACAGTAAACAACAGGGTTTATATTCCTGTAACAAAAAAAAAAGAGAAAAGATTAATGTAACGTTATTGGACTCTTTACAGTCAATCAGGAAACTTCATTTCATGTACCCTTTTTGTAATAACCCTGTTTACGTGGTTATGGATTATGCACACTGATTTAACAATATTGGGGGCCCCATATTTAGAGACAGCTGGATGCACGCGCAAATCGATGCACTGCACAAAAAAATTGGGCTGGCCAACTCTAATGAGATTTTCAAATAGAATACGTGTTTGGAACAGATAGCGTAGATTGTTTAAATATCGGACCCTGGATGTGTGGCACACAGCAGGTGGCTGCCATGTTTGGTGCAGTACATCCAGAGTTTGTGACTGAAGACTGCCAATAGAGAAATGCGTGGTGCATACCAGGATGCACCATTTCCCCCAAGGGTGATATTAAGCCAAAATATGCTAATGAGCTCATTGGGCATGCATGGTGCAAAAGGACCTCATTAGCATGGCTTTGTCCAGCTAGCTGCGCTGGGCCAACTCTCCCCATCCCAATGTCTGTATAAAGGAAACATGCCCGATCCCAGTGTTTCTGTAGTGTAGGGTCCCCCTCCCTGCCCCTAGCACAGTGTGTCTCCACAATAAATAAACATTCCAATTTCCATAGAGTAGGATCCCCCCTCGCTGCCCTGATCAAAGTCAGAACAAGAAATATATTTCCCCATTTCCACAGTGTAGGGTCTTTGCCGGTCCAGTGACGCTGAGGGTTGAGGCACTGGATGCCACATCTTGCGCCATGCTGGTGATCTGGGTTCGGGAATGGATTTGGGCCACCGGTGGTAGGCAGGGGAGGGAAAGGACTGAGCATCTGAAGGACTGCTCTCCCTTCTCTGGGGAGGGATCCAGGGTCTCGCACAGTTTACCTATGCCGAATAGACAACACCATTGTCGAAGTTCGGCATAGCGAAATCCCCAATGTTGACAGATGAAATTTCGCCTGTCAGACATTGATGTGTTTTCCATAGGGGGGCTGCACCACCAAACCCCCCATATGGGGAGCTGTGCCCCCCTTCTATAAATAACTAACTCCAAGTTGGAGTTGTCTTGGGGGGCAACAGTGGTAGAAATGAAATTCACTCTCAGATCCTCACAGCGACAATCTCAAAACCTGTCGAGAGTGTACGCTGGGGATTTTATTGAGGTTTCACTGTGTGGTCAGCATATGGTCTTGCAACGCTTAGTGGCCCCTGATGGAAATTGTAAGAGCAAGGACACAAGTGTGCCATAACAGGGGAGAGCATCGCAGACATCAGCAAGCAGGTGTCATTACATCACTGCACGTCTGTGCTCCTGTGGGGAAACTATCAAAAATCCCTAGAGGACCGGGGAGGCAATGAGTGCCCCAGGGTCCTGGCCCCACTTCCCCATTGCCGGACCATCCCTCCGATGGTCCCAGGCGCCATCCACACAGGACAAACCCTCTAATTACAGAAAGAACCGCCAGGTAGGTGGGTCCTCCCCTGGGAGGTGATCCAGGGGGCTGGGAAGTCCTGGTGGGAGGGACCAAAAGAGGAGGGTCTCAGTGGGGAGTAGAGGTCCAGACAGAGTGGGCACCTCTGAGAGATGCCCTGGCCTGATGGAGCAAAAATGGAGATCACAAACAAAAAAATAAAATAGTGTAGGGTTCCCCCTTCCCATCCCCAATGTATGTAGAAAATAATACTGTCCAAACCCCTTGTTTCCATAGTGTAGGGACCCCCTTCCTCATCCCCGATGGAGGTCCCTACACTATGGAAACAAGGGGATCGGGCAGCATTCTTTTTTACATATATCAGGGATGGGGAGGGGGGTCCCTACACTTATGAAAACAGGGAAATATATTTCTTGTTCTGACACACTGTGATCAGGGTGGGGAGGGGGGACTCTACACTATGGAAACAGGGATGTTTATTTATTGTTGAGACACACTGTACTCAGGGTGGGGCAGGGGGACCACTAGACTATTAGGGAACAGTTGGCATTTCCTCGTGCCACGGACATGGATCAGGGCTGGGGAGGGTCCTGTGACCAGCCCTGGGATGTGGGCAGAGCACCACCCTGCCCCCACACAAAGTTAGGACAGGGTTTTGGTTTCATAACTTTGTGCAGGCACATTCGGTTGTGTCTTCACCAGGGGAGGTTTAAATATTGCAATGTGGGGAATAAGCACGAGGGACCCCTCACCTGCATGCGTGCATCGCAATATTCTGCGCTTTACCACAGTTGGGTTTGCGTTTCACATTAGGGGCTTCTGAATATTGTCATGCCCCTGATGACCATCGCAAGTCCAGGGATGCACGAGGTGCATCTAGGGATACGCCGCGCATCTCCTTTGAATATGTGGGCTTATGTCAACAACAATCATTTCCGCCAATCTACATTTTTATTAGTGAGTTACAATGTTTCTACAGTAGTGTGAGCGCTACTGCTGAATGTGAAACTGTAGCTCAACCACATTTATAGTTTTTATATTGTTCTATTTTTTTTATTGTGTTTATGTAGTAATAGTAGCAAAAACGTTTTTATTTATACAGTCATTGGTTCAGCAAGAACATTTCACCATTAGGGCTATAGATACCCTGTTTACAAGGTGTTACTGTAGATGGAAAATGATAAAAGATAGTTCCAGATACAGTTTTACAATAGAGACAAAGGTATGACATATTTAGGGTTAAATACACATTAAATACAACAATTAGGGAATATAAAAGGGACCATATCACAAAGATTAGTTAAATAACGTAATCAATAGCACTTAGATTTTTTACTAACAGCAAGTACAGGTATATACTGGATTTAAATGAAAGGATTTCAATTTAGAAATTGTTAAATCTGGATCTCGAAGGTGGTTTGACAGATCGTTCCAGGTAACTGCTGATTTATACCCAAACGTCATCATCCCATAATTATTTATCACCCTGGGGATTACCAAGGTTTTCTTGTTTTTTCTTAAAGAAAATTTATGCTTAGTCCAATTTAAGGCATTTACAAGTCTTTGTGGCTTCCCAGTTTTCAGAATTTTAAATAACATTAACTCCCAAGCTCTATCCCTTTTAAACTTCAGGGAATTCCAATTTAGACGTTGATACATTGCACAGTGATGAGTAAATGGATCACATTTCAGGACAAATCTAGCTATTTTATGATATATTGCATCAAGTTTGTGTAAAGATGTTTTGTTTGAATGTAAAAATACGTGGCTCCCATATTACTACAGGGGGATAATTAACTGGTTTACAACTGTCAATCTGTCTTTTTTTGTCATACAGTGTGATACACATCTAAGGGCCCCCAACTTCAAAGATATATTTTTTAGAGTGTCCATATGTGCTTCAAATGGAAGGTTTTGGTCAATTTTGATACCCAGGTACTTATATGATGGAACATAGGTCAGAATTTGTCTATTTAAGGTCTTAACTTCTAACTTCAATTTCCCCCCAAGATTTTTCTTTTGGTTTGAACTGAATAACATAGATTGGGGGTTTTTTTGCTGTTAAGAATTACATTTTTGGTTAGGAACCATTTTTGAATTTTCCTAAAATCTAACTGTAATTTTGATTTGACCTCTTTAAAATCAGAACCATTTGCTATTATTACGGCGTTGTCTGCGTAAAGTATTATATTTGTAGAAATAATGGGTTGAGGAAGATTATTCAAGTAAATAAGAAACATCAAGGTGCCCAAAATGGACCCTGTGGGACACTTTGATTTATCTGGAGCAAGTCTGAACAGCTACCACCTACAGTCACTAGTTGAGAGCAGTCTTCCAGATACGAGAAGAACCACTTTAGAGGTTCTTCCATAATTCCTGTTTCTACCAGATCTTGTATCAGTAACCTGTGGTCAACTAGATCAAAAGCTTTTTTTTAAATTCATCCATCTGGATAGCTCCATGAGGTGTGACATCTCACGTTCATAGGAGTCCCAGGGTAGCAGCAGAGAAAAGGTACACCATTAATAGAAAAACACACAGAGAACATTTATAATTTAATGCAATCAGTTACTCTACATACACAATGGGCAAATATAAATAGAGAGTGCCAGAGTGAGGTTACAGAGTGCATGGCACAGTAATTACAGTGAAAGTACCCAGGACAGGCCTAGAGTTATCACTTTCTGGTAATTAGTTCCCAAAAACAGTGTCATGTACTGATATGTGAGTGGAAAGGAAGGGGAGCTTCACAACTAGGGATGTTTGGAGCAGCCAGGTTGATTGGGTCTGAATCAGGAGGGTAGCTGATGTGAACAGGAGAAGACCTGGAGCAGGATGAAGGCAAGGAGCACAGAGAACTGAGGTAAAGCTCAAATGAGGAGGGCATATATTCTAATTTTCAATGATCCTGAAGTAATATTTTGTGCAATATTTTTACTGCTGACCCATTTTGTTAGCACACCAAGGCACATCACAATGTGGGTTGTACTGCACATTTTCAAGTGGTTGAGGCTTAAGGCAAATGCACCTAGGTGTAGACTATTACAGTGCAACACACACCCTGTTGTATCTTATTGCTTAGCTGAGATCTACTCTAATGCTAGTCACAATAACACCTTTCTCATGACCATGGTTTTTAAACTAAGCCACGTAACTTTCCCATTTAAAATATACAACACTGCTTTATTAACCACTTAAATACTTTATCAGAGCCTTTGAACATTCTCTGCAAGCCATCAAGTCAAGCACTGTCTCACGTACCATAGGGGGTTGCGTATTCTGTGTTGGTTGACAAGTTGTAATATTTCCAGATGCAGTTGGTACGAATGTGGCGGCTCACAAGGCCTTCCTACAAGCAGAACAGAAAGCATAAAATCAGCAGGGTTTGTTTTCTGCTCCTCCCCTGCCTCCCTATGTCACTCCACTGGCTCTACTATCACCTTGATTCCAATCGCTGCATCTATGTTCAGGCCTTCCTCCTCCTCTCTGGATGATTGAGAGAACAACACTACATCTCAGATCTGTCTCTATCCCTCATGCCCCACCATAGAGGATTCAGCATGCAGGGCAGGAGCTCAGAAGTGCCGAGACAATTATGGGATGGCTTGGGATATTGGATGGGTTGGGCCCTGGGAAGCACAGACCAGTGGCATGGGTGGGGAGCTAAGCAGCAGTGATGACTTCCTCATGTTAAATGTCCCTCCCCTTCCCTGAAACTCACAGTCCTGATGTCATGATGCTCCTCCTATAGTCCTTGACAAAGCTCTGACTGTGGCATGAAATGCTGGGCAACTTTTACGGGGGGTGGGTATCACCTACGTGTTCTTGCACCCCTCTTTGGATAACTTTATAATGAACTAAAAGCTGAAGTTTGATTGAAGATCCTGGTTGACTGATCATCTTTCTCAGGTGAATGGGTTCATGTTCATGTTATTTGGTTTGGCATCTCTTTTTACTGCTGCAGTGGGTGTAGCCCTGCAGCCATCTTGCAAGCACAGTAGAGAAGGGAGCTTACTGGATACTAACTGAACTTTTAAATAGCGGAGGTGAACGGCAATCACTGCACATTCATTGCACTATTTAAAAGATTGGCCAGTAGAACACGGCACTCTCCGCTGTGTTTAAGATGGCTGCTGGAGTTTTCTGACGTGCAACAACTCATGCATGTGCAGTGAATTCCAGCAGCACAGTGGAACAGTCTGCTGTGTCCAAAATGGCTGCTGGAGTTCAGTGTGCATGTGCGAGTCATCGCATATGTGCAGAAAACTCTGGCGGCCATCTTGAACATGGCGGACAGTTCTGTGTTCCTCCATCAGCTCAGCTGCAGCCATACTGGCTCTGGCCAGATTTTGTAACTTATTGCACTGTGTTCTCAGAGTGGCCTTTCATTGCTTTTTGATAGCCCTCCTATAGTCACCCATTTCGTATGTGTGTGTCTCTCTTACCTATAGTGACTCTGTGTGCTGCCTCTGCCTAATACAAGGATACAGCTGTACAGTGGAGCAAGCAGATAGTAACCATCCCTCCCTCCAGCAAGGAGAGTGACTTGATGTTGGCTCCCCCGATAATGGCCTCCACTCCTGGGATTCCATGTCAACAGCATGTCAAGTGATCCCTTACCTCTCTGTACCACGCAGCCAGTCATCAGCAGGTTTGTGAGCAGAACAAAGTAGAAAAACAAAAAATGGTGCACACACCAGATACTGCATTGGCTAAGAAAATAATTTATTGGAGCATAGCTTGGTGGAGCACCGACCAACCACCCCTATGTATCGCCATTGCTCTGTGGCTTCTTTGGGGGGGGTGGAGCTAGTTGGTGAGCATGTAATATTTGTAGTGTATTTGATGATACAATTGCAAATTAACAATTAATACAAGGTAAAAATGCAATTGGACCCCCCTTATTTTACTGGGCAAATCTTTAAAGACAGTCAGTGCAGCCTTTACATCATGCGGGGCTTTTAACTTTTACAAATCAATTCTAATTACTGAATTTAACTTTAAAAAGAAAAAAAAGTTTCAAACAGCACCAGGACAAACGTTGTGGTGCTACGAATCAATACTATGGACCAGAGCAAAAATGAGAGAGCACCCACAGCAAGTACTTAACATATGATACGGGACATAAAATATTCTTTCCATTTGTTTAGCACAAAAATGTGCAGTATATTTTACCACACCAAGTGCGCGGAAAACAATCCACCACAGTACAAAGACAGCATGGCAGAGTCGCCAAACAAAATAACGTTTAGCTTGGATACCGCCAAGCTTCATCAGAGTTGCCACACTGGTGCTAATATACCCCTTATATACGTCACCACTCACATGTGTATAACATTAATTACATGAACAGTCAATGCATACAAATAAAGAAAACTTAGCACAATGACCCTGGGAGGTCAAAAGAGGTCAATGCAAACCTAGCGCAAAAAGTGTTGTTAATCAGGAAGCATGTAATGTACTAAGTGTTGTCCACATATATACAGAATGCACGCTTGTGATTGACGATATCCATTCACTGAGCACACTGAGGCACTGCTTCAATGTATCGATGTAGTAGCACATGCAAGTAATGGTATCAGCATCTGGACAGCATTAAGAGTCCCTGACTGACTGCAACCAATGATGTCACTGATTGACACACAAATAATGGATCAACACGGCAGGGAAGGGGTTTATATACAGAGTTGGTTTTAGAGGTCAGGGATACAGAAAAAAGAGAGAGAGGCATGCAGAAAGCCATAAAGGCCCTTGTTAGTTGATCGGTGGCCCTTATTAATTTCCAAGTAGCCATCACATTGTATTAAACAGCATGTAAAAATCTGTCCTGCTCATTTCAATGGGGCTCACCCCTGCACTCTCCCTTGCTGGATGTCATAATGCGGTAGTATGTTCAGCAATCGGGAAGTGGAAGGGATTGGCTGGCTGTCTTGTTGGGGCCAAAATACAATCCCTTACCACTTAAAAACACCTGGCAAATAAATATTAAAACTTACGTTGAGGGACTATCATGGACTTAAGTTACCATATCCCAAAGTGGTACCTTAAGTCCTCGAAGTGTACTAAATCACTTTAATCTGGCCTTCCTGAATGTTTTGCAATGTTAACTATGCAGCTACTTATCCCTTTGTCTATCCTTGAATATTGTTTTGCTCTATTCATTCAATGTTTCAGTACGTTTACTGCCATGGTGGTCTATGGAGTAACAATGGATACAGCATTAAAGAGGGTTCATATTGCTCTCAATATGAATGGACTAATTGGCTGCCTCTAAAAAACAGGATCGAGTTTCAAACCTGCCTCCAGGGTAAGAAGGCGTTATTAGGCAACCCCTCCCCCCACGTATCCAACATCCTCTCACCGACTGCTACCCTGTTTGACACCAGAGGTAGGATGAGGGGGGCCCTATCAACACCCTTCCGTCGAACCGTGCTTGGACAACGCGCCTTCACCTTTAGGGCGCCCCCCAGTGGTTTAACAAAATCCCTGTGTCCATTCAAACCTCCAAATGCCTGTCACACTTTAAAACTGGGCAAAGGCAACACCTTAAACCAATCGGAGAGTGTGACTGCCACTGAAGGCTAGTCCCTCCCCCTCCTTAGCATCCCTAGTTGCTCATATGGCAGCCCTGCTGCACCCCGCTCCTCCGTACAGCTAGTGTCTGTTCTCCATAGTAGCCACTCTTCCCCTCATTTGGTACTCTCCCCCCCCATTATTTATTTATTGATTTATTTATTGATTTATTTTTCATTTATTGAGTACAATCGAAATTACAAACATTAACCTACACCTTGCCCCCTGAACTGACACTAGGCATCCACTATGTTTCCCCTATCCCCACTTTGGTCCCTCCTGCCCCCACCTTTTCTGGTATGCCTAAGGCCAACCCCACTCCCATGTGGCTTTCAGCATGCTGCCCCCTGCTGTCCCCCTGAGTATCTCCCTTCACCATAACTCTATCCCTGCACCACTTCCTTCCCCATTTCCCCTGTATGACCATTTAGTCAAGCATTTTTCACCTCTGGTGTCACTTTCCCTTCACCCCTCCCCTGGCACCCCCCAGCCACTATTTCACCCTTCTATTTTTGACAAAGCCCCAACATGAGGCTGCTTACCCTTCCTAAGTCTTCAGTCAACTCGAAAGGGGGTCCTCCTCTTCATTCCCCACGTAGCTCACCACTGCTTTTCTATATCCCTTACTGATGCTGTACTAATTCCATAGTACCAGTGATAACACTGTAATAATGTAACCTATGTATGTTCTATACCTGCTTGATGTAATATGTCTATTGTCTGTCAACCTGATATGGAACCTTTGTAAAAGAGCTTGTGCTCAAAGGTCTTCTCCAAATCCTTATATAAATAAATAAATTGTTTGGCTAGCTATGTTCTCCCTCTCTCACCCTCATTTTGTTAATGTTCTTCTGTATTCTGGAACTCTAATCAGCATTCTGAACAATGGACAGGCCCTTTGTAATTAAATGCTATGACTACTGTCCCATGGAACCAATGACTGACATTGTGCATCTGGTGGATAACTTCACTTACTGGGTCCTGCTCACAGAGATACGCCATGTTGAACTGGGACACCTCAAGGCCAGCTTCTGATGCCATCATATAGTTCACAAGGGTCTCTGACCTGGCAATTTGAAAAACAACAGCAAAAGAGGAATTTATAAAGATTTGAAATGTTACAATACTTTTCGTAGTAGCAGTGGCAGTAGGTAAGTGCAGAGAAGTTCTTTTTTTTTGGGGTGGGGGCTTTTCCCTATCCACATTCTCTATCGTATCCGCTGGTGGGGTAGATGGGTAAGCAAGTGGCACTGGCTGCTTTCAGAGTGATGCCAATTAGGGGATGCTTGGAAATGGCTGATTCTGATCTGACTAAACTGGCTACAAATTTAGGAATTTCCGAATCTGATTCCTATCTGATTCCAAAAAGGAACTTAATCAGAATCAGATTTGGAATCCTAATTCCTAAATTCTAAATTCATAGGCAAACATCTGTTTTAGACTTAGATTTTGAAATTAGGATTTTTTGGATGCAATTCCAAAAATCCCAATTCCAAACATCAGATTGGAAGCCGATTAATCTGATTTGGTGACTCGTAATGTGAGCCACCCTGACGCTAATGCTGCTTGGTACTCGGCCAGCAGACAAGCATAAATGCCAGGCAGTCAGCACTGTCCCACCAGGAGTTGAACAACCCACTTCTATGATGAGCCTTACTCACATGGGTCCCATGGACAGGAACCCCAGTTCTGGACCAAACTCTGGTTACCCTGGTGACATCATACAACACTACAACTGTTGCACTGGGCAAAGCCAGGACCCTTTTTCCTTAGTGAAGCAGATCTGACCACCAGTATTGGAGATTCCTGCTGGAATAGATTGCTCAGATGCTCCATTTGCAAATATTTTTAACGCTCCATCTTGGAAGCCCAATAGTCAGGATGAGCTGATGCCGGATTTGCATCTATAAATTTGTTGACATTTGGCACTTTTGCCTTCCCAGACTTTTGGGCCACTTCGAGATCACTTTGATATTTGTCCAGATAAGTGAAAAACAACAGTTTATCCCTTAACATATGGCAAGGTCAAGTAATGTGGCTACCCCTTTCCCCACCCCAGTCACTTTCCATAGTCCTCCTAATCACCAATCTTTTTTGTGTGTGTACATACTTACATGTATATGTAACATTCCACCTCCTGGCACTGTGTAGGGTGCTAAGCATTTCTTTAAAAACTGTCTTGAGAAACTGGAGGTTGGAAAAGGTTGGAATTGACTGGAGTGGGTGAGGGGTGAAGGAGAAATGTCCCTTTCCCCTATTTTTTAGCCTGCTAGAACCCCAATACCAAGGAACCAAAGTGTTGCTTGCTGAAGTGTCAAAACATACTGAGAACGAGGGGTCTGAACCAAAGTTAACTGAAGACAGGGGGTCCAAATCAAAACCAAACTAAAGTCAGGGTGTCCAAATCAAAGCCAAACTGAAGTTGGAGTTTGGGTCAGAAACAAAGTCAGTAACTGAAGTTTCCAATTTTCACATTCACTCACCTTTGCCCAGCATTATAAAAAAATGGGTAAAAGAACCCAAGACATGTAACTGGTCAGATGTGATCATAAGACCACGTGTTAATCCAGCACAACAGCACAGATTAGAAATACTTAACATTCTGAACCACATTACTAGGTTTTTGAAAATAAAAATTAGAGGAACCATTTTATTATTGCAATATGGCACCGTAGGTGTGCCTAACTGTAGGGTAACAGCACTTCTCAGTGCATAATATAATTGTTTTTGCTTCGTGACTCACTTCTCAAGGTGTGCTGTCATCCCACAATAACACATACCTTGTCATGCCTAATTGGGTTATTTATTTAGTTTTTGTTGACCGGATTGGTGCACTAAACAACACAGCTGCCTATTTTCAGGCACGACCCAGGAGGCTATGTACAGATGGGTAAAATCACCAATAAAACACAAGACTACAATGTGTGAACAACATCTATCTATCTCTCTCTCTCTCTCTCTCTATATATATATATATATATATATATATATATATCAAACAAAGCACAGATAATCATTGTATACATCACAGTGGCAGAAGACATAATGAACAGGCAGAGCAGTGGCATCAACAATTCTCATCTACTATAGTACAACAAAGAGTAATAAGTACTTACAGTGTATGGGAGAGCGCTGTTGTGCATAAAATTTGATGGGAACACAATGCTGTTGTACCATCGATATGACGTCAACATGGTGTTGTACCATCTTGAGGATGTCACATTGATGGTACAACAGCATTGATCCTCATTAGATACACAGATACATAGACAGTGTCGGCAGATTAGGGCCTATGGCCCACCCAGTCTGCCCATTTGAGCTTGTAAGTTCAGTTTATGTTTTCCTAGAAGTCTGTTGCCCCTTACCCCTGACCTCTAGAATTCCTTTATATCTATCCCATGCATTCTTAAATCCCGTGATTGTTTCAGCCCCAGCCACTTCCTCTGGCAGAGTGTTCCACTTGTCCACCACCCGTTCTGCGATGAAATTCTTCTTCACGTTTCCTCTGAATCATCCTCCATCCAACTTTATCCCATGCCCTCTAGTCCTGGAACATATTTTTTGCTTAGAAATAGTGTATTCATGCACCCTGTTCCTCCCTGTAAGATACTTGTATGTCTGTATCATATCCCCTGTCTCCCTCCTCTCCTCCAGGGAGTACATGTTCAGTTCCTTCAACCTGTCCTCATAGGGACTTGTGATGCAATCCATGCACCATCTTTGTTGCCCTCCTCTGAACCTTCTCTACCCTGTCTATGTCCTTACGTAGGTAAGGTCTCCAGAACTGTACACTGTACTCCAGGTGGGGCCTCACTAGTGTCTTTTATAGTGGAATTATGACCTCCCTTTTCATGCTAGTGAAGCCCCTGCCTATGCATCCCAGCATCCTATCTGCTTTACCTGCGCCTTGTCACACTGTTCCTACCTTGAGATCATCAGAGATGATAACCCCAAGATCCCTTTCCTGCTTGGTGCATGCTATATCCTCACCCCCAACTGATATATTGTGCCAGGGTTTTGTGCCCCATATGCATTATCTTGCACTTCTTTGCATTGAATTTCAACTGCCAAACCCCTGACCATTCTTCAAGTTTCTGCAGGTCCTTCTCATTCTGTCTACACCCTTTGGTGTGTCTACTCTATTACAGAGCTTTGTGTCATCAGCAAACAGTGAAATTCTGCCTTCTAGGTCCTGTGCAATGTCACTGATGAAGATGTTGAATAGGACCGGTCCCAGCACTGATCCCTGTGGTACCCCACTGGTCACTGTTCCCTCTGTTGAGTGACAGCCATTTACCACCACCCTCTGTGTCCTGCCACCCAGCCAGTTACCTACCCACCACACTACTGTCCTGCCCACACCTATATTCCCCAGTTTGTGAAATAGTTTTCTATGTGGCACAGTGTCAAAGGCCTTGCTGAAGTCCAGATAGGCCATGTCCACTGCCCTCCCCTGATCCACCTCCCTAGTCACCCAGTCAAAAAATTCAACGAGGTTGGTCTGACATGACCTCTCCCTGGTAAAACCATGCTGCCTTGGGTCCTGTAGTCCATTGACAACCAGATGTTCCACCAATCTCTCCTTCAGCAGTGCTTCCATGATCTTCCCCACTACCGAGGTGAGGCTGACTGGTCTGTAGTTCCCGCTTCCTCT
The DNA here is from genome assembly GCA_016271365.2 of Neoceratodus forsteri. Classification (NCBI taxonomy): domain Eukaryota; kingdom Metazoa; phylum Chordata; order Ceratodontiformes; family Ceratodontidae; genus Neoceratodus; species Neoceratodus forsteri. Next base: position 1,412,766,096 of record CM057459.1, read on the forward strand.
TTGTTCCCACTTTTGTATGAGGGGACTACATCTGCTTTCCTCCAGTCTTTGGGTACCTCCCCTGTTTCCAGTGATCGGCTAAATAGGATAACCAGAGGTTCAGCCACCACCTCTCTTAGTTCTTTAAGGACCCTGGGTGCACCCCATTGCTTTATCAACTCTTGTTACTTCCAGTTCCTTCAGGACCCTTTCTCGTGTAAAGGGACTTGTGTCCATTTCTGCACCATTCTCACCCCTTGTACTCCCTTCAGACCCATTACCCTCCTCTTCCTCAGTAAAGAATGAGCAGAAATACCTGTTCAATATGTCAACTTTACTGTTGTCATCCTCCACGCGGCCTCCATCATCCCCCTTCAGTCTCACTATCCCTCCCTTTGCTTTTCTTTTTTCACTTATGTACCTGTAAAAGGTTTTGTCCACTCTACCCAATGATTTTGCAATGTGTTCTTCTGTCTGAGCTTTGGCTTCCCTTACTGACCTCCCTGCCTCCCTTTGCTTCTCCTGGTACTTCTCCCTATCCCCTTCTGCCTGTGTCTTTTGTATTGCCTGAATGCAATCTTTTGGCTTTCACTTTCTTTGTTACCTCTTTGGAGAACCATAATGGTCTCCTCTTCCTTTTCCTTTGCTAACCTGCTTAATGCATAATTCTGTTTCTCTTGTAATCCCCATTTTAGATACTGCCACTGTTTCTCAACCCCTGATTCCTGCTCCATTCCCTTAATGCCTCTTTCAAGTATCTCCCCATTTTCCCAAAGTCTGTCCCCTAAAATCCAGGATATGTGTTTTGTGTGGTTTGGTTCTGCTCTTTCTGTGATTTCAAACCACAATGACTGGTGGTCACTGTTGCCAGGTGCTCCCCACTGTTACCCCATCACACTGTCCTGTTTGTGAGCTTAAGGTCCAGTATTGCCTTCTGCTGAGTTGGTTCCATGACCAGTGTTGAGGAAGGCACCTGAAGGGAGTCCATGATAAATCTGCCCAGGTGATGCTGCTGCTGGGATGCTCAGTCCACATCTGGAATATTGAAGTCTCAACCAGTACTACCTCACCCTTGTCTGCCATCCTTTGGATGGCTAGCATCAACTCCTGTCTGTTTCTTCCTCTTGGGCTGGTGGTCTATAGACCACACCTGTGCAGATGGCTGGCCCCATTTTCCTTTCTAGCTTAACCCACAGTATCTCTCCCCCATTTTGTTCCTCCTGGATCTCTGTGACCCTTATGTCATTTTTCATATACAGTGCCACTCCTCCTCCTCCCTTCCTGCCTGCCCTGTCTCTTCTGAATGTGTTGTAGCCAGGTATGGCCATCTCCCAGTCATGGTTATCATTATACCAGGTTTCAGTGATGGCCACAATGTCCAGATCTGACTGCACCATGACAGCCTCCATATCTTCCATCTTGTTGCCAAGGCTCCTGGCATTTGCACACATGGCTTTCCATGATTTGACCTCCCTAGACTATTTTGCTGTTCTACTCCAGCCCCTTCTTTGGTTTTCCTTTATCCCTGGTTCTCCTTGCTGTCTGCCCTTCTGCTGAATTTTGCCCCTTTTCTGCCTATCCACCTCTTGGGCGCTAATCTCCATATTTTGCACACTGCTTTGTAGAGATAGTCACTCCTCTAGTTCACTGGTTCCACTGCTAGCTGTGGGGGATGAGCAAGTAGGTACCATCCTTGCTGGCCTGCCACCTCCCCTTTGCTATTTTAAATGCTTGTCAATGTAGTGTTTAACCTTATCATTGAGTGCTTGGATTCCCCTCCAGGATGGATGCAGGCCGTCAGGCTTGAACAAACCTCCATCCCTCCAGGTGGGTCCCCAGTCACCAATAAATCCAAACCCTTCTTCACAGCACCAGTTTTTCAACCATGAGTTAAAGTTCCTGGTGCATGCACCCCTATGCTCTCCCTTACCTCTCACAGGTAGTACTTCTGAGAAAGTGACAGAAGTAGCAACTTGCTTGAGACCCTTCCCAATTTCCTAAACTCTTCCTGAACTTCCTTTGGCTCCCCATTTGCCAGGTCATTAGTACTTAGGTGGATAATGACATCCAGCTCACCCTCCTGTCTTGTCTTCCCAGTGATCCCCAGGATCTTACTTCCATCCCTCCATGCCGTGGCACCTGGTAGGCACCTCACCTCCCTGTCCTCCCCTCCTGTGTTCCTAGGTGGATCCCTCTTATGATGAAGTCCCCACCAGGATTCTACCTCCTCCTCCTGGGGTCCACTGCTTTCCCGCTGAGGTCACCTCCTTGGCTAGCCTCCATCCTTTCCTTCCACTTCTCTGGGTACCTCTATTTGGTTGTCCCCATTTGCCAGTGTGGCATATGAGTTCTTGAGTGGAATAGGATCTGGGATGTGCCTCTGCCTGACCGCTCTAACCTCCCTGAGCCCTATCCATCCAAGTGCTCCTCGTTCTCGGCATCCTTTGAGGCAGTTGCTTTGGACTGGGTGGTCTCTGGATAGAGGTGATGGTACTCCTGACCCAGTTTACTTCTGCTCTGAGTCTGGCTACCTCATCTGCAGTCCAGAGATGCATGCAGATAGGGCAGCACCTCCAGTGTCCAGAGGTCTGCCTGAATAAGGCTGCCCCACAGCCACTGCATTGCACCACTCCCCACATTATACTGCAATTATACTGCTATTCCACTACTCGTCTGCTACTGAAGCTCTCCTAGTTCCCTTTTTATTAATTTACTGTCCTAAAAATCCTGCTACTGATCCTCAGATACTTTTCTTTTTTAAAAAAGAAAATAAACCAAGAAATAAATAGATGAATCAAAACACTTGTCGTGCTGAGGGTGGGCTTCTTCACCCTTATGCCCCTCCTACTCCACACCCCTTCCTATACCCTGTGTTTAGCTCCTGTCAATCAGATTTAACGGCATATATTTAAGAGTTGGGGGAAGGGGAGCAATTAAAGACAGCAAAGAAATACACCACCACCACTATGTTTTAAATTTTCAGCAGTCCAAAAACAATTCTAAGTAAAGACAACAAAGAAAGTACAGTGTCATTAAAAGCCCACAATCTAAGTTTAAAAGAAAAATAGCAATTACCAGTTACTGTAAAGCACTGAATTGAATATGTTTCCTTCCCCCATCTGGCTTCTTCTGAGAAAATAAAACTCACTTGCTACCTCAACTCTGACTAAGCCCCACCTCCAGTTATCATGTAGCTGAGGTCAGAGGCCAGACAATTAACACCCCTCACCCAAACTACAGGGCAAGTCAGACAAGCCAAGACTAAATTTGCAGCAATTAAAGACAGCAAAGAAATATACCACCACTACGTTTTAAATTTTCAACAGCCCAAAAACAATTATAAGTAAAGACAACAAAGAAAGTACAGTGTCACTAAAAGCCCACAATCTAAGTTTAAAAGAAAAATAGCAATTACCAGTTACTGTAAAGCACTGAATTGAATATGTTTCCTTCCCCTTCTGGCTTCTTATTGTGCATGTGCAGTCAGTGATGCTCAGCTCAGTTTAAATAGCATGTGGAGGACGGATCATGGGGAAATGGCCGCAGTGGTGAGATCATTTCAGAAAAAGACAGCAGCACTGATGAAAGAACAGTCCTGATGGTGGGTAGCATCATATTTAATTTAAAAACTTGAGTCTGTGACAGTGGGAGAATGTGGACCAAGAAGGGCTTATTCCTGTTGTGTTGGCGGTGGCGGGGGGGGGTGAGCAACAGCACAATCCTCACTACAAGTGTGAGGTAATCACTTGTACAATCAAGAAATGTTCTGCTGATGCCCATACACTATACAAGACAACGTATGGGCATCAGTTAACTACATCACTGAATTAACTTCTTGAGGTTACCAGGCAACAGTAAATCTCTTGAGCTTCGCTCTCAAGGTTTACACAGTTGCCATGGTAACCTCTTGACGTGAATACATCATTGTTAACTGATGTCCATACATTATCCTGTGTCGGGTAACTAGGTTCAAGTAGAACTCAGGGAGAGCCCTACTCAGTGATAGGGCATAGACCTACCCACTAAGGAGCTTTTCTTATACCTCCCTCATCATTACGTTCGCTTGCGCGCATGTGCAAGGAACGTTTTGGAAGAGTAGCACACTTTGGAGGTGTGCCTCTCCCTTTCAATCCACTGCTCCGTTGAGCAGGTGTGGAGGTCCTGCACCAATGGGTGCAGGAGCTGTGTACGACAGCGGTGGTCTTCACTTCAAAGAAAACCACCGCTGTCGTACAGACCAGCGTCACACCACCCCCATGTCACACCGACCCAGCGTCATGCTGCCCTCCCAATCTTTCCTGCCACGCTGGGAGCCACCCCAGTGTGGAAAATAATCCTCATGTCTGCCCGGGGTCTAATCTCCGCGGCTCACATTACCCCAAGCCATCCTTCTGCCACGCTGAGGCCACCCAAGCGTGGCAAACATCAGGTTGTCTGCCGAGAGGGGGCCCAATCCCTCTTTGTCCTCGTCCCCAGCCATCCTTCTGCCGCTGGGAGCCACACCAGCGGCAAACGTCCCATAATCTGTTTTTTACCGCAAAGCAAAACGGTCCCACGGCGCTTCTCCCAGTCACCCTCCCACAACCACACCCACCACTGTGCACCCAGCCTCCCCACCCCCTCACCCCATACTTACCTCAAAGCTCGGACGGCAGTCTTTGGTGGACCGGGAACACGTCTGCACTTTTCAAAGCCGACCACGAACTGAGAAAATGTCGGTAAGCTGTATAATGGGCTAGATAGGGGGGTTTCAACTTTAGTGCATATCTCAGGCATTTTTGGGAATTTTTGCACCAAATATTCAACATGGGGTTTTTGGGACCCCTTCTCATGAATGATGTTACTGTCATGGTGTTATTCGGACCCGAAGGGTGATTTATGAGTCACTGTGCGAAATCACCTTCGAGCCTGAATAACACCATGACAATGTTTATCGTCATCGAAGAATAGTAAAACCATGTTAATTTGTGTGAAAATCAAAAATGACTGTTTTCTGCAGCGGTCGTTGCGCAGTTCCTACGCAGGCTCGTACGTTTGCGAATTTTCAATATTTTCACTCCAGATTTTCAACATTGCCATTTTACCACACCTCCTTATGAGCAGTGCAGCTGTCATTTTTCACATCTTGCCCAAAACATGTTTCCACCCATGTAGCGCACAATGGCACAGTCGGTGTGTGAACTCAGTGTATGGGATACATTAAGAAAATCACAGTGTCACTGTTCATGAGCAGAGATCTTAAAATGGCTATGTTGAAAATTTGGTGAAAAAATTCATAAAAATAACTGTTTTACGAGCAAGCGTGCGTTGTGCAGTTCCTACTCATGCTCTTAAGTTTGCGAATTTTCAATATTTTCACCACAGATTTTCAACATTGCCATTTTACCACACCTCCTTATGAGCAATACAGCTGTCATTTTTCACATCCTGCCCAAAACGTGTTTCCGCCCATGTAGTGCACAATGGCGCAGTCAGTGTGCGAAATCAATGTATGGGACACAGTAAGAAAATTACAGTGACACTGTTCATTAGCAGAGGTTTTAAAATGGCAATGTTGAAAATTTGCAAAGATCCTAAAAACGACTGTTTTATTAGCGTGTGTTTTAGCAGTTCCCACGCACGCCGTAGGGTTTGCAAATTTTCAATATTTCACTCCAGATTTTCAACATTGGCATTTTACCACCTCCTCATGAGCAGTAAAGCTGTTATTTTCACATCCTGCCCAGCGATGTTTTAGCCCATGTAGCGCATAATGGGCGCGGTCGATTATCTTGAAATCAATGTATGGGACACATTAAGAAAATCACAGTGACACTGATCATGAGCAGAGGTCTTAAAATGGCTGTGTTGAAAATTTGGTGACAAAATTCTTAAAAATGACTGGTTTACGAGTGTTCATTGCGCAGTTCCTATGCAGGCTAGTAAGTCTGCGAATTTTCAATATTTTCACTCCAGATTTTCAACATTGCCATTTTACCACACCTCCTTATGAGCAGTATAACTGTCATTTTTCACATCCTGCACAAAACGTGTTTCCGCCCATGTAGTGCACAATGGCGCAGTCGGTGTGCGAAATCAATGTATGGGACCCGGTAAGAAAATCACAGTGACACTGTTCATTGCAGAGGTTTTAAAATGCCAGTGTTGAAAATCTGGGTAAAATTCTAACAATGACTGTTTTACAAGTGTGCATTGCACAGTTCCTCGCATGCTTCGTGGGTTTTCGCGAATTTTCAATATTTCACTCCAGATTTTCAACATTGCCATTTACCACACTTCTTTATGAGCAGTACAGCTGTCATTTTTCACATCCTGCCCAAAACGTGTTTCTGCCTATGTAGCACACAATGGGGGTAACAAAAAGGTCATGCTGAAAATTTATTGTGCAAATACCAGCAATCGCATAGGGTATTAGGGTAAAGCACTATACATGCCAAACACCACTGGAAATACCTGCAAGCAAACGTTCGGCATTGACAAATGCTTGTTCCTAAAGTTAAGATGCATTTTGGCAAAGCAGCTATAGGTCACACTCTCCTTGTCCTCTGGAATAACATGCAAAAAACCCTAAAAATGATACTACCAGTGAAAATACCCCTCTTTAAAAATCTTTTTGCAAGGGCCTTTAAGGAATCTTGCAACTGTTTTCACTAATTAATCACTTATGGTACATCTTATGCCAATTAAACTACCATTTCCTTATGAACTTATCCACTATAGAAATTGTATATTTGTATTTGTATTATTTATGTATTGTACATACGTATTCTCTTGTATAGCTTGTGTAGCATGTAACCTAATTGCAGCACTGCATCTCTTGCCTTGTGTGCCTTGTATCATATTTCCTATTCTTGCCTTGTATTTGTACCAGCACCTGACCCAGGTCCACCTTGTAAATGAGTTGTCTCAACAGTGTTTCACCTGGATAAATAAAGATTGATTGGAACAAGTGCCAGGGCAGAGCAAGAGGGAGTAGGCAAAGGATGTATTGGCTTCCCCCACAAGAGTAGAGGCCAGAGCTATCAAGTGACTTGTGGAGACCTAGTTTAAAATCCAGTGAGTTTGGGAGTGCCTGAGCTCCAGAGGTAGGGACTGGGTGTGACTAGGGCAACCTCCAACACAGACACAGCTAGGCAATTAAAACCCTAAGGCATTTTAACACTGTGGGCACTCCATCCTTGGATCAGCTCTTAACTGAATGCTTCATAAATATCTATGCTGTACCAGTTGGGGCCTGTGGCTTTTCTTGGCATAAGTTCATTAATTGCCATTGTAATTTCCTCAGTGGAAGACACAGCACCGTGACTGCTCTTTTGGAGTGCTCTGATCAACTACATGGTGCACTGGACAGAGGTGACTTTGCTGGCTCCATATTCATTGATCTTATCAAGGTTTTTGACCTTATTAACCATGCAGTACTCTGGTGGAAACTAATCAAACTGGGAATCTCCACTGATGCCACCCAATGGTTCCCCAGTTATCTGGCCGTTAGGATTCAGGCTATCAAGTGCCATGGTACTCTCTCTGAATATAGAATAGTTACTGTTGGTGTCCCCAAAGGATCAATCTTGAGTCCCCTTCTTTTCTGTCTTTTTGTAAATGATCTTCCCTCAGCCTGTAAGTTTTCTAAAATCCTCCTATATGCTGATGATCTGTAATCGTCTCCTCTGATGGATGCCTACAACAGCTGAGACTTCAGGCTGACTTCTGCTATTGAGCAATGGTTCCACTCCAATCTGCTTGTTATGAATACCAGAAAAAACAAAGCTATGCTCTTCATCAACCATAGTAAGGGCCTCTCTTCTCTGTTCTTAAACATCTCATCTTCTTCAGGTACCCCAGTAGAACATGTAAACACATTCAAGTATCTAGGGATTACCCTTGGCTCTGCACTAACCTATGCAGGTCATGTCGATGCCTCAGTCAAGAATGCAAACTCTAGACTAAGACTGCTGTATAGACACAGGCATAACTTCCTGCTGGATATAAAGAACCTTCTAGCCAGGTCCTACATTGTTAGCTTAATCCACTATGGCTTAATTGTCTATGGCTCTGCTAATGACTGTGTACTGGCAAGGGTTAAGAGTCTATTGAGCAGAACTTGTCGTTTTGTACTCGGCTTAAAGCAGGACTCTTACACCTTCTTACTGTGTAGTAACCTAGGATGGCTAAAAAGGGATTCAAGACTACGCTACGGCACCTTACTTACTGGCAAGAAAGTCCTTCTCGGCCGGCTGTCTCCTGGCATCCAAGTCATGCTGCAGCCAAATGACCAAAAATACGCCACAGGAGGTGCTGAACATAACTCCCTGGTGCTCTCCCCGCAAGAGAACTTCCATCAGCCAAGCATGTTTCTCCTTCAGATTCTCTAAACTGTGAAATGTCCTGCCCCCCCAAAATCATCTGAATCTATGAATCTGCTTAAATCACAGCTTCTTCCCTCTCTTACCCCCTTCCAACCCTTGCAGTTGCTACAGTTGACATTCTGACCTTGCACCCCCCCCCCGTCTGCCGCTTCATGACTGAGCACTTATTCTGTGCTAGCTGAATATACTGTATAGTAATGGGACTATTGCACTCAGCCAAACTTATGCATCTTGGCAACCCACAATATTTCTCCTATTGTATGTATTGTATGACTAATTGTAATTGTACCATCTGCTTTGTATATGTATTGTATTGTATGACACACTGTTATTGTACAATCCCCCTTGTATGGTATGGTATGGTAGCTGCACCTAAAGTCCAAATGTCACCTGTTTTTCTCCTTGCCCTGGCTAGGTTAACCTATGATTGTCTATACTATACTATATGCCTGATGACTGTTGTCCTCTGTTGTACCTGACCCTAAACCCTTTGACAATAGGCTCAGCCTAAAGGGTTTTGTGTGGAATAAAAAAAAATGGCAAATCTAAACTCTGCTGCTCCTCCTCTGATAATCTGGGTTGTTCCGCTCTATCTAAAAATAGTTTGATATGCTCCCTGCCTTCCTGTCCTGGTCTCTCTTATTCATACAGTTTCTGATAATATTTCCAGAACACGTCTGCTGTATCCTTGAATGTTCTTAGTAACTTAGGATTTGACTGGCCCACCATTTGCATTCTAGAAACATTGCAGGATGCCACTGCTTTATGTAAGTGAAAGACTAGGACCCTACCTACCCTGTGCCCATGTTGTAGCATAGTCAATTCAAGTATCCATGTCAGTGGCTCAGTAGCTGGCATGTTTGCCACTGGGGCCGGAAGATCAGAAGGTCCTGGCTGGGTTCTAGTCCCACACCAGGTGCCTGGGATAATACTCATATCTGACACTGTAGAGCAGTACGATGAGGGTACTGCACTGGTGGGGTGCCATCCTTCGGATAAGACATTAAACCAACGTCCCTTCTGCCTATCTCTGGTCACTGTCCAGGTGGAAGTAAAAGATCCCATGGCACTTATCAAAGAAGACTAGAGGAGTTTTCCAGGTTTCTTGGCCAACATTCACCTATCAATAAAACAGGACCATGTAACACTCCACCCCCCCCCCCATGACGCACTTGGAAACAAGCTGTCACTGCGTAGTGTGCCTTTCTTGGTCAAAAATTACAACTAAAATAAATATTTTCAGTTTACCCTCTGTTATTGTTATCAAGGTCTTTCAGCTCATCTTTTGTTTTAATTTGTTCATCTAATTCAGGGATGGGTGCTGCTTTTGAGGGAGTTACATTTAATTAAGACAATGTTAGTTAAGACAATGCTCCAGCTGGTTTTGTAGCTGTTGCTGGTATCTCTTTTTCCCTTGCTGCATAAGAAACTATCTTTCCCCTTAAGGTTACCTTTAAAGCATCCCAGATCCTTTCAGGGTCTATCTTGGTCCTTGCATGTGTTGATTTAAAGAGATCCAGCTCCTGACTTACCTGTTCTCAGAAGGGGTTGTCATTTAACAAAGAGATATTAAACCACCCCTCGTCTCCCCTCTACTAGACCAAATTGCATAGTGAGTTCAGCTTGTGCATGGTTGGAGTTTATGACTGGATTTATAGTACAGTCTGATGTTCTATGGAGACCTCCTTTATTCACCAGCAAAAGATCTATGCGTACGATGTATGTACTGCTGAATAAAAGATGTAATCTTTTACTCCCCCAATTTGATCACACCATACATCAGCCAAATCCACCTTGGCAAGGTCATTGTATAGAGATTTTGCCACACACTTCACATTTTAAAATGCCAATGTGAGCTGTGGTCTCACTGTTTTCCTTTTTCTTGTGTGGAAACCACTGTCTGCCTACAGCCCCTGGAAGTGCACTAGACATGTACAGTGCACACCCCGTTAGTGTCTTCTTGCACTAATAAAATGGCTCTCTGTATTTTAAATGTTTTGAAAAATTAAAATTAAGAGGTTTAAATATTAAAAAACTAAACTCTGACTTGTTTTTACCTAAAGTAGTTCCTCCATCTGCAGAAGATTAAAGAGCCCCTGACACTGCTGTGACAACTTTGAGAAAATGTAATATTTAGTACGTCAGCTTATATTTAAATATTGTTTCTGTATTTCTCATTCTTCTTTATTACTAAGGACATTTACATGTAAACAGGATTGCTGCCCTATCTGTTCTGGCTGCTTGCCTACATATGACATCACAGTTCTGTTTATGACATCACAATCTGTTGCCATGGGGATAATTATGATGTAAATGGGAGATTATTTATTTTATTTATTTCTTTATTTAAGTTGGTAACCAGGAAAAGCATCATGACCAGAAGCTTGTTTCCAGGTCAACCTTGATTATGATGTCATGTAGGATAGCAGAAAGGGCAGATAAAGTCTAAGGGACTATAAGCCTCTTTCATAGAGCTGTCCTCTGTAATGAAGAAAAAAGGCAAATAATTATAAAAAAAATACACAAAACATAAACTAAACTGTCTAAATCTCACATTTTTTTCCTAGTTTTTCTAATGATGTCGGGGGCTCTTTAATGGGTTCTTTGTTTTGACATAGAAACAGTATTTGTCATCAGTAAAGGACCGCCTGGCCCATTCAGTCTGACCAGATGGTCCCTGCATTTTCTATCTTTGCGGACCCTAACTAATCTCCTGTGACCTTCCCTCCTCCCTGCCTGTTTACTAATATTCCCCTATGTCTGGCACATGCATGCTTGAAACTCACTACTGTTTTTGCCTCCTCCACTTCCACTGGCAGCCTATTCTAGGTGGCTACACCTCTTTCAGTGAAGAAGAAGTTCCTCACATCCCTCTTAAACTCTCCCCCCCCCCAGCTTCAACTTATGCCGTCTGGTCTGGTGCTCTTTCTCCTTGAAAGAGACTCACCTCCTGCACGTGTTCCACCGCCCAGCAGGTGCTTGTGGGTCTGTATCATCTCTCCTCTCCTCTCCTCTCCTCTCCTCTCCTCTCCTCCAGGGTGTACACATTGAGATCATGCAGTCTCTCCATAGCAGGGCTTTTGGTGCAAACCCTGCACCATTTTAGTTGCCCTCCTTTGGACTGCTCCACCCTATCTATGTCCTTCCTGAGATGTGGCCTCCAGAACCCATATAATATGGATGACTTCGTTCAGTTCTTTTTTTCCCACTGTTGAGTGCACTGCAGACCAGGGGAGACTAGTTCATCATTACCGTTTGATCATCGAGAAAGAATTTTTGTCAACTCTGTTGTTTCAGTACTACCAGATACAGTGAGGCCACCCTCCAGGATCGCTGCTGACTGTTGCTTCTCAGCATTATATGTTACTGAGTCCACCATCACCCAAGAAGGTGGTACAGTTTTGTAAGTGTCATTGCAGTAATAAGATCTTCACTAACAATAGCTACAACCACTGCATGAACTGCCTCAGTACCAGTCATAACATTCAGCATTGCCTGATTGGCCAAGGGTTTAATCAAGCCATGCAGAACCACAAGAAGAAATCACTAGAGTCATGTGTCCAGAATCATTCCAGAATCAGAATCCAGAATCAGTCATTCATCAGGGCCAGCTTTAGATATTTGGGGGCTCCCAGAGAGATTAGTTATGGGGCCCTTACCCAATCTAAACTGACCTCACCCTTTACTTCGTTCAAAATGCAAAATGCTTGTATTTTCAATACAACCAGTTACACATCTGTGTTTTTTTTAGGGGCAGTGGCAGTGTTAGTCTTTGGGGCCCCACTGCCTATCCAATCCATGTCTCTAATTGGCTGGGACATACTTTACTGAGTAATTTCATGATGTTATGACACAATTCGACTGGTTAAATAAAGATTTTGATTGATTGATTGATTGATTGATATGAGAAGGCTCTATAGAGCTCAGCAATGTCCTTTAATGCTGTTTTACTTTAAACATGAATATCAGTCATAATAAAAAAAAATTTGAAGTAGTACTCTTGATTTGGCTGGGGGTCCCTATTAGCAGGGGCCCCCAGCAACCGCACGGTTTGCTGGTGCCTAAAACCGGCTATGCCAGAATGCTATGTAATGGAGGCCCGGCTTCATGCTGCTAGAAGCAAATTCCAAGAACTAACTTGCTCTATCCTTGTTTTATTCACAAGGTTCAAATCATATTTCTGATGAGGGGTGCTGCTGGTTTTGTGGCAAGTGATAACAAATACAGTCCATTGCACCCCCTCCATGATAAATCTGAGAAGTCGACATTTCTTTCTGCCTAAACTGGCTATTTTCTTAATTTTATCTAATGGAAAATTGGTTCTCTTGGATATTATTTTACAGCTGTAATATGAACAAGTCAAGCCACCGGACACCAAGGTGGAACCCCACGGTTTGGTCCTAACTATGAAATGCTGCTTCACTGAGGCTTTGGAAATGGTTGCCACAACCACAGCCAGATGACTGGACAGACACTGGGCATCCCGATTTGCCTCCTTGTTCAACCACTGAACAGCCAGAACTCAGGGCAGAGAAGCACTTATCCTCAACAGTATTCCTGAAGCAGTTTGTAAGTTCTACAGTGATGGAGAACTTGCCATTGCTGAACCCCAGTCCAGCATTGCCCTGGATAATGTAACCATTTGCACTCAGTTCTCTGAGTTTGATAGAAAGACTCTTGCCTCAGTTACCACCATTGCCATTTCTGGTTACAGTACCAGGCCTGTCTACGATACTGCAGATCGTGTTTGCCTCTCTGACCTAAATACTATATTTGTGAAGCTGTTCTGGACTATACCTCTTGAGGAATTTGGTCTGTTTATTGGTTACTGCATGGTGGTGAGAGCCCATGGAGAACTGAATACTGACTTGGCTCCTATAAACTGCAAGCCCGGCATTTCAGAGACTCTGAGGCTTAAAAACGTTTTACTCTGCTGGATCTTTAGGAGTGAGAGTCCTTTAGGTCTGCTAAATGGACAGTGTTTGGCCCTAGGAGGTGGGAGCTCCATGGAATGAAACTTTTTTTTATATATGGACTTTTATGGACTGGGCATTGTTTATGCCATCTGTCTTATAATATTTGTAGTATCAGTATTTTATTAAGTTTGTAATTTTTGTTTATGTAGTTTATGCATATTTTTGTATAGTGTAATTTATTTTTAGTCATTATTGTTTATAATTTGTATTTTATGTTTAGTAGGTTGGGTGGGATTAAGTTAAATTAGTGTATTATTTTTTATTTTAAGAATGTGTTGGGGAGGCCAAACAACAGTCAGGCAATATTCCCCCACCAGGCTCAAGGAATTACGCCCCTTTGGATGCCCCTATCTGCCGGTAGAGATCTATAGATGCTGTCAATCTTTGGGGATTGCCAGGAGGCATAGGAAAGGGATGAGAACTGGGCCTGGTGGGGGAATGGAAAGGTGGTACAGATTGGGGTGGTAGGGACCAGGTGACGCTCTGGGGCAAAATGGTGCCAGGACAGGGGTAATCCCTGTCTTGTTCCCATACCCAAGGATCCAGCAATTAATGATGATCAAGAGTCAAGGTCTTCCCCAGCATCTCATCTGACCCAGGCAGTGTTACATAATGCCAGGTTCATCAAAAAGAAGACGGCTATTATAGCTGATCTTGTTGATATGATGGATCTGGCATGTATCACCGAGACCTGGCTGGACAAAAATGCAGGCCCAGTATTAGCTTCTGCAGTGCCTGCTGGGTTCTTGGTGATTCACCACCCGAGGTTGTCTCGAAGGGGTGGGGGTGTAGCCATCTTTTTTAAGACCAAGCTGGGCCTTGTGGATGTTCCAGTGGGGATCACCAGATTCTTTGAGTGTATCATGGGTGAGGGTGTAGGTTTCAGGATACTCCTCATTTACCATCCACCAGGTGATGAGGTTTTACTCTTGCAGGAGATTGCTGACTTCATCATCAACATGGTATTGGAGTCTCCCAGATGGTTAATTCTGGGGGCTTCAGTGCCTGGGTCAATGATGAACTCTCACAATTTGGTCAAAATCTCCTCCAGCTTATGACAATGCTGGGCCTCACACAGGTGGCTACATCCTCTACCCATATAGGGGGTCACTTATTGGATCTGCTATTCCTCCTGGGGATGGAGATCTCTGACTTGGGAGTGGAACCAGTCAGTTGGTCTGATCATCACACTATAGGGTTCAGCTTCTGGGCCCCCCCGATTAGACCAACCCCTTCGGAGATGGTCCAGTACCGCCCTTTAAGGGGAGTTACTCTAGATGGTCTTTCAGTGGTTCTGGACCTATCGGGATTGCTGAGTGAAATAACAAGCCTGGGGGACCTTGTACTAGCCTATTATAAGGCAGTGGGAGATGCCCTGGACTTGATTGCTCCTGTTGGTGTTTGTCCACTCACTCTTCATCCAAGGTCCCCCTGGTTTGATGGGTCTTTGAAGGAGTTAAGGAGAGTTGGTCGAAGGCTGGAGAGAGCATGGCGGAAGTCCGGACTGGATGCTGACAGGATTAGATTGGTAGAACATTATAAAGGCTATCAATCAGAAATCACCTGTAAGAAGGCAGAGTTCTTGTCCAAGGAGATTTCTGCGGTGCAGAATCGACCTGCTCAACTTTTCCAAACCACTGACAGATTGTGCAATCCAATCTGTCTCCAGTCCAGAAGAGACTTTCACAGAATAAGTGTGATGAGCTACCTCAGTTCTTCGCAGGTAAGGTTGCCAGCATCAGGTCCGGAATCGACCCGGCTCTCTCTATGAGGGGTTGTGGAGGTCAATGGGAGGTGGTGAACACCCGGTCTGTCTGGACGGATTTCAGCTGACCGGAATTCATGGACATTGTGAAGATTGTCCAGACTTTGCACCCAACCTGTTGTAGTTTGGATCCAGGCCCTACCCCAATCCTAGCTGAAACTGTATGAAGATCCTTGGAGGAGGGGATCTTTCCAAACCCCTTAAAGGAGGCAGTCATTTGACCACTCCTTAAAAACCTTCCTTGGATCCTGACGATTCAGCTAACGACCGACCTGTCTTTAACCTTCCCTTTTTTGGGAAGATTATTGAGAAGGTGGTTGTGCTGCAGTTGAATGAGCACCTTGTAACTCATAATGTCTATGAAGCCCTTCAGTCTGGTTTTAGGAAAAGGCATAGCACAGAGACTGCCCTTGTTCGGGTACTAAACAACCTCCTAATGGCGAGAGATCAAAAGCCTCATACCATCTTGGTCCATCTTGATCTCTCAGCAGTTTTGACACTGTTGACCATGGAGTGCTTTTGGAGACCATGTGGTTCCTTTGTTGACTGTCAGGTACAGTTTTCAATTGGTTTCGATCTTTCCTCACAGGCAGATCTCAGAGGGTGGTCACTGGAATTTATTCCTCTCATGCCCTCCCCCTGTGCTGCGGGGTGCTGCACGGCTCCATATTGGTGCCCATGTTGTTCGCAGTGTACATGCTACCAGTTGGGGGATATCATCAGGTGATATGGCTTGAGTTTTCACTGCTACGCAGATGATATTCAGCTGTATATGTCCTTTGTGCTCGGACATGTTGACGCAATCTCTGTGCTAAATAATTGCCTTTCCAAGATCAATGACTGAATGGGCTCCAGTTGGCTGATACTGAATCCAGATAAGACTGAGGTGTTGGTTGTGGATCCGGATCACCCGGGGATGGGTTTGGGAGCTGGGCACATGTCTGGCTTGTGGCTTGATGGTGTCCAGCTCATGACCTCAGATCAGCTGCGGAACCTTGGCATTATTTTTGATGATGGCTTGACCCTGAAATCTTAGGTGTCAGTAGTGGTCAAATCCTCATTTTACCATCTGTGGAATATCGCCCGGATGAAACACCTGGTTCCACTGGGCGACCTTCCAGCATTGGTCCATTTCTTCATCACTACCTGTCTTGACTACTGTAATTTCCTCTACTTAGGGCTGTCTGGGGTTTATATCCACTGCTTGCAGCTGGTGCAGAACGCGGCAGCCAGGCTTTTGACAGGTACCTCCAGGTCCAGTAATATAACACCTGTGCTGTGCAGACTGCACTGGCTGCCAGTTCAGTGGTGGATCACCTACAAGGTAGGCTTGCTTACCTTTAAAGCCCTACATGAACAGGGACCCAACTACCTGAAAGATCTCCTGACTCCCTACACCCCTAATTACCTTCTCCAATCCGCTGATGAGGGATTGCTAGAGATTCCCAGGGTTCATCTTAAAACCTCTGGAGCACGTGCATTTTCATTTGCAGCACCAATCCTGCGGAATTCTTTACCTCGTTGGTTAAGCGAATGCCTGACCATCAGTAGTTTTAAATCCATGCTAAAAACGTATTTATTTTCATTGGTCTTCCCGGACTGAATGATTTTTTAAATTATTATATTGCTTTCTGTTTTTATATTTGTTGTTGTAATCTGTGCAGCACCTTGATATTGAAAGGCGCTATATAAATAAAGAGTGATTTGATTTGATTTGATGGTGCCAGCAGAATCTGTTTAGCCTCTAGCCCCTATTGTGATCCCAGCTACTATTTAAGAATCCTGCCTCTCCCTCAAGAGAAAGAGGAGGAGGAAGAATATAATCCCAATTTCATACATGAGGACTACCGGAGGGAGGAGGAAGAGTCCAGTGAACATGCTTCGGAGTCCACTATTTTATCGGACAGTGCTGACACAGTATGTTACACTGACAGGTTTCCTCCTACGGACACTTCCTTTCAAACGATGACAAGGTCAGTCCCAAAAGACTACAGTCCTCCATTTCATTTATTTTTAACCAGAAGGTGGACTGGAAGAATGTCCGTTTTCTGCCATGACTGTTGTAAATATAAACAGTACAAACAATATAATGTACGTAATCAAAAAGTGACGAAAAGATTCAAGGTACGTGAAGGAGGAAGATTCTTCCAAACATAATCTGCATGATTTTTTGGAGGTCCCATTTACCTCTTCATTGATGATTCAGCCAATTTTTCTGGCATTAGAAGGTGCCACTATAGTAACATGGCATCGGTCTAGTACAGTACCTTGCCGATCATACCCAGAAAGGCAGACCGTGTCTGGTTCATATGGATAAGAAGCATTATTTTCCCCTGCCCAAAATGGATTCTTTGTTAATAATAGCAACTTATGATAGAGCCAAAACACTTTAATACAGGAGCACCAACTCACCAGATAAGGTACCATAAATATGTACGCAGATGATATGGTTCTTTATACCTCCAGACTTCGGCTGGAGCCACAGTTCTGAAAGTAACGTTCCCTCTGGGGGACCGCTCCATGACGACTGTTTTGGCGGTGTCCAAGAAGGTGTCATCCCTCCCATCAGGCTTGCTGTCGGGTACCTCCAGGGTAAAGGAGGCCTCCACTCCAGGGAAGGCCGCTGCCATGCGGCTCTCAGGTTCAAGCGGGTCGGCTAAGTTGGACGCTGGTGCCACCGAGGCCTCCCGGACAAGACTGGTAAGCCGCTTGCTCCTTTGAGAGGGCACACAGTCGCTCTTTCATCCGACAAGGCATCTCCAACGCAGTCTTCTTCGAGCAAGGGATCTGATAAGTCAGATGCCGGCTCCTCTGATGGTCGCCCAGATCCAGGTGATATGCCAGACATCAGCCCCTCCAATGACCGACCAGCCAAGGAGCCTGCATCAGACCCCTTTGACCAGTCTGACACCCCAGGCTCCCTGCAATGCTTGGTGTTGCCCTCCGAGGTCCCTGCATCTCCTCTACTGAACCCCAGGGATTCCAACCCTCCCTCCCCAGTCACGGAGGACCTGGACATGCTGCCATCAGGGCCCCCTCCTACTGGGCCAGACACCCTGACACTGGACCCTCAGATGCCAGCTCCGATGCAGGCTTATCCGTTGCCAGCGGATGTCCCCCTACTGGATGGCGCTCCCACGCCGGGCCCAGCGTCCACAGGGACACCTTTACCTGGACCACCAGCTGGGCCTCTGCCAGGTCCCTCTGCCCCTGTCAGAGCCACTGGCACCCTGGTATCCGACACCACAAAACCCAGTGCCATCTTACCCGGTGCCACAGCATCCAATGCTGCTTTACCCAATGCCGCAGTACCCAGCACCTCAGTACCGGATGCCAGGCTTCCTGCTGTCGGGTTATGGATACTCGATATATGGATACCCTCAGTATTCCTATCCCCCTCCTCCTCCTGCTCCGCTGCCCACACCCCAGCCGCCGGT
Source organism: Neoceratodus forsteri (assembly GCA_016271365.2). Lineage (NCBI taxonomy): Eukaryota > Metazoa > Chordata > Ceratodontiformes > Ceratodontidae > Neoceratodus > Neoceratodus forsteri. The sequence goes on from CM057459.1 coordinate 1,412,784,619, forward strand.
GGACTTGAAGGAGACTCTAGCTGCCTGGTGGGCTGAGGCCAAGGCTCAACTCACCAGAGAGGTAGAGAGCCATCTGCTGGTGCTGGACCCTGCACAGGATACCCTGCACTGGAGATGGGAGACTCCCTTCCCCTTATCCTACCCCAGAGGTGAACCCTCAGGTGCCAGGGGTGGGGAGGATATGCATCCCAGAGGGCTTCCCAAAGAGACCGTCCCTCCCCCGTGTTGGGAGAAGTCTTCCTCTTCCTCTTCTTTGTTGGAGACCTCTGACTCGGACTCAGGGGGATGCTCTTACCCGGATGACAAGCCTCGTACTCCAGACTGACCTAGGCCAAGGACCCCTCCAAAGTCTCCTCCAGAGGATCCTTCTTTTCTGTAGCTACTGAGAAAGATCCAGGAAGTTCGTCAGTGGCAATCTCTGGAGCCAGATCCACAGTGTAAAAAGCTTGCTGCCCACTTGGATTGGCCCGAGACTGCTCCTACATTGATTCCACCCTGGATAGAGCCTCATGCGGACTTTGTTTCCACTATTTGGAAACAACCATCCACATTAGCCCCCCTTCTGAGGAAGGCAGATCAGCAATACCAGGCTCCTGAGGGAGTAGATTCCTTAAATCTACACCCCAAAGCAGACTCTGTCGTGATTAGTACCACTCATGGCTGCTCCGCTAATCCTAAACATCTCAGCTCATCTCCGCCTGACAAGGAGTATCGGCTTCTGGACCAATATGGGAAGAAGGTCTATGCGTCTTCTACCCTGGGTATTAGGGCCCTGAATTATATAGCTCATATGGGGGATTACCAGAAGACCATCCTTAGTCAGGTGGAATCAAAGTTAGACTCCCTTCCTGAGTCTCAGACAAAACAGAAAGTGGCAGATCTTGTTCGTTCTGCTCATTCAGCCAGTCAGCACATGCTTCGTGCCACTTATGACTCAGTGGACACAGCTGGATGGAGCTCAGCTTTCACCGTGGGTCTTTGGTGTTATGCCTGACGCTGCCTGTCAGGACTGGTCCCTGAAGTGCAATCTGCTATTCAGGATGCGCCCTTCAGGGGTTCGGTGCTGTTCGGCGGTGATGTAATGAACATCATTACCGACCTGCAAGAGAAGGGCACTGCACTCAAGTCCGTGGACTCTTTGTACAGACCCCCTCAGGAGTAGTGGTGCCCTTTTCATTGACGTAACCAACAAAAAACAAAACCACAAGGCAAATGGGCCAACAAGCGTCGGGTCCCTTCAGCAACCAAGACTCCCCCTCCCACAAAAGCCACGGAAGCCTCAGCTGCTGCACTGCACCAGACCTCCTGACTCCTCGCCTCTCCCATGGCCTCTGGAGCCACCAGAGGAACCAGTAGAAGGGAGGTTCTCCTTCTATCTACCGGGCTGGGAGAGGATAACGTCGGATGCTTGGGTGCTCCAGCTGATTGCAGCCAGACACTCAATAGAGTTTCTACAGAAACCACCCCGAAGACCACCCCCTAAATTGTCTTACTCCCTGGAACATCTTCCTCTGGTCCTAGAAGAAATCACCTCCCTTATCTCAAAGGCGACAATAGAACTAGCTCCCAACCACCTTTGGGGGATGGGTTATTATTCCCATTTCTTTCTAGTTCCAAAGAAAATGGGAGATGTGAGACCTATTTTAGACCTCAGTTTCCTGAACATGCTCATGGAGTACAAACACTTCAGAATGCTCTCCCTGCAGGGCCTTCTGCCTCTTCTTCAGCAGGGTCTGTGGCTGCGCGCTTTGGATATGCAGGATGCTTACCTGCATATCCCCATATGCCCTTCCCACCGCCAATTCCTTCGATTTGTTTTCAGAGGGACCACTACCAATTCAAGACCCTCCCATTTGGTCTTTCCTCAGCCCCCACGAGTATTTACCAAATGCCTGTCTGTGGTGGTGGCTCACCCGCATACCCAGGGAATGCAGGCATTCCCATACCTGGACAATTGACTCCTGGTGGCCCCATCCAGGGAGGAATTTCTGCACTCCCTTTCCCTTACCCTGTAGGTTTTCACCAGCCTGAGTATCACCATCAACCAGGCAAAGTCCCATTTGGTCCCTTGCCAATGACTCCAATTTATAGGGGCAATCCTGGACAAGACCATCAGCAAATCCTTTTTGCCTCCGGACAGGGTGGACACCCTTCAGACTCAGGCCCGTCTTCTGTCCAGTTGCAGAAGGGTCAGAGCCAGATCAGTCCTTCACCTCCTCGGGCTAATGGCGGGTGCCATTCCAACAGTTCCACGCACTTGGCTCCATATGAGGATTTCTCGATGCACGTTTCGGTCTCAATGGGACCAAACACTGAATGACCTAGACCAGGAAATACTAGTTTTCAATCCCATGATCAGGGACTGGCAATGGTGGATGGTACAAGAGAACCTTTGCCGGGGAGGTCACTTCAATATTGAACCCCCCTCCCAGACGTTGACAACAGATGCCTCAGGAAAGGGCTGGGGAGCCCACCTTGGGTCTCACAAGACTCAGGGCAGCTGGTCCAGGTTTGAACAAAATCTGCACATAAATGTGCTTGAACTCAGAGCAGTCCTTTATGCCCTCGAGGCCCTGCACCTCCATACTTCCTGGTCATCTACTCATACAGACAGACAACATGTGTGTGGTCTGGTACCTTAACAAGCAGGGAGGAACACGTTCCTACCCTCTCTGCAGGGAAGCAATGCAAGTGTGAAGCTGGGCCACCCAGTGCAGCCTTTACCTGATGGCCATTCACGTTCTGGGAGTAGAAAACACACTGGCAGACCACCTCAGTCAGTCCTCAGCCAGGGCCCATGAATGGGAACTGGATCAAGAGGTAGTAGACGACATCTTCCTGCTTTGGGGAATCCCTCAGGTAGACCTGTTCGTGTCTCTTCAAAACATAAAACTTCCCGCCTTCTGCTCGCTCGCTCCAGGGCGAGACATTTTCTGGTGGAATGCTCTGTCTCTTGATTGGAGGGACAGATTTGTCTATGCCTTCCCTCCTATTCCCTTATTTCTGAGGGTCCTGAACAAGCTTAGATCAGAAGGGGCATGAATGATCCTCATCACTCCATTCTGGCCCAGGTAAATTTGGTTCTGTCTTCTGCAACAGTTTTCAAGGGAACCTCCGCTTCCTCTTCCTCTGTTGCAACACTTGTTGACCCAGGATCAGGGGACCCTTGTCCATCCAGGTCTCAGATCCCTTCATTTGCATGCACGGCTCCTACAGGCATAGCTAAGGCCCGCTTTTGGGTTTCTCCACTAGTAGCAGACATTTTGGCGGAGGCCAGAAAGCCTTCCACTAGGTCCACCTACGCCATGAAGTGGAAACGATTCTCGATTTGGGCCACGTCAATGGACTTCAAACCTTTCTCTTGCCTAGCCAACAGAGTCCTGGACTACATGCGTCATCTCTTCAATCTGGGTCTCAGCCATTCCTCTTTAAAGGTCCACATGGTAGCAATTTCAGCCTACCATGTCCCCTTCGAAGACAGGATTTTCACTCAGTTAGAAGTCTCAAAGACATTCCTCAGAGGGGTCCTCCATTTGAGACCCTCCATCCACATTCCTGCTCCTCCTTGGGACTTGAATTTTGTTTTTGAGAAGCTTACTCTGCCTCCTTTCGAGCCGGCAGCCTCAGCAGATTTAAAGTTCCTCTCTTGGGAGACTCTCTTCCTAGTGGCTATTACTTCAGCTCGACCAATTTCCGAGCTTCAGGCCTTGATGTGCAAAATACTGTATTTGATTTTTCACAAGAAATGTGTGGCTCTGCGCACCAACCCTAAGTTTCTCCCTGAGGTGGTGGCAGAATCTACACTGAATCAATCCACTGAGCTACCCGCTTTCTTTATGCAACACTCCAATCAAGGGGAGTACCTCTTGCATACTTTGGATGTTCACAGGATACTGAGATACTACACCACAAGGATCTCAGGAAATCTGATCAGCTTTTTGTCTCTTTTGCTCAAAAAAGAGAGGACAATGCCATTTCCAAGCAATGTGTATCTAAATGGTTGGCTCATTGTATCACTTTCTGTTACGACAAGTACAACAAGACCCTGCCGGGCCAAGTCAGAGGCCACTCCACCAGAGGAGTAGCTGCCTCTGCGGTTTGTTTCAAGAATGTGTTAGTGGCAGACATCTGCATAGCCACAACTTGGACCTCTGTCCGTACCTTTATGAAACACTACAGTTTGGATATTGCCTCTCACTACAGAGCAGGCTTCAGGCTGGTTGTGCTTCAAGGTTTTCTTTCATATGATCTGTTCAGAAGAAGGCTCCATACCATGTATAGTTTTCCTCCTCCCGAGTGCTTTTCCTTGTTCCAGACTGCTTGGGATTCAGTCCTATATTTAAATACCTACTGTAAGAGCCCTCTCAAAGTAAGATAGTATAGTTATGTAAGAACTTACCATAACAGTAGATCTTCACGAGAGAGGCTCTTGCAGTAGGTATTGCCTTCCCACCCTCCATCCCCCTTAGCTTTTTTAGCTCCTTTTCCATGAAGGGAAATATCTGCTTCTCTCTCGGGCCAAAGGCAGGAAAGAACTGGAAGGCAGCATGGGGGACCATCCCTTTATACTGATGTCGCATCATGTTGGTCACCTGACGCGGGGGCGGTCCCCCGACAGAGACTGCTAGCTAGAAATTTTTCCGTGGGGTTCTGATGCCTGGTGGGTCAGTCCTATATGTAAATACCTACTGCAAGAGCCTCTCTTGAAGATCTACTGTTACGGTAAGTTCTTACATAACTGTACTTTCAGACAAATGGATCCTGGAAATAGTCCAGTCTGGTTATGCCCTGGAGCACCTTAATCCCCAGAGGCAGCCCCAGGCCTTGTCATTATCTACAGGAACACTTGGCTGCCTGAGAAGAAGTCAAGGCTCTATGAGAAAAGAGGGCACCCTTCTCTTGTGGCCCTACTGGAACAGAATTTGGGGTTATATTCCAGGTACTTCTTAGTGCTGAAAAAGGAGGGTATACGCCCATCCTTTATCTTTGGACACTGAATGAGTACACTGCTTACAAAGATTTCATGCTTCCCCTGGGGTTACTCCTTCCCCTGCTGTCTCAGAGAGGCTGGATATAAAGAAAGACACTTATCTGCACATAAAAATCAGAAAATGCCACAGATAGTACCTGTGGTTCTCTTAGAGGGCCACCTTTTTAAATTTTGGAATGTTACCATTTGGCTCATCCTTAGCCTCGCATGGAGTTACCAAATGCTTTGCAGTGACAGCCACAACCCTTCATTATTCATGCTTTTTACCAGGAGTTACTGTATATTGGTGTCATGTTGGACACATCCCAGGTGAAAGCTTTCTTGACAGAGGTTCAGGCAGATATCCAGATAGCTCCAGTGAGTCTGGTTGCCAGAAGCCACATGGTCACATTGAAGACCATGCTCTGATTATTAGGCCTTGTGCCAGCATCCATTTTCATGACTCCTTTAATTCACCTCTATATGCAGAGCCTTCAGTGGATCCTGCAGTCTCAGTGGTATCAAGCACTCCACTTTCTCAGACACCATATCAGGGTTTTTAACCCTCTGCAGAAGCACTCCAGTGGCTGCAATCACAGCAGCATCAACTTTTGGGAAATCCATTTCTGAGGGACCCTCGTCTGGTGACTCTGACTTCAGTTGCCACCAGCCTCTGGTGGAGTGCATTTCTTGGTTCCCTCTAGACTTTGTTTTTTTTTGTCCCTGGAGGAATGCAAAATTCTATGTAAATGTGCTGGAGATGAGTGCAGTCTTGTATGGGGTTGAGGCATTGGCCCTACAGGTTTAGAGAGGGATCTTACTGATACACATGGACAACCAGTGTATCTACTGCCTCCACAAACAAGGGGGAACAAAATCCTATCCCATGTCTCCACCACTCTGTGCACAGCTTCATTTTTATTTTATTTATTTATTTATTTAGTTTTTGTTGACCAGGTAAGTGCACTAGACAAATCCTGCCTATTTTCAGGCACGACCCAGGGGAAGGGGATACAGATGAATGCCAACTGACTTTGAACCAGATTAAGCTGTTGGTGGTATTTTTAGTGAATGAGGGAAATTTGGCCAGGACACCGGGGAAATTCCCCTACTCTTTTCGATAAGTGCCATGGGATCTTTAACATTCACCTGAACTACCACCAATTCAGGCAGATGGGACCTCAGTTTAACATCTCATCCAAAAGACAGCACCTCAGAAGTGCAGCACCCCTGTCATGCTACACTACAGTGTCAGTACTGGGATATTAACCCAAGTACCAGATGTGGGAACTGAACCCACAGCCCTCTGATCTCTCGGCCTCAGAGGTGAGTGTGCTACCTACTGAGCCACTGACACTGCTCATGAAAGTGAACTGCAAGGAGATGCAGAAGAACATCTGCCCAGTCAGTGGAGATATCCAGATTTGGAACTTTTTGCATCCCCACAAAATGCAAAAGTGACATGTTTTTGCTTGTTTGCACAAGAGTCTGGAGTTTTCTGGTGAGCCATGTTGTTCTTCTGCTGGAAGAGACAGTTTCTGTACATATTTCTTTCAATCCCACTCATTCAGTGAGTCCTGATCAAACCCTGGAGCTGGCCACCTGGATTCTTGTGGCCCCCCTGTGGTTCCCAATGTTATGGGACATTGTAGTGAGCCTCTGTTCAAATGGCCCCTAAGCTTGGATCTGCTGTCACAGTCCCAGGGCTGTCTGCTGTGCCAAGACCTTCTCATCTCTGCAGCTGCACAATTGAGGGCTTAGAGGTGATATATTTGGGTGAATCCCCAGATGTTTTGGCGGTCCTGCTGTCTGCCTAGAAATCATCTACCAGGCACAACAGCTATCACTAAAGTGAAAGTGCTTTAGCATCTGGCATCAGGCACAATCCCTGGATCCTTTCAGCTATCTTATCCAGAGTGTTTTAGAGTATCTGCTCTTCTTGTCCCAGTCGGAGCTCCCTACCCAGCTGCTAAACTGCAACTGCTGGCCACCTCAGTACATCATATACAAATAACTGGGAAATCTGACACTCAGCTGGAGGTTTTCCACAGGTTTTCAAAGGTTTTCTGCACACAAATGCTCCAGTTCATAAACCTGTCATGACTTGGGACCTGAATTCTGGATATCTTGCCCTATAAGATCTTGTAAACTTGTGTAAAAGAACACCACTGCTTAGTCTAAGAACACGTATTATCAAATATCTATATTCTGGATCTGACCCTGATTGTCACAGAACCACATTTCGTAAACCTTGCATTCGTGTACATGCAGTACTCATGGATTCCCTCTGTTGCATTATTGTACATGCAGTATACATGGAATCCCTCTGCAGCATTGTTGTACATGCAGTATACAAGGGTTTCCTCTGTTGCATTGTTGTACATGTGGTATACATGGATTCCCTCTGCTGCATTGCTGTACATGCAGTACACATGGATTCCCTCTGTCACATTGTTGCACATGTGGTATGCAGATTCCCTCTGTTGCATTGTTGTACATAAAGCATACACAAATTCCATCTGTTGCATTGCTGTATATGTCGTATACACAGATTTCCTCTGTTGCATTGTTGTACATGTGGTATACACAGATTCCTTCTACTACATTGTAGTACATCCGGTATACATGGAATCACTCTGGTGCATTGTTGTACATGTGGTATACAGGGATTCTCTTTGTTGTACTGATGTACATGTGGTATACAGGAATTCCCTCTGTTGCATTGTTGTACATACTGTATACACGGATTCCATCTGTTGCATTGTTGTACGTCTGGAATTCATAGATTCCCTCTGTTGCATTGTTGTATATATGGTATACACCAGTTCCCTCTGTTGCATTGTTGTACATATCATATACACTGATTCCCTCTGTTGCATTTCTATACATGTGGTATACAGGAATTCTCTCTGTTGCATTGATTTACATGTGGTGTACAAGGATTCTCTTTGTCGCATTGTTGTGCCTGCACTATACACAGATTCCCTCTGTTGCATTGTTGTACATGTCATGTACACAGATTCCCTCTGTTGCATTGTTGTAAATGTGGTATACATGGATTCCCTCTGTTGCACTGATGTACATGTGGTATACAGGGATTCCTTCTGTTGCATTGTTGTACATGTGGTATACATGGAGTCCCTTTGTTGCATTGTTGCCCCTCTGTTGCATTTTTGTACAAGAGGTACCCATGGATTCCTTCTGATGCATTGTTGTACATGCAGTATACACTAATTTCCTCAGTTGCACTGATGTACATGCGGTATATAGGTATTCCCTCTGCTGCATTGTTGTGCATGTGGTATACTCAGATTCCCTCTGTTGCATTGTTGTACAAGTCATATACAGAGATTCCCTGTGTTGCATTGTAGTATATATGGTTTACACTGATTCCCTCTGTTGCATTGTTGTACATGTGGTATGCACAGATTTCCTCTATTGCATTATTGTACATGCGGTATACATGGATTCACTCTATTGCATTATTGTACATGTGGTATACAGGAATTCCCTCTGTTGCATTGATGTACATGCGGTATACAGGGATTCCCTCTGTTGCATTGTTGCACGTGATGGCCCGGGTATTCAGGCTGTGCCTGGCAGGGGGGTAAGCCTGAACATAGTACAACTGGGATGCACCAGGGCCAGGACCAGGAGATATTCAGCGGTGATGCACCATGGCGCAACACTGTTGAATATGGTACAGACTGCACTGGCGCAAGCCACGGACAGGGAGCAAGGGGATGCACCAACTCAACTGCAGTTGCACAAGGCGCATCACTCATGATATTAAGTGCAGAGCATGCAAATGGGGCCATAATATATGCAAGGGCAAATGGGGCTATTTGCATGTCATTATGGACCCATTTGCATGATGTGCACAGGGCAGCCCAGCAACTTGTGCCTGGCATCCTTCACAGCAATGATGTGTGCAGTGGGGATCCCAGGGCATCCCCCACCCGTAGTCACGAATGCAGAAATGTGAGAAACAATCCCTGGTAGTCTAATGGCCCCTCCTCCCAAGTCCCGATTTCCTGATAGATGTAATGGTAGACTCGCCGTGGTAGTCTAGTGGCTCCCTCCCTCCCTCCCGTGTCCCCGATCACCAGAATAAGACCTTCATGTAATTCCCTGGTAGTCTACTGGTGCTCCCCCCACCCATTGCTGCGATCGCATTACAGCACTATTTCTTATTTCTCTGATGATCCAGTGGCACCCCACCCCTCCCACTCACACAGCACCCCTTGCCCACCCCGCTCCCCCCGTCATCAGAAGGCGGCTACAACCCACCTGCATACCACCCAGCCACCTGCTGAATGACAAGTACAGTATGGGCTGTAAGCTCATTGGCCGTGAGTGTGGACCAATGGGCTTGCGAAGCAATACTAACTAAAGTCCAAATATGTGAATGAAGTCATTCACATATTTGGGACTGTCTATTACAGTATGCCCTGCAAGCCCATACTGTACCTGTCATTCGGCGGGCAGCTGGATGGTATGCGGGCGGGTTGCAGCCGCCCACTAATGGGGGGAAGCAGGGTGGGCAAGGGGTGCTGTGTGGGTGAGAGGGGTGGGGGGTGCCACTGGATCACCAGGGAAAGATGATATGGCACTGTACCATGATCACAGCAATGGACGGGGAGGTACCACTAGACTACCAGGGACTTAGGTAGGTCTTATTCCACGATCAAGATACAGAAGGGAGGGGGGGCCACTAGACTACCAGGGAATGACTACCATTACATTCATCGGGGTATCTGGGACTCAGGAGGGGGGCCACTAGACTACCAGGGAAAGTCTATCATTACATTTATTGGGGCATCAGAGACTTGGGAGGGGGGGTTCACTCTACTACCAGGGATATGTATGTGCTTGTGGATGATGTTCTGGGTGGGTGGGTGGCCACCCATGGCTGGCGGCTGCTGTGTTGCACCCTGCAATACAGCGGTCCACCTGACGGTGGCTGGGAGTTGTTTCCACTCCTCATGGGTTCAACTCTGAGCCCCCATATGTGGTGCATTGCAGGGTTGTGCCAGCATATGCGCCACACATCCTGGGCTGAATATTGGGACGTGCCGCATATGAATGGGCACACCCCCTGCATCTGTGCCGCATACAATTACATTGCGCCCTGGTGCATCAGGTTTTGCATTGTGCCTGGCAGCCCATTCAATATCCCACTGGGGCGCAATGCGGGGTTGCACCAGCGCAACTCTGTTGCACCATGCGCAACCCCTTTGAATATCTGGCCTGCAGTGTGCACGTATTCCATCAGTTACATTGTTGTACATGTGGTATACACCAGTTACCTCTGTTGAAATGTTGTATATATGGTATACACCAGTTCCCTCTTTTGCATTGTTGTACATGCGGTATACACTGGTTCTCTCTGTTGCATTGTTAAAAATGCAGTATACAGGGATTCTGTCTGTTGCTTTAATTTACATATGGTATACAGGGACTCTCTCTGTTGCATTGTTGTGCATGTGGTATACACAGATTTCCTCTGTTGCATTGTTGTACATGTTGTATGCATAGATTTCCTCTGTTTCCAAGTTGTACATGTGGTATACATAGATTCCCTCTGTTGCATTGTTGTACATGTAGTATATACAGATTCCATCTGTTGCATTGTTGTTCTTGTAGTATACATGGATTCCCTCTGTTGCATTGTTGTATATATGGTATACACTAATTCCCTCTATTGCATTGTTGTACACGTGGTACACATGGATTCCCTCTGTTGCATTGTTATGCATATGGTATACATGGATTCCCTCTGTTGCATTGCTGCACATGTGATATATAGGGATTCCCTCAGTTGCACTGATGTACATGTGGTATACAGGGATCCCTTCAGTTGCACTGATGTAGATGTGGTATACAGGGATTCCCCCTGTTGCATTGTTGTACATGCATTATAAACGGATTCCCTCTGTTATATTGTTGTACATAAGGTAAAAAGGAATTCCCTCTGTTGCATTGTTGTGGATGTGGTATACACAGATTCATTCTGTTGCATTGTTGTACATGCAGTATACATGAATTCCCTCTATTGCATTGTCATACATGCGGTTTACAGGGACTCCCTCAGTTGTATTGCTGTACATGTGGTACACAGGGATTACCTGTATTGCATTGTTGTACGTGTGGTATACATGGCTTTCCTCTGTTACTAATCCCCTAGAATGCACCTAGAAATGAGTCACTGTGGCTCAGCATGCCTTTCTGGCAAAATAAAGAGCAATGTCAAACAAACAAACAAACAAAGAAAATGCATCACGACTCTCATGCAAATGCCTGTGATTGAACTGGTGTACCAGCTCCATTTTTTAGGTAATGGTAATTGGCAAACAGTAATCATCAGTTAATTTAGATGAGTTGACAGCTTTTTTTAAATGACTGTAGTATTACTACCACACTTACAGTTTTGGCGGATGGCTCTCCTTACACTGCTGTCCTGGAACCCTAACTAGCCCCACCTCCCATAATGCTTCAGGGGCAGGGGTGTGAATGAGCCAGCACTGGGGACAGTATAATGAGGCTCCATGCACCATATTCACTTCTGAAACAACAACAACAACAAGCATTTGTCAATGCCGAATGGTTGCTTGCTGGTACTGGCATTGGTAGTGTAGAAGTTGCAGAGCTGCATAATAGGAATGGCAGTGAAGTATTGAACTGAAGCCAACCCCACCACCACCCTGCAGAGACTGACAGGCATTGGGGTGTGCCTTTGGGTCGTCAGGCATAACGGCCACACCATTTCACCACACCCGACCCTGCAGACACTGACAAGTGTCACGGTGTGCCTTGGGGTCTTTGGCCCTTATGCGCACCCCATTCCATCAGGAAATACGGTGAGATGGGTCCTGTATAGGAGAATGGGATGAACTTTGGGGCCAAAGAGTCCAGGCACACCTCGATGCTCTCACTGGCTGCAGGGTGTGGAATGGTATGAGCATCACAGGCAAGAATCCCAAGTCACACCCCTGATGCCTGTCAATCTCTACAGGGTGGGGCATCATGGTCGGAAACCCTAACGCCTCAGGCATTCATTGGCATTTTCACTCCAAATTTTCAACATGGGTTTTTTGTGACCCCCACCTTATGAACAGTGGCAATATCAGTTCGTTATCCAAAAGCTGATTTTGCACAGCGACTACGCCATTTGGCACTACAGGTGCAAAAACACATTTCGAACAGGATGTGAAAAATGACAGCTGTACTGTTCATGGGGAGGTGAAAAAAATGGCAATGTTGAAAATCTGCAGTGAAAATTAAAAAAAAATGGTGAAGTCCCGGGCGTGTGTAAAAAATGCTCAACGCACACCCGTAATGCACTTAGTTTGGGGATTTTTTACAGCAGATTGTCAACACAGGGATTTTGGAACCTCCGCTCATGAACAGTGTCACCGTGATTTTCTTAATCTGTCCCGAACAGTGATTTCCCACAGCGACCACACATTTCTGCACTGGAAGTGTGAAAACACATTTTGGCCATGGTATGAAAAATGGCAGCTGTACTGTTCATAAGGAAGTGTGGAAAAATGCCAATGGTGAAAATCTGGACTGAAAACATTAGAAATCCATGAACCTACGAGGGTGCATGGAAACTGCACAATGGTCACTCGTAACACAGTCATTTTATGGACTTTTTTCACCAAATTTTAACATAGCCATTTTAACACCTCTGTTCATGAACAGTGTCACTGTGATTTTCTTAATCTGTCCCGAACATTGATTTCGCACACCAACTGCGCCATTGTGCGCTACATGGGTGGAAACATGTTTTGGGTGAGATGTGAAAAATGGCAGCTGTACTGCTCATAAGGAAGTGTGGTAAAATGGCAATGTTGAAAATCCGGAGTGAAAATATTGAAAATTCGTAAACTTACGAGTGTGCGTAGGAACAGCGCAACGCATGCGCGTAAAACAGTCGTTTTTGGGAATTTTTTCACCAAATTTTAACATAGCCATTTTAACACCTCTGCTCATGAACAGTGTCACTGTAATTTTCTTAATCTGTCCCAAACATTGATTTCGCACACCGACTGCGCCATTGTGCGCTACATGGGTGGAAACACATTTTGGGCAAGATGTGAGAAATGAAAGCTGTACTGCTCATAAGGAGGTGTGGTAAAATGGCAATGTTGAAAATCTGGAGTGAACATATTCAAAATTCGCGAACTTACGAGCGTGCGTAGGAACAGTGCAATGCATGCTCGTAAAACAGTCATTTTTGGGAATTCTTTCACCAAATTTTCAACATAGAGTTTTTGGGGGCCTACCTCATGAACTGTGACACTGTCATTTCATAAATCAGTCCTGAAAGGTGGTTCCATGCAGTGGCCGAGAAATCACCTTTCAGGCCCAAGTAACAAAATGACAGTGACAGAATTCATGAGGTGGGGTCCCAAAAACCCCATGTTGAAAATTTGGTGAAAAAATTTGCCAAAATGCCTGAGATATGCAGCAAAGTTGAAAAAACCCTATTTATTCCATTATACAGCTTACCAGCATTTCTTCAGTTCACGGTTGGCTTTGAAGAGTGCAGACATGTTCCCAGTCCACCGAAGATCATCGCACCGGACTCCACAGGTAAGTATGGGGTGAGGTTGGGGTATGGGTAGGAAGGGTGCGCAGAGGGTGGGCATGGGTGGGGGTAGGGAGGTCATGACAGTCAGCGAGGGAAGGTTTTTTCTTTCAGGTTTTTTTCCCCTTAGACGACACAGGACTTGTGCAACACTGGGGTGGGCTCCCAGTGTGTCACCTGGTAGTCTCTTGGTGGGGGGCAGTGGAACGGACGGGGATTGGGCATCCCCATCAGCCATACAGTGTGTGTGTGTGGGGGGGGGGAACATGAGCACACAATATGCGTGTGTGTGTGAGGAGTGCATGAGCACGTGATATCTTATCGCTGCTTACTGAAGCATAGCTCTCCCTTTGAACTGTACGGCGCTGCATTTTCAACTGCTGTCATAGACAGCTGCAGCATTCATTGGCGAACTGTGGCCACGCCTGCAAACACACTGACTGACTTGGAAGACAGAGTGCCACACCTCTGAAAACTCGGATGATGGCACTATGTTTCTTGCACATGCGTGCAAGCAAATATAAAAATGGATACACCAATGAATGTTCAATGCACTGCCCACATTCTGGGATGTGGTTGATTTAAAAAACAAACAAGTTCCCGATTTGCCACCAGAGCTTCAGTTAGCTCCAATTTTGTAAGTTTATTTCCGACATCCAAATATGAAGTAAAAACCTTCCAGAATAAAGGGGAAGGAAGATAACTACATGAAGGGGGAAAAAAAAGAAAACAAGGTAAACAGCCTGGTAGCACAATGACCCAGCTTTGGAAGCAAACTCGAGTCACTGAGGGATCACTGATGCAGTGGGAAGATCGAATGTCTGAGGGACTGCCGTGCTTTCCCAGGGTCGGGGGGGTGTCACACCTTCTATGCTGTGCCTGACAACCAGCGAGTCTCAAGACTGACAGGAGGTTCAGAAGGTTTGGGATGCCGAGGGATGCTCAGCATCATTGCAAGTCTGAAAGAAATGGAGGAAAAACTCCCTTGCTGCAGTATAATGCAGGATGCCCCCCCCCCCCACAGGCCTGGCACCCTGTACTGGGCACCAACTGGACCCTGCTTCAGAGTAGCAAGAACAAGCCCTTCTGACCCCTCCGCGAGGAATAAGTAATTGGGGAAAAGTGTAAGTCCCAAGGATGGTGGGTGTCTAGTCAGAGGGGCATCCAGATAGGGAGGAGGCAAGGCTGAACAGGTGAATAAACAACAAGTGGAAAAAAATGAACACATGACAACCAATTTTGTAGGCATGAAGTCAAAAATAGTTGATTTTTCTGAAAGAAGGAATATTTGACCAATAATATTTCTATAATAACTTCCAAAAATGGCTTCTCTTCAAAAATCAACTTCCACAATTTGGAAACTGGGAAATATTTTAACTACCAAAAAGCTGGAATGACTTCCTGTTTTGGATCCATGGAGCTTTTCTGACTTCCTCCCACTCTCCCCCCACCCCCAAAAAATAGGATCCCTTCTTTGCAGGTGTTCTGCTACTCTATGGTCATTTGCACTAACACTGTTGTGCAAATGTCTGAATGCTGTCGTAGACAGTAGACTTTACAAAAGCAAACTTTGGAAGGGGCTGCAAACCCTGAAAAGTGGAAATCTGTCACAAAATGAAACTGCAAAATGAAGTTTCACTTTTACTACAACCTGACCCCCTTTTTCTCATGATGTCACCAGGGTCACATGCCAGAAGTAGGCCCCGAGATGTACATTATTGCTCAGGGGTGAAGGGAGATAACAAATTCCTAATGCGGTATACCAATCTTACCAGGAGTGCTCTAAGTATGCATCCAGGGCTCTGCGAAGGACCGCTCCTAGGTAACCATTCTGCTCCGAGGCCCACTTGGCCCAACTAAGAAAATGAGAAAAGAAAACAGTTATTACAAGCCATGCCTGAAATAAAGCCAGTTGTCAGAGCCCGTCTCTATATGGCACATACGGTTTGGCGGTTCAGGGATTTTCCTGACATGGGATTCATTCTTCCTGTCCCTTTTCTCCAGTTCAATGGCACACTCCTTTTAGGTTGTTTGTTGACATTCAAATCCCTACACAGACTGTGGCCCAACTACCTAAAAGACTGCTTAGTCTTACATGCTCCGAACCGCCACCTTCACTCCACTGAGAAAAGTTGTGTAACTACTTGGAAGTCATAGTTAATACATTCAGGGTCTTCTCAGTGGCAGCACTAATAACCCGAAATGCCCTCCTCTTAACTTGTGAATTGTCCCCGTGGTGGAGTCATTTAAAAAAGGTATCAACTTTTCTGTTTCAGCAAGTTTTTATTTATGAATAGGTATTTAATAAGTATATTTTTTTATCATGTTAATAATCCTACCTTTCCTTTAACTCTTTCTATTTATTCTGCATATAAATGTGTACTGTACAGCGCTCTGAGTCCTGCGGGGATGGCATGGTATATAAATATATTGGCCTCGTCTTGCCCTTGCCTCTCTCTAAATCTCAGGGAACCCTTCCTTGGAAGAAGTGGACAGAAGCAGACAAAATGTTCCCTACAGTCAAGGCCACTGATTTACGGTGACTAAAATAATGAATTCTGTATTAAGGACTTGAAATTCTGGGAATCACACCAGTGATTGTTAGTCTAATTTCTGGATTTTACCATGACTCTACTGTCATTATTTTAATATGTGTTCAAATAATCAGAATAAAGTAATGCTTAATATACAGAGCATTAAGTGTACAAATTGAAAATAGCGCAGAATGCAATTATTAGAAAAATGCAAGTTCTGCAGATTTACTGATCTGGTCTAACTTGCCAAATTCTGTGAAATTCTTTGTTTTTATCAATGTGCAGGCAGTCCAAATTCTGGAATTTTACCAGATTTTCTGAAAAGAAACCCCTAAAACCAGTGGCCTTGCCCACAATCACCACCTACCAATTCTTCCTGAGCATCCCGCAACATGTAGCGATAGAACATTGAAGGGATTTTTGCCTCCCCCTTCCCATGGGGTTGCTAACGTGTTCACCTAGAGCCTGACACTGCCACCTGGGAGCAGCTGTATACTAAATTAAAAAACTCAGCACTGTGCATCGTTTTCTGCAAAGTGTCAAATTTAGCACAGCTTTCCATGAAGTGCCTATCTTTGCACGGTTTTCTGCAAAGCACCGTCCACTAAATGCTGAACTTTGCAAAATTTTTTGCTTTGTGAAGGCTGCACTTTGTGGAGAAAAAAAACCTCATCAGTTTACCATTTCACAAAGAAAAACCAATGTAAAACATTGCACTTTATCACTTCATGGGGATTTTTATCTGTAAGAGGTGAACTTTGGAGTTTTCCCCCACGAAGTGCCCAATTTGCGAAACTATGCAAAGTGTGCACTTTTTATGTGAATAAAAGATTTGCAATGAACCTACCTGCGAGACTGGGACTGGCGGCATGCGATTCAGACTCCAGCAGCTGAGGCGCCTCACAGCTCAACTCTGTACCTTAACTAAGGCCTCCTGACCAAAAGATGGCCCAGAACCATGCTCTTGGACAATGCTACAAAGCAATTATTTCTCATCTCCACTCCAATCCAAGGAAGATTTATCCCCAACAAGTAAGCAAGAAGCCATGACAGGGTGTATATTAAAGGATTTTAATGCATGCTCTGAGGGAGTGAGGCATGAGGCCAATGGCTGTTTCTTTACACCCCTGGGAAGTGTATTCAGATCCTTTAATACACACTCTGGAGTTGATTATTGGGCTTATAAAATGGCTTGCTACTCTTACGTAAAAAAAAAACTTTTTAATAAGATTTTTATTTACATAAAATTCTTTGCTTAAATATATCTTAAATGGCAAAATTATATACATGAAATAGTCCCGGATTTTGTAGATAATGAGACTTTTTTGCCTTGGTAATGAGATCCGGCACCTGACCATGCATAGCTAGCTTTTTAATGCACGATCAGGTGATGTCTCTGAGCCAGTGAGGTTTCAGGATTTTTCCTTGCCATTGGGAGTTTGGCTCCCGAGAGGGAGGGAGTGGGCCACCTAGCAATTGATTTCGCCTTGCCAATGTGCAATCACAAAGCAGAGCTAGCATCTCCTCCAAAGGAACTCAAATGCCAGTCCATCAGTGCAGCAGTAGGGCTACTTCTTGTGATGCCAGTGGCCTGAGTTCAAAAACCAGTGAGGGGCGTAGGGGGCTGGCCGGGGAAGAAGGACTGAGCATCCTATGGGGATGCCCTCCTCCTCTGGGGAGGGAGGGTACAATCATCTATGGCAATACTTCCAGCTGGGTGCCCACTGGTAGTAGTGCAACTGAAGTGTTGGGGGGGTGGGGATCTTGCGGATTTCAGTGTGATGGCACTCATGGCATGCGCACGCCAATTATGTCCTAGTTTGCAACATCTCCTGGGGCTGCGTGAAAAATGAAAAAAGGGCCCTAGTACCCTTGGCAATGAACCCCAGTACATCCAAATCCCCAGGTCTGCACTGTGGTGCCTCCTGAGAAATATAGTTCTCAGGTTAAATCCCCCGCCCTGAACCCACCTGGGTGGGGCCCACAACTCAGTGAAGGTCAGTAGTCACATGTAGGAGGTGCAGAAGGGATTGGGTTGAGTACCTAGCGAGACAGTCAAGTACTGGTGTCAGGAAGTGGGCACAAACAGAAAACTAAAAAAAAAAAATAAAAAAAAAAAAATAAAAAGGTAGCCACTTGCCTGCTCTTCCGGGTGAAGGAAAGGTGAAGCTGTGACTGTCCCAGTCATCAGGGATAGGGGAATCTGAGGGAACTATAATGGAAAACACATTTACAAGAATGTTAAAACACAAAATACCTACACCACAGCATAGAGTGGTACCCTGGCCACTTTCCCCAGAATGCCTGTGCTCCAGTATTCTGCCAATCGGACAGCCCCATCTATGTGCCCCCGGTTGGCTGATTTCCAGTAGTACGTGTAAGCTGTAAACTGAGAAAGAACAATCTGTTAGCCTTTCCCTTGTCTATGTGTTCGATGCTGAAGTTGGTCATTTATTTTCCAAAGTCAGTTAATAACACAAGTAAAATGACCCTGTAGTGAAAACAGTGAGCAGCCAGGGATATGCTATCCTCTCATGTGGCAGCTATTTTGTGGTGGTGAGTGCCTGGATTTGTATTTTTAATCACACGTATACTCCGTAGAATGAGTCAGTGCCCCCCCCTCAAAAAAATACAAAGTTTGTGAGTGTACACTAAAAAGGAGACAGAGAGATTAAGAGGAGATGACAAGATGGAGATAAACAGGAAGGGAAAAATAGGGGAAAAAATTAAAACATGGAATGAAAGATGAAATAAAATGAGAAAGAAAGAAATGAAAAGAGAAAAAAAGGAAAGAGGAGAAAATAAATATGGTTGGGGAGCAAAAGGCAAGAGAAAAGGAGAAGCAGAGAGAACAGGAAACAGAAGACAGGCTTGTGCACTGTAGTAGCAGAGATTTCCACTTTCCATGGGGGAAGGGCGTATACCTCACACTGTTAGAATTACATGGTGCTTTGTCAGGGTTTGGTCCCCACAGCTCTAAAGTGAGCCTAGGTAACTACCACATCACTGCCATCAACTTAGAATGGGAAAGGGGGCTCAATTTAAATATAGAGCCATCATGGGCCCCCATAGCTCCCAAAACTCATAAAGTGACGTTTTCATCACTGTCTCTGGCACACTGTCGGAGAATGGGTGCCTTGCTAGAGGGGTTGCCGTCACTGAAGAGAGTTGCTAACTACGTAAACTTGCTGGCTGGTACTCCTAAATCTCAGCAAAAAAAGGGGCCTGTCAGTGAAAAATGCAAAAAAGGCATGGCTTACCATGTTCCTTTCTCACTTGGCTGTTTGCATAAACAGCTGGTCCCTCCTATGTTGCTTTCACCATTTACCATCATCAGGAGTACTTCAGCCTGTACATACTCAGGTTCCATGCTCCATTCAGGGAAAAACATTTTACTGGCTGAAAAATCTTTAACAAAGTTACTGTCCACATTAAACCCCAACTGCCACGCTCTTGACCGCTCCTCGAGGTTACCAACATCCCTATGTGTTCTCTCCACCCCCTCCTGAGATATCTTCCCTTCCACTTATTCTGCAATGTCGATTATGAAGACATTGAAGAGAACAGTCCTAGTACTGAGCCCTGCAGCGTCCCACTGGTCACTCTCCCATCATTAAAGTGCATGCATTAACCACCATCCTCTAATGCCAATCCCATTAACCAGTTTGTAACCCAGTTCACCACTTTGGATTCCACCCCTAGCCTGCTCAATTTCTTAATCAGCCTCCTGTGTGGCACAGTGTAGAATGCCTTGTGAAAGTCCAGGTAGGCCATATCCACTGTCCTCCTCTGATCTATTTCCCTGGTAACTCAGTTGAAGAAATCAATCAGATTCATCTGGCATGACCTCCCTCTACTCCCCGTGAATCCATGCTGTCTGTGGTCTTGCAGTTCACTGGATTCAAGATACTCTACCAGCCTTTTCTTTGGCAGAGTTTCCATTAATTTCTTCATCACTGAAGTGAGACTGACTGGCCTATAGTTGTTAGGCTCCTCCCTGCTGCCGTTGTTATGTAGAAGGACCATCTCTGTTATCCTTCAGTCCTCCAGAACCGTACAAATTTCCAGTGAATTCTTAAATAAGGCTGTCAGTGGGGCAGCTAGCACCTTCCTGAGTTCCTTTAGTACCCTTGGGTGTACCTTGTCTGATCCCATCACCTTGTCCACCTTCAAAGCTGCAAGTCCCTTCAGGACTCTTTCCTCTCAAAATGGACTTGAATCTATGTCCCTCTCCTTTGCTCCTGCTGTTTCCTGGTGATCTGTGCCCACTCTCTTCACAGTACAGACTGAGCAGAAGCAACTGTTTGAAAGTGTTGTCTGATACTGAACAAACCATTTAATTGTCTCACATTAGTAGAGATAGCAGTCATTTTGACACTCGGAACTCCCTCTGTCCTACGTGGAAAAGGTACTCTTCCATGTACATACCTCTTCACTGTCCCTCATTAGGGGGACATTCCTCATTTTATCACACTCAGAACCCCAGTTGTCCTACATGGAGACGGTGCTGTCCCATGTTGTGCATGACTCTCAGTCCTAGAGTAGGAGGGCTGTCTGTCATTTTACCACTCAGAACCCCATCTGCCCCACATGAAGAAGGTACTGTCCCACATTGTACCTACTGTAACTCTCAACTGCCTTGCATTAGGAGGGGCATCCCTTATTTTACCACTCTGAAACTCCCTCTGCTCCACATGGAAAATGTGTACCATACTGTACATACCTCTCAACTGTCCCACATTAGTAGAGATGTTCCTCATTTTATCCCTCTGTCAAAACCCCATCTGTCCCTCATGGAGAAGCTGATGTCTCAATGTGGGACAGCACCTTCTCCATGTGGGGCAGAGAGGGTACTAGCTACCGACTAGTGAAAAAAAAAGAGCTATTCCTCCTGATTGGGGGGCAGTTGAGAGGTGTGTACATTGTGGGACAGCACTTTCTCCTTGTTGTACAAATGGGATTCAGAGTACTAAAATAAGGGATGCATATCTCTCAACTGTCCCACATAAGGAGGGATGTCCCTCATATTAACGCTCAGAACCCTCTCTTCCCATTATGGAAAAGGTGCTGTCCTACACAGTAAAAACATCTCAGCTATAACTCATTAGAAGGGATGTCCCTTATTGGCCCGTGTTGAATCTCATTTGTCTCACCTGGAATTGTTACCCTACGTTATATATTATATACTGTACCTCTTAACTGTCCTACATCAGGAGGGACTTCCCTCATTATGCCACTCAAAACCCCATCCCATATGGAGAATGTGCTCTCCCATACCTCCCACCCATCCCTAATTAGGAGAGATGTTTTTCATTTTACCTCTCAGAAACCCCTGTCCCACATGGAGAAGGTACTGTCCCACACTATACAATATATATACTTCTCAACTATCCTACATTAGCAGGGACGTAACCCATTTTACTACTCAGAACCCCCTCTATCCCACATGGAGAAGGTATTATACAACCCTGTACAAACCTCTCAACTGCCTCACATTAGGAGGGACTTCTCTCATTTTACCACTCAGAACCCTTTCTGTCCCACATGGAGAAGGTATGTCTTACACTGTGCATGCTATACAACTGCCCCACATTAGGAGGGTTGCCCCTTATTTTACCACTTAGAACCTTCTTTATCCCACACAGAGAACGTGCTCTCCTAAATGCATGCTTCTCAACTGATCCACATTTGGAGGGATGTCCTTCATTTTAACACTCAGAACCTCTTATGTCTCACATATAGAATGTGCTCTTCCACACTGTATATACCTCTTAAAGAGCAGTTGATCCCTTTAGGAAAACTTTGGAAAACATAATAGACACAATTCATCTTGTATTTCATATATCTTCTATAAATGTTTACCTCTCCATGATTTATAACTGAAGAATGTTCCCCCCCAAACAAGATTTTGATACTTTAGAGTACATCTTCCTCTAAAGTTTGTTCACTGCTTGAAAGCATAATGCTGTGTTGCGGCATCACAGCCTGTTGCTATGGAAATAATTGTGATGTCACAAGTAGAGTGTTATGACATCAGGATAGGAAGAAGCAATAGGAGCTGATGAATTCTCAAGGAACAATTCTCCTGTTTTCATGTATATATGACTTCAGTAATAAATAATGGAGATAAGAAATATGGAGCTAAAGAGAAATATAAGCTGCTTTGTGTCCAAACAGTATGTTTTTCAAAGTTCTTCTCGAAGTGTCAGTAACTCTTTAACTATCCCACATAAAGGAGGGGTAAATGTCCCTCATTTGATATCTCAGAACCCTGTCTGTAGCACACTGTACATACTTCTCAACTGTCCCACATTAGGAGGGATGTTCCTCATCTTACCTCTCAGAACTTCCTCTGTCCCACATGGAGAAAGTGTTGTCCCACACTGTACAACCTGCTCAACTGTCCCAGTCCCACATGGGGGTGACTCTCCCTTATTCTGTCTCTCAGAACCCCCTCTGTCCCACATGAGGAAGGTGCTGTCCCACACTCTACAAACTGCTTAACTGTCCCACATTAGGAGGGATGTTCCTCATTATACCACTCAGAACCCTCTCTGTACAATATGGAGAAGGTGCTGTTTCACAGTGCGCAAACCTTTCAACTGTCTAACATTAGTAGGGATGTTTCTCATTTTATCACAGAAAAAACTCTGTCTCAACTGGAGAAGATTGTGTCCCACACCATGCAAACAACACAACTGTTCCAGAAGGGAGGGAGATGTCCTCATTTTACCTCTCAGAACCCCCTCTGTCTCAAATAAAAAAGGTGCTGTCTGATTGCTGTCCCACACCTTACATACCGTATCTCTCAACTGTCTCACATTAGGAGGGGTGTCACTCATTTTATCTTTCAGTCTGGACCCCCTCTGCCCTACTCTGAGAAGGTTCTGTTCCACGCTGTATATACTGATATTAAACAGTAGAAATTCACACGAATCTAAGTTACTCAATTATGTCCCACATCTTGTCTCCTTTCTCCACATTTTGATGGACAGTGGCCTCAATTTACATCACAGCAGTTTGAGAAGTAGGAAGGAGACTTAATTATTGTATAGAAGTACTGATGCCAGCTAAGAAGGCAGCAATTCAACCCAACCTAGTGCTGCTGGGGATAGCATATTGTGCTCCCATCTGAAGACCCAGGTTCATGTCCTGGGCTTGTTATTCATGCCCGACCCAGTGGAGCATGGGAGCACTGCTAACAGTGCAGTCAGACTCCTGAAAGAGTACCAACCATCCCACTACAAAGGATCCTTCTGTGGTGCATTAGTGAGCATCATGGCCAATGTGGTTGTCCACAGAATGCTGTCTCTCCCTACTGCAGGTCAGGCACTGGCAGGCAGTATGAATATAAGGAGGTAGGTGGGTCTAAGGGAGCTACAACAGAAGACTACTCCATGCTGTGAGTGAGAGTGCATATATCTGCCCATCTCCTCCCCAACTGCCCTTCTAAGCAGCATATTCTGGCACACTGAGATTGAGCTCAGTCATGAGGGGGATTCTCACAGGGTGTGCCCGCTGAGGTCTGGAGAGGGGGAAGCCAGAAGCAGTGTTAGGCAGACAGTACATGAGGAAGGATCCAAGAAGAGCAAGAGGAAAATGAAGGTAGGTGGTGGAGGAAATAAATAATATATTGTTATTGGGGAGACAGGATAGTTTAGAGATTAGTGCACTGAGCTAAGAACCTGGAGACTCAGCAGACCTGGGTTTGAATCCCACAGCCACCACTTACATACTGTGTGACCATCAGCAAGTCACATAACCTCCCTGTGCTCCCGGGTCACACCTGGAAATGAGCTGCAGCTCATCAGGTGCCCTGCTGGTCCATAAATTCTGAGTCAATAAATAAAAAAATTAAAAGCAAACAAAAAAGCAGACAGCAATCCAACCACCCTCCCAACAGGCTGCAAAGGGGGGGGGTGTGCAGACTGAAAGAAAAACATGAAAAATTAGAGAGAACAGAGGGAAAGGTGAGAGACAGAAAGAAGGCAATAGATTAGAATTTGAATCAGAAAGTGTTGGGAATGGAAGGATTTCACACAGCCTATCATTCTGGTATATAGTAGTAGTAGTACTATGTGTCAAAAGGGTTGAAACTTAACTTACATCATCCCTGGGCTTCCCTGGATACAGCCCCATTGCGCAGAGAATCCCTAGATTTAGGGGAGCCTCCGCATTCTCCATCTCATCTGCCTTCTCCCAGTATTCCACGGCCCTCTTGTAGTCCTTCTTGTGTGCTTCATAGTACCAGCCTAGAGCATTGAGGGCAGGAACAAAATTCTGCAATGGTTTGAGCAGGGTGAGGATGCAGCAGATAAGAAAATAACAGTTAGCTCTCCAGTGTCTTTCAAAATGTCCAAATTATTTTGTTAGTTGTTGAAGCTAACACAGCAGCCTGCAGTGTGCTATCATTGCTTGCGTTTTATTATAAAGCTAAGGACAAGGCCGGCCCAGTGGCATGCAGGGACACTGGGTGCCTCACTTCCTGCAAGCTGGCGACCCATGTTCGGAAATGGACTCGGGTTGCTTGGGGGCTAGGGAAGGAGGATTCAGCATCAAAAGGACAGCTCTCCTCCCTTCGGGTGGGGGGGACAGAATGTCTCGCTCAGTGACTGACACCTAGTGCTTCTGGGTGGCAACACAGTGTGGTGTCAAGGAAGGTGACCTGCCCATTGACACTGTGGACTGCATCTGTGGAGATGGAGTGTGGACAAGATGTCATTGCACTTGGCACAGGCCCAGGGGTGAACCAAGGTAGAAAATCCCAAACATGGCAGGCTGGCAGATCGCTCCCTCGCTGACACCGCACCGGCAACTAGACTCTCTCAAAGTCCTCTGGCTGCAGACAATGGGCACAGCAGCAGGTAAGCCTTGGGGAAGCCGGATGATGGGGCTGGAGGGACTGATCCTGAATGGGGCCAGGTGGGCAGTGAAAGGAGACAAACTACACAAAACCCTACAAAAACTGAGGACATGTCTAGACCTGCGATTGACTGGAACTCGTGCAGTAGCCCTCTGAGGTTACACATACCTGCTATTGCTTAAAGTGGGAGGTGCCCAAAAGAGCAAGGGGTCGAGGTTTTATAAATTAAGCAAAAACATAAATGACTTTTACTGCTATTCATAATGCTGCTGGGGTTTCCCATTTGGAAATCTCATTACCCTATACAAACAGCACCCAGTCTGTAGTACAGGATTTCTAGTTAATAACCCCTCTCCCCCATCATGCCTTACCATTTTGGTTTGCTTTATATTGCCTCTGTTCACTTGTCATACAAGGTTCCCTTTTCCATATTTTGAGTCTATTTTAGCATTTTTTAAATAGATAGATATTTTATTAAAAAATGCTTTTCTAATAACCAAGGCACTGTACAAAAAAGGACATCATAAACAAATACAGAATAACAACTAACAGAAAACACTCTGTCCCCTGCTGAATATAGTCTCGATTTTGGAACAACCCAAAGGCCAGTGCCAGGAGATCATGGCTCACAGGTATTTTTCTAAATGTTTAAAGAAGTGCCCCATGTTGGCCATCTCCAGGTTTTTCTCAGTATTCTCAGCTGTTTAGGTACACTTGTTGTCCCATAAGGTCAGAGAGCAATGTCTATTGCATGCTAGTTCATTTTAGTCACAAGAACAGTGATATCAAGCGGGGGGGGGGTTAAAACAGCTGGGGACAGTAATCAAAACCTGGAGATATCTATATTAGGATAGGACAACATAGGGTATATATTTATGACACGCTGTTCAAAAACCCAGACAACCATACAGTACAAAAATAACATACAGCAATATTAATATGAGTGAATAAATAACCACACAACATGAGAGTGAATAAATAAATAAACAACCACACAATCCATTAAAGGTTCTGTTTGTGAAAAAGCAATGGTAAGGAAATAGAAATAGTCTGATGTAAAAGGGCCAGGGTAAGCAGAGCTGAAGAGCCACTGTCAGATTTCTGCCTTAAAGTGGCCAGTGCTATGAATAATAGGGCTAGATGGGGGGGGAGGGGGATCATATGACCGTGGCCACCAATAAAAAAAAGCTCCGTCCCTGCTGATTTAAGTCTCAACTAGGGTACCATTACCACTGCCCCAATTCGGGAAGGAAGAGCTCTCCTGTACGGTATTAAAGGAGCACTCCTTTATTTCAAATCTAAAACAAAAAACACATACTAAAACCACCAACAGCTTAACCTGGTTCACTATAAGTCAGTTTGCATCTGTATCCCCTGCCCCCCAACGGACAAGGCTGAAAACAGAAAGCAGTTCCTAGCCCTCCTTTTTTCCTCGGCCAACAAAATTAAATAAATTCAAATGGTTAAAGCAGACTCAATATGGGGGTGAGGGAGGGGGTCTTACAAGGCAGGAGACAACTGGTAATGTAAAATAAAACAGAAAGGTATAACTATGAAATTTTCATCATAACACACACTGCTGCTTTATAAACTACAGCAGTTTCAGCCAATGATTAACTGCAAACTGACAGCACTGTAGTGAATCTTTTTTTAAGGGGGGGTCATTTATCCTTCTGATGATTGGTAAGAGTCAGCAAGTGAGGTCACTTTACAGATGAAGAAGCATGACAGGGAGCAACACCATATAGGCAGCTGGCAGGCACAACAGTACTTTGCTACGCATCACACCTTGTACTGTTGGGCAGAACATCCCCGTCCAGCTTTTCACCCACTGGGTGTCTGTCCTCCTGTCCTTGGGTCTTGTTCAGCAACCTCCCAACTATTCTGCAGCGTGGGTCCCAAAATTGCTGCTGACCGCCATTTAGACTGTGTCATGGTTTTCTCCTCATCCCCTTCCTCCCTCCATATACTGCCCCTTTGGCACCATGCACAGCCTAGAGAGAGCCACACACACATATAGAGGGTCCCCTGTGATGGAGCTAACTCCTTGGCCCTGAATAGGGAGTGGCTGCGGCAGTGCAGCATGGCGTTTCTCTCCCCAAGCTGAGAAGCTCTGTTAACAGTGGCATGTCACCAGCCCTGGCTGCCCAGCTGCTAGCAACTTCAGTTCACTCCTGAACCAGGGTTGCCTGCTTGATAACACTACACACTACTGGTTGGTCACCAGGCAGCCATGGGACAGAACATTTCTAACTGGCAATAGAAACACTTTCTTCAGAAATACACACCATAAAGGTCACCCTTTACAAGAAATGTAATAATATGTCCAATGCTGGCCTGTTGGCGATGCAGTAGCACTATCACTGATGATGGCGGCAACCCGAGATCAGGAATGAGTTTGAGTCGTCGTAGGCCAACACGGGGAGGAGGATTGAGCATCCTAGAGGACGCTCTCCTCCTTTGGGGAGGTGGAATTTGATTCCCCAGCTGCTAAACTGCCACTTGGGTGCCTACAGGTGACAGTGCAGCAGAAAAGTATAGGGGTGGAAGGGTGTCGACTGGATTCCCTTTGGCATGACTGCATGTGGGAGCTTGGGACTCCTTGCATGCCAACATTCTCAGGGAGTGGGACAAAGGAACAGAAAAAAAGATAAGCCATGGAGTGGGTGGGATGATCACGGGTGGGCACGGCCCTGCCTCCAACCACTAGACACCTTCACCACCCAAGGTTCTCCTGCCTCTACCCCTCTTCCTGGAGGCAGGAGGTGTATGTCTGGCCCCACCACAAGGGGTAAGCTTGTGGGGTTCAGAGACAGAGGGGTAAGTGCTAGGGATGTGGTGGTAAGGGTCTGGGTTTGAACCTGGGAATGGGGCCACACCAATGAAGGAGCATAAAAATGTAAGTAAAAAGTAATATATTTTATTTGCTCTGTGACAGCGTACTACCATGGTGACATGTGGCTAGCTCGCTGATCATGCAATGTCAGTGCATGGTTATTGTGACACAGCACAGCAGAGTATGCATGGATCTCGATATTTGGATTTAGGTGCTTCTACCCCATTGGCTAGAACAATGAGTTGCAAATAAGCTTGGGATATCCAGCAGACCTGGGTTTGATTCCTACAACCTCCACTTACATACTATTGTGTGACTCAGAACAAGTCATATAACCCCCCTGGTGCACCCAGGTTACCCTTAAAACAGGTACCTTTGCCTAGAGGGCCTCACCTGGTCATTAAAGAAAAAAAATCAATCTCCACCACCCTTTTTGCCTCTGCCTCGCTTGTCTTTAATTTGTTATCTCTAGGGGCAGAAAAATGCATACCCTCATACTCTGGTCCCTGTTCCTATGCATCCATGGGCAGCAGGTCTAGTTGCTGAGATGCCATCATTTAATAAAAAAAAAATCTGCCCAGATTTGGCGATGCAGTCATGGGATTTTCCCCTTCTCTGTTGACCTCAAATACTTAGCTGTTCCTCTGATCCCTGTTACACAGGGGGAGCAGTGCGTACCCTCTGTGTGGTCAGTCAAGTGGTTCAGAATGGATCCTAACTTGTGATGGGGTTTGAGGATGAGCCCTACATAAAGGTATATATTGAAACTGACTATACAGAATGTACCACAATGTCTACTCTTTGGATTTAACTCATAGTGTTCTGCCACCTGGGAGGTCCAGGTCTTGGAGACTTCCAGGACCCCCAATGCCAGTGGTGGCTGTAGGGCACAAAAAATGGTCACTCTGTCAGTCTCTGAGGGAAGAATGGTACAGGTGCCCCTTGCACTTCTTTTTGCAGGGAGAAAAGGAGCTCATCTGGGGAGGGGCCTCAGCTGGAGAATAGACTACAAATCGTATACGGACTTCTGTCTGCAGCCCATCATGAGCCAGAATGTCATCCTACATGTTATCTTAAAAACTGACACCACTCAAAGCCATAAGACATCCTTCTCAAACATGGAATATGGTGGATTTACTTGGTTGTGAACATTTAACCTGGTGGCAGGGAACAGCCCCATACTGTACATGTAACTTACAGCTCACCTTCATTAGTGAGGTGTCCCTTAGCCCACATCCATAGCTCAGCGGTATTTCACTATAATCTACTGAAATAACTCAAAGTCCTGTAGGCCAACCCATTGCAGACACTTGTGTGGTCCATTAGAAGGAGCACAGAACTAATTTTGTCACCCAGAGCAAGTTACACAACCTCTCTGTGCTTAAGTACTCCCAGCTGTTAAACTGGATAAAGAAGGACTCCCACTGGGAATTAAGTGTTGCATCTCAGATGAGTTTATGAGCTGTAAACTAAAAAACAAGATATTGAAATGACACTGCTTTAATATGCCACCACTCACATACCAGAGGTCTCTCATATTAATCATCGCTCACATACCACAGGTCTTTCATATAAGCCTCACTCACATTCTACAGTCTTTCACATTAGTCACCACTCATATTCCACAGGTCATTCACATTATTAATCACTACTCACATTCCACAGGTCTTTCACATTAATCACCACTCACACCCCACAGGTCTTTCACATTAATCACCATTCACAAATCACAGGGTTTCTCACATAAGCCTCACTCACATCCCACAGGTCTTGCACATTAGTTACCACTCACTTACTGCAGGTCTTTTGCATAAACCTCACTCATATTCCACGGGTGTTTCACATTAGTCACCACTCACATACCACAGGTCTTTCACATAAGCCTCACTCACATTTCACTGGTCTTTCACATTAGTTACTATTCACTTACTGCACGTCTTTCACATAAGCCTCACTCACATTCCACGGGTCTTTCACATAAACCTGATTCACATTCCAGAAGTATTTCTTATTGGCCTCATTCGCATTCCATATGTTGCTCATGCTGTCCTTACTCACACTCCATAGGTTTTTTACATTATCCACCACTCATATTCCATGGGGCTTTTACATCAGTCACCCTTTACATTCCACAGGTCTTTCACATCAGCCACTGTTCTGTAAGAGTGCTTTTACTGGCCAGTTCTCACACTCCACAGGTCTTTCACATAAACCTTACTCAAATTCCACAGGTCTTTCACATGGGCCATATCTACAATACACAGGTCACCCACATCTGCCCTACTCACATTCCATAGGTCTTTCACATCGTTCACCATGCATATTCCACAGGTCTTTCACATCAGTCACCCTTCACATTCCATAGATCTTTCACTTCAGTCATTCCTCTGTAACAGTGCTTTCATCTGCCAGTACTCATAATTTACAGGTCCTTTACATTAGTTACCACTCACATTCCACATGTCTTTACATCATTCCACAGGTTTCCACATTAGCGCCATTCATATTCCACAGGTCTTCCACAACGTTTCACAGATCTTTCACATGATTATCACTCATATTCCACAAGTCTTTCATGCTAGCCTCAATCATATTCCACAGGTCTTTCACATCAGCTGCTCCTCATAATACACAGGTCTTTCACATCGAACACCATTCACATTTGACAGGTCTTTTACATCAGCTCACATTCCACAGGTCTTTCACATCAGCCAGTGTTTACATTCCACAGGCCTTTCACATTGTCTTCACTCATGTTCTATAGGTCTTTCACATCCTACACCACTCATATTCCACAGGTCATTCACATCAGCTGCCACACATATTCCAAAGGTCTTACACATCTAGCTCACCCACATTCAACAGGTCTTTTTTACACTGGCCTCACTCACATTTTATAAGTCTTTTACATCATCCACCATTCACATTTCACTGGTCTTTTACATCATCTACCATACATATTCTAAGTTCCCACATCACAGTCCACAGGTCTTATATATAATCTTCACACACTACAGGTCTTTTACATTAGCCTCACTAGTGAGCGATACAGTGACAACACCACCTGCCTTCTCCTGGTAGAAATCACCCTCCCTGTGCACCCCAGCATCCTACTAGCCTTGTCTACTGCTTTGTCACTCTGCCCTGCCACCTTGAGATCCTCAGATATGATTACCCCAAGGTCCCTCTCTTTTATTTTAGTTCTAGGTTTACAAGTACCTTTGAGCCAAGGCTCTTTTACAAAGGTTCTACGTCAGTTCAGAAAACAGTGCAACAAGAAAACAACAATGCAGGGAGCACAACACAGCAATGGATTACAGGTAGGATAAGCATAATAACAATAAGTTCCTCGTAACAAAAGAATACATTTTGGTGAGACAGTGGAAGGGCAATTGAATGTTTACAATAGTGTTATAATACATGGGTTGGAAACAGGGAGGGAAGAGCTGCTAGAGGCATTGTCACATCACATAGAGAAGTGCAGGTAGCAGGGCGGGGAGGGGGAAGGGAGGAGACAAGGGAGAAGGAAGGAAGTGATAGTTAGTTGAGCTGAGGCAAGGACTGTAAGATTGTCTTGTGGGCTGTCTAGATGAGGCAGTCATAGGTGCTGGCTGCAGAGAGGGAGAGGCGGTGATCGTAAGTACCTCCCCCTATCTTATACACAGCTCCTAGGTTTCCATGCCTCAGGTGCATGACTTTGCAGTTTTTATGTTTGCTTGTGTGCGAAATGCACAAGAAACATACTGAGGTTAGTAGAGCATTGCAGAGGAGTGGCAGTGTTGTGGCCAATGTAGGGGCTGCTTTAATGGATGCATCTCTCAGCCACCAATCAACCAGGAAGCTGCTAATGACAGCAGTTTCAGAGTGAGCGCCGGACTTGAAAGAAATCTGCCACTCCAATCATGGACAGTTTCATCATTGCTGCGGCAGATCTCTCCCCCCTTCCCTTCCCCACAACCAGGCATATTCCAGCCATGTGCAATACAGTGCACAATAATGCACATGGCTGCACTTACAAGCAACTCATTTGCTCAGTGTGCCTTTCCCAGTGAACATATCTTTCGCCGACAACAGGGTGCCCAATCCCCGTGTTGGCATGCCTCCCCCAAGCCTGAACATATCTTTTGCTGACAATGGGGCACCCAATCCCCATGTTGGCATGCCACTCCTGCTATTGTGGCACACTGGGAGCCCACCCCAGTGTGCCAAAGTAAGTCTTTACATTTTCCAACATCGGGATTGCCCACTCCCAGTGTCAGATGCGCCCCCATGCCCCCTTTTTTTCAGCCGAGCTTGGGTTGCCCAATCCACGGGTCGGCATTGATCCTCCCTCCACTAGTCTGGCACACTGGAAGCCCACCTCAGTGTGCTGAAATTTATTTTCCATACTATTTCACCAGTAAAAAAGAATACTGTCCCCTGAGGTCTTTTTTTTTTTTAAATCTAAAGAAAAGACGTTCCTCGTCGTCCTCGCTCACCCTTCCCCATCCCGCCCTCCTCTGCACACCCCACCTTCTGCATGCCACTAACCCATATTTACCTCTGGAGGTCCAGCGCTGCAAGCTTCTGAGGACCGGGAACACGTCTGCACTCTTCAAAAGCCGACCGTAAACTGAAGAAAATCACGGTAAGCCCTATAATGGCAATCAATGGGGGGTTTCAACTTAGGTTGATATAGCAGCCATTTTGGGGAGTTTTGGTCCCAAATTTTCAACATGGGGTTCTTGGGATGCCACCTCATGAATACTGGCACTGTCATTTTGTTTCTTGGTCCTGAAACATGATTTTGCAGTTGCTGTGCAGAATCATCTTTCGGGACCAATTAACAAAATGACAGTGCCACTGTCCATGAGGTGGGGTCCCAAAAATCCCATGTTGCAGGTTTGGTAAAAAAACTCCCAAAAATTACTGTATTTCGAGCATGAATTGCACAGTTTGTATACACGCTCAAAAGTTCATCAATTTTTAATATTTTCACTCCAAATTTCCAACATTGCCATTTTTTCACACACCCTTATGAACAGTACAGCTGTAATTTTTCACTTCCTTCCCAAAATGTGTTTTTGCACCTGTGGTGCAGGATGGTGCGTCGATGAGTGGAACCAACTTTTGGGACAGATTAATTAAATCCTAGTGCCACTGTTCATGAGGGGAGGTCCCAAAAAGGCCATGTTGAAAATTTGGTGAAAACATTCCAAAAAATGACTGCATCATGAGTGTGCGTTCCACAGTTTCTACACACACTCATAACTTTGCCACTTCTTCATATTTTCATTCCAGATTTTCAACATTGCCATTTCTTCACACCTCCTCATGAACAGTACAGCTGTCATTTTTCACATCCTGCCCAAAATGTGTTTTTGCACCTGTGGTGCTGAATGGCACACTCGCTGTGCAAAATCACCTTTTGGGATTGAGTGACAAAATTATACTGCCACTGTTCATGAGGTGGGGTCCCAAAAAGCTCATGCTGAAAATCTGGAGTGCAAATACCAACAAATTACTGGGGCATTAGGGTTTCCAAACCGTAACGCCCCATCCTGTACAGACTGACAGGAATCGGGGTATTTGGGGTTGGCCGTAATGCTCACACCATTCCACCCCCACCCCCACCCTGCAGCCACTGACAGACATCAAGGTGTACCTTGGGGTCTTCAGTGCTAACATTTACCCCATTCTCCTATACTGCACCCATCTCAGCTTATTTCCTTATGGACTGGGCCGAGTGTAAGGGCCAAAGACCCCATGGCACACTGTGACACCTGTCAGTGTCTGCAGAGTGGGGTGATGCGGAATGGCGTGAGCGTTATGGCCGACAACCCAAAGGCACATCCCAATGCCTGTCAGTCTCTGTAGAGTGAGAGTGGGGGTTGGCATTAGTTCAATACTTCACTGCCATTCCTATTTATGCATCTCTCTAACTCCTGCAGTACCAATGCCAATACCAGCAAGCAAACATTCATCATTGACAAATGCTTGTTTGCATTGAAACCCAGCGGCCACACCCTAGACCATGCCTCTAGTTTCCCCAGCACTCTCTCCACCCCCTCCGGATTTTTGTGTCATCTGCAGAAAGACACATCTTCCCCTTCAGTTCCTCAGCAATGTCACTCATTTGTCTATATGTGCTTTATGCTTTTTCCCCTGTTTTCTCCTCGTAGTTCCCAGAGCTCCAGCAAACACAGCAATGCATGCATGTGGAGGTGCACACGCACTCCGGGCACTGGCTTAGCCCTTCTGCCCCACCCCTGGTTATCGCCGGGCTCCCCCATAGCCCAAACTGCCATCCATCCTACATTGGGTGGTGGCCAAGGGCTGGGGAAACCCCTCATCCCTCCCTGGGAGAGGACAGCCTCCTCATGGCAGCTCAATCCTGCTCCTCACCCTCTCCTCTGCCAACCCCCAACAATCCGGGCTCATTCCGGAAGCTGGGTTGCTGGCGTAGCACAAGGTGTGGCATCCAGCACCTCAACCATCAGCACCACCAGGCCAGCAGCAATGTCACTTATGAAGACATTGAGGAGGACTGGTCCCAGTACCAATCTGCATGGCACCCTGTGGTCACTCTCCCATCCCCCATGTGTCTTCTGTTTACCACCACCCTCTGCTTCCTATCCTTCAATCATTTTTTTTTTTTTTTTCGAACTCTATTTTTGCTCCTGCCCAGAGGGGAAACTCTCTCCAACATCCACCCACCATCAGAGCTCTACCTCCTGCCTGAAGCACTCTACCCCTTGCCCCGCACTGACCTGGCAGACCCCCATGGCTCTGCACCCTCCAAGGTGGAGCCACCCTATCCTCCCAGGGCGCTCTATCTACAATCAAATTTGTCAGGCAGTCGGGGGGGACACAAGGCTTCCGAGTGTTGATGGTGCCTTCACCTATCCCCACCAGCGGGGATTTTTCCTGGTTACGCCCTACCCCCCCTTCAGAGCCCAGATGTGCAATGATGTCTAATGACATCTGCCATGGCTCTGCATCCCCACTACTTGCCCTGGAGCATTGTAGTGCCTCTGACTTCTGCAAGGGGCCGCTGCATTGCCATGCAGTCCCTGGATCCCTCCCTGAGAGAGGAGAGCAGTCCTATGGATGCTCAATCCTCTCTCCTCCTGCTGACCCCTGGTGGCCCAGGCTCATTCCAGAACCTGGGTCGCCAGCGTGGTGCAAGGTGTTGCGTCCAGCGTCTCAACCGTCAGCGCCACTGGACCAGCGATCCTTCAACCAGTTTGATACCCAGCTTACCACTTTATCCCCAACTACCAGGCTGAATAATTTATTTATTAGCCTCCCGTGCGGTTGTGTTGAAGGCCTTACTGAAGTCCAGACAGGTCACATCCACTGCTCTCACCTGATCCACCTCCCTAGTCATCCAGTTAAATAAATTTGATATTTGTTTGGCATGACCTCACCTCTGTGAAACTGTGCTGCTGGTGGTCCTGCAGCCCATTTTCCTCCAGGTACTCCATCAGCCTCTCCTTCAGCAGGGCCTCCATTAATCTCTCCACCACTGATGAGAGACTGACTGGTGTGTAATTACTAGCCTTTTCCCTGCTGCCACTATTGTGCAGAGGGACCACATCAGCCCTCCTCCGGTCGTCTGGAACTACCTCCGTCTCCACTGAGGTACTGAATGATGTTGCCAGAGGGGTGACTAGTACCATGCTCAGTTCTTTTAGAACCCTTTTAGAACCCTTGGGTGAATCCCATCTGATCCTGTCACCTTGCTTTTCTTTAGGGCTTCAAATCCCCTTCTGACTCTCTCTCCTCTGAAAATGGACTTGTGTCCTCTCGCCCCCTCCCCCCAAGTGCTTTTTGATAAATTTCATTCCTTCTCCTCCAACTGTGAAGAATGCACCCAAGCCCCCTTGACAGTGGCTGTGCACTACTTGTCATACTGCAGTCCCTGGTCTAGTATGGCCCTCAGGTTCTTTCCTCCTCCACTGCAGCAAGGAGCTGCCCTACCTCTGTTTTGGCTCCCCAAGTGTAACCCCTTGTTTTTGGCTACATTGAGCCTGAGACTCCAGGAGTCTGACCAGTCCACCCCACTTGTTCAGGTCCTGTAGTTTGTCCTCACCCTACAGGAAATCCCCCGGCCAGCTTAATGTCATCAGTGCAATTAAACAGCATGTGATGCCTCTCAGAAAATCTTTGGAAAATATACATGGCTCTAGTTATTATTTCATATATTTCCTGTTTTTATATTCTGCTAATTATCTATTGCCCCATCTATTGCTGAGGACATTTGTATGAAAACTTGTACTTTTGATTTCATCTGTTCCTGCGGCTTGGCTACACATGATGCCATGAACTCATGACTGCGACATCAGAATCATTGCTATAGAAACCAGTTATAATGCACGAACAAAGCGTCATGCCATCACTTGTAGCAAAGCAACTTGAGAAGATGAAGCCTAAGGGAAAAAGGTCTTATTTTCAAACAGCTGTCCTTAGTAATAAAGAATAAGGGGATGATAAATACAGAAGATTAGTGTGCTGTAAGCAGAATTGTTTGTTCATAGGTTTATAGGTGTTTTCAGTGGGAAGGAAAGTAGAGCGTTTGAGACTGTGTCTTAGCACTCATAACCAAAGATTCCCACTCACTGATAAATACAGCTAGCAATGCTGTTTTTTTCCCCTCAGTGTTCACAGAGAATTCACAGGCTCTATAATCAGCCTGCTGAAATCTCAGCATTCAGATCCTTGATGAAACTGTGATGCCATCATGATTCTCTGAGGGATGATAGTATACTCTCCACTCAGAGTAGTTCCCATCCATCAAAATCCTCTGCTTCCCACCCCTAAGTCAGTTAGCAGTCCACGTTGTGTATGCCTCACTTACACCACACTGGTGTACTTTGCTCAGACACTTATCATGCACTACAGTGCCAAAGGATGTGCTGAAGTCCAGACTGCCTGGGCCGGATTTTAGAAGGTTGGTGTAGACTTGCATCCAACCCCTGCGTCAAACCCTAGTGACGATGCAGCTGTGGCACTGATGACTACCGCAATTACACCTGATTTTACAATCTTGGGAGCAGTTGCAACAATCAACCCAATTTATAGCAGTTTGCTCCAAACCTCGGATGCAAGCTGCCTGTAAAGGGTCCCCATTTTGGATGCAAGCTAGACCATGAAAATATGGTCTAACAAGCATCTTTTCGATGAAGGGGATAGAAAATCCCTTTAGATTGCCATAAGCCTGGTGTGCCATATCTTTGGCACACCAAGGACTTAAAGCAGTTCCAGTCATTGTAAAATCCAGCACCAATGTCTATGGCCCTCCTCTTGTCCACCTCCCTGGTTACCCCCCTCCAAAAAGGTGATCAGGTTTGTTTGACAAGAAAGCCATGCTGAGAGAGCAAGAATGTTTTCCTCAACCAGGTGATTTCATAACGCTATCCTTGATAGTGACTTCCAGGATCTTGACCAAAACTGGTGTCAGTCTGATAGGCCTGGAGTCACCCAGGGCTGGCTTTGCCCCTTTTTTGGAAATGGGGACCACATTGGCATTTTCCAGCCCTGTGAAATGCCACCTCTCCAGATAAACTCATTAAATATTACTGCAAGTGGCCGTTCTAACTGCTCCCTTAGCTCCAGCATGATATGTGATGTACCCTGTCTGCCCCTTGTGACGTACCTGGCTTCATCTCCACCAGCATATCAGCTACCAGGGTGGATGTGACGTCCTCAGGCTGCATTATGGCTTCTTCTTGTGCCATGAGCTCTCCTAATGAGTGCCTTCCCTACTCTGAGACCCTTTGGTGAACATGAAATCAAAATATTTCTTCAGTATCTCAACTATCAGCCCGGCTCTCTCAGAGGCTCCTTCCACATTCCCCTGTTTTTTGGGGCCTAGTTGCTTTCTTCACCTTCCTCCTCCCATTCATGTACTGGAAGAAAGCACTGGTGTTGTCCATGGCTCCTACTATTATCCTGGATTCCAGCCCTCCTTGGCTGCCTTAATTCTAGTCTTGCAGTCCCTTAGTGCTGCTCTGCACTCCTCTCTGGCCTGGAAGCAATCGTTCTCCTCCCAGTGGTCTCAGACTTTTTTTTTTGTTCAGGATTAGTTGCCTTATGTCCCTGCTGAGCCAGGGGGCCACTTTTTGGATATAAACAACCATGCATCTCAGTGTGTGCTTTGACCCATGGTGTTTATCTGCAACTCAGTCTAACACTCACACTAGCAGTAACATAAAAAGTAGGGTTGGGAATCAGGTTGGTTCACAAGTTTGGGCCATTTGGGTTTAGGGGAGGTTTGGTGAAATGGGCCAAACTGGGTTTCACTTGAAAAAAAAAAATGGAAAAATTGCCTGTAATTAGTTTTAATTGGTAAGGGCTTCAGAGCCCTTGTTTAATCTTTTAAAGAGGCTGATTATGTTGTAGAGGGATTTGATGATTAACAGGCCCCTGTCATACCTAACCAATCATGCAGCGAGGTTGTTGATGGTGTGGTGAGATGTCCTTCTGGAAGAACACCATGAAAAAGAACTCCCCTTAACCCTTCATTTAATTTCAGGTCAAATCGGGCCAATTCTGATGTGATCTTACCCAGATCGAAACTAGCCTGTCTACCCAAATTTGCTGGCTCACATGGACCTAATGAAAGCAGTGTTCAAGGACTAAACACATTAAATCAAGGATTTAATAATGCCACAAAAAAGTAGATGCAATGAAACACCACACTTCCTGGTCCATTTTCTGTTGTTGCTTACAGGAATGCAGACCTCTATGACTACTTTGAGAACCTTCTTCAACGAACACCACACACTGCATTGCCAGCTTCATGTAGCTGCTCCAGAACCTTGGTCACCACGTCTTTCATCTTG
Organism: Neoceratodus forsteri; assembly: GCA_016271365.2. Lineage (NCBI taxonomy): Eukaryota > Metazoa > Chordata > Ceratodontiformes > Ceratodontidae > Neoceratodus > Neoceratodus forsteri. The sequence goes on from CM057459.1 coordinate 1,412,823,243, forward strand.
GCAAAGCCCATCTTTTTGAAGTTCTGGATCCTGATGGATGAGGCCTGGTAAGCCTTCACTATTACTAGACAAAACACTATCTGGAATTGGTAAATGATACATATAATGGTAATACGTGTAAGTCTGGTCAGTAACTATAATGAGATACAGTATCTCTTGAGCTGCCGAGCAGGCAAGATGGACACCACCCCACAAATGACAAGACAAGAGGCAGATGTTTTGTTCTGTTGAATTTGACCAGAGCTGACTTTTGTAATTTTACATATTTGCATAACTGATCCACTTTGGGCAGTGTGGATCAGGAAGACAGTGCTACATCACTGGACGTGGCATTACACACAGTACAATACAGTGTTGTAAATGGACTTACGTGCTCTGCAGCCTTCTGGAGGAATTCTATGGCTTTTGGAATATCCTGTTTGACACCTTGACCCTTCAAAGAATAAGGTGATGAGAGATTAAATAATTTGTTTACCATACTCGGGGTGAGGTGTGCACTGGGGGTGGTAGTGGAAGAAGAGAAAACACTCAAGGTGCAAGATAAATCAGTCTGATGTTGATATATATACATCTACAGCTATATATATATATATATACATACACAGACAGATACAGATGTATTTCCACACACATGCACAAAGTGAGAAAGTACTACCGACCTGTGAGGCCATGGCTCTTTTGCAAGTGCTCAAATCCCATTCTGTGGTTGGCTGGGGGATGGGGTGCATCATGGAGGTGAGATGTGGCTCTAAGAGGTAGAGAGGGTGGGCCATCTGGCATTCATACACCCCCTGTAGACCGACCAAAGAGCAGTATTGGGGTCAGTTGTAAAGACAATTGCTCACCCACTCTCCAGGCTAGGAAATGGTTCAATCCAGCTGTGTCAGTCCCAATCAACTGTATAAGGGACAACTGGAACCAAAAAGGGGGGAAATGGAGGATTATAGAAAATATTGTTTTTAAAACAAGTACAACCATGACTTTATTACTACTTGCACTTCACAAGGAGTCAAGGTTATTGGGTCATGGACATGAAAACATGGGAAAAAAAGCTTAGTTGGTCACAAAAAGTATAAATCAGACTAAACATTTAGACTGAGTTAGAGAAGATGGGCTACCACCTTTTATTTATTTAGATTTTGATAACCAGGTAAGCTCACTGAGACCAGAGGTTCATTTTTCAGGAGCGACCTGGATTAGTTACAGACAATAATTTCATATATTGGCAGGAGTACACAGTAGTACATACATTGGTAGGAGTACACACTAGCTGGAGCATACATTGTATAGGGTATAGAGTACATTACAGAGCATGTCAGTTACATACACATAATAACATAGCAGATTAAATCAGACATATGACATCTTAACCAACAATGTTTTAGGGGAGAGGTGGTAACAGCAATATGCAGGATATATTGCCACCCCGTAGGCTGACTGCCATGGGACAAGCAAGTTTTAGCCTAGTCCACTGCATTACAGGAGATTAAAGACCTACTGAAGTCCTTTAATTATGAATGACTGGTGAAGCATGGGTGATCACAGAGCAAGCCTCCGGAAACTGACCTATCACCATCAATGTGTCTTAACCCCATCATGGAGGGACTACCTCTTGTGGATAAGAGGGTATTTACGACTCCATACTCATTCAGTTCTTGGCATCTTATGCAAGACTTCCAGAAATTGTGCCAATTAGTGCCAGTTGTGATGGTGGTTTTCTGATGTGGAAACCTGTCCCACTATAATCTGGGTTGAAACCCATCACAAATTATTTCACATAGGCCACTGGGCATCTGTTGGATGATGAAGGCACTCTTCCACTACTGACCTGGGTGAGATTCAAACTGTTGTGCTATGGTAGACTCTGTAACCTTCTCAAAATTCAATTGCCCCCTTGAACTACCATCTTTGACATTGAACAACCACTGTCTTGTTTCTATAATCTTGTGCAATTATCAATTTCCAATGTCCCCATGGTCCTCAATTACTTGTTTCTTGCCATGTCCCTCCTTCACTCTATACATTTACTTCAGATGCACTGACCTTTAACAGAACAATAGCGTAGTCATACATCATGGTGGGGTCCTGTAGCTGTGTGGCTCCCTTTTCGTAAAACTTCACAGCCGCCTGCAGGTTATGGGTGACACCTTGCTGACCCCAGAACAGCATCCTTCCTAGCGCTTGCTGAAAAAGACAAAATGTAAGCTTCCTAGTGTAGTCAAAGAGCAGATAACCTTTAGAGTAACAAGCTTCAACCATTCACAGACACTTGAACAAAAGAATGTTTCTGGTTTCTAGTAAAAAACAAAATTCAAAAGAAATGAAGGGCAGACACCAGAACCCCCAAAGGTGCTAACCGTCATTCCAGAAGTAAGCAGAAAATAAAAGAAAGGACTGAGCACTCCCACATGGAAAGATCTATATTTTTTAATATCTTAAATATATCCTAGTGTCCATAAATATATATCGAATATGTGTCAGATGTTAGTCATAATTTCAGATATATTTTCAGATATATTCAAGATATTCACAGACTGATTCAAACACGTCAGATATTATTCAAAGTATTTAGATACATTTTAAGATATATTTAAGATATTCACAGAATGATTCAAACACATGTCAGATATTCAAAATATTTAGATATATTTTCAGATATATGTAAGATATTCATAGAATGGTTCAGGATGTATCATAAGTTGGAAACATCTTTGATATATACTGTATATAGATATATATGTATATTTGAAATATAGTACTTTAAGTTAAGTTTGCACAATCTGTTCATGCAGTTCTATTTTAACCATATATATATATATATATATAAAAAAGGCAAAGAACCTCTGTGCGCAAACACTGAGGCAAGGGTTACCCCAAAGGGCATTTGGCAGGGAAGCCAAGTTTCAAGAAAATACAAAATCACACATGCCCACACAATGCAAAGCATCATGGGCTGTATATGCAAATCACCACAGAATGTTATGCTGGTCCAACTTTAAGCAGAATTGTATGGTGCCAAAGGCCTCTCACACAGTTTGCAAAGGGTGCTAACAGATGACATAGACACGTGTTTAGATCTACCAGGACTCATCAGTATGCCTCATCTGTTTGACACATAGTGGAATGGACCAGCTACCCTAAGACAGTGTGTCTTGGATATGTTGTGGTGAACCCATTAAAATAAAAAACTATTTAAGACAAAGAACCTCTGTGCACAAACACTGAGGCAAGGGTTACCCCAAAGGGCATTTGGCAGGGAAGCCAAGTTTCAAGAAAATACAAAAATCACACATGCCCACACAATGCAAAGCATCATGAGCTGCATATGCAAATCACCACAGAATGTTATGCTGGTCCAACTTTAAGCAGAATTGTATGGTGCCGAAAGGCCTCTCACACAGTTTGCAAAGGGTGCTAACAGATGACCACTGGGGTGTCAAACAGACGAGGCATACTGATGAGTCCTGGTAGGACGAAACACGTGTCTATGTCATCTGTTAGCACCCTTTGCAAACTGTGTGAGAGGCCTTTCAGCACCATACAATTCTGCTTAAAGTTGGACCAGCATAACATTCTGTGGTGATTTGCTATATGCAGCTCATGATGCTTTGCATTGTGTGGGCATGTGTGATTTTGTATTTTCTTGAAACTTGGCTTCCTGCCAAATGCCCTTTGGGTAACTCCTTGCCTCAGTGTTTACACAGAGGGTTCTTTTGTCTTTAAATAGTTTTTTATTTTAATGGGTTCACCACAACATATCCAAGACACACTGTCTTAGGGTAGCTGGTCCATTCCACTGGGGTGTCAAACAGACGAGGCATACTGGATGAGTCCTGGTAGGACGAAACACTGTCTATGTCATCTGTTAGCACCCTTTGCAAACTGTGTGAGAGGCCTTTCGGCACCATACAATTGTGCTTAAAGTTGGACCAGCATAACATTCTGTGGTGATTTGCATATGCAGCCCATGATGCTTTGCATTGCGTGGGCATGTGTGATTTTGTATTTTATATATATATATATATATACACACACACATATATACATAACATATTTTGAATATGTCCAAGATATATATTGTGATTTACCTGTGCCTATTTACTTTGTTGAGGCCCTTATCTATGGTAATTGTCATAGAAACACTAACATTATATTAATAAAATATGTTTAAATTACAAAGACTTATATGCAAAAATACCTAACCTTTAAAAGAACAGTTTTGAACTTGGGTAAAGCAGTTTATACTTTTTTGGTTGTCAAAGGCCCAATTGGCTCTGCCTCTTGCCCAATAATATGCATATTCTTTTCATAATCTATGTTATCATTGGTCTCTTGTGGATCACCAGCAATTGTTTCATATAAGCCCATATGGAAAAGAACAATACTGTATTTTGTTAATATCTAGCTTATATGCCAGATACATCACATATTTCTGATATCTTCATTTTTCCAGTTATAATTTTTATATTTGCAGAATTCAATGAGGTATGTCTTATACTTGGCACTGATATTCTAAATGTATATGTTTTGCTATACTGTCAAAGAACATATTTTGTTTTACTTCATCTCCCCCTCCATCACAGAATCAAATATCAGGCGTGTCTACTTGGGAAAATAAGCATTGCTTGGCTTTATGCCTGAGTTCACCTCCAGACTATACAACTACACCCAACCAACTGTGAACACCTGAAGTGCTACCAAAGGAATGTTCCTAATGCCTTTTAAGTATACCACACTCGCTCAACAATCTCTCTCCTACAGGGGCCGTAAATGGTTTCATAACCTACCTACTGAACTTCTTGGGTCCAGCAAAATCAGCCATTTCAAATACGGACTCCACAACCTGCTGGCACGTGAGACCACCTGCAACTGTTAGACCTTATCAATGCCTCCGGAGGACCTTCCACATTCCCCAGCACCCTATACTGTCCTGAACAGCTCCCCCTACCCATTCCTCCCACCCACCCCCACACCTGAAATGCCTTCCTGGCTGCACACCCCCAACTTATATCATCCTTGTCCTGGATCTGTCTATGTCCTGGATCTGTCTAAATGCTCTAATTTCCTATGAGGCAATTCCTCACTACCTCAGACAAGTGGTTGCTTTGCCATGCAGTCTCTAATTGCTCTGCCTGTTTCTGCCCAATTGCACTTAGAATTTAGAAACCTGTTCACTGCACTTAGTAACTTGTATTTTTTGTTATGTAGCCACCAGCTGTTTCACTTTTGTATGTTTACTGTTGTCTAGTGTCACCCTTGTTCCTCTCTCTGTATAATGTTTTCACTGATGTAATTTAAGGGGTTGGGAAGTGAGGGTGGAAACATAACAGATGAGGGGAGGTAGGGTGTTGGGCAGACTAGATGGGCCGAGGGGCCTTTCTCTGCTGTCACATTTCTGTGTATCTGTGTAACTCAATGGCTCTGTATTGTGTCACCTGACTTGGAACCTTTGTAAACAAGCCTCTGGCTCAAAGGTATTAATCTGAATCTTAAATAAATAAATAAAAATACTTTTTAATGTTTTTATGGACTCTAAAATGAAAAATCATTATAGTTGTATGCAAGCAGAATTTTACCCTGGTATTTCTACAATAAGTGTATGTTAGCAAACATATATTTTCAATATATTAAAGATTTATATTCTGAGATATATTTCATATATGTTAATATAGATTCGGCCTGATATACATCTAGAAAGTATCTGTAATATATGTATTATATATACAGATAATACATTTTAAATATGTTTCACATAGCAAATAAGTATGTTTTATAGTTTATAAATATGACTGGAATATATATTGCATATACATTTAAAATACACATAGGCTACAGTCTGTATATATGTTTTGAATGCACTATTTCTACATAAAAGATTAAATGTAAGACCAAAGCCAAAAGTAGCAATACACATAGCAAAAGTCAGACCTCCCCACAGGATTGGCATTTTGTGCTGTTCCCATGCTTTAAGAAAGTGTGAAATATTTGTGCTGTGGGAAAGTCTGTTTTTCACTATTGCTACTTTTGGCTTTAGTTTAACAATTTTTCTTTTACTGTACAAATAAATTTTGTAATGGAAAATCCAAGAAGTGCCTTCTGGAGAGTCTGCTGTCAGTAAAATATGAATCTTGTTTTCTTGCAAGATAACGTATGTGTAGAATATATGTGGAATATATTATTGTATGTATATATATATATATATATATATATATATATATATATCAAATATATTTATGCAAATACTTGCTATGGAACTGTGTACAGATTTGCATAACTAATTTGTATATTTCAAAAGTTTAGTTTATCAACCAAAATCATGGTAATTTCCATTTTTAAAATAGTTTTGAATTGATAGCTTTTGCTTACAAACCAGAGGAAACAGTAAAGAGCAAAAAATAAGTACATGTTGGAACTCACCCCGACATAAAAAGGAACCAAACAGGGGTGGTATAAATACCAATATGAGCCTTACAAAATAACGAGATCAAGAGGTAAGTTCTATGTGTAAATATATATGTGTAATTTGTAAATCAGTAGTAATGGTGCATTATTAAATGATAAGTGTTCTATACTGTAGTCACCTAAGTGGTTGCTAATAAGAGGAATTCCACATTCACAGTTGTGCATATGCAACATCAAGATTAATCTATTGTTTGGGTATTTTAAGATATTTTTAACAATGCGTATATTTAAAAAAACTATTTTAGAAATATGTCAACTATATAAAAAGTAAATCTATTTAATATTCAAAATGTATACACAGATAAAATATATATCATGCACCTATAATAAAGATATCATGGAAATATATTTATAATATATCTATATATCTGTCACATATAGTCTGCAAATAAATACACTTTTATAAATACATCTAAAATATATTTATTTTCCACATGGGAGAATAATAATTCACAGAATATTAACAAGATAATTCTATGATATATACAATAAATAGTATCTAGGATATATCTGAAATACTGTATATGCATCAGATATATCAAAACCAGCCAATTGGAGATAAAATGCATATATTTGGAAACCATTACGCAAATCTACTTTTGGATATAATTCAAAAAAGGCCGATGGCACATTTATAAGGTAGAAAAAAGAAATGGGCAGACTGGATGGGCCTTGAGGTCCTTATCTGCCGTCAACTTCTATGTTTCTATGTTTCTATGTAAAAACTATTTAAAATATATCTTAAAACATATATTTGAAATATAGTTCTTTTCCATATGGGCTCACCATAGAGAGTGCAATTTAATTTATTTCAAAGGAATTTTGGAGCTAGCCTGGCCCCCTGATGAAGCTTCCCTTGCCAGAGGCAATACATAGTGGTGTTTAGCTCCATATCCCTTTGAAATAAATTAGCTTGAAATCTCCATGGTGAGTGGTCCATCCTTTCTTTTACTTTGTGGTAAGCAGAACTCAGTTACACAACTTTCCCCAAAATATGAATTCCTGGACCTTTCACCTTCCACTTTCACTAATGAAGACATCTTCATTAAAACAGGATCAGTCCCAGGCTGCCCCAATTACCCAGCATCAGTGTGTTATGTTGTGTTGGTGTGCAGGCAACCCAAGTTCAGGAAGTGAGTTCAGGTTGCCACATCAGGAGGCAGGCCAGGCCAAGGCAGCTGCCATGTGTCAGTGCACCTCGGCTGGGGAGGGTTGGCGGTGAGCTGCACTACCACAACAACCCCTGTGGCTGAGGCAGGGAGCTTGCTCCTGCTGCAGGGTTACTCAGAAGCATGCAAAGCCATAGGCTATGCTCATGTCAGGGGAGAAAAGGAGGGGGCAACCAGAGGGAGAAGAATACCACTACCATCTGAATGACAATCTTAGCCTAGGCAGCTCCTCTGGAGCCTAGTGCCTGCTGGCACTGGATACTGAACCATACAAGTGTGGATTGGCTTAGAGTGGAGGACAGTCCTCCCCTGAAGCCCCTGCCATGGAGGACAAGTCATGGGAGTAAATGGTGGGTTACCAAGGTCCAGGTGCCAAGGAAGCTGTGGGCCTGATGAGGTACATTCCCGGATCAGTGTATATCCCTGGAAGACGTCAGCGCTGGAAAGAAAAAATGCTCTATAACAACAAACAAACAAAAAACAGGATCTGTCCTCATAGACTTCATAGAAACATAAAACACAGATGTTTGATGGCAGATAAGTACTGCTTGGCCCATCCAGTCTGCCCATTGTTTTCCATGCCTACAGTTATTATCACAGACCCTAACTGGTCTCTGGTTCTTTCTGTCCGTGTTGCATATACCAGCCTGATGTGAAGTCATAATGCACTGCATGTAACACCCCAACCTGTTGCCACACATATTGTCTCTAACAACACTGAAATAGCAAAAACTTTGAACAAGCAATTCACCAACCTTAACCAACCATTACTTTCTCCAGCACAAAAGTTACATATGGACCCCACTAACCTACAAGACAATACTTACAAACCATGTTCTGCCACACCTCCTGTTTCAAAAAGATTTCCTATCAGATACCCTGATACTATTAAAAGGGCTGGAAGCTTCCAAAAGTGCTGCAGATGATGAGATTGTACCCAGGTTATTACAATCAGCTGTAGAACAATCATCACAATCAGTCTCTACCCTCTATACCCTCTACCTCCATATAAGACAAAACCCATATATCTTGAAGAACGCTATAGTGGCCCCTCTTAGTATTCAAAAATCTAGACCAACCTCAGATCCTAACAATTAACATCCAATATCTATGGTTCCATGTCATAACAGCAATCGTGGAATAGCAATAGCCATTATGGAGAGTGCACATCATTGGAAAAAAAAAGGTGATGTGCACTCTAGTGAAGAAACATCGGCAAATCTAAACAGTTTTTCTGTGGGGGCTGTGTCCCCCACACACCCCTCTACTTAAGGATTACTATTTCTGGGGGGGGTGCATGTCAGGGAGGGGGAAACACCTTGGGAAAATAAAAATGTTCTTTACGGAGCATGCATGGCAGTAAAAAATTGTATCCTCCCCAGCACCCTTCCCACGGTAGCCTGCCACCCTCACCACTCTCCCACAGTGCCAGCTTGGCAATCGCCCATCGCACAACCTCCAACATATCCTCCCTCCTCTTCTGCCCCCTCCCTTCCTTCCTATTGCCGTCCTCTTCTTCCTGTCACCACAATCGCTAACCTTACTCGGTAGCCTACATAACAGGCACTGTAACTGAGTCACTCACACTTGAGTCACTCAGTTGTATCCACCGTTATGATGGTATACCATATCTATTTATCCCCTCTGAATAGTATACTAGAGAATATGGTTCATGATCAGTTTATGGAATATCTTCTGGATTATATTATCCTAACTGAGACACAATTAGACTTCAGCCTTAATCATTCAAGTATCACTGCCTTACTGAAGGTCACAAATGACTTGGCAATCACATTGGATGAAGGCAGGACTCTCCATTGGTCATCTGTCACATGGAAACAGTCTTCATTGACCTCATGAAGTCATTTGACTCAGTCAACCATGAATTGCATCACCAGAAACTTCACATCACATGTCACTTTCATCTTCCCCTACTTTAGATCAAAAATGATCTCAACAACAGATTACAAATTGCTAAGTAAATAGACCAATGGTCAGGCTTTTCAAAGTGTGGCACAGGGCTGACACCAAGCCCTGAATCATGACACTTAGGTTCTGGCAGTGCACCGACCCTATCACAGAAACTGTGCCCAATTCCACAATCTTGGGCGCACTTGCGACAGTTTTCATGATATACAGCAGGAGCTCCATAAAAAAGGCGCCCAGGATTGCCACAAGTTAGACCAGAAAACATTGGTCTAACTTGTGGCAATTGCTGCATGGGATAGAAACTCCTGTTAGATCACCACAAGCCCCACGCACCATATTGTCAACCCACCTGGGGCTTGCTGCAATCTAAGCCTTTTGAAAATTCTGTCCAACGTCTTCGCCCTACCCGTTCAACCTTGGTGTCCCTTAAGGATCCATCCACGACTCCCTTCACATTAGACTCTGCTTTAATAATTACTGTACCTTTTACTTGCATGAACCTGGGTAGCAGCACTCATTTATATGCTGATGATACAGTCATCTGTGCTATATCTAATCCTTTAAAGTCTACAGTGGTTCATTGCAGTCTTTAATACTACACAGACTTGGATGACAAATGTCTCCTATTACATAGCTGCAAAACAAAGATAATGCCTCAGTGAGAAACCATAGCCTTCCAACTCATGTCTAATCAAACTAGTTGGTGCCCCCCACTGAAGCTTGTGCACAATTTCAAGTACCTGGGATTATGTCTACATTCTAAAATATTTTTCATTCAAGTACCTGGGACTATAACTGCATTCTAAACCATTTTTCATTGAAGATATCACCAGTTCAGTCAGCAGCGCACATCAAAAGTTCGGACTGTTCATACTAAGGTTCATAATAAGGTAGTAAAGGAACGAGAAGGCTGGTCTGCCCATGCTGTTCCAAGTGATTAATAATAGCTTAATCGAATTCTGGCTTTGATTTGCTAGATATAACCTCAATGGGTAGCAGATTCCAAACATTAACCACACATTGGGTAAAAAAGTTCTTTCTTCTGGCAGTTCTAAAAACTTCTCCCTTTAATCAGAGTGGATGTCCTTTAGTAGTAACAGTGGTTTGTTTAAAATCTAAACTCAAATACATTAACATATATGGGTCCTGCATAATACAAAAAAGGGTTACTAGATCACCACATGATCATCGCTGCTCAAAGGACATTAAATTAAGTTGCTTAAGTCTTAATTCATATGAATGTTCACAGATATAGAAAACTGCTTTAGTAGCATTTCTTTGCACTTTTCAACCTGTTCAATATATTTGAGGTTGTATGGACACCAAACTGGGGCAGCATAGTCGAGTATGGGCCACACATATGCTCTGTAAAGGGGAAGTATCACAAATGCATCCCTAGAACATATGTGCCTCTTGATGGCACTAAGTGCTCTATTTTATTTATTTATTTATTTAAAATTTGGTAACCAGGAAAGGCACACTGAGCCGAGGCTCATTTCCAGGTGCGACTTGGGGAAGGGTAATATTGAAATACATTAATACAAAACAAGTGAAAAACACAATGTGCAGTACAAAATCCAATAATAGTAATATACAGTCAAAAACAGGAAATGAAGCGCAGTGCAGTATATACTGTTTTAATAATAATAATAATAATTTTATTTATATAGCGCCCTTCAATGTGTCAAGGTGCTGAACAATTTAAAATCATAAATTAAGATTCCATAATACAAAACTTCAAACATATATAAAAATACATCAGAATAGCATAATAAATTATAATAAAATTCCAATCATATTAAAATTAACTTAATTATCCAAGAAGGCCATTTTCCATAAATGCGATTTCAAATCTTTCTTGAATATCTCCATGGAGGTGCACTCCCGTAACCGGCATGGTAAAGAATTCCAAAGAGTGGGTGCAGCATGAGAAAATGCTCTGCTGCCTGAGGACTTTAAACTCACTCTTGGACTCTCCAACTACTCCATGTCGGCTGAGCAGAGTGATCTGCCAGGGCAGTAAAGTACCAGAAGGTCTTTCAGATAGGACGGACCCTGATCGTGAAGGGCTTTGAAAGTCAATAAGATGACTTTAAAGGTGATCCGCCACCGTATAGGAAGCCAGTGCAGTTCGCGCAGCACCGAGGTAATATGACAGGACCTACTTGTCCCAGTCAAAACCCTGGCTGCAGCGTTCTGCACCAGCTGTAGGCGACGGATTTCTACCCCAGAAAGCCCAAAGTAAAGGGCGTTGCAGTAGTCTAGGCGCGAGGACACAAAGGCGTGGACCAACGTTGGCAGAGAGTCAGACGGAACAAGGTGCCTAACCCTGGCAATATTTCTAAGATGGTAAAAGGAAGTCCTGATGACGGCCGACACCTGAGATTGAAGAGTCAGCCTGTCGTCTAGGATAACCCCAAGGCTACGCACCCATTCAGAGGTCGGAAGTGACACGCCACCAAGAAAAATTCCAGAAGGCGCGCCAATATGCGACCTCTCAATCTGACCACCCGGGTCCACCACCAGAACCTCTGTCTTCTCCGAGTTCAACTTTAGCCAACTAGAATCCATCCAGTCTTGGATTTCCCCCAGACAGTTGTTAAACTCCAAGAGAGCTCCATCCTGGTCGGGTGCAAAAGACAGGTATAGCTGGGTATCATCCGCATAGCAGTGAAACCTCAGCCCATACCATCTTATAATGTTTCTGAGGGGCAGCATATACACTGCAAATAACATGGGTGACAGCACAGAACCCTGAGGCACTCCACACAACAAAGAGATTGGGCCGGAGGAAAAAATTCCCGACACAACTGTTTGTGATCTCCCAGTGAGGAATGAAGTGAACCATTGAAGAACGGTTCCCGACATTCCACAGATTTGCCTCAGGTGTGCTAACAACACCATGTGATCCACAGTGTCAAAAGCTGATGAGAGATCAAGGAGAACCAGGATGGAATGTCTCTTCTGATCCCTCGCCCTCAGAAGATCATTAAGCAGCCCGAACCAGCACAGTCTCGGTGCTATGTCTTTTACGGAAACCAGACTGGAAGGATTTGTAGATACTATATATGGTTAAATGGTCGTCCAATTGGGCAGCCACAACCTTCTCAATAACCTTCCCAATAAAGGGAAGGTTAGAGATAGGTCTGTAGTTTGAGAAACAGTCTGGGTCCAAGGAAGCTTTCTTCGGGAGAGGTGTCACCACCGCCTCTTTCAGGGAACTTGGGAAACTCACCTGACTCCAAGGAGCACCAGACTGTTTGCACCAGGACTGGACCAATGATATCAGAACAACCCAAAATTAGGGAAGTCGGTCCAGGGTCCAAACCACAGCTTGTGAGGTGCACACTATGGATGATCCTCATAATATCCACAAACTCAGGTCGACAAAAGGAACTCCAAGAGAATTGAGGCACTGTGATCTCGTACTGTCCTACAACATCACCCTTAGAGGTTGCCGGACACAAGTCCGCCCTGATGTCAGCCACTTTAGTTGCAAAGTACCGAGTGAGCTCGTCGCATTCTACTTGTGAAAAGGCTTTTCAAACTTGCAGACAGGCTGGGTTGCACAGTCTGTCTACAATTCGAAACAGCTGAGCTGGTCGATTCTGAGCAACTGCAATCTCCCTGGACAGGAATTCTGCCTTCTTATGGGTGATTGCAGATTGATAGCTAGCATAATGTTCTATCAATCTAAAGCAGTCGGCTTCAAGGGTGGACTTGCGCCAACAATGCTTTAACCTTCGCCCCTGCCTCCGCATCTTCCTCAGAGTCTAATCAAACCAAGGGAACCTGGGGTGCAGGGATAGGAGGCATTCATGAACAGGAGCAATAGAATCCAGGGCAACTGTGATGGCCTCATTATAGGCCAACACCAGTGCCTCTGGATTACCACTCACCAACGCGTGGGATGATAGGTCAAGGACCGCTGCTAGGCCTTGTGAAGTAACATTCCATAATGGGCAGTACCTGACCATCTCCACAGGGGATGGCCTTCTAAGGGGGGAGCAAAAATTGAACCTCACAGTGTAGTGGGCAGACTAGGTGACTGGTTCTACCCCCACCTCGGATGCATCAATCCCTAGAAGGAAGACCAAGTCCAGAGAGTGTCCAGATTTATGCGTAGCAGTGGAAACTACCTGTGTAAGGCCCAAAGAAGACATTAATTGGAGGAAGTAATTACCAAATTGTGAGAGTTCGTCGTCGACCCAGGCGTTGAGGTGACCCAGAACCATCAATCTGGGCGACTCAAACGACATGTCGACGAGGAAGTCTGCTACTTCCTGTAAGAAACGTTTCCCATCTCCGGGTGGACGGTAGATGAGAACGATTCGAACATCTACACCTGCTATGACTGTACACTCGAAGGACTCAGCCTCACCTACTGCTACATTCGTGAGGCCCAATTCAGTCTTAAAACAGACTGCAACCCCCCCCCACCGCGGTCCAATCTCGGGCGGTGTATCACCGAGTACCCAGCCGGAGTCATGGCTTCCACTATAGGGTCTGAATTTTCATCTAGCCAGGTCTCGATGATGCAAGCCAGGTCAGCCGAACCAACAAGATCAGCAATAATGGCAGTCTTATTCCTAACAGACCTGGCATTGCATAACACCGCCCGAGTTGGACAAACCTTGGAGGTTGTTGGACCTATCTGCCTACTGAAATCAGTAGTGCCCTTGGGTATGGATACCAGACATGGTAAACCCCGATCCGAATTCCATTTCGCCCCAGGGCATCTTCTGGACTTAATAACCCTGATGCGATGGCCCCACTCATTCATCCTCCCCTGTTCGCATACCCCCGCCCCCTTCACTCTCCCACGAGCAATCCCTAGTGCTCTATAGCACTGGTAGGTTTCAAATTGTAGGGGAGTAGTACAAAAGGGGCGGAGGGCGCGGAGAGAGGAGGATGAGTAGCACACCACCGTGGGGAGTGAAGGCCAGCACATGTCGCTACTTGACTAAAATAATAAACACCAAAACACAAAAGCACAATCCTTATAAAATAAAAATAATCAAATAATCCCTAAACATATCCAATATAATTAAACAAGAAACAAAACAAAACCCCAACCTCACAAAAGTATTCAAAACTAAACTAAACTAACAATCCACTAAAAATAATGAAATAAAAATAAATATGAAATTTAAAAATAAAAATACAAATTTTAACAGAAAAATAAATAATAACTCTTCTCCTGTATAATCCCCCCCCTCCCAGTCCTCTCACCACTGGGGAAAGGGGGTACAATGGCACTCTCACTGCCAAACCATCATGGAAACATACATTTTAAACAATAAAAGGAGTTATGAACTTCCCCCAGATTCTCTCACAACTGGGGAGAAATAATATTAATCTTTCTCACTGCCAAGAGAAAGACACAAACTGTAAAAACAAACAAACAAAAAAAAATTAAATAGACAAACAGAAATTTATGGACACAGGGTCCTCTCACCACCCAAGTGTCCAAAGCAAAAAAAAGTTTTAATCCACTAAAGAGTCTACAGTCAACAGCCTCTCAATACAGGTCCAGAATTCCACGAAGATTCAAAAAATCCAAATCCAGGAAAAGACAACCAGATAAGCCCAAAGAGGGAAAACAGTCCAAGGAGGAAGTCTACAAAAAGCTTTATCCAAGGAAGTTCGAAAATCTATGAAGAGCTTTATCCAAAGAGGTACAGTCACACTCAAACCCCTTTACTCCCTGCTAAATGCACTCCCAAGAAATTAATGCCACCCACACCAAAGGACCATAAGAAAAGCCACTATTGCAGCAATTTCCATGGTCCAAGGGAGCAGGTTGCCTCAGCCAGCTCCCCGGCTGGAAAATACCCCAAACCCCCAGTGGAGTAGCAAAACCCCAAGAGAGCACCTGCCGGAGTAACTAGGCAACTGAGATAACCACCTAAAGTTTCATGGTGGTCAAAGGGCACACTGCAGTCTCCAGTAAAGCCCCGATCAAAAAATCCTCCGATTCTCTGATCCCTGTTCTTGCCAACATTCACTGCATCCAGGACTCCACCAAACACACTTCAGTGCTGACCAATACTGGGTTCAAAGTAACTCCTCGTCCTCCACACAACCGTAACACTCTTCCAAACTAAGGAACCGAGTGCAAGAAACACAGAATCCCCTTATTAGATTATGAAGGAGAAAAAAGAAAAACCCGACCGGCGTCTCTCTCCAGAATCCCCGTATTAGTCTGTGGGGGAGAAAAAACCTGACCGGCATCTCTCTCCAGGTCCGGGAGACAAATCCCACTCGACATCTAGCCACTGCCGAACGGTAGAGTTTAAGACCGAAACCGGGGCCGGATTAAACAAACAAAGCACAAAATAACTAAAAACTTAAACTAAAAACATAAGACTAAGCTTCTTCAAAAGAGTGACAGCAATGCACCCAGCCTGGCGGCCATCTTGATGAATGTAAAGATAAACTGAAACTGTTGTAACATCGATGCTGTTACAACAAATCCCCCACAGCGACTCAACACGTTTGACACCTGCAGTGTGGAACGGGTTGAAGGAGCGATGAATGGATTCGTCGACTCCCAGGTTCGGCCACTCTCCCCCAACATCCCCCCCAGGAGTTAGAAATCTAAAAGTCCAAGGGGTGCATGAGATGAAGACCACCACAAGCAGTACATGACTCTGACCACTGTTACGTCCATCGGCACTTTGCCGCAATGATGTGATCACTGTCAGTAAAGTGCTGTTGCTGTAAGGTCCTTTGAAAAATTTCTTGTCAAAGCCACTTGGTGGAACCGCAGTGCAGGTACAACTACTAAACCACTTCAGGATAGATAAATTTGGTTGAGGAAAAATCAGACTAACTATGGTAGGGGTAGTGCACACAACCCTGCACCTAGGAGGGGGAAGTCAGGCAGTGGCACGACACTTAGGCTAAGGGAGGGAGGGAGGATTGCTCAGGAAATAGTGGCAATAGTAGAACATTGTGGGCACCCAGGTGAAGGGAGAAGTCTGAGGAGTCTTTTGACAGAGGAGAAAGATGAGGATAGGTGAAGCTCTGAGGGGAGTTTGTTCCAGAGAAGTGGGCGATGATAGGAGAAAGCGGATTGGCCTGCAACCATATGTGGGTGTGGGATAGAAAAAAAAATGAGGGTCTCTATGGCATAGGGAATAGGTAGAGGAGGTTGCCTGAGGGAGGTGGGAGGAGAGGTGGTGGTGGGGGGGAGTGTCCCAAACCAGAACTTAGCTACAAGAGAGGCGCAATGAACCATCTTTCTGTGAGACAGAGGAGCAAAAGAGAGAGTAGAGTAGAGAAGACAGTGGTGAGAAAGGGGAGAGGAAGCTGTGGCAAAATGGCAGAAAGAGTTAAGGAAAGTGTCCATTCTGGAGAGAGAGGAGTGGCAGGTGCGATACCGTAGACCACGTCAGCATAGTCAATGACAGGTATGATAATTTTAGATACAAACTCCAGATGGGTCGGGAAAGGAAAACTATCTTTATGGTGATAGAGGACTGAGAGCTTAGGTTGGAGTTTGGTACAGATGGAGTCAATGTGGGTACTGAAATCTAAGTGGCTATCCAGGCAGACTCACAGATATTTAAAAGCAGAGACTGTCTCTAGGTGCGAACTTGAGAGAGGCCAGCTTCTATCTGGAGCCAAACATCATGGCAACAGTTTTTTTGTGTTGAGTTTCAGCAGGTTTGTCTGGAACCAAATGTGTACTCTATTAAAGTCTTGCTGGAGAAGGGACTGCATACTGATTGGGGGGGGGCGGAGGTGAAGATGACGGTATCGTCCATGTACATGTGTATGCTGGAGGTGCTACAGATGGAGGGGAGGTCATTTATAAATTGGGAGAATAGGATGGGCTAAGGATAGAACCTTGGAGGACTCCAGTAAGGGTAGGAAGAGGGGAGGACAGTGCGTCACCAATTTGGACAGATTGGTGCCTCTCATGTAGATAGGAGTGGAACCAGTTACCACTTGGGTCTGCAAGGCCAGTGAACTTTAGTTTTTGTAGCAGGAGGGTGTGGGAGACTGAATCAAATGCCTTTGCTAGGTCAATGAAAATAGCAGCTGTGATATGACTCTGGTCAATTGCTGTGTAAATAGAGTCAGTGACCCGCAGTAAGGAGGAGGAGATGGTAGAGTGTTGTTTTCTAAAACCAGATTGCACAGGTGAGAGAGAGTTGTTTGTGGCAAGGTACTCAGAGAGCCTAGAGTGAATGAGTAACTCCTGAAGTTTGGCTATGGATGAGAGGAGTGAGATGGGCCGGTAGTTCCTGGAAGTAGAAGGATACCCACCTTTGTGGAGAGGTGACACCTTAATAAACTTCCAGGCCTTGGGGACAGTGGAGGTTAAGAGGGAAAGATTAAGGATGTGAGCTAGAGGGGCAGCTATGGCAGGAGCAGAGATGATGAGAAGCCTAGTTTGGAGACCATCTGGGCTAGTTTTGGCTGGGTTTAAGGCAGTGAGAGCAGTATAGACTTCAAGGGGTGTGAAAGGTGGGAAGTGGAACTTGGTGGTGGGAGAGGATAAGTCAGGAGGGGAAGGAGAGGAGTCAGGTGGGGTGGGAGAGGAGTTATCAGGGAGCGCACAGGTGGCAAAGAATTTATTTAAAAAATCTCTACGTTTGAGGAGGGGTCAGAGGCAGGGGCCATCAATTTTGAGGACTGGGGAGGCCTGCTGAATGGAGGGGAGAGGGTCAAGGAGAGAACGAACCACTTTCCAGAATGATGCAGGTGTGCATTGACCTTGTTGCAGGTGAGATCTGAAGTATGTAGCATTGGCGTGGCAGATGGCTTTGGTGCAGTTATGTCTGAGCTATTTGTAAGCTTGCAGGTCTGACTGGGTTTGGGACACTTTGTAGTGCTTCCAGGCTTTATCCCTGGTTCTGCATTTGGCAAGTAGGTCAGCTGTTAACCAGGGATGATGTTGGCATTTTATTCTAGCTTTCTTTAAGGGGACGTGGAGGTTCCAGATCCAAGTAAGTATCCTAGGGAAGAGGGATAAAGAGGACTCATCATCCTGGGCTAGGAATACTGGTTGCCAGTCGGATTGGGTGAGGTACTGGAGGGGGGCTGCTGTGTCAAGAGTGTGGAGAGGGTGGGAACAAATGTATTTGGGGACAGCATGGGGGAAGTGAATCTTGCGTATGCAGTAAGTGATGCAGTGATCATTGCGAGCATCTGGTAGGGTGCCTGAGGCTGTGATGCAGTGGGGGTGGGAGGATAACATCCAGTCGAGCAGGGAGTGGTTTTAGGAGTGGGGGTTTATATGAGTGGGTTTGAATATCAGCAGTATGAGGTTTATGGCCTTGATTCTTAAGAGGGTAGGCTTGGAGGCAGGGGAGAGCCAGTCTAGGTTGAAGTTGCCTAGAAGCAGGAGTTCTCCATTTGCTGAGTGGGAGGAGATGATGGAGACTAGTGAGTCAGGAGACGTTTTAGGTGGGACATAGAGTACACCAATGTAGAGAGGTGTTCAAGATGGGAGTGATAGAAGGGCATGATGAGTTTGTGGGATGAGGGGAAAGATTCTTTAAAAGAGATGGAACAGGAGAGGGACTGTCTGACATATAAGGCTACACTGCCATCTCACTTACCATGATCTTGGTGGAAGAGGTTGAATTCAGGGATGAATAGAGATGAGTCTGGAATTTTAGCAGATAACCATGTTTTGGTAACACAGAGGATGTCTGGCAGGAGCTGGGTTGTCCACACTTTAAGGGTGTCCAATTCATGGAGGAGGCTTCTGGTATTTAAATGAAAAATGCAAAGTCCCTTTGGCACGGGAATGGGAGTAGAGCTCAGGGGAGTACCTGGGTTCATATGGGCTGAGGTGGAGAGGAGTATTGGAGGGCCAGGGTTGGGCTGGATATCTCCAGAGAGAAATTTCTTGCTCCTGTGGGCTAAAATAGACTAGAAAAGGACTTCTAGCCTTAAATTAAGGTTTTTTAACTTTATTTTTTTGTAATTTGCTACGGGTGAGGTCTCGTGACCTCCGTAGCACTTCCGGGTTTGGGGAGACTATTTTAACGCGCTCCGTGACAAGCGCACTTTTAAAATCACAGTCTGAAGTACCTCTAGTTGTGTAGACTTGTGTGACTCATATAAATCGGATTACACCTTGTAGAAAGAACAAACATTTTGTGACATTCACTTTGAGCCCTGCTAATACTAGGAAGCAGGAAGAGGAGATCTGTGGTTCATGCCAGTTTGACTCGGAACTACAGAACTCAGAATTGCTGATAAAAGTTGCTGTTCTTGCTCCTTTGGGCTAAAATAGACTAGAAAAGGACTTCTAGCCTGAAATTAATGTTTTTTAACTTTATTTTTTTGTAGTTTGCTACGAGTGAGGTCTTGTGATCTCCGTAGCACTTCCAGGTTCGGGAGACTATTTTAACATCGCTCCATGAGGCAGAGCGGCGTGGCTGTAATGGTGAAGCCACGTGCAAAGATGCGCGTGTCAGCGTGTCAGGCGTACTAGGTGTGATTGGCGGAAGTTACTATTACCCTAAAGAAATTTAAGTAAACTTTGACTGCCTGGGTATAAACTTTGATATTTGTTATTGCTGCCATTTGAAATTGGAGTTAGCGATAATCAACATTGGATTGCCACCTGTTAAAAAAATAGCACTAGGGTAAGGAAATGAATATTAATGAGGGGATAGTGAACCTATCTACAGGGGAAATTGCCATGACTTGTATACTGTGCAATAATTTTTGTTTGGAGACAAGTGTGGGGTTTAAAGGTCTAAAATGTTCCCAGTGTGTACTTAACTTGGAGTTAAAGACTAAAACAGAAGGGTTAGAACAACAAGTTGCGAACTTAAGTAAACAAAATAAGATACTACACTTTGAACTAGATGAGTTTAAAAAAACTAGTATTACCACATTTAAAAACCAAAACAAGATCAAGGGGGACTTGTTAAAGATGTAGGGTTGCCTTTGAAGGAGTAGGAAAAGGGATAGGTGTGTGATGGGCATCAGGTAACAGCAAGGCTGTATTCACTTCGAGAGGTTTCCATGACAATGGTGTAAACCTTGAGAGCGCAGCTCGAGAGGTTTTCCGTTGTAATGGCAAACTTGAGAAGTGAATTTAGCCATGTTGTTACCTGATGCCCATCCATTATGTTGTATAGTGTATGGGCACCAGCTAACATCAATCTTTACCTGGCCTTCTACAAACATGTTCCATACCTTACAACAGTAAGAACACTTCATCAACATGAGCACTTACCATACATTTAAAATGGAGATGTCTGATTGCTTGAAGAGCCACTAAATTGTTTATTTATTTGATGCACAAATACACAACTTCAAACTGTAAAACAAAAGTACGAGGCTAAAAAAATTTAGAAGCACAGTCTGTGTGAAGCGACTCAGAAGTAATCACTATAGAGACTCACTATGTGTCAGTTCACACCGCTTCCCGAATACGATCTGAGGAGCAATTGCAGTGACGGAGAGACAGGGTGGCTTTCTAGTGAAAAAAGAAGCGCACAGAAAAAAAAAATGCTGCAACTATCCTCATATTGGCAGTTTTGAGTGGGCCGATCTTATTGAAGTGGTTTCCCAAAGAGCGTGGATTGGAGAGTCACGCATGTGATATTACAGTAAATGCTGTTGCACCATCGATGTGACATACTAACGATGGTACAACAGCAATATTACGTCACATCGATGCTACAACAAGAATAGCTTTTGCTCAAATTTCATTTATAACAACATTCTACCATAGACTATAACAGAATACAGTATATCACTGTACTCTCTGTTGTAGGCTGGGACTCCTCCATCCACATATATAGTAGAATCCCATTTATCTGAGCCCCCATTATCTGAAAATCCCTATCTAATGGACTGCTGTTATGTCCCCAGCCTTCAATAACACCAGCGTTTTAACACTTAGCGATGTAATTGCAATGTAATTACACTGTAATTGCCGGTCATTTACAGTCGTTTAAAACTGGCTGACAATTGAATGTATAACAATTGCAATGCTAACTGGTGACTGTTATCAGGTAAACAAAGGTGAATACTTGCACTTATTTAGCATATAGCTGAGTTTAACAGTGCTACTGTTCAAACAGGACTCTGCTGCAGCATATTCAACTTCAACTTCAACAAACTTCAGTGATGTCCAAAAGAAATTGTACTGTGCTCACAATAACCCAGAAGCTATGAATTGTGGAAAGATTAGAGAATGGGGAGAAAACTGTCTCCTTAGCAGCTGAGTATGGTGTGGGAAACTCCACCATCTTTGATATCAGAGAGGTCAAAGAAAAATGGCAAGAGTTTGCAAGCTGTATGGAGTCTGAAACTGGAGGTGATGGCTGTAAGAATATGCGGTCTTCTGCTGACTATGGGTGAGATGCTGCCAGCTACATTTAGTTCAGACAGGAGAGGGAGAAGGGTATACCAATATCGGGACCCTCATTGAAAGAGAAAGCCCTGCAATTTCATGAAAAGTTGGGGCATACATCTCCTTTTACTGCCAGCGATGCATGGCTGGACAGACTCAAGAAAAGGTACAGCATCGGGCAACTACGACTGTGTGGTGAGAGATTGAGTGCAGCAGAGGAGCAAATCGCTCCATTCATTAAGAAAATTCAGATCATCACAGTGGAACAGGATCTCACAGCACATCAAATTTACAATGCAGATGAGACTGGTCTTTTTTTGGTGTTGCCTGCCAGAAAAGACACTAGCCCATGACGCTGAGCATGATGCCCCCTCCCCCCCCCGAGTTTAAAAAACAAAAAGAATGCATCACCATTCTTGCCTGCACAAATG
This sequence comes from Neoceratodus forsteri, assembly GCA_016271365.2. Taxonomy (NCBI): domain Eukaryota; kingdom Metazoa; phylum Chordata; order Ceratodontiformes; family Ceratodontidae; genus Neoceratodus; species Neoceratodus forsteri. The sequence continues at coordinate 1,412,845,571 of CM057459.1, forward strand.
CCAGTGGCACTCATAAACTCCAGCCTCTTATGATAGGGAAATCCCATGAGCCCCACTGTTACAAACACATAAACATGGGTACACTACCAGTCCACTATGCTAACCAGAATAACAGTTGGGTGGACTCATTCATTTTTTTAAAATGGTTCTCTGATAATTTCATACTATCTGTCAAACCACACCTGAGATCACTGAGGCAGCTGATGAAAGCAATCCTGCTCATGAATAATTCCCCTGCTCACCTTGAAATCCCCCCAGTAAAAAACCCATAATGTCTCCATTCAATGCATGTTTCTCCCACCAAACACAATATTCAAAATCCAACCCTGCAATCTGGGGATACCGGAAATCTTAAAGCAGAACTACAAAAAGAAGTTTCTACAGACAGTGCTTGCAGAGGAAAACCAGTGCACCTCGTTGTGTGACATTATACAGCGGGTTACACTGAAGGATGTCTGCTATATGCTGACAGATGCATGGGAGTCAGTATGGCCAGAGATAATACAAAAATTGTGGAAGAAATCAGGGATTACCTTTCAAAGTGAGAAGGATGTTACTGATGAGGAAGAAACAATGACAGTCAATGAGACAGCTCTGATTGCAGTTGAACAATAAACTGAACAAGAAAAGATCTGTGTAATTGCTGCAGCTGTTCCAGCAACTCCCATTTTGGCTGCAGAATTGAATGAATGGATAACATGTGACCTGAATGAGGAGGGGCATGAAATCCTGGATGAGGACGGCATAGTGAACCTCATACAACACAGCACAACAGACACAGCATCAGAAGACGAGGTTGAGGAGAACGAGGATGATACAACCCAGGAAGCACCCATCTCGCACGGCGAATCAGCAGCTTGCTTTGAGAAATGTCTTCACTGTCTTGAGTGACAATCAGACACCAGCACTGTGGACTTAATGCTGATCAGAAACTTGCAGGCTCGGGCAAATAAAAAAAGACTGTATATCATGAAACAAAAATCAATGACTGATTTCTTAACCGCTAACTAAGTACAGTGCAGTACAGCGTGGCAGTATTTCTGCATAGTTTTGTTTGGGTGGGAACTGGGATTTAAAACATACTTTAAATACAGTGCAGTACAGTAGTTTTAATGTGTTTAATGTGTTTTTTTATGTTTAGCACCATAGAAAAATGAAGTGGTTTTAGAAAACATTTTCTGGATATTCCCGTCTGTAGGCATAGTCGATCTTATTTAACCAGACTCCCGTTTATCCGAACTAATCTGATGTCCCCCAAGCAGTTCAGATAAACAGGATTCTACTGTAACACATAACTGGAGGTGGTATAGTAAAGCAGTTAAAAGCACTGAGCTTCAAACCTGGACACCTGGGTTTGAATCCCACAGCCACCACTGGCATATTGTGTGACCATGAGCATGTCACTTAACTTCCCTGTGCTCCCAGGCCACAAAAATTTGACCTAGTGAACCATTCCATTCTGCTGGACAGGTTGGCTGGTATTGGCGTGCATCCTAATTCTGTGGAATGGTTCAGGACCTACTTAATGGGAAGAAAACAGAGGGTGCAGGTGTCCCACTGTTTGTTGGACCCCGGGACCTCTGTAGAGAACTGGCACAAGGTTGCATACTAGGCCCTTATTATTTTTCGTTTATACGAATTGTCTCCTTCAGGTCTGGTGCCGCTCTGTGATCAGGATGCATGTTAGTTACACGCGGTAATAATGTAGATGAACTCCAGTGAAATTAGAAGTCGACTTTGCAGCGGTTCAAGAGTGGTTCACCAGATTGAAGCTAGTTTTGATTACAAAGACCACCCAATGCATGGATTTTGGGACAATGGATAGAAAACAAATTGTGCTATGCATAAAAGATCTTAAAGGCATAGAACTGGTACAGATTCAACCCTATAAATATTTGAGTGTGGTATTTGATTATCAGCTTGCATTTTCAAGTCCTATCCAAAATATTTGTCTTAAAACAACAAAATAAATAGGAGCACTGAGACGTGACTCAGGTTGCCTTACAAGCAAAGCACATACTAACACTGTTAGTACTCTTCTGTTACCAGTGATAGAATATGGGAGTAATGCCTATATGCAGTAACTGCAAATAAAAAGGATTTGGAGAAATTGAATAGAGTACAGTATCTAACAAATTGCACACTTTATTTTGAAGGCTAAATATCGTACCCATCATTCTGATCTATGCGTCCAGCTGGGTTGAAATATCATGGGAAATAGACGTGCAAATAAATGGCATCAAAAAAAAAAAGTTTATTGTATGGTTATAAACCTTCACAATTGCAAGCACAGTTAAAATATCATTACATATATATCTAAAAAGGGATAGGTTCCCCATTCGTAATAACTCATTTATACAATATATTCATATCAAAGTAATCTTATTTGTACATCACAAACTGAATAACAACACTTATAATCATCACATAAAAACTACCTAATATCATGCAGATGGTTTTTGTACTTCATTTACATATAGATTCACTCATATCCCTAAGAATCAAGTATACATGACACATCCATGCCTTCAGATAATTTGGATTTTACTTTTGATTTTCTTAATACTCAGTAGATAATTAGCTAGCCTTTCCACTGTCCAACTATCCTCTGTATGGAACAGAATGCAAGTAAGCTCTTTTTTATCAACATTATATCTATTATTTAAATATGGACCAAGCCAAAACATACGTTGACTATCATACCATTTACAGACCCATAAAACATGGTATAGATCCTCCCTATCTCCACTACCACAATCACATTCCTCAGAGTAAATTCCCACTTTTTTGTATCTATAATCCAGCACTTTACTAGGGAATTGTTCAAATTTATAAATCATAAAATTTGATCGCACTGAGGGAATGGTCAGTATATCCAAGTATTTTTTATACCCATGTATATAATTATTCGCTGCAAACCATTTGGAATAACGGGACTGCTTTATTTCCTCCAAATCTTTCAGCTTCCATTGATTACTAATTTTCTTTGTGATATATTTTTTATATTTATCACTAATACGAACACATTTTGTCACAGAATCCTTTAAATGTACTAAGTGATATTTCTCAAGTATAGAGAAACTCTATCCATCCAATAGTCAGAACAGAGTCCCCAGTCATCCAGTCCTTTTTTTCATCCAAACATTTCTTTGCGACTACATTTTCATTTAATCCAACCAGTCTAATCCAATAATTTACTTTTTGGATTTGATTGCTGCATTAATATCTATAATACCCAGCTCAGCACGAATATAAGAAGAAGGGCAGGAATAACCTAACCTTAACAAGGATCTTAAAGATTTATAGATGGGACTCATACATTTATTAGCTGTATTTACTTTCCAAATTTCACATCCATACAACAATTGAGATTCTATCTTAGATTTTAACACTTTTAACAATGGTCTTATCGTTAATCCCCCAAATTTACAATTAAACCTGTATAATCCTCCAACAGTTTTTTTTTAAATTTCTCTTTAGCCCATTCCAAATGAGAGGTCCACATACAATTTTGATGAATTACTATTCCAAGATATACATAAGTAGAAACTATCTCCACCTTGCCTTGGCCGATATACCAACTACCATTAGTACTTCTATTCTTCTTATTTCCTCCCAATACCATAATCTTTGTTTTCTCCATGTTTATCTTCAATTTTAATTTCTCAGATTCCTTTACAAGGAAATTTAATTTTTTTTGTAAACCAAATTTTGTTAGAGACAGAACCACAATATCATCGACATATGCCAATAAAGGAACAGGAAAGTCCCTAATTTTTGGGGAATCTATGTCTATATCCACACTATATTTTAATATGTTATCCAGATATAATATAAACAGCAGAGGGGCAAGTATACAACCTTGCCTCACTCCACGATTACATTCAAAAATGTTTGATAACTGGCCCTAGGCCTAGTCTAATTTTAGCCCAGGTTTTGGTATATAAATGTGCTATTATGTTTACTAGGCTGAGTCAACCTCTATCTAATAAAATCTGCCATAATAGACTTCTAGATACACTATCAAAGGCGTTACTGTAATCAATAAAACATATATATATTCTTTGACCCCTAATTTTCACATATTTTTCCATTAAATGGTTCAACACAAAAATATTATCCAGTGTGGACATACCATGTCTAAATCCAATTTGGTAAGGGGAGATACTCCCTGTTTTTTCAACCTCCTGCTGTAGCCGGGCCAATATTATCTTAGAAAAAATTTTAAGATTCACATCCAAAAGACTTATAGGTCTATACATTTTAGGATCATCTAGTGGGCCTTTTTTATGTAATGGAATAAGATTAGCCCCTTGCCACGAGGTAGGGAAGCTTTTTGAGGAAATACACTTATTGTAAAATACTGTTAGATATTTACACCATAGATGAGACTCTGTTAAAAAAACCTCGGCTGGGATCCCATCCGGCCCGGCTGCTTTTTGCTTTTTTAAAGTATACAATGCCAGGTAAGTTTCATCTAATGTAATTGGACGCACGTAAGAACACCCAGAACCATTTATTGGTGAGTTATCAGCTTCGGTAGCAAAGTAAATTCCTTTAAAATAAGTTACCCATCTTTCCTCACTAATAAAGGTATCAATGTTAACTTTCTGGCTCTTAAAACCATTAGCCACAAGTGACCAGAATGTTCTATTATCTCTACCCTGAATTGCCAGAAACATTTCCTCCCACTTAAGTGCAAAAAAGTGTCTTTTTTTATTAGCAATAAGATCATATACTCTCTCTTCTTAAAATTCAATAATTTAAGATTCACCTGGGTCTTTTTTTTATTATACAATCTACATAATTTCCTAATGTCAGCCTTTGCCTTTTACAACCCCTATCATACCAGGTATCCATGGGTACAACCCTTCCTGATTTACTTGGAACTTCTAATACAGATTTAATCTTATTTAATAGCGCATCTAGCTCTTCTGTAAGATAAATAAGGTCACATTTACTAATATCTTCATAAGAGTAACTTAGTATTGAGCCATGAATAATTGGTAACAAGTCATAATGTGAACTTTGTTTCCATATAATCTTGTTTGAGGCTGTAATTTCAGTAAATTGAAATGACTGATGCTCCCTTCTATTCACCTGTTCTAACTGAGATTCCAAAGCCAATGGATAATGGTCACTTTCTGCTCTAATCAATATTTCACATTTAGTCCAGTAATACATATTCCCGGACCAAAAAGCAAAGTCAATTACTGAGGCTCCCCTCTGGGAAACATATGTAAAATTCCCCTCTTTATCTCCTTCTATCCTTCCATTTAAAGGGTACATATTATTTTCTTTCACTAATTCTATAACAATTTTCCCATTATGATTTACCACTTTATCTTTAGATTGTCTATATACTACTTTATCAACATAATCACATGTAGAAAGTGTATGGTCTGCTAGGCCATCAAACAGGCCAATACGTGCATTTAGATCACCTAGTAAAAGTATTTCTGCATGTGGAAATATTTGCTGGACTTCTTTTAGCAAACTAGATATTTCTTGTCATATACCTACTGGAAAGTAATCAGAATTTTCTGGAGGTACATAACAATTCAGTACAATAATTTCCCTTACTCCATATTTGACTAAAACTATCACATAATTTTGTGCAAGTTTCCAACATACAGCCTTATCAAATACACCTATTTTAATTAGAGTGATAATTCCACCTGAAAATCTCCCTACTTTTTTACATTTCCTGCCAGGGGAATGCAGAACCTCATATCCATTAATAACAACTTCTACATCTTTAGAATGCCAAGTTTCCTGTAAACAAATTAAGTCATATTCCGAAAGAAATTTAATACAGTCAGCATCTGCCCATATGGACTTCCAGCCGGCTATATTCCAAGTTATAAAACTATTTTTGTAATATGACTCAGCTATCCCAGAAATGTTTGGAGTTAGTCACTCATTGTACCCTGCTAATATTTTAAATCTGTTCTCCAACGGGAGGACAGAAACTTCCTCATACACCTTTCTTTCATTAAAGCCCATACTAAGCGCTGTAAAATCTACCAGATGCAGACCTAAATAATCCAGATTCCTAGCTTGGGCTAAAATTAGATCTGCTAGTTTTCCATTAGGCACATAGATATCAATCTGACTCCCCTCATGTCTACGTTCAGCTTGTATACTATCCGGATATTCCAGTGGGACCATCATAAAATTTTTCAGTAAGTTCTCAATTGCCATAGACAATCCTAGGTCTGTTTCTTGAAACATATGGTTCATCCCAAAAAGAGTTAAAATTCTCCCTCCCACATCCTTCACACTTGTTTTATTACATTTTCCAATATTAAATAATTCTCTATTGGGAAAAAACAAAGATACTTCCTTGTTACTTAATAGGCCTCTGTTTATCCAGACATAATTTGCTGTTCTTGGTGCATCAAAATAAACATCAATAATGGTAGCCTCCTCTATTATTAACCTATTGATCTCAATTATATCCGCTTCTACAAGTTCAATATCCAATTCCTAGTTCAAAAATGTAAGTATATGCAAGTCTAACATAGCCTTGTCAAAAGTACACCAATTAAGTGGTCCATATAATCTAATTAGAGTCTTCTTCCCCACTAGTGTCTGTGCAACTTGGAAACGCTCTCCATTTCTATCCTCAATAGTCTTCTTTTTCACAGCATCTCCAAAATTCTTCTTATCCTTATCCTTATTATTTTCATTACACACTTGGCCATTTAATTTTATATCACACTTTAACCCTTCCATTTCCTGTTCTAACCTTGCTAGCTCCACTTCCAACTTAGAAGGTACAAATTGAGACTGAGGAATATGACATCCCACGACTCTATCCACACCTTGAGTTACTATATTTCCCTTACTCTTTCCCCTATTTTTTTTCCTTCTCCTTTGAATTTTATTTCTATGGGTCTTTTAGCTGTTAATTCAGGAAATCAATTATACTAAAATCAGGCCTCACGCCCGGTGATCCTAAACTTCATTATCATCCGAGCACTTTTCCAAGGCAGACACAGCTTCCAACTTCTCTATATTTAGTGTTATCTCCTCAACTTTTCCAGACAGATCATCAACTTTATCCATAATCTGTCTTAATTTCCCATCATTAACCACCAACTGTGTTTTAAGTTCTTCCAATAAATCCTTGTTAAGAACCAATTGCTCCATCAGGATAATAAAGGAATTCATTGGATTCCTTAAAAGGGTAATCAATTTTTCGCTCAACCTTGCAGGTATAAAGACCTCGTCCTCTACTGAGCACTTTTCACCTTCTTGAGACTGATTTATAGTATTATATTGATATCTAGAACTGAGCAGATCTTTTCCCACTTCTTTAAGTCCATCTATTGTTTGTTGTAGATCTTCCATTACCTCTTTTAATTCATGGGTCTTATATGTTGTTACTAACTCTCTTTCCTTTACCACATCCACCATATCATCAGAGACCCCCAGGGATATATCTGCCTCCAATGACACCTCAGGTCTCCACCAAGGTGGTGTACCTACCAAGCCATCCAAAGCAGAGGAACCCACTGAGGATTCCCTATCTAGATACAGTGTTTTTTCCATAGATAGGTGATCCTGGTTTACCATCAATGAACCAGCTACATGGCTACAATCATTTGACCCCCATGACATTTCCCCTTTATCTACATAAACAGATGGAACAATAGTGGCATCCACATGTTGATGCATGCCTTTTAGTTGACTTGATTTACCTATACTCTCAACTTGAATTAAATTACCATTCGGGGTAGAAGTGTTATTTCCCCAATCCCTTTTTTTAAGGTGCTCAGTAATCTTAGTCTGTCTTACACCATATTTAGGTTTCTGTATAGGAGCTCCTGTAAAGGTGAAGGCTTAAGAGCATGCATCCTTTGGTTTCTAGTGATAACCATACCAAAAAAAAAAAAAAACTTTGTCTTTCAGTATCAGTCAAATCAAAAGTTTAAAACAGTTGCATAAGTATCAGTGTCCAATAAGTATCTTCCTTAAGTTCAAAAGAAGTACATTATAATACCATTAGCAACTCAGGCACAATTATAAAGTTATAAAAACTGATTCTTTAGCAGATGTAACAAGAGTGAATCACTTTAAGTAACCTTTTCACCAAGTTTCTGAGATTCAAAACACACCACCCTGAGCACCAGAAAACGCCACACATGTGCATTTAGTACCCAGAAGGATGCGAGAAGAAATCACACTGGCTGAAAAGATCACACGGATTATAAAAAGAATATAAAACTCGTAAAAAAAAAAAAAAAAAACTTAAAACAATATGTCCCTTAAATACCAAGCAAACAGATAAAAAATTCTTCTTTTCCAGGCAGAGTTAAACTTGCATCGGAGCGCAGCAGGAGCACAGGTGCACACGAAGTCTACTCTCTTTCTCTTTCTCCACAACACCAGTATGAACAACGTCTCCAAAAATCCTCACTCTTGCTTGTATACGATCAATAACACAAAAGATTAGGCTTCTCAAACGAGCGTAATGGCCTACTATCAGTGCCTACTCCACAACTCACTGATGCATGTAATTTCACCTGAGCCACAAGTCTGTGCTTCCACATGTCGTGATCATATTAATTAAATCCACTCCATTCTCCCCCGTTCAAACTGCAGCAGAACCTCAGGGTTAATATGTGCTTTCTTGCAGAAAAATAAAAGTTCCCTGCTCGAGATGTCCAACTGCCCTTCGAACTGGTCCAAATACCTTTACAGCCGCAAATAGTAGCCCTTAGCTCCACGCTCAACCCGGCTCCTCGGGCACCTCTGGGTCTATCACGCACGGCAGTGGATCCAAAACACAACTAAAATCTCCAAAAGCAGGTTTTAACACTACCGGGACTCAGGTTCCTCTTCTTACAAAACACAAGAGCCACGAGAGCTGCAGCCGCCCTCAGACTGAGTCCGGTCCTGAATACCAAATAAATGATTAACTATGATTTTTAAAATGTTGAAAAGTGGAGGTGACCTTTCACTGTCCCACTGTTCCTGTAGAATCAAGATAATAGAATTTACAATACTAGAAATTCAAACACCAGGATATGGAAGATGCCTAGAATTAGGACTAGGTTAGGGGAATGGGGATTCATAGTAATGCTGCTAGATTCTGAAACAGGCTGAGTGTTGCCACTGGGATTGTACCAGCACTCAACATGTTCCAAAAAAGCTTACAAGATGAATTTACTTTCATATGTGAATGTTAAACGATGTGCGAATATTACATGCTAGTAAAACTTAAACATTGACGTAGATGTGTTCAGATAAGATACTGACTTTTATATTTTTATATTTCTGTTTTGCATATTTGCAAGGAATAGTGTATTTGTATGCATGAAAAAGGATTCATCTGAAGATAGGCTTTGCCCCAAGTATACAATTCCTGTATAAAAATAAATGTTGTACAGTACTTCTTTACTTTTTGCTTAGTGTGTCTTTCCTGGCCAAAAATTGTAAAACAAAACAGAAGAAAAATCATAATAGTCATAAAAAAAGATGGAAATTCAAATGGCCCACCCAAATATTCAAATGTGGGCAAGGCTTCTACCTGGCATACTGACACACCATTTTCATCAGACCAATACAGAACAATTGTTTCTATAATATACGCATGCTCGATCTGTGTCATTCAGATGGTGGCAGGCCGAGGTGGTGAGAGAAGGATCTGTGCCAGTCTTCACATACAACTGTGCATGTGGTCCTTGACAGTATTTTGTAGGGCAAGTTAGCACCAGATGGGGGCGGTGTGTGCTGAGTGGTTGGGATGGGGAGGGTGGGTATGGTGTAGTATACCAAGGATCAGGTGGGGGGGGTACCACTAGACTACCATGTAATATTTCTAACTCATCTGGGATCAGGAAGGAGGGGATACTACTGGACTGCCAGAGACTTATCTTTTAGTTTACAGGGACTGGGTGATGGAGGGGGCAGGGGCAGAAGCTCTGCGCAATGTCTCCGTACATTTGGGCACAGAGGCATTGTACAGAGCTGATAATGGCCACATAATTGTATGCAAATGGACCCTTAATGCCTTGCATACTGTATGTGGTTATTAGCATGTGACCTTCCGTATATGGCACCCCGGGAGCAAAAGTGCTGTCTCGTTTGGAATGCACTATCCCCCTTTGCTCCAGGGTGTCTGTTGCCAGCAGGAGGTTGTGGCAGTGCCAAGCATATGCACTTTGCAAAGCCCTAACACAGTCCACTATTCATACAGGCAGTGCACACTGGACCAGGCACACTGCCTGCAGGAATCCGACTCCCTGATCGCCACGTGCTTTATTTTTCCCCTGTGCTATTTTTGTGCAGAGCAAACAGTCCTGGCTGAATATGGGGACCAAAGAATGAAATGTCCAAGAATCACATTTTGGGGGGGAATGTTATGAGATTTGGGTCCTGCTTCTGCAAACAGTCTTTTTTTTTTTTTGCAGGAAAGTGAAAAGAAAATCACATTTTATTAAGAAGGGTGTGATGTGCCTGTATTTGAATTACAATTTAAAAGTGAGAAAGAAAGAAATGCCCTCACATGGGTTTAAACTCATGTCTCTTCAGAATACCATTCTGCTGCCCTTACCAGTTGAATTACCAGGACAACAGGAGGCCTGGCACTTCCACTGACACCCATCTTTCTCAGTGCACAACCTGGAGCTATGCAGATTTAAACTGCATTTTATTTGGAAGGGCTGGGATTTGTGTCACTTCTGGTTATGCATTCAGAAAAAGGAGAGTCTATGGGAGTCCCAGCTTTTCTGTTGTCCTGGCAGCTCAACTGGTAAGAGCAACTAAAGTATTCTAAGTAGACACAGGTTCAAATCCCAGCAAAGGTTCATACTTCTTTCTCATTTCTAAATTATATTTTTTCCAAAACTGTATATGCACACTGCATCCTTCTAGATGAAATGTAATTAAAATGTGTGTAGCGCTGGGTTGTGCATTGAGAAAGATGAGTGTTCCAGTAATTAAAATGTGTGTAGCGCTGGGTTGTGCATTGAGAAAGATGAGTGTTCCAGTAATTAAAATGTGTGTAGGGCTGGGTTGTGCATTGAGAAAGATGAGTGTTCCAGTAATTAAAATGTGTGTAGTGCTGGGTTGTGCATTGAGAAAGATGAGTGTTCCAGTTGCCCTTCTGGCTCAACTGTTAAAAGCAGTAGAATGGGCTGGCCTAGCAGCGTAGAGGGCTGAGGCAGAGATGCCTTACCTCCTGCCACACCGGTGACCCATTTTCGCAGTGCGAGCAGGTCATCAGGGGCCAGCCGGGGTTGGAGAGGATCGAGCGTCCAGAGGACAGCTCTCCTCTCCCAGGGAGGTGGGGGGAGAACAGAGGCCAGCAATTGCCTGACACCTAGTGGAGGCTAGGTGTTGGCATGCCTGGCCCTGTACAATTGGGCATAGAAGCGGAGCAGCCGCGGGTGTTGCATGGACGCACAGACGCCTCCTGTTAGCGCAACACTCCACCAACAGAAAATGGAAATTGGTGGTTTGGTTGTGCGGCTTGATGGCCGTCCGTCGGGAACATGCTACTTCCAGAGGTCATCACCAGTACTGGATCCATTCCTGGTGGAGAGTTTAGGGGCTCCCTGCCACCCCACCATGGGGGGGGGTAAGCCGTGGGGGTAGCTCGGTGATGGCCCAAAGGTGTAGGATGGTGCGGGATAGACAGTGGAGATTCCAGAGGATGCTGGGTAAGTGGAGCCAACCAGTGGGCCAGGGGGAGAAAGCATCAAAAAATTAAAAGCAATAGAATGGTTTTCTGAGTAGATCTGGCTTCAGATCCTAGCTAGAGTACTTATTTATCATTTCTAAATTGTATAACAGGAAAAGCACATTAATTTTTTTTTCTAGGAGTTTGACTTTGTCTGTTTTTTATTTATTTTACTTTCAGAACCATATGTTACATTTTCTTTAAAATATTTTTTGTGATGTTTCAGTTTACATATACAAATTTAATGGGACTCACTTTAAACCATTATACTACACCAGCAACAACATACAACAAAAAGGAAAAAAAAAAAGACCTTCTAACATACCAACCTGTTATATCACAAAACCAAAAACAAGCAACCATCGTATCTCATACCCATAGTTCACTGCATTAATAAATCATTGAATTTCCAATAAGAAAAGACCCCACATTTACTGAAATGTATTCAGATTTCCTAATGATAGAAAAGTTATTTTTTGTAACCTGATGTAAGAGTTGTTAGTCTATAAACATTCCTCTTCTTCATGGAGGGGGGGGAGTCCTTCCATTTCCACAAGATCAGCAGTTTTTTTTTTACAGATCTCTCCACCCATCTCATAGCTTAATTACATATTTTTGGAGGTCACCTAATATGAAGACTGGGGGCCCAGTATTCAAAGCTGGCTGTGAGTACCACACACACACAGGAGTGCTGCATGAAAAATAGCACACGCCCTGCTCAGGTGCTATAGTCAGACAGCGTGCTCCAACTGGACGATACAGTCTGAATATGGGTCAGTGTTGGTACAGACCATGGTGACTATGCATTGCACTGACACAGGCCCCAACTGGATATGGTCTACAGAAGCCCAAGGAGATAATCTGACCCAGATGGGACCGCACCAGGCATCCTGTGAGCCATATTGAATCCTAACATGCTAATGAGACCATTGGGCATACAAGGCACTAAATGCCATCTGCATGCCCAGTATGGGCTCTTTATTTATTTTATTATTTATTTACTTTATTATTTATTTATTTATTTCAAAAGTTTAACCAGGAAAGACATACTGAGCTGACAACAGCTCATTTCCTGATGTGTCTTGAGAGGAAAGGGTAACAAAGAAAACACAATAGACACAAGAATAAAAGAACATTAAAGGGACACTGTCAACCCCTGTAGGCCTCAAAGTGTCCCTAGTTGAAAACACACATGCTATGATTGGTCACACCCAGATGTAGCTGGTAGCTGGATTCTGACTCCTCTTTTCTTTTTAAAAGTGAAAAACAGATGGCCATTACTACACCAAAACATATTTGTTTGCATTCCTTGATCAACTCCCACTGCATATGTTTTGGACTTGGGAACACCCCCAGTGTAGTCTAGACACTCACGATGTAGCTGGAGATGAGGAGCCCATTGCTTCATGAGTGGCTGTACTGTTTGGGGTTGTTCCCAATGTTCAGGAAGTCTGCAATAAGACTAGATCAAAGTTGAGAAACAAAACAAGGCTGTATGTAATTACACTAAAAGCATGCATTTCAGTTCAACTAGGAAAGGAAGCAGAAAAAAAAAAAAAAAACAACCAGCAACATCAGAGAAATTTAGAGGTTAGCAATCATAAAATGTCAGGTTTTCAACCAAAAATAACAGTATACAAAAAGGGTTAACAATGTCCCTTTAACTGAAAACTTCACTCCAAATGACAAGCAATACAGTGCATCAGTCTTGGATCAAAGTACAATACATTACTGATGTGAATAATAATATACAATACTGTGTAAAATAACAAGGCGCCAGGTACACAAGGTAGATAAAATTGCACTACACAATTGCAGTGAACAATCCTCACAGGGTTCTAAAAAATAGGGGGGAATTGAACAGCAAATCAAAATTGATATTTTTTATAACAGGAGTAGAGCGAGATGATATCCTGCTGAGAATAGTAAAGCTGGTACAGATCACGACTCCGCCCCTGGAGTTTTTGGTGACAGGGTGTTGGGTTTAAGTGCTGATCTGTTTTGAATTATAAGCATTAGAGACCCTGTCCCCACCCACCTGCCTGCCCCTGAAATTGCTTTTGGATTTGCTGTGAAGTTTACGTTTAGAAGCTGAGAGTCCCCTCCCCAATCCTACGCACCTGAGCTTCGGCGACCCCCTTTCTTGCCTGGAACTTCAGCCACAAAAAACAGGTCATCATTCTCCTTGGTCTGTTCCTTCAGTACCTTCTCATCTGTCAGTCGGATGGATTCCACAAAAGCCTATGAAGATAAGACACACATAATTGCAGGTTTGGCCTTTTGATGACTTTCTCCTTATCAGACCGCAAAGAAACATCACCTCAAATGCATCTACTAAAGATGCAAGAATGCTCTGATTTTTCCATTTCAGAAAATATCTGTTCACAGGGAACCAATATTAAAAGCATTTTTCCAGTTTCCAGGAAAATGTTTAAAAATATAAGATTCAGGCTCAATTCAAATTATATTTAAATAATTTTGCTTCATTTAGCAATTCTCGAATGCAAAGATATCTTGAGATAACACTTTTGATTACCCAAGACACATCTCAGACATCCCTCTTATGTTTTATGAAGCCTTTTGTATTTTTCAGAATCCACACTTTTAATGTCAGTGGTCAGCAGATTTCAAACATTAACTTCTTTAGCTATTTCTCCCCTGCCGAGCAGCCGCATAGTTTGTTTGGTCAGAGGCCAGCTGATTTACATTATGACTGACTATTTGTGCACCGATTTCAAACATGGAACACTCTCTCATACTGCTCATTTTGTTGTATTCAGACTCACACTCATTCACTGAATCCCCGTACAAACCAGAGATTTGCAAATTGGTCTTAAAACTGCTTTCATTATTCACCAGCAGTTATAAATAAAACCAGTCTGTGATCACTATTACTTAACACGTTGCAGTCGTTCACTAACACCGATCTTCTTTTTACCATCACATCAAGTGTTTTTTTTCCCCAACAACTGCAAGTCTAGTGTCAGCAGTCAGCGGTTTTATAACATGAAGCAGGTAGCAGCTCAATCAAATGAAAACAGTCTGCCTGTCAGTGACACACATATTTATTTATTTGCTTCTGTTAACCGGGTAAGCATGCTAGACAGCCAAGTGCCTATTTTCAGGTGCGACTTGGGAGGATTACAACGGTACATACATGAGCATCAGGCAGACAGAGTACATACAATAGCATCAGAAACATTGATTACATCAAGAGGTGCTAGAAGATCATCAGGCAGACGGTACATATGATATCAGGAACATTGATTACATCGAGAGATAAAATAGCAATACAGTACAGGCATGGAGAGTTTAACAAGGTACAGTACATCAGACATCACACAAGTCAGGTACATACAACAGCATCACGAACATTGATTAGATTGAGAGAACAGCAACATAGTACAGGCATGGGGAATTTAACAAGGTACAGTACATCAGACATCACGCAAGTCAGGTACATACAAGAAGAGCATCAGGCACATAGATTTCATCAAGAGGTAGATAACAGCGTGGTAACAGGCATGGACGACATATGTCTACAAGTAGAGTTGTCCATTCCCACAGGAGGGTTTGAGTGGCAAGTTACACGAGATGTGCAACAGATTGTGGGGGGGGACTTCAGATGTAGGCATACTTTACAGGGACAGGTAAGGCAGGGAAGGGCCCCCGATTAATTAGTAAGACAGATGGCAACGAGCTTGCCAGGTGGATGAAGTGCTTGCAGAGACCGGGGACACAATACCCAGACAGTCGAGACCAGTTTAGTGGCTCAGGTACAGAGGCAGGCAGAGGCCCATTTTAGGAAGCCTCATAGGGAGGCTTTGAAATAGGGATGGGAGGAAGTGGAGCAAGTGCTGGCAGGAAGGGAATTCCAGCCTTAGGGCGTGTGGTGTGGCCCAATCCCCCATTTGAGTGTGGGTTTTAGGAACCAGGAGGACCTGCGAGTTGCTGGCTCTTAGGTGGTAGGTGGGGTTTACAGGTTTGAGGGATGAGGCGAGTGCAGGAGGAATGGCAGTTGTCGATGAAGTTGCCAAGGACAAAGGTGCGGTGGTTCTCCAGGGGAAGCCACTCCAGCTGGGAGTATAGCTTACATCGGTGCGTGAGGCGAGCAGCAGAGAGGGCAAATGGCATACATTGCTATGCATGTGTCCCATTTGGAGAGAGACTGGATTTTGGAACTTCAGCAAGGATACCAAACCATAGCAGGCGTGGGTGAGAGGCCCCCGGCAAAGGGCAGGATGTCGGCAAGGTGAGACAACTTTTAGCTCTGTGTGCCAGGCCCAGCTTGTAGTTTGTGGCCTTAGAGGGGTTACGTAATGTGGAGTGTGAGGTCCAGTTGCGGGTCAAGGGTTACCCTCAGGTTTTTGACTGCATTCACAACATTCAGGAGGGAAACATCAGCTTCTGAGATTTTTAGAGGAGTAGGGCAGGCTTTTATCTTGACTGAGGAGCCAAAAAGCATGGCCTAGGTCTTTTTAAGGTTAATGGTTAGCTTGTGGTCCTCAAGCCAGGTTTGAATATGGTTAAAGTCAGAGTTTAACCGAGAGTTAATGTTTGTTTGTTTGTCTAATTTTGTTGACCCGGTAAGCCCACTGGGCCTAGAAGTCCCCTTTTCAGGGGTGACCAGGGTGGAGGGGGGATACAGATGGTGAGCAACTGAAATTGAACCATATTAAGCTATTGGTGGTATTTTTACTGAATGAGGGAAATTTGGCCAGGACACCGGCGAAATTCCTCTACTCACTTCTGGGGGAATTACTGGCCATCAGTCATGATGGCCACTTCGAGTGTGTTGGAAGAGAGTGCAGACGTCTTAGGGATGGGGAGCAGGCCTCCTCCTCTGTCTCGCTTCCTTTAGAGGCTGGAAGTCTGAATTTCAATGAAGCAGTGGTTTGTGACCTCGTTTTTGCATCTAGTTCTGCAGTTTCTTGTGAAGATGGAAAGATTGTACCTGAAACAAATGATCCTTCTCTTGGAGTTGATTTGCACCTCTCAGTAGTGCAGATGGAGAATTTTCCACAGGAACTTTCTAATAGCGATATTCTCACCACGAATCGGCCCTTGCAAGATGGAGATATTTCCTTGCCGGTTTCCTCGACTTCTGTCAAATTTTCAGTCCAGAATGACATGCAGCGTCAGCTGGCATGTGATGCAGCTTTGTTAAAGACTTTGGAGGAGTGGCCTGTTGGCTTGGACACTACGGCCGTTTTAGTTTCCTGTCTTCAGTCCTCTCCCACTGTAGCAACTGGCAGTACTGTCACCGAATGGAGTGAGTGCCTAGAGACGGGCTCAGGAGAGTTGTTTCCTACTGGAATCCTTGCTCAAGATGTTAATTCACGCACAGACTTCATCACTGGATTCCCAGCGGCTCAATTGCCAGTTCCTGCTTCTGACGCTTCTCAGAGCATATCAGGTAACTACCTGGAAGTGGTGCATTCTTCTACGGACTTCTCATCTGTCAGTCTCTCCCTTGTTCCAGGTACTCTTCCTAACCCTGCTTCTCTACCCTGTACTGCTATGCATAACAGAGTTAGTGTCCCAGTTTCTGTTGACTGCTCGGAACTTCCTGTTGTGTCCCCCCCCCCCAACTCCACCCTTTGATACTACTATGGCCCCTCCTGACTACGATAACCATGTGTCTGTGACCGGGGTAACTATTGTGGAGGCTTTACGAGGGGCCGGCTGGCAAAAATTGCCGGATTCTCACACTTGGTCTTCTCCTCGGGTACACCCCGGGGAAGTAGATGCTAGTTATCTCTTGGCTATTCTCACAGGTCTGCATCTGACCCAGTACCCCATACTAAACTTGTATTCCGGTCCTTCTCCTCTGGCTCTTGCCTCTCGCCTCTGGTTTGCCTGTTACTCCTATTCCTGCACAACCTGTTTGTAACCCACTGGTTCTTTCTTCTGTTGCTTCTACCAGTGAGAAACCTTTCTCTGATGCTCAGTCTCTGGATCACTGTCAGCATGTGGACATGGAGCATACACCTACAAAGACAGCCCCCCCCCCACTTCTTCTTTGCCCACTGATTCTTCTCCACGAAGGGGTGCAGGCTCCTCAGAAAATACAGGGCCTTGCTCCAGATCTTATGCTGGCATTTTCCATGCTCCCCAGAGCTGGCTAAATGCAGAAATGCGGTCCAAATAAGATATAAAGGGGGTCTGGATGTTTTTCCTGATCAGATATATATGGGGAAATCTTTGAATAAGGATAGTTTGCAGTTTTCACCTATGGAAGTATATGCTCTTATTCATACTTCTGGAGACTCTAATTTTGACCTCAGCTTTAAAACGGCTGCTGGCCTGGAACAATATTGGGCACCCAATCAACAGGTGAAGTATATCCTTTTGTGGTCTCCTTTTGTGGCTATTCCTCTCTCTATACCTGCTATCAGAACCATCACTGTGTTGTTTAAAAATGAAGGTGTAGCTGTTACTGACATTATCCATTGGTTGAAACTGAAATGTACTGTTTTGGGTCTTCCTGAGGCCATTATTGATTCTGAACAGTTTTGGACTGGGGGTTGAAAGATTCAGGTGTTATTACTCTATATCATGGGTTCTCAGACCTTGCCATGGCGAGCCTCCCCTACTGGACTTGGAAGACTTCCAGGCCTCCCCATGAGTCATGACCTCATTTGCATATGGCAGTAATCGCATAAAAATTGATCATTAGCGCACTGCACATTGACTAAATTGCGCTTCTGGTCACCTTTTGCATCATTACCACTGTACCTTGCCAGATACCAGTAATGATGAATAACTCACAAAAGCACACACACCCACTGTTAAATAAGAAGTATGTTTATTGTTGTGTAGTAAAATGTATTGTAAATTCTGCTGCCTGTTAATCAAATAATGCCAGTCTGTTAAGAGGGCAACCTGTGAGCCTGTTTTTGTGCAGTCAGCTGTAATATTCTTGGTTTTACATTTGAAAGGTAGAGCGCAAGTCATCTTCAACTTTAAGACGGGCCCGATATTTTTGTTTTATTGCAGTCCGTGCTGAAAATCCAGATTCAGAAGATATGTTGAGGCAAAAGGCATAAGTACAGCAAGAGCTCGATTTTTCAGTGCTGGAAATTCAAGTCCAACTGACAGCCAAAACTTTGCAAGGGCTGTTGGGCAAAAGTGACCTTCAGAGTTGGGTCTGTAGCCAGGTCAATGAGGCTTCCTGTTCTTCTGGCGATAAGGAGTCTGCAGAGCTTGGCTTGAAAATGAAGGGATTCCTGACCCACTGGTCACTGTCCTCTCTGATGTTCAGGAAGTAGTCTCGTAGCTTGCCTTGCAACCACATAAATGTTCTGTAATTACTGCTTTGACACAGTTGACTGAAATTTCATGTTCCTGAAGAAAATCCTCCAAGGTTGGAAATGTGGCAACTGATCCTTGCTGCACTCGTGTGGACCAAAGTTCAAGCTTGGAACCAAATGCCTTGATTTTGTCCCTTGACTGTGAAAAACACTGGCATCCCGTCCTTGAAGTGACAGATTAAGAGAGTTCAGTCTGTCAAAGATATCTGCCAAGTACGCAAGCAAAGCAAGCTACTGTTGATTGTGAAATGTTCCACAAGTGAGAGTTACAGTCTGTAAGAAATATGCGACTTCATCACGTAGTTCATAGAGGCGGTCAGCATCTTCCCCGGACAACCAGCGGACTCAGTGTGCAAGAGCTGCTGTATGTTTCGCCCCATCTCTTCACACAGTACTGAAAACAGTCTGAATTCACTGGACCGTGCCTTGATGAAGTTCACGGCTTTCACTGCATCAGTCAAAACTTTGTTGAGTTCATCTGGCATCCTCTTGGCTGCCAGAGCTTCCCGTGAATCATGCAGTGGTTCCAGAGAGCATTGGGAGCCACTGCTTGTACCCTGTCACCATTCCGCTGTGTCTTCCAGTCATTGCACGAGCTCCATCACTGCAGATACCAACACAACGACTCCAATCAAGGCCTTCATTCTCAATGAAAGTATTCAGCAGACGAAACAGCTCTTCCCAGTTGCTCGTGAGGAAGTGCATGGCAGAATAGAAACTCCTCCAAGATCTGTGTCCGTGGCATACCGAACATACACCAGAAGCTGTGCAGCATCTGCTATATCAGTGGACTCATCTATCTGCAGAGAGAAGAATGGGCTTTGATGAATGGAATCTACAATCTGATGCTTCACATCTGCAGACATGTCCTCAATACGACGGAAAACTGTGTCGTTTGAAAGAGGGATTGCTTCCAGCTGTGCAGCTGCTTTCTCCAAGCATCACTGAACACATTTCCTTTGCAGCAAGAATTAGAGCTCTTCTCCAATGTTGTGTGGCTTCCCAGCTTTGGCAATTCTCAGAGATAGAAGATATGATGCTTCGACCGCTTTTACAGGAACAGTCCCATGGTGCTCCACAACTTTTTTGGCCTCGCAGTTCGCTTCAGTTTCTTTTGAAGAACTCACTGGTTTTGAAAGTAAGCTGGGGTGCTTTGTTTCAGATGACGCCTTAGCTTGCAGGGGCGCATACTGTCTTGTGCCAGAACCTCAGCACACACCACACACTGGGGTCGTGGTGCATCACTGGTCCCGATCCAGGTGAATCCTAGTTTCAGATAGTCCTCATCATATCTTCTGGCCTTATGTTTTGCTTGAGGTTC
The DNA here is from genome assembly GCA_016271365.2 of Neoceratodus forsteri. NCBI lineage: Eukaryota > Metazoa > Chordata > Ceratodontiformes > Ceratodontidae > Neoceratodus > Neoceratodus forsteri. Next base: position 1,412,865,897 of record CM057459.1, read on the forward strand.
TCTCTGCCCAACAGGTTCCATCTCCTCATGCACCGTTTCTTTCCAATCAGAAAGCGATCCATTCTTTGTCTACAATGCAACGAAAATTCATATTGATGAGAAGTTGACATCAGTTATGCCAGTCTGCGGCCAGACTATCCTGGGCATGCCCAAATGTTCCGCCAGAACTGCTACAGTACAACTGCTACAGACACAATACCCGCGAAGAAGAAGAAGAATATAGCACTTTTCATACGCAGTGTATCCCAAAGCACTGAACAAGCAATGGTAGACTGGTAGTGAAGTGACTGAATTTGAAGTGGCGACCATATCGCACATCAGCAACCAGACACAGCCTGGACAATTGCATGAACCTATTTTATGGTTAAACAAGGGGAATACGGAGCTGAACCCTACTTTTGCAAAGAGTGCATTGATTTACTTTCACCTGGACACCCACCAGGAGGTTAGAAGAAGAGCTCAGTTTGACAGCGCATCCGAAAGGCGGAACTCCTAGTAGTACTGCCCCCCAAATACAGCACTCGGATGCCAGTGTTTTTGGCATGCGTCCAATCCTGGTGTGGGACGAGAACACACAACCTCTGGTCCACAGGCAGATGTACCACCAACTGAGGCACACTGACAAGAAGAGAACACCACTTATTAATTGAAGCACAATTTGAAGAACGAAGAAGCCATAAAAAGCAATATCTGAAATATCAAGACTGGGCAGGTGCATCCCTTTTATTAGGCAACTGCCAGCAGCAGCTCTGGCAGGATCAGGATTGTTGCTTTGCATCACCTTGTAAATGTACCTCCCAACAGATCTCCAGTAGCAGGATCATTAGTGAAGGACTGCAGCTACACAGCAGCAGTACTTTGTAAGACGAATCAGCCACCCCAACACAGCTCTGGCAGGACCAGATCAGAACGAGCACTTTGTAATCATCCACCCCCCAGACAAAGTTCAGGCAGGACCACTGCAGAGTGACCACCTTGCCACACTTTGAAACCCCAGACTGCCTTGACTTGCAAAACACAGGCATTCATACACACAGAGGCCCAGCATCACAAGCTGCAGTCCGAGCCGTAGTCCCAAAACAGCACTCCATCCTTAGCACGCAGACACATGACCAGCCAGGAGGGATGCCTTCATTTTACTTCAAACTGCTCTGCTACATCTCATCTGTCCTTCATGTCAAAGGTGCTACCATGCAGATAAATGTACTGTGCATTCAGACTTTAGTGCAGGTCCTTTGTATCCTCCAGAGCCCAGCAAACCTTTTGCTCAGAGTCCAAGCCCACCATCCCGAGGCCAGATCCATACGCCAGGTCTTTTTAAACTAGCAAAAGGCATTGAGTACGAGGAGGATAAGAGAAATTCTGTCACTTACCATAATTTCCTTTCTGTTAGCTCGAACATTGTCCACTGTCAATGGGGAGATATATGTGGGTAAGAGCTTACAAAGCTCACGACCGCCCAAAGCCTCCCACCCAAAAATGCTGGCGCCTCATTCACACCCAGCCCACATCAGAAAGGCAAAGAAAGTGTGTACTTTTAAAACCATGCATTACAAGTCAGAGACATCACATATGCACAACAGCACCATTTTAAATCTGCAGGAAACAAGTCTAATTCCACCACCCAGCCCAAATCAATATAATAAATAAGCAAAAAACATGAGCCATTTCAACCCCACACCCCCAAAATACATCTTATATGCTCCCCCAGATGCAGGCCCATTCACAATCATTGACAATTGCATGGATCCGTTATGTGAAGGGGGCTATTGGCCCACGCACCGGGAATATCCTCTGCCTACTCTTTGCAAACAATGCCAGGGGTTCTATGACTTTTTCTTCCACCTGGACACTCACCAGGACAGGCAGAAGCCAGGGGACCGCTGTTTTAACGTCTCATCCAAAGGACAGCACTAGTGCAGCATACCACCCCTTGAATACTGCAATGGTGCCAGCGTTTCGTTACGATTCCAATCCCAATGTGGTATCAAAACCCACAACCCTCTGGTCCAGAGATGGATGTGCTACCAACTGAGCCACACTGATACTGACACTTAAATCTCTCAGCACAAGGACAACACTACTGTAGTAATGGCCCAAATCATATTGGGCCAGCAGCAGCAACAATTATAAATGACACAAGGATGCCAAACAAAACAAATAAAAGCACTTCCTTCCTAAGGTAGGACGGTGCTTCAGTAGTTACCCAGTGGCACTGGTGCCACGCCAGCAGGTCCTTCGGTCAAAACACACCCAGCAAATCACTCCAAAAACTCGTACAGCAGGTCCTTCACTCCCGCCCCACTCCCACCATACAGGCCAGATGTAGGTTTCTTTTCCTCAGACAGAAGTGGGTATCAGCGGGAGAACAGGAACAATTATACTTACCACAATTTCCTTTTCCGTTAGCTCCAACGTTGTAAATTGGACTTACGTGGGTAGTAGGCAACAGCATCAGGTTATTCATTCCAAAACCCCTGCTCAAACACACGGGCTACCCCCATCCCAACATCAGTTACAAAAACTAACATTTGAACCCCACACAGAAGCATCACATATAAACCACATGCCACCATTTCAACACACCACCACATAAACTGGTGGTTCAGTCAGATGCAGCTGCTTTGCAGTTGCATGCCATAGGTGTGAGTGGAGGATATGGGCACCCCTTGAACAGACCTAGGGAAGGTCCCCACACCTAAGCAAGACAAGCAGGCCCTTCACTCCAAAGTGTCCCACCCTAAAAGAGGAGTTCTCATTCAACAACCATATAAATAGGATAGGGGCCATTTCAGGCTTGCACAGCATAGAAAGGCATCTTGTGTGACCCCCAGCTCTTGGGCCACTGCTGAAACACCAAACCAAGAATAAAATGGCACACCCACGAGAGACATCATGCAGCTTAGCATTACCATCCTGGGCAAACCAGCTAAGGGCATGACCCCAAGCACGGTTTCACCCATTCCCCTGCTCAGGCTCATGCGTGACACCACCACCATCCACTCAGGCCAGACCAGCTGTGGATATTACAGCCAACCCCTCCCCACCTGCCACTACCACGACAAATCCCTGCTAAGAGGCATCAGAGCCCCCAATCACCACATCAAATACCTGCTTTAACTATCACTGAGGCAGCATCACCACGACCATGAAATGCATTCCCTTCCCAGGCTCTGTTAGCAGCAGCATTACCCTGGGCAAAGCAGCCAAGAGACATTTCGTATAACTGCCCCCCACCAGACTGGACCAGCGAGGCAGTACAGGCACCTCCCCACATCCCCAACACTGCAAATCCTTGCTTGAGAACAGACCAGCTGAGAGGCATCAGTCCCCCAATCACCACATCGAACCATACCTCTCAAGTGTCCTTGATTTTCACGGACGTCCCTGATTTTGCCTCAAAATTTTACTGTGTTCCTCCTAAAATTTGTGTTTTGTGGCTCAGTGGGAACCATAAGCACAGAACAAAGGTCAAGCCTTAAAGTTACTGACGACTTCTTCTTTAGAAAATGCATTTTACACTAAGCCCCATATTCTACCAGCTTTATGGGTGGATCTCTCAATTTTGAAGATGTGTCCTCTTTTTTTTTTTTCTTGTCCCTGATATATGAGGAAGAGGCTGAGAGGTATGCATCAACACCTGCTGAAGCTACCACACCCCACCACAAGAGGCATCATCCCCCCATAAGAGGCATCAGCCCCCAAACTCCCACTCAGGCCAGATCAGCTGTGAGGCAATGCAGTTCCTCCCCACATGAGAGGCATGAGGCACACCAGGCGGGCATCAGGCAGCACCCCACCTCCCAGTCAGACCACAGAACCCCCCACCTCCCAGTCAGGCCATCAGGCAACACCTCCCAATCTCCCAGTCAGGCCATCAATCAGGCAGCACCCCCACCTCCCAGTCAGGCCATCAGAACCCCCCACCTCCCAGTCAGGCCATCAGGCAACACCCTCCCAATCTCCCAGTCAGGCCATCAATCAGGCAGCACCCCCAAACCTCCCAGACAGGCCAACAGGCAGCACCCCCCAGACAGGCCATCAAGTAGCACCCCCACCTCCAAGTCAGGCCATCAGAACCCCCACCTCCCAGTCAGGCCATCAGGCAGCACCCCCCACCTCCCAGTCAGGCCATCAGGCAGCACCCCCACCTCCCAGTCAGGTCATCAATCAGGCAGCACCCCCAAACCTCCCAGACAGGCCATCAGGCAGCACCCCCAGACAGGCCATCAAGCAGCACCCCCCACCTCCAAGTCAGGCCATCAGAACCCCCCACCTCCCAGTCAGGCCATCAGACAGCACCCCCCCACCTCTCAGTCAGGCCATCAGTCAGGCAGCACCCCCAAACCTCCCAGACAGACCATCAGGCAGCACCCCCAAATCTCCCAGACAGGCCATCAGGCAGCACCTCCCCAAACCTCCCAGACAGGCCATCAAGCAGCACCCCCCCATCCAAGTCAGGCCGTCAGGCAGCGCTCCCGGTGAGGCCAGCCAGACCAAACCCCATTGGAGCTTCCAAAAGTACAGTAGAATTTTTACCTGAAGTCTGAGGAAGGATCCCGTCTGCAAGGATGTCAACAGTAGTCTCAGGAGCTCTGTCTGTGGCAATCAAGCGTTCACGGTGGCGATTATAGCAGCTGGAAGGCGGCCCGGTAGTTGACAGAAGGAGTCGGCAGGTAAGCGGCTTCAGGAGTCGAGCGAGTGCGTTAAAAGCGACTTGCAGGGGATAAAAAAACCACCCGCAATATAAATTCGTTGAGTCTCCATTCAACCGCACGCATGGCATGGCATTTTATTTCCGGGTTGATGACGCTGTCCGCACGTTACTGAAGCTGCTCATTGGTTGAGGGCCGGGTGATGATTGGCTGCAAATGCACAATACCGATTGGCTACAGCCACTTCTCTGATTGGGCACATATTCTGGGCTTTCTATTGGTCTGCCGAAGACCTTGTTTTGCACAGGCATTGGCTGGCTCAGAATCCCTGCCTACTACTCTAGCTGCAGTATTGAACTTGGTTGGGATCCGAGGTGCAGAAGGTACAGCACGGTATACCAACGTGAAATTGGCATCTGCCTCGCGCCTCCCTGAATTCAGGCTCAAGGCCCCAGGAGGCACGCTCACCATTTGAGAACCCTGCTCTATATCAATGATGTGCTGCAACATCTTCCGAGCTGTTTTTATCTAGTCCGGGATTGTGGATTTATTTTTTATCCTGGCCAACCTAAGTCATGTTTTCGATGTGGTTCTCAGTCCCATTTAAATAATGCCTGTGACAAACTGAAGTGTTCTCTTTGTTTAGGTATTGGTTGTACTAGTCTGGGATGCCCTAATCCTACCTACTGTAATCTCTGTGATGCTACTTCCCATACCTTTCGTAACTGCCCTTGGGCTTTTCATAATGACCCTTCTCAAACACAGGATAAACAGGATGAGACTGTATTTAAGGCACAGCAGCATGCTGCTGCCTGGCCCCCTCCCTCTGCTGCCCGGCCCCCTCTCTCTGCTGCCCAACCACCACCCCACCGTGGCTCCACCACGTGATCTTGGGGTGGCTCCAGAGCAACAGCCCCTGAGCACTGAACCTCATAGCCTAGTCTCCACTCCTATCCACATTGCTTCTCCTGTTTTGGCTATGAGTTTGGGGATAGCGGATGGCTCTTCCCCTGTCCCACCTTTTTCTGAGCCTGTACAAATGTCCCCCTCGGGAGAGGATGTCCCTGACTCTGGTGGTATTACCTTGCCTGTTCAGGCTACAGCAGTGGATATTCCTGCGATGCCTCCTCCTGATGATATGACTTGGTCCCTTAAACCCCCAAAATGGGTTACCAGAAGTAGTTTCCTTAATTGTTCTACTGAGTCCCTGCTTTTGTCTGATGCATCTCGCTCAGTGGATATAGTGCCGACTGCTAATCAGTATGCCCCTTTGGCTAAGAGAAAACATACTGAAGGGACTGAGGATGACTCTGATGCCTCCTCGGTGGCTTCTTCCTCTCAACCAGACCCTATGACTGATTCGGAACAAATTTAAGTGACTCGAAAAAACTGGCAAGATGAGGTGTAAGAGACAATCTCCGGGGAAAGTGAAGAAGTCTTGATTTTTCTTTCACCTTTTCTTATGCTTTTTGACCTTAAGTGTGGGATACTGAATGTTAATAGCATTCGGAATCCTAGGAGACGGCATTCCACTTTCTCTATCCTTCAATCTCTTGATTTACACATTCTTTTTTTACAGGACACCAGATTGTATACCCTGGATGATACCCGGAAGGCTTCACGGGAATGGCAACATGGGCTTTCCTACTGGTCTTTGGGGGAAGAGCTTTGTGCTGGGGTTGGAATTTTGTTTAATAATTTGGACTTTGTTGTTACCCGTTTAATTGATCTGATTCAGGGGAGGGTTTTGATTTTGGATGTTATTTCTACACAGGAATGGAGGCTGATTAATATCTATAACCCCCAGGTTAAAACACATAGAGTTATGAAAGCCATACAGCCCTATTTGCATACTACAAAGTCAGTTTTGTTTGGTGGGGATTTTAATTGTATTCTTTCCCTGTCAGTTAAAACTGGCCTGATGCAGAAGTTGTACAGTGACTCTAATTTTTTGCATAGAATGTGTGATACTGCCCGTTTGAAGGATGGGGCTCTGTATAGTCCTCAATCTCCTTCTCACACTTTTCATAGGGGACGATCCTCTTCTAAGATTGGCCTTTTTTTCCCTCTCTGCTTGGGTACCCTGTGAACAAACACTGGTCCTCCCTATTGAAACCTCTGACCATTGTTTATTGCTGGTCCATTTGGGCTTACCTCGGAATAAGCCATGTACCCATAATCACTGGAAGATGAACATTACACTTTTAGAAAACGCCCTTGATTGGCGTGATTTAACTTCAGCCCTTCAGGCGTGGCTTTCTTTGTTTGAGCTATATGATGATCCCCTTATTTGGTGGTTGGAAGCCAAACAGAAAATTAAACATTATTATCAACTACACTCTAAAGTTAAACATTAACTCCGATTATGTACAATACCTGGATAAAAGGCGGCATTGCAAAGACTGCTTTTCCTACAATCCACTTTTGGTCTAAATTATTCATCACAAATTGCTCAAATAAAGAAATATATGCATTCTTTCCAGTACTATAGAGCCACCTCATTGTTCATGGAACAGAAATATGGTATGAAAGGCCCCGCCCAGTCTGTAAATCCCTATGATTGTTGCAAACAACGGGTGGACATCAAATATATGCCGAGTCTTAAAGATCGGTCGGAGGTAGTTTTTGACACTAATGAAGATATTTTGAAAATTGTGGTTGAGCATGCTTGCTCTATGTTTGGTCAGGATGCTCCTGTTTTAGACGATGTGTCTGGTATTTTGGGTAAACGTTCTCTCCCTACATTATCAAAAGCGGACAATAGAGATTTTATGCAACCTGTTATGGCCTCTGAAATACAGTTCTTAATACGGCAACTGAAAACAGGGGTTACCCCAGGCCCTGATGGCATTCCGAATGAGTTTTATAAAAAATGTACAGATATACTCTGTCAGCCACTGACTATCGTTTTTAATGCTGTTTTACAGGGTTATCGTTCTGTTCCACCTACTTTGGCAGATAGTTAATTAATTTTTTTACATAAAAAAGATGCTATAGATGATATTACTAATTGGAGGCCTATTAGTCTGATAAATACGGACTGGAAATTACTTAGTAAACTCCTCTGTGTTAGGTTGTCTTGAGTGGCTGGCGATTTGATCCATTCCAATCAAATCTGTGCTATTCCACAGCGGTCTATGCTGGATAATCTCAGATTAATGAGAGAAGTTTTTGATGGCCCTACTGCAGGGGGTTATGTTCTTAGTCTTGATCAAACAAAAGCTTTTGATTTGGTGCCTCATTCTTATTTATTTTCTGTATTACAGCTGTATGGTTTACCACACATTTTTGCACAATGGATACAGAAGTTGTATAATTCTGCCTATTTGACTCCTTTGGTTAACGGTTGTTTGGGTCCACATATTCCAATTCGATGGGGAGTTCGGCAAGGGTGTGCACTGAGTTCTTTGCTATATGTCTTTACGATTCATCCTATACTGAGACTTTTAGACACTGATCGCCATATTCAACACATGATCAGTTCCGCTGGTACAACATTCCCATGCACAATGGCTTATGCTGATGATGTCTGCCTTCTGGTGGCCGATCATGGCTCTGGTACTTATGCACTTGAGAAATTACAGTCTTTTTCAAAATTTTCTTGCTCACAGATTAATAAACAAAAATGTACAGGGGTGGCTATAGCCATTAGGCCTGAACTTCGGGTTGCCGAGATAGCAGGGATACAGATCCATGCTGACGGGATTCGTTTTTTGGGTATTTCATTTGGAGATCTAGCTGCTGCAAAAGGGAATTGGTTAGAAAAGTTAGAGGATGCTGAAAAGAAAGTTACTAAATGGAGGTCTTATCCTATGACTAGGTTTAAGAGGATACATATATGAAAACTTATATTGTTCCTCTCTTTTTGACATTAAGTTCTGTGTTCCCACTCCCTTCTAAGCTTGAAGCTCGACTCAATAATATTTGTTTTCAATTGTTGTGGGGGAGCCGGTCGAAACCTGTCCGGTGGTCTGTAACTTATTGGCCTATTAAACAAGGGGGTCTAAGCATGCTTAATTCAGTGTTATTCTTTTTTTCTATTTTTGTTTATTCTAATATCCTTCCTCTTCTCATGGAGAATCGCTTGGATTGGGCATTAAGTCTAAAGGCTAGATGCCTTTATTTTTTTCGCAAATGAGAAGCACCATGTTGGGGACCACTTCGATCAATTCCGGAAAGTACCTCTCTTTATCTAACTAAGGTATTTAAAAAGATTAAACAATGGGATGTGACCACTCAACTTTGTCAATGTCTAACTAGAAAAGCTTTTTATACCTCTATTTTGGAGAGTCAGTTTTTAACAGGGCCTTGGTAACTTGGTGTAGATAGACACAGTAGGCTGAAGGCCCATTTAATTGTCTCCCACTCATAGTGGGTTTATTTGTTGACAGTCTTGTATAGTAGATATTTGTCTAACCTTCTTTTAAATATATCTAACGACGATGGCTCCACTATATTCACAGGAAGATTATTCCAGATCATTGGAGTACGTATATTATAAAAATGTTGATGCCTAGTGGTTCGTGCCCTATGTATAATTATTCGTCTATCGTGTGATCTTAAATTAATTTTCTTCTGGATCCTTATTATATTACATTGTTTCATTAATGCCTTGCCCTTCAAAATTTGGTACAATAGGAATAAATCACCTCTAATTCTTCTGGTCTGTAAGGGGAATAGATTTAGACTCATAAGTCTTTCACTATGCTCCATATGGTTTAGTCCCCTAATAGATTTAGTCATTCTCCTTTGAACTCTTTCAATCTGTGTGATATCTTTTTTAAGATAAGGGTTCCAGATTGGGGAGCCGTAATCAAGGTGTGGTAAGACATATGTCCTGTATAATTTAAGGACATAGTCTTTATTCCTAGAGATAAATGCCCGTTTATGGAGTGAATAATACTATTGCATTTCCCCACAGTCTTTATTATATGCGCACCTGATGACAATTGTGAGTTTATCCATACTCCAAGATCTTTTTCACATGTGCTATTTTTTATGGGTTTTCCATTTAGGAAATATGAATATTTAGGATTTCTTTTGCCAAAATGTATCACTACACACTTACTCTCATTAAATTTCATGTTATTTATTTCACCCCATATTTCAATTTTCTTGAGGCTATCACTTAGTTCTTTATACTTGGATAATGATGACACTTCCCCACCTATTTTAGTGTCATCTGCAAATTTAGTGATGACTGAATCTAGACCATAGCCCATGTCACTGAAGTATAATCCAAACAAAATTGGGCCCAACACTGAGCCCTGGGGAACTCCACTTAAAACATTACCTTCATCCGAAAGAACAGAATTTATTCTGACTCTTTGTTTTCTATTTGATAACCAATTCCCAATCCATCTTACTATATATTTATTTAGACCTAGATTTAATAATTTCATAATAAGTTTATTGTGTGGTACCATATCAAATGCTTTTCCCAAATCTAAGAAAATTACATCTACTGGTTTCCCTTCATCCAAATTACTACTAACATGATTATAGAAGGATAGTAAATTGGAGTGTAACCCCTAGATGGCGCTATCCCAGGGGCTACTACCCCTGCCTGATTTGCCACTAACAGGTTGAGGGGCCTGGATCCAATGGCGGGTGCCTCCACCCAGAGGTCAGGGTTTGCAATAGTTAAACTAACTTGGTCACAGCCCTCTGGGACACTGCAACCCCCCTTTCTTCCCACTAGTGGCCCACACAATATATCAGAATTACCTTCACAGTATACACTTACCCCCAGGTCTGGTTCCGGCACTGGGACCTCCTGTGAAATGAGATACAGTGCAACAATCACAGTACAGTACTTTAACATAGACAAATACCTCAGGCAGTATAACTTTGCTGAAACAAGCAGCTCTGATTTATTTAGGGGATATAACAAGGACAGGGGAAATCAAGTTAATTAGCTTATCACTCTAATAATCTCATTGTGGCTCTGTGCACAGGCCTATCCCTATCAGTTACTGTCCCTGGGTACCCAAGCCCTAGTGGCTAGTCAAACCGTGTAGCTGGTAGGGGCCCTTTCACACAGAGAAAAGGAGAATTAAACAGTCAGCAGTACAGTAATTCCATTTGGATTTAATGTGGCAACTCAACAGGGAGCTACCCTGAATTAGTACTCCACACTCCAAATAAGATAGGGTCCTTCAACGTCAGCAGGGCTACTCTTGAGCTCCACGTAAACTCTTCACACATTTATATGGTAAAAAGAAAGTACTATACCAGGTAGGCTGCTTCTCTATCCCGATCGCAATTACTGCACAATACCGGGAGAACACACAGCAGATTCAGTTCCTGACAGACCGAGTGCAATTGACAATTTCTCCAGTCTTCTACAGGGTGAGCCTGGTTTCTACTCTTCAGAGATCCTTTGATTCTTTTCACAGGACGGATTCAGTCCTAACAAGCAGTTACACAAGCTGCAGACCGGAACTCTGGGCCTATACACGTTTTTGACTGAAACTGTGCACTGAAAAGCACAGGGCTCCTTCCTTCTTCACTGCCAAAGCTCAACGGAAACTCCAACCGACAAAACTGGCACTTCCTTTGAGTTCCTCCCAGTTCTTGACTGGATTGGCTGTCACTCACAATAGACTGCTGCTGTTGGTCCAAAAGGCACTGAAGTCTAAACTACATCTCCCAGAGTCACTGCCCATACAATCCTCTTGTGGCTGGCTCAGATTATGAGTCCAAGTTCTGATTCGTCCAAGGCACCATTTTAGAGCTAGCTTACCCACACTGATTGGTCCAGTTCAGCAGTTCAAAACTAGAATGGGAACTAGCAGACACAGTTCTGACTGCAAAGAAAGCAGGTTAGACAAACTGTAATTTCATTATTACTCTAAATAATTTCTGGCAAACAGTTACATCTTTCAGATAGGTTCCTTTGCACTCCTAGTGACTGCAAAATGAAGTGAATTGGCAGCAGCTCGAGTGGTACTCAGAGAAGCACACAGTCCCCCCCATACAAACTAATTATGTCTGCAAGCAGACAGCTCTTAAAGAGACAGTATCAGAGGCTCTAAAAACACTCACTGATAAATGGCTTAAATGCCAAACACCATTCAGGCTTGGAGCATTCAAGCAAGCTCCTGGAAGTCTTTTGGGAACCCCCATTTGCAGGGGGGTTACAGGAGTTACATGACAGTCCTCTTTTGAAGTCATGTTGAGAAAAATCTTGCAATTCCAATTCAACTACGTTATTCTCAATTTTATTTTTGACCTTGTTTCCTTTGTCCTTCCACTATTAACTCTAAGCGGTTGTTGGCACAGCTCACCGAGGCTAGGATGCCAGGAAAGCTATGGGATACAGTATGGATGTGTTGCCATGGCAAATTGAATGTAAAGGGTAATCATTTATTTATTTATTTAAGCATTTTACCAGGAAGTCATACTGAGCAGTGTACCACTCGATTCCAGATGCGCCCTTGGGGAATAAGGATAGGCAGGATACAGTAATAATAGACTTTACATACATATACATGTGCAGTACAGTTCAGTTTAGAGCAGACAAAGTCATATATGCAAATAGCAAGTATACAGACAGGTGGTATGATGCGCCCTGTGGGAATAGGGATAGGCAGGATACAGTAATAATAGAATTTACATACATATACATGTTCAGTACAGTTAAATTTAGAGCAGACAAAATCTTATATACAAATAGCAAGTATACAGACAGGTGGTAACGTAAGGGAGCGGCATGCACTGATTTACGTATATACCCCGCAGTACACAGTAAGCAGGGTTTGACAACAATGGGAAGAAAACAGTGGAGACAGTAAACAGCTGACAACAAGGTTGCGAGGGATTCAACAGGGCAGGATGCAAGAGCAAGTGGTAGTGAAATGAGTCTTAAGAAGGGCATTCCGGTGTGGAGTGCCTGTGGCATGTCTAATATCAGCTGACAGGGAGTTCCATAATTTGGGCAACCTGAAGCTGAAGGCAGCCTGTCCAGACCTGGTGGATCTATGCGGGATGTGAAGAAGCCGAGAATCAATGTTCCTGAGTGAGCAGGCAGGAGGGGGAAGAACATTCAGGGAGAACGCCAGGTAGAAGGGGAGTGACTGCAACCAGAATTTTGCAGCGGTTCTAGCACAGTGTTGCAATCTCCAATTGTAGAAAGAGGGGAGGTCCAAGGACTGGTAGAGATCATGGTGATGTGTACTAGGAGGGCAGTCCAGGGAGAACCGGCAGAAGGAGTTGAAGAGAGGGTCTAGTTTGGACAGGGAGGTTTGAGGGGCTGCACAGTAGACTACATCGCCATAGTCCATTATTGGGAGGATCATCTTTTGAACGATAACTAGTCGCATTGGTAGGGGGATGCAACTTTTGTTACGGTATAATGTGCCCAACATGGGGTGCAGCTTCTTATACATAGCATCAATATGCGCTGAGAAGTCAAGGTGCTGGTCTAGCCAGACCCCAAGGTATCTGTAGGAAGTGCAGACCTCCAGGGGGGAGCCTTCTAGTGTGTGGAACGTGGGGGGGAAGGAAGGTGGGACAGTTTTGCCCGAGTGCCGAAGTGAGGGAAACAGTTTTTTGGGGGTTTAAAAATAGTTGATTTGAGTGGAACCAACGTTGGATGGAGTCAAAATCCTCCTGCACACAGGTTGCCACGGCAGTGGGGGATGAACCAGAGGCAAACAGCACCGCGCTCATAATAATATCATGCTCATAATATCATGCTCATAAGGCGGTGAAAGATCATCAGTGCATTAGGGATTCCTGCATTATGCAAGTGGAAACAATGCAGCAGTTGTTCTTTGATTGTTCTTATATTGTTTCCTTTTGGGATCAATTAGCTCGGCACTGGCACTTACCTCTCCTCTGCACTGTGTCCTATTCTGAATTGGTTTATGGTAATTTTGGGCCAGCATGGGATATGTTTTACCGGGGGACTTTGCGTGTGCTTTTTGCAATTATAAAGTGGTGCATTTGGCAGACAAGATGCAAATTTGTTTTACATCAATGCTTTGTACCTTTAAGGGGTCTTATAGCTACTGTTACTAAAGAAGTAGCAATATTTTATTTGAAGAAACGTTCGCTTTACCTCCTCCCATACTTGCTGATTGTTGAAGGGCTGTTCCAATTATTTTATTTGAAGGAGTGATGTGAATTCGGTCTTAGTATGGGTACAAGGAGATCTTTCTGTATGATGTATGTTTTTTAATTTTGTTTACGAGATTCATTCCTGTTTTCTCTTGCTTTGTTTTTTTTTCTAGGTATCCAACATGCCATCGTTATGAATTTTCTTTTGTAATTTGACTGTTTTTTTTCCATTTAAGTTTTTCTCAAGTGTTATTGTATTGTTATAATTTTTCTAATAAAAAATTCCCCTACTCTTTTTGATAAGTGCCATGGGATCTTTAACATCCACCTGAACTACCACTAATCCAGACAGATGGGACCTCGGTTTAACGTCTCATCCAAAAGACGGTACCTCAGAAGTGCAGCACCCCTCTCATGCTGCACTACAGTGTCAGTATTGGGACATTAACCCAAGTGCCAGATGTGTGAACTGAACCCACAGCCCTCTGATCTCCCGGACTCAGAGGCGAGTGTGCTATTTACTGAGCCACTGACACTGATATGTCCTTGATGTCCCATGAGCTGACCAGGATGAAGAGGTTATCCGCATACAGGGATGAGTGCCCATGGGCAGAGGCTGAGGCAGCTCATTTATAAAGAAGAAAAACAGAATGGGTCCAAGAACTAAGCCCTGTGGAACCCCACAGGTCACCAGGGATGGATCGGAGAGGGCCTTGTTAAAGTTGGTACATTGCTGTCTCCTAGAGAGGCAGTTGGTGAACCAGGCATGGGCACAGGGGGAGAATCCCATGAACCAGAGAGTGGAGTGCAGGAGTGAGTGATCAACCCGGTCAAAGGCTTTAGAGATATCAATGAAGATGGCTCCAGTCAGTTTTCCTTGATCGGTAGCGGACCTGATCTCGGAGGTGACCACTGCTGGGGCTGTAGAGACACTGTCCCCTTTTCTGAAGCTGTGTTGTGCTTGGGAGAGTAGCTCATAGCTCTAAAGATAATGAGTGAACTGTGAGGCAACCACTTTCTCAAGTAGCTTGCTGATCACCGACAGGATCGCAATAGGGCGGTAGTTATTGAGATTCTTCGGGGCGCCTTGTTTGAGTACGGGGATGACCTTGGCCACCTTTCATACATCTGGGATGGTTCCCATGATTAAGGAAGCATTAAATATGTGAGAGATAGGCCAGGCTAGTAGGGATACCCCCAGGCAGAGCAGTTTAGGTTCAGGGTGTCGTGCCCAGCTCCAGTGTGAGGGAAGAGACTGGCAAGGAGGCTCTGGGTCTCTGAGATGGAGAAAGCCTTTAAGTAGGAGGAAGATCAGCTGGAGTTCCCACCATGGGGGGAACCTTGAGTTGTGGGACAGGGGGTTGAGGGGAGGCAGCAGCCAGGTCATAGAACTGGCAGTTAAAAGTACTGGCAATAGTGAGGGGGTTATTGCAATTAAACTCTCCAATAAGCAAGTCGGTGGCCTGGGCTCTGGCAGACCCCTGACCGAGTTTTTAATGTTTTGCCAGAAGCTCCTCAGGTTTCTGGCCGATGATTGCAGAGCAGATTGGCAGAATTCACTCTTTGCAGAGTGGATGGCTCATTTGCAAGAGCTTCTCAACTGTCTAAATTCGAGGAGATCAGTACTGGAGTGGGAGGATTTGAATCTCGCCCAGCATTTGTCCCTTTGCTTTATGAGGGAGAATAGGCCACCGTGGAGCCACTTGGTTACAGTGCCCCTCACCCTCCTTTTCATGGGGAGTGCATGTTTGTTTTGCAGGGGAGTGAAGATAGCGAGGAAGTTCACAACAGCCCCCATGGGATCACTCATGGCAGGGACCTGGGTCCAGTTGGTTTGCCGAAGGTCAGCAAGGTAGTCATCAATGTTAAAATTGGAGTAGTCACGCATCTGGATCACTTTGCTGGGGATTTTGGCAGAGGAGATGCCCCATGTACAATAGGTGGGAGAGTGATCTGAGATGGCATCGGGGAGGACTCCTGAGGAGACAATTCTATCAGTTCTGTTATTCAGTGCCCAGTCAATGAGGGATCCTTTTCCCCTGCATGGGGGGAGCCTCATGGGTTCAATAATGAGTTGGCTGAGGGCGATTCCCAACAGCAGGGGCTCATACTGCTTGGCGTTTCCCCCCAGCCAGTTTAAATTGAGGTCACCCAGGACCAGTAACTCATTTGAGCCCATCTTGTCACTGAGACAGTCAAGTAGCGAGGAGAGCCCAAGCGTTCCTCCCTTTGGAGGGTCATAGACACATACCAAGTGAATCTTTTTAGTATTGCCTAGCAGAAGGAGAGCATGCAAGAACTCACAGGCAGGGGTGTGTCACTCCCTCACCCTGTTTGTTCTGTTTACATGATAATGCAATCTTTTTTTTTTTTTTTTACAAAAATTATTAATAGGATCGCTATGTATTGCCTTTAATAAGGAAAGTGAATTTCTGGTTTTGGCTTATACATTTATTGTATGAGTGATAACTTTTTTCTGGCTTATAATAGGTTATATCCATTTTTAAAATACATTAATAGGAAGAGGGCCAGGCACAGATAACTCTAGATAAATATTGGTCTGGTAGCCTGGCTCAGTGGTGTGGTAGCATTACTGCCCACCACGCCAGGCGACCCAGGATCAGGAGTAATCTTGGCTTGCTGGGGGCCAGCTGCAGAGGTAAAGGATAGAGCACTGGGTGGGCTGCTGGGGAGGTAAAGGATAGAGTGCTGGGAGGGCTGCTTGGGAGGTAAAGGATAGCCCAGCACGCGGCCCAGGATCAGGAGTAATCTTGGCTTGCTGGGGGCCAGCTGCGGAGGTAAAGGATAGAGCACTGGGTGGGCTGCTGGGGAGGTAAAGGATAGAGCGCTGGGAGGGCTGCTTGGGAGGTAAGGGATAGCCAGCACTCGGCGCCCAGGATCAGGAGTAATCTTGGCTTGCTGGGGGGCCAGCTGCGGAGGTAAGGATAGAGGCACTGGGTGGGCTGCTCTCCTTTTCAGGGAGGGAGGAGGGAGAGTTGCCAGCTCCACTGTGTGACTGTCACCAGGTGGAGATCTGGTGGTAGGACGGTTAGGGAGCAGCACGAAGGGAGGCAGCAGCAGGACCTCTGTGGTGCGGGAATGCCTATACATACGTGCACTGACATGCACGCCCCGGAAATGGGAAGACAGAAAATACGGAAGAAAAGCAGGGGGGACGGGTTTCATGAAGCCCTGCCTGTCCTGTCATGGTCCGTTCTATCATCCAGCCGGGGGCACTCTGGATCTGTGTACTCTGGGGGGGTGGCCCTCCCCTTCCAGGCCCTCCTGTGGGGGGGGGATTCGTGGGAGAACTAGCCTCTGACTGGTGGAGGCTAGGGATGGCTACAACTCATGGGGACAGGGCTGATAGCCCTCCATTCTGCATGGGAGGGAATCTTTATGGAAAATATACATATATATATATATATATATATATAAAAGACAAAAAGAACCTCTGTGTGCAAACACTGAGGCAAGGGTTACCCCAAAGGGCATTTGGCTGGGAAGCCAAGTTTCAAGAAAATACAAAATCACACATGCTCTCACAATGCAAAGCATCATGGGCTGCATATGCAAATCACCACAGAATGTTATGCTGGTCCAACTTTAAGCAAAATTGCATGGTGCCGAAAGGCCCTCACACAGTTTGCAAAGGAGTGCTAACAGAAGACATAGACACGTGTTTCAAGTTGGACCAGCACCAACTTTCTGGCAATGTTCTATATATATAATCTTTGGCTTATGTGTATTCTTCAACCTATTTCCAGCATAATACTACTAAGGCTGCCTCAATCATTTACACCTGAGAAAGAATAACTGTCTTTAAATAATTTTATTTTAATGGGTACAGCTACAACATAGCCAAGACACACTGTCTTGGGGTAGCTAGTCCAGTCCACTGGAGTGTCAAGCAGATGAGACATACTGATGAGTCCTGGTAGGATGAAACACGTGTCTATGTCTTCTGTTAGCACCCTTTGCAAACTATGTGAGAGGCCTTCGGCACCATGCAATTTTGCAAAGTTGGACCAGCATAACATTCTGTGGTGATTTGCATATGCAGCCCATGATGCTTTGCATTGTGAGGACATGTGTGATTTTGTATATATATATATATATATATATATATATATATATATAACACACACACACCTTACATATGTATGTATTTATATGTGTGTATATATAAATATATGTATATATATATATATATATATATATGTGTGTGTATATATATATATATATATATATATATATTAGTCTGATATACTCAGTTTTCTCATCAGTTTCATTACTTTTCTCCCTTTTTTTTTTTACTTAGTCATGCTCTGTATGTGTGTGTGGAGCAGCTGATTCATGTCTGAGCCAAGACCGGACTTGGCCTTATAAAATGGAGATTGTTTCAGGGAAGAAATCGATGGACATGGGCATATAATGGATTAAAAATGTATGTAAGTAAGGGAAGGCCACCTTGGTGGCCCAGCGGAAGTGCGTCATGGTGCAGGGTAGGTGACCCAGGTATGGACCCGAACCTGAGTCGTAGCAACAGGAGTCAGCCAGGCTGAGTTACCTGCTGTGTGGCAGCGTGCCTCAGCCAGGGAGCATCACGGGAAAGCTCTTGCACCGCAGCAACTCCTGCAGCTGAACCAGGGAGCTTGCTTTTGCTGCAGTGGATGTGCTGTGTCCATGCGTGTGAGGCTGGCATAGGCTACACTCACATCAGGGGAGGTGGGATGGATGGATGAAGAAGGAGGGAAAAACACATGCCCATCCAAATGATGGTCTGAGTCCTGTTCTCCTCTGGGTCCAGGTGCCTGCCACACTCAATCCTTGTCTACATAGTGGACTGCCTCAGGGGATGATGGCCCTCCTACTGGAGCCCCTCCCATGTAGGGCAAAGCTGTGGGTGTACAATAGGTGCTACAAACCAGGGGTGACCATGGATGCAGGCTTGAAGAGGGTATATTCCTGGGATCAGGGTATATTTGTGGCAGGAAGTACATGGCCGAGGACAGAAAGCTCCATGGAACAAAAAACTTTAAAGAGCAGCAGGTGTTTACTTCTAATAACTAGTCACCTATTTTATTTACCGTATATTGATGTGTTAGTAATTGCTTTCTACTTTTTATAATAAAATATTTGTTAGTGCAGTGAAACAAGAGGGTTTTCATGTTTGCTGTTCACACTGCTAGTGAAAAAGAATTCAATAGAATGCTGGTACTGCGATGTCAGAAACTGCCAGCTACTTAGGAGCTCAATGTATTTCATATCTTTCACCAAAGAAATAGATACTTCTTTCAGCAACAAAACTTTTACCTTTTATCCGTTTGCACTATTGTGGTCCATCTGAATGACGGTACAAATTTGAAAACAATAATTAGCTTATCTTCCCCCCCCCCCCAAGTAAAATCTGATTATGAAGAAAATGTCGCCTACTAAATTATAACAAAAGATCACAAGTTATCAAAAAGCAAATTTTTCTATCAAGCACATAATATTTTGGTGGTGGAAAGTGTTATTTCTCCATAAAAATCTGGAAGCAGATTTATAGTTTCTCATTGAGCCACACTGCCAGCCTTGCCAACCCTGCCAGTAAAGGGTTTCAGACTTCCTAATACAAGGATTCCACAGGATTCTTTTTTCACTAGCAGTTGGCAAAATACAAATAAAATGATGAAAAGGTAAGTAAAGAAACAAATAAAGGCAAACTGAATGATTGCAGAGGCATCTAAAGGGACAACACTACATTTTTTAAAGATATATACCCTTACTAAGCACTGTCTCTTTAAATAATTGTAAAACACAGCAGATGAGCAACTTGTCAAATGTGTTTTCTGGCACAAAGTGTCGCTGTGATGAACTCGCTGTGGGTGCGTAATTCCTGTTCTGAATTTTGAGGACATCTATTAATGGCGGCACCATTGTAGGCAGTGTGGAACAGTCCTTTCTTCTTTGTTTGGAATAAAAAAGATATGGCGAAATGATGCCAGGCAAATACAACCTTTTTGCGAAGGGCCAGATATGTATACAAGGATCAATCACAAAATGCCAGCCATCGGTTAAAAACAAATTTAAAACAAACTTAGAATGGGGCTAGGCATGGAGGTGGCAGCCTGTGAAGACCTCCTGACTGTATAAGAGGTCTTCACACACTGTAGCCTCTCCCATTCACTTTGTCGCGAGGAATGGCACATGTCCTTAATACTGGCTGTCATCTGCAGGTGGCACAACACACGTCCGCTAACACCACCTGTTGACTGTACGTGCTAGAGTCATACTGTAGATGTCTCAGAATGTGGCTATCACATGTGTATGATGATCTACAGTGCAATATTGTACCAATATACGTAATTCACCATGGCAGCCATGGCATGGGAGAGCGCAGTGTGACATACACCACAGGCCTATATCGTGGTGCCGAAATGCCTGCAAACGCCTGGCAATATGTGTCTGCTGATAATGTTGCCAGAAGAACAGTAGTGCTGCCAACATGTGTATGAACAACATCTGTTGCGATAACATGCAGTATGTGCAGTACAAGGTGTTACATGGCAGTCACTTCCCTTGTGGATTATAGGGTGTCAACAGATATCTGGTGCGTACAGGCCTGAGTACTTCAGAGGGTGGTGGGCTGGGTGGTGAATCTAAGGCTGTCAGAAATACATTTTTGCATATGATTACATTTTTTGCTGACTAACAAATAATGCTGCTTTAAATAAAGTTACACAATAAAGAT
Source organism: Neoceratodus forsteri (assembly GCA_016271365.2). Classification (NCBI taxonomy): domain Eukaryota; kingdom Metazoa; phylum Chordata; order Ceratodontiformes; family Ceratodontidae; genus Neoceratodus; species Neoceratodus forsteri. Next base: position 1,412,886,351 of record CM057459.1, read on the forward strand.
GAGCCAATGTATTGCAAGCCCGGTGTTCTGCATGGTCATTTCGTTACTATATACTGGGTACTTATACTGGGTATTTGAACAGAAGAAGGCACTTGCCCATTACACCGTTCCCCGCAAAATGGGCTCATTTTATCCCTCTATGACCCATCAGTTTAACTACCTTCCTTTTAAACTCATTAATAGTGGTGCTCAATACAATATGTTCCGGCAGGTTAGTCCCACTTCTGGCTGTTCTGTTCAAGAATGAAAATGCATAGCATTATTTTTTGCAGTCTTCGTCTTTATTTGCAATCTTTGTGCTCTCAAACTTTGTGGTTTGTCCACTAATTCTATCCCCGTTGCCTCAATTAGCTCTGGATCTTTCATTATTTTATATAATTGCATTAAATCCCCTCTCTTCCTTCTATTCTCCAGAGAATACACATTACTTTTTTTATTTATCTATTTTTATTAACATAGAGACATACAAACATAGAAGTTGATGGCAGATAAGGACCGCAAGGCCCATCCAGTCTGTCCATTTCTTTTTCTACCTTATAAATGTGCCATCGGCCTTTGCTCTGTCAATGGCCTATCTATTCATACTCGTCTGTATTGCTCCCTTATGCCTATCCCATGCCTGTTTGAAGCCCTGCACTGTATTCATATCCGCCACTTCCTGAGGTAGGCTGTTCCATGCATCCACCACCCTTTCTGTGAAAAAGAACTTCCTTTCAATACCTCTTAATCAGCCTCTCTCTAATCTCATGCTGTGTCCTCTTGTCCTGCTATTTTTCTTATATTTATTTATTTATTTATTTATTCATTACAAATCGAGTTTACAACCTTTGAGTCAGAGACTCATTTACAAAGGCACCTGGTCGCATGGGGAACAGACATCAAGACAGTTATTACAGTGCAGATTAAAACAGAGGATAACATTACAAGTGCAGTAAAAGGAACATTTAACATAGATTTACTTAGGTTACATAATATAGTTGTTTGTATGTTACTTAGGTTACATAATGTTACAAAATTGTGAGTTGCACTCATGGATATAGTAGGTCCTCAGAGAAGACAGTGGGTTACATCCCTGTTTGGACCTAGTAGGGAAGGGGTAGGTCTGGGGAAGGGAGAGGCTGTCCAGTGGACGTTGTCGAGCCAGGAGGCAAGGCGGGCGGGAACCACAGGTTACAACAGGGGGTTAGTTGCACCTACAACAGCGGGTATTAAAGACATGATTCCAAAGGGCTGTTTTGAAGGAGCCAATTTTTGGCAAGTTGGAGATGCAGCTAGGGAGGGAGTTGAACCAGGTGGGGGTTGGTAGAGGAAGGATCTCTGGGCAAAAGAGGTCTTGGCTCTGGGCACCTTGAAAGTGGCCTTAACAGAGCTACAGGTGGTGACGGTCGAAGATGGCTGCTGTAGGGAGGTGGAGACCCCGGGGGGATGAGAGTCCTAGCAGAGATTTCTTAGCGAGAAGGCAGGTCTGGTAGAGCAGTCACTCCTCAAAGTTGAGAAGATTGGTGGTAGTATAGAGAAGGCAGGTGTGTGTTTGGCTTGGGGCACCGGTCAGGAGCCTACAGGCCTTATTGATGGAGAGTTGGATTTTGGAGAGGGCAGTGTTGTCAGCTGCAGCGTAGATGGGCAAGCCATAGTCCACGAGGGACAAGACAGAGGAGGCGATGGCCAGCCTAAGGGCAACCTGAGGCAGGCAGTCCCTGTGCCAGTATAGCAGGCCAATCCAAGAGTTAATGGTGGCTGACAGGGCATTAATGTGGGTGTAGAAGGAGAGGGCAGTATCGAACATGTTGCCTAGGTACTTGTATGTGGTCACTTGTTCTAGCGGGTGCATAGTGCTGGGGATAATCAAGAGGGGGGTATTTTTAGCTTTATTTTGGTGGTGGGAAAAGAGCATTGATTTGGTTTTCTTTAGGTTAATGACCAGTCTGCGGTCTCCGAACCACCTTTCAGCTTGGTTGTAAGCTTGCTGGGGGGATAATTGGAGGGAAGTGGGATTGGGATGTGAGGCAACGAGGACTGCATCATCAGCGTAGAGGAGCATTTTACCAGTACATGAGCTGGGGAAGGTGTTGAGGTAGAGACTAAAAAGTATTGGACCCAGGATGGAGCCCTGAGGGACCCTGGAGCAAACGGGAAGAGTGCTGGAGAGGGAGCCACTGATCTTGACATGCTGGGATCTAGCAGAGAGGTATCCAGAGAACCAGGAAATGGGACCACCAGAGAAGCCAAGTTGGTGGAGACAGTCAAGTGGAAGGGGATGACAGACAGTGTCAAAGGCCTTGGGAGGTCAATGAACACTGCTCCTGCAAGGCTGCCAGAGTCGAGAGCAGCATGCAGGTGTTGGGAGAATTCCAGGAGAGCAGTGGTTGTACTGTGTCCTGGGTGGAAACCGTGCTGCTCTGGGCACATAAAGATACTCAGAGAGCTGGATCAACACCACTTTTTCAAGGGCTTTAGAGAGTTGGGGGAGGATGGAGATGGGCCGGTAATTGTTGGGGGTGAATCGGTCCCCACTCTTATGTATGGGTGTGATTTCAGCAGTTTTCCAAGCATTTGGGAACTGACCCAGGCATAGAGACTGGTTTAGAAGGTCAGTCAGGGGGACTAGGACTTCATCCAAGACCATACGGAGGATCCTGGAGTCGAAGGGGTCACTGCTGGGGTTATTGCTGCCTAAGGCTTTTAGCAGGTGTGGCCTGGCTTCTTGGGGGGATAGGTGTGCAGGTAGAATGGTGAGCGATGCAGGACCAGAGGGAGAGAGGTGGGGATTGGGTCAAAAAAGCTGCTGGGGAGGACCGACCTTAGGTCAGAGAAGGCAGTGTTAAGGCAATCAGCTATGAGGAGTGGATCTGTGGTGGGGGTGCCATTGATAGAGAGCTGGGATGGTGGGGGGGAACGGGACTTCTCATTTAGCTTTTTCATATTATCCCAGAAGGTCCGGGCTGAACCCCAAGAGGAAGTGAGGGTGGTCTGGTAGTGCTCTGCCTTTGCCCGCCTAATGGCCCAAGTGCACTTATTGCGTTCTGCATTGTAGGCCTGTCTGTCAGACGGCTTTCCAGATTCTACAGCAATGTGCCAGAGATTATCTCTATTTTTGAGTCTCTGGAGGAGGGGTGGGGTGATCCATGGGGCATTGCATTTTTTGGAGCGGATCCTGGTGAGGGGGGCGAAAAGGTCACAAGCCTTACAGAAGGCATTTGTGAAGTGGTCAAGAGCTCAGTCAATGTCAGGGGCGTGCTTGATAGGGGACCAGTCTAGCTGGGCTAGGTGTTGTTTTAATTTTCTGAGACCGCTGGGGCGTAAACAGCGGCGTAGAGTGGCCTGGGACACTGGCTTCAGAGTGGAGGATGACCAGAGACAGAGGACTGGGGAGTGATCACTAAGAGAGTTGGGGAGGACAGTGACATCCCAGATTTTGTAGGGGCGGTTAGATATAACAACATCTAGGAGAGTGCTGGTGCTAGTAGAGTGGGTGAATCTGGTGGGCTGGGTGACTAACTGGGACATATCCAGGGCAGCAAAGGAGTCCCTTATATGTGAGGCAGTGGAGGCAAGCCAGTTAACATTGAGATCACCTAGGATGACTTGAATGGATGGATTGAAACATGTTAGACTCTTTCACCTCGTTAATGCCCTTAAGGTGTTTAAATGTTTCGATCATATCACCTCTCTCCCTCCTTTGCTCTAGGGTATACATATTGAGCTCCGTTAATCTGTCCTCATATGTTTTCTGATGCAGTCCCTGCACCATTTTGGTTGCCCTTCTCCGGACTGCCTCAATTTGGTTAATGTCCTTGTGAAGGTGTGGCCTCCAGTACTGCACACAGTACTCCTATTGCTAAGATCAAGGGAGATAAGGGGGCGTGTGAGGAGGAGGAGGAGGACCATGTAAAAGCATCTATCCTAAATAGATACTTCTGCTCAGTATTTATTGAAGAGAAGGTAGGGCAGGGCCCACAGCTCAGCACCATGGACAAGGGGGGGAGGTGAGCACTAGTCCCTTCACAAAAGAAAGGGTCCTACAAGAGCTCGATAAGCTCAGGGTGGACAAGGCAATGGGACCTGATGGCATACATCACAGGGTACTAAAGGAGCTAAGAGTGGAACTAGCAGAGCCATTATCAGAACTGTTTAGTGAGTCTCTGAGCACAGGAGAGGTCCCAGAAGACTAGAGAAGGGCTCATGTGATCCCGCTCCCCAAGAGTGGTAGCAGGGTGGAGGCAGGGAACTACAGACCAGTCAGTCTTACCTCCGTAGTGGGCAAGATTTTGGAGGCACTCCTTAAGGAAAGGATAGTGCAACACCTGGAATCCATAGGAGCACAGGATCCAAGACATGCTGGGTTTACAAAAGGAATGTCTTGTCAAACTAATCTCATAGATTTCTTTGACTGGGTAAGCAGAGTGGTGGACCAAGGGGGAGCAGTTGATGTCGTCTACCTTGACTTCAGCAAAGCTTTTGATACTGTTCCACATAGAAGATTGATTAATGAGCTGGGTTGGCTTGGAGCGGGTCAGAAGTTGGTCAACTGGGTGACAAACTGGTTGACGGGCAGAGAACAGAGAGTGGTGGAAAATGGTATACAGTCAGAAGAGATGCAAGTCACAAGTGGGGTACCTCAGGGATCAGTCCTGGGGCCAGTCCTCTTCAATATCTTCATCAGTGACATTGCAGATGGCCTGGAGGGTAAGGTTTGTCTGTTTGCAGATGACACCAAGATCTGCAACAGAGTAGATGATCCAGATGGGGTGGGCAGAATGAGAAGAGATCTGGATAAACTAGCAAAATGGTTGGAAGAGTGGCAACTGGGGTTTAATGCAAAGAAGTGCAAGATCATGCACATAGGGAAGAGAAACCCTGAAGCTACCTATAGGCTGGGAGGGGAGTTGCTGGCAGTCACAAGAGAAGAAAGAGACTTGGGCGTCATCATCACCGATGACCTGAAATCATCCAAGCAGACCACTAATGCAGTAGGTAAGGCTAGGGGGCTATTAAGGTGTATTAGTAGGGGTATCACAAGCCAGAAGAGGGAGGTAATAATCCCACTTTACAAGACACTGGTTAGGCCCCATCTGGAGTGGCATGAGAATTGGGCATTCCCACATAATGTGACCCAAGTCTGCTAATAGGCACTCACAACCCCTCCAGCATTTCCCATAACTTGCTGGCAGATGTTTGGTAAGCCTCACAGGTGGTCTGAAATATCTGTAGTGACACTTCCAAGAAAATTCCCTCCATATGTTAGCGGAGGTAATTTTCACCACTGCCAGAGCTGATTCTTCCCATTGCTCCCCAGTAACTTCCAGACTAAAGTCCTTATTCCAGCTCTGTCGGACCGAGTCCGTAGACTCAAAAGTTAGGTCCTTCATGATTTTGCATCGGGACCCTATTAAATTATCCCAATGATTCCCCTGGATATGGTCCAAGTATAATTTGAATAAGGGGGGAGTCGGGCATATAAGCTTGGCCTGAATCACCCTACTCCATAAAATATCCTGAAAATATCTAAATGAATCAGAGCTCGGGATGTTATATTTTAGGGTTAATTCTTCAAATGTTAAGACGTCAGCGCGCCCAAAAATTGGAATATGTGCTCCAGATCAAGCTGGCGCCACTTAGCAAAAGTCAAGTCGGATTAAAATGGAAGAAATAAATCCTCCTCCGAAATAATTTTACAGTATTCATATGTAGAGAGGAAGAGTTTTGATTTCCTGACTTTAAACCATATTTTTAGAACTTGTGCTGTTATATTAGAAAAGTCCTTTAATGGCAAAGATTGCCCTGGGGAGAAAAACAATATTTTTTTACTATCATGGAGATCATTGATGTGAAACTCTAATGTTTTCCACTGTGTTACATAACTCTGGGATAACCACAGCAGGTGAAGCTGCATAAAGACAGCCTCTGCATATAGGTGCAGGTCCGGCAGATTTGCTCCCCCCTGTTTTAAAGACAGTTTGAATAGACTCAGCCGTATTCGAGGATGGCTATGTGCCCAAATAAAGCAAGAAATCATTGTATCCCATGACCTAAAGAGAAATGCCAAGGGAAAAAAGGGAATATTCTGAAATAGATATAACAGACGGGGACGGACATTCATATGAATTGTTTCTATTCTTTGAAAGAAAGTGAGAGTTAATTTTCCCCATCTTTTTAAGACCTTCTGAATTGTCCTTGCTAGTGGTTCATAGTTCAGTATGTCTAGGACTCCCAAGTCCAGAGGAATATGAATTCCCAGGTACTTAGTTTTAGTAGATCTCCATTTTAGGGGGAGGGCTTGTTTTAAAGAAGCAGGAGGCGAATAGTTATACAGAAGCACTGCAGTTTTCATAATATTTAATTTGAACCCTGCTACTTGTTCAAATTGTTGTAATATTTTCCACGCTGTTGGAACTGAGCGGGTTGGAGACAGAAGAGAAAGGAGAAGGTCATCAGCAAATAGACTAAGCCTATATTCATTCTGATGGAATGGGACACCCTCAAGGTCCAGGGCCGATCTCAGGGCAATCGCCAGGGTTTCTATATAGATTGCAAAAAGAAGTGGGGATAGTGGGCAACCCAGTCTGATGCCGTGGGAAAGGAGAAGAAACTCTGCCATTGATGCAGATATAAGCTTTGGGCACATCCTAGATAAGCCTGAGACACTTGACCAGGATCTCTGGGAAACCAAGTGCCCATAATGTATCCTATAGGAAATTCCAGGACACCCTGTCAAATGCCTTGTCTGCGTCTAAACTAATAAAGGCTGCAGGAATCTGTCCATATATATATATATATATATATATATATATATATATATTTTATTAATATTAGAGTTTTTTGTATATTATCAGTTGTACTGCGATTGTTTATGAACCCCGCCTGGTCCGAGTGTATTATTATTGTTGGGAGGATGTGTTCCATCCATCCCGCCTAAATAGCCATATAGATTTTTGTAGTCATTATTTAATAAGGAGATAGGGTGATAAGAGGATGGTTCGATTTTATTTTTATCTGGTTTAGATATAGCCGTAATCATGGCAAAATCCCATGATGGTGGTGGAGAAGCTCCTCCGGCTAATTCCTGAAATAGGGGATGAAGTCTGGGAAGTAGTTCTATTTGGAAACATTTATACCATTCACTAGGGAAGCAGACTGGCCCTGGGCAATGATTAATAGCTTGATTCTTAAGGGCTGCAGGAACGTCATCCATTGTGATTGGGGCTATCAACTTTTGGGCTTTGTTTCCAATAAGGTTGGGAGTTTCAACTGTCCCAAAAAACATTGCCGCTGTTCGAGGGTGGCCTGGTCCTCTTTCTTATATAGGTCCCGATAATAATTCACAAATATCTGGCGTATATCATCCTCTCTATGAGTAATTCTCCCTGTTTGAAGATTTTTAATTTTGAGAATGGTAGCCGCTTTTTTGGGGGCTCGCAGTTTATGGGCCAATCGTCTCATCCCTCTTGCCCCCCTCATATTCCGATAGCTTTAAATAGGTCAATGACTACTGAATTTTAACATCTAATATTTTTGAATTGCCACTTTGGTATCCCTTATTTTTATTTGGCGATGTCTATCTCCTTCCCTATACATTAGTTGGTAGTTCTGTAAAGTTGTCATCAAGTCCCTGTATTCGCTCTCCTGTTTCTCCTTTCTACACGATGTATAAGAGATAATTTCCCCCCTAATTGTTGCCTTCATGGCATCCCAATGGATAGCCTCTGGTACTTCAGGGGAGGCATTTTCCCCCCAAAATTGTTTCAATCTGTCTTTTATTTTTTTCACCAATTTTCTATCTTTTAAGATCAGGGGGTTTAATCTCCAAAGTGTGTTTTTGGATAGTTTACTCAGCTCAAGTTTTAATAGGATGGGATGGTGGTCCGACAGTATTTTTCGGTGAATGGTAATATCATATACTGTGCTTAGGTGTTCGCAGGTGGTAATAAAATAGTCCAGTCTGGAATAAGTGTGAAATCTACCAGATTGATAGGTATATCCAGGAGAGGATGGGGAAAGTTTCTGCCAAACATCCGTAAGGCCTAATTGTTCCAGCTGCACCTTAAGGTATTTGGCTGTGCTGGACTGGCGATAATTTTGTGAGCTGGATGAATCCAAACTAGGCTGCATTATAATATTTAAATCACCTCCTAGTATTAACTGGCCTTTAAGATGATCCAGAATTTAGGCTAGGACATGCCTCAGGATTGGTAATTTTGTTTGGGGTGGGAGATGGACGTTCACCAGGGTCACCTCTCTTGAATATAGACTACCTTGAATAATCACATAACGTCCCTATCCATTCTTATGTGCCTCCCTCACCTCCATTTGTGTAGTCGATGGAATTAAGATGGCTACTCCTCTTTTCCTTCCCCTAGGGTGTGAGGATGCATACACTGCATATCTTACACCCCAATTAAGTTTTTGATGTTCCAGATCAGGAAGATGGGTTTCTTGTAAAAAGAAGACTTCCACCTTCTGCCTCTTTAAATGTTGCATTAAGTGGGCATGTTTAATAGGACTGTGAAGCCCATTTATAGTTTGGGAGTATATTGTGACTGGATGGGTCATCATTGATCTATTCTAGTACAGTAATTAGCTGTAACTAGTACCAGGAGTAATTTTCTCCCTTTTTTTTCCCTTCAGGTTGGAGATACCGGGGGGCCTCAGATCTGCCCCACTTCAAGCCCCAACAACAGCACACCCCAGTTGTTACACAACAGCCATACTCCCACTGCCAGCAACTACTTGAATCCCGTCTGTGCAAACCAAGTTGAAGCCCACCATCCGTCGACAAGTGGATTTTCTTTCTTGCACACTTCCTGTCTAATAAAAGTTTTTTAACAATGTATATGTCCTTATTAACTTTCAACCATATTTGCCAGCTTTGGTTGAAATTAACTTTATACATAATGAAATACCAATACACATTAACATCAACTTTATAACAGTTAGTTTCCAACTGTGAAGCAACAACTGCCTGCCGCTTCTGTAGGCTCTCATCTCGACGCCCTAACAAGGGTGAGATGGGAGCAGGGATTATCCTGGTACCCAGGTAGGTACAATAATCACCCAGGAGTAGAAAGAACCCCATGAGAACTCGGAGCTCTATAAGGGATGTAGTCCGTGGTGGGTCCTGTATGGAGCCCCTAAAGCTCATTGATACCAGTGGGCCCCTCCACAAAGCTGTATGGTGGCTGCATTTCCACATGAATTTGTTGTTCCCACCAATAGCACCAAAATGGTGTCTCTGGGGTCAGAGTAATTGGGGGAAGGGGAGAAGGAAATAGAAAAGGGTGAGGGGAAGAAAAAAGAGGGGGAGAACCACCCCACCAGGTCCAACCCCAGTCTCTCAGACTTAATGTTTTTAGTCTTTCTGCATAGCTGTCCCCTTTTATAGATCTTATCATCTTGGTATATAGTGCCTTGTCTTAGTTAATTACATAGAAGAAGTGGTAGCCTATGCCAAAATGTTTGCATGGGATCACCCAGCAAGCCATAATATTGAACCCCCCCCCCAGACATGGGAGCTACCCTGGGCCATGCCCACCTCCATAAAGGCATAGAGACAGATTGGTCATTTAGCTAAGGGGGTGCATACAAAAGAAAAGGTTCCACATACTCCAAAGCTTGTCATGAGTGTAATTTTAATCCTAAGTGGAAACACTGACAATACATAAAAAGTGCCAGTAACCCAGTACCCAGACAGTTCAAACCAATCCAGTTCTTGGTCAGGGAGCAAGGTTCAAACAACAGTGACCAATTTTTATGTTGGCTCATGCATGCACAGCCTACATATTGCGGTAGTGGCAGATTTGGAAGCACAATCACTGTTGGGCTAATGCAGGGCACACATCAGTAGGTGAGTCCCTCATTCCCCAATCAGCTAGCAGCAGGTGCCGACACCTTGCATAGATAATGTGGCCACCAGATCAAAGAAAATGTCCGCTGCAATCAGAGCAAAGCTCTCATGCAGCAGGACCACAACACGCCTCCCGACATCCACGCAACATGGAGGCAGTGACTGCCGCCACCTCCTGTTACAATGCCGACGGGGAAGCCCACTCCACGCCAGCATAATGACCCTCCATCCCATTTAAAATGTATGCCGAGGGGGTGCCCAATCCCCCTCGGCATCGCTCCCACCACCCTCAACGTTTTTCTTTTGCCAATGGGGGTCCAATCCCCGTCGGCGTTTATTCCCGTCCTGGTTTATTTTGCCGATGGAGGAGCCCACTTCCCATCGGCATAATGTTTCTCTCCCCCCCCCACTTTTGTTGTGTGCTGAGGGGGGGGTGCCCAATCCCCCTCAGCTCGTGTCTCCACTCCCTCTTCAGTATGTGCCAACGAGGGTGCCCAATCCCCTGTCAGCTACAGCATTCCCCCAAAAAAAGCCTTAGGTGGCATTCTGGGAGCCTACTCCAGCGTGCCAAATCCCCTGCACAAAAACCCATCCCATGATGTTTTTATTTTTTTGTTAAACCTGTAAAAAAGAAAACGGTCCCACGCGGTCTCCTGCCACCTCCCCAACCGCGCCCACCTCTCGCACCCTGCCCCTCCACCCTCCTCACCCTTACCTACCTCCGAGTCCAGCGCATGCTCTTCAGTGGACCAGGGAACACGTCCTGCACTCTTTAAAGCCGGATCTGCGAACTGAGGAAATGCCGGTAAGCTGTATAATGGAATAAATAGGGTTTTTTTTCAACTTTGAGGCATATCTCAGGCATTTTTTGGAATTTTGGAACCAAATTTTCAACATGGGGTTTTTGGGACCCCTCCTCATAAATTCTGGCACTTTATGGCGTTAATCATCCCGAAAGGTGATTTGCAGTCACTATAGTGGAATCACCTTTCAGGACCAATTAATGAAAGCGACAGTGCCACTGTTCATGAGGGGGGCTAAAAGCCTATGTTACAAATTGGTGGAAAAAATAAAAAAAATGGCTGTTTTACAGCGTCGTTGGCAGTTCAATGCATACTCATAACTTCGTGAATTTGTAATATTTTCACTCCAGGTTTTCAACAGTGCAATTTTTCCACACCTCCTTATGAACAGTACAGCTGTTATTTTCCATATCCTGGACGAAATGTGTTTTCGCATGTCCAGCACAGAACAGTGCGGTCGCTGTGCAAAATCAGTTTTTGGGACAGTTTGAAGAAATGTCGGTGACACTGTTCATGACCGGAAGTCCTAAAATGCCTATGTTGAAAATTTGGTGACGAAAATCCATAAAATGACTGTGTTACAAGTGTGCGTTGTGCAGTTTCCACGCACCCTTGTAACTTCCCAAATTTGCAATATTTTCATGGAAGAATTTCAACACTGGCATTTTTTCACACCTCCTTATGAACAGTACAGCTGTCATTTTTCACATCCTACCCTAAATGTGTTTTCGCACCTGTGGCACACAATGGCGTGGTCACTGTGCGAAATAAATGTTTCGGACAAATTAACAAAATCACAGTGCCACTGTTCACGAGGGGAGGTCCCAAAATGCCTATGTTAAACATCTGGTTAAAAAAATCCCAAAAAATAATTGGGTTACGGACATGTGTTGCACAGTTTCTATACATGCTCATAACTTCACCGATTTTTCATATTTTCACTCCAGATTTTCAACGTTGCCATTTTTTTACGTTCCCTCATGAACAATACAGTTGTCATTTTCCACATACTGCCCAAAATGTGTTTTCATCCCCGTGTCACCAAATCGCATAGCCGCTGTGCAAAACCACCTTTCAGCTAACAAACTGATAGTGCGCTTTTCATGAGGTGGGCTCACATACAGCCCATGTTGAAAATTTGGAGTGAAAATACCAACACATGTCTACGGTGTTAGAGTTTCCAACTGTAGCACCCACCCTCTACAGACTTACAGGTGTCAGGGGTGTGACTTGGGATTATCAGCTGTAATGCTCACGCCATTCCACCCCCAACCCCACCCTGCAGCCAGTGACAGGCATTGTGGTGTGCCTTACAGTGATCGGCCACAAAGTTCACCCCATTCTCCTATACAGCACTCACCTCAGCGTATTTTCTTATGGAATGGGGTAAGTATAACGGCCAAAGACCCCAAAGCACACCACGACACTTGTCAGTGTCTACAGGGTAGGGAGAGGTACAATGGCATGAGCGTTATAGCTGACGACCCAAAGGCACACCCCAATGCCTGTCAGTCTCTATAGGGTGGGGGTTGGGTTGGCATCACTTCAGTACTTCACTGCCATTCCTGTGTAACCCCCAGATGGCGCTATCCCAGGGGCTACTACCCCTGCCTGATTTGCCACTAACAGGTTGAGGGGCCTGGATCCAATGGCGGGTGCCTCCACCCAGAGGTCAGGGTTTGCAATAGTTAAACTAACTTGGTCACAGCCCTCTGGGACACTGCAACCCCCCTTTCTTCCCACTAGTGGCCCACACAATATATCAGAATTACCTTCACAGTATACACTTACCCCAGGTCTGGTTCCGGCACTGGGACCTCCTGTGAAATGAGATACAGTGCAACAATCACAGTACAGTACTTTAACATAGACAAATACCTCAGGCAGTATAACTTTGCTGAAACAAGCAGCTCTGATTTATTTAGGGGGATATAACAAGGACAGGGGGAAATCAGGTTAATTAGCTTATCACTCTAATAATCTACCTATGGCTCTGTGCACAGGCCTATCCCTATCAGTTACTGTCCCTAGGTACCCAAGCCCTAGTGGCTAGTCAAACCGTGGCAGCTGGTAGGGGCCCTTTCACACAGAGAAAAGGAGAATTAAACAGTCAGCAGTACAGTAATTCCATTTGGATTTAATGTGGCAATTCAACAGGGAGCGACCTGAATTAGTACTCACGACCTCAAATAAGATAGGGTCCTTCAATGTCAGCAGGGCTCCTTGAGGTACACAAACCTCTTCACACATCCATATAAAGAAAGCACTATACCAGGTAGGCTGCATCTGTATCCCGATCGCAATTACTGCACAATACCGGGAGAACACACAGCAGATTCAGTTCCTGACAGACCGAGTGCAATTTTCAGCAATTCCTCCAGTCTTCTACAGGGTGAGCCTGGTTTCTACTCTTCAGAGATCCTTTGATTCTTTTCACAGGACGGATTCAGTCCTAACAAGCTGTTACACAAGCTGCAGACCGGAACTCTGGGCCTTACACGTTTTTGACTAAAACTGCACACTGAAAAAGCACAGGGCTCCTTCCTTCTTCACTGCCAAAGCTCAACTGAAACTCCAACCGACAAAACCGGGCACTTCTTGAGTTCCTCCCAGTTCTTGACTGGATTGGCTGTCACTCACAATAGACTGCTGCTGTTGGTCCAAAAGGTGCTGAAGTCTAAACTACATCTCCAGAGTCACTGCTCATACAATCCTCTTGTGGCTGGCTCAGATTATGAGTCCAAGTTCTGATTCGTCCAAGGCACCATTTTAGAGCTAGCTTACCCCACACTGATTGGTCCAGTTCAGCAGTTCAAAACTAGAATGGGAACTAGCAGACACAGTTCTGACTGCAAAGAAAGCAGGTTAGACAAACTGTAATTTCATTATTACTCTAAATAATTTCTGGCAAACAGTTACATCTTTCAGATAGGTTCCCTTTGCACTCCTAGTGACTGCAAAATGAAGTGAATTGGCAGCAGCTCGAGTGGTACTCAGAGAAGCACACAGTCCCCCCATACAAACTAATTATGTCTGCAAGCAGACAGCTCTTAAAGAGACAGTACCAGAGGCTCTAAAAACACTCACTGATAAATGGCTTAAATGTCAAACACCATTCAGGCTTGGAGCATTCAAGCAAGCTCCTGGAAGTCTTTTGGGAACCCCCATTTGCAGGGGGGTTACACCTGTTATGCATCTCTAACTCCGGCACTACCAATGCCAATGCCAGCGAGACAACATTCGGCATTGACAAATGCTTGTTTAGTTCCTTTCATAAAGGTGAAGTCACATCATTTAAAACATATGTTGTGTCTGTAGCCACTGGTCGCGGGTTCGGGGGGGGAGCAGTAGGTCTCCTGGTGGGGTGGCCAGAGGCGCTCGATCCCCGTTCATCCAGCGATTTGTTCTGAAACTCTCTGATGGTGGTCAGAGTTGTGGAAGATAGTGGAACTTGGACTGTGCCTTTTTGTCCTGCTATGGACTTGGATTGCTGGATGACCTATGGTTGGTTTCACCACTGTTTCCCTCTCCCTTTGCGGTGCTCTGTTTCTACAGGGCTCAAGGATCACTCTGTTTTGGCTTTCCTTCAATGCAGTAGACCCTAGAGGGGTGGTGAGAGTACCCTATTCATTATTGTTTTCAAACTATTAAGTTACTGTTGACTTTTTCATCTACTGCGTGAGAGACTGTGGTGGAATTGAAGTTATTGGTTTTATCTGGACTGATGAGAGCTTTTCGAGTACTGTTCATCTTATTGGCAGTTTGTGTGGTGACTGGTTGCGCCTCCTTGACCTGTTTCTGTTGATCTTCTGCAACAATCTGGACTGGTTTTATATTTATTTTAGTAGTCGTTTTTTTCCTTTTTATAATTGGGGGGTAGTGGGTTTTTTTGTCTTTAATGTTGTTTGCTTTCTGTGGATTAGTCCTGGGTTTGTTTGGCTTTTTATCAGGATGTGTTGGCATTTGGCTCTCTCAGTCAGGCACTAGTCTTCCTCCGAGCTCCGGAGGCCTCCGGCCCTTTAATTGCCCTCCACTTCAGACTATTGTTTACAGGTAGTGTAGGGCTCTTGGGATAGCGAGCAAAAGGAGAAGGAGGGCTGGGGGCTCCGAACCTTGGGGGAGGAGTGAGTTGGGGAGGTGAATTGGGGTAGTTAAGTCCAGAAGATGCCCTGGGGCAACATGAGTTCCAGATCATGGTCCATCTTATCTGGTTCCCATACCCAAGGGCTCCTGTACTTCAGGGCTGGTAGCCCGGTCGGCTCCGGAATCTTGTCCATCTCGAGTGGTGTTGTGCAATGCCAGGTCCGTAAAGAACAAGACAGCTATTATTGCTGATCTTGTTGGAACAGCTGACCTGGCATGCATCACCGAGACCTGACTGGATGAAAATGCAGGTCCGATTTTGGAGGCGGCTATTCCGTCCGGGTTCTCGGTGATACACCACTTGAGACTTGACCACAGGGGCAGGGGTGTATCTATCTGTTTTAGAACAGAATTGGGCCTCACAGAGGTCCCAGTTGAGGGTCCCAGATCGTTTGTGTACTGTGGCTGCAGGTGTGGGGTGCAGGACCATTCTCATCTACCACCGACATGGTGTTGGAGTCACCCAGGTTGATGGTGCTAGGTGATTTCAAAGCCTGGATCGACAATGAACTCTCGCAATTTGGTCAGGACTTCCTTCAACTTATGATTATGTTGGGCTTCACACAGATTGTTGCCTCTGCAACCCATGCTCATGGTCACTCACTCAACCTGGTTTTCCTCCTGGAAATGGAAGCTTCTGACCTGGTGGTGGAACCAATCAGATGGTCTGACCATCTCACTGTAAGGTTCAATTTCCGAGCTCCCTCCTATAGGTCTGCCCCCTGTGGAGATGGTCAGATACCGCCCTTTGAGGGATGTTACACCCACTGGTCTCTTGGCAGTTCTTGACCTATCAGAATGTACAGATGCCAGTGAGGATCCAAACAGCCTAGTCCAAGTCTATAACAAGGCTGTGGGGGGTGCTCTGGATTCCATTGCTCCCGTCCGAGTTCTCGCCCTCACTCTCCGCCCTCGGTCTCATGGTTTGATGGGACCTTGAGGGAGTTGAGGCATGTGGGGCGAAGCCTAGAGCACTGCTGGCGGAGATCTGCCTTGAATGCCGACTGCCTTAGATTGATGGAACATTACCGAGTCTATCAATCAGCAATCTCCCATAAGAAGGCAGAGTTCCTGTCCAGAGAGATTACTGTGGCTCAGAATCGACCGGCTCAGCTCTTTCTAATTGTGGACAAACTGTGCAGTCCAGTCTGTCTCCAGGTTCAGAGAGCATTTTCACAAGATAAGTGTGACAAGTTTGCTTAATTCTTTGTTAATAAAGTGGCCAACATTATGGCTAAAATCCATTCAGTATGCTCTATGGGGGTTTATGGTGGTTGGAGTATGGTTACTATGCCCTGGTTTTCTTGGGATCACTATGACTGGCCGGCAATCTCTGATGTCGTACGGATTGTCCAAGGTATGCAGCCTACTTGCTGTAGTCTCGACCTGGGCCCCACATGCCTCATTTTGGGGTGTATGGATATCATCATCCCTATCTTGGCAGAGATAGTTGGGTGCTCTTTAGAGTTAGGTGAGTTTCCGAACTCCCTGAAGGAAGCGGTGGTTATACCTCTCCTTAAAAAATCTTCTCTGGACCCAGACTTCCCTGTCAACTACAGGCCAATCTCTAATCTTCCCTTTATTGGGAAGTTAATAGAGAAAGTAGTTGCCCTTCAGCTGGATAACCATTTGACCATCCATGACATCTTTGATTCCCTCCAGTCTGGTTTTCGGGAGAAGTATAGTACCGAGACCACTCTGGTTTGGGTGCTCAGTGATCTCCTGATCACTAGAGATCGGAAGTGTCATTCAGTCTTGATCCTTCTTGATCTCTCTTCAGCCTTTGACACCGTGGACCATGGGGGGCTGCTTGAGTGCCTGAGGGACATCTGTGGCCTGTCAGGTATGGTCCTCAGCTGGTTTAGATCTTGTCTCACTGGCAGAACTCAGAGGGTGGTGTCATGGGTTTATTCCTCGGCTGCATTCTCACTGCCATGTGGGGTTCCTCAGGGCTCTGTGCTGTCAACTATGTTGTTCACGGTGTATTTGCTGCTGTTGGGAGACATTGTAAGATGGTATGGGCTGCAGGTTCACTATTATGCAGATGACACCCAGCTCTATCTGTCTTTTGCACCTGACCAGGATAGTGCGGTCTCTGTCTTTAATTGCTGCCTCATAGAGCTCCAGGACTGGATGCAGGCCAGTTGGTTAAGGTTGAATCCCGAAAAGACTGAGGTGTTGGTGGTGGATCCAGGTCGCAGGATAGAGAGGATGGGAGCATGGTCTGCCTCCGGGCTTTGGCTTGGGGTAGCCAGCTCATGCCCTCTGTTCAGGTGCAGAATCTGGGCGTGATATTTGATGAAGGGCTGACACTTCATATGCAGGTGTCAACAGTAGTCAAGTCCTCTTTTTACCATCTGAGGAATATCACCTGGATTAAGCACTTTGTTCCATCTTGCAACCTTCCAACGTTGATCCACACCTTTGTGACCTCTCGTCTTGACTACTGTAACTCCCTATACCTAGGGCTTCCGGGGGTTGATATCCACTGCTTGCAGCTGGTGCAGAATGCTGCAGCCAGGCTACTGACAGGGGTTTCCCAGGCTAGCCATATCACTCCTGTGCTGCGCAAACTGCACTGGCTGCCCGTTCAGTGGCGGATCACCTTCAAGGTCAGTTTACTGACCTATAAGGCCCTACACGGACTGGGTCCTGGCTACCTGCAAGAGCTCCTGGTTCCCTACTGCCCCCTCTGACCCCTCCGCTCAGCCAGTGAGGGATTACTAGAGGCTCCCAGGGTTAGACTGAAAACATCTGGTGCTAGAGCATTTATGTATGCAGCCCTGACCCAGTGGAATTCTCTACCTCGCCGGATTAGAGAGTGCCTGACCTTGGAAAGCTTTAAGATGGCTGTAAAAACCTATTTGTTTAGCCATGCTTTTGGGGATCAAATATCTGAATACTGTGATATCTTATCATACTGATGTATTTTTATATTTTATTGTTTTATATCTTTATTGTACAGTGCTTTGATTTACGCTGAATTGCGCTATATAAATACATTTTATTATTATTATTACTGCTACCCATAACATTGCAGATGACATCCTCCTGCATATGGAAAACCCAACGTAATCCATCCCAGCAGCTCTAGGAATTCATAACTAATCTGGCACATTGGCTGGGTACAAACTCAGCCTCTCCAAAACAGTCATTATGGGCTCGGTTCTCAAAGCCCATAGATTGATGCAAGGTGCCTGCATCAAACATAAAGGGAGCAAGTGGCACCTTGTGTCCAAAAAAAACCCTGAGCTATTGACAAAGGCAGCCTGCATCAAACGCAGGCGGCGTGCACCAAGCCCCAATCCCTCCTTACATACTGTAGGTACCCAGCCCTGGTGATCTAGCAGCCTCTTCCCCAAGCCCCAAAGTCCCCTCTTATATTAGTAAGTAATTAAGCCCCCTTTCCTGGTGGTCTAGTGGCCCCCTCCCCAATGCCCTATATTGCCCATTATAATAATAATTAATTAAGCCCCCTTCCCTGGTGTTCTAGTGGCTCCCTCCCCGATGCCCTATGTCACCAGTTACAATATATGTTAATTAAGCCCCCTTCCCTGGTGTTCTGGTGTCCTCCCTTCCCGACTCCCGATGTCGCCCAGTACAATAAATGTTAATTAAGTCTCCTTCCCTGGTGTTCTAGTGCCCCCCCGACCCCTGATGTCACTCGTATTTACAATGATGAATTAAAACACCCATCCTGGTAGTCTAGTGGACCCCCCACCCAGGCAGGTAGTGCCCACCACCCCGTGCCCCACCAATCCTGAAATACAGCCAGTGACTGGCACAGCCCACCTCTTACCTCTGTGGCTGGCCACCGACTGAACTGTCACTTAGCGCACTCTGTAAAATGTACAGTTCACAGTCATTCAGTGAGAGCTGTACACTTTACAGTGTGCGCTAAGTGACAGTTCAGTCGGTGGCCAGCTGTGGAGGTGAGAGGTGGGCTCTGCCAGTTGCCAGCTGTGCTTCAGGATGAGGAAGACTGGGGCAGTGGGCACTACCTGCTGGGGTGGGGGCCACTAGACCACCAGGAATGGGGGCTTAATTATCATTTATTATAATGAGCAACATCGGAGATAAGGGAAGGAGGCCACTAGAACACCAGCAAAGGGGGCTTAATTACTTTTATCATAACAGCGAGTTAGGACATCAGGAAGGGGGGGGGCCACTAGAACACCAGGGAAGGGATTTTATTTATGTGGCTTGGGAATCAGTGATGGGGGCACCTTTTGACTTTGCTGCAGGAGCCTGTGGCAAACCCCTCCCATGTGCCATGTGTTTATCACACAGGAGGGATTGTCACAAGTGTGGGGACTTAGGCACCAGTACCCCTCCTGTACCAGAATCTGGCGCAGGGTCCCTGGCACACCGGGCTTTGGCGCAAGCTGCTGTTTGCTGCAGCTTGCACTGCTCCAAAGCCCCTTTTGAGAATCGAGCCCTATGCCTCTCCACCACCACCACTTCCATTGGGTGGAGGTTATGAAGTGCAGGGCCTGGGGGGCCAGATGGACTTCAGTATCTGGGGATCAAGGCGGCAAGAAGCACCAAAGTCATGTTCGCACAGAATGTGGTCCTCCTGGTAACAAGAATCAAACGAGAGCTCAAAGGTGGATGGCTCTTCCCCTCACTTTATAGGCACGAATTAATGTTATTAAAATGAATGTCCTCCCAAGAGAAGTATACCAAATAAGCATAATTTCACAATGTTGCCCTTTAAGGGGACACTGTCAACCCTTTTTGCATCACGATATTTCTA
This sequence comes from Neoceratodus forsteri, assembly GCA_016271365.2. Classification (NCBI taxonomy): domain Eukaryota; kingdom Metazoa; phylum Chordata; order Ceratodontiformes; family Ceratodontidae; genus Neoceratodus; species Neoceratodus forsteri. The sequence continues at coordinate 1,412,905,894 of CM057459.1, forward strand.
GAAGAAAAAACACATTTTATGATTTCATACCTTTCTCTAAAATTCATTGATGTTGTTTTTTTATCTGCTTCATTTCTTGGTAGAACTGAATGCATGGTAATGGTGTAATATACCCGACCTTGTTTGTTTCTAATCCTTGATCAACTCTTATTGCATACTTTTTGAGCAGTATGAACGCCCTCAAACAGTGCAGTCACTCATGATGTAATCCTCTCATCTCCTCTCCTCTCACTGAATCATGAGTGACTAGATTGTGTGGGGTGTTCCCAAGTCCAAGAAATATGAAATGGAAGTTATTCAAGGAGTGCAAACAAACATGTTTTGGTGTGATAACACTAGTATGACGAATAGTCAGTTTTTTACTTTTAAAAACAAAAACAGATTCAGAATCAAACAACCAGCTATATCAGCATTATTTACAGACTGTGAGCAATCATAAAATGTGCATTATACAATGGCAAGAAAGAATCCTAGCTTCTGATTGGTCAGTTGGCGGGGCACAACAGGGATGTTATCCTGGCATAACATCCCAGCTGATTTGTTGCATTATAATTTGTTGTATTATCATTTGCTGCATTATAATTTGTTGTATTATCATTTGCTGCATTATCATTTGTTTTCTCATTTGTTGCATTATCATTTGTTGTATTATCATTTGTTGCATTATCATTTTTCGCATCTTCTCTTAAGAAACAAAAATATTTTTACACACTAACAAAAACATTCTTTAAAATATATTTTTTATTCTGTATAAAACAACAAGCCATTGTATAATAGGAATAATGCCCTTCAGGGTGGATGTTATGCTGGGATAACATCCCTTCTCGGGTGTTGGATGCCCCCACACCACCCGAGGTGAGATGTTATCCCAGCATAACACCCACTCTGTTGGGCATTATTCCTTTATTTTAAACTAGGGACACTTTGAGGCCTAAGGGAGTTGACAGTATTCCTTTAAAGTGGTTTATCCAGCCTCACTCTGTAATATCCACCTTATTTATTTATTTATTTATTTATTTATTTATTTATTTATCTTCTTGGGGTATCACTTTTGAGCTTGAGCTGTTGAGCCAGAAGCTCATTTACAAAGGTTCCACGTAATCAGGAGGCTGCAGAGGAGACTGGATTGGGGATGCCCACCACCCCCCTTACCCACCCACTCCTCCAAAGGCCCCTGTGTCTTGAGGAATGGAGTGTGGTGGGAGGGGCAGTGGGGCACCTAGAGCTGAGATGGGGCACCACCAGCTGCACACTATCCACATGCAGAATCAGGTGAGGAAGAAGGAAGAATCGAGCAGGGTAAACCTGATTCAAGAAAGCAGGAAGGAGGTACAAGAAAGGAGAAGAAGAATATGCAGCACAACAGGAGGATTTTGGTTGTGGGAGACTCTACGTTGCGAGGAGTGGAGGCACAATGCATCAGTGCAAAGGGAGCATGCCAGGAGCACCTGCAAGGAGAGATAAGGATAGAGCAGAACAGCTGGTGAGAAGAGATCAGGATTTTGCAGCGATCATTGTCCACCTTGGGACAAATGACATAGCAAATAGGACTGTGGAAGAAGTCAAGACAGACATGAAGACCCTAGAAGAGAGCCTAAAGGAGTACACAGCACACCTGGCCTTCTCGGATGTGTTGCCAGTTTGGAAGAAGGGCGGAAGTGAGGACTAGATCAGGAACGAAGAGATCAGGGAATTCAACCAGTGGCTCCAGGGTTGGTGCATAGACAATGGGATGCACTGCATTGGAGACTGGGGGATCTTCTGGGACAGGAAGCTCTTCAAGCATGATGGTCTGCATCTCACCGGAGAAGAAGCGAGGGCGCTAAGGCAGATGTTGGAGGTCTTCGTGGAACGCTTAAACTGGGAGGTCTCTAGCACAGAGAAGAAGACCTAAATGATGATGCAGCAGAAAGATATGATGGTAAGAGAATCAGAGAATGGAAGGGAACCCCACAACACCAATCTAAAGGAAGCAGGCATGGCCATGAGCAAGGAGAGGCTATAGGCAAAAAAGGAGGGACGTCATTTAAAGTATAGGAGGGGCAGACACAGAATAAGGGGGATGGTACTGGAGTTATAGCAGAGGGGGGAGGCTGTGATTGGAAGGCTATGTGCATCAATACCCACAATCTGGGTAACAAAATCCTGGAACTTGTGGCATTAATGGCCTCTGAGGACCTGGATATCATGTCAGTCACAGAGACATGGTACAATAGCAGCCATGCCTGGGAGGTAGCCATTCCAGGGTACATGCTGCATGAGTGGGACAGGGAAGGCAAGAAGGGGGAGTGGTGGCATTGTACATCAGGGAAGGGATAAAAGCAACAGTCCCACAAGACAAGGGGGGAAGCAGAAGCACTGTGGGTAACCCTGGAAGTGGGGAGGGGAACAGTACTTAGAATGGGAGTAATATACAGGCCCCCAAGGAAGGCAGAGAATGTAGACAGAGAACTGCTGGAGACTATAGAGAACATGGTAACAATGGGTGAACTGCTGCTGATGGGTTACTTCAACTTGGCAGATGTGGACTGGAGCATCCCAGCAGTGGCCTCGGCCAGGAGTAAGGGATTCCTGCAATCCCTTCAAGGCGCAGGTCTTACACAGCTAGTGAGGGAGCCTACGAGGGACAATGCAATTCTGGATCTTTTCCTAAGCAATAGGGACAGGATAAAGGAAGTTGCAGTGGGGAAGACCCTAGGAACTGGTGATCATCGAGTTGTGGGGTTCACCATAACGACGTCACAAGAGGCTAGCAAACACAAGGATTAGAATCCTGGATTTCAGGAGGACAGACTTCGGTAAGATGAAGGACGAATTCATGAAGACTATGCAAAGACACAATGACATAAAGGGAATAGTGGAACAGTGGGATAAGATAAAAGCCCTGCACCTGGTAGCAAACCATTGTGCCAGGTCCTGCAGCAAGAGCAAAAGAAAGAGGAAGCCACTGTGGTTCTTGAGAGGAGTAGCAGAGCTAGTAAGAGGAAAAAAGATGGCATTTCTGAGGCACAAGGCAACACAAAGCAAGGCGGACAGGCTGGCAGGATAGCCTAGAGGTTAGAGTACTGAGCTGTGAACAAGCTTGATACATCCAGAAAACCAGACCTGGGTTTGATTCTCACAACCTCCATTTGCATACTGTGTGACTCTAAGCAAGTCACTTAACCACCCAGTGCTCCCAGGTTGCCTCTGAAAACAGGCACTTGTGCCTAGTGGGCCTTACCTGGTTACCAAAGACTAAAATAAAAAAAAAAATAAAAAAAAAAACCTGGAAAAATGAAAGGAAGCGAACAAGGCAGTAAGGGCAGTAAAGGCCGAAACCGAGAAAAAGCTAGCTAAATCAGAGAAGGAAGGAGGGAAGGCATTTTTTTAGGTATATTAGTGAGAATATTAGACAGAACCCAGAGGGTGATGGTGGGGGGAGAGTTATCTGGCACCAAAGATGTAACCAGTGGGGTCCCACAGGGCTCCGTGCTGGGGCCAGTGTTGTTCAATGTCTTCATCAATGACATTGGGGATGGCATTAAAGGCAAAATGTGCCTATTTACAGATGACACCAAGCTCTGTGGGAGAGTAGACACAGCTGAAGGGATACGAGACTTACAGGAAGATCTGGAAAAACTGGGGAGGTGGTTCAGGATCTGGCAGCTTGGCTTTAATGCCAAGAAATGCAAAGTTATGTATATTGGAGCCAAGCATTCCAGGGCAGAGTATTACCTGGGTGGAGTCCGAGTAGCTACATCAGAGGAGGAGAAGGATCTGGGAGTGATGATCACTGGTGACCTGAAGCACTCCACGCAGTGCAAGAAAGCAGCAGCAAAGGCAAACAAGATGCTGGGATGCATAGCTAGGGGGATCAGCAGTAGGAGAGAGGAGGTTATACTGCCCTTGTACAGGTCACTGGTAAGGTCGCATCTAGAGTATGGAGTTCAGTACTGGTGCCCACACCTCAAAAAGGACATTAACCTGCTGGAGATGGTACAGAGGAGGGCTACAAAGATGATAGCTGGTCAGCAGGGCAAGGCATACGAGGAGAGGTTGAGGGCACTGAACATATACTCCCTAGAAGACAGGAGAGAGAGAGAGAGGACATGATTGGGACATTCAAGTACTTGAAAGGGATAAATAATGTTGATAAGAAAAGTCTCTTTATACTGAGTGGCAACCATATCACGAGGGGGCACAGTCTTAAACTGGAGGGTGGGAGGTTTAGGAGGGATGTCAGGAGCCACTTCTTCACAGAAAGGGTGGTGGACACTTGGAATGCGCTGCCAGAAGAGGTAATCTCGTTAAAGACAGTAAGCAGCTTTAAGAGAGGCTGGGATAGGCATACGGGGAAGATAAGAATCATGGGTAGGGAGGATGGGAGGAGTGGGGAAGGAGGGCAGGGACATTAGCTCAAGCTGTGGACCCCACAATACGAGCAGACTTAATAGACCAAATGGCCTTTTCTGCTGGCTTGTTTGTATGTTCATATGTAAGAAGACAAAGGAAATGGTCCCCCATTAATGGCGAAGGGCAAACAGGGAGAAGGGGTGGACCTTAGACTTTTTTCAGAGGACAGAGTAAAAAGAGCACTAGAACAGTTTAGGGTGGATAAAACTATGGGGCCCGATGGGATACACCTGAGGATCCTAAAGGAGCTCCAGAAGGAGCTGGCTAAACCTCTGGCTAAGCTGTTCAGTGGATTATTAGAAACAGGCGTGGTTCCAGAGGAGTGGAAGGGGCACAAATGGTACCCCTGCACAAAACTGGTAGTAAGGAAGAGGTGGAAACTACCACCCGGTCACTTTGACCTTGATAGTAGGTAAAATTATGGAAACCCTACTTAAGGAAAGGCTGGTGGACTACCTAGAGACAAGGGGGGCTGCTGGACTGAAGGCAACATGGATTCACTGCAGGGAGGTCATGCCAGACCAACTTGTCTGATTTCTTCGAGTGGGTGACAAAGGAAATAGACCAGGGAAGAGCAGTAGATGTGGCCTATCTGGACTTCAGGAAGGCCTTCAACACAGTCCCACACAGGAGACTAATCCACAAGCTGACAAATCTGGGGGCGGGGACAGAGGTGGTCACGTGGGTCAGAAACTGATTGAGTAACAGAACACAAAGAGTGGTGGTAAATGGGGTTAGCTCACAGGAATTGATGGGTAACAAGTGGCATACCCCAGGGATCAGTGCTGGGACCAGTGCTCTTCAATGTTTTCATAAGCGATATTGCAGAGGGTCTAGGAGGGAGGGTTAACCTGTTCGCATATGATACAAAGCTATGTAACAGGGTAGACACACAGGAAGGTGTAGAAAAAATGAGGGGTGCTCTGAAGAGGCTAGAAAACTGGTCCAAGGAATGGCAGTTGGGTTTCAATGCAGAAAAGTGCAAGATTATGCACCTAGGGAGAGGGAATCCTAGGGCTGAGTGTGAACTAGATGGGGTAACACTGGAGGCCACCACAGAGGAAAGGGATCTAGGGGTAGTCATAGAGGACAACTCCAAAGTGGCTAAACAGTGCAACGAAGCAGTCGGAAAGGCTAACAGAATGCTAGGGTGCATAGGGAGGGGTATAACAAGTAGAAGGAGGGAAGTAGTGGTACCATTGTACATCTCCCTAGTAAGGCCTCATCTGGAGCACTGTGTTCAGTTCTGGAGGCCCCATCTCCAAAAAACATAGATAGGATGGAGACGGTACAGAGGAGGGCGACACACAAACAAAAGTATGTTAAACAATCCAGGTATATACGTATTTAGCATGCACTGAGGAAGCAGCCACGGGTTGACTTTGTTAAGAGGGAGAGAGAGGTGGGGAGGTAAGGGTAAGCAGGATGAGGAGGGTAAATCTTCATCTGGGGGGATAAATCTCCTAGCAGGGCATACAACACATTGACACACTCCAAGTCCCAAATGGGGGGGTCAGGACATCGATGCATCTAGATTATGTTTCGCTGTTATTTATTGTTTGACTGTCCTTGTTGCATGTTTTATGAAATCTCAATAAAGTACAATTATTTAAAAAAGGATACAAGACAACTATTGTTAGACCTGAATGTTAAAAATGAAGTGATTATAGGTGACATATAATATAATACCATTATAACAAGCGCCATCCTCTAACTCAAAATTCCAAAAACAGGAAGATCGCTAAAGTCCATTTCCATGCTAGTATAACCCCCGCCTCCCCTTTTCCAAGTGTGGGACTTACTTGGCTGTCCTGCCATCCCCCAGGACCACCAATGTGCTGCAGAGCTGGCAGAGAGCTAGGAGGCCTTTGCCTCATCAACACCTTCTACACCCTGCAGCTTATGGCTCCACATCAAAGGCAGATGTCAGTGTCAGTGGCTCAGTAGGTAGCACACTCGCCTCTGAGGCCGGGAGATCAGAGGGCTGTGGGTTCAGTTCCCACATCTGGCACTTGGGTTAATATCCCAGTACTGACACTGCAGTGTAGCATGAGAGGGGTGCTGCACTTCTGAGGTGCCGTCTTTCGGATGAGACGTTAAACCGAGGTCCCATCTGCCTGGATTGGTGGTAGTTCAGGTGGATGTTAAAGATCCCATGGCACTTATCGAAAGAGTGGGGGAATTTCCCGTGTCCACAGCCAAATTTCCCTCATTCACTAAAAAAATACCACCAACAGCTTAATCTGGTTCAAGGTCAGTTGGCATTCATCTGTATCCCTTCCCCCGGGTCGTGCCTGAAAATAGGCAGGATTTCTCTAGTGCACTTACCCGGTCAACAAAAGCTAAAATAAAAAAAAAAAAAAAAGATGGATACCCCAGATGGAAAACTGCTCCAGCCACTGCCCCTCCACAAGTGGAGTACAGTAACCACTTCTGCCACCAGAGCCAGGTGGATAAGAATGCAAACCAGAGGCAGGAGCCCCTTTAGAAAGGTTACATTAGGACTCAGTGGGAGCCGCCATCTTTGTGTGACCCCCAAACCCTAGAGATAGCCAATCAGAGGTTTTCCCAGATAAAGCATGCACCTGGAGGCTTCTGGGAAAGGACAGGACAGTGGATTCAGTCACATTTTCTAGACCTTTGGGACATTGTAGTTTATGAGTGACAGTCTTTTAGACCTATGGGAGCTACCCCTGAACTATTGCTCTAACGGGGAGCTGAGCTGAAGGCTGACAGATATGAGAGGGAAGTGACTGAGACAGGACCTGCTATCCAGAGAGAGTTTGAGGAGCACCATGTTGGGCCCTGTGTCTGAGTGCACCCTGTGAGGAAACCCTGCGAGGAAAGGCATGGCCTCCACATGCTGGAGGGAGAGCATGAAGCAATCAAAGCCACAACTGCTGGTACCAGTCCCATAGCATGCAGTAACAGCCAGGTGTCCGACGGTTGCAGTCCTGAGGGTTCAGAAACCACAATGTGTGGGTTGGTCCGGGACCTCAGCAGTTGAGAGAAAGAGAAAAAACAAGAGAGCTGCCAAACCCCTGGGAGGGAGTCTGAGACAGGTGAAGTGGGCCTGAAGGGGGAGCCTTGTTGATCCAGAGCACCATGAATGGGCAGAGTTCCAGAGGCCTGCAGCACCAGGGGGAGCCACCTGATTGGGGAACCATGAGTAAGATCAGGGCTTGCCCTGCTTCAGAGGAGCTCAAGTGTTAGGTGTGAAATGTGTTCTTTGCAAGTGGGCCATTGTGCCCGGATTACAAATACTTCACATTCTGAAGTGCAGTGCTATTTAAGCAATTGCATCGCCTTGGGGGTTATTTTGAGCATGCAGCTCCTTTGGTTCTAAGTGCACCCCTGCTGGCCAACCCACGACAACAATCAACAGCCTGCACTGCTTTAACCCAGGGTACACAGGAACTGCTATTAAAGAGCTCCTGTAAGATGGAAAGGAGAAAATCCTGGTACCAAATGCGAGTGGGCAGTGCACCAGTATAGGAGGGCCATCAAAATCTCATCTGTGCCACTGCATCTGGAAGCTGTGCCTAGACAGGTGCAGAAACAGTGGCCCCTAGATTTGGGTGAGTTAACCCTGCCTAGAAGGGCACGTAAGGGGGTCACTGTTAGACCCATCTGGAAGGTGCCCTAGAAGAGCTGTGCAAAACAAAAAAGTGGTGACACCAATCATTTTCTTTCCAGAGTCAGATGGTAAATAAAGTTGTGTTTTTGCTACTTAAACCTATTATCCTCATTGATTACAATAATACTGTGCATGCTACTGTGGGGGAACTCACCCCTCATTGGTGCGCGCAAAAAAAAAAAAAAAAAAACAGAAGTGAGTGGAAACATATCTAGCGTGATCCAGTTGCAGTGTAAGGTAGTGGAACTCATGCCCCTGAGGCAATTGGGAGGGATACATGCCCCACATGTGCCCTATACTAACATGCAACCACATGTGTACCATTGAAAGCAGCCAGGAGGAAGAAGATAAAAAAACCTAATTATCCTTTCATACTGAATTTAAACCAAGTATAAATATGCCAAAGCTCTTACAATCAACTTGATATGATTTTGGCCCGCCCACTGGCACAACGGTAGTGCTACCACTCCCAGCACCAGTGACTCGGGTTCAGAAGTAAACTCGGCATCCGAGGGCCAGCCAGAGTGAAGAGGATCACGTGTCCAAAGGACTGCTCTTCTCCTCCTGGGGGAGGATTTCAGAGCCTGGTGATTGCCTGGTGGCACCTGGGACTGCCAAGAAGGTAAGGGGGCATGGCAGATGCTGACGTGCACTGCACGGGAGCGTAGGGTGCACATCATGGCGCCATTGCATGCCACGCCTTTCGGAGGACCACAGAGAAAAAATGGATAATGTCAACAGCAGAATGACATTGGACACCCACAGGCCCCACATCCAACCAGCTGGGCCTGCCAGCCAAGAACTGGATCCTGTCTTGGATGGGGCTTAGGGAATTGCATCAATCATGCTGGGGGGGGAGAGCAAGCCCTGGGGGAAAATTGTCTGGCAGGTAAGTCCTGGTGAACATCAGGGTGTCAGAGCTGGAGGTGGCTGGCAGATGGCAACTGTCTAGTAAGGGGAGAAAAAGAGTAACCAAAAAAAAAGCTTGATATGCTCTTGTATACACAGTTTCAAATGTCTAGTAGTTCTCCTTATGTAAACTAGGGGGGCAATGACACCAGACAGCATAACATACAAATGCTGACCTACAATAAATATATTCTCATACTTCAAATTTAGTCTCATCTGTCAATTTTTGAAAAACATTCCCCCTGATCTGCAGAGAGACAAATATTACAGAACCTACACCTGTGAAATCATTGGGGAGATTGGGAGAAGGTCCCAGCCAAGTCACACTCGCCCACACCTGCACCTTTCTGTTTTATACAGTGACTGTGAAACAATGTTATCTTTTAAATGTCTCCCCTTGGTGTACACAATTGCTGGCTTTTTCTGGGGAAAAGGAATAATAGTGACTACAGTAACTATCGGCCAAATTGTAACATGAATCGACACTGGCCCATAATATATATTGCTCAATGAATGGCACATCTTTTTTGGAGGCTTTAAATATGTTATTTTTGTTCTTTTGTCATTTTTATTACTTTTCACTAGGGATGCTCAGAACTGGCTGGTTCTGATCTGATTGGACTGTTTAGGAATTTAGGAATTTCTGATTCCAAATCTGATTCAGAAAGGGACCTCAAAATCGGAATTGGATCTGGAATGCTAATTCCTAAGTCCTAAATTCCTATGTAAAAACAATGTTATAGCCTTAAGTTTCAGAATTAGGCTTTTTGAACTGCAATTCCAAAAACTGGTTCAGAATCTGGTGAATCGGATTCCGTGACTTGGAATCTGAACAATTCTACTTTTGGCACATTTGGTCATCCCTCTTCCCAATGTTGGGGTTGCTACAACTGCAACCATTCCCTGACATTACCACTGCCATTGCAACCACAGCCAATGCCACCCTAAAGACTGCCAGCAGGCAGTGCACAAGTGACAAGCATCCGACTCTCACCTTCCCTGGGAGCCAGGTTCCTCATCTCTGCAGTGTGCATAACCCCCGATGGCTCCAGTGTGGGATTCTGGGTACTGCATACAATCCCTGCTCTCCCTGATGGCAGGGCAATGAGTGCACTTTCATATCAATATGTTTAATCTTGCATGTATCAAAACACCAACTGACAGGGACTCTGAGTTTCAGTCCCCCAGAATTAAGGCATCACCCTGCATTTTAAAGTCCCACAGGTTTGGGTGGTTGAGAAGAAAACTGCCTCCTCCCCTTATACCAATGAATCCCAAGATGGTTGCTGTCTGGGTTGGCAGCAGACATGGACCTTGAGGGATGTACCTGCTCTGGGCTGGGGATCTGCCTGTCCACAGTGGTCTGTGCAGCGATGTTCGAGTAGTAGGCATAGGACAGGTCATAATCAGTGGGGAAGCCATCGACTCCAAGGTGGTGTTTGTGACCCAGCTGCATCACTGCAAGACGCTCATCCACCTGTGCTGCCAAGAGGCTGAACTGCAGCGCCTACAAAAATGGAGACAAACATTCTTTAGTTTGCAGTAGTAGTCAATCAGCTCTATTGTACAATATCATTGCCATGGCAAGGCAGACAACAGCAAAAGATGGATATAATGACCATACAATATAGCAATAATGTGATAGTGGTCTGGGTTTACACAGAGAATAATGTATGGGCAACCATAGACAACAAGGCTGTGTTTCCATCGAGGGGTTGAGATGACAGCATATGAACCTCGAGAGTGAAGCTCGAGAGGTCCATGCTGTCATCTCAACTCTGACATGGAAACACATGTCGAGTTATGTGTGGTTGCCCATATTTTATTTGTTATAGTATATGTTTTTTTTTTTACCCTAGCGTGACAGACCCTCACTGAAGTGAAAACAAACAATCTTGCCATTTCTTTGTTCTACTCACATATCAAAATCAAATTTCCAGACTTTTGAGAGGTAAAAGGTATGACTTTGGGCACTGGGTGGTTAGAAAGTTGCTAGGAGTAGCATAAATGAGAAATTTAAAATTGTATGACCTTTAAACTGTGCATAACAACTGTTTGGAATGCGTATAACAACACTTTAGAATGCGCATAGTGGTTCAGAATGTGCTTAACAAGGATTTTGAGCAGGCTGATTTTTATACATAACAAAGGGTAACCATATATTATAAGATAATAACTGGACCAGGAGGAATAAACACCAAGACAGTAAATAAGGCATTTACTGACATCCCCATCCTATTATTTCTGAATAATACCACCGCCACAGTGCCATTCTAGCTATTACACTGTAAAAAAAACCCAGAAAGAGCAGTTACTTACCAATAACAGTAGGTCTTCAAGATAATCTCCTCCATTGGGTCATACCTTTGAGACTGTAAACCACTGGCATCTGGACCAATCAGAAATGTTTTGTTAGCTGGGGCTGGCCACCATGATGTGCAACATCGGTGCCTAAAAAATGAGGGGGGCCCCATTGCTCCTCAGTTCCTCACTGGAGACAAGCTCAGAGGGCTCATACCATGAGGAACCAGGAAACCAGATCACTACCAGGCACACGAGGAAGGCATGGAACTGGACAACAAACATAAGGCAAACGGACACCTCCAGACAAGGCAGTCGACAACTGCCAGGGGAAGGAGGGTGGGTGCACTATGGCCCAGTGGAGGAGATTCTCTTGAAGATGTACAGTTACTGGTAATTAACTGCTCTGTCTTCATCGATGACATCTCCTCCACTGGGCCGCACCTTTGAAATGATTCCCAAGCAGTACACAAGGTGCCAAGGGAAGAAGTCAAACTCTGATTTGCAATCAGGACAGAAGGACTTGCAGAACAGCAAGACCAAAGCCAGCACATCTCTGAGAGACGATGTCCAGACTATAGTGCTTAGTGAAAGTAGGCAGTGTGCTCCATGTGGCAGCAGCACGTGGCAGCTGCAGAAGCAGTCTGAAAGCAGGCAACAGAAGAGGCTGTACCACAGGTAATGAGGCCATGCATAGCACCAGTAAGTTCCTTACTGTACTTCCTATAACAAAACTCAGTACAGTGAGACAGCCATTTGGACAGGCTTGTGAAAAATCAGACAAAAAGGATCGTACGTCAAAGCTAAAGCTCAGAAATCATCCAAGCTGAAATTATGGCAATCAAAGTAGTGTCTTCCATGAGAAGAAGTGCATCTCACAAGTTATAGCAGGCTCAAATGGAGCCAGAGTCAATTTCTCAAATGTGAAAGTAAGGTCCAAGGTGGAACCAGCTTATAATTAGGGGGACACATGTGCAGAATGCCTTTTAGGAACATACAGGACACTTCTAGTTGTGCCACAGTACTCCCATCTATAGGGGCAAGGAAAGCCAAAATGGCAACCAAGTGCACCTTAGTGGATGAATACTGTAGACTGGAGTCAGAGACAGGGAGCTGGATTTTCAAAGGGCTGCAAATGCCATAAGCCTTAGGTGTACCGAAAATATGGTGCATGGGCTTGCGGCATTCCCCCCGCTGATGATCGGGATTTTCTATCCCATGCACCAATTGCTGCAAATTAGACCAATTTTTTCTGGTCTAGCTTGTGGCAGTCCCAGGTACCCTTTTTATGAGGCTTGCATCAAATATTTGGGGCAAGCTGCTGTCAAGTATTGTGGCAAAGGTGTTTGGCACAGCTGTGCCAAAAAAAAAGGTTTTGACACAGGTCTTGGCGCAAGCCCAGCATTGCCCTTTGAAAATCCAGCCCAGGAGGTTGTCTTTCCATTTGAAGCATATGGAAAAACAACAAATCAATTGGGTACGAGCTGCCTCTTTTGCGTTTAAAAGATTGCTTGTTGCAGTCTGGAAAGAAAAGCGTCCACCATCCCTTGAAGAGTGGTAGAATAATATGGCCTTACTGGCAAGCAATAAAAGAAGGTGCTATCTTGTTTTAGGCCAGATTGACGCCTTTCATTTAATCTGGGGCCCTTCTTGGAGCTCAAATTATGACTTTGCACTAATCTTTTTACACTGAGATCCCTTCTTCAGATTTGTACTCATCGCCCCATGTCCACTAATATTGCCTGGGTACGTCTTTTCTCTAGCTATCCATGTAATGCTATCAGCTTCATTTTTGTACATTCTAGCACTACCTGTCAGAACTGTTTGATTTTCATGACTGCATTATTTTATTACTCATACTTAATTTATTTACTGTTTAGTGTGGTTTTGACTGTTGAATTATACTTGAATCTGTGCTTTAATTGACTTTTTTTTTTAAATAAATTTTTTTTAATGGAAAAAAAGTTAGTGACAGGAGGTAGGCCAAAACAGTACTGACAGGAAAAGTAAAAGGGTCCTCTGAACAGGAAGCACACCATCTGGAGAAAAGCAGCAACTTCAAAGAGTAAGTATGCCTTACAGAAGGCCTCCTAGCCACAAGCAAGACATCGCTTAACTGGGAAGAACCATACAATACAATGCACTATTAATTCAATTCAATTCAATTCAATTTTATTTATAAAGTGCCTTTCAAAACCAAGGCGCTGTACAACATTAACATTTATAAATTACAAAATTTAAAATCAACCAGAGCTAAAAACACAAGAAAAAACATTAAATCTACATTAAGCAAGATGTTACAAATCACTTATAAAACAATAATTCAACTTAAAAATGCTAACTCAAAAAGATATGTTTTTAAGGCGACCTTAAATTTATCGACAGTTGGGCATTCTCTTAACCAACGAGGTAGAGAATCCCACAGAGCTGGTGCCGCAAAAGCAAAGGCACGAGATCCTGATGACTTCAGACGAACCCTGGAAATCTCCAGCAATCCCTCGTTGGCCGAACGGAGAGGACGGAGGGGGCAGTAAGGAACCAGGAGATCTTTCAGGTAAGGGCTACTACATAGGAAAGAGAAATACAAAAGATTTAAAAGTTTGAAGCTAATTCTGACTAATACAGAGACCAAGGTATGTGTAAGAATGAGCTATTTTTAAAGCATGATACTTTAAAAAAGCAGTATGAATTGACTCATTAACCATAACACTAAAGAATAGCTAGGATACTGTAGAACTGTCAATTCATACACAAACAGGTTTGCGGTTTTGCCTGAGCCAACATGTAAATGCAAATGTAACTTCGCGCTTCAGAGTGAGCATGTGCTGCCCATTATAGTTCATGCTAGTTCATGTAAATTTCACTCTCAGTGATGTCATACAGTTTACTAAAGTTCTACCATCCACATACAGTTGTCAATTAGTAGTCAACAGCCACTACAGTACATTTAGTAGCCCTGTTTAGTTGCGATTCAGTTTTGATTTTTGTTGCCATTGGCCGACAATCAGAACTGTTTGAATCGTAATGTAGCAATGTCTTTGAATCAGTGGCCGCAGCGAGGAAGAGCAGTAAAGCACGACTGCTTTGTTCTGGAGGAAATGACAGCTGATTCCCTAAGTGACTGTGCAGGAGTATCTCTTAAAACTGCAGATAGTGTTGTAAGGGAACTAAAGAATGCAACCCGGCTACAAAATGCAAGAACATGGAGTATGCCTCATACTTTCCTGAAGTCAGGTTTGAATTTGGCAAATATGCAGCTACCAACAGTGTCATGAACGCTGTTAAATAATGTCATGCTAAATATGGTAGTCAAATAAACAAGAGCACAATATGGAAATTTAAAACCAATTATCTGGCAAAATTAAAAACTGTACCAGAACCTGCATTCGTTACTGTGCTGCCAACTAAACCCAGGGAATGACCAACATTATTAATGCAGGATGTAGAGTCTGAGTTGCGGCAGATCATAAAAGGTTTGCGAACAGAGGGGGCTGTGGTGAACGTCTGCATTGTGGCCGCAGCAGCAGTTGAGGCAGTCAAAGCCCAAAACCCTAAGCTATTATTAGAAAATGATGGAAGTCTCAGCTTCTCGTGCCAATGGACTTGGCAGTTTTTTAACAGGCTTGGCTTTTGTAAGCGCAAGGGCACAAAAGCAGATAGAAAGACATCCATTGACTTTGCAGAATTAAAAAAACAATTTCCTTAAAAGAATAAGAAACGCCTGCATGCAGGAACTCATACCTGCTGAACTTGTTATAAACCTAGATGAGACAGGCATACAGCTCGTCACCTGCTCACAGTGGACCATGGAGGAGTTTGGTGTCAAACAAGTGGAGGTGATGGGTCTTGGTGATAAACACCAGGTATCAGTGGTGATGGGTTGCACTCTGGCTGGACATTTCTTACCGCCACAAGTCATTTATCAAGGTAAAACTTCCAGCTGCCATCCACACTTTAAATTTCTCCATGACTGGCATATTATGCACTCATAAAACCATTGGGCCAATGAAACCACCACACTTGGCTACATAGACAATGTTCTGGTGCCATACATCAATACCATTATAAACAAGCATTTGTCAATGCCGAATGTTTGCTTGCTGATATTGGCATTGGTACTGCAAGAGTTAGAGAGTTGCATAACAGGAATGGCTGTGAAGTACTGAACTAACGCCAACCCCCACCCCCACCTTGCAGAGACTGACAGACATTGGGGGTGTGGCTTTGAGTCATCAGGCATAAAGCTCACACCATTCCATCTCACCCCACTCCACCCTGCAGACACAGACAGGTGTCATGGTGTGCCTTGGGGTCTTCGGCCCTTACACTCACCCCATTCCATGAGGAAATAAGCTGAGATGGGTGCAGTATAGGAGAATGGAGTGAATGTTGGGGCCCAAGACCCAAAACTACTCGAGCTCTGTCACTGGCTGCAGGTGGGGAATGCTATGCATGAATATTACAGCACGACAACCCCAAGTCAAACCCCCGATGCCTGTGAGTCTCTATAGGGTGGGGCATTACAGTTGAAAATCCTATTGCCCTGGGTGTTTGTTGGTATTTTCACTACAAATCTTCAACATGGGCATTTTGAGAACGCACCTCATGAATAGTGGCACTATCATTTCGTTACTCTATCCCCAAAGGTGATTTTGCACAGTGACTGCACCATTCGGCACAACAGGTGTGAAAACACATTTTGGACAGGATGTGAAAAAAGACAGCTGTACTCACTGGAGACAAGCTCAGAGGGTCTCATACCATGAGGAACCAGGAGACCAGATCACTAGCAGGCACACAAGGAGAGGTTCATGAGGATGTATGAAAAAATGGTAATGTTGAAAGCCTGGAGTGAAAATATGAAAAACTGGCGAAGTTCGAGCATGCGTAGAAACTGCATAAAGCACGCTCATAACACAGTAAAGTTTTGGAATTTTTTTACCAATTTTTCAACATGACCTTTTCGGGATGTCCCCTCATGAACAGCAGCACTGTGACAAATTTCATTAATCTGTCCCAAAAGTTGATTTCGCACAGTGACTGCACCATTCTGCGACACAGGTGCGAAAACACATTTTGGACAGGATGCAAAAAATGACAGCTGTGCTATTCATAAGGATGTGTGAAAAAATGTCAATGTTGGAAATTTGGAGTGAAAATATCGAAAATTGGCAGTTACGAGCGTACATAGAAACTGCACAATGTACACTCGTAACAGTCATTTTTGGGAGTTTTTTCACCAAATTTGCAACATGATCTTTGTGGGACCCTATCTCAGGAACAGTGTCACTGTCATTTTGTTACTCAGTCCAGAAAGGAGATTCCGCACAGTGGCCGTGAAATCACCTTTTGGGACCAAGAAGTGAAATGACAATTCAAGCGTTCATGAGGTGGGGTCTCAAGAACCCCATGTTGAACATTTGGGGCCAAAACTCCAACAAATGACTGAGACATCAACCTAAGTTAAAACCCTATTGATGCCATTGTAAAGTTTACCATGATTTTCTTCATTTTGCTGTCGGCTTTTGAAGAGTTCAGACGTGTTCCCGCTCTACACATGATCACAGTGCCGTATCTCTGGAGGTAGAGTTGGGGTGTGTGGGGATGGGGAGCCACAAGGGAAGGTGGGGATGGGAGGGGGGCCGGGAAGACAACGAGGACCTTTTTTTACATTTGGAAAAAAAAATAGGACAATTTTCTTCATTTACAGGATAAAAGATTTGGCACACTGGGGTGAGCTCTGATGCCACAATACAGTGGGCAGGGGGGTTGCCCGACTCGTGGATTGGGTATTCGATGTCGGCAAGGGGTGATGAAGGGCTGGGGGTGCATATCTGACACTGGGAGGGAGCATTCTGGTGTCAGAAAAGAAAGGGGAAATTGTTTAACCAGGAAAGACACACTTGGGGGGTGATGACATGGGGATTGGGCACCCCATGTTGGTTTGTGGGGACTGTGTGGGGGGGTGGCAGGAGCCACCATATTTCAGCACACTGGGGTGGGCTCCCAGTGTGCCACTTAATGATATGCCGACGTGGGACTGGGCACCCCGATGTCAGCTTTCCCCAGGAGTGTGTGGCTGGTGGCAGGGGCCACAAATTTCAATAATTAAATGTTTCGCCAATTGACCGGAGGCAGAGCTGAATCAGGTTGAGGTGTTAGCTGCTTTGTCTTCTCAGAAAGAACTGGAAGGGGACAGGATCAGTTGTGTTCCAGGACAGTAGCTGCTGCTGTTGTTTTCACAGGGTTCTTGTGGATTTTACTTGGTAGGTTAGTTCTTTTCTTTCTTACTTCTAAGGGGCTAGCAGGGTATTGTTTTGGGGGATGCTGGATGTTTGTAAACTGATTTTGTGGCTGTAAGTGGGGCTCATTTTGTGGATGTTTCACTGTGTAACAGGCTGCGCTGGTAGAGGCCTATTTCTTCTGATTTAAAACCTATTTGGTGGGATTTGCTTGGAGATGGTTATTTGAATTGGAGACCTATATGTGTTAATTTCAGGCCTATTTTGATGTGGTGCTAGTGAAGCTGATTAAATTGGAGTCCTGTTCCCTTTGGTAGCAAACATATTTTGAGGGCTTTGACTTGAATTTTGATTCCTTGTGCTGACTTCATTAGCTGTAAATGTTAGTTCATAGTGGGGGAAGGGTGTTAATGGTCTGGCCAGGTCTCACTCAGCCAATTGACTGGAGGCAGAGCTGAATCAGGTTGAGGTGTTAGCTGCCTATTTCTTCTGATTTAAAACCTATTTGGTGGGATTTGCCTGGGCCTGGTTCTTTGGCTGCTGGGCTTGGAGGGGAGACACAGGGCTGATGCACTCTCTCTCTTGAGTCAGGTGTTTGCCCAAGACCCGCCCTCCCCACCTCCCTCCCCAGAGTCTGCGAATTTATAGGGGAACACCTGCCCTGCAATTGAGAAAAGGCTGCAGGTGCAGCTCATGTATTTCTAGCCACTGGGGGTTGGATTTAAAGGCTGGGAGAGAGAGCTTAGGGAGTTGTTCATTTTCCTTATAAGTTTAATGTGTTGTACTGCACCTAGTAACAGGTTACTGGTGTACAGTGGGACTGTCTCTAAGATTAGTGGGTGACCTGATTAGGCAGTAGGGGTATCTTGGACTAGGGGGACTGGAACCTGGTGGCTCACCCAAGGAAACCTATTTGGAAGGGATGGAACCACACGTCATTAGGGCGGCATCTTTGGGAGGGTGGTGGGGTGCACAGGGTGTGGAGCAGCCATGATACTGGACTGGGCTTGGAAGTTCGGTGGTTGCCCAGTGTGCTACCAGCTGGCACAGCTTAGGGAGGAGGTTGGGGGATTAGGAGACAGTTGGGGGAAGGGTGGTATGGTTGGGGGGAGGGCTGGAATCTCCACAGGGTTGCACCAAGCACTGGGGGTGGGGCATAGGGAAGGAGTGCAGAGGAGAATACTCAGGGTCACATAGGGACCCTGGCAGAGGGTCAAAGGACACTACCAAGGAAGCAGGCAGGTAACTGGGGACCCTCACAAAGGAGGACGGAGGGACAACATTCTCAGGGAGTAGGCAGATGGCCAGGGCTGGACAGAAGGAAGCAAGGCGGGGAGGTGGATCAGACCTTACACTCAGTAACGCTTCAATTCCTTCTTCTGCTCAAGGATGAGGGGGTGATGTAGCCACGACAGAGGTGGTTAGAGATGAAAGGGAGTGGGAGGCAGGAGGCAGGGGCCAGATAGCAGGAAGAACAGGGGGACCTGGAATGCAGGAGAATGGGGAGCAGTGAATCAGAGCAGGTGGGGTGGGGAAGAGGAGGAAAGCGCAAGGAGAAGGACCAGTTGGGAGGAAAGGTAAAGGAGAAGGACCAGAAGTACAAGGAGGATTCAGTAAAGGGAGCTGAGGGTTTAGGCCAGGGGAGCACGACGAGCAAGGAGGAACTAAATGGAGACAGGAAGGAAGGGAGGATGAGCCAGGCTAGTTTAGCAGATGGGGGAGAAGGACCAGTTGCGAGCAGTGAGGGGGGAATTAGCAAGGTACAGAAGGATACTCAGGAGGAGGAGAGGCATAGGATTGGAGGGGAGGGGGTGGCCATGGTAAATAAGGAGGGGGTGGCATGTGGCACCCAGATAGGGGGAGGAACAAGGAGCCAGCTGGGTGGAGGGGCCTGTAGAAAGGATGAGGGACATGGAAGGGGGGACTGGAGGAAAAGGAGTGGTCAGAGTGCTCCTGCTGGGGGATTCTATGATCAGGGGTATCAAATGGGATAGGGAGGGAGAAGCCTGGCCAGTTAGAACAAGATGCTTCCCTGGACTAACGGTGCACAGGGCTAAGCACGAGGTATAACAGCTGGCAAAGGATTGTGGGGGTTCCCCAGACATACTGGTCCACCTGGGTACAAATGACATTGAGGGAAATAGCGAGCTAGAGATACAGGCAAGATTCAGGAGCTCGCCAGGGTCTGTCATGACATAGGATGCACAGTTTCCTTCTCAGAAATCCTGCCAGTGCAAAGGGCTAGTGGGGAACACAAAAGGAAAATTAGGGAGATAAACCAGTGGCTCAGGGAGTGGTGTGAGGCCAGAGGGTATGGGTTGATGGGGGATTGGGGGGAGACCTGGGAGGATAAGGAGCTTTATGCTAGAGATAGACTACATCTCAATTTGGAGGGGAAGGGACTCCTTAAGTTGAAAATAGAGGAGTTCATTGGTAAAAAGTGGGGTTTAAACTTGTGAAGGGGGTGGGATGGGAGAAAAGGCTGTCAAGGGGGTGCTGATAAAGGATAGACTCTGTCTCCACCCCCCTGGGGACCCAGAGGATTGCAGGAAAAGGCCAACTGGCAAAGTGCAGACCAGGGGAAAACAGAATCCCTATGGGAACACGAGCAGGGGAAATGGAACTATAGGAAAGAGGTGGAAGGTAGTCCTGCTAAATGCCAGGAGCTTGGGCAATAAAATGCCTGAGCTCCAGGCGATGCTAACTGAGGAGCAGTGGATGTGGCAGTGGTCACTGAGACTTGGGCCACTGCAAGACATGACTGGGACCTGAACCTGGAGGGTTACACTATGTTCAGGAAGGACAGGGGAGGAAGGGAGGAGGTAGCAATGATAGTCAAAAACTGCATTGGCATAGGGGAGTAGAGGAGGCGGAGGGAACCGTGGAGGCGATTTGGGTCACCTTGATAACAGGGGGGCAAGAGAGTAAAATAGGGTGGTGTATAGACCCCTGCCCTGGGAGGAGCTGGAGGACAGTCTGGTGGCAGATGTTAGGAGACACTGCAGACTGGGCAGAGGCAGTGGTGGTGTTGGGGACAAACATGCCAGGAACAGACTGGGAGACTATGACATCCTCTGTGACCAGGGAACAGAGGTTGTTGGATGTCTTTCAAGGCGTTCCTAACTCAGCAGGTGAGGGAACCGACCAGGGATGCCGGGTACTGGATGGTCTGGCAGAGACAGTGACCAGATTGGGGAGCCTGGAGGTAAGGGACCCATTGGCGGGGAGTGACCATGCAGCGGTCTGGTTCTGCCTGGACCAGGGAGGGGTGAAGGCTGCACAAAGACGGAAGTAACCGACTTCAGGGGGCGGATTTTAAGGAAATGGGAAGGATCCTTAAGGAGCATTTGGATGGGATTGGGTCAGACATGGACGCTGATAGTAGGTGGGAAATCATCAGGAGAGGGGTGCAGGATGCTACCAGCACCTGTGCAAGAGTAAGACGAAAATGCGGTAGGGCCCAAAAACCCTGTTGGTGGACCAGGGAGGTCCAGGAGGTGGTGCGGGGAAAGAAAGCAGCCTATAAGCAATTCAAGTGCTCAAGGAGTGAAAGGGATCGGGGGAGTGCAGAGCTGATGGCTAGAAGGGCCACTAGAGTGGTGAGGGCGGCTAAGGCAAGGAAGGAGCAAAACCTGGCCAGGGAAATTAGGAGAGGGAACAAGGGGTTCTTTAGATACATTGGGGAAAGACGAAGGGTGAAGGGGCGGATTATCAGGATTAAATCAGGGGAGAGATGGGCATAAGACCTGGGGGAGCAGGCTGAGGTACTAAATGAGTACTTCACCTCAGTTTTCACCAGGGAAAATGGGGGTGCTGCATCATACATGGGAGGAGACAGAGATACTGAGAGGGGGGGACCCTTACCGATCGACAGGTCTGGGGAGAAGGGGAGGCATCACTGGCAGGCGGGGGGAGGGCTAGGCAGGAAGAAGAGGTACCGGAAGTGGAAATCATAGCAGAGAGAGTGAGGGAAGCCCTCAGCTCCCTTAAGATGGAGAAAGCACTGGGGCCGGATAAATTACATCCCAGAGTGCTGAAGGAACTTGCAGATGTCCTGGCGAAACCCCTGGCAGAGCTTTTCACCATCTCTCTGAGCACAGAGTGGGTGCCCCAAGACTGGAAGGTGGCGCATATAGTGCCTATCCACAAGGGGGGATCAAGGGAGGTGGCAGGGAACTACAGGCCTGTCAGCCTGACATCAATGGTGGGCAAGGTGATGGAGGGCATTGTCAAGGAGAGGCTGGGGGGACCTGGATAAGTCAGGGTGCCTGGACGATAGACAGCATGGATTCATCCCGGGAAATCATGTCAGACAAACCTGGTGGAGTTTATGACTGGGTGACAAGTGCCTTGGACCTGGGTAGACCAGTGGATGCCTCTTTCTAGACTTCAGCAAGGCATTTGACTCTGTTCCTCACGTGGGCCTGTTGGATAAGCTGGGAGAAATGGGGGTGAGGAACCAGATGATCAGATGGATAGGCAATTGGCTCCAGAACTGGACCCAGAGGGTCATAGTTGGTGGGATAGTCTCATCCCCAAGGAGGGTCATTAGTTGGGTCCCACAATGATCAGTCCTTGGGCCCCTTCTGTTCAACGCCTACGTATCTGACATAATGACAGGAATCAGGAGTGAGATGAGTCTCTTTGCAGATGACTTGAAACTGGGGGTGGTGGTGGATGGGGAGGAGGGGAGGGTGGCCCTACAGGGGGACCTGGAGGCTCTGGAAAGATGGTCTAGAAAGTGGAAGCTGAGGTTCAATGCAGGGAAATGCAAGGTACTCCACCTGGGGGCCAGAAACCCAGGCCAAGTGTACACCCTGGGGGGGGAAATGCTACAGGTCTCGATGGCTGAGAGGGACCTGGGGGTGGATATCAAGATGAACAACTCTGAGACTTGTAGGAGGGCAGCAGCCAAGGCCAACAGGATGCTGGGATGCATCGCTAGGGGGATCACCTCCAGAAGGAGGGAAGTGATACTCCCTCTGTATAACTGCTTGGTGAGGCCGCACCTTGAGTACTGCGTGCAGTTTTGGAGGCCACACTTAAAGAGGGACATTAACCTCCTGGAGAGGGTCCAGAGGAGGAAAACCAAAATGATTTGGGGCTTGGGGGACAGGACCTATGAGGAGAGGCTCGAAGAGCTAAATATGTACACATTGGAAGAGAGAAGGGACCGGGGGGACATGATAGAGGTCTTCAGGTACATGAAGAGGGTAAAAGGGAGGAACAGTCAGGGTGCTTCAAGGAAGGAGAAGGCCACCAGAGGACATGGGTGGAAGCTGGAGGTGGAAGATTCAGGGGAGAAAGGAGGAGGTGCTACTTCACTGAGAGGGTGGTGGAGCCATGGAATGCACTGCCTAGGGGGCTGGTGGAGGCAGAGACAGTGGAGGGGTTCAAGAGGGGGTGGGACAGGTACAGGGGAAGGGTTCTGGAAGCAAAATCCAATGCAGCAAGAATATCCAGAACTGGGAAGGGAGAAGCCAGAGAAGGCAAGGGGGACAGCAAGGTCAGCACCCAGGGTGGGGGCTGACCAAACGAGCAGACACGAAAGACTGTTAGGCCTATTCTGCTGGCATTTTAGTATGTTAGTATGTTAGTAGTCGCAGGGGAAATCAGACAGAAGACTGTGTTTGACCTGCCTGCTACCATCTTTCTAAATGAAGAGAAGTTAATACCCAAATCAGATTTTATCCGAACTTGCGACTTTCTTCTGATTTGTGACAAATTTCACGTGAAGAGGACCAAAGACTTGCTTTTGTGCGATCGGCCTGTCAGGACTCTCACCACAACCGCAGAGCATACGGTTTGCGCAGAAGATCCTGTGTATTGCAACCGGACTGTCATCCAAACTGTGGTATTGCCTTACTTTTACTATAAGTGTGCTGAATGCTGATAGAGGGTTGCAATTTGGTTCCCCACTGCTTGAATGTGTCACGCTTGCTGGAAGTAGTGTCCAGCGGTTCTAACTGAACTGAATCCATTTTCTCCAGGTGTCTGGACCTCAAGACTATGGCCCTGATTGACGCTCACACTGCAGAGTTTCGATCGATGAGAGACCAGCCCGGGGATTCTGCTCAATGCTCAACACCATCGAAAGGGAATGACACCACGGTGAATCGTGTGGGCCCTTCTTCTCCTGGCAAACCAGCACTTCATCTGGAGGTCTCCATTTTGTCCATCCTGCAACCTGGTCTGGGTATCATGAGTAAATCACAGGGTAACTCCCTGCAACAAAACCCTAATCAAAGTGTGTCATCTGATTTAATTGTTTTGATTATTTTTCACAAACTGAGGCCTCTGGCTTCGGAATACAAATTGTGGGTTAAAGTACATGTTGTGTTTGCTTTTCCTAAGGGCCCCAACAACAGCTGCAATGCCAGGCTACCACAGGCAATGCTTCAGGCTAGCCTGTACTTCCAACTGGGGACCCAGAGTGTGTATGACTGTGATAGAGGGACTCTTAGAGGTATGCATGCTTAACCTGATTTAATCAGAACTAGAATCAAGCACCAGATTACTGCTCCTCCCTTGTTCAAACCCCCTTAATAAATTAGATCTGAGCCTTTTTGCACTTAAACTGGTTGTGGTGTACATCTGTTTAGCAAGCACTGTGATATTGTTGTTCATTGTTACAGGCCTTGTTTTACAGGGGGTCTCCAGGGCCAGGCCAGCGGAACCAGCCCTGGTGGTAAGTGCAATAAGTGTGGGGTTGAAACTGTATTCAGGTGTTGATTGCAATTGTGTATTCAGTGAACAGTTTAGGCCACTAGAGTAAAGCTACCAACAGTTCCTATTTTCCCAGGACAGTCCCTATTTTCGGCAACATGTCCCAGTGTCCAAACAAGTTTTGCAAAATTTCATTTTTGTCCTGGTTTTTGCTTACTTGTCCCATTCTTTTTTTTTTTTTTTGTCCCTTGAGTAACAGTAATTTCAGCACCACTGTGGCGCTGGACAGCAGTTTGCAACTTCAATCCCTGCACCTGTGTTGCACCACAGGCATATCAGTGGGAGCACAGTAAAGCATGCTCCTTCCTGTTAGATTAGACTGGGTAGTAGTGCAAACAAGCATGTGTGGATGTCTGCCTGCCTGCCAGCAGCTGAGAGGGACTCCAGTCAGAGAAGAGACCTGCAGCAGTGAAGCAAGGTACCCGAACCTGATCAGCTGTAGGGAAGTGTATGAAAACAATCTGGTGTGGTGGTGGGAGTCACTGAAGTGAAGTTTGCTCAGCAAATGAGGTGAGAGTAAATGAGTTGAATGGGACTGTCAGGAGGAGCAATACATACAGCTCAAATATCTGATCATAATTTAATGCAGGTTTGCTTCTAATAAACTTTCTGAATTCTGTACATCATGATTAGGAACTTGCTGCGGCAGAATGATGTATTGTTTTAATCTGGATGTTTGCTGCTGGTGTTACTTTCGGCAGCATAGCCAGAACAAGCAGCAAATCTTAACTGTGTGCAGTGTTATCTGCAGCGGTGCCCATGGGAGTGACACGGTGGGGTAGGGCGGGGGGGTTCCTGGTCAGGATGGACTGTCCCAGTTTTAGGCCTCAGAAAGTTGGTAGCTTTACACTAGAGGGAAAAGAGGGGGGTCACAGTGTCCAGAGGGCTGTACCCAGGCCAGCTACGCTACCACTAACCCTGTCCTCCAGGTGGAGACACCCGTTCACAGAACTCAGGCCCCTCAACCTGCACTTGGTCACGCAGGCAGGAGTAGTATCCCTTGGGGTAGCGCCACTTAGGGGTTACACATGCTTCTACAGTATGTCCCATTGACAATGATTGTACCAACTGGGGAGGCACAGTCGACGGGACTGCAGGCACCATCATTGGCAGCAGTGGAAACAAGTGAAGTAACATTTTGGAAAACAACGCCAGTACAGCCTGGGAGTCGCAAACACCCGTTAGGGGGTTCATGAGTACCAGTTGTCACAAACCCACTCAGCAGGTCAGCCTTCTTCTCCCAAAGTGCCAACCTCCGAGTGCAGCCTTGTGAACAGTTAACAGAAATAGGGTAACCCTCCTGTTTGTTTTGTGGGTTCGAATCAACCTTTGGTCTCAGGTCTTGGAGGGATTCAAACTGTGAACCTATTGCTAGCGTACCCAATGTACAGACTCAGTTAATTCTGTCTTCGGGGGGCCAGATATCTTTGCCTATGGGCACCTAACCAGGTGTACAGAAATGAACCCTTAAAAACTCTGTAAAAGACCTCAGATTAAACTCTCACCTTTTTCCAGTTTGTTATCACCATTCAAGCTTATGCACAGTGTCTGCTTTAACCACACATACTTCACTTGTTAAAGAAATTCAAAGACAGACCAAGTAGGCTCTAAAAATAGAGTTTTACTAAAATAGATAAAAGTATGTAAAACATAAAATACAGAGCTCTATATCACAAGAACCATATAATCTTTTAAAAGAACAAGGTTTTAATAGTGCAATTCCTACTACAGTACTTAGATTTTGTCTCTCTCTACCTGTATACTTGCTTAAAATGCTCAAAGACGTGTCTTTGTCAGAGTGTAGATAAAAGTGTCTCTGCAGGAAAACAGAATCTGCTTAAAAAACTGTCTTTGCCAACCCCTTTGTGTGAGGTCACCTAGCTCCTCCTCTGTTAGTGAAAAATCATACACCCAGGATATTTTATCATATTATAGATTATAGAATTTGATGGCAGATAAGGACCGCTTGGCCCACCTAGTCTGCCCATTATATTAGAAGGTAAGATAATTAAGGTTACATCAGCAGAAGCTCCTTTCCCCATGTGACTTCCCCAATCAAGTCTGTACATTTCCATTCATCTATAAGCAGTATCCTCTCTTACACAGACATCAAAGCATTTATGATTTTGCACCATTGTGCTGCAACCTGGGTACTCCTCTAACGTCATAAAATGGATATTGATTTCCCTCTTGGCAGTTAAAGCTCTATTTAACTTAGAAAAACAAGAGATTCTTGATTAAGGCCTGTTCTAGTCTGTAATTAGCTTCTGGCCTTCCAGATAACACCTTTTATCTAAAACCTGTGTGTGTGTGTGTGTGTGTGTGTGTGTGTGTGTGTGTGTAAACTCACATGCTGTCTCAGCATCTCTCATGAGAGACAGTCCATAACACATTTTTATATTACAAAAAATAATAGTGTACTCAGAACTGGCTGTCCACATGTCACAATCCTCCCCACCTAGACTGAATTCGGGGGGTCTATCCCCGGCATGGTATGAGCTTCCCAAATCACTTCACTCCTCATACACGCAAGACAGACCACCAAGTTCTGGTTTCTGGCTCCAGCCCTATGTACAATTGTCATATCATACCCTTGCAAAGCAAGACTCCATCTTAGCAATCTACCATTGTTCTTTCCCATCTGCATCAGACGAACCAGGGGGTTGTGGTCAGTCTGCACCACAAAATACTGCCCATATAAGTATGGCTCTAATTACTTTAGGGCCCACACTATGGCAAGACACTCTTTTTCCACAGTGGAGTATACCTGCTCCCTGGGAAGTAACTTCCTACTCAGGTACACTACTGGGTGATCTGTCCCTTGGCTGGATGTCTGACTCAGTACTGCCCCAATACCCACACCTGAGCCGTCAGTCTGAACTATAAAGGGTTTGCTATAGTCAGGACTTGTCAAAACAGGAGCACTGCACAGTGCCTCCTTCAATCTGGTAAAGGCTTCTTCACAGGCTGGGCCCCAGGTAATTTTCTTGGGCATCCTTTTCTTTGTCAGGTCAGATAGGGGAGCAGCCAGGGCACTGTAATTGGGTACAAATTTTCTGTTGTACCCTGCTGTCCCCAGAAAACTCCTGACTTGCTTCTGTGTTCTGGTCTGGGCCATGCTTGGATTACCTCTATCTTTATTTGGTTAGGACAGAGCTGTCGCTGACCTACCACATGCCCGAGGTATGCCACTTCCCCCATGGCCACCTGGCACTTCTCGGCTTTGACAGTGAGCCTGACCCTCTGTATCCTGCCCAGCACTTCCCTAAGGTGGGAAAGGTGTTCCTCCTAGCTGGTACTAAAGATGGCAATGTCATCCAGGTATGCCACGGTGTACTCCTCAGCACCATTTAACACCTGGTACACCAACCTTTGGAAAGTGGCTGGGGTGTTCTTCATTTCAAAAGGTATTACTTTAAACTCAAATAAGCCTATTGGAGTGATGAAGGCTGACCTCTCCCTAGTTCTGTCAGTCAACTGTACCTGCCAATACCCCTTTGTCAGGTCATTCGTCGTAAGGTAGGTCACCCCTCCCAGCTTGTCCAGGAGATCATCCATCTGGGGCATCGGGTGGGTGTCTGACTTCATGACTGCATTCAGTCCACGATAGTCCACACAGAAATGAGTAGAGGTATCTGGCTTGGGCACAGGGACCATGGGTGAGGCCCAGGGGCTGTGGGATCTCTGGATTACTCTGGAGGATCTAGCATCTCCTCCACTTCCCTCCTAATGTCCTTTTGGACAGCCTCTGACACCCAATATGCTGTCCGCCGTATGGGCATCTGTGTTCCTGTCTCCACATCGTGTGCCGCTAAGAGGGTTAGTCCAGACTTGGCGCTAAACAATGGGACAAAGTCTGCTAAAACCTCTCTTACTTTCTGGATCTGGTCCAGGGTCAGCTGGGGAGACAATTTTACTGCCTCCACAGAGGACTCCTGCTTACTTTCTTTCAGCAAGTCCAGAAGGGGGTCTCCTTCGTCCGTCCCTTCCCCAGGACTGCACACTGCAAACACCATGTCAGCCCTATTTGCATATGGCTTCATCATGTTGACATGGTACATCCTTTCTGTCTGTCTTCGGTCAGGTAACTCTACAATATAGTTAACGTCATTTACCTTCCTAACCACTTTGTATGGTCCTGCCCACTCAGCCTGCAGCTTGTCTTTCTGGACCGGAATAAGGACCATGACTTCCAGACCCATCATGTACAAGTGAGCTCTGGCTCTGCGGTCATACCACACTTTTTGTTTCTGTTGGGCAGCTGTCAGGGTTGCTCTGGGCTGTCCCCATAAGCTCCTTCAGCCTTTCCCTAAACCTAAGGACATAATCCACAATGGGAGTTCCTGGGTGGTGTGCTTGCCTTCCCAGTCCTCCCAGATCAAGTCTAGGGGCCCACGTACCCAGCATCCATATAAGAGTTTGAAGGGGAAAATCCTGTCGACTCTTGGAGCACCTCCCTGTATGCAAACAACAGGTGGGGAAGGTATTTCTCCCAGTCCCTCCCATGCTGTTCAGCAAACACCCGGAGCATTGACTTCAGGATACCATTGAATCTTTCCACAAGCCCATTGGCTTGTGGGTGATACGGTGTTGTGCATCTCTGCACCACCCCACACTTCTCCCATAAACATTCCATCAGGTCCGACATGAAGGAACCCCCTCGATCAGTGATAACCTCCTGCGGAAACCCAACAGGGGAGAAAATCCCAAGTAAGGCATCTGCCACTTTGTCTGTCCTCAGTGAGGATAGGGTGACTGCCTCTGGGTACCGGGTTGCATAATGCACCACAGTCAGGATGAATCTCTTCCCTGAGGAGCTGGGGGTATTTAAAGGTTCCACAATAACCATTCCCACCCTCTGGAATGGCTCCTCTACTATGGGCAATAGAATCAGGGCAGCTTGGGTTTTCTTGCCCGCCTTCCCTATTTCTTGGCAGCGGTGACAAGACCCTGCAATACACCTTCACTTGCTGGGTGAAGTTAGGCCAGTAAAAATTCTGGGCCAACCGCTGCATCGTGCGCTTGATTCCCAGATGACCAGACAAGGGAATATCATGTGCAATCTTGAGCAACTGCTCATGATACCCCTGGTGAATGACAAGCTGCCTGCCTAGCACCCCTCCCTCTGTCTGTACTGCCCGAGTATACTGTACATAAGTCCATTTTCCCAATAAACCTTATGTCTGCCGTCACCTCACTGTGCGCCATCCAAGTCTGCCCAAGCCCTCAGCTTCTCTAAACTAGGGTCACTTCTCTGAGCAGATGCAAATCCCTCACACATTCCCAAGACATGAGACAGGTCCCCTTCAGTCGCTAAACTAGGGTCCCCAGCACTAGCTTCGGGGCACTCAGGATCACTGTCAATCCCAACCCTCTGACAATGGGTCACCCCTCCCTCTTCGGAGTAACCCTCTGTAGCTGTGTGGTTACTTGCTGCTGGGAAATTTCTACCCCCTCTTCATTAGTCTCCCCATCTGGAGACACAGACTGGGGAACCAGCCTCTCAGTGGTTTCCACAATGGTTTCTGTGGGGTTCAGGGAACTACAATTTTCCCTTGCCACTTGGCTACGGGTAACTGCACACATCATCCCCTGTTTTAGATTGTTGCTCAGGATCACATCCACTGCTAAATTTTTGGCTACAGCCACCTGTTGCACAGTTCCCCCTGTTTAATCCCAGTCCAGGAGAACACTAGCGAGGGGCAATGTTTTCGTCTCACCAGTAAAGTCCTGTGCAGTGACATATTTATTGGGTGTAAGTTGACCAGGCTCTACTAGATCCCCCTTTACCAATGTCAGGGATGCCCCTGTGTCCCTTAACCCTTACGTCTGTACACCATTTACTATGACTGGGTGCATGTGTTCCCTCATGTTCACTGGCATGCTCCCAGAGACACACAAACAACTCACTTCTTTTCTAGTACCATTCTGCGTATTATTGCTCATTCTTTTGGGACACCGTCTGGCAATATGCCCAGTTTCTTTATATAACCAACATTCACTTCTATTTTCAGAGAAATCTTTTCTCTGAAACCTGGGGTTAACTGGTTTTGGTGGAGGCAGTGAGGGTTTTAGCTGCCCTGAAGGCGTGCTTTTCCCTTTCTGCTCTGCCACGCCCACCCCATTCGCTCTCAGAGCAGGTCTGCTCTTGGCATAGCGGTCCGAGAGTTCAGCAGCCTCTTGCACTGTTTTGGTATCTTGGTCCTCCAGCCAGGTTTTTAGCTCTGCTGGGCATGCCCAATAAAACTGTTCTAACAAAATCATTTTAGTAAAACTCTATTTTTAGAGCCTACTTGGTCTGTCTTTGAATTTCTTTCTTTAACAAGTGAAGTATATGTGGTTAAAGCAGACACTGTGCATAAGTTTGAATGGTGATAACAAACTGGAAATAGGTGAGAGTTTAATCTGAAGTCTTTATTAGAGTTTTTAAGGGTTCATTTTTGTACACCTGGTTAGGTGCCCATAGGCACAGATATCTGGCCCCCCGAAGACAGAATTATCTGAGCCTGTGTATTGGGTACGCTAGCAAGAGGTTCACAGTTTGAATCCCTCCAGAACTGAGACCAAAGGTTGATTCGAACCCACAAAACAAACAGGAGGGTTACCCTGTTTCTGTTAACTGTTCACAAGACTGCGCTCGGTGGTTGGCACTTTGAGAGTAGAGGGGCTAACCTGCTGAGTGGGTTTGTGACAGCTCTTTAATGGGGATATATAAAACAATATGAGCCTTTCTAACTCCAGTAAGATGTGAGATATCAGCATAAGCATAACTGAAAGCAATGGGGTTCTAGAGAAAAGGTATCATGACTGATCATTCCAGTAAAGATGTCTAAATACAAGAGAAATTCCAAAAATATAGAGAAAATATAAATTACATTTTTAAATTTATTTCTGTAATCTTGCCCATGGGCAATCATGAAAAATCATGATGATATGAGATCATCATTAATCATAATCACCATCTCCATAACTTCATGGTTTTGATTGGTAGCTATTTAAGGGTGATGGTTAATTATTGTTAATGATGATCGTAATGATGGTTTTTGAGACTTAAACATGATCTCTGAATATAACTGGATAATGATCATTAATGATGCATCATTAAAAAAATCAACATTTCCACTGGGTCTACTTGTGACCTCAGGTTATTGACTCTGCACTCCTGTTTATTAGTTCCCCGCAGTTTATGCTTATTTATTCCCTTCAGGGAGTTGAAGGTCTCTATCATATCCCCCTCTCTCACCTTGTCTCCAATGAGTACATGTTCAGTGCCTTGAGAAGTTCTTCATAAGATCTGCCCTGTTGATTCTGAATCATCTTGATCACCCTGTGTTGCACTGTCTCTGACCTGGTCCTGTTCTTCCTTAGGCGAGGACTCCAAAACTGAGCGCAATGTGCCAGATGCGGCCTCACCAGTGACTTATGTAGAGGAAGTAGTACCTCCTTTTTCCTGCTGTCAGTACCCCTTGCAATATGCCCAAGCATCCTGTTTGCCTTACTACAGGTCTTATTATTCTGACTTGATTGTTTGAGGGAGTCACTAATGATGACTCTCAGGTCCCTTTCCTCTGCTGTAGTGCTCAGTGTAACCCTTCCCATCCAGTAATCTGTCCTGTTTCTAGGTGCATAACCTTGCATTTTTTGGCATTGAATTTCAACTACCAAACCTTTGACCCCCACTCTAACCTTTGTAGGTCTCTCTTCATCTCCCTGATCCCTTTGTTGCTATCTACCCTACCACAGATCTTTGTGTCATCTGCAAAGTGATGCCTTCTCCAATACTGCTGATGAACATACTGAAGAGGAAAGGACCCAGGACAGATCTCTGTGGCACCCCACTCATGACCTCCCTCTCTTCCAATTTGACCCTGTTTACCACCACCCTCTGCTGCCTCTCTTTCAACCCATTTTCTACCCACCTAACAATGTCTCTAGCTGTGCCCAGGTCCAGGTTCTTCAGCAATCTTCTCTGTGGGCACCAAGTCGAAAGCCTTCCTGAAATCAAAGTAGAGTAAATCTACAGCACTGCACTTATCTACTACATTTGTTACCCAGTCAAAGAAAACTCACGTTGGTCTGGCAAGACCTTTCTGTCATAAACCCATGCTGTTTACTATCTTACAGAGCACTCTCTAGGTAGTCCACAAGGTCCTCTTTGACCAGTGACTCCGTCAGTTTACCCACTAAAGAGGTAAGGCTGACAGATCTGTAATTCCATTTTTGCTCTTTGTGCCCCCCCTTGTGTAGCAGGACTGTGTCCACTACCCTCCAGTCTTTCGGATCTACCCCTGTCCGAAATGAGCTATTGAATAGCACTACTAGTGGTTCAACCAATTCCATGGTCAGTTCCTTGACCACCCTTGGAGGCATTCCATTCAGCCCTAGGGCTTTATCTACCATTAGGGGTTTCAAGCCCCCCCTGGACCTTATCGCTAGTAAACACTGGCTGCCTCATTTTAGGAATGCTCCTGACAGCCACCTTGATCCCACTTTCAGGCAGGGATCCACTGTCTTCCCTTATGAAGACAGAGCAGGAGAAATCATTAAGGATGGCTGCTTTTTGTTCATCTCCCTCTAGTACCCCCCCCCGTAGTCTAATAATACCACCTCCCTGCTTTCATTTATCCTTAATATAGCTGAAGAATTGTTTTTCCCCCACCCTTGACTGCCTCTGCAATACACAGCTCTGTATCTGCCTTTGCCTCCCTGACCGTCCTGTTTGCTTCCCTAGTTTCTAGTTAGTACTTGCCCATTCCTCCTTTCCCTGCTTTTCCTTGTACCTGGTGAAAGCTATTTTCTTGGTCCTCACTGATTCTCTGACCCTTTCTGAGATCCATGTTGGTCTCTTGTACTGGTTTTGTTTTGTAATAATTCTCATGCATGACTCTGATACCTTGAGAAACGGTTCCTTTAACTGCCCCATCTTTCCTCTACACCTTCAATGCTATCCACCTTGGTCAATTTTTCTCAGACCAGCTCCCTCACCTGATGGAAGTCTCCTCTTCTGAAATCTAGGACTTCAGTATTTAATAGGGCATTCTGGTCTCAAGGGCTAGCCTGAACCAAAAGGAGTTATGGTTGTTGGACCCCAGTAGCTCCCCTACCTTCATTCCACTCTGAGTTGGTGAGCACCAAATTGAGAACTGCATCCTTTCTAGTAGGTTCCTTAACCAACTGCACCAGTAGGCATTCCTGCAATGTACCCAACAGGGTTTGACTTCTGCTGCACCTGGCCGCTGGAATGTCCCAGTTGATATCTGGCAGGTTCAGATCACCCACCACCACTTCCCCTTTCTTCACTCCCCTTGCCAGCTCTTCCCGAGCCCCCTGTCTCTCATGTCCCTTTGTTCTGGTGGTCTATAGATCACTCCCACCCATATTTTTTTGCCTGAGGGGGCCATGAGGTGAGCACACAGCAACTCTGTTTCCCCTTTGCTTCCCTGATGTGTTTTCTAATTTAAAAAAAAAAATGCATTCAAATTAGGTATCTTGGGAGAAGGGGCAGCCTGTTAAGCAGGATGTGGAAAATTTGTGAGGAAATATCCCCGTAAAAGTCTAATAGAAGTCTAAAGGGACTGGCGAATTATCCCCTCATACCATGTAATATTCTAAGAAAGTCTAGTGCAAACATATAAGACATGACCTACATCAGGATGCAGTCATTGTTATCGATGAATCTCCACCACAAACCTGTTCTCCCCAACATCATCCCTTGGGGTCACTAGTGTAGCTATACCAGAAATCCTCTCCCATTCCCTGGAGGTAGTGGTTCTTATCCCAGACCTCCTTTTCCTCTCCCGATTGCTGGTGGTAAGTGGGGTATCTATCCCTGACCTCCTTACCTGTCCCTCTCCCTGGTAGTCAGTGGGTCTTTATCCTAGACCTTCTCTTCTTCTCCTCATCCCTGGTGGTCAGTAGGTCTCTATCGTAAATGTCCTCTCCCCAGCCTCATCCCTGTTGATCTGTGGGTCTCTATGCCAGACCACCTCTCTGACTCCTTCTTCCCATCACTGGTAGTCAGTGAGAACACCATCCCTTACCTATTTCCCTATCCCCATCCCTAGTGGTCAGTGGGTCTCTACCCCAAACTGCTGTCTCCATCGATGCTGATTAGTGGAGTCTCTACCCCAGACCTTCTCTCCAGCTCCCCATCTCTTGTGGTCCCTGGGCTGTCTACTTCAGGCCTCCCCTTCCCTCCTCCGTACTCATCCCTGGTGCTCAGTTGGTCTGCACCAGTGGCCTCTTCTTCCCCATCTCAGGTGATCAGTGATTCTCTACCTCCATCCTCCTCTCACATTCTTATCCCTGGTGCTCAGTGGGACTGTACCGATGGCCTGCTCTTCCCCATCTCAGGTGATCAGTAATTCTTTACCTTCATTCTCGACTACCATTCTCATCCCTGGTGGTAAGTATGTCTCTTCTTGAGGCCTCTTCTTCCCATTTCCATCCCCTCTGGTCACTGGACATCCACCAACCAAGACTTTGTCTCTCAACCCCAATCTCTTTTGGTCAGTGGGTCTTTACCTCGAGAATCTCATTCCCATATACCTGTTACTGTTGGTCTCCACTCTAGGCCTCCTGTGTCTTTGAATTTTCGAGTGGTCCTATGGGAAGTTGTGGGCCCACACCACACTGCAATCTCCAGACATTTCCAGTATCTGATTCTGAAGTCCCATGCCTAGTTGGGATTATTGCCAAACATAGCTCTCAACCTCTCAGCATTAGAATTCATAGCACTGGCCTTCAAAATTCAGAGCAAATGTCCTGAATGCGTAGCACTTTCTTATTTTAAAGAATACTATGTCTAAGAATAGTGTGGCATATATCTTTAGTGAGAAGGAATTTTTCTATCAAGTTAGTTCAATGTTTTAACAGTTTATGTGTCACAAAATAGCTGTAACTTTATGAGGAACTGCAATAAACCTTCGCAGAGCAAGGGCAAATTTGAGTGTAAATATCATAGTGCTATGTACAGTTCATAGCAGTTGAGGTATGTTAACAAACTTTGCACACTTCCAAGAAAAGATACAGCCATAAAAATCAGTAGATAATATTCTTGTAAATGTCTCATTATGAGTGTGAGGCTTAGAGTTAGATGATTCTACTGACAGCCTTTCTTATGGTGGCACTAAAGAGAACACTGGGAACAGTACAGGGTCTTTTTCTACAGTACCTTTGTAGGGTCCAGTTGGATTCCTAGGCCAGTCTGGTAGAGCACAGAGGCAAGGTATAGAGCCCGGTGAAATCCTAGACATCCAGCTTGGAGCAATTGAGGAAGTATCACCCTCATCCGGTACAAGCCCTCGTAATCCTTCAGCTGTCTCTCAAACCTCCGATACAGAATCTTGCCCAGGAACTCAAGCATCTTATCATCTAAGTCAAACAAAGAGAAAAGGGTCCTTAATATGAGAGAGGGCCTCTAGACCACTGCAAAACAATTGCAGTTGGCATCAGAAGAACTCAGTTACAAGGAATTTCAAGCCATTCCATTAATTACTGAGGGTATTTACATGAAAACACTAGCTTTGCCCCTATAGTTCATCTAAAGCTGAGGCTTATCCTGGAACCAAATTCATAACTCCCTGTGAAGCCCCTCTCCAGACATTAGGATCTACAAAAAGAGGCTGTCCAGGGTCTTTAGTGGAATCACAGGGTACACGGGAGCTAGGCTGCCAGTTCAACACTTAGTCTTTAAATAATTCATGGTCCTCAAACTGCATTCCAGTCAAGCAGTTTTGAGTTTTTCCCTTTGTTTTCAACATACTTCTTCCTACCTTGGTCTTCTGCTTGGTCCTCCTTCCACTAACACCATGGTGCCTTTTCACAGCCATGGAATCCTGCTCATTTGCATTTTCTGGGAGCCCCTGCTGAGTCATAGTCCTGGTACCTCCCCAGATCTATCCCCTGGGGTGGGATCCTGCCTTACAACTCATTGACAGGCATAAGCATCTTTATCTTGCCAGCTGTTGCAGCCAGAAGCAGAGGGCATACAGGAAGCAGCAGAACAGGACATGAGATAGCTATAGAGGCAGGCATGGCCACAAAGTGCCAATCCCTTTTCCAACACTCTTCCCTCCCAAAAAAACAATTAGTGTAAGATGCGCAAAGTGGCGGCATGCCTGATGCACCAGCATTCAACCTTTCCAACCAGTTGTATATCCCATTGTACTGTCACTTGCATTCATCCAGATAGCAGTATTGCAATGACAGGTGCTGCCCCCTTCCCAAGGAAGAGAGCATCTTATGGGACACAAGTGACAACCCTGTTGCTCCACCGAAGGGACCAGTCCCTTTGGATATATTCCTTTTTTTCCCATATAGCTGTTTTTCTATAGGTTGCAGGGGACTCTTCAGCCATGCCTTGCCCCACCTACCATCTCCTACCTCCTTCGAGACTTACTCGCCCAGGTTCCCCCATGGATTGCTCCCCATGGTGGGGCTGAGAAGTGAGGGACATCCTTCCCACCCTGGAGCACACATCCAGAAGTCGGCATGGGTCTCAAGCAGGGGAACAGGCAGGAATGGATGAGTGAGGCTTCATATGACTGCTAACAGTTTTCACTCTTTCTGATCTCTTGCCCAACCATCAGCTTGCAATGACGCATAGCATGCGTGCACATGGAGGCACACATTTACTACAGCTGCTGCTGCCAGCCATCCTCTTGTGAGTTGCAGTCACTTCCCTGCCATCATGCCACCATGTGATGGCAATGTGGGAGCAGCACTGCTAGTCCCCCCTCCCCGGAAGATGAGAATTCCAAGTTGGACACTCAATCTTCTCCCTCCCTGGCCAACTTTCAGTAACCCAAGTTTATTTCTGAAACTAGGTTGCCAGAATGGTAGGAGGCGTGGCGTCCAGCTCCTCAACCCTCCACGTCACTGGGCTGGCTACCTTTGGGTATATTCCAGTGCAGATGGTAAGGCATTATTGCTCCTTCCTGAGAGCAGCCAATGTTTGGACTTCATTCAACTGATCTCTACAGGACTTCTCAGAGGGTCCAAAGTAAATTAACTTAGTAAGTCATCTTTCAGCCACACATTACCATTCAAACAGAGCCCTCAGAGGTCCTTTTCTCCCAACCCTGCAAAGAGACTGGCCTGGATGTCTGGTGTTGTGCTGCACAGGATACTCAAGTCTTCTGTTGGTGTGGTGCCTCCCCCTGGGGTTCCAATAAAGGATACTGGACAGCTGACACTAAGGGATATTACTCTTCAGGAACTGCTGTGTTGCCTTGGCCCACCCAGTCCCTCCCTGCAACAGAGACCCTGTACCACAATAATTACCCCAGATAAGGGTGTATAATGCAAACATATCACAATTTTATTCCATAGAAACAGACAATATCGACAGAAAAAGCCCATTGGTCTGTCCAATCTGCCCTGTTATTAAAAGGGAGGTGCTGGAAAAGAAAACGGGACAACAGGGGAAAATGGAAGTAATATAAAAATCAATTTTATACTCTAAGCACTCCCACACAATGCCCACCTCCCAGCAGTTCCATGATCCCCAAATGGGTGCACCCAGCTTATTCCCCCAAAGGCCTTGGCAAGATCTCACCATCTTGTTGTGGTGGGTACCACATGGGAGCTATTGTTGCTACTAGCAGAGATGGCTGACTCCTCGGTGTGCTTTCCCAATATCAAAACAACAAATAAAACGAACAAACAAATTAAAAATGGGCCCCTATCTGTGAACCAGTGGCATGATCCCATGAGCTTCCTCAGATGTTTTGCCTGGGCCTGACAAAAGCAAGGCTCAGTTGATTGTGCATTAATACTTAGCCACCACCCTTTCCATAAAGGAATATTTTCTTATGTCCTGTCCGAAGTTCCTCCTGTTGGACTAAGGTTGTGTCCCCTGGTGGTAATGTTATACTTTATTTTAAATAAATCCATTGTGACAACTCTGTTTTGCCCCTACATGTATTTTGAGGTTGCTATCCTGTCCCACTCTCCCTCCCATCCTAGTGAGTGCACATTTAGGCTATCTCGCCTGGTAGTTCCTACCTTGTTGCCCCAGAATCATTTTTCCTGTCCTCCCCTGAGTAGTTTCTAGTCTCTCCTTATACTTTTTCAGACTAGGGTTCCAAAACTAAATGCAGTCCTCCAGGTGTGGCCTAACAAATGATCAGTATAATGGCAAGATCCCCTCTTTGCTGTGATCAGAAAACCCGAGTATCCTGTTTGCCATACCCATGTGCTGTCCCGCATTGAGAAGAAGACACACTGTAGTTTATTATAACCACTACATCGCTTTCCTCTTTTGAATGCTCTGTTATGACCCCACTGATGCTGCATTCCATCTGTGGATTTTGCTACCAATATGCATCACCTTGCACTTTTTGGCATTTAATTTAACTGCTGTGTTCTGGACCACTGCTCCAGACTAAGGCCCCCCCTAGGCACAAGTGCCTGTTTTCAAGGGTGACCTGAGAGCACTTGGGAGATTAGGTGACTTGCTCAGGGTCACACAATAGGCAAGTGGAGATTATGGGAATCAAACCCAGGTCTGCTGAATGTACCAAGCTTATTCACAGCTCATTAGTCTAACCTCTAGGCTATACTGCCAGCCCCAGTCTTCACATCATTGCCCACCCTCCCACAGAGTTTTGTGTCATCTGCTAACAGACTTACTTTACCATGTGATCCCACCCCATGCCACCAATAAACATATTGAAAAGCACCATTCAAAGGACCGAACCCGAGGGCCCTCCACTCCTGACCTTCCTGACATCTGAGAATTTACCATTCAGATCAGGACCACTCACTGGGCATTGCCAAACAACCATTTGCCAATCGACCTAGTTAGTCCTTTCCATAGTGTGCCTGTCCCAGTTCCCTATCTTCTGGATATATCTTCTAGTAGTAAAAATCTGTTTTTAGACAGAAAGTGTTGGTATACCACATCATTAGGACCAAAGTCCGGTTTACAAGATGGTCCTGTTAATTCAAAATCAAATACTTATAGTTACAAAGTAAAAGGATTTTTACAAAACACAAAACAATTTTACATGTATTATTAGCATACACAGAACAAATCATGGAAGGGACAAGTCAAGTACAAATACATATACACCACTAAACACGTCTCAGTTCAAAATCTGTAGGAAGTGTGTGCCTTTTTCTGTCTAAACATTACACATACAGCGTATTTTTAACTCATGGTTTAGTTCAGCAATAAAGGATTTAGTACTATTGTGAGCTGTCTTAGTAATGTTTTTTATTGAGTTCCACAGATTAAATGTGATCACAGAAAAGCACATATTTCAGTATTTATTTAAAGATCTTGGTGTTCTGTAGCGTCATAGATTTATATCTCTCAAATTATGTTTATGTTCTATTTTTTTCCAGTTTTCCGTATAAATATGTGGGCTTGTTAAAATTTAATACTTTGAAAATGTAATTTGCCCAGGTTAGTTTTATTTAGTTTTCAGAGGCTAGCTATCCCAGTTCTTCACATAATACACAATGGTGAGTTTTATAGTCCTGTCTCAGGATAAATCTTGCCAACCTATTATAGATAACATCAGTTTTGGACCATATACATGGCTGCCATAGTCAAGGATTGGAATCAGTAAGTGGTTTACCATTAGTGTTCTCATATGTTTACTTATACAGAACCCAGTATGTCTGAAAGCACCCAGCCTTCTATTTATTTTCTTTATTGTATCTTCAATGTGATACAGTAGTTGAATTTTAAGCAATCATCAAGCCAGACGCCCAGATACTTATATTCTGTAACTTGAGTTATGATTTCATTTTCAGTACTTGTTATGTTGACATCATGGATCTTAGTGTCAATTTTCTTATTTCTGTTTTTAAATACCGTGGGCCAGATATTCAAAAGGGTTGTGCCACGCGCAATAGGGTTGCGCCTGTGCAAGTCCGAACTTGCTCCATTCTGCGATATTCAGCAGGAGGCAGTTGCGCCACAGAAAACATGCTGAGCAACAGCGCAATGCAAATGAATGCATGCCGAACTGGAGGGGGAGGAACCATGCATAAACTGCACAGCCCGACATTCAGTCGAGGTGCAGAGTTGTGCAGGGGCAACCTAACCCTGTGCCTGCACAACCTTGAGCCCAAAAAAAAGGCTCAAGTCGAGGGCCACCACAGGTGAGCTGCTGCATTGCAGGGCACAACACAGCAGCTGCCACCTGTGGCTGGCCCTCAACTCCTCCCTGTGCCCCCGCACGCCCGATCACAGGCAAAGAGTGTAAATCCCCCCGCCACCCCACTGGCCCGATTGTGGGCATAGCTTAACCCCCCCACCAGCCCGATCACAGGCAGCAATGTGTCTCACCCCAACACATCCCTGGTGGTCCAGTGGACCGATAAGCCCAATCGCAGGATGAAGTAATGAAACACATCCCCTCCCCGAACATAGCCCTGGTGGTCAGTGGACGATAATCCCGATCACGGGATGGAATAAATACCTGAACATAGCCCTGGTGGTCCAGTGGACTGATAATCCCGATCGCGGGATGGAATAAATAAACCCCGAACATAGCCCTGGTGGTCCAGTGGACCGATAATCCCGATCACGGGATGGAATAAATAAACCCTCAACATAGCCCTGGTGGTCCAGTGGACCGATAATCCCGATCGCGGGATGGAATAAATAAACACCCCGAACATAGCCCTGGTGGTTCAGTGGACCCATAATCCCGATCGCGGGATGGAATAATTAACCCCGAACATAGCCCTGGTGCCTAGTGTCCCCATCCCACCCCACCCACGAAGCCCCACCGCCTCCCCGGAAGTCGCCGGGCGGCAGCATCACTCTGCCTGCCGCCTCGCTGCCTGTCGACTGATGTGCCGTAGGGCTGCACGCCCATT
The DNA here is from genome assembly GCA_016271365.2 of Neoceratodus forsteri. Classification (NCBI taxonomy): domain Eukaryota; kingdom Metazoa; phylum Chordata; order Ceratodontiformes; family Ceratodontidae; genus Neoceratodus; species Neoceratodus forsteri. The sequence goes on from CM057459.1 coordinate 1,412,946,943, forward strand.
GCGCAGAGCAAGAGCCAATGGGCGCAGCAGCCCATACCGCATAAGACAGTCCAGTTTTGTGAATGAATGTATTCACTAGGCACTAGGGCTATGTTCGGGGTTTATTTATTCCATCCTGCGATCGGATTATCGGTCTACTGGACCACCAGGGATATGTTCGGGAGTAGTTTAATTACTTCAGCCTGCGATCGGGCTTATCGGGTCCACTGGACCACCAGGGATGTGCTGGGGAGACATTGTTGCCCGCGATCGGGCTGGTGGGGATTTAAGGCTATGCCCGTGATCGGGCCAGTGGGGATTTACACTCTTCTGCCCAGCGACCGGGCTGCAGGGGCGTCAGTCCCGGCGGCTGCTACCTGGCAGGGGCACCAGGCGCAAGTCCTCGGGGATCAGCGCAGCTGCATGCTAATAGGCATGCAAATGGGGCCATAATCAGATGCAAATGGCCCCCCCTGTACCTTGCATGAATTATGGCCCCATTTGCATGTCACCTTTTGAATATCGGGATTTTGCGCATGGCGCAATGGTACTTGTGCCACCTCAAGTTGAATGCTCCACTCTGTCCACTTGCGGTGGCGCAAGTTCAACTGCTCCATGCACAGTGGCTGTGGCTGGGGGGTGATATTCAAAGGAGCGTTCAGGCGCAACTCCTTTGAATATCGCTCTGGCCACACCCCTGCGCAACTATTTTGTGCAGCGCAAGGGCTTGCTCCACAAAATAGTGCAGTTTGAATATCTGGCCCCGTGAGTTTAGTTTCTTTGCCATTTAATATCAAACCAGAACTCGGACAGTCATGTGCATAGACCCATGAAATCATGCTGAAGATTTGTTTCCAGTGTCCCTAAATTCTTCCCATTTGCCACCAGCATGGTGTCATCTGCATAAAATCTAATGTTAGAATACTTTACTACTACAACCAATCAATTTATATAGATTAAAAACAATGTGGGCCCCAGAACTGAGCCCTGTGGAACATCGCTTTGGACCAAGGCTTTGTCTGACAGGCAGCTGTCAACTAGGACTGCTGGGTTTGATCATTCAAGTATGAGTTGAACCATCAGCAGGACTCCTCTGACAGTCCAATCTCTAGCAACCTGTTGCCCACCAGCCCATGGTCCACAGTGTCGAAAGCTTTCAATAAATCCACAAACACCATACCCACTGACATGCCCCCTCCTAAATGGGAAGCTATTATATCCAGCAAGTCAATGAGTGAAGTGTCTGTGGAATATCCCTTCCGAAATCGGGATTAATGTTTAGACAACAGAGAGTAGTATTCAAGATAATCTTCATTCAAGATAATCTCCTAGTTGCCTCTGCATCAACCTTTTCAATACCTTCGACACCACCGATAACAAAGCAATGGGTCTATAATTTATAGGTTCGGAGGTGGTACCACCCTTGTGTATTGGAATTACTTTTGCATTTATCCATAAGGTGGAAAGGAGCCCTCCATCAGGCTCCAGTTGAATAACTGTGTCAATCCTGTGCGGTAACATCCAAAGAATCCTTGAGAAATCTATTTTCTATACCATCCAACCCAAAAGATTTCCTTATTTTTAAAGTCCTGATTTCATTTTTACCTGTTTACAGGTGATACATTTAGATCTAAATCTAGGTACAGTATATTGTGTGCTGGTATGTTTACGCCAGAAAAATTTATTTTTGAAATCAGTGTAGGTATCTCTATGTCTAGCAGAGATACAAAATATTCATTTAGAATATAGGCTTAAGAACTCGGGGTTTTAGATACCCCATTTCTATGCACTCGTATTGGAGGTCTCTGATTTATTGGACATTTGAATGATTTTATCAAAGACCAGTATTGCTTTGTATCAGCGACCTCGGTGGTCTTTGAGAAGTAATATTTACATAGAAACATAGAAACATAGACTTTGACGGCAGATAAGGACCACTTGGCCCACCCAGTCTGCCCATTTCCCTACCTACTGGATAAGCTGCCGATTCTAGTTAACCAACAGCCTACTTCCTGCAACCCCCCACTATAATTGCCTTATGTCTGTCCCATGCATGTTTGAATTCCTCCACTGTTTTAGACCCCACAACCTCTCCAGGAAGGCGGTTCCATGCTTCCACCACTCTCTCCGTGAAAGAATTTCTCCATTACCCCTGAGCCGGCCTCTAACTTTTAAATTGTGCCCTTGTCCTTACACATCTCTTTTTCTGAAAGATGCTACCCTCCTGGACTTTGTTCATTCCCTTGAGGTACTTAAAAGTTTCTATCATGTCCCCCCGTCCCTCCTTTCATCAAGGGTATACATATTAAGAACTCTCAGTCTCTCTTCATATGGTTTCTGATGTAGACCCTGCACCATTTTAGTTGCCCTCCTCTGGACTGCTTCCATCCTGTCTATGTCCTTGTGTAAAAACCAAGTTCAATATATTTCCTGGACTGGACTGGTGTGTTTTTCTGGTAGGGGTAGTAATTCCTTGAATTACTTCTGATTTAAACCCATAACCCCACCTCCTGGGAGGATCACTCAACCGCTGACTCACCCCTGAGCCCCCGTTTCTGCTAAGGAGTGTGGAAAGCAATTCTGTGGGCTGCACAGGCCATCTTCTGGGACTTGTGTGCATGAGTCTTTGGCCCCATCTAGCAATAGCAAACAGTTCAGGTAGGTGGCAGATGGAAAATGCAGTCTGAATGCTGTGGAGCAGGGTTTTAAACCTGTGGCCTCACCTCCTGGGATGATCACTCAGCTTCTGGCTCACTCCCAAGCCCCCGTACCTGTTGAGAAGTGTGGAAAGTAATTCTGTGGGCTGCACAGGTCATCTTCTGGGGCTTCTATGAGGCACTGAATCAAGTTGTTGCTGAACTCTAGGTATAGGATGTCAACTGCCTGGTTTCCCCATCTGCATTATCAAGTTAAAGTGGTCAATCAAGTCTATGTGACATGACCTCCCCTTAATAAGGCTTGCTGATTCTTGTCCACAAGGCTATCTTCTTCCAAGAAATTGACTGTCCGCTCCCTGATGATAGATTCCTTGATGATTGATGACATATACCTTGCTTTTATTGTTCATGTAGATGCACCCACTCTTGATGTCACTATATTTGTTATTGCTGTTCCACTCCCTGCTGTATCCCCTCCCATAAGCTGCACCTAGAAATGAGCTCAGTGTGCCTATCCCGGTCACCAAATTAAAAAAAATACATAATTAATAAAACATCACCATTATCAAGCTCACTGGTTGATAGTTAGCTGAGTTTTCCTTATCCTTATTCTTTTTTTAATTTTTTAATTTATTGTACTTTATCTCCCACACTCGACCAGCTCTGCCACTCTCTCTCCCAGTCACCCGCTGTCCCCAGAACTTATCTCTGACATGACAGCACCCAATGGTCTGCTCCTCATGGCAGAGCCTGCTGAGAGAAGTTTAGCTCGGATGTTTGGTTGGCAGTCCAGTGAGCAGTGCGGGGCTTGTGAGGAGAGAAGTGGTATCATGCTGTGGCCGAGGGCTCGTTTTTCCTGTTTTCTCTCCCCTCTGGGCACCTCATGGGTGAGGACTGAAGTGGACATTACATATAAGCAAACTGATGTCCTCAATCGAGAGATACTAGCCCACCCATTGTGGTTGTGCTTGCACTGCCACCTGTGGTCACCCAGGTAGCAGTACTGCAGTGGAGCTCACAGATGCTCCCCCCTCAAAGGAGGAAAGTGTCCTCTGGAACACAGGATCCTCCTTCCTCAAACCCAGGTAGCCGGCGTCACAAGCAGTAGCACAACTGCTGCACTGAAGGGCCGGTTTCCTTATCTCCATTCTTATCTGGGGGGGACCAGATTTGCCACCACTCCCAGCCCACAGGTACCTCTCCCATAGCCAGCAATTTGATAAATAGTTCTGCCAGGGTGGGGTTTGCCAGTGACTGCCTCAACTCCTTCGGTACCTTTCAGTGCAGCATGTCTGGCCCTAGGGACTTGGTCACATTAAACTCCTGCAGACTTTTTAAGATCCTTACCCTACTGTAGTTACATACCCTACCTCTAGACTATTGCTGCCACTATCAGGGACTAAACTGGGCAGAAGCTCACCGGAACTGCACCTCTGTCATCTTTCCCCATTGACTCCTATAGGAGAGTACCACCACCTACAATTCTAGATGTGAGAGTTCCCCCACCTAAACATTTACAAGATAACCACTAGCCACTACCCTGGAGTCTATCCTTGCTGTCAGGTAGTGGGCACATGTTTTCTGTTGTGAGCATAGAACTGAAGCAATCATTTAACATGGTTACCACTGTTGCTTTCATTCCGAGTGTGTACCCTATCCATTTTTGTTCTCTCTATGCTTTCCTTTGTTTCCTTTGACTTTTTCCCCTATGCACCGGTAGAAGGTTTGGTTACTTTTTGACTACTTCAGCTATGCTTGGTTTTTAGTTTTGTGTTTTCTTTAGCCTTCTTTAAGACATCTGTTCTCCTTTCTAGTTTATCTTTGAACCCTGCTGGGCTCATTCAGGGCCCCCTCATATAGCCTAAAACAACCTACAGTATAACAGTGCAGACTGAATGGCTCTTTTATGAGAGGGCATTAAGCCTGAGGTTCAATGGGCGGAGCAACTATGTCACTCCCCTATCAGGTTTATAAGGTCACTCATCCTGGGGTTCTCCAGGATTCATTTCTCATTTTGGCCAGAGGTGCTTCTCTTCATCATCCCCAGCTCACCCATATTCTCCTCTCCCTGCGGTCACCTCCAGCTCGTTCTCCTGCCAGTTTTCTGCTCTTGCCTCTCACCTTGTCCAAGGCTCAGCTCATTGCTGGTGCCCATTTCTAAGGTTCTTTTCCACAGGCAGCTTTCACTGCTCCATCCTCATTCCCCACTCTGAACCCTGCCTCGTCCACTCCTGCCCGCTCCTACCTTTTTTGGTGGTATGAAGCAGCTTCTGCTCTTTCCCTCCTCAGATTCCACATTGTACCATACTTCTATGTGCTTGGCTTGCCTTGCTGCTGAGTCATACAACCCCAACGGCTCTGTAGCTCACCACCGAGACCTTCCGCCCAGCTGCTAAGCAACCGCCTCTCTTCTCGGTTGTTTTGGAGAGATTTTGCCTGCTTTTTCATGCCTTCCCATCAGGCTGTACCTAACTCCTGCATTTACTGCACTGTGCACTTGTCCACGTTAACCTGTATTGGGGCATGTTTTGCTTCTTGTCTTGCAATATACTGTTGTTGACGGGAGCAGTGTCACCAGTTATTGCATCGTGCTGTTTCTGGGTCATGACACACATTTTGTGATTGCTTTCGGTCTCTAAAGTGCATCAGTGCTGCTGGTTGTTTTGTCTGCTTCCTTTCTGGTGGAGCTGACAAACTTGCTCATGGTATAATATATATAAAAAAAAGACTCATGCACTTAGGGATGATAAGGGACACTGAAGCTCCTGTTGAGTGAAATCCTACAAACAGAATTCTCCTTGCTACAATATCAGCTACTTGAGAAAAAGCTTCTGTTAAATGCAAAGAAAACTAAAGCAATCATGTTCACAAATCAAAGCTCCACCAGCACATCCTCTTCAATCATTCTCCCCCAGCTATGCACTATACTTGGAGAAAATCTGGAGTATGTAGAAAACTTCAAATACCTAGGTGTGTGGGTTGACACCAGACTTGACTTCACTCATCATTTAGAAGAACTGTTAAAAAAGCTTCGCCAAAGGCTTGGCCTTCTCTATAGATTAAAACCCTTCCTAAACAGAGACTCAAAGATGAGGTTAGTCCAGGCCATTTTTCTATCAGTTGTTGACTATGCAGACTTCCATTATAGTCACTGCCCCATTTCCTACCTTCATAAGTTGGATACCTTATATCATAGAGCAATAAGGTTCATTACAGATATGCCATCTAATACCCATCATTGTTCTGTTTATGCTGCAGTTGAGTGGGTTTCCCTTCACCTCAGAAGGAACAGAAATGCAGCACTATGGATTTACAGAGCGTTGTCAAAAAAACTTCCAAACTATATCCTGGACTGCTTCACCCAGACCTCTCCTAGCTCCTATGCCCTAAGAAGCAACAACATCATCCTGCTCAAATTGCCCAAATTCAACACCAGGCTAGGGAGGGCAGCAATCAGCTATTCTCTAGCTATAGCATGGAACACCCTACAAAAATCCCTAAAACTGTCCAATATCATTCCATTTGCATCCTTTAAACAGCATTGTACAGTCTTCTTCAAAGAGAAATGCAGTTGCTACCACTAGAGCTAGCATTGTCATCTCACAAATCTCCCTTCCAAACTATAAATGGCATATTCCTTCCAGACAGACACCCCATCTTATGGCACCCAGTAATACCTTCACCATCCTAGTATTACATTATGTTGAGTGTCTGCCATGGCCCCCCCACTGGGATATGTATATACTGTACATATTGTAAATATTAGCTTAACTTTCCTGTAACCGTTTTTTATCATGTGAATTTACTGTACATCACTGTGTTTATAAACGTTATTTTCCCCTGTATGTATAACTGTCTTATATAAGTGTTTGATGTATCTGCTGTGTATCAACTATTGAACCTTGACCTTATCAGGTCCATCTTGTAAATGAGCCTTGCTCAATGATGTTAGCCTGAATAAATAAAGATTTGATGATGATGATGAGTGACACATCTTCTACCATGTGACACAGGCTCAGAACAATGTGGAAACCATGGCCTTTATCTGGACACCGTTTATTTTATTTAGCATCTTACTATGTTATTGATTTCCCAGTTTATGGTCTGGGTTTTCAGTGAGACCGAGAATTCCCCTGCACCATTGCTCATTCTATCAGCTGTGTCGGCACACCATCTCCTCGCTTGTGCTCTTCTTACTCGTAGCAATGCTGATTTCTCTAATCTGCAGCAGTTGCTTCGGCATGTCCTGATGCTCCTGCTGTTTGCAGCTCTGGGCTGCACCTGACCTTGGGCCTTTGGCTCAGTGTGCTACCCAGATCTCTAATCAATCAAATCAAATCAATCACTTACCTCGATCACTGAATTGTCACTAACTAGTTCTGCTTTGTGCATATCTGAGGCCCTCTAACAGACATGACATGGGGATGGTGTATTTGCTTGGGTTGCAGTCCAGAAACTGCGTCCACCCTTGAATATTGGTTTTGGGCTGTACAGGAATTCTACATTGCTACCCTTCCAGGGTATGTCCCATCCCATTCCAAGCCCTTAAACCTTGTATAGTACTTCCACTGCGTCCCAAAGCTGGAATACCAGATTGACCACACAGTTCTTGAGAAACCACAATCCAAATATGTTCATAGATTGTCTGACAGGGATCTCAACCCTGATAAACTTAAAAAAAGATGTTTATCTATCCTCCCCTCTGCTCGGCTGCCTCTTTGTGCCCCCCCCCCTTCCATCCTCTCCTTCTCTGATCTGTGTTTCCTTTTAGGTTTTTTTCCCCTATCTTGCAATCTCCTTCCTGCTCAGATTCTCCCCTTATATTAGCCTTATGTATCCAGGTGCTGAGTCAGGCCTACCTGTCGTGGCTTATATGCCTCCTCATCCGACACAACATCCTGCAGTTCTCCTCCTGTGTCAGCCATAATGGATTCGATCCAATCAAGGCCTGTTTTCATTATTCTTTTAGGCATACCAATCATGACTCCTATGCCCTCTCATCGAACCATGGCCTTCCTGCCACATCTATTCAGGTTCCTGACTACCGTCTTCTCACCAGTTATCAATAATTCCCTCCACTCCAGGCCTACAATCCATATTTATCCATTTCAGCTTTCATGGCGTCTCTCCATCATTGTACACTGTCCACTTTACTCCCCTAGCTCACTCAAGCCTTCGCTTCAATCCTGCATACTTGTTGTTAGTTCCTATCATTGCCTGCTTGCTCTGCCATCCACATCATTTGGCTGTCTCTGACTGACTCTGTCTGGCCTTCAGTTGAGTCTGGCCTGCTATCAATATTTCTTCTGGGCGTATCTATTATGAATCATATGCCACCTCATCAACCCACGGCCCTCATGCCGCATGTATCAGATTCATGACTCTGGTCATTGTTCCCTCATCTTTATCCTGCATTTGAGAATTCTTTTGAACATACATATCATAGCCCTCTCAGGTCCACGATACTGTGCCTCCACCTGCTCATCTATTTCAATCACTCAATCAGTATGCCTCAGCTGACTCTTGTGCCTCGGCTGCCTCTACCTGACCTGCAATCAAAATTTATTTTGGGCTACCTCTCATTAGGTCTCATGCCACTTAATCAACCTGCTGGGCTCCTGCAGCGTTCGTCGTCCATCTTTATCTTCTTCAGTCATCTCAGTTCAACTCTATCTCCACTCATGGCTATGCCTTCCTGTCCATCACCCTTTGCCACAGGCTAACTGGCTGCTCTCTGCCTTCATTAAAGTTCAATTTCAAGTTAATTTCCTGTCTCCTCTTTCCCGGTCTTCTCATATTGAACTGCTGCACTCCTGCAGCAATCATTGTCATCGATCTGCATCATCCACAGTCTTCTCATGAGGGCATCTGGATGCCCCTTGCTCCTCTGACTTCTACTTGGATCTACTCCTTCCCATCGACTACTTGAGCATACCCCTCTCGGGTCCCTGCTACCTCATGTTTCTTCTTCGATCTGTGCTTTCTTTTGGGGTTTTACCCTATCTCGTCATCATTTTCCCGACTCATATTCCTCTCTTTAATGACATACATCCTTAAATCAAACATCGTCAGCCTGGAGGAAAGGTGAAATAGGCCTTGGATACCCAGAAGTTTCCTCCTAAAAGTTTTTTTTTCTTTCTCCTCCATGCCAATGGTCATAATATTAGTTAGAGCTAGTGCCTTTTTAGGTTAGTTAGTTAGGGTCCACTGTTGGACAGAGGTGGATGGTGGCTCCAGCTTTCCCCTCTCTCCTTAGGAAGTCCACCCTTAATCATCTTCTCAGAATTCATTCATTCATCATCCTCGCCTCTTCGATGCTCAACACCTGATTGGGTATTCTTTTTGGGCTTCTTCCTAAGCTACCTTTAGCTGATGAAATCTTTCCCATGGCACCTGTAGGTCGGAGCCCTCCTCTAGAGTTCCTTGCATCGTACCCCTGCAGGGTGGTATATCACTTGGATAGAGAGGTGGAAAGCCACAAAGTAAATCAAGTTACACAAGTATCATCTCATCTCATCTAGTTGTGTAAGCATAATTGAATGGGAGGGTTTTAAGCCTGAGGTTCAATGGGTGGAGCAACTACGTCACTCCCCCCATCAGGCGTATAAGGTCATTCATCCTGGGGTTCTCCAGGATTCGTTTCTCATTGCCCACCATCCACCCCTCCTCCTCTAGTGGCTCATCTCTCTTACCCATGGGCTTCTTCCTAAGCTACCTTTAGCTGACACAGTCATTCCCAAGGTACCAGTAGGGGGGAACTCTCCTCGAGGGATCCTTGTTTCGTACCCCTACAGGGTGGTATATCCCACAGATAGAGAGGCGGAAAACCACAAAGTAAATCAAGTCACACAAGCATCATCTCATCTCATCTCATCTCATCTAGTTGTGTAAGCACAATTGAACAAAGGTTCCACATCAGGATACATAGGTAGGTAGGTAGGACATATTTGGTAAAATTAGCAAAGCAAGTAGTTCAGGGATCCAGTCACAGTAAATGGTAACATAATCAAGTTGAGTAAATTCCAGGTAATGTAGTTTCCAGTTAAAATGACAAACCATAGCATCCGTATACAAGGTAATGGATCACACAGACATAATATATGCAGCCAGTACAGCATTGTCAAGAAGAATGGAAGAAAGAGTTGCCTAAACCTAGTTTGAAGTTATACCAGGGCAGGCTAGGCCTGAGGGAGGAGTAGGTGCAGATGAGGTGGAGGTCAGCAAGAGGAGGGAGAGAGGATAACCAACCAGTGACAAGTAGTGGTGGGGAAATGGGAGTGTAGAGATGGGGGAAGGGAGGTACCCAGGATGGAGGTAGGAGAGGATAGGGGGATGGGAGACAAAGTTCTGAGGATGGCACAGCAGTAAGTGGGCAAGCAGAGCAGACAGATATGGGTGGGGGAAGGGAGGTGATAGTGGGTATGAGAGAGTAGGTAGGTAGGAATGAGGCTAGGAAGGAAAGGAAGGGGGGATGAAGAAGGTGAGTGGGGAAGTTGGATGGGGAGCGGGGGGGATAATAAAAAGGTGAAAGGAAAAAGGGAATGGCCATCATGAGAATCAAGAGAAACAGTCACCCATGGCCCTGTACACAAGCGTCTGACAAAGTTTGTGTTTGAATAGGTCAAGGGGGTCTAAATTGTTGATTTCATCACCCAGGGAGTTAAACATCTTATGGGCTCTACCTGCAAAAGACCACTAGCCTTGAGAGATGCGACAGTGGGGGACAAATAGTGTGTGTTATCTGAGCTTCTGGTGTTTCGATTGCAGCTGACTGGGCTGAGGAGATTTTGGGCCCCAGGGGGCATGAGACCATAGATGTCTTTTTTACTACTAGGCAGGTTTGGTATGCAATTCTTTCCTGCTGTTGTAGCCAGTTTTCCTGGTCGTAGAGGTCACAGGTGTGCATGCTGTGGGCAGCTCCTGTAAGAAGACAGCAGGTCCTATTCAGTGCTATGGAAATTCACCGTAGTGCTGTAGCTGTGGCCGCTCCAAAGATAACAAGCCCATAATAAATGATGGAGACAACAGCGCTGTGTAATGCTAGAGTAAGGGCTTCAGGGGTCAAGCAGTGCTTATGTTTGTAGAGAAGGCCAATGCGGATATTCACAGATCTAGCAACCATGTCAACAAGACTGGAGGAGGACAGAGTACTGTCCAAGATCACACCAAGGTACTTGAAGGTTTGCGTCTGGTCAAGAGCAACACCCGAGCAGTTTCTGACAGTCAACTGTTTGTATTTATGTTTGCTATGTGTGCCACGGAATAACAAAATCTTTGTTTTTTTGTAGTTTAGCCCTAGTTCTGCGAGATGAACCAGGCCTCAACTTCCTCAAAACTTTTCTGCAGCTGGTGCTCCAAGTGAGAGGGATCCAAGTTCATAGAAAAATTACTGCATCATCAGCATACAGGATGATGTGTTCATTGCAGGCGGTAGGGAGTGTGTTCAGGAAAATGGTGAAAGTAGTGGCCCCAAAACTGACCCTTGAGGGACACCAGTCCGGACAGATTGTTTGGAAGACAGGGTGTCAACAATCTTAACTTGTTGTGACCAGTCTGAGAGATAACTGTTAAACTATTTTAGGGTATCATAAGACAGCCCTAACTTTCCAAGGTGTTCAAGTAATAGTGGATGGTTAACTGTATTGAAGGCCTTTGATAGGTCGACAAAGGTGGCACCAGCAAGTTGTCCTTCGTTAAGTGCTTGGTGAATGTGGCCAGTAAATTCAAGGAGAGCAGAGGTGGTACTATGGCCTTTCTGAAAGCCATGTTGCTGTGGTTATTACAGGCTGCATTTCTCCAGGAACTCTACCAGTTGGTCTGCAACAATTTTTTCAAGCGCTTTGGATAATGGCGGTAGGATAGAGATAGGCTTGTAATTTCCATGTATTGCCCTGTCCCCAGACTTGTGTATTGGGGTCACCAGGGCAGACTTGAACTTGACCAGGAACTGGGAGAGCATAAGGGACTGATTGATTATCTTGGTAAGGGGGGGCAGGGCAACACCAAGAGTGAGGGCAATAAGTTTCATGTCAACTGTGTCCCCACTTATTCTGGTTCTTCCAAGCACCCTGAGAAGTTAAACTTAAGGATGACAGGGTGCAATCAAAGAATAAGGCCCTGAGCTTTGGGAAGGACTGAATTTGTGTAGATGAGAGAGGTGTTGGGGGCAGTTAAGACAGCTGGATGGAGCAGTAGAAATACACAGAAAGTGGGGATAATCATGAAAGAAGTACTAGAGGCAACTGGTCTCTGTGCAAACATGATAGGGAGGTACAGAAGGGAACAGAAATGATTTAAAGTTCACCAGGAGTTTAGCAGAGGCAATGAGGTGAAAAACAGGTGTCCATCAAATATAAGGGTAATCAACCCAATGAGGATGGGGGGGGGGCATATCAGGAACCAACAAAAAAAAAAACAATAGAGTAGGGAGGTAGGCAAAGGCTGAAGCAGAACTAAGGCTGGCAAAGAGAGTCAGGGAGGGCAACAAGGCATTCTTCCACTATATTCAGGAGAAATACAAAACAAAGAGAGGTGTGATCAGGCTGAAGAAAGGGTAAGATTGGGTAAAGGATAAGGTAGGAACGGCAAATCTACAAAATGATAATTTCTGTTCAGTATTAGCAGTAAAGGCAGGGAGCATCTACCAGACAGAAACAGCTGTCAGGGATCAGTGAAGGGTCCATTACAAAAGAGAGTGCCAAAGGGACTTCAGGCACTGAAGGTAATGACATTCATGGGTCAGGATGGTTGCACCTGAGGGACTTCAGGCACTGAAGGTAATGACATTCATGGGTCTGGATGGCTGCACCCAAGGGACTTCAGGCACTGAAGGTAATGACATTCATGGGTCTGGATCGTTGCACCCGAGGGACTTCAGGCACTGAAGGTAATGACATTCATGGGTCTGGATGGTTGCACCCAAGGGACTTCAGGCACTGAAGGTAATGACTTTCCTGGATCTGGATGGCTGCACCCGAGGGACTTCAGGCACTGAAGGCAATGACATTCATGGATCTGGATGGCTGCACTCGAGGGACTTCAGGCACTGAAGGTAATGACATTCATGGGTCTGGCAGGCTGCACCCAAGGAAGTTCAGCCACTGAAAGTACTGATAGTAAGCAAATATAGACCAGTCACACATCTATAGTAAGGAATATCTTAGAATCCTTTATAAAGGAGAGGACTGTAGCCGGCTGACTGGTGTGGTGAACTGAGGCAGGGGTCTCGCTGCCAGCTATGCTGGCAACCCGGGTTCAGGAATGAACTGGGTTCAGTGGAAGCCAGCCAGGGAAGGAGGAGTCCCACGATGGCTCCTTCAGGGACGGGGACAGCATAAACCGCTGCTTGATCACCACCTAGTGGAAGCAGGGTGGTGTTGCAGTGGTTGCCTTCCTAACTGGCTGGGTGCAGGTCGTAGAGGCATACTGCGTCCTTACACAGCACGTGCGTGCCATAGCATGCATACCAGCCCAAGGAGAAAACCACTCTCAGGGGAGAAAACAACCTGAAGCAGGCAGGATGATGGTTTGTTCTCCGCAGGCTCCACAGCACCATCTTGGTACCCACCCACCCACCCACCCATAGAGGTATAAGAGGTGGAAGGTAAGTCCTGAGGTGGGTGGGTGATGGGGTTAAGGGTAAGATGCTGGAAAGGAGCCGCCCAGGAGTTAAAGCAGATAAACAAGGAATTAATAAATTAATTAATAAAGGAGAGGATTGTGACGTTCCTGAAAATGAATGGGCTGCAGGATCCCAGACAACACAGTTTTACCATTGAGGGATTGTGCCAAATCAACCTGATCAACCTCTGGTGATTCAGTAGTGGACTAGGGACTGGCAGCAGACATATTAGAAGTGAATTTTAGTAAAGCCTTTATCTATGTCCCTCATGAAAGGTAGATGAAGAAACTGGGTGATTTGGGGATTGGAGATAAAATAGCAAGGTATGTAAAAAGTGACTTAGTCAGAGGACTTAGACAGTAGTACTGAATGGAGAGTCATGAGGGATCTGGGAAGTCACTAGCAGGGGGGCTCTATTAATCCTTGGTGGCATCCCATTGATAAAATAAACATAACAAAATAAAAAAGATAGAATTAAAAAAAAAAAATGAAACCAAAAAAACTAAAATAAAAATGTAAGCCCTCCCCCTCATCTGAGAGAGGCTTGTGCTCCATTTAGGGACCCCTTCCTTCTCAGTTGCCCCCAGAGATTAGGGATCTGTTAGTGCTCTGGGGGCCCAAAATCTGTTAGCCACCACTTGGTGGCAGCAGAAAGTGGGGTCTGGGCAGTATATAAGAGGAGGAGGAGCAGGAAGTTTATTTTATTTTTATTTATTTATTTTTTTTATTTTAGTCTTTGGTAACCGGGTAAGGCCCACTAGGCACAAGTGCCTGTTTTCAGGGGCAACCTGGGAGCTCTGGGTGGTAAAGTGACTTGCTCAGAGTCACACAGTTTGCAAGTGGAAGTTGTAAGAATCAAACTCAGGTCTGGTCTGCTGGATGTAACAAGCTAGTTCACAGCTCATTACTCTAACCTCTAGGCTATACTGCCAGCATAGTCAGCGGGAGAAGGTCTGTAGAGAGAGGAGACCGACAGGTGTGGCAGGGCAGTGCGGGGTGGGGAGACCCCCCCACCCCACGTGTAGGCAGGACGGCTTCTTCAACAACAATGTGTCGGGTCCCCTGGGTGAGGATCCAAGGGAGGGTATAAGACAGGTAGCTGTGGCCGTATTCGTGGCCTTGGGCTCTGGGGGGTGGAAGGGAGAGAAATGGAAATGCAGGATAGGTAGGCCCCAGGGTCTGGGTGGCCCTGTTCGGTAGGTGGTTAGTGGGCTTAGGTTGTTGGGGGTGGCAGGGCCTCTGTCTCCCAATGTGGCAAGGCAACCTAAGGCCCACTGGTGAGGGGGCCTGGGGGAGCCTCTAACCCTGGTAGGGCCTGTTTGGAGAGAGAGATCTGGGGGCTGCCGGTCTTTAGTCAATTGGGCCGTGGAGTGCCCTAGAGGTGTGTATCCCCTGGTGCTGGCTTGCACATATTGAGCAGCAGGATGATTGAAAAAAGTTTATTCCAACTTTAGCACCCTGTTTTATTGCCCCATCCCAGGGTCTTGAAGGGAGTAAAATGTGGTATGGGAAGACTGGGCAGATGAGGAAAGTGACCTGGTTGGAGAGTGTGGGGGTATGGTGCAGTGGGTATGGCTGGCACCACATCAACCATGTCCGGCGAAGGCCATAATAGGGAAGACAGGGAACAGTGGGGAGTAAGCTGCACACTGCCCCGGGTTAAAGGAGTTCATGATTCCCCCACTCCCCCATTGTTGAAACCCAGTGGGAAGCATCTATGGAGCTTCATGTTCCAGGAGGAGAGGTCGTTTAGGTTCCTGGGTGAAATCAGTTCTGCTGGTTGTGAGCTGTGTAAAGATCTTGCTATGCTGAAAAGTGTGCTGCCAGTACTCGTTGTATAAAATGTTTAGCTCCATGGAGCTGTTAGAATGCTTATTCAAGTTACGAATTAACCCTCATATTAAATTGTTTTGGGCACAGGAGAAATAAAGTCATTGGTTTGTGAAGGGAATAATTGGAATCGATATCATTTGTAAATAAGTGTCTAATGAATTTAACAACCCCAAGCTTCAGTTGTTAATGAGTTTCTTTTCAGTGGGCCTTTTTATTTAGCCATCCTGCATGTCTGGTTTCTGGGTCAGTGGGGATCCTCATGGTGGAAAGAAATCAGAAGACATCCAGAGCCATGGATCCTGGTTGGGAATTGGGGTGCCCAGTTTGATTGTGGCCACATCCACTGAAGTTGTCCCAGCTGTTTTTAAGACATCTTCAGGTAGGCCTTAATGTGTTTGTCCATGCTTTTCAACCTGGGGATTATGTCTGGAGGATTTCTGTCTGCTGGGCTCCCCCCCTCCGGGAAGATCGTGTTTCTTTTATGTCCCTAGACGTGTGGGGTGGGGAGTGGAGGGGGGCCCAAAAATAAAAAAAAAATAAAAATAAAAAAATTATAACAAAGAATAACACAAAAATGTCTTACTCTTCATCATTCATCACTCAAGTGGCTGAGTGGTATTGCAAGCAGAGAGGCCAAGGAGATGGTGGCATGGGATTGTCCAGTCCCAAAGAAAAACAAAAGTGTACTGGGCTTAGTAATAGATCCTCTGCCTCAGTGGGAACTACAAGTGCAGAGGAAGATGACAGTAATGGTGGAACAGTTCATAAAGTACATTATAGGAACCACTTGCAGTGGCACGGCAAGGATTGCAACAAGAGCAAACAGTATAGAAAAAAGGAAAAAGGAAGGAGTGTGTCAGGTAGTGACACAGGCAGAGGAGGAGGAGGAACTAAGGGATTTGGCAGAGCTTGGGGACAGAAATGCAGATTGTAATTACACACCCAATAAAAGTGATAGCAGCAGCAGCAGTTCTGGGGAGGAGGAGGTGGAACCGGTGGGATTTGGACTTGGGGCAGGTGCACATAAGAGATCAGATCTGACCAAAAGTGGTGATACAACAAAAAAAATAAAAGGCCACGAACATAGAAACATAGAAACATAGAAACATAGACTTTGACGGCAGACAAGGACCGCTAGGCCCATCTAGTCTGCCCACAAAGCAAGGGGAAACACAAGAAGAAGTGTGTGAAATGTTGAAGAAGAAGAATTAGCACACGTTTCATACACATTGTATCACAAACACCGGGGGAAAGTCCTCTACTCTTTGTAGAAAGTGCCTTGGGTTCTTTTACTTCCATCTGAACACCCACCAGGACAGCACCAGAGATGGGTAGAAGGGACCCCGATTTAACATCTCATCTGAAGGACAGCACCACCCCCAATACTGCACTCAAGTGCCAGCATTTTTAGGTATGAGCCCAATCCCAGTGTGGGACAAGAACCCATGACCTTATAGCCCAGAAGCAGATGTGCTA
Source organism: Neoceratodus forsteri (assembly GCA_016271365.2). NCBI lineage: Eukaryota > Metazoa > Chordata > Ceratodontiformes > Ceratodontidae > Neoceratodus > Neoceratodus forsteri. Next base: position 1,412,963,509 of record CM057459.1, read on the forward strand.
CCAACAGAGCCACACTGACAGTTCAGATAAAGAAGACACAGGCAAAACTGGTGGCAAAAAACACACATGTTAGAGAAAGAAGAACCATTCTCTGACCCCGGAGAACTGATGGAGGAAGAGGAGCAGGGTGATGATGTGGAAGCAGCCCACAATAGCCCACCCAGTAGGCAAGAGCCGAGAGTGCCAGTAGGAAAGACCAAACCAGTGACATCGGTGGTGTGGGATTTCTTTAGCATGGACCAAGAGTTACGGACACATGTAGTGTATTTTTTTATGTAAATACAGGCGAAGTCAGAGTAAGGAGGAACACGGATGGGAACATCTACCATGATAAGGCATTTGCTGAAGTCCCACAGATCTCAGTATGAGAAGGCATGCCAATGATGGAATCAGCAGCAGCACCACCAGGCAATGAAGCTGCTGCTGATGATGATGATAATGATGATGGCCGAGGGATAAGGACATTAGGAGACCAGGTAGAGGGAAAAAGGAAGAAGAAGAAGAAACGCTTTCAAGTGGTAGACGATGCACAACTCCAGCACCTTCCATTCATCCTTTCACTAGCCCACTGACTACCACAACTCAATGGGACTGCAAATCCCAATCCACTTTCACCCCCAGGGGTGGAAAAAATAGTAGCCAACTGTCACATCCATGAGAAAAAAAAGCACTCAGCTCTCACTGGTCTGGTCCCATGAAATGGGCCAGAAGTTTAAAGCAAACGGATCCAAGGCAAAAAAGTGACTGAGAGCAGTTGTGGAACTGTTAGCCACTAACACTGCCATTCTCCTTTGTGAGCAACATTGGTTTTCTATCACTAATGCAAGTTGCTGTGCCAAAGTATCAAGTGCCCAGCCATACCTACTTTTCAACAGGGGCTCCTCCTGACTTGTATTAAAGTGATTACAAGACTGTGTCTCATGCCCTGAAAGCATCATTTGTTCCAGCCTTTCACATCACCACTGACATGTGGACCAGTGATCAAACTACTGATTACATGGCAGTGACTGCGCACTGGGTCAGTTTCCCCTCTTCATTCCCCTCCTCTTCCTCTTTCTCTTCTTTCTCTGGATTAAGTGCCAGCAGCAGCAGCAGTAGCCACAAGTCATCGGTGCCCCTCAACCTCCACAAGCAGGCAGTTTTATGTATGCTGGCTTTGACAATGACCATTATGCAGAAAACTTGTTACACTTCCTTCAACAGAAGTTTGATGAGTGGTTAACACCACACTCATTGACACCAGGCTTTGTTGTATCAGATAACGTAAAAAACATTGTAAAGGCAGTTGAGGATGAGGATTATACACATGTCCCATATTTTGCTCCCTGTATAAATCTGGTAGTTCAGGGATTCCTAGATATGGATGGCACCACTGTGCAGACATGTGAAAGTCTAGCCAAAAATGTTTGTGGTCATTTTAGTCATTCTGTAGAGGCATGGAATCTTTTGCAAAACATTCAGCAGTGAAACCACCTTCCCCTCCACCACCTGAAACAGAATATGACAACAAGATGGAATCCCACCTACTACATGACGGCTGATAGAATGACAGAAGATTATCCATCAGTATGCTGTAGAGCATGGTATTGGCAAGGGAGACATAAACATCAGCCCAAATCAGTGGTGCCTGATGGAGATCCTCTGCACTGTGCTGAAGCCCTTTGAGGAGGCCATGAGGATGGTAAGTGCTAATGCAACTGATTTAAGCCAGGTACTCTCCCCCCCCCCATTTATTTATTTATTTAGACAGCAGTTTGGAAAACCTTTGAGCCATAGGCTCATTTACAAAGGTACCTTGTCACAGTAAGACAAAGCGAAAATACACAGTATAACAGTATAACACAGTATAACAGTAACTTAAGACATAGATACAAACAAGCTGGTACAGGTAGGATTGATGCAAACAATACCAGAGTTATGTTGTCCTTAGCAGCTTAGTAGTAAGCTTTGTCATAAGTATTGAGTACGGCTTTGACTAGAGGCAATTACAGCTTCGGGTGTTAACAAGGTGGTTCCGTAAGGAAGTTTTGAAGCACGATATAGTTGGAGCTTTGGAGATGGAGGGAGCCATTGCCCTCATTAACCTGAGACTTCCTTGTATGAAAACTCAGTATGAGATAAAGGAGGATACAACTGCTCTCAGTCTAGTAGATACACTAAGATCATGTTTCTGGAATGACACACACATTTCACAAATGCGTACAGATGACCACCACATCTTGGTCACTCTCTTGTACCCTCGGTTCAAAGACACATTTGAGACATTCTTTGATGCACACGAATGTGGTTCAGGATCAGCAGTCCTATAAAGCCTTGCTTATACAGCTGATCTTTGTATGTCTGGCTCAAAACAAGAACAGGAATCCAAATACAGCAGAAGAGCAACGCTCGTCACCATCCCTTGTTGCAAGCAGTGACAGGCCAGGTGGAGGAGAGGGAAGAAGGAAGATCCAGATGTGTTCCACTGCTACTGAACATCATAGAAGTCACTCATTTTTGCCTCAAGTCCATCTGCTACAGGCAGTGCTACCCCACCAGGAAGACAGTAATTGATGACAAACCATTGTGGGAACAACTGTCTGACTATGGCTTGATAAAAAGCATGGCAATTCACTTTCTGACGCAATCACAAACAAAACAGTGCAGGATTATCTGGATGAGAATGTGCCACTAGAAGAAGGAGATGAGTTTCTATTGTACTGGAACCAAAAAAAGACCATTTGAGCCTCTGTGACATAGGCAGCTTTTATAACTCAGTTGCCCCCATAAATAGTATTAAGCAGAATTTTCAGTGCTGCAGGCAATATTGTCACCAACAGAAGAACAGCCATTTGGCCCAAAATGTAGAGATGCTCACTGTTTTAAAAATGAATCTGTCTTTTTTCAAAAGCCCTTTCTGCCACGGTTTACGATGATGAATTTCCTACACTTCCAGCTGGGCTAACAGAGAAGGATGATGAGGTAGATGGAGAGGGCTTCTGTGACCATTAGGTTTTTTTTGGGGGGGGGGGACCAGCAGCCTAGATACACACTGTGGGATGCTATACAGTTGCCTTCACCCAGTCTTCTTCGGAAATGTTTGATCAATTTTTCCAGACCTCCACATGCCAAATTAATAATTTTTGGGGCAATGTCACCCATGAAACCAGTGCGTACAACACTTAGCAATGGCATAACTGGAAGCCTTGTCCATGTGTGTTAACTATCCCAATGGGCACACAATTTCTGGAACCAGTAGCCCCCACTGTGGAATGCTGTACTGATATATGTTAAGGGCATACATAGGACTTACAGTTACAATCATTTTATTTTTTATTTGTGCATTATTATTACTTAGCCATGTGCACTTTATTACTAACTAATCATTGTCCATGTTTGCCACTGACTGAATGAACACATTTGTTGGAACCAGTACCCGTCAATGTGGCCCACTGCATCATCCTGCTGTTTTGGGTACTGAGTCAGCCCAGTGCATCACATTATCAACTTTATCCCATTGCCTAATGTTTTTTAATGGTCAAGCCAGCATGAACTAGTTCTCCATTAAGAGAACTTTGGCGAGCTCTACGTGGTTTGACTGGCAAAGTTTTGAGCAGTCGAACTTTGGGAAGTTTGCACAACCATAGTTGTGAATTTAGCATTTTTTAAGTTGCCAGACTGATGCCACTGGAGACGGAAGTCGTCCAGCTCTCACTTGGGTTTACTCAGGGATAAATAGGAGAAGAGGGTCAAGGTGACCCATTGAAACTACCCTCCCACTATTCAGTGGCAGTACTCAAGATGTTTGCCCTCATTAATGTGTTTATCCAGTCTGTTTTTAAAGCAGCAGTGCAATGAAATTGGGCAAAAAAAAAGACCCTACCTTTTTTCACTATGAAAAACTCCAGGCATCTTCTAGATTATTTGGTGATAACATTTTCTAGTTCCACAAAAATCCGAGTATTTTATTAATGTTTGAATTTATTTTTTTCTCAAAAAAAAAAGATGGCCGTTATATTTGGCTTAGAAATAGCATTGTGGACCAGGCAAGGGTTAGGATCAAGGAAAAAAATTTTGGTTTGCAGCATAGGAGGTACCTAGAAAAGTAGATTTGACAGGTGTACTAATATGTTTAGTAACTGTAGCTGAAACTAGCTTTTTGGAAAAACATTTTTTTCATTGTACTGCTGCTTTAAAGGTTGTTTTGTTAGTACTATCAACTGTGTATTGTGAAAGACTATCCAAATACCAGCCACCCAATAGGTAAAGAAATATTTCCAGTTCTGAAGATACATAGTTATTTTATTTTATTATTTTTTTTGGTTTTGTCCAGAGTGAACCCTTATATATCTTATTGCTTTTTTAGGTCTATTCCCATTTTTTTCAGAGTTCATGATCATTCTAAGATCAAACAATAATAGTAAATATGTTGACAGAGAAAGCAAAACTTTGAACCAAAAGCTGGGGCTCATTTATTGGCAGAATCCTTACCTCTCGACTGAAGCTAGGGTATCCATAGCAAACAGCATCCTACTGCCCACCATCCTATATGGTGCCCCCATCCTCTCTTCTCTCAAAGAGGGAGAACTCAATAAACTAAAATCCCTTTACCATCATGCGTCTTGCTTTTCAGTAACTGCTGGAAAAAGGGAGCATCACTGCAAGTCTCTCTCTATACTAAACTGCCCACCCCTCTCCCCACCAAGAAAAGAGGATATACTTAGCCACTCTCTGCCTGACTCATAAAATTGTGTACTCCCCCCAACACCTTACATCCCTCCTGGCTCTTAGCCAGCCCAGTCAAGCCATCCGATCCTCCTCCCACACACTTATCCTGATCCCAAATCTACAAGATCTTCTGGCATGAGGTCCTTTGTCACTGTGGCCCCTAGGCTACTGAATGACCTACCAGCCAGTACACAGGCCTGCTCTAACTTCAGGTCCTTTAAAACTTCCCTCAGTGACCTACTTCTGAAGTACTGTCCATGTACTTGTCCAGGCTGAGGATCCTTAGCAGTCTGTCCAGGGTAACTACACAATTCTGTTATAAGTACTCCTTCGTTCTTGTCAAAAGATTCTGCTTATTTACCTGCTGTTGCAGTCATAACCATTGTTTATCATAAATTACTGTCACCTGTTTGTTTTTGTCATTTATTGTAAATTGTCCTATTTCTTCACTATTAATGGGGTCTATGTCATTTTGCTCCTGCTTTTTCGCTCCCCAACATTTCGCTCCCGACATCTCGCTCCCACGTCACTTAGCTCCCACTAATTTCATTCCCAGACAATTCGCTCCTTTCCTGTGCAAATCATACACCTGCAAAAAAAGATCATGCAAGACACTACAAATTCTGATTCTATAACAAATAATAATAAGCCTTCAGTCAGATGACATCCAAATAGTTTCCAGACTTAGAGGGTGTAGCAATTGAAGGTTCATTTAAGTTCTTCATGCATTTGGGTGGTACCATCCCAATGGATTAACTTATTGCTGGGATGCATCTCTGAGCCTGTGACCTGATTGAGCCATGCATGTGTCCATGGTTGGTGAGGCAATGTGGAGTAGCTGGATTTGGTGTTGCTTTCCTGTGGAGAGGAATTACTTAAGCATCATGATTTGTAGCACAGCAAGCAGCAGTGGAAGGGATCAGTGGTGTTCACCATTCCAGACGTTTAAAGCCGTGGGACAGGTATGTTGCTATTTCACACTGTGTGAGTTGTGGTGGATTGGCCTGACCTAGGCTCCTCGTGGTCCATGAGGCTGTCCATTTGTAAATTGTAGGAGGGATCTTTCGAGGTGCAGGCTGTAGTTGCCCCCTTTTAAAATCTGTAGCCCGGGAAACAAAGCTCTGGTCGTGTGTTGGTCACATTCCCATCTCATTAAACTACCATGACTACTCAGGTAGTGCATCATATCTGGATGGTGGTAAAGGTTTATTTTGTTAGTCAGTGGGGTTGGAGAGGTGGGTTTTACAAAGAAAATTTTTCAGTGCCATGGAGTGGGTTTGAATTTGGTAACTTCGGGCCAAACCCCATGGCACTTATCAGGTGCAATTTGTGATGAAAGGTTATATAGAGATTTCCATGAGGGAGCGAAATGATGGGGAGTGAAGATGACCGGGAGTGAAATTGACAGGAGTGAACTGTCGAGAGCAGAATTATGCAGAGCGAAAAGTCGGGAGCGAAATGTCGTGCTCCCCTATTAATGCCTTGGAACACCTTACATTAAATTGCCTACTGATTTTTGTTGTTGATTCCTGTATTCACTGTTGTATGCAATTAAACCTGGGTCGCTCCTGAAAGAGGGACTTCTAGTCTCAGCAGGCCCACCTGGTCAACAAAAGCCAAATAAATAAATACATACATACATAAACAGATAAATAAATAAAAAATAAATACCACCTTCTTTTTCTTTCTAGATTCTTTAGACCTGTATGTTTAAATCTATCTCCATAATCATGTTCCCTCAAGCCTCTTAGCATTTTTGCTGATTTTCTCTGGATGCGTTCAAGTTTATTGTTTATTTTTCTCAAGAAATGGAGCCAATATTGTGATATGTGGTTAATGTTGTGGACTGATTATATTTCTGTATAATGGTCCCATAACTGATCACTTTCGAGAAATATTTTTTTTAATAACAGCCAATAATTTTCATTTGTTTCACCTGCTATCCCACCACAATGTTTAGAGTTGCTCATATTGCTGGTTATTAGTATCCCAAGATCTGTCTCCATCTCTGTTACACATAACTTGGTACCATTTACACAAAAGCAATAATTTATGTTTCTAGGTCAAAGGTGCATCACCTTGCATTTTTCAGTGTTTACTTTCATCACCCATTTCCCAGTTAATTTAATCAGCATGTCCAGGTCCTTTTCTACTGTTTCTGATGTGTTCCCCAGTTTAGTATCATCAGCTGTTCACATGAAGGACACAGCATGGGTTGTTGCACTGCAAGTTTCTACACCCTGCTTTGTCAATGTGCCTCAACCTTGACATGGAGGGACCACCACATAGTTCATATTCTATCCAAAAAAGTTGAGGGGAACGTGAGAGAACGGGGTTCCCTTTATGAAGAAAATAAAGTAAGAGTTCCTGTGGTTAAAAGACTTCCTGCTGTGCTTCATACTGTATCTATATGTTGTCATAACACTTTTAAGGGAACAGGGCTTCCCAGTAGATATAATATTCTTAGATTATGAAAAGGCATTTGATTCGGTACCTCATGGCATTTTGATTAGCGAATTAGCAAAATTGGGTTTCAATGCTAATATAATTAGTTGGATACATTCCTGGCTAACTGACAGGAAACAACGAGTCAGTATTAAAGGACATTATTCGGAATGGGGAGATGTGAGAAGTGGTGTCCCACAGGGCTCAGTATTGGCCCCTTGTTATTTAATTTGCTAATAGCTGATATGCAAACCACAAATGGTGTCTGGATTCATAAATACGCAGACGATAGCAAGCTTGGTTGTATTGTTAATAATTCTGTGGCTGTGGATATCTTACAGACTGACCTTGACAATTTAGTTAAGTGGTCTGTATTAAATAAAATGGCCTTTAACCCTGCCAAATGCAAAGTTATGCACTTGGGAAAAAGTAATGCTTAAGCAACTTATAAGATCAATAACTATGAGTTACAATCAATTACATCTGAAAGAGATTTGGGAATCACAATCACAAATTATTTAAAATTTACATCACACAATAATAACATCATTAAAAAGTGCCACGGTACATTATCTTGTATATTTAGACATATTAAGAGTAGAGATTCTGAAGTTTTGGTACCATTATATACCAGCTTAGTAAGATCACAAATTGATTATTGTGCCCCCTTTTGTACTCCAACATTGGTAGGTCGTATAGTTGCCTTAGAAAAGGTACAACAACGAATTACTAAGAAAGTTAAAGGATTATCAGATTTAGATTATAGTACACATTTGAAATCACTGGGGTTATTTTCACTTGAATACAGGACATATGGGGTGATATGTGCCTTGCATATAGATCCTCAAAGGGATGCAGCCTTATGTGAGGCTCTTTGTCTTCAAAACGCTACAACAGGATATAATACACGATCACACAAAATTAAATTTTCAAACTGAAATCAATAATACCAGTAAGAGAAATAAATTTGTCACACAACGATTGCCTACATTGTGGAACTCCTTGCCTACTGAAGTTATGGCCAGTAATAGCTTGTCACAATTTAAGTATGAATTGGATAATCACATAGGTGAAAAGAAATTTTAATTTCCGCCAATAGGTGATGAGTTTATATTTGGGATCTTCCCACTTACCTTGTATTATACCTATGAACTACAACCCTGGCCACCATGTCTATTCTGTCTTTGGCCTCTGTTGTGAGACTGCTAACAAGGCTACTAGCTAATACATGCTATGATGGTGATTTGGTGATGTGGACATTTGTCTACTTGGAATTTCACTGAGAACCACTAGAGCTCATTGGAACTTGACTTCTACTTGGCCACCAGATGATAATGGCTTTTGGTCACTACCAGCCTGGGTGCATTCAAACCAGTGATCTAGCAGTGAAAGGTTCCATAACCCGGTACCCATCTACTGAGTCATCCAGTTCCCCTGAACTTCCAAACATGCTTTGCTTACATGTTCTTTTCTAGGAAATTTGATAATATGACATATTCAAATTCTGTAATTATTCAACCTATTACTTGGCCAAAATGATATCTAATTTTAAATTCAGTGAATAACAAACTAGGCCAGGTCAGGATAAGGGAGCCATTAGAAAGTACTATTTCTCACAGAGGTGGTTACATTAACCCTAGGAATATCCTACCTAGTGAGGTTATGGAAGCTAACACATTTCAGACTTTCAAAGCCAGATTAGACTGTTTTTATATATATATATATATATATATATATATATAAGTTTTATTATATATGGATAGATAGTTTTAAGTGTATTACTGTCAGCTCCACCTGGATCTGTTAGTGATTTGATTGTTGGATGTGTTATATAACTGTCTTTTTTGTTTGGTATTATTTATTTTTGGCCCCTATGTGCTGCTGCCTCAGCCACTCCTTCAGGCTGTGCCAAGGCTGCAACCGATCCATCCTGTTCCCGGGCTCCGTCTTTCACATTGCAGTCGGCTCCAGGGTAACCCGGGCATAACCCTTCACCAGGAGGGTCCCCCTCCTCCAAGAGGGAAGACACCAGAGACAGGCCAGCACAATACTTGGCCCATGGGAACTGCTGAGGGACCGGTAGCTCTGGGACATTGATGGCATCAGATCACCAGGCAGCCATCATCTGGCTGAATGTGGAGCCATTTTCTGTTTTCTGGTGACGTTCCCTTGTGTTGCATCTGCATTGCCCCCCACTCACCACCAGAGGCCACTGCAGAGCGACACATCCCCACTACCCACCCCAGGAGAGGAGAGCAGTCTTAGAGACGCTCAAGCCTCACCTTCCCCTTCCAGCTCCGGCGTCCCAAGTCCGTTCCCGAAGCCAAGTCACCGGCATGGCTCGAGGTAAGGTGCCAGCGCCTCAGCCTTCTGCACCACTGGGCCGGCATAACTGTCTTTTTAAACTGCTAATTGTGAAAAACTCTGAGTCCCTGGAATGGGGCACTATAAAAATAAAGTATCTATCTATCTTTTTCTTCTCACTTCGCAGGTGCTGTTGGCAGATATACCAGCCTGTCTGGTCTCCCCATGCATACAAGGTTGGTCTTTAGTTAATTATCTACAAGGACCATTAAATATACACTGGAAACTTCACTTCCCAGGATTCCTAGAGTCGATCACTCTCAAATTTAAATCAGCAAGAGACCAATATTTTCTGTCCAACCCTTTAGAATTCTTTACCTGCCTCTTTTCAGTCTCTCCACTACAGACTCCCGTTCAAGGTCATGGTCCCATACTGGTTTAAAAACTCTCTACCAGCTGTTTTACCATGCTGTAGCTTACCCAAGCATAACAACTGATTATTTAAAATGGTACATTTAATTGTTGCAAATGTGTTTTTTGTATACTCAGTAACTACTGTTATTTGTGTAATTGATTGCGCTAGAGCACCACTGTGAATGAGCCTTTGCTCAGTGATTATATAATTTTAACAAACTGAGATGTTACTATGCTGCAAACCCTACAAAGTTTTTTCAACTTTTAAAAGGCTACGCCTGCAGTTCAATGGGTGAGCAACCAGCCACACCTACTTCCTGAGCTATATAAGCAACTCCTTCCAGCCTCTCTTTGAAGCACATTCTGTTTGGCAGCGGAGGGCTCTGTTGGTTTGTCCTCTCCCTTGGGGCCTGCTGGGGCCTTGTGCCCCCTCCCGGCTTTGCTTGTTCTGGACTCTGGTTCTGCTGGATTCTTTTGTGTCTATCTCCTGCCTTGGTTGGTATTGTTTTTTGCTTCCGACTGCTGCTGTGTGCTTCCCTGTGTTCTTGTTTTCCTGTTCTCCTATTTGTGTTTTTTCTTTCGTGTTTTCTTTTGGGGCTTTCTCCTTTTCCTAGCACGTTGTTGCCCTTGTTTGCACTGTATTTATTTTAGCCTGTGCTTCTGGCTCCTGCCTGCCCTCAGTTTTCCTGCAATTGCTATTGCATGTTTCAGCTCACTCTGCTCTTGCTGCCTCCTCAGTTTCTCCTTTAACTGATTGCACCTGGTCTTGGCTCTGCTACTTGGCTAGCAGCTAATCCCTGTTTTCCTCCCCTGCTCATGCTTTGCTCAGTGTTAGCCCGGTTCATTCAGTATTGGAGTTCAGTGTGCCCTGCTCTATTTATTCTGTGTTTGCTCAGCTGGGCCCAACTGCTGCATTGCTGTTCTGCAACTTTCAGCTGTTCTAATTGCCTGGTCTCAGCTTCCAGCTGCAGGCCTTTTAGCAGTATGTTTCTGAATTTACCTGTTTTGGCCTTTGAGTCTTTATTTTGCTTCACCTTCATGATTGCTGTTTGGTCCATGGTGCTCGGCTTGCATCCAGCCTTCTGGGGTTTTCAATCTGCTCAAGCATGTTAATTTGTACTTGATGGGACTCAAACCAGAGTCTAACGCAATTCTATATTACTTCACCATAAGATTCACACCTGCTTAAATACAATTGTACCAAGCAATTATTATTGTTGTTTCAGTGCATTACTGCCCATGCCTACATATTCCTATGCTTGCTCAGCTCAGCTACTGCTGGAAGCTATATAACTCATTACTGCTGGAGACTATTCACTGTTTGTACAATGTTTCCTTATACTCTGAAGTGATCTCAGCTACAGCTGTTGCTATAAACTAGTTTTACTATCCACTTGTGGGTCATGGCACTTTACCATGGATTCTTTGTTTTCCCTACAGCGGAATATAGGGGTTATAGTGGAGGTTGTGGCCCTGTGTGGTATACTCACTTTGGTATACTGCCTTCACTGCTAAAATCCTCCAGCTATTTATGTCACCTTTAATTGGCACTCATTGATGGAATGGTTGGCTAGTTTCACACTAACTAAAGGACCAGGTTACCCTAAGCTGTCTGTGTAATTCCTATTGCTGTCATGCTTCTGCGTACTATTTGTTTACCATGCTGCACATTGCCTGTTGCTCACTGTATTACCATGTATGGCCTGCTCCATTGCTAAAGGTGTTTACCGTGCTGTTCACTACTTGTTACTCCCTGCATTGCCATGTATGGCCTGTACCATAAGTAAAGGTGTTTACTAGGCTGCATATTAGGTGTCAGTCCCTGCATTACCATGTATGGCCTGCTCCATTACTAAAGGTGTTTACTATGCTGCATATTACATGTTACTCACTGCATTACCATGTATGGCCTGCTCCATTGCTAAAGGTGTTTATCATGCTGTTCACTGCTTGTTACTCCATGCATTACCATGTATGGCCTGTACCATAACTAAAGGTGTTTACTATGCTGCATATTACATGTTATTCCCTGCATTACCCTGTATGGCCTGCTCCATTGCTAGAAGAGACTAGCCAGCATGCCCATCAATTTACTGATGCTGAGCTCGCTCTCAGCTGATGGTCTCACTCTACACCCTAGTCCGCATCCTGAGTGTGTGATGCCTTGAGTGGGGTCCTTCCTTTCTGGCCCATAGTGGGAATGTCTTTTAACTGTTTGTGTGCAGTGACGCCTCTTGATGTAGAATTTATGACTAGCTGTGAAGGTTGGTTATGTGCGTTCCCCCTTTGGCTGCAGTATTAATTACTACCACTGCATCTTAAATGCTCTCCCTATGACTGCCTCTGGTTCACCTGGTTTGTATTTTAGATTGGTAAGCCAGCTGAGGGCCTCAGCAGTTGTTGCTCTCCTCCTTCCGTCTTGGAGGTGGCTATTGCAGAGAACCCTCGCAGCCCTTCATGGCATTCCCATTACAGGGATTGAGTGAGAGCCCTCCAACAATCAGAATATTTTCCATCCCTTGAATTGAATTTCAATTGTAGCAGCCAAGCTGTCAGTAAATAAAATAGCCCAAGCCTGGAAGCAAGGCGATCTTGGCCTTGGATCCCCAGAGATTTCCTCCTCAAAGGGTTCTTTTTTTTCTCCCCTCCGTGCCACAGATCACAATACTTAACTAGTTTAATAATGTTCTTAGCTTACTTAGGTAGGTTCTGCCATTGGATGGAGATGGATGGTGGCCCTACTAGCCGTTCCCTTTCTCTTTAAGAAGCCTCTTGCTGTCATCAGTGCAAGCCATATACTGGAGCTATCCTGCTAACTTGTGTACCTCATTTATGTTTCATTAAGCTGCTTGTTACTGTCAGTCTGCTCCTCTACCTCCTAGTCATCAATTACTGCTACAATTCTTTTGGGGTTCTTTCCTAAGGTACCTTTAGCCAAGGTACCCTTCCTGCGGCACCTCTAGGGGTGGAACCCTCTTAGAGGATTCTTTGCCTTCAGTACACCTACAGGTTGATAATTCTTAATGTAATAGAGAGTGCGAATGGCCACAATGTATAATACAGTTGCACAAGCATAACATTATTCTGGTTGTGTTAGCCACTGAACTTAAAGGCTACACGTGCAGTTCAATGGGCGAACAACCAGCCACGCCTACTTTCTGAGCTATATAAGCAGTTCCTCCCAGCCTCTCTTTGAAGCACCTTCTCTTTACCCCACCATCCTCCACTCCTCCTCCAGCGGCTCACCTCTCTACTCCCAAGGGATTCTTTCCTAAGGTACCTTTAGCCAAGGGACCCTTCCCATGGCAACTGTAGGAGTGGAACCCCCTTACAGGGCTCCCTGCCATCAGTACCCCTACAGGTTGGTAATTCCTAATGGAATAGAGAGTGTGAATGGCCACAATATTGTAATACAGGTTGTACAAGCATACCATTATTCTGGTTGCGTAGGCCATTGAACTTAATTTCTGACATCCCTACAGTATATATCCATTTCACACAGGATCCTCTGGCCTCCATTTTGAAATGGAATTGCATAAACTGTCCAGAAGTCTAGGGACACCTTACAAAACAAACCTGTACTGAAGGCCATGTTGAGATGGTTGCCGTATCTCCGGACCATCTCCCGTAACAATCTGTAGACAGCTGCTCGCCGAGGTGGGAATGGCGCATCCCAGGGGAAGCACTGGAACTTGGAAAATGCTTCACCATACTTCTTGGCATATTTGCCAAATACACTCGGGCAGGTCTCTGAAAGGAAAGAAAGAAAGTCTGCTCAGACATTACAGAATACTCCTTGTAGTGCCTGTTAAATGCTTCTCCCTGTCTAAACAGGCAAATTATCATCTAGGCCAAGAAACACACTGAAAGTGCAATGATTGTGCTGTGGAGCACAGCTGTGAAAGGCAAGAACCAGAGAATTGAAATCACAAAAGAGACAGCGCATATCAAATGGTAGTAAAAGGAAGCAAAAACTGATTACATGTAAAGTTTAAAAGGAAATAAACTTTAATGCATAATATACAAAAGCAGCACACCACAGAGAGCAATAACAGACACCTAACAGACAGCTGCATCTGTACTCTCTGAAGTGTACTCCATTTGTACAACACAAATTAAAACTGCTTTTTCTATTTTACTTTGGACTTTGGCATGTTCCAGTTGATGTGCTCTGTTTCCCTTGTAATTTGAATGATTGTCAACACCGTGATCATTGCTCTGTTGCAGTACCCAGCCCGGCCTGAAGCTCAATCATTAGATAATGACACAAATGCATTTTATTTACTGTACTTTTCTGAAAGTTTTCATTGGTACTGTGCACTGCCACCTTGCCAACTCCAGCTTGTGCACTCCTGACTTCCATCTCAGTTCAGGATGTCATTTTGCCAGTGTATGTTCGCTGTTTCATCAGACCTGGGGTAGGGCCATTCAAGCCAGTCCTTGTCACATTGTTACCTAAGCTTGCACAGGAGGTGGGGGGGGTTGGGGCAGGAGGAGGGAGATGACAATACACAGGACCATGATGATCTGATATCCCCAACTGGAAATCTTCACAAAGTATATAAGGAGCCAGCTCATATCATAGCAGTTGCACTGCCACGTGTAGCACCGGCAGCGGAGGTTCATGGCCCAGGCCAGGTGCATCAGAGGGTAAGAGGATTGAGAAGGATTGGATGCCCCAGAGGATGCTCTCCTCCTACAGGGAGGAAGGGTATCTGCCACCACTGTATCACTGCCACCCAGCCAATCATAGGCAGTGTTGCAGCTGAGGTACCATGTAAGGGAGGATACAGATCGGGATTCACCTAAGGCACACTGTTACCTTTGCATCCTCTGGCTTACCACTGTTGGTGGGGCACTTAGGTCAGTGTCCCTCTATAAAGACCCATTTTGATGGGGCTGGCAGGTGGTGAAGCAAGTCCAAACAGTACTTGGACTTCATCCTGCTTGGTGTAGAGTGATTTTCCTTGGCTTGGTGTGGAGTGATTTTCCTTGTATGTCCCTGACCCTGGGATGCTGACTTGTGAGGGGCTCCATGCACACTCACCCATAAGCACTGTAGCAACCAAAGACAACACCGGTCACAAACAAGAAGCATGTGGCCAGTGACTACAAGCAATTTGTCTTTTACCACCACAATAAATTTCTCAAATGACCAGGAATAATATAACTTCTCATGTTAGCTAGTCTTAATTCTGTAAGGTTTAGATCATTTACTTCCCCACCTTGGTTCAGAAAGTTTGGATTTTTTGCTTATTAGATTTCCCAGTCATTGTTACACCCCCAAAATCCCCCAATCCATTAGAACTCTTACCTTGTTCTAGATGCAGGCTGGTCTGATACTGGTAGCTCTGTCGCCTCTCTAAGACTTGTCTCTGAAAGGCATGGCACTTGTTAAACCAGCCACTGAGGTTCAGTCTATTGATGGGATCTGGCGGAATGACTTCAGAGACCTGAAATGTGAAAGGTGAAAGGTGAAAAATTCAAATTTCATAGGGTGGACCCCTCAAATCCTGATTCATGAATAACTGGATTATTTTTCCTTCCTATATCCCCTGTAGCCCCCCCCCAGCTACCATTGCTGTACGTTGCACCTCAGCTTAAAGAGGCACGGCCCAGTGACTAGATGGCACAGTGGATTATTAGTAACTTAGGAAATCGTTCACTTCTCCATGCCTCTCTCTTTTTTTATTTTGGCTTTGGGCCTTGATCTCTGGTTTGATCCCAGCTCAGGTTTTATTTATTTGTAATTCGTGTTCAGGAAAGAAACACTGAGCGGCCACAGCTAGTTTTCAGGTGCAACATGCGGTGGTGGTGGTGGGGTTATATGGACCGTTTTTTATTGACTCTGAAATGTTGTCCTGGACACAAGGGAAAGTCCCTTATTCTTGCCAGTAGAGGGAGCTGCTGTCCACCAAGATGGGAGACCTGGGTGATGGAGGTGGAGAAGGAAGAGAGCAAAGATGGCAGCAGGGAGCTTCAGCCTCCATCCCTGCTCTTGTTAGTCAGAAGGCTAACAGAACAAATGTCAATCAAGAATATCAACCAGAAGAAGAGGTAGATATGGAGAGAAAAATATGACCCAGGAATGACATTCAACAAGAGGACACGTCCCTTATAGAAGAAGAAATAAACTTAAGGAAATCCGTGGAAGGACATACGTAGTTCTTAATGCAATTTATGGCAGAGGAGGAAAGAACTTTCATGTTAAAAAAAAGAGCTAGCAGCCAGAGAGTCATTAAGTTTGTAGCAAGTGACCCTGAAGTTGCGACAGAATGGCCCGACAAGTCGCCAGCAGGGAGACACAGCTGATGCAGTGAGCACTAGGACATCAAAGGCACAGACTGACAGCAGAGCACATGCTGTCATGGAGACTGAGCCTAGTCCAGAGGAAACAGAAAATAATAATAGAACAGCCTCAGTGAAGGCACAGGACTTGGCTGAACTGAATCTTGCTATACCAAGGGAAATGGCTGAATCACAAGGGGAACACAGCCAGGCAGTATGAAAATGCTAGGCCTCAGAAATAGTAGGCGTACTGACCAAGTGCCAAATGCTGACACAGCAGGGGATCCAGAATGGACACTGGAGAAAGCACTCCATAAAACAGGACGGATCCAAACAGCAGAAGGCAACTGACAGCCAGACACTGAGTTTCTCCCAAATGCCCCAAATGAGGAAATAAGGACAGGGATGGGGTGGGGGTAACCATGGAGGTTCCTGGGCAGACCAGTGCTATACCAGCCTTGGCAGCTTTGCTGCAGGCAGGGAGGGACTTGGGGGGGGGAGGTTGGTTGCATGAGGCCCCAAGAATTACAGATAATGCAGATAAACAAAACCGGATGCCACGCACATTAGCAACAAAACCTGTCATGCTGCCACAGGGCGAAGAGCATGTTCAACCAAACAAATGACTGTGAGACAAGAGGATATGAACCCTGGGCAGGGAAAAGAAACCCCTCCTCTTATGCAGCAAGCAGTGATTCCATCCACTTCATTGGAAGGCCGCCAACCTGCTAAAGAAAATGAAGTCATGCATCCACCTGTGCAGGAAAAAGAGAAACCTTCTACAAATGGAGCAAGTGCACAACCTACAAAACAAAGAGAGAAGCAGGCAGCGACAAGAGGCAAGACCAAGAAGAATGGCTGATTTATTCAGTGCAGCCAGTGACCCCATACAAAAAAAGAAATGCTGTATGGATACTGTATAGAGATGGGTTAGATACTCTCCCATATAGAATATACATAGGTAGAACCCCACTACAGAACTCCATGGGTTTCTATGCAATAGAAATGTATGCACTGATACTTACATCACGAGAAGGTATTTATGATATAACCTTAAAACAGCCATTGCACTAGAGAGATTCTGGGCAAAATATGATAAGTTAAAATATGCAGAGTTATGGATCCCATGTCATGCAGTTCCCTTGACAAGGCCCGCCATTTGAACAGGTACTGTATTATTTAAAAATGAAAATATCAATGTGTTTAACATACAGTACTAACTAGTGCAAAAATATGAGGTGCTAGAAAAGCCAGATCTAATCATGGATTCAATACTAATATGAACAGAGGGTGAAAGTGTTTGGTGAAATTAAAGATAATGGGGGGTTGCAGCATCTCTCAGGCTGTCTGTATATTGGGGGAAGAGACAGAGATCTTTATTTTTATCAGACCTGTTCAAAACATGCTTTAAATGTGACTCATCGATTCAATTATCTAATGCTTGTGACAAAATTAAATGTATGGAATTTGGCCATGTTAGCAACCACTGTCTCAGCGATCTTCTTTGCAACCTCTGAGATGGAACAGGCCATGCATTTTGGTCATGTTCCTGGGCTACTCATAATTGAAGGGATAGGCCAGACCAGGAAAACATACTGGCTTCAACTCAAAATCATAAAGTAATGTGAAAGCAACAACTAAATTCACAGAAAAAGGCCAAATATCCAAGAAATCTGGCGAAGCACTCTGTTGCCCCTCGACCTTCCCAACAATCCCATAGAGTTGGCTGTGGAAGATTAGTCAGAGGTAAAGCAAGCACAAAACCCTCCAGCCGAAGAGGAAGGAATAGAAAGGCCACAGCAAGAAAAAAATGGAGCCACAGCAAGACTACATGGAATTACAGGAGGACAACCTTCTACAACAGGAGGTAATGTAATAGGGAGTGGGATAACAGATGGAAGCAACAAGCAGAATTATAGTTCAATGCACCACTGGCAAGGCGCAATGTTTATTCAAAAGGAAAATAATAAATAAGCTCAAACTGTTAGCAAAATAAAGACTTTACAAAACAAAATAATTCACATCTGTGCAAGCAGTTTTCGCTTGGTGACAGGACTCCCTTGGTCCTTCACCTGCACTGGTCAGAATGCACTAACCTTATCTGCTATCATACAGACTAGATAACTCTTATATACCCGCCCACACAGTCATGTGTTTACAGCATCATCAAAGTTTTATTTTATCTTTATAGAGCTCCTTTTTAATTTATATAATGCTATGGAGCCTTTAACTAAAACATACAAACAATATTTGACAAACAAAAGCAGCCTTTAACTAAGGAGGCTTAAATTTAAATGTAAATCATTCAGTTCTGCTGTGATGGACAGGTACTGCATTATAAAAACCGACACTAGAGGCCACTGCCAACCTATAGTAAAGGCATACAACAACCTGGCTAGCAACAGAGAGCATGCCTTGTTTGTAGAAATCTGCTGAATTCTGCTCAGTAAGAAAAGTAAGTTTTATCATGCTTTTATATGCTCTAAAATGTCCCTGTTTAATGCAATCTGCAAAAGAGCACTGTACATGGTGTACTCAACCAGTTTCTGCCCTTCGTTGAAAGCTCAGCCCTAGGCTTGCAATATCTTAATCTCATACATTTTGGTACTGTTTTCTGTCAGCATACCTCCAAACTGTTTGCCGGTTCAGAATGCATTAAGAATACTTTGCTGCACCTCTGTGTAACAAGAGGGCTTGCTAATGTGATAATTCACACGTTCACAGAGAAAGGACATTTGAGTAATTTAGTATTCTGTGCAGCTTTATCCTGCAAGTGAGCCTGTCATGACTCGCGCTGGACAATTAACAGGACTACAGTTTGGTTTGCATAGCCAGGAGTTGGGTACACTTTTAGCAGCAAACAGAACCATTTGCCTTGCTGTACTCTGCACCGGACAGTTGAAACAGGGGTTATACGTTATAAATATAGAAGTCTTTGCATTCTGCTGGTCGCTATGTGCATTTACAGTTGCACATGCCAAGTATCTATTAACAACCTGGGATTTGCCAAAAAAGCTTTATAAGAGCTTGTTTGGGGACATTTTTACTATGTTTCATACAAAAATACATACTTTAAATCATAATATGGATATGCAGCCGCACAGTGGACTGCAAAACCTAGTTACTTCACACCAGCTGGCATTTACATTACTATATTTGCCTATTTTAGACAGCTCCAAAACTGATCATTTCAGGGAAGTTTTTCAAATAGCCACAGGTGTGTACACAGCACCTGGTTCATTAATTTAAACAATGCTAAACTGCATCTGGATCTGTTATTGGACCAAGGAGAAAAATAAATATATAGAGGAGACCAATGAGTTTTGAAGATGGGGGGGGCATCCAGAGGTGGCCAATCCTCTGCACTAGGAGCAACAGAATAGCAGAGAAAAAGAAGAGAACTGTTGCAACAGTAGTTTTTATTAGAAATGTAGGTCCACTTCAAGGGGCAGGTTTAATCCCTGTCACACTTTCCCCCCCAACAGAAAAACAGACTGGCCCAGGCCTGTTTTTACCACCTTCCTAACCCTGGAAGGGGTTGGAGCTTTCGCCCGACCACTTTAGAAGCTCCATCTCAGGGTCCCTAATAAATGTTTCAACACATTACATTTCAGTGTAATTTCTATTCTATAACACAACATCAAATATACTGCAAGTGCTTTACCCTGAGACATTAATAACAACAATGCACATTCAGTGAACAATTGAGTCTATTATGTGTATAGACAATTCATTCTTTTCCAGAACCAAATCTAGACAGATTATCAACATTGAGGTGGGCTGTCCCTGCCCTATGAGTAATAGAAAAATGATAAGGCTGTAATGCCAAGTATCACCTCATAATTCTAGCATTCTTCTCCTTCATCTGCTGGAGTCAACATGGGGGGTTGTGGTCAGTAACACTTTAAAAATTGTGCCCCATAGATAATATTTTAGTGATTCCACTGCCCATTTTACGGCCAAACATTTTTTTCAATAGTGGCATATTTGCATTCTCATTCATGCAGTTTTTGACTCAAGTATACTATTGGGTGTTCTTCACCCTGTATACGCTGAGTCAGTACAGCCCCTAAACCTACCTCCAAAGCATCTGTATGTACTTCAAAGGATAAGGAGAAATTGGGACTTTGTAACACTGGGGTTGTACACATTATGGCCTTAATGTTCCAGAATGCCTCATCACAATCATTGAACCAGTGCACCATATTAGGACAATTTTTCTTAGTAAAATATGTCAGAGGACACGCTATGGTGGAGAATTGAGGTATTAACCTCCTATAATACCCAGCAAGGCCAAGGAATAACCTCACTTGTTTTTTTTTTTCCCCAATTGTTTAACCAGGTGAGACACACTAAGCTGAAAGCTTGTTTACAGGTACAACCTGGGAGCACAGGGAAGTTAAGTGGCTTGCTCAAGGTCATACAGTATATGTAAGGGGGCCTGTGGGATTCAAACCCAGGTCTCCAGATTTGCAGCTCAGAGCCTTAAACCACTGCATTATACTGCTTCCTTATTTCTTACTATTACTTATCTATTACTCCCCCCCCCCATTCTTAGTTTTATGAATGAGACTGTTTGCCACTGCTATGACCTTATCCTGCTCTGGCTACACTTCATCTCCCCCCCAATTATGAATCCCAAATACTAGGTCTCAACTTTACCTAGCATACATTTAGCAGGGTTTACTGTTACACCTGCCTCCCTTATGGTCTGCAATATCTTTCTTAACTTGATTAAGTGTATTTCCCAGTCTTCACTGAAAATGACCACATCATCGAGGTACACCTCGCAATAGGCTTATGAGGACTAAGTATGTTGTCCATAAACCTTTGGAAGGTTGTAGATATCTCATGAGGTCCA
Organism: Neoceratodus forsteri; assembly: GCA_016271365.2. Lineage (NCBI taxonomy): Eukaryota > Metazoa > Chordata > Ceratodontiformes > Ceratodontidae > Neoceratodus > Neoceratodus forsteri. The sequence goes on from CM057459.1 coordinate 1,412,984,528, forward strand.
AAGGGCATATTCACAAAATGATAGAGACCTAAAGGGGTACTAAAGGCAGTGATAAGTCGAGAGTCTGGGGAAAGGGGTATTTGCCAATACCCCTTGGTTAAATCAAGGGTAGAAATGTACTTAGCCTGCCCTAGCTGATCAATGATGTCATCAGTTCTGGGCATGGGATATCCGTCAAACATAGAGATGTTGTTGATTTTCCTAAAATCTAATCAGAGACGGAAACCACCCTCCTTTTTAGGCACCACTACCATAGGAGATGACCAGGGGCTTTTAGATGGAACAGTAACACCCAATTTCTCCAGCTTTTGTATTTCCTTGAAAACTTCCTCCCTTACTCTGATGGGAAGTCTGTATGGCTTTTGGTGTATATGGTGATTCTGATTTACAGGAATTTTGTGTACTATGCCTTTAGCTGTTCCTGGGGTAGTGGTAAAGGTATGTGCAAATTCCTGAATCAGTGTTTTTAAGTCAGAAAATTGTTTACCTGTCTCTGGGTTAATGGAGATGTCCTCTATACCACCCACTTGCTCCAAGCATTGGTAGGCAATGTCCAACTCACATTCCCTCTGTTCTGGATGAATATGTACTCCCTGGAGGAGAGGAGGGAGAGAGGGGATATGATAGAGACATACAAGTATCTTACAGGGAGAAACAGGGTGCAGGAAAACACTATTTTTAAGCGAAAAAGATGTTCCAGGACTAGAGGGCATGGGATGAAGTTGGAGGGAGGACGATTCAGAGGAAACATGAGAAAGAATTTCTTCACAGAACGGGTGGTGGACAAGTGGAACACCCTGCCAGAGGAAGTGGTGGGGGCTGAAACAATCACCGGATTTAAGAATGCATGGGATAGACATAAAGGAATTCTAGAGGTCAGGGGTAAGGGGAAATAGACTTCTAGGAAAACAAACTGAACTTACAAGCTCAAATGGGCAGACTGGGTGGGCCATAGGCCCTTATCTGCCGACACTGTCTATGTATGTATGTATATATAACACTGGGCTACCTGGTTCATACCATTTCTTTAACAGGTTCACATGGCATATCTGTTTTGGATTCTGTCTGCCTTGCATTTCTATTTCATAGTTCACCACCCCTGTTTGGCATACTATAGTGTAAGGGCCTTACTAGTGCATTAATAACTTGTTTCTGTGCTGGGTAATAGTAACTGCACCTTCTCCCCCACCTGAAAATTTTGTTTCCTGATTTGCTAATATCATAGTATGTTTTATGTTTTGTCTGGCTATGCATCATATTTTTATGCATTAAGTCTATATACTTGACTAATCTATGCCTTAGGTTTAACATATAGTCAATAATGTTTGTATGCTCCACCATTTTCTTGGTCTCCCAATGTTCTTTCACTATGTCTAAAGGTCCCCTAGGATGCCTTCCATATAGTAGTCATATCAGGTCAGCCATCTGGTCCTGTGATTCTTCGTCCAGGCCACCAACTCCATATTTCCTCATCTCCTCTGGCACCATGCACTTTATGCCTTGTCCTGAGATGCCAGGTCTAGCACCCCCAACTGAACTCCCTCAGGATGACTTGGATGCTCAGCCGGGAATCCCACCACTGCCACCATATGTAATAGACAGTGGGATAATAGATGGAAGCAACAAGCAGAATTATGGCTCAATGCACTATTGGCAAGGTGCAATGTTTATTCAAAAGGAAAATAATAAATAAGCTCAAACTGTGAGCAAAATAAAGACTTTACAAACCAAATAATTCACACCTGTGGTAAACTTACTAAGCAGTTGCCACTTGGTGACAGGACTCCCTCAGTCCTTCACCGGCACTGGTCAGAAGGCACTGACCCTATCTGCTATCACACAGACTAGATAAACCTTATATACCCACCCACACAGTCATGTGTTCACAGCATCATCAAAGTTTTATTTTATCTTTATAGAGCTCCTTTTAATTTATATAATGCTATGGAGCCTTTAATTAAAACATTAAAACAAAATATGACAAACAAAAGCAGTCTCTAACTAAGGAGGCTTAAATTTAAATGTAAATCATTCAGTTCTGCTGTGATGGACAGGTAATGCGTTATAAAAACCGGCACTAGAGGCCACTGCCACCCTATAGTTAAGGCATATAGCAACCTGGCTAGCAACAGAGAACAGGCCCAGTTTGTAGAAGTCTGCATAATTCTGCTCAGTAAGAAAAGTAAGTTCTATCATGCTTTTATATGCTCTAAAATGTCCCTGTTTAATGCAACCTGTAAAAGAGCACTGTGCATGGTGCACTCAACCAGTTACTGCCCTTTGTTGAAAGCTCAGCCATAGGCTTGCAATATCTTAATCTCATACATTTTGGTACTATTTTCCATCAGCATACCTCCAAACTGTTTACCGGTTCAGAATGCATTAAGAATACTTTGCTGCATCTCTATGTAAGAAGGGGGCATGCTAATGCAATAATTCACATGTTCGAGGAGAAAGGACAGTTGTGTAATTTAATATTTTGTGCAGCTTTATCCTGCAAGTGAGTCTGTCTTGACTCGCGCTGCACAATTAACAGGACTATACTTTGGTATGCATAGACTGGAGTCGGGTGCACTTTTAGTAGCAAACAGAATGATTTGCCTTGCTGTACTCTGCACCAGACTGTTTAAACAGGAGTTATATGCTTAAAAATATGAAGACTTTGCATTCTGCTGATTGCTATGTGCGTTTACAGTTGCACAGGCCAAGCACCTATTAGCAACCTGGAATTTGCTGAAAAAGCTTTGCAAGAGCTGTTTATGGGCATTTTTACTATGTTTCATATAAGAACCCATACTTTAAATCATAATATGGATGTGCAGCTGCACAGTGGGCTGCAAAACCTAGCTATTTCCAACCAGCTGGCATTTACATTACTATATTTGCCTATTTTAGGCAGCTCCAAAACTGATCATTTCAGGTAAGTTTTTCAAATATCTGCAGGCATGTACACAGTGCCTGGTTCATTAATTTAAACAATGCTAAACTGCATGTGAACCTGTTATTGGACCAAGGATAAAAAGAAATATATAGCGGAGACAGATAAATTTTGAAGATGGTGGAGGGGGCGTCCAGAGGTGGCCAACCCTCTGCACTAGGAGCAATAGAATAGCAGAGAAAAAGAAGAGAAGAACTGTTGCAACACTAGTTTTTATTAGAAACATAGGTCCACTTCAAGGGACAGGTATAATCTCTGTCACAGGTAACAATGGAGGAGGATATACAGTAGGAGGAAAGAGATGAAGGCGTACAACGAGCAGAAACTGAAAAAGTGACAGAACTGATGCCTCCTAATGGGCAGATCTGGAGGGCTAAGTGGTCCTTTTCTGCCATCAAAGTCTATGTTTCTCCTAAAACAGCCTATGATAGTAGTCACTAGATGAAGATCTCCAACACTCTTGCCTACCAAGCCGAAAACTGTAAGGAAAAAGATTCAGCAGGATCTGATACCTCATTAGGAAACAAGTATAATAATAAATTATTACCAGGAGATGTGAATTGGGGTGGTTCTGAGGGACCTGTAGAATTGGAAGCATCCTTGTTATAGTCAATGCAAAAGCCAGTATACTCAGAAACTGAAGAGGACTCTCAAGTACAAATTAAAATAAAGACACATAAAAATATGTCTGGGTCTAGGAAAAGGGTGATGACACACTACAGAAAAAAGGGAAGATACTGGTAGTCCTCCATAGCTTTGTAGTCTTGAGGATTCCCCACACCCCACCACCACCACACACAGTATTAACACCACCTTTCATGGATACTACTACACAGCTTATTGTAGCTACGCTAATTACAATTAGTATCAAAAACCCAAATAGATGCATTGTAACATTTTCCCTCTTCAAGATGTTCCTTTTGACATCTGCTTCTTGCAGGAGACCAGACTTGCCTCAGATAGACAAGTAGCTGAAGTGAAAAAGTTCTGATATTCTGCTCTTCCTATGTTCATTTGGAGAAGACGAAAGTGATGGAGTGGGGATAATGTTTAAAGCAGCAGTGCAATTACAATTTGGCAAAATATTTGACAATATCTTTTTTTTCCACTATAAATCATTCTAGGCATCTTCCAGTTTTACTTGGTGGTGGCATTTTTTAATCCCACGAAAATAAAAGATGGTCATCATGTTTGGAGTAGAAATAGCATTGAAGACCTAACAAAGGATAGGACTGAGTAAATTTATAAAATACATGGTGCTCATCGCAGGAATAATCTGGAAAGCAGATCTGACAGGTATGCTAATATCTTCATTAACAGTACCTGAAAACTAACTTTTTTTGAAAAACATTTTTCATTGCATTGCTGCTTTAAGCAAACAGATGTTACAATAACACGATTGATTGTCAGCCCCAGGCAGAGCAATGCTACTAAATATAAAACTGGGAGACCAAGCCTCATGGGTTACAAATATATATTCCCTGTGACACTTGGCCAGCTAGTTTTTTTTAATTTTTATTTATTTATTTTGTACATTGGTTTACAACCTTTGAGCCAGAGGCTCGTTTCCAAAGGTACCTCGTCACAAAGAGGACACATACAGTACAACATTTAGTTACAACATTGCAGTTGGAGTTTTTACATCATTGCGGTTACAGTCTTGGTAGATATATGCAGTTATTTCTTTGTTACAATATGAGTGTTACAGGTTTGGTATTCACAAGCTAGTACAGTAACTGGGCACAGATTGAGAGATAAAGCATACATTGGTAGTGCAGACAAGTAGTCTTGAACGGAAACAGCAAGAAGTAAATAATACAGGTGGCTAAGGGCACGGCTGGTGATAAGTTTGGGCAGGGAGCCACTCAGAGAGTTTTGTCAGTTAGTTTTGATGAGGAGTCACTCAGGGAGTTTTGTAAGGGGATGGTGTGCTAGATCACCTACAGACAGGCACAGCTACGCATGTTAAATAGCTGACTCCGAAGTGCGGTTTTGAAGTGGGAGATTGTAGGTGTATCAGAGATGGAGGAGGGGAGAGTATTGTACCAGGAGGGAGCTCTGTAACAGAAGGACTTTTGACCATGTGTAGTCCTGCATCTAGGGACTAGCAGGGTGGTCTTAGAGGAGGTACAAGTTTGGACTAAGGGTTGTGCAAGGTGGATAGAGTCTATCAGTCTGGGTGGGGAGATTCCAAGGAGTATTTTTATCATTAAGAGGCAGGTGTGGGACCTGAGCTGTTCGTCCAGGTTAAGCAGCCTAGCCTCGTCATATTTCTGGCAGGTATGAGTGAGCCTAGGGGCTCCCGTAATTAACCTACAGGCCTTATTCAGGGTGAGTTGGATTTTATTGAGGGTGGTCATGTCTGCGGCACCATAGACTGGCAGGCCACAATCCACAAGGGACTTTATTGAGGAGGTGACTGCTAGTCAGAGGGCATCAGAGGGAAGGCAGTGCTTGTAGTGGTAAAGGATACCCAGCCACGCATTTGTAGCTGAGGCTAGAGTATCAATGTGGTCATGGAATGTGAGGGCTGAGTCAAAGGAGACCCCGAGGTACTTGTAGAAGTGGACTTGATCGAGAGGATGATTGGAGCTAGGGAGGATGTGGAGTGGGAAATTACTGCATTTGTTTTAGGGATGGGCGAAGAGCATGGCTTTGGTTTTTTTAGATTGATTACAAGTTTGTGCTCTCTGAACCAGGCTTCAGCATCATTGAAGGCTAGTTGCAAGGTGTCTTAAAGGGAGATGGGGTTACGGTGGGTGGCAAAGATGATGGCATCATCTGCGTACAGCAGGATTTTACTAGTGCAAGCTTTGGGCAAGGTGTTGAGGTAAAGTGAGAAGAGAAGAGGACCAAGGATGGAACCCTGGGGGACACCCGATCGGATGGGACATGTATTAGAGAGGGTTCCATTAAATTTAACATGCTGAGAGTGGTCAGACAAGTAGCTGGAGCACCAGGAGACTGGGCCAGTGGCAAAGCCAGTGCGGCTGAGGGCATCCAGCAGGAGGAGGTGGGAGAAAGTGTTGAAAGCCTTTGAGAGGTCAATAAAAACTGCCCCCGCTAGTGAGCAAGAGTCCAGGGAGGAATGCAGAAAACTTGAAAACTCAATAAGGGCAGTACTGGTACTGTGACCTGCATGGAAACCGTGTTGTTCATGGCAAAGGATGTTGTATTTGGTCAGGTAGTCCGTAATCTGGTTCTGATTGCTCCATGATTTTTGTAATATAAAAATGTGTTATTGAGTGTCTCTCATGAGACATCCTGTGCTCCTGGGATGACCCCCCCCACCCAGGTTTCAGCTCAAAGGACAGGATATGTTCAACAGTAGATCTCTGTATGTGATTAACTTCCAAGAACTCACATTTCATAGCCTTGTTTAGGATCCATGTTGCTTGAAGCCAGGAACTAAAATATCCATTTTATGACGTCTTCAGGAAGAGCAGTTAATTTCAGCTGGTGCTAAAAAAACTATATTGCAGCTGGGTGAGAAAACTGCAGAGTTGTAAAAGTTCTGTGATGTCTTTGAAGGGCAGGAAGACACACTAGATCAAAGGAAAGACTCAAGTTCAAAGGGTCATACGGGGAAATGAGTTTTTGCTGATGTCGCTTTATTTAATATACCTCCTGAGTGATGGGATATCCTGTGTGTATTAATTTTTATATTTAACAGGGATGAGCTAGGTGACATCATGGAAGGTGCAGGTTTAGAGACAGTTTAAACTGTATTCTGTATTTCCACTTAGACACACTTCTGTTTGGACTGTTATTGAAACAACATCTATCTAAAGCACTGTAAGAAGGTATGCATTAGATAGAGAAAGTCTAACTGTATGTTGGTAGGAATTTGTACTTTTACTTTTCTTTTAAGTGACTGTATGTGTTGTGATATATTGTTCTGTGTTTACATTTTACCTATTTTTTGTCCATTTTCTAAGTAAACATCTTATTTTAAAGAGACTGCCTGGTGTGTCTTTTGAAATTCTTTATTTTTGCATGTGAAGCATATATGGTTAACGGTGACACAGTTCATAAGCTTAATGGTAATACCAAACTGGGAAAAGGTAAGAATTTTCATAAAGTTTTTCATAGAGTTTTTAGGGTTCATTTTGTATACCTGGTTAGGTGCCCTTGGTGAAAGATATCTGGCATTCCCCAAAGAGCAGAATTATCTGAGCCTGTACATTTGGGCACACTAGCAAGAGGTTCACAGTTTGAATCCCTCCAGAACTTGAGACCAAAGGTGATTCAGATCCATAAAACAGACAGGAGGGTTACCGTGTTCTGTTACCCTGTTCACAATACTGTGCTTGGAGGTTGGCACTGTGGGATCAGAGGGCCTGACCTGCTGAGTGGGGTTGTGACATTCCCCACAAACCAAGAAACATTGAGTTAATCTGTTCAAATTAATGCAGCCATATTTATATACACCCAGAGAGGTGGTTTTAATTGTGTAGTAGCACGAGAAGATAGAGGGACACAAACTGAAAAATTTATTCTATGACTCCAACTTGTTAAATAACATATCAACTGCTGTGCTAACGGCATACAGGCAAATCCATGCTATAGGGGGATATATTTTTACAAACAATCCCTTTCTACTCAGATTGACTTCCAGTGTGGAACCAACACCTTTATAATACATTCAGCTTATATTAATTCTGATAAAAAAAACTCAGACCACCAATTGTTGAATCGTACCCTAGGTTCAGATACTAGAAAATAACTGGTAAAGGAACTTGGAGAATAAATAATTCCCTATTAGAGAATAAAGAAATCGTACAAGCCCTAGAGGAACTGTTTAAGGCTAGAAAGCTGGTATAGTGTATGCATGATAACATTAATGAATGGTGGGAGGACACAAATAAAGACATTACCAAACTTACAAAATAGTAAAGTAAAATGTAAAAAGAATGCTGACTACTTAAAATATGTGCAACTGAGTATGCATCTGTCTAAACTAATAACACTAAAAACAGAGGGAAAGGGAGCATATACAGCCCAAATAAATAAGCTTAAAGGGGAACTGTCATCAACAGAGATTTTTCTGATGTCCGAAACACCATAGAAACTAATTTGAGTGAGCCATTGTGTTTATCTCTGAGTCTTTGCAGTCCAGAGTAATTCATATGTAAATCAGTCTATAATTAAGGACTGGGGGTAGCCATATGTTTTAGGCTCCTGGCAGGAAATGATGTCACGGAGAATCTTGGTTCTCCATTGACTGTAGGTTAAATAGGAAATTAACTGTTTTATTAAGTGTGTTTTAACGTATTATTATTACAACACTTTCTACATTTATAATAATTGTTTTGTATGTGCATTGAAACTAGTGAGTTAATCACCCTTACATTTCAAATTGTTAGTAAAAATAATCCATCTTTAGGATTGCTTTCACCTCTAGACTGTACTGCCAACTGATCATTAAAACTACATAGCTCAAGGCTGGCTCTGTGGTGCCAACAGGTATTTGGGCCCCATACGGCATCAGGATTTCTAAACCTTGACTGTGATCATGTCAGTGCATATTTCTGGGGCTGCCATAGCACTAACTTCTCTCTTATTCTGTTCCTTCTCTTACAGCCTTTTCTCTTACAATTTCAGGTGTGAAATCTGGTTCACAAGATGCAAATGTGGCTACATACCTACCGGTCTGGCATCATGGGGCCAGCCTTGAAATGTGTAGTTTTTGATTAACAGCTGGCAGTACAACCTAGAGGTTAAAGCAAAGAGCTGTGAACAAGTTTTACTCATCCAGCAGAATGGAGTTTGATTCCAACATGCTCTACTTGTATATTATGTGACCAGAGTAAGTCACTTAACCTCCCTGTACTCCCAAAACACACCCAGAAACAAGCTGAAGCTGTCTGCCTTTCCTGGACAAAGACAATAAAAATAATCTGAGCATGTAGAAACATAGAAACATAGAATTTGACGGCAGAGAAGGACCGCTTGGCCCACCCAGTCTGCCCATTTCTCTACCTACTGGATAAGCTGCAGATCCTAGTTAACCAGCAGCCTACTTCTTCCTACCCCCACCCCCTAGAATGGCCTTATGACTGTCCCATGCATGCTTGAATTCCACCACTGTTTTTGACTCCACAACCTCCTCCAGAAGGCCGTTCCATGCATCCACAACCCTCTCTGTGAAAAAAATACTTCCTTAAATTCCTCTGAGCTATGTGTTATGTGTTATGATTCTGAAAATATTATGCTCTTTCTATCCAGATTTGACTTGAAAAGAAGAAAAATAGGACACCATTACTTGTTTATTAATTGCAAAAACACAGGGATGGACAACTTTGTTAAAACATGCATAATCTTAACTGCATTATTCAAATATAGAATAATATATGGGTGTGTGCAGCCAAAATATAATAACTGGCTTAGCTTCCCATGGAAAAACATTGGCATAATTTGTCATTATAAAGGAGCATTTATAACAGCAAACATGCGCACGGTTTCCCTCGCTCTGCACATGCTCCCACTGCTGCGTTTCCCTTCAGAACCGGGTGGGTCGTGGAGCAACCTGCATTCATTTTATATAATTGCTGAGGTGAAAAAGGCAAACTCAGCAGCCATATAAAATAAAACAAGGGTCGGTGTGTGTAAACTCCAAGTTTACACATACCCTCGGGGTTAGATGCTTTTAATAAACCCCTCGAGCTTCGCTCTCAGGGTTTATGTAGCATCTAACCCCTCGGGTACATGTAAACTTCACATTACACATCCCGACCCATACTTTATTCTCTCTATATTACATACACCCCAGGTGTGGGAGGCTACATTAACCCTGATGGTAAAGTCAGAGTGGTTTATAAAAGCATCCCACAATAAGGGTGTGTGCAAAATTCTAGTTTTTACACCCACCCACATATTATTTTATTTAAATAATGGTGATACTTTTTTCCCTTTCAGCACAGTTCAGTTAGTGTAGCACTTCTGTCAGAGATACACATGCACGCACACAAACACACACTCACACACACTTCACATGCACACACATTTTACGCGTATGCACACACACACACACTCTTCACACACACACACAAACCACACACCACACACGCACGATACACATAGCCTGTCTTTCCATTTTTTTTTCTTTCTTTTCATTACAGTGGGAATGGCATTCTGGAAAGTTGTGGTCCACTGGCATAGCTGTGGAGTGTAAAACAGGCTCAAAGGGTATGGGCGGCAAGATCAACCAGATTGATTTTTTCCCTTTACAGTAGAAAATTCCAATCTATCTAAAGCATTTGAGTAAGAAACTGTTATACTTTTAACTTCATCAAAAGAAGTAAAATACTCTTTTAATAATGCAGTTCAGGTTATGCATGTTTTAACTGTGTTGTCCATCTGTGTGTTTTTGCAATTAATAAATTAGTAATGGTGTCCTATTTTTTTCTTTTCAAGTCAAATCTGGATAGAAAGAGCATAATATTTTCAGAATCATAACACATGTTCAGATTATTTTTACTGTCTTTGTCCCGGAAAGGCACACAGCTACAGCTTGTTCCTGGGTGTGTTTTGGGAGCACAGGGGAGGTTAAGTGACTTGCTCTGGTCACACAGAGTACAAGTGGAGCATGATGGAATCAAAATCCATTCTGTTGGATGAATCAAGCTTGTTCACAGCTCTTTGCATTAACCCTTAGGCTGTACTGCCAGCTGATAATCAAAAACTTCACATTTTAAGGCTGGCCCCATGATGCCAGGCAAGTAGGTATGTAGTCACATTTGCATCTTGTAGACCTGAGTTCACACCTGAAATTGTAAGAGAAAAGGCTGTAAGAGAGGGGATGGAAAAAGGTAGAAGTTGGTGCTGTGACAGCCCCCAGAAATATGTACTGACATTTACACAGACAGGGTTTAGACATCCTGTTATAGGGCCTCAATACCTGTTGGCACCACAAAGCCAGCCTTGAGATATGTAGTTTTTGATAATCAGCTGGCAGTATAGCCTAGAGGTTAAAGCAACCCTAAAGATGAATTATTTTTACTAACAGTTTGAAATGTAAAGGTGATAACTCACTAGTTTCAATGCACATACAAAACAAGTATTATAAATGTAGAAAGTGTTGTAATAACACCTTAAAACACACTTAATAAAACAATTTGCTATTTAACCTACAGTCAATGGAGGGCCAAGATCCTTGGTGATATCATTTCTGTCAGGAGCCTAATACATATGGCTGCCCCTAGTCCTTAATTACAGACTGATATACATGTGAATAACTCTATGGGTCACTCAAATTAGTTGTTTATGGCCTTTCAGACATAAAGAAACCCTGTTGATGACAGTTCCCCTTTAAGACAGAAATGCAAACAATACAATACTTCCCATTTAATGGAGCACTGATATGGGACACAAGGAAGAGCAATAGTAGGAGATACCTATTTAGCCTGCAAAGACAGAGTCCAAAGACAAACACTTGAGGCAGTACAAGTCGAAAACAGAAAGATACAAGTTCGTGATAGTGCAATTCAGCAAGCAGTATGTAAGCACATGGTGAACATGTTTGGGACAGAAGCTGCCCCCTCCAGACAGGCTTCTGAATTTTTTTAATAAATTAAACCGACCCAAATTGGGGAAAATGAAGCAGAAAACATGCTTCAACCAGTAAATCAGGTTGATGTTTTACATGCCATCAAGGGACTAAATAACAAAACCTCTCCATTCTTTAGAATTTTATAAACAGCATAAAGAGGTCTTATCACCGATATTAGTGGCAGTTTTCAGCTATGTTTTATTTAAAGGAAAACTGTGCCCAGAATTGTGTGCAGCAATACAATTATTAATTTAGAAGAAAGGTGATTTATTAGATCTGAAAAAATTGGAGGCCTTTGTGCATGGGGAATTTGGATGCAAAGATACTAATGAAACTGTTGTGTGCCAGATTAGCACGAGTAGCCCAGCAGTTTATATTCCCGCATCAGACATGCTCAGTGTCAGGGAGCCATATGGTAGATAACTTCATCTTGTTAAGGGAAATAATCACAACAGGAAGTGAAGGGAGGACAAAACGTTTCATCCTCTCTTTAGATCAGGGAAAGGCATTTGATAGGGTGTCACACAGATATCTGTTTTACACCCTTGAGCAGTATAGCATTCCACTCCCTTTTGTTGACTTGATTAAGAAGCTGTACAAAGTGGCAGCTATTATCCTCAATGTGAACAGACATCTAGGACACTAAATACAGGTACAAAAAGGGGTAAGGCAAGAATGTTCATTGAGCCCTTTACTGTGTGTGTTTTCCCTGGACCTTTTGCTTAGGTTGTTAAGGTTGGGGAACCTCTAGCTAATAATGATCATAACTCTGTCTGGTTCGAGTTGTCCGTAGAGGAAGTTAAATCTAAATCCAGGATGGAGGTCTTGAATTTTGGAGGAGCCAACTTTGATAGGTTGAAACAGCTAGTCGGGAGAAAACTGTCAGGGATCCATGAGAAAATAGAGGTAGAAGTCATCTGAGGGCAGGTTAAACAAGCCATTCTAGGGGCCACCAGACTATGTATAAAGACTGTGACAAAAAGGAACAGGAACAAGAGACCCATTTGGTTCATGGACCAGGTCAGGAAAGCAATTAGTGGCAGAAGGGAAGCTTTTCACAAACATAAGACAAACAGAGGGGACAGTGACTGGAACAACTACACTATGAAAGGCAAAGAAGCTAAGAAAGAGGTGAGACTGGCAAAAGCGGCAATTGAGCTTCGGATCATGGTGGGGGTCATATTGGGAGACAAACACCTATTCTGATACATTAAGGAGAAGTAAAAAAAAAAGGGGGGGGTAGTCCGGCTCTTAGATGATGATATGATCATTGAGGATGATGAACAGAAAGCATCTGCTCTGAACAACTTCTTCTGTTCAGTATTCCCCAAGAAGCATGATGGGCCCATTCTTGATTGTGGCATAAAGGCTGTGGATAGGGGGATCCTAAGAATGGTGGCACCAACATAGAAACATAGAAACATAGAAGTTGACGGCAGATAAGGACCGCAAGGCCCATCCAGTCTGCCCATTTCTTTTTCTACCTCATAAATGTGCCATCGGCCTTTGCTCTGTCAGTGATCTATCTATTCATAGTCATTTGTATTGCTCCCTTATGCCTATCCCATGCCTGTTTGAAGCCCTGCACTGTATTCATAGCCACCACTTCTTGTGGTAAGCCATTCCATGCATCCACCACCCTTTCTGTGAAAAAGAATTTCTCATATTCCCCTTAATCGGCCTCCCTCTAATCTCATGCTGTGTCCTCTTGTCCTGCTATTTTTCTTATATTTAAACATGTTAGACTCTCTTCACCTTGTTTATGCCCTTAAGGTGTTTAAATGTCTCGATCATATCACCTCTCCCTCCTTTCCTCAAGGGTATACATATTGAGCTCCGTTAATTTGTCCTCATATGTCTTCTGATGCAGTCCCTGCACCATTTTGGTTGCCCTTCTCTGGACTGCCTCAATTTGGTTAATGTCCTGTGAAGGTGTGGCCTCCAATACTGCACGCAGTACTCAGATGGGGCCTAACCAATGTCTTGTACAGAGGGATTATTACTCTCTCTTACGACTTGTGATACTCTACTAATACACCCTAACACCCCCTAGCCTTACCTACTGCTTTAGAGGTCTGCTTGATGATTTTAGGTCATCAGTGATGATGATGCCCAAGTCTCTTTCTTCCTTTGTGACTGCTAGCAACCTCCTCCCAGCCTATAAGTGGCTTCAGGGTTCTCTTCCCTATGTGCATGATTTTGCACTTCTTGCATTAAACCCAGTTGCCACTCTTCTGACCATTCTGCTAGTTTATCCAGATCTCTTCTCATTCTGCCCACCCCATCTGGATCATCTACTCTGTTGTAGATCTTGGTGTCATCTGCAAACAGACAAGCCTTACCCTCTAGTCCATCTGCAGGTCACTAATGAAGATGTTGAATAGGACTGGCCCCAGGACTGATCCCTGAGGTACCCCACTTGTGACTTACATCTCTTCTGACTGTATACCATTTACCACCACTCTGTTTTCTGCCAGTCAACCAGTTTGCCACCCAGTTGACCAACTTCTGACCCACCCCAAGCCTACCTAGCTTATTTATCAATCTTCTATGTGGAACAGTGTCAAAAGCTTTGCTGAAGTCAAGGTAGGCTACATCAACTGCTCCCCTTGGTCCACCACTCTGGTTACCCAGTCAAAGAAATCTATGAGATTAGTTTGACAGGACCTTCTTTGTAAACCCATGCTGTCTTGGATCCTGTGCCCTATGGATTCCAGGTGTTGCACTATCCTTTCCTTAAGGAGTGCCTCCATAATCTTGCCCACTACTGAGGTAAGACTGACCGGTCTGTAGTTCCCGCCTCCTCCCTGCTACCACTCTTGTGGAGGGATCACATGAGCCCTTCTCCAGTCTTCTGGGACCTCTCCTGTGCTCAGAGACTCACTAAACAATTCTGTTAATGGCTCTGCTAGTTCCTCCTTTAGCTCCTTAAGTACCCTGGGATGTATGCCATCAGGTCCCATTGCCTTATCCACCCTGAGCTTAGCAAGCTCTTGTAGGACCCTTTCTTTGTGAAGGGAGTAGTGCTCACCTCCTCCCTGTGTCCATGATGCTGAGCTGTGGGCCCTGCCCTACCTTCTCTTCAGTAAATACTGAGCAAAAGTATCTATTTAGGATAGATGCCTTTACAGGGTCCTCCTCCTCACATGCTCCCTTTTCTCCATTAAGCTTAGCAATACCCTCTGGACTTTCTCCTTTCACTAATGTATCTATAGAAAGTCTTGTCACCTTCTTTACTGTTCGTGCTAGTGTTTCCTCAGTTTGGGACTTTGCCTGCCTTACTGCCTTACCTGCTTCCCTTAGGGCAGTTTGGTATGCCTCCTATCTTCATCCCGCTGTGTTCCCTTATATTTTCTGAAGGCCAGCCTTTTGGCTCTGACCTTTTCTGCTACTGTATTTGAGAACCAAAGTGGTTTCCTTCTTCTTTTGCACTTCCTTTTCTGTCTAACACAATGGGATGTTGCTTCAAGTATTGTATCCTTAATGCTTGCCCACTTTGCCTGTACCTCCTCACCTGTGTTTCTTTTTGCCAGGGCTAGCTTAACTCTGTTGGCCATCTTATCAAAGTCAGCTCCTCTGAAGTCCCATATTTTTGCTTTGGAATGGGATGATTTAGATGTAGTAGCCAAATTGAACCATACCATGTGATGGTCACTGGCTCCCAGGTGACCTTCTACCTGGAGATCTGTGATCCCTTCTTTGTTAGTCAGTACTAGATCTAGGATAGCCCTGTCTCTTGTGGGTTGCTGTACCAGTTGTTTGAGGCCCTCCCCCTGCAGGGAATCCACTATGAGTCTAGTTCTGGCAGATGTTCCTGCTGGTATTGACCAATCTGTATCTGGCATGTTGAAGTCTCCCATTATCAGAACCTCCCTTTAGCTGTCATGTTTTGTATATCTTCTAACAGTAATGTGTCTATGTCCTCCCTCTGGTCTGGGGGCCTGTAGACAACCCCAGTTCTTATGGCTGTCCCATTTCCTGTTTCAGGGTGACCCACAGTTCTTCTGGCTCTTATGTGTATTCTGAATTTCTGTAGCTTTGATATTTTCATTAACATACAGGGCCACCCTCCCCCTTTTTGCACCTCGGTCTCTTCTGAACAATACATAGCCAGGTACTGAAGTCTCCTGTGGTTACTGGTAAACCACGCCTCACTAATTGCTACTATGTCCAGTTTAGCCTCTGACATTATTGCCTGCAGGTCTGGGATCTTATTTCCAGGCTGTGAGCATTTGTGTACATGATTTTCCATTGGCCAGATTTTGGTGTGTTAGTTGTTGGGTGAAGTTTGGCATTACCCCTGTGCATCGTGATGGGAGACAAACCTTTTTTCACCTGGTGATGCAAATGAACTGCAAACACGCTTGAATTCCTGTTTGACCACTAGCTGAGGGGAGGGTGTTCTTCCCATTCGACGATGGGGTGCTGCACACCTCTCCCATTTGCTAGTTTAAATATTCTGCAAAGACGCTCAAACTTCTGCCCCAATGCACTGACTCCTCTTTAGTCAGATGCAGTCCATCAAATTTAAAGAACTTTGCTCCCAGAACTGTTGCCAGTTCCTACAAATCTGTGTCCTTTTTCCTGGCACCAGTCCTTGAGCCACGTGTTTAGCCCTCTATCTCCCTTTCTGACCTTCCGTCCATCTGCTCCCTTCTCCCAGACTGGCAGGATCTCAGAGAAGGAGATGCCGACGAAATAGATGATAGTTTGTCACCCAGCCTAGTCAGGTGTTCCTTGGTCTCACAACTGACCGGCTGGCGAGATCATTAGTCCCTATGTGTACTAGGACATCAATGTTTTCTCCTGCTTTGTGAACAATTTTAGTAATGCGGTCAGTGTCTCTCCATGCTGATGTACCTGGAGACATCTGACCATCACCCCTGGCTGGAGATGGGTATCAACTCCGAATCATGGAGTCTCCTATGATCAGAAGTTTTTGGATTTCCTTTGTGCTTGTTTAGTTTTGGTTCCTGATTTGGGTGAGTATTGTTGTGTTAGCTCCTGTGCCGCAGTGTCCTGCTCTGCAGTGTCTTCTGCCTCTTTATTTGATTTCAGAGATAGAGGCAGATACCTGTTTGTAGTGTTTATATGGTTTTGGAGGTAATGTGTTGGAGAGCAGAGAGTGATGGGGCACCTGATTTGCTCCTCCTAACCACCTGCCAACCTCCTGGACCAACTACCCTCTGCGGTCGAGGTTTTTCTGTTGGATGCTGGGGAAATGGCGGGTGGTTCTTATAATGTATTTCCTCTTCAATATGAAATTTGAGGCGTGCAATCTCAACATTTACCACAGACAGAGTCAGAGAAGCACTGGAGCATCTTAAAGTGGACAAAGCACCTAGACTCGATGGACTGCACCTGAGAGTGCTGAGAGAACGTCCCAAGGAATTGGCAGACCCCCTGGCACATTTGTTCAGCTGCTCATTACAGATGGGAACTGTGCCTAGGGACTGGAGAAGAGCAGATGTGGTACCTCTCCACAAGGGAGGGGGTAGGGAGGAGACCGGCAATTACAGGCCGGTGAGCCTCACATCTATAGTTGGTGAATTAATGGAAACATTAATTAAACATGACCTAGTAGAATACTTGGAAAAAAAGGACTTCAGAATGGGAGACAACATGGGTTCATAGCAGGGAGATCATGCCAGACAAACCTCAAGACTTTCCTTAACTGTGTGGCTAAGGAATTAGATAAAGGTCACCCCGTGGATCTCCCATACTTCGATTTTAGTAAGGCCTTTGATTTGGCACTGCATGAGTGCCTATTAAAGAAGGTAGAGGACCTAGGCACTGTTGTGAGCATAGTCAGGTGGGTGGAAAATTGGCTGAAGGACAGGCAGCAGACAGTGGTGATCAATGGGGTGAGGTCAGGTTAGAGAGCGATCACTAGCGGGGAACCACAGGGATCAGTCTTGGTATTATCCCTTTTTAATATGCTCATTAGTGACATTGAAGAAGGCATTCATTGCAAAATAGTGCTTTTCATGGATGACAGTAAGTTAGGTGGTAGGGTTGACAGCACAGAGGCAGTGAAGGACCTGCAGAAAGACCTGAAAACCATTGGAGAGATTGTCTAAGGTTTGGTAGCTACTGTTCAATGCAAAAAAGTGCAAGGTGTTGCATCTAGGTAAAGGGAACCCTAAAGCAGAATGCTGGCTCAGTAGGGTCCATTTTAGCACCTCACACACAAAAGGGATCTCAGAAGCATCATATGTGATACCCTTATCCAATCAAGCCAATGCAACAAAGCTTATGGTAAAGCAAATAAAATGTTGGGTTGTATAGGGGCGAGGCTTCGACAGTAGGGACAAGAGGGTGATCCTCCCACTATATAGGTCCCTGGTGAGACCCCACCTGGAATACTATGTCCAGTTCTGGAGCCCTCACCTTTGGAAGGACAGGGATAGGTTGGAGACCGTGCAGAGAAGGATGACCAAGATGATTCAGGGCTTCCAGGGGCTCTCTTACAAGAGGCAACTAAAGACACTAAACATGTACTCTCTAGAGACTAGAAGTGAGAGGAGCAATATGGTTGGGGCATTCAGATTCATGAGTGGCATTAACAAAATGCCCTACTCTGAAATTTTTAACAGAATAGAAGGCTTAGCCACCAGGGGACATGAATGGAAGCTACGGGGTGGAAGCTTCAAAAGGGATCCGAGGAAGTATTACTTCACAGAAAGAGTCATTGAACTGTAGAATAGACTGCCCACCGAGGTGCAGGGCACTACAGCCATGGCGACTTTCAAGAGAGGGTGGGACAGAGTAAGAGCTCAGCAAAGTACAGAGGGTAGGAGGGGCTAGTTACTGGGACCCATTAAACGCCTTGTTAAACCTTGGGCGGGCTAGATGGACCTGTGGTCTTCTTCTGCCATCATCTTGGAGGAGACTGGAATGTTTGCAACATGATTTAAAGCCAAAGTGCATTATAGCAGTGAAAATTTTGACCATACTTTTTTATTCCATTTTGGATTGCCAGTTCCCTCCTGACTTGTATGATATTCTTGTTTTCCAGTTTTGAGTCTGCTTTAGCACTTTTTTAACATTTAAAACAATAAAAGGAGTGAAATAATAAAAGGAGTGCTCCTTTTAGTATGGCCCAGACCAGGTTTTCATCAGTATTCTTTAATGGTTCTGTACACCTGTTGTTCCATAAGGTTAGGGAGCAAAGTTGGCTGCATGTTTATTCATTTTATGCACAAGAAAACTGATCTTCAACAGTAGGTGTTAAAAAAGAATACAGAATACTGATAAAAACCTAAACTACTGAGCCATGTTAAAAGGAGTGTTCATGTTATGCTTTCAAACATCAAAAAAACATGTCAAAGCAGACTCAAAACAGGAACACAAGGGTATCATGCAAGTTAGGAGGGAAGGGGCCATTTAAAATGAAATAAAAAAGTATAGGTTAAAATTTTCACAGTTACCATGTGCTACTGCTTTAAGACATAAGACGAATGTTTAAGGGTATTACACTTACTGTATATAGATATTATTTAAATTATGCTAAATTTCAAGAAAAGTACAAAAATAGTTTTTACATTTTTTTAACTGTCATCAGTATTTCCATGTTGGTATTTGAAAAGTATGTCAATGTACTTTGCCCTGATGAAAAAAGTACATCAACAATATTTATTCTATAAAAAGTGCCTCTGTTGTGATGTAAATATATATAGAGAGAGATGTCTAAAGAAAACCACATGTTTGTATATCAATAACATAATTGTTACTGCTATATGATGACAAAATAGTAACAACAGCATTTCTTAATGGCTGAACTCCAAGCTTTCATTTAAAAATATAAGTTTCTAGCCCCAACAGTTCCACATTTAGATCTTTTAAAATATATTTTCTTTAAAAATGTGGTAACTTTGAAACCATTAGGGCTAGAGACCATTTTTTTTTAATGAAAACTTGGAGTCAGCTAAGTAGATATAAATAATATATTACTACAGCAACTATATATCGATATAAAAACGTGGAATGGTAACTTGGGATTCTGATGAGTCACACGGCAGAGAGCAGACATGAATGCTGAACC
Source organism: Neoceratodus forsteri (assembly GCA_016271365.2). Lineage (NCBI taxonomy): Eukaryota > Metazoa > Chordata > Ceratodontiformes > Ceratodontidae > Neoceratodus > Neoceratodus forsteri. The sequence continues at coordinate 1,413,004,061 of CM057459.1, forward strand.
GTTGTGGAGGAACGGCTGCAGCAGGAGTCAGCAAACACTTCATTTTTATTTATAACAGGTATGTCACTGCCATTCAATAGATTTCAGGATTGCTGACCTTTCCGGACCAACTTTAGTGCTTGCTTGTTCTGAGAAGAAGGGGTGAGACCAAGTGGAACAGGGCCTCTGGGCATCTCGTCCTGGGGTGGAGTCTTTAGTAGTGGAAAGAGCCTCCCCACTGAGGGAGAAAGGAATCCAGTAAAAGCTGTGGGGGGGTCAACTGCCTTGTCTTCCAGTACTTGAGCCAGCCCTACTGCCCGTTTGGGAAGCAAACAGCAAGAATTGTCTGACATCCACATAGAATGTACTCATTTTGAATTTAGAATGTTACCTCTAGAACTTTTTACTGGACTTACTGGACTTGTCTGTGATAGCTCAGAGTACTAACTAACAGACATAATGATTGTGAATGCTGATACAATTTTGGAGAGCACAATAATTATTACATGATACATGAGTTCAGTTATTTACCAGATATTGATCTGTTGATTTTGTTTTGCTAGATTTATGTGCACTTGAATGTACTTAGGTGTTATTTAATTTAAAAGACGTTCGGGTTAAATGCATCATTAATGAAAACAGCCAGAAATTAAGAAAGAACGCTGACTGTGCTATGCCCTAGAGGATAAATGCTGCCCTACTGCTTGGAGGGAGTAAGATCATTTTAGATAGTTTTAGTTGATTTCTGATTTATTTTTTACTTTTTCTTGGTTTTAAAACTTTATAAAGCAAAAAAGAAGAAGAGACTTACAGGAAGTAGTATTGGATCTCCTATTGGTCCCCCTAGTCACATACCATTAGACATTTAATGCGCAGGCACTGGCATTTGGGAAAGCAGCTCATCACACTGGAGTGAGCACCCACAGAAGGCAAGGTGTGAGTTAGCTTATAGCAGACTACCAGAACTTGATCTGTTTCCAACAGTTTGGATATAGAGAAGTGGTTTATTCTACCCTTCATTAGATTGCCTCAGCCTTTGCCATAAAGCTTTGGTCTTTGAGCAATGCATGCTAACATTCTTATACTCGTGCTGCATTCTTATACTTCTGCAGCATATCTGAATGAGCTGAAGGATGATGTAGAGTGAAAAATCAGTCTCTTCCCATTTGCTGAACTTCAAGGTTACTTAATTCAGCAGCTCTGTGGCACAGTAAATTCTGAGCAGAAGTAAGTTGTTTTACCTTTGTAATAATAACCACTGCTTTATTATAAATACAAGAATTTGGTTAGCCAGAAGAGATAAGTTAAACTAGCTAACTAAGAAACAAGCTATTGGGAGAGTATTAATATTGTGTAATTAACTTCACCTGAGGGTGTTGCTGTTTCAACAATGCCTGGCTGAGACTAATACTCTATTAATATATGGATCTTCAATGTAATAGGTCTGTAAAGCATACAAAAAATCCAGTAATACCCTTAAAGGTTCAGTGATAATAGTATTGTCAATCACTGGTAATAGCATAGTTTTGTGGTGATAATAGTATCATTGCAAGCTTCCGAAAAGATAGCTTCTGCCCTCACATCGTAAGCGTGCTTCCTCATTGGCCGCTTTTCCTGTGTGGACAGGAAGAATAGTTTAAAAAACATGGCGGCCCTTCTCTCGCTTACTGAGAGCTAACTCCATCTTCGCCCTTCTCACTTTTTATTTTACTTTTTCCCCCTCAAAAATGAAACTATCTGTTTGATCCTGCTGTTCTGGTCCTGAAAAGCAGGTAGGATTTCAAATTTTTTTAAAAACAGACAGGGGCCCGGAACCATCATGAGCAAGCAGACAGCTGAACCCACAGCATAGAACAGTGCGGCGGTCAACCAGTACAAGGTCAGTTCTCCACTGAAATGGTCAACCGCCAATTCGAAGAAAATGTCGCATCCACATTTAAAAAAACAATAACCGATAGGTGTGTGTCCATTACCAGGGAGTAATAGCATCTTGAGTTTCTGGACACATTGGAACCTCTTGAGCTTCGCTCTCAAGGTTCATGTGTCCAGAACCTCTTGATGCTATTACTCCCTGGTAATAAACACAAACCTATCAGTTATTCTCTATCTGTTAGTTCTATATATTTTATGTTTGTTTACAGTGAGGTGGAAACTAGATTCAAAAAAGACCAAGAGGAGTGAACGCTATGTGGTAGAGAATTGGGAGTGATCTTTTAAGAGTCTGAGAACTTTGAACCACAAATCTGAAAGTGGAATATAAAATATAGCCACTGAAGGAGACAGACTCCTGGCAACAGCTGTGGTACAAAAGCTGTGGAAGGACCAAAGGACTAAAACGACATAATGTGTTTTATTTTATAACTCATTTACAAAATCAGCAGTCTATCCATCACGGAGCATTTTGAGGACTTGGATATTACAAACTTTACAAAGGTTTCAGAGAACACAAGGAGTATTCCATGTGAAAACTAACCAAGAGACATTATATTGTTAATATAACTGTTTTATAACTACTCTACATAATTCTTTGGGAGCTGTCACAGTGGCATTGTATGCATTATTTGCATGGTTTGTATTGTAACTAACAGATATTAGACAGATATTAGATATTGAATTATCTGCGATATTCTTGTAGAATTTCTACCTCACTATTGTGACCAGGAGTTAACTGATAATTAATTTGTAAACTAATGGCCTTATCTGTATAAAGGTGGTTAGATTCATTAACAAGTCCCAAGTAACTTACTCCCAGCAAATTACATAGTGGAAACAGAACCATCAATGACAGAATAGAAGTCTTGGAAGCCTTCAATAATCACTTTACAACTGCTGGGCTAGCATTCGACTCCTCTCCAGCCAACCAATTGAGATTACAACTAGGGATTAAGAACACTGATGCAAGAGTGACTGACTCCACTTTCTCCTTCACACCAGCCACGCTGAAGCAAGTCGAAGAGCTAATCTCACAGTTGGATACAAAAAAAAGTGCAGGTTCTGACTCCCTCAACCCCTACTTCTTAAAAATTGCCATACATGTATTAGCAGTACCAGTAACACATCTGTTCAACCTTTCACTACAGTCAGGAGATATACCGTCAATCTGGAAAACCACTCAAGTTATTCCACTACTGAAAGCCGGGGATCCCACAGACCTCAATAACTACAGACCAATTTCCATTCATAGATACATAGATACATAGACAGTGTCGGCAGATAAGGGCCTATGGCCCAACTAGTCTGCCCATTTGAGCTTGTAAGTTCAGTTTGTTTTCCTAGAAATCTATTTCCCCTTACCCCTGACCTCTAGAATTCTTTTATGTCTACCCCATGCATTCTTAAATCCCGTGATTGTTTCAGCCCCACCACTTCCTCTGGCAGGGTGTTCCACTTGTCCACCACCGTTCTGTGAAGAAATTCTTTCTCATGTTTCCTCTGAATCGTCCTCCTCCAACTTCATCCCATGCCCTCTAGTCCTGAAACATCTTTTTCGCTTAAAAATAGTGTTTTCCTGCACCCTGTTCCTCCCTGTAAGATACTTGTATGTCTCTATCATATCCCCTCTCTCCCTCCTCTCCTCCAGGGAGTACATGTTCAGTTCCTTCAACCTGTCTTCATAGGATTTGTGATGCAACCCATGCACCATCTTTGTTGCCCTCCTCTGAACCTTCTCTAACCTGTCTATGTCCTTACGTAGGTATGGTCTCCAGAACTGTACACTGTACTCCAGGTGGGGCCTCACTAGTGTCTTGTATAGCAGAATTATGACCTCCCTTTTCCTGCTGGTGATGCCCCTGCCTATACATCCCAGCATCCTATTTGCTTTACCTGATGCCTTGTCACACTGTTTCCCTACCTTGAGGTCATCAGAGATGACAACCCCAAGATCCCTTTCCTGCTTGGTGCATGCTATATCCTCACCCCCCAACTGATATATTGTGCCAGGGTTTTTGTGCCCCATATGCATTATCTTGCACTTCTTTGCATTGAATTTCAACTGCCAAACCCTTGACCATTCTTCAAGTTTCTGCAGGTCCCTTCTCATTCTGTCTACACCCTCTGGTGTGTCTACTCTATTACAGAGCTTTGTGTCATCAGCGAACAGTGAAATTCTGCCTTCTATATCCTGTGCAATGTCACTGATGAAGATGTTGAATGGACGGTCCCAGCACTGATCCCTGTAGGTTCCCACTGGTCACTCTTCCTCTGTGGAGTGACAGCCATTTACCACCACCTCTGTGTCCTGCCACCCAGCCAGTTACCTACCCACCACACTACTGTCCTGCCCACACCCATATTCCCCAGTTTGTGTAATAGTCTTCTATGTGGCACAGTGTCAAAGGCCTTGCTGAAGTCCAGATAGGCCATGTCTGCGCCTCCTGATCCACCTCCCTAGTCACCCAGTCAAAAATTCAATGAGGTTGGTCTGACATGACCTCCCCTGGTGAAACCATGCTGCTTGGGTCCTGTAGTCCATTGACAACCAGATGTTCCACCAATCTTCCTTCAGTAGTGCTTCCATGATCTTTCCCACTACCGAGGTGAGGCTGACTGGTCTGTAGTTCCTGCTTCCTCTTTGTTCCCACTTTTGTATAAGGGGACTACATCTGCTGTCCTCCAGTCTTTGGGTACCTCCCTGTTTCCAGTGATTGGCTGAACAGGATAGCCAGAGGTTCAGCCACCACCTCTCTTAGTTCTTTAAGGACCCTGGGTGCACCCATCTGGCCCATTGCTTTGTCAACTCTTATTACTTCCAGTTCCTTCAGGACCCTTTCTGTAAAGGGACTTGTGTCCATTTCTGCACCATTCTCACCCTTGTACTCCCTTCAGACCCATTACCCTCTTCCTTAGTAAAGACTGAGCAGAAATACCTGTTCAATATGTCAGCTTTACTGTTGTCATCCTCCACGCTGCTCCCATCCTCCCCTTCAGTCTAACTATCCCTCCCTTTGTCCTTCTTTTTCACTTATGTACCTGTAAAGGTTTTGTCCCCTTTAACCACTGATTTTGCAATGTGTTCTTCTGTCTGAGCTTTGGCTTCCCTTACTGACTTCCCTGCCTCCCTTTGTTTCTCCTGGTACTTCTCCTATCCCTTCTGCCTGTGTCTTTTGTATTGCCTGAATGCAGTCTTTTGGCTTTCACTTTCTTTGCTACCTCTTTGGAAAACCATAATGGTCTCTCTTTCTTTTCCTCTTGCTAACCTGCTTAATGCATAATTCTGTTGTTCTTATAATCCCCATTTTAAATACTGCCCACTGTTCCTCAATCCCTGATTCCTGTCCCATTCCTTAATGCCTCTTTCAAGCATCTCCCATTTTCCCAAAGTCTTCCCCTAAAATCCAGGATCGTGTTTTGTGTGGTTTGGCTCTGCTCTTTCTGTGATTTCAAACCACAATGACTGGTGGTCACTGTTACCCAGGTGCTCCCCACTGTTACCCCCATCATACTGTCCCTGTTTGTGAGCACAAGGTCCAGTATTGCCTTCTGCCAGTTGGTTCCATGACCAGTTGCTTGAGGAAGGCACCCTGAAGGAGTCCAGGATAAATCTGCTCCTAGTTGATGCTGCTGCTGGGATGCTCCAGTCCACATCTGGTATATTGAAGTCTCCAACCAGTACTACCTCACCCTTGTCAGCCATCCTTTGGATGGCTAGCATCAGCTCCTATCTGTTTCTTCCTCCTGGGCTGGTGGTCTATAGACCACACTGTGCAGATGGCTGGCCCCATTTTCCTTTCCAGCTTAACCCACAGTATCTCTCCCCCATTTTGTTCCTCCTGGATCTGTGTGGCCCTTATGTCATTTTTCACATACAGTGCCACTCCTCCTCCCTTCCTGCCTGCTCTGTCTCTTCTGAATATATCATTCTTCCTATGTTGTCCAAATTACTTGAAAAAATTGTGAGCACCCAATTAAGAGAATATCTAGAAGCTAACAATCTACTAAACCCAGCGCAATCTGGTTTCAGAGCAAAACACAGTACCATTACAGCTCTTGCAAAAGTCACCAATGACTGGCAACTTGAATTGGATAAAAAAAAAATGTGTATGTGCTGTTTTCTTAGACCTAAGTAAGGCCTTTGATATGGTTGACCACGACCTGCTCCTTTCATCACTGAGGTCATTTGGACTTGACACCAAATCCATTAGATGGTTTAACAATTATCTTTCAGGAAGAACCCAGCAGGTAAAGGCCGAAGGAGATATATCCCCACTCAGACCACTTCAAAGAAGAGTACCACAAGGATCTATCCTTGGCCCTATCCTATTTGCTATATATATCAACATTGACATAAATCTTACCAAAGCCACTGTAAGCCTGTTTGCTGATGATACAGTACTGTACGTCAGTCACCCTTCTCCTGTAACAGCCTGCAAAGAATTACAAGCAGAATTTGACCTGCTGCAATACCAGCTGCTGGGAAAGAAACTACTATTGTATGCAAAAAAAACTAAGGCAATGTTTTTCTCCCCACAGGTGCAGGCAGGATACTCTATCCCTATCGACCTCCCTAAATTATCCACTGCCCTTGGTGAAAACCTAGATTATGTCACAAATTCAAATATCTGGGGTATGGCTAGATAATAGGTTAGACTACCTAGAACACTTGGAAGAACTGCTAAAAAAACTCAGACAAAGACTTGGACTTTACTATAGAATAAAGCACTTCCTTACAAGTGATTCAAAAAAGAAGATGGTCCAGGCCACATTCCTCTCAGTACTAGATTACGCTGACTTCTTATATAGTCGTTGCCCTACTGTATGTCTGAACAAATTAGATACACTATACCACAGAGCTTTGAGGTTCATCACAGACCTACCATACAGCACTCACCACTGCCTGCTATACTCTGCAGTGGGATGGACTTCGCTTCAATTTAAAAGAGATAGAAATGCAATACTATGGACCTACAGAGCAATATCACAGCAGCTTCCAAAATATATCTCTGACTGTTTTTTACAAGCCACTTCAAGTAGTTATGCATTAAGAAGTCTGAACCTCATTACCCTCAAGGTGCCTAAATTCCATTCCCGACATGGCAGATACGCAGTTAGCTATGTGTTAGCCACTCTATGGAACACAATGCAGAAGACATTGAAAGTGAACAAGCTTATATCTATTACAGCCTTCAAATATCTATACAATAGGATATTCAAAGAAAAATGCAACTGCTTCCACCAACACTAGATTAACCTTCCATCTATCTCATCAGCGGGCTGACAGATAGGGTAGCTTACCAGCACCCTATATGAAGTTACCCCACAGTTCACAAACCATTACCTCAATCCGTTCTTTTTATTCATTAATGTTCTTAGTCTCCTTTACACTCTCAGCTCATTACCTCTCAGTCTGGCCCTCCTCTTCCCCCAGACCCACTCTAGAACCCCTTATTGCACCAGCTCTTCGATTCCTCCCCACCCTGTTCCCTACCCTGACCAATACTTCAGGTATGCATCCTACCATCCCTTGTCACTGCTCCTGCTGGTACAGCTGCTCACGAACCCTCCTTGTAGATATATCTTCCAGCTATCCATACATCCTGTCACCTTAGTTTAAAAATTATCTAAGTAATTCTCTGATACTTTTAACCCTTCATCAAAAAGTGCTAGTATTAAAGTGTCTCCCATTACCTATTTAGCAATCTGGCTACCTCATGAATCTTGTATATATGTATTATATCCTTGTTTTTCTAGTATATCAATGTACCGTGTTCTGTATTTGATGTATTGCTTTCATTTTCTGTCTTCTCAAAGTTGTGTATACTCTGATTGTTATATTTCTTGGATTTGATGTATTGCTTTCATTTTCTGTCTTCTCAAAGTTGTGTATACTCTGAATGCTATATTTCATGCAAATTGAACCTTGACCTTACCAGGTCCATCTTGCAAATGAGCTTTGCTCAACGATGTTCACCTGGATAAATAAAGATTTGATTGATTGATTGACTGATTGACAATGCCAGTGGAAACCAAAAGCGGCAAGCCTTCCTCTGAGAGTAAGGAATTAGCTAAATGTAGCCAAGTAAAATTAAAAATTTGGGATCTTTCAAAAACATTAATAAGGGGCTAAAGAAGAACAAAGGAACAACTAGCCCACCTAGTGAACTAAATATTAAAGCTGGAAATCTTAAAGGGGAGGCTGATGATAATGAGATAGAGGGGATACAATAATAAACAGCCTCTCCCTCGGGGATTAAAGGAGGGAAAATGAATACTATAACAGAGCGCTGGAGTGCAAACAAATTGAATGCTAAACCAAAAATGATCCAACCACTTATCAGGGATTTGTTGGATAAAAGGGAAAGAGAGCAGGATGAAGAACAGAGAGACAATAATTTAGTTTGGGATATTGCACATAACACGCTGGTCCCTGTGGTAGAATTAAAAGAGAACAAGTCAGTTCTACAAGATACAGGCTTAAATGACTTGGTGAATACAGAAGTAAGTAGAACAGTAGAGAGTATAAAGGAAACAATTCAGAGCAACAATAGGATCGAACAAAATATTAAAGAACTCAGAGTTTGAATGGTTCCCAGTTCACCTTTGAAGAATATCACGGTCAAGAGGAGAAGCTAAAGTTATATTAAAACAATGAAGCAGAATTAACAAAGACTACCTGGTCTGCAGGGGAAAGTACTCAATTTATAAGCCCTATAGAATTAGCACCCCCCATTGGAAACACTAACGAGGGATTGTACTAATGCACTAAGGGATCCCATACTGGCCAATGCAATGATATACAAACAACTGTTAATGATTAAGCAGGATCTCTCATTTATTAAAGGAATATGTATCAAAAATAAGAACAAAATAGACTTGACTTCTGATAGATTACGTGAATGATAAAGAAGAGATGGAGTAGGAAAAGGTGATGAGATACAAGAGAGATGATTTGGATACAATAGTTATAGATGAGGGAGAGACATCACTGAGGTCTGATAAAACCTTTATATTTATGACTGATATACCTCATTCAATAGAAAAGGGGTCAGAAAAAAGTATAGAAACAGACTTAGAACTGGTAATGTTGCCTATGGGATACGAAATCCAAGATAGTGTAACAGAGGAATTAAGATCTGAAAATCCCCAGATATGGAAAAAAGGGATAGAACAGGAACAAAGAGCAGTGGAAAAGGAATGGGAGGTCCCTAAGAAAACAAAGGTGCAAAAGGCTAAAAAAAGGCCAAAAACTCACACTTTCTACAAATAGACAGGGAGATGGTTAAGAAAGTAGATGAAACAGAGAGGAGACTAGAATTGGTTAAAAAGGAACAGATGCTGTTTGAGGAATGTAAGGACTTAAAAGATGTTTACAATAATAACAACAATAGGAAGGTGAAAGCTCCCAGGCAAGCAAAACTTGAACCAGTAGTTAAGACAACAAAGATATGCAAAAAGGGTAAAAGGGTGTTTAAAAATAATAAGCATCCCCAAAACCCAGGGACTGGAATGAATAAAGACAAAGTGAAAAAAGAGAATAAGAAAACAAGAAACCAGGACAAGAAAAGTATTAGGACAACCAAGAACATCAACAGGCAAAAACAAAATTGTGAAGAAATAAATATGGATTCAGAAAAATCAGAAGGAAATAAAAAAAAAGTGACGGGATAGAACGGCTGGTTGAGAGTATGAAGAAGGACAGGGAACAGGTTAATAACCTTAGAAAAATATTAAAAAGGACACTAGAAACAGATTCTGTGTCACTTTTATATAAATTCCCAATCATGTTGGAAGAATCAGAAGTGAAACTAAACTCACATTTAAGACAGTTCCTAGGGTCAGTCTTTCAAGGGAACAAAAAATATGATACTATGTTAAATAAATTAAGTGTGGGCCAGTCCACCGGCACATCAGTTGGATTTCTGCTTGCGATGCCAGCGACCCGGGTTCAGGAACGGACTTGGGTCATTGGAGGGCCGGCCAGGGGAGAAGGACTGAGCATCCCTTGGACTGCTGTCCTTCTCTGCGGGGGAGGCTGGCATCACATTTGGTGCAACAGTGGCACCATGCGGAGGCTGGGTTGCTGCAATGCACCGACACAGTACAGTTCTCAGGGGCGGGGTGGACGCTGGTCGTTATTGCACGTCCCTGCCCCTGCCTATAGGGGAGAAAATCCTGCAGAGCAGCCTCTATAAAGCCTTACCTCCAGCTTCAATTAGTCTCCCATGGCTCACTTCCACCAATAGATACTAGATTTTAGGCACCTAAGGAGAGTGGGTGCCGCAACCCCACCCTCTGGGGGGTAAGCCAGGGGTGTTGTGGGGAGTTAAGATGACAGGTGGTGGGAGCTGGAGGTCCATGACCAAGGCAGATGTTGGCAACCCCTGCAGCCAAAAAGCATACTAAATTAAAAAAAAACTAATTAAGTGTACTAAGACCTATGGAAAATGTGGAACTGATTCTGCTAGTATCGGACCAGTACTATGTTCTCAAAGCAATCGAGAATCAAAAAGACAAGATGAGACATCTATGCTTCGAGATAGAGAGTGTAGTGAATATTTAAACCCTATTTCTAGAATATTATGAAGGTATAAAATTATAATAAAAAAGGGTACAAACTCCTGATATCGATATATGAATTAATAGTTTCTTAAATGAAACCAAGAATAATCTACAGATGAAATTGGTGGACTTATTATAAAACCTGTTGAAAGACAAGGAGCTACACAAAATGATTAAAAAAGCTAAAAGATGGGAGGCTGATAGCTGAATATCTGGATTAGGAATGAAACTGACTATCATTACACATTATCAAAAGCTGCAACTCTGGACAAGGTAGACATTCATTTATATGTAGAGGTAGAAATTAATACTAGAACACAGAAAGAGCCAAATAACATCCAATGGTTGAACTTAATACAGACATCAAATAGATACCAAATCTTGCAAGAACAAAATGATAACTGACAAAGGAAAACTGCCTATATTCAGAGAGACCTCTAAGAACACAGGAATATAATATGCTGTCTTAGAATGTGGGTGGAATAAGAGTGAGACTGGCAGATCCATCTTTTATGGATTACTTTAAACATAGATTAACAAAGAAATCAACATAGATGGGTACAAAATGTTTTATAAGGAGGCCAGAAGTATAAAAAAATATGGCAGACTGTCGGGTGGACTTACTTGATCTACTATTCTACACCAAGTTGTGACACAAAATGAGATTCAAACTGATTCTGAACATATTTTAGCAGTTCAAATTTCCTCCAAAAGACAGATTTTTATTATTATTAATGTATATTTGCCTCCTGTAGGGTCCAGATTTGTAGATGGGGTGATCAGATGAAGCTTGTCAGTTTAGTAGAGAGCTATATTCAAAGGGAACCTGAGAGTGGAATTATTATTGTAGGCAATTTTAATGCCAGGATGGGACACTCCCTGGAGCCCTCTAGTGAGATAAAGAATGCATGTGCGGCTTGGAACTGCACTCTCTCAAAATGGAACGTAAGGCCAAAGATATAAAAGAATGTGAAAGAGGAAAGCAACTGGTAAGAGTTTTGGAAGATAATAACCTCCTTCTTATTAATGGGAGAACAAAGGGAGACTCACAAGGGTCCCATATGTATACAGAAAGCAGGGAAGCATCAATAATTGACCACTGTTGGATCACAGTAAACATCACCCCTCTTGGTATCAGATCTACGTATAGGGGCTAGAGCTGAAAGTGAGCATAGCCCAGTGAAGATTCAAAAAGATGTCTGGCCAATCATGAACAACATAAATATAAATAAACAAGAATCATTAGGGTCAAAAAAGGAGTGAAATGGGAATTAGTAGAGAAGTATAAATCAATTCAGATTTCAAATGATTGTGGTGCCAGGGACGATATCATCACCACTGCACGTAATAAAGAAAAGACACAGATCAGTGCATATAGGCTTTTGAAGGAATCATGAGAAACATTGCATTGATTATTCTTAAAGTTTCAATTAGCAAAATGAAAAAGGGGAGCAAGTGGTATGATCATGAGTGTAAGACGCTCAAAAAGGAGATTAATAAATGTGCCAAAAACACACGAAAGGCTACCGGGGTTAAAAAATTAAGGCCTAATAAGCGGAGGAAAATGTAAAAAAAGTTAATGAGAACTAAAAAAGACACTTATAGACTGGCAATGTGGGCAGAATTTGAAAAGGCATATGGGCAAAAGATAAAAAATATTGGAGGATAGTAGCTAATGACTGGGAAAACTACCCTGAAACAATTGAGAATCATATTGACCCTAGTACCTGGGAGTCTTACTATAGAGATCTTTTTTATGACTCTTGAATAAAGGAAAATAATCATTCAGTTTCTGAATGGATATCTATCAGAGAAATAATTACAGAGGAGGAGCTAAACTCAGCCATATTAATGGCAAAAAGACATAAGACCCCAGGCCCTGATGGCATCCCGCTGGATGTAATATTAGATGATCCTGAGGTGTGGACTCCAGCCCTGAAGTCTGTGTACAATCATATAATCCAGTCAGAAAAAAGACTCTCAACTTGGAAAGAAAATGTCATCATCCCTATTTTTAAGAAAGGTAACAAAGCAGAGCCTAATAATTATAGACTGATAAGACTACTGGATACGTCTCAGAAATTATTTACAAAAATGTTACATAAAAGAATAATGACTTGGATAAATAGGCTGCAAATATTGGATGAGGCACAAGCAGGCTTTATGCCAGAGCACTCAGCTATTGAACAGTGTTTTATATTGGCCCATGTTATACATAAATATGTTTATCTTCAAAAACAAATGCTGCTCTGCATGTTCATAGAGCTGAAAGCAGCAATTGATGGGGTCAAAAGGGAAAAACTTTGAGAAGTTCTGGAAGAGTATGAATTGGATCCAGCATTACTTAATATGCTGGAGGTATTATACAGAGATAACTACACCTCAGTGAGATATAATAAAGAAGGAGACAACATTCCCAAATTCCCCTTCAATATTGGCCTAAGAGAGGGCTGTGCTCTGTCTCCAATATTGTTCTATCTGTTTTTTGGGGGGGTTTTTTGCTACCATCCTCGCTGCACCGGGTTCCTTTCTTCTGGGATCCCTAGGTCATATGCTCCCGTAGTCTTGCCCCAGGTACCTCCCTCCGGATACTGCCCAGCCTGTCCCCATCCTGCCTTGGTTTACCTCCCGGGCGGGGCTGAGAGGGGGAACCCACAATCCCCTCCCATGGTCCTGAAGTCTGCATCTGAAGGCTTGCCAGCTCCTTCTATGGAGCCTGGTTATGGGTGTTCTCAGGTCGACTGGGTCCCATCTACGGGAATCCAGTGCAGGTTTTTCCATTTTCTTCCCAGCCCACAGGATATCCATATGCTGGGGGAGCCAACGGGCAGAGCACATCATGATGTGCTTGATGCTCCAGCTCCTGGCAGACGTCCTCCCACCCTTAGTGTGCAGTCTCGCTGCACCTCCACCTGTGGTCACCCAGGTGGCGGTATCACAGTGGGACTTGCATCCCACCCCACCTGGAGGAGGAGAGCAGTCACTGGGTGCTCAATCCTCCTCCCCCCAGCTGGCCCTCCAGCTGCTCGAGTCCATTCCCAAACCCGGGTTGTTGGCATTGCAAGCAGTAGCCCTACTGCTGCGCCGGCAGGCCGGCTGTTCTATCTGTTTTTGAACAAAGTATTGAGTGAGTTCCAGCCGATGCCCCTACCTGACATACGCTGACGATGTTGTTTTGATTTCAATTAGTTATCTAGGGATTAAGAGAAGTTTAAGTACATTTTATGAAGGTTGTGAAAGGGCCTCTTTAGAGTTTAATTTTGAGAAAACAAAAAATATGATTTGTAATAGACACTTGGCAAAATTAGGGTAAATATGTACATTAATATGTAATAAACATAAAATCAAACGTAAAAAGATTCTGTTATTTGAGGATAGTATTTACATATAATCTGAAGTGGCATGAGCATATAAAATCCATGGCACAATAGGTTAAAAGATTCACCCCATTAATAGAGAGGTTCGCATATTAATATGAAGGACAATAGGTGAAAGGATCACTTAGAACCCTAAATGCTAAAACCAAGAGCCAGATACTATATGAGATGGAAATATGAGGATAGGATAGAACTGACACACTGGAAACTAATATGAATAGATTTTATAAAAGGTTTTTGGGGTTACCCAGTGGAGCATCTTTCACTCTGACTAGACAAGAATTAGGGCAAATGCCGATTAGATGTAATATCAAACAGACTTTCCTTATACTGGCTTAAAGTATATAACATGCATAGCTATAGATTGCCTAGAGTATGTTTGAAGGAAACTTTAATTTAAAATCAGGCTGGATTCTTTTGTCCTAGTATAGACATACTTGAGAAAATAATCAAGCCATATGGATTGTTGGATTGTCTAACCGAAAGTTGAAGGACACCACTAAAAGTTATAGAACAGCAGATCAGGCTTTGAATACAGGAGATACACACCCAAAGAGAAATGAGCTTGGTTAAAACTGTAAAATAAGCCATTGGTTGACCCAGAATATGAAAAGAGAACCTGGAATGGAATTATATCTTAACAAAATAAAAATAAATAAAAAAGGAAGTCCATTACCAAATTCAGATTTGGGTTTGTAGATAGCCAAACGTTAAGGAAATTTTATGAAATGACCAACTCAAATTGATGTGTTTGCAACTTGGAAGAACTTGGGAGAAGACAATTTAGCACATCTACTTATATTCTGTCCCTTGCACAAATATGAGAGGAAATTATTTCTGGGAGATATCTAAGCAACTTTGGATATGGAACCTGGTTATCAAATTAATTATTTGTTAAAAAACAATAACATAAACATATTGGACAAAATCACTAGGTTCTGTAGAACCATAGAGAGGAAACAATTGCACGTAGCTACTGATAAGCTGAGCCTGGGAAAAAAATGAAATGTAAGGACCCCAAAAGTCCAACTAATAATGGAGGGTAACATGTATGTATAATGAATTCAGTATGATTATATAACTTAAGAATACATTAGAGAGCTTTTAATCAAATTTATGATATGCACAGAATTGGTGAGAATTGCATCCCTCTATTCTTATTTATACAATAGGGGTGAGTGATAAATGAGTGATATAAAATCTGTTATTCTCACTGGTGTGAGATAAATGCTGATGACATCAGCATAGTTATAATAAATGACATTTATCTCACCTGAGCAAAACCACGTCAAGCCCGTGCAAAGCCATGCAAATGGAAACTTTTGCAAAATAGGGGCCCCTATTATAAAAATTGGATACATGATGTGCACTCGTGTGATATGGAAAATATTTTCACTCCTGCACAGTGACCTCTGGATCCTCATTCATGTCTTTGCCACTTGTGAATATCCAGAGGTCTCTCTAGAGGAGTGAAAATATTTTCCATATCACACGAGTGCACATCATGTATCCAATTTATACAATAGGGGCCTGCTGTTTATTGGGTGCTACTGTGCCACAATAGGAGTTTGCTAATTCAAGACCTTCCTTCAACCTTTGCTGCAGCCCTGCCTAGGCAAATGCCCATGGTACTATGTGGGAGTGATGAGGGTATGACACCCCATCACAGGGAGGTTTGTTCAAACCTTTGGAACCCCACCTGGCACATTTGAAAAACAAGAGCCAGCAACACTCCTCTGCTCTTAGAGGTTCCTACACACTTTGAAAAATGAGGCTCAGATGGATCATTGTGTGCACAAGTGATATGAGTTGTGTCATTTCAGGTGCCACTTGTGTCAAAAACGTGACACATGCATCACTTTTTTTATGCAAGATAGGGAAGCTGTTGCACATGTATCCAAACATCTGAAAATAACATCCCTAAAATTCTGACACATTTATTCTGTTGCAGCTGCCATTGCATCAGGACATTTGAAAATCTTGGCTCAGAAGTCCAACCAGTGATCACCATACAGTGTAATTTTATGCAAGTATTGCAGCAGGATTGAACCACACAAAGGTGAGGGTCTTAGACTTCAGGAGAATCAATTTTAAAAAGATGAGGGAATGCCTCAGGGATGCCCTGGTGAGAGAGGTGGAGGTCATGGGGGGAGCGGAGGAACAGTGGGCAAATCTAAAAGGAGGGATAGAGAAGGCAACAACCCTCTGCGTCAGACAAGTAAGCAAGAGCAGAAGGACAAAGAGACCACTGTGGTTTTCAAAAGAGGTGGTCAAGAAGGTAACAGCGAAAAAAGTTAGCATTCTGGGGGTAGAAGGAGACGCACAAAGAGAAAGATAGGGAGGTGTATTAGGAGAAACAGATGGAGACAGGGAAAATAATTAGTAGCACAAAGGCACAGATGGAGAAGAAAATAGCCAGGCAGTGCAGAAAGGGGACAAGGTATTTTTCTCGTACATAAGTGAAAAGAGAAAGACCAGGGGAGGGATAGTAATGCTTAGAAAGGAAGGAAGGCAGTGTGTGGAGGGGTTCTAGGAAAAAGTGGACATCTTGAACAAGTACTTTTGTTCAGTGTTCACAGAGGAAGGGGAGGGTGAGGGTCCACAGATAAAGGCCAGGAGCATCAAAGAAAGGAAAGGAGGGAGATAGACACTAGTCCATTTACAGAGGAGAGGGTTCTAATGAAACTTGCAAACCTAAAAGTGGACAAGGCAATGGGGCCAGAAGGGGTGCATCCTGGGATAATGAGGGATCTCAGGAAGGTGCTGGCAGAACCTCTGACAGCCCTGTTCAACCACTCACTGGAGATAAGAATGGGTCCAGAGGACTGGTGGAATGCAGCTGTAGTCCCACTTCACAAAAGTGGTAGCAGGGAGTTGGTTGAGAATCACAGGCCAGCAAGCCTGACCTCGGTGGTGGGGAAAGTAATGGAATAACTACTGAAGGAGAGGATTGTGGAATATCTGGAATCTAGTGGTCTTCAGGATCCAAGGCAGCATGGATCCACTAGGGGAGATCATGTCAAACAAATCTGATAGATTTCTTTGACTGTGTGACCAGGGAATTGGATCAGGGTGGAGTGGTGGATGTGGCCCACCTAGAATTCTGTAAGGCATTCTACACTGTTCCACATAAGAGACTCTTAAACAAGCTGGGAAGCCTAGGAGTGGGTCCTAAGGTGGTAAACTAGGTGAGAAATTTGTTGGTGACAGGAGACAGACGGTAATGATAACGTTCACTCTGACGAAGGGAGGGTGACAAGCAAGATGTCACAGGAATCAGTACTGAGATCGGTCCTATTTAATGTCTTTATCAGCAACATTGCAGAGGGGTTAGAATAGAAGGTATGTCTCTTTGCAGATGGCATTAAAATCTGTAATAGGGTAGACACTCCAGGGAGATGGAAAAATGAATAGTGATCTAGGGAAGTTGGAGGAGTGGTCAAGCGTGTGGCAGCTGAGTTTCTTTTGTTTTTCTAATATTTATTTTATTGTTTGGTTTTCCACACATAAGTCAAGATAAAATATTTTACATTAATCAACTTATTGTCACAGGATTTAGCAATACTTAGTCAGTACAGTCACATTAACCTAGAGATCATTTCATAATTCTTTAATGACAGTATTCTTCCTTTTAAAACTCCATCTCCATGTAATCCCCACTCCTCTTTTGATGAGCATCCCTCTTCCCGAATCTCTGTGTTCTCTCCTTTTCTTGATTTAAATTGAGTACGAATGGGTTTAAGTCAAAATTTTAATTCAAATGTAATTTTAAATTCAAATTCAAGTCCCCACCACCACCGCCACCACCCACTCTCTCACTGAATTATTTTGCCACTCCTCTTACCAGTCCCGACCAATCCGAAAAATTAAGGACAGAAGTCAGGGTCCACCGATGTAAGGTACCAAACCCACCTCTGCCATTTCACCATGTGAGACGGAGTTTTATTTTGGATTTTGGCATTGAGACTCTCTAATTGGAATAGATCTGTCACGATGGATCTCCATTCCACAACTGTAGGAATCTTAGTCGTGGCAGCTGGGTTTCAGTGCTAAGAAGCACAAAATCATGCACCTGGGGCACAGAAACCCAGGCATAGAGTACAAAATAGGAGGTGGGGTAGTATTAACCACCAACAAAAAGAAACTGTACCTGGGTGTAATCATATCTGATGATCTAAAGGTTGACAGAAAGTGTGACAAGGCAGTGGGGAGAGCTAGTGGGATGCTTGGCTGCACAGGGAAGGGTATCACCAGCAGAAAGAGAGAGATGGTGTTCAGCTGTATACATCACTGGTGAGACCTCACCTAGAGTACTGTATCCAGATCTAGAGACCACATGTCTGGAAGGACATAGACAGGTAGAGGTGGTCCAGAGGAGGGCAACCAAAATGGTACAGGGTCTGTATCACAAGCCATATGAGGAGAGACTGAAGGACCTCAATATGTACACCCTGGAGGAAAGGAGGGAGAGCGGGATATGATAGAAACATTGAAATATCTCACAGATATAAATAAAGTTCAAGAATGAAGCATTTTTTAGAAAAAAAGATGCTCAAGAACAAGAGGTCATGCTATGAAGCTGGGGGGGAGACTCAGGGGAGATGTGAGGAAGTACTTCACAGAAAGAGTGGTGGATGCCTGAGTAAGTAAGTAAGTGAGATGTACTGGGGCACAAAGGCAGCCTTGGAGGAGGAAAAACAAGGGCAGACTAAATGGGCCAACAGAGTCCTTTTCTGCTGACAAATTTCTATGATTCTATGCCTGAAACAGCCCCCTCCCCACCCCCCAGTGGCGGTGGTAGGGGAAAATGGTAACAGGCTTCAAGATTGCATGGGATAGGCATAAGGGAATCTTACAAGTAGGGAAAGAGGGGTGGTAAAGTCAGAGATCAAGTAGGGTCTGTGGTGTTATAGTAGGTAGGGAAAATGGACAGACTAGGAGAGCTATTTTGCTGGGTCAGTGGCTTGCCTGTAGCAGGAGTTTAATGATTTTTTTTATCCAATAAAGTAACCCAGCACTTTCAGCGGATTGTGTTTTGGCATCTTGAATCTACTCTTAGTGTGCAATGTGTGTGTGTGTGTGTGTGTGTGTGTGTGTGCAGTGTTTTTTTTTTTCATCTATGTTTCTTCCATTTTAAAAACCCAAAACACCTCACTTTTTGCTAGTGCCCCATTACGACTGCCCCCTTGGTCCCAATCTTACAAGCTCAATACCCCAAAGTTGGAGCCCATGATACATGTCATTGCTCCTTTAACATGACCTGCCAGTACATAACTCTCATTATTGTGTAACACTGCCCTCATGTGGTCTCAGATTCCTTATCATTGGGTCTAGTAGGTTCAGTAGCCACCTGGACAAGACCAAAATTGACACAGAGCAGCTTAAGTCGATTAGATTTTGATGCAAGTCAGTCTAGATTAAAATCTCCTGTAATTATGGTCTCATTACTGAGAGAACCTAGGAAACTTGTCAGGTGGCGAATTAACTTTAAGCCACCAGAGGGGGAGGCCTGTAGCAGCAGATTATATATATATGTTCTATGCAAAAAATGCTGTTAATGCATCAATTAGGGTTCTTCTACAGCCGAAAAAGCGAGGAAATTCGATTTAAGGGTTCCCACCCTTGCACCCCACCCTCATCCCACCCCTACTAACTGGCATCGGGGTGTGCAATGGGGTCATCGGCCCTAACTCTCACCCCATTCTCCTATACTGCAACACCTCAGCTTGTTTACACATGAGAAGGGGTGAGAGTTAGGGCAGATGACTCCAACGCACACCTCGATGCCTGTCAGTGGGGGCAGTGTGGGGGTGGGGTGCAAGGGGTGGGAACCCTTAAAGATTTTCTCACTTTTTTGCTGTAGAAGAACCATAACTGATGCATTAACAAAGTTGTTTGCACAGAATTTCCTTACTTTTTAACAGAGAATAGAAAAGCAGAAAGTTGCACAAGTTGGTGGGAGTGCGGAGCCCCATCAACTTGTAAGTGTCAGGCCACATTACACACCCAATGACTAAAAAGTACATTCACACCAGCAAAGCCAGCCACCAAACAAATGTTAATGTAGTAGAACAATAGAAAACTCTGTCCACAAAATGTAAACTGCACCACACAATAGAAGTGACCCAGAGCCGAGATATTTGGGTTTTACCAATCGGAAAATAAAAAACAAAATGTCAGACCTCGCGATTAAAGAATTTTGAAAATCCTCTGGAACAAAGATTCTTGAATCGTGAGGCTGCAAATTCTTTGATCTCCAGGTGGGACCAGATGGCCAGAACCCCATTCTTAGTTCGCAAAATAGACATATACTTTTTTCCATCGACTTATAATGGAAACTTAAAAGTGACATAACTTTTGAATGCCTTAATATTTTTTCACCAAACAAAAAGTGGCATGTTCTGCCACCAAAGCTCTTTCAAATGAGCCATCTCACAGAGCAGCATGCCACACAACAGCCGTGCAGGACCACGTCCAATATCCCAAAAGCTGCCTCCAAAAACAGATAATTTTGTATTTTTCAGCGCTTTCATACGCAAAGACCGTAAGTCCAACCAAAACGCAATTTGGCAGATCAAGAGACCTACCATGCCTCACTGCACATACCAAATTCCAGACAAATCCATTGAACAGGTCTAAAGTTATTAATGACCAAACTTTTGACTTTAATATGTAACTGACTGCTGAACCCTAACTATAGTGGCGCGACTGCACCACAATAATATATATATATATATATGTATGTATATTTTTTTACTATTATTTTTCCTCTCCTTCTTGGTGTGGTCCCCCCATCTGGAGGGTTCCCCCATCCCCTCGCATCCACCAGCCAGCTCTGGCACTTACTACCAGGGCTTGCCTCCTCCCCCCCCGACAGGGCCGTCAGGGTTCCCCAAACCCCTGCTGGATACCAGATCCAGTGTGACCAGTGCCGTGGCTTCCCAGGAGTGGGGTCTGTGAGGTGTCCTCCTTCATTCTGCCGCACTGCTCTTCTCCTGTTTCCGGTCCCCTTGCAGGAATACAGCATGCAATGACACCTATGATGGGCTACATCAGGAGTCTGCCACTCTCCCGACCCACGCTGTTGCGGCTCCATGTCACCGAGCCCTAGCCTCTGCTAGGAGTCAGATGTGCACCAGCCACTGGTACCCCCCCCCAAGAGATGAAGAGCAGTCCATCGGACACTCAGTCCATCTCCTCCCCTGCAGCAGATAATACTGATGGACCTATTTTGGGATATTGCAATGTGACCTCCAGGCATTCAAATTCCTGGATATTTGGGTTGATGAGGCATATCCCTACTTTCACATGATCAGTTTTCTTACTTAGACTATGGACATTGAGAGTTAGTTTTTAATCTAGGTAGTTTAACAAATCTGGAGGGAGTTGGGCAAGGATCTGTGAACCCTCAGTTGAGTACAACATAACCAGAGCAGATTAGGAGCAGAATGATGGTGTGTTTAATGAATTTAAAATTATTTCTTAGAAGCTTTGTTAACTTTTGGTCAGTGCAGCTGAGTGGTTCACAGAGATGCTTTCATGCTATGGTTGGAGCAGTTGTATGGCTTGAAGAGTATTATTAGTGAGGCACAGAACAAAGGGGAAGGGATCACCAGTTGATTCACCAATATGGAACAGTTGAAGGGCCAGAGGTAGCCACTGTCAAACATAAATAGCTGTATCCCTACTGAAAGTAATTGTATGGAGATACAGGGTGTGAGGCCATATTTCTGAGGAGAGGGGTCCACACCAGATAGCAACAATAGTAAGGTTACCACCCACATTTTGTAAGGTAGGCATAATTATACAGGCGAAAAGGTGTTGCTTCAGACTAAAACTACACTAGGTGAAGGCAGATGTACTTATAAAGGGGAAAAGGTGTTGCTCAGATTAAAACCCCACTTCTGGTAATCAGAAATTTGTTTTATTTGTAACAGCATGCCAGTTAAAGTAACAGAGCAAAACAAATTGGAGTACAACAAAACTGTGTGTGCTGGTTAAGCCAGATATACGTAACAGATTATTGTTTGCTATTATCATTAGAACATCTCCTTCCTGAAACAGCAGAGTGCTGGGTGTTTAATACTAAAAACAGGTAGCACAAGAAACATTTCCTTCCCTAAGGGCCAAGGCACTTAACATGTAATACCAGCAGATGTTTAAAGCAGTATCAGTTTACCAGGATGACAGTGAATAAGCAGTAATGGGTAATTTACATCAGTGTGAACAGCAAGTGTCAAGAGTACAGCAGCCCAATTAAGCGTTAGGCAGGATTTTTCCTACTTTGGGCAGTGTGGCAAGCTGACAGCTGACTCTCACAACTGACACCCACAGTAGACATCCTTTGCACTGCGACTCTTAGTGCTCTGGAATGCAAATGTGGAGGATCGCTAGGTTTGTCGTCCTTTTATGGGAGAGGTGCCGAGCTGTTACTCACTGCAAGCGGTTAGAGTGTCTCTTGCTGAGTCTCTGCTATTTTACCCTGGTCAGGGTCTGTTTTGCAGCTGTCAGCTTCAGCAGTGGGGAGAGAAGGGGTCCTAGTGCTGAGACAAAGCCTTCTCTCATCATGGAGCTGGCAGCTGTGCAGATGAAGATTTGCATCGCTCAGTTGTGCTGGTTAAACAAGGAGCCCAGCACAAAAGAAAGTCAGCAGTTTGAATTTGGGCACCTTGCATCTTCACTTGCTCTTGGCTGACCCTGGACTGAACTTAGTGGAGTGCGATGCTGTTGGGGGATGTTGGGAATAAGGATGGAGAGCATAAGCATCTGCATTGTTGGATACCAATCTGGGGCTGTATAGGAGATTAAGTGGTTCAAATCCACTGATGTCAGGCAACAGTAGACCCGCAGTACAAATAAGAAATGCTACTGGACAGCTTACGATAGAAGGCCATGAAGTATTATAATAATAGAAGGCTGAATACCTAGTCCGCCCAGTAGCAGTGAGTATAAGACCAGAGTTGGGTTGCTTACCTTCTGCACAAGGGATTACTATAGCTACAATTATCCAGTTACAAGGGCCACCCTACTAGGGAGTTTTTGAGTTTGAAGTATTACTCTGTGAATCCAAGTACACTGGCCATGCAGATAGGGAGTTTTCCATGAGTGTAGGTTTAACTGTGTAATCTACAGTATATGTTAGGGCCACCCAGACAGTGAGTTCCAGAGGCTGCAGTGTTAGTCTGCAGATCCAGATACAGGGCCACCCAGACAGAGGTACTTTAATTAGGCGTAAGTGGCTGGAGCTGCTGATGCACTTCCTACCTGTATACCAATTACATATCAGTAGTAGTTATAAGTGCAGCACTAACTAGACAGGCATTGGTACAATCACTAGCTAGCTTTAGGGATTCTGCAAATATACGTCTTAGATTTCAATATAGTCATAACAGATTCTAACGCCAAGAGTTAAAGCAATTTACAGGCGGTTGCTAAGCAAGACTATATAGCATAGGCAATGTAGAAATCCTTTTTGCGGTATGACCCACTGAGTTCAAATCTTTGATCACTGAGTATACCCACATTACCTGAAGACCAATTACTGAGGAGGCAGGAGAGTGCACAGCTAAGAGGCAGAGTAGCCGGCTGACAGCTGACTGCACAACTGGCACCCACAGTTTGACACCTGAATGTTCCAATGTTTTGTGTCCTGCCTGTGGTGGGGTTAAGGAAAGAGCTGGTCTGCTTAATCAGTGTGCAGTGTTTACACGTAATGCATTTTTTTAATCAGGTTGGTAAAGGTGGAAATCAATATGTCTTTTTCGATACTAATTGCTCGTTGTGTGCCAAAGAGTCTTGCAGACCTTTCTGTCTTCTAAAGACCATTCTTGGAGGTCACCTACTTATATCGTGAAGCTGTGGTTCTGAGTGTAGAACATGCCAATGGTTACATAGGACCATTCTTACTCTATTTAATTAGATTGAAAAAGTTTGTAAAAAGTGTATCACTCCATGTCCTCATTCTCTCCTCATTATTATGAAGATCTGGATATGCTAACATGTCTCCATCAGTATTGGCTGCCCTACCCTTGGCCTGTTGTACCACTTCACATCACAGCTATATCCTCTTTCATAGAAGCTCTTCTTCATATATCGTTCTTCCAGTTCAAAAGTTCCATCACTGCTACAACTATGCCTTATTTTTAAGAAACTGACATGTTTACATAATATTTATATTGTGGCCAGACTGACAGCTACTGGCTAATAAAGAAGCATTTTAGTCAGTGGCTTATGGTCTAGAAAGGAGAATACACCACCATTTTTCTCTCTTTTTTGATATGTAAGTCCAAAAATGCTACCTGCGTACAACTCCAATTAGCAGCAGATTGGAGAAGTTCATTTCTGAAATGAAGATAATCAACAAATTCCACATGTCTGGGGTCTGTCCCTCGCCGCACAATAACAATGTTGTCAATGTAATAGCAGTAGAAGTTGCAAGAATGGCACTAGCAGGACTAAGCAGAGCAAACACCCACTCAACCTGTTTGCTGGGGGGACACAGATCTCAGACTCACTGGTCTGCAGTCGCCAGGATTTTCTCTACCCCACTCTTATGTAGGGGGACCACATTTGCCAGTTCTCGGGCACCTCTACTGAAACTAGTGATTTAGCAAAAGGTCTGCCAGAGAGACTGCCAAAGACAGGCTCATCTCCTTTAGTACCCATGAGCAACTGAGAGGCTGGGATTAGACTGCCTTGTGGTATTGTGGCTCCTAAATTACCTTGAGGGGCTCCTTCTGAAAGTTACTCTTGGCACCACATTCACCCAACCTGCACCTTTAAGGCACAGAATGCCTCTGGGTTGAATCCCGTGCCCCTACATTTCTCAATGTTCATTTATAACCTACCCTCCTTGCATCCAAACCAAAATAGACATGCATGCTGATGATACAATGCTGTATTGCAGCGGCACTGCCCTAGCCTGTGTGGTGAATCAACTCCAGTGTGACTTTGCAACAGTGAAAACTGGATACCTCCCTCTTCATCCACACCAAGCACAAGCTTGCACAGATGAAGATCCTGTCCCTTCAAAAACCTGGGGATTTAGC
The DNA here is from genome assembly GCA_016271365.2 of Neoceratodus forsteri. Classification (NCBI taxonomy): domain Eukaryota; kingdom Metazoa; phylum Chordata; order Ceratodontiformes; family Ceratodontidae; genus Neoceratodus; species Neoceratodus forsteri. Next base: position 1,413,028,962 of record CM057459.1, read on the forward strand.
TGGACCCCTCAACTCACATACCAGAAGCATACAGATCACATTGCTGTTGCTGTGGGTTCCTGGCTAGGGCTCTCTAGAAGAGCAGACACTGCCTTGACTCTCTCATGAGAATCAGGTAACAGGACAATTTCTTCTCCCTCCATTGGGTTATGGAGATGTAGTGTATTGCTCAGCCCCTAAAGCAACATTGCACAGTTAGGATATCCCATGCAATAAGTTCTGCAGTTTCACCCCTGGGACAGGTTCAAGGCCCCACCTCTCCTGTTGTGTACCCATTTTGGCTAGCTGATCCCCACAGCATGCAGGAGCCATTACTGCTACTGTATATACTCCTCCACGAGTAAGGTAGGATAGGACAGAATAAGACAGGACCGGTAGGATAGGAACAAAACTATTTATCTGGCACCTTTTCAAAGCTCAAAGCTCTTTATGGCACAGTTATAAATACAAATTATAAGCAGTCATACCAACCAGTAATAGATCCTAGTACAACTACAGCAGTATAAATTAGGGTCATGCATATTTCCACAGAGTTGGTGGAGCTATCAGTCTCCATAAACGGCCTGTCTAAACAGCCAAGTCTTCAGTTGTGATTTAAAGTTTTCCACTGAAAATGCAAAACAGATGTATTGTGGGACAATGTTACAGAGTCTCAGTGCAGCTCTGGAAACTGCTCAGTCCACAGCAGATTTTAGTCTTGCTGTTGGGACTGATAAAAGCCCCTGGGTAGCCCAGTGGAGAACTCTGGTGCTCTGATAATTCTTCTGATGAGTTGCCAGTAGTTCATGAGTGTAGGGGGGCCTATTCCATTTATGGCCTTGTAAACCAGCAGAAAAAATTTAAGTTCAGAAAACCATTTAACCAGCAGCAACTGTAACTCTCATAATGCGGGCGCAATATGACTGATGCCGAGTACAGCAGTTAACAGTCTGGCTGCTGAATTCTGCAGTAACTGAAGGTGGCAAAGCTGAATAGCTGGATGGGAAGCCATAACAGAGTATATGCAGTAGTTAATTTGCGAGGTAACAAAAGCTTGCACTAGTATGCGTAGACACTATGGTCAAGGGAGAGACGTAATCTGGCTACATTCTTCGAGTGCTAAAAGCAGTGGTTAAAGCAGACATTCAGAACTAGGAGAACTCTACAGGCAGAGGGGTGTCAAGGGGCACAAATTCCTAACCTCTGTAGGGGGGTCTAGGGACATGCCCCCTGTAAAAGTTTTAAAAATTAATGCAAAATGGTGTATTTTGGTGGCTTTTAGCAGGCAGTTAAGCAGATTCATAACAGCCTAATGAAAGGCAGCAGAATGTTGAGACAAAGTAAACAGCATTGTTTGTATGATTAATAGTAAATAAAAGTCCCTCCCTCTCCTGCAAGTTTTTGTCTTGTTCATATATTTTTTTAAATTACAGGTAAAATGAAGGGTGCCAGCATGACAGGGTGTCATGATGCAACCAGAAAGGTTTGAGGGGCATAAAATTCTAACCTCTGTTGGGGTGGGGTCTGGGGGGCATGCCCCCCAGAAACATTTAAGAAAATCTGATGTCAAATAGTGTATTTTGGTGGCTTTTAGCAGGCTGTGGAGCAGATTCATAACAGCCTACTAAAAGGCAGCAAAATTCTGATGTATGTATAGTGAACAAAGCAGCAATGTTTGCATTGCATGATTACTTGTAAAAGTCTCTCTCTCTCCCCCACAAGTTTTCTTCCTGCAAGAATTTTTTGTTAAATGTACACTTAAGAGAAACTCCAACAGTATTCAGCTGTGTCGTGGTATGCTTAACACTAAATAAAGTCAAATGATGCACTCAGGTGACTGTGACATGACTTCTAGCTTGAACTAGGCTGGACATGTCAGTGTATGAGGGTGACAGTGCATAACATATTGATATTTTGCAAGTCTTTCTCTCAGTAAAGACAGTCTGAGTGTATACTGTTGCATCATGTATTTAAACAAGCTGACATGTGCATCACTGGCAGACTCTGTACCCCTCTTGCACTGGTGTATGGCAGATGATGTGTTCTCAGCCACATTTTGGCAAATTTGATGGCATCAAATTCATTCACTTGTTGGCCAGTGAGGCTAATAAACATCAAGTTAGACAGATGCTCTGCAGTAAGTTTGTTTTGCGTCGGGCTTGCAATAATGTTCATTGTGCTGAAACCTTGCTCACAGTCTGCCATGCTCACAGGGATCGTGTTAACTATAGACAGCAAGTTGCATATGGATTTGTCCATTTCTGCGACCTCTAAATGATACAAAGTCATCAAAGTCACTCCATACAGCATTCTATTCCAGGAGTTGCTCTAGATGCCCAAATCTATTACCAAGAGTCCGTAACTCCACTTCTCCAAAGCCAGCCTCTACATCCTCAGGCCATGAGTCAGGCTGGAGTGTAGCAACTCACTTCACTAATACTTCCTCTGACATGAGTCTTGTTGCCATCATGTCTATCAAGGCCTGGTAGAGCTGTTGATGACAAATGCCATTGCCCCTCCTGTCCTCTACCAACAAGGCACCATGGAACTCTTTCCATTCACCTGCATCTTCGGTTTCTGTTGTGTATGTGCCAAGCTGATCCTTCATCTTGCTGAATACCTGTATGCAGTATTTAATTATCTGTCAGCATCAAACACTGTCACACCCTGATTCTGGTGACGTTCTGACAAGAACCGTAGTTCATCAAGAGCATCCAGCATTATGCCCATGTTGAGGATGGAGGTGGTGAATGCCATCTTGTTCTGCAGAATACAACAGAGCTGCTTCTCTTAGCATCATCACAAACGATTTCAAGTGTTCACTTTGTGCAGCAAATGACTTCCATACAGAATAAACAGCATGGTAGCTACTAGTAACCCACCGAGTCAACAACAACCTACCAAATTTAGCCTCCTGAGTGAAAACAGCTTCAGCAGTCACTTGTAATTCTTGTGCGTTCTTAGGTGAACAGCTGTAAAATGAATACAGTTTATCTAGAAACATCTTGAAGTGATTCACAGCATTGCAGCAGTCAATGGTGTCAGCGACTGAAAGTTCCAGTCAATGATTGAGGAAGTGCCAAAGAGATGAGGATATTTAAGGTGTAGAAATGCTCCAAGGCCCCCTCTCTTACTAAGCATCACACTTGTACCATCACATGTGAGACACACCCACGTTGTCCTCAGCTTTTCATCTCCCAAGCCATATTGTAACAAACATGGATAACAGTGCATCGTGAATTCCCTGTGCAGTTGTATCAGACAACTGTGCCAGCTGAAGGAAGAATGTAACGTAATTTGACTCCTTTTCTATGTATACTCGTATGTAAATGATCACGGTCGATCTTTTGCTAATCGTTGTACTAACTGATATGGGGCATCTAGTCAGTACTATGTATCTCATTAGGTTCCTCCTCGTTTCTTCAGAAATTGTGTCAGTCATTTCAGAACATGTTACATTAGACTGCAGATAGGAGCCAGCAGAAGCTCCATTCGGTGTCTGATGCTCAAGTAGTTTCGGACAGTCAGTAAATGGACGGTTCTCCTTGGCTATGTAATATGCTGTTCTCATGACTCATGCCACGGCTTCCAGATGTTCACTTGTTAACCATTCAGCAGCCTTCTCTATCACCTTTTCATCATGTTCCTTAGAGTTCATCAGCATGTCGGTGTCCTAGTGACTTCTCATGTTTTGAGACCTTCTTTTGGCACGAGATTAGCTGCCTCACTTTGTCTGTGCATTATAGTGAGATTTCACCAGCAGCTCATTCCTTGACAAATGTGATATCAGAACCCATGTTTGCGTCCTTGCAGGTTGAGTAGCCGAGCTTCTTATTGAGGATGAACAACCACTTGTGTGCACTCTTGAAATACTCACCCTGATCAGCTGTCCAACAGTCAGGCAAATGACTGTTCACAGACAACGAATCAGCCTTTGCGGTCTGACATCCTATACTTTCAATATGATCGGCTGACGTGGAGGATGATGACTGCATAGGTGATGCAGACGGTAATACATCTGCCATATTTTCCTGCTCACCAGAGGGGTCCAGCACTTCCAGAAAAGCAGTTCTTCTTTAAGTGTTCTCAGAGAAGGGCAATCCAGGTTGCTCATTAATTGTTTCGTATTGGTCCACTGATACTGACTCAGAGAGTCTATGTTGCTGCTCAATGGAGAGGCATGAAGTGTCACTTTTGAAAAAATCAGATATTGTCCTGTTACTGTGAGCAGACTGTTCCAGTAATTGTCGTGATCTGGCCTTGTGAAACTCAGCACCACACCATTTCCTCTTCATGGATAAAATTGTACAGATGCTCTGGAAAAACATTGAGCTACAGGAAAATACAGATAAAAGGTTTCAAGTTTTCTTCTCTACTATGCTTAAACTGGTCAACCCCCCTCCGGCACTTAGTCTTGACTCAGCCCCTCCAGCACCAGCTGAGAGTTTAGCCAGCCGATACTATGGCCCTCAAGACAGTCCTGTTATCTGACTTTTTGTTTCTATATTGCTTTCAAAAGATCCCAGCAAAGGGCTGTATTTTTTCCTTAATGTTTCTGTAGCTCTCAATGTAAGGATTACCAAGATCCACCTCTTTGCCCCTCAAGCAGTTGCTGAGATCCCATAGCCACTGTGGTTCTCAAGACAACCCTTCCTGTTGTCTGTGTTTGCTTCTGTATTTTTTTTTGCACAAGAAAGAGTCCTGCTAAGTGCTGTGTTTTGTCCTTGTAAATGTCTTACTGTCGCCACTCACTCAAAGGTACCACAAAATCACCCCTCAGCTCAGCGGCCCCTCCAGCAGTTGTCAAGAGCCCACTCAGGCAAGCACTACTGGCAGACCAGTTCTGTTATTTGTTTTGTATTTTTTTTATCTACAAGATTACTGAAAAATATATATTTTTTTGTTTTGAATAATTTTGTCCCCCTCACACTAAAAGCCTAAGGGTCACCAAGATCCACCCCTCAAGCAGTTGCTGAGAGCCCAACAGACACTGCGGTCCTCAAGACAACCTGTCCCTCCTCACTCAAAGGTAAGTCAAAATCTCCCCTCCTCAGCTCAGCTCCACTGCCCCTCCGGTACTGGCTGAGGAGCCCACTCGGGCAGATGACACAGGCAGACCTTTTATCTGTTTTGTATATATTTTTTTTATGTCCCACAAGATCCTCAAAAAGTTTTTGTTTTCTTTTGTGGCTGATTTTGCCCCCTTCAGTGAAAGCCTAGGGGTTACCACCACTTGCTGAGAACCCAACGGATGCTGCGGTCCTCAATACAACTCTGTTATCGAAGTTTGTTTCTGTATTTTCGTTTACCCACAAAAAATATTCCTTCAAGGGGCTGGTTTTATGTTTTTTCTCTAAATGCTTATCTGTTCCTCCTCAGGCTCACTCAAAAGCTTGAGAACCCCCCCCCACCTCAGCAACCCCTGCTGAGAGGATAGGGCCTGCCTAGCAAGCAGTTGGCACCAGATGCTCTCAAGGCAGCCCTTTTTTTGGTTTGTTTTGTTTTTGTTTAATTAATTTCTTCTACTAAAGTCCTTCAACAAAATCCCCTAGCCACCTTTCCTATCATTAGTCCAGGTCCAGGGGCGGCTAAAATGGGGGGGCCAGCCAGGCCATGGCCCCCCACTTGTATTTCGGGCGGGGGCCATATAGTTATTTCAGTCCCCCCACATTTTACTGATTTTTTTTTTTAAGTATAGTAGTAATTTTAGTCAGGGGCACTGGTTTATCGGTTACTGCATATGCAGTGACACGGGCGGAAATCTCATTGGGATAACGGCACCAAAAATGGAACCCGCATTTATTCGCATTGTCTCCATGAACACAGCTCTATATACTGCTGGGTAGCGAGTGTGCATTCTTCTTCTTTGCCTTGCCCTTTGCTTCCTGTTAAGAGTGGAGATTGCTGCCGAAACTTTTCTGCTCTGGACCTATTGCTGCTTGCAAGGACTGTGGGACGCCTTCCAAGTAAGTCTGCACTTGTTTGAAAAAAAAACAACTCTGTGCTTCCTGTTAGCTTAGTCAGGTAAGGTGGGGCCTGTGAATGAACGGTTGATCTCTCTGCTAAAAATGTTAATTCTGCTCCTTCTAAATTCCCCATTAAGTCCCTAAGCCATAACCACTGAAAATATAATTAATTTCTGTAATTGTATTTATTCCTACTGTCCCGAAGCTGGTTGGGTTGGCATAGAGACTGAAAGGGAGAGACCATGATCGAATATGGTCAAGGTGTGTCTATTTATTATTTTGTAATGTGGGCCACAGTGGCATTTTCAGTCCCAAAGTTCATTGTGGTGCTGGTTGGCAGGTTGGGGGTTGTGAGGTGAGTGGACGAATGCCAGACCAAGTGTGCATTTAATGCTGCGATCTTCTATATCTCCTATACGAAGCAGAGGGATGTGAGGCCATTCGGTTCTGTTTGCTCCAACACGAGTTTTGTTTCGTCTAGTGGCGGCTGGAAAGACCTGTCCATTCTGCTCCGGGTTTTGTTGCCTCCGACCAGCCTAAATGTATATGTGCCTATTTGTGCAACTCTACTATTCTCTCTCCTACAGGGTCTTCTTTCCATCTACCCTGCAGAGAAATAAAACTGTTGGTTTGCATTGCCACTCCTGGGAGGACCCTCTCCATTTCTCCAGCTCTTCTCCCTGAAATAAACTTTTTTATGTGAGTGTGCCTCATGGGGGGCTGTGTCTATTTGGGGGGTGGAGTAGGCAGGTTGTGTTGGTAAGAAGGGGACTATGGTTGGTGGGGTGGGGACACTGGTCATGGTGGTGTGGGGTGGGGATACTGGCAGTGGGGTGGGGACACTGGTTTGTGGTGGTGTGGGGTGGGGTTACTGGCAGTGAGGTAGTGAAACTGGTCATGGGGTTCAGGGCGGGGATACTGGTAGTGCTGGTGTGGGAATACTGGCCGTGTTGGTGGAGAGGGGACTCTGATCGATGGGGTGTAGATACTTGCAATGGGGTGGGGATACTGGCCATGTTGTTGTAGCGACACTGGTTGTGGTGGGGTCGGGTGAGGATACTATCAGTGTGTGGGGACACTGGTTTTGGTGGTGGGGATACAGGCAGTGGTTCATCTGGGTGGGGAAATGGGCCATGCTGATGGGCCTGAGTGGGGAGATGGGCAGTGCTCATGGGTCTAGATGAGCAGAGGGGCCATGCTGGTTCGTCTGGGTGGGAAGAGGGACCATGCTGGTCCATGGGAGTGAGGAGAGGGGCCATGCTGGTCCATGGGGTGGGGAGAAAGGCTTTGCTGATCCATGGGAGAAGAGGGGCTGTGCAGGCCCACTGGGGTGGGGACAGTGGCTATGCAGGTCCATCTGGGTGGGGAGAGGGGCCTTGCTTGTGAGTCTGTGTGTGGGGTGGGGCCGTGCAGGTTCAAGGGAGGGACTAGTGTCCGTGCAGGTCTATCTGGGTGGGCAAAGGGGCCGTGCTGATCCGTGGGAGTGAGAAGAGGGCTGTGCCGGTCCATTGGGATGGGGATAGTGGATATGCAGGTCCATCTGGGTGGGTCCATCTGAGTGGGAAGAGGGTCCTTGCTGATTCATGGGGTTGGGGAGATGGACCTTGCAGCTTCATCTAGGTGGGGAGATGGGCTGTGCATGTGGGTCTGAATGGAGAGAGGGGCCCTGCTGGTAGATTTGGGTGGGAAGAGGGGCTGTGCTGGTCCATGGGGGTGGGGAGAAGATGGGTCTTGGTAGTTTATCTGGGTGGAGAGATGGGCCATGCTGGTGGGTCTGAGTGGGGAGAGGTGCAGTACTGGTTTGTCTGGGTGGGGAGATGGGCCGTGCTGGTTTGTGTGGATGGGGAGAGGGGCTATGCTGGTCCATGGGAGTGAGGAGAGGGGCTGTGCTGGTCCGTGGGAGTGACGAGAGGGGCCATGCATGTCCAGGCTGTGGAGAGTGGCCATGCAGGTCCATGTGGTGGAGAGGTGGGCCATGCTGGTCCATGGGGGTGTGGGGAAGGGCCGTGCCGGGCCGTCAGGTTGGGGAGAGCAGCTGTGCTGGTGGGTTGGAGTGAGTGGCACTGCTGTTGGGGTTCACTGGCCTAGTTGTAATCTCAGGTTTCAGCTTGGGTTTGGGGGGGTGTATGGCCTGGTGGCCATCTTATGTTTCAGCTGGAGGATGTATGGCTTGGTGGTCATCTTAGGTTTCAGCTGGGGGGTGTATAGCTTGGTGACCATCTTAGGTTTCAGCTGGGGGGTGCAGCGTGGTGGATTAGAGGTTGGTTCTGTTTATGGGGTGTGGACACTGGGCATGGAAGTATGGTCGAGTGGGGACACTGACCATGGAGGTATGGTGGACACTGGGTGGGGATACTTGATGTGTTGGTGTGGGCACACTGGTCTGGTGGGTTGGACACAGTGGCTTGGTGTGGTGTGGAAACAGACTGCTAGTGGGGTGGGACATTGGTCAGGGTGGTGTGGTGGACACTTGGCATGTTGGTGTAGGGATACTGGTCATGGGACTGGGACACTGGCCATAATTGTATGTCACTGGAGTGGGGATACTTGTATTATGTGTTGGAGGGGGCACTTGATGTGCTGATGTGGGGACACTTGTTTATTGTGGTGGTATGGTATGAATCAATGCTGACCCATGGTGGACAGAGTGGTTATATTGGTTTGGCAGGGTGTGGAGAGTGGCTGTGCTGGTTTGGGGTGTGGAGAGTGGCTGTGCTGGTTTGGGGTGTGGAGAGTGGCTGTGCTGGTTTGGAGTGTGGAGAGTGGCTGTGCTGGTTTGGAGTGAGGAGAGTGGCTGTGCTGGTTTGGGGTGTGGAGAGTGGCTGTGCTGGTTTGGAGTGAGGCGAGTGACTGTGCTGGTTTGGAGTGAGGAGAGTGGCTGTGCTGGTTTGGGGTGAGGAGAGTGGCTGTGCTGGTTTGGAGTGAGGAGAGTGGCTGTGCTGGTTTGGAGTGTGGAAAGTGGCTGTGCTGGTTTGGGGTGAGGAGAGTGGCTGTGCTGGTTTGGGGTGTGGGGAGTGGCTGTTCTGGTTTGGGGTGTGGAGAGTGGCTGTGCTGGTTTGGGGTGTGGAGAGTGGCTGTGCTGGTTTGGGGTGTGGAGAGTGGCTGTGCTGGTTTGGGGTGTGGAGAGTGGCTGTGCTGGTTTGGGGTGTGGAGAGTGGCTGTGCTGGTTTGGGGTGAGGAGAGTGGCTGTGCTGGTTTGGAGTGAGGAGAGTGGCTGTGCTGGTTTGGAGTGAGGAGAGTGGCTGTGCTGGTGCATCGGGGTGAGCACTTGAGCTTGGTTCTGGTGTGCTGTTGTGCTGAGCTGCCCTGCCAGCTTCAGCTGCTAGCCTGCTCTACCAGCTTCCTCCAGCTGATGATGTCCTTTCTGCTTCTTTATGCTGCCGCTAATCTGACCTGCCTTGCCATCCTCTGCCATAGGACAACTGCCAAAATGCCTGCCATAGTCTGGTAAGTTTTTTTTTTGTTTTTTTTGGGTGGGGTATAGCACTGCTGTTGTTTGTATGGGAAAGCAAGGGAGGAAGATGGAGATGGGTGGTTGCATGAGCTGGTATGTTAATTAAAAAGTGATCACGTTTTGATATCTTTTTTTTTTGGGGGGGGTGTTACCAGTAGGACAGGTCAGTCCTTTGCTACTGTGGTCTCTTGTTTGTGGGTGAAAGGACAGGCCTGGCAAGTACTACATGTTTAAATGAAATTGTTCTGTCCTTGGTTGCTATGGGAGGGGGGGGATGGGCAGACTGGCACAGAACCATTTTTCCAACATGTATTCTGGGTCCAAGTCATGCTCCAGTGGCTTGTCGTTAATGGTTGGCGGACTGGTACATGTTCTGGGAAAAATGATTCTGGCCTCTGGTCATGGAGGATGGAGGGGTGGATGGGCATACTGGCACAGAACCATTTTTCAAGACGTATGCCAGTCCAATGGATCTGTGCCATGTTCCCGTGGCTTGTCGCTGATGGTCGGCAAAGGGATGGGCTTGGCCGACTGGTACACATGCTTGAAAAAAATGGTTCTGGCCTCTGGTGATGGAGGAGGGAGGGGTGGATAGGCATACTGGTACAGAACCATTTTTCAACATGTATGCCAGTCTGCTGGGTTTGTGCCATGTTCCTGTGGCTTGTAGTTGATGGTCGGCAGAGGGACGGGCTTGGCTGACTGGTACACATGCTTGAAAAAAGTGGTTCTGGCCTCTGGTGATGGAAGAGGGAGGAGTGGATGGGCATACTGGCACAGAACCATTTTTTGAACATGTATGCCAGTCCAGTGGGGTCTGCGCCATGTTTCTGTGGCTTATCGTTGATGGCTGGTGGACTGGTATATGTGATGGGAAAAATGGTTCTGGTCTCTGGTGATGGAGGAGGGAGGGGTGGATGGACATATTGGCACAGAACCATTTTTTTAACATGTATGCCAGTCCGCTGGGTCCGTGCCATGCTACTGTGGTTGGTCAGTGGTGGGATGGACTGGGTGGACTGGAACATGTGCTGGAAAAAATGGTTCTGGCCTCTGATGATGATGGTGGAGGGCGGGGTGGATGGGCAGAGTGGCACAGAACCATTTTTTTCCCCACATGTATGCCATTGCGCTGGGTTCTTGACATGCTTACCACCCCGTACAAGGGACTGCTGAGCACTGAAAAGTTTGTGTCAAAATTAGGGACTGTTGGGGAGGTATGAAATCCTACAGTAGAAACTATTTACAAACATTTTTAAGTGTGTTTATGTAGTAATTTCATATTGTTGTCTGGTTCAACAAGATATTTTGTTTCCTGGCCAGTGACCCAGCCAGTCCCCCCTGGGGCCGGAGGAAGGTACATTGTTTGGTGGTCTTTGGGTAGTTTGCTGGGCATGTGTCTTCTTAATTATAAAATGCATTATTTCATTTACTGTGTTGTACGTCTGGGACCTGCTTCACCCTGCTCTATCGTGAACGTATTTTATTTTTTTTTTTTTAAAGTCACTTTTGGGTGGTCTGTGTTTGTGTCTGTGTGTAGAAGAATAGAGACACACACTAGAATCAAAAAAAACTTTATTAAACCACATCAATCAACCATGTTTCATCTGTGCCTTCAAAACTGTCGGATGAGACAATTTTGAAGCAGCTGGTGGTGAGGGGAGCATTCACAGCAACCTGGGCTACTGCAACCAGGTCCACCACCCACTGTCATAGGTGATGCTAATAAAAATCACCAAACAAGTACTTACCTTTCAGGTTGGGTCCTGCGAGGCTGTGCATGGGTATCTGGAGGTGTCATTCCCTCAAACTTCCAGTGGTGTATATTCTCTTGGGTGGTGTGGTGGGACTACCTTGTTGCCAGTGCAGAGTCCGTGTTTGCTTGGGTTGGGGAACCACAGAGATGATGAGGATTTTTTTTTTTTTTTTACTTTTTATTCACTGGGATGTAGGGCATCTCTCCAGGGTACCACTTGACTTTTCTGTCTCTAATCTCTGCCTTAAACCTCCTCTGCTGGGCTCCTACAGGACTGACTCCACTCAGCTTCATGGCTTGACCAGCCCCTCGATTACCCCATAGGGGAGGGCCTGCCTGCCACCTTTGGTGGCCTATCTGTGATTAGAGGGACAGCCATGGAAGTTGGTAGAGCTGGATCCCGGTGAAGCAGGTCCGGCGTTGGGATGTGGGCAGGTCTCCTGGTCCCCCTTCACCTCCGCTAGGCCACCAGGGTTGTTTCCACACAGTTTACCCCCAGAGCACAGAAGTGCAATGCCAGCAATGCATTTACATGCAGACTGGCTGCCGCTGCTCTCTCCCTAACATAGTGTCAAGCCCTGCTGTTGTAGGGCCCATGGTCTCCACCCAGAGCCAGTAAGGAGCAGGCATACCCCAGCACCCACCCCTGGAGGGGACAGCAGTCCGGACACTCAATTTCTTCCCTCCCATGCTCGCCCTCTGACAACCCAAGTCATTTCCAAACCAGGCGTGGCGCGAGATGTGGCATCCAGCACCTCAACCCTTAGTCCCACCAGGCTGGCCATGGCGATGAGTTATTCAAATGAAAACTACCAGCAGAGGTAAAGTCATAACTGCTGTACAGATAAGGGCTTCACCTCTCTGGTCCCCTCTCTAGGCACTAGATTAAATAATCATTGTACCTAACTCTCAAACTGGTAAATTCTCCAGTGCATGCTTCATTTTAAGTTTGGCACTCGTGAACATCCCGTGCTCTCACGAACCGTTGACATGACCTTGCCCCTTCCTCAATAGTGCCCTTATGCATGGAGATTGAAGTTTATATCTCCAGTGCCCTTTTATAAATCCCATGGGTGTGCCTAGGGCACTATTGCCCTGCCTATTGAGAAAGAGTCATGGCAACGTCATCAACTTAAACACAGAAACATAGAATTTGACGGCAGATAAGGACCGCTTGGCCCACCCAGTCTGCCCATTTCCCTACCTACTGGATAAGCTGCAGATCCTAGTTAACCAGCAGCCTACTTCTTCCTACCCCCACCCCCTAGAATGGCCTTATGACTGTCCCATGCATGCTTGAATTCCACCACTGATTTTGACTCCACAACCTCCTCCAGAAGGCCGTTCCATGCATCAACAACCCTCTCTGTGAAAAAATACTTCCTTAAATTACCTCTGAGCCACCCCCTCTATCTTCAAATTGTGCCCTCTTGTTCTTGCACACCTCTTTTTTTGAAAGATGCTACCCTCTTGGACTTTGTTGATTCCCTTAAAGTACTTGAACGTTTCTTTCATGTCCCCCCCCCCCCTTCCCTCGAGGCTATACATATTAAGCTTCTTTCGTCTCTCTTCATATGTCTTCCGGTGCAGACCCTGCACCATTTTAGTTGCCCTCCTCTGGACAGCTTCCATCCTGTCTATGTCTTTGCAGAGACTGGGTCTCCAGAACTACACACAGTACTCCAGATGGGGTCTGACCTGCTGTCTGTACAGAGGCATAATAACTTCCTGTTTTCTACTGGTGATGCCTCTCCCTATGCATCCCAGTATCCCCCCAGCCCTCCTTGCTGCCCTCTCACATTTCTTGCCTACCTTTAGGTCATCTGATATGACTACCCCCAGGTCCCTTTCCATTTTTGTTGTTGTTAGTATCTCACCCCCCATTGTGTACTCTTCCCCTGGGTTTTTGTTTCCCAGGTGCATTGCCTTGTACTTCTTAGCATTGAATCTAAGCTGCCATACATTTGACCATTCCTCTAACCTTGCCAAGTTCCTTCTTATCCTTTCCACCACCCACCCCCATGCATCAACTCTGTTGCAGATCTTTGTGTCATCTGCAAAGAGACATACTTTTCCTTCCAGTCCCTCTGCAATGTCGCTTATAAAGACATTGAAGAGGACCGGTCCTAATAATGAGCCCTGCGGTACCCCATTAGTAACCCTCCTTTCTTCTGAGTGGACTCCATTTACTATTACTCTCTGTGTCCTATTCTCCAGCCAATTCTTTACCCAGGCTGTCATCTTGGGACCCACTCCCAGGCTGGCTAACTTGTATATTAATCTTATGTGTGGGACTGTGTCAAATGCCTTGCTAAAGTCTAGGTAGGCCATGTCCACAGCCCCTCTCTGATCTACTACTTTGGTCACCCAGTCAAAGAAATCTATCAGATTCGTCTGGCATGACCTTCCTGCTCTCTTCCCGTTCTCTGTCCTGCTCCTTCTGCGATTCCTTGTACTTCCTGAATGCTTTATTTTTGTCTTGAACCCTCGCTGCCACTTCCTTTGAGAACCATAGTGGTTTCTTACATCATTTTGTTTTGTTTGCTTCACACAAAGGCTCGTTACCTCTGTGATGGCAGTTTTTATTATTCTCCATTGTTCTTCCACCCCTCCTTCCTGCCCATTTGCTAGTGCATTCCTTAGGCACTCACCCATTTTGGCAAAGTCAGCCCTCCTAATGTCCAGTATTTTTGCCTTTGTATGGCTTGACTCTATTGCTGTGTTTATTGTGAACCATACTGTTCGATGGTTGCTAATTCCCAGATGGCTACCCACTTCTACATCTGTGATCCTCTCTCCATCTCCATTTGAGAGAATCAGATCTAAGATTGCTCCCTCTCGAGTGGGCTCCAATACTAGTTGTCTAAGGTATGCCCCCTGTAGGGCATCTAGAATAACTCCACTCTTCGGAGTGGCTGCTGCAACTGCACTCCAGTTAACATCTGGCATATTCAGATCACCCATCAGCAATATCTCCCCTTTTTCTGCCATTCTAAGTATACTTGCAGTAATGTGAGCAAGAGCGCATCATGTTCAATAGCGCCATAAATTAAAATGCCAGGCACACGGGATTAGTGATCAGGCACAAGGATTAATTTATTTATGTTGACTGCAGGGGGGGAAAGGAGAGATGAAGCTCCAATTTGTACAGTGGCCATGGCTTCACCTCTGCTGGTAAAACTCCTTTTATGAGTTTGAGCTCCGTCATAAAAACTAAGAGGCTCCATTTTCATGAAGACCAAGTCAGAAAGTGCCCAATTTACTGTGGGTGTAATATTGGATTGGTTTATTACTTGGGAGAGATTGTGTATTACTCCATTAGCATCCTCAATTACATGTGGATTTTTTTAATTGGGTGCACTTTGTATACAAGTAAATCAATTCAAGCAGCTTAAATGTTAGATAGGGACTGAACCAATAGAGTCCACCTTGGCGTCTGGTGGTTCAGCTTAATTCATGTCTGAGCTCTGACAGACAAACTTTGGTACATGGCATTGTTGGACGAGTACTGTCATGATGCCTCTGTGGTCATCACACCTGAGGGGTGGGGGTTCAGTGCTGCACCGCCTGCCATCACACCTGAGGAGTTGGGGGTTCAGTGCTGCACCACCTGCCATCACACCTGAGGAGTTGGGGGTTCAGTGCTGCACCACCTGCCATCACACCTGAGGAGTTGGGGGTTCAGTGCTGCACCACCTGCCATCACACCTGAGGAGTTGGGGGTTCAGTGCTTCACCGCCTGCCGTCACACCTGAGGAGTGAGGGCTTCAGTGCTTCACCATCTGCTGTCACACCTGAGGGACGGGGGTTCAGTGCTGCACTGCCTGCCGTCACACCTGAGGAGTGGGGGCTTCAGTGCTTCACCATCTGCTGTCACACCTGAGGGGTGGGGGTTCAGTGCTGCACTGCCTGCTGTCACACCTGAGGGGTGGGGGCTTCAGTGCTTCACCGCCTGCTGTCACAACTGAGGGGTGGGGGCTTCAGTGTTGCACCTGCTGTCATCATACCTGAGGGGTGAGGGATGCAGGCTGCAATGATGCACGTTCTGCTGTCAAACCTGAAGGGTTGGAGCTGCAGTGATGCACCTGCTGTCATCATACCTGAGGGGTGAGAGATGCAGGCTGCAATGATGCACCTTCTGCTGTCAAACCTGAAGGGTTGGAGCTGCAGGGATGCACCTGCTGCCACCGCACTTGAGGGGGTGAGCACTGCACCTACTGCCATCACCATTGCACCTGAGGGATTGGAGCTGCTGTGCTGCTGCTGTCAAACTTTCAGGATTGAGGGGATACCGCTGTTGCTATCTTGCTTGGAGTTGGAAGTTGAAGTCACTACACAGTGCTTTCAAGGATGTGTGTCTGAGGGATATGGGACTGCAGTGCTTCTGCTTGTGTCACACCAGAGGGAGGGGGAACTGTAGTGCTGTTGCTGCCACCTTCTCACACCTAATGGATAGGGGCCGCATTGCTGTTGCTATTATTGCACCTGATGGATGGTAACCATAGTGCTGCTGCTGCTGCTGTCACATCTGGTATCTAAAATAACTTTTAATTGGTACTAGGATGGATGGATGTACAATAGTGGATGTCAAGATTGCTAAAATGCATGTTAACACAGTTAAAAATTGTTAAATAAAGCGCACAAAACCAAACACCGGTAAAAACGGATTTTGGCTTGGCAGACACCAGTGACAATATCGGTTTTTACAATGTGTAAAATGGAATTTGCCCTTTCTCATAGAAACATAGAATTTGACGGCAGATAAGGACCACTTGGCCCACCCAGTCTGCCCATTTCCCTACCTACTGGATAAGTTGCAGATCCTAGTTAACCAGCAGCCTACGTCTTCCTACCCCCAACCCCTAGAATTGCCATATGACTGTCCCATGCATGCTTGAATTCCACCACGGATTTTGACTCCACAACCTCCTCCAGAAGGCCGTTCCATGCATCCACAACCCCCTCTGTAAAAAAATACTTCCTTAAATTACCTCTGAGCCGCCCCCACTCTATCTTCAAATTGTGCCCTCTTGTTCTTGCACACCTCTTTTTTTGAAAGATGCTACCCTCTTGGACTTTGTTGATTCCCTTGAGGTACTCTCCCTCCTTTCCTCGAGGCTATACATACTAAGCTCCTTTCGTCTCTCTTCATATGTCTTCCGGTGCAGATCCTGCACCATTTTAGTTCTCAATCTCTCCAATACCATTCTCAATCATGGTAAACCAGTGTCCCTTATTTTAGTGGTATGTAACATCCATGTGGCTCAAAGGGAAGACAGATCTCGGTCAGGTTGCTGGGCTGCAGCCTGTAGCTGATGCTGAGCTGGGCGGTACCTACAGTAGCCAGGCACAGGTGATTCATCTCAGCTGCTGCTGAGACTGCTGCTGGGGTTTTAGCAGTGTGTTGTAGGGAGAAACCATCCAGGGACAATCTGAAGCTGCTGCTGCCTCTGCCTATTACATCATCTTAAAGGAATAGGTCGAGGTAAGGGACTGAGAAGGTGATGGCGGGCACTTCACAGGTACAGGATAAATGACAATGGCAAAGAAAAATGAGTAAATCCAGGACTTGTTCTGGACTGGTAACAGTACAGAGCAGCAGAAACATTGCCAGCCAAGTCTCTGATGGAGCGACTTTAACAGAGGGAACCACAGCGCTATTACAGGTACAGCGGATGAATCTTGTTTCCACAGGTACTCCTTGTACACATTTGTTTCCGGAAGAAATAGGCAATCATAAATGGGGATTTGACATATGAGGACAGACTTGAGGAGCTCTGCCTGTTTTCATTGTAGGAGAGGAGAGGAGAGACAGGGGGGACATGATTGAGATCTTCAAGTACCTCAAGGGAATAAATAGGGTACACATGGAGGGGATCTTTAGACTAAAGCAGGGAGGTATCACCAGAGGGCATGGTTTGAAGTTGGAAGGTGGAAGGGTGAGGGGGGAAAGGAGGAGGAGGTTTTTCACTGAGAGGGTGGTGGACCTTTGGAATGCGCTGCCTCACGAGCTGGTTCAGAGATCCACAGTGGAGAGCTTCAAGAGAGGGTGGGACAGACACAGAAAGTGGATGTATCAGATGATGGCCTGGCCCAGGGGGGTGGGGATGGATGATAGGGGTTTCTGGAACACAAGGGGTGGGGAAGGCCTCGGCACCCAACTAGGGATCTGAGGTTCGAGCAGATTCAATAGACTGTAAGGCCTAATCTGCTGGCAATTAGTATGTTAGTAAAACTGAAGACTGAACAACCTCCCCACTCACCTTTTTTATCCTGAGTAATTTGACTGGAATTTGATACCCCCAACCCCACCCAGGCGACAACCTTTCAAAGCTTTTTTTTTGTCCAAAGCTTTTCCTATTGTTACTTGGTTGTTTTAAATTTGCCTGTCCTCTATAGCAAGGCAATAAAACAATGTTTCTTTATTTCATCCATCAGTATTAGTATGTGTTTGGAAACGAGCTTGATGCCCCAATGGTCTCCCAAAGTCACATATGAACATTTAAGTTCGATTACCTTCCCAGAGCAAGTCTTATGACGGCGGATATGCTGTCATTGACTGGTGTGTGTTGTCTTTACTAATAAACAAACATCACTCCCACACCCCCATTCAGTATAGCTGTTGTAGTAATGAACACATTCAGATGTGTCGCTTATTGTTTTCCTGCCCCATTCGGTTTTCCTGTTTCAATGAAACTGTACTTGGGATGGTTTGTGGTACCCCTCGCAGTCCTCAGCCCTGGCTCATTTTCTAGTGACCACGAATGTTTCCAACAGTATCGGGAGACATCTGGCATATCCATTATAGCGTGCCCTGTTTAAAATCTCTCTGTATAACAGTAGCCCCTCCCCCCAAAAAAATATATTAGAGACGTGTATAAAAATGAAGGTCCCACTCTCTTTCATAGTCCATGTCCTATCAGTCAAGGTCTGTCATAGTCTCTCATTCTTTTAGAGATGCACTTTTTAGAACTGAAGTCTCAATACTTCTCAATGACCATCTTTACTTTTATTTTTAATCTCGCTTTCATAACCAAGAGATTATAATAAAATGTTGCTCCTTCGGTCATTTCCCCCTCTTGCTCAGATATTCCAGCCTGGGCAGACAGTCATGCCAAGCTCTTTAAAAGCTTTAATATCTTGAAGATTGTATTGCTCCTACACTGAGTTTCCAACACAACATTTACACCCCCCAACAAAAACTACTTACTGTTCCAAAGAAAACAGGAAGCCCCCCATATCAAGAAAAGCTTAATTTCTTAGTTTTTTTTGTTTATTCTTTTTTTTTCCTTTTGCTAAACCGAATTGTTAAAGTCTCATAACTCCATAATGATTTTTTTCCCAGAGAAGTATCAAAAGCTATAAAAAATGCCACAAAATCATTGCAAAAATTGTAAAGTTTTCGGGGGGCCTAGGTGGCCCCCAGACCTCTACCCTTTATTTCTCAATCTTGTTGGCCCCCTTACATTAAAGCTACTTGAACCGCCCCTGTCCACGTCCACTTGTTGAGAGAGCCCATCCCACCCAGCTATGCAACCAAACCCTCAAGCTCAGTCTGACAAAACAACTCAGCCTTATAAATTGTGAATGCAAGCTTATGTCACTGGAATTTGAGTTTTATTTAGACAGAAGAACACAGAAAACAGATCACAAAAAAATCTGAGGAGATCAGGAATAGAATAGGAAGGGAACAATTTATTAGGGCTGGGGCATCAGCACCACCAGTGCAGAATGTTCACAGTCATTCATCTATGCCCTTGACAAACAGGACAGAGCTGCAGCCTGTCTGCCTTGTTTTGAAGTTTTTTTCTCCCTAAATCATTTCCCTCTAGGCTAGCCTAGTCCCTACTCCCCTCACTGCAGCTGGTTGGTCACTCAGAACAGTGAGAGATCAGCTGCAACAGCAACCCTGGCCCCTGGATCTCTCACTGTTGTAAACTTTTCAGTCTGGACTCTGGAAGCACCATTATAGCCTAAGTGTGTCACCACCCCCAGCTAGCCTCATTCTGCTCCCTCCCTGGCTGACTAAACAAATATGTAGTCTTCTTTCTTTGGCTGAGTTGAGGGTGAGGCTCACAGGGAATCAGACAGGATTTTTTGTCTCAGCTGAAAATTTCCACACACACACAAACACACACACACACACACACACACACACACACACACACACACATATGTGCTGGTCTCAAGAAGCATATCTTTTTTTATTTGATTTATTAACACTCCTCTCCCTTTAGCTCTGATGCATGATGATGACCACCGATGACTAAGCAAACACAGATCAACCACGCATGTGCAATTGATCATCTGCACATGTGCAGTTGACTATTCACCTGAAAGACACCCACAGATAATTCAGCACACATTGGGTCTGCCCTGCAGCCTGCCTCTCAAGCAGTGCAACCAATTGTGGTGCCATTAGGCAGGGCTGCAGCTAACAATTCCTGGGCCCCAGGCAGGCAATTTGATTAGGGCCCCTATATTGCTAACCAATTAAGCCGGGGGCCTGGGGGCCACCTGGCCCCCAGAAGCTCTGGGGTTTCTGATGCTGTCTGGTGAATTTTGAGGTTATTAGTGAAGCTAAAAACAAGATTTTGTGAAGCTTTCCCTAACCCATAATCAATTACTTTATTAGAGGGAGTATCACTTCCCTCCTTCTGGAGGTGATTACCCCTAGCGATGCATCCCAGTATCCTGTTTGCCTTGGCCGCTGCCCTCCTATAAGTCTCAGGTTTGTTCATCTTGACATCCACCACCACCCCCAGGTCCTTCTCAGCCATCGAGAATTGTAGCAACCCTTCCCAGGTATACACCTGGCCGGGTTTCTGATGCCCAGGTGCAGCACCCTGCATTTCCCTGCATTGACCCTCAGTCCCCAGTTCCTTGACCACCTCTCCAGAGCATCTAGGTCCACCTATAGGGCCACTCTCCCCTCCTTCCCATCTACCACCGCTCCTAGCTTTGAGTCATCTGCAAAGATACTCATTTCACTCCTGATACCCTTCCTTATGTCAGAGACATAAATGTTGAACAGGAGGGGGCCAATGACCAATCCCTGAGAACCCCACTAATGACCTTCCCTGGAGATGAGACTATCCCTCCAACGACAACCCTCTGGGTCCGCTCCGACAGCCAGTTCCCTATCCATCTGATCCTCTGTTTCCCCACCCCTATGTTAAGTTGTCGTTTTGTTAAAGTTCTCCTGAAGGTGTCAGCTGATCTTTAATGTACATACTGTAGCAAGGTTAAAACTGATTGCAAACTTACAGTAAGAATAGCAGCAACAGCAGCAAAAGACACATACCAACATTTTATGCATTTGTGCACTTTTCAAAGGGCCTGAAGGTCTGTCACTTGACAAAAATTTGACATCTACAAAGGCACCCAAATAAATTAGGTCTAACAAAAGCTGAAGAGGCCCTGTGGCTCTCTCCTTAGGCAGCATTACCCAATTCATTCACCCATCATCCTCTGGCCCCATCACCATGGCAGAGTAGGTCAGTGGTGAGGAAACTGTCAGCCAATTTGTAGTCCAAAAGGAGTTTCCCCACAAAAGTCACTATTTGCTTTCCTCCTCTTAGACCAGCCTGGCTGTCGTCACTCACTGGGGGCTTGCAGCCTGACTTTGTGCTCCAAACCTGGGCCATCAGGAGCACAGACTGTCAGGGGAAGGATCAGGCATCCATTTGGTAGGGAGGGGTTGTCCATGTTGCTCTATTGCTGCCTACTTGCATTAAACAGAGGCAACAAACATTGAAAGTCTAGTTGGGAGGGAGTACTGTCAGAAATGTCCAGGGCTCGGAGAAGCATGCAGACATCAGACCTTGGCACCATAGCGAGGACATAGACAGAAAAACACTGTATGCCCTCAGAGTAAGGTGATAGCCTCTCTACTCTGGGTGACCAAAGCAGTAAACCAGGGAGGGGCTGTGGACATGGCCTACCTAGACTTTATCAAGGTATTTGACACAGTCCCGCACAAAAGATTAATAAACAAATTGGCCAGCCTGGGAGTGGGTCCCAGGGTGGTAGCTTGGGTAAAACATTGGTTGGACAACAGGACACAGCGGGTAATAGTAAATGGAGTCCACAGTGAAGAAAATAGAGTTACTAGTGGGGTACCACAGAGTTCAGTACGAGGGGCCGGTCCTTTTTAATGTCTTTATAAGTGACATTGCAGAGGGACTGGAAGGGAAAGTATGTCTCTTTGCAGATGACACAAAGATCTGCAACAGGGTTGATATACAAGGTGGAGTGGAAAGGATGAAAAGGGACTTGGCAAGGTTGGAGGAATGGTCAAATGCATGGCAGCTTAGATTCAACGCAAAGAAGTGCAAAGTAATGCAAAGTAATGCACCTGGGAGACAAAAACTCAGGGGAAGAGTACACAATGGGGGGTGAGATACTGACGACAACAACAAAAATGGAAAGGGACCTGCAGGTAGTCATATCAGACAACCTAAAGGTAGGCCAGCAATGTGAGAAGGCAGTAAGGAGGGCTGGAGGGCTACTGGGATGCATTGGGAGAGACATCACCAGTAGAAAACAGGATGTTGCTGCCCTATGTACAGACAGTTAGTAAGACCACATCTGGAGTACTGTGTACAGTTCTGGAGACCCCACCTCTGCAAAGACATAGACAGGGTAGAGGCTGTCCAGAGGAGGGCAACCAAAATGATGCAGGGTCTGCATCAGAAGACATATGAATAAAGACTAAAGGAACTAAAGATGTATAGCCTCGAGGAAAGGAGGGAGAGGGGGGACATGATAGAAACTTTCAAATACCTCAAAGGAATCAACAAAGTCCAAGAGGGTAGCATCTTTCAGAAAAAGAGATGTGCAAAAACAAGGGACACAATTTGAAGATAGAGGAGGACGGCTCAGAGGTAATGTGAGGAAGTATTTCTTCACGGAGAGGGTTGTGGATACATGGAACAGCCTTCCGAGGAGGTCGTAGAGTCAAAAACAGTGGGGGAATTCAAGAATGCATAGGACAGACATAAGGCAATTCTAGTGGGGGGGTAAGAGGAAGTAGGCTGTTGGTTAACCAGGATCTGCAGCTTATCCGTTAGGCAGGGAAATGGGCAGACCAGGTGGGCCAAGTGGTCCTTATCGGCCGTCAAATTCTGTTTCTATGTTTCTCTGTTCACACCACTGGAGTCAACACCTATCTAGGGCCCTACTCAATAGCCTACATTCTTCAGCCAGTTACAGCACTCTCTGCCTTCACTTTGGGCATTGCCCTTAGGCAGACCTAAAGGAGGAATACCAAGGGAGCAAAAGTTAAGGAGCAGAAAAAAAATGCATAAATTGTTCCTCATCCTGTACCCTCTCATCATTAGTAAGTAACATCACTGACAGCCACTATATCAGCATTTTTATTTATGATATTTTACCTGGATAGTGGTGGTAGTTATGGTGGTGGTTGGTGGATGCTGGCCTAGATGTCTGGAGTAGTCTTTATGAGGACAGTGGAGAATAAAAACAAGGGAAGACACACACACACACCGCTGTTGCCACGCATTCAGTTTGTGAGGGGGTTTGATTCGGGATCGAGAAGCAGACTGACGAGGCAATGACAACAACAAGCGAAAATCCCTTCTAACACAGATGGCTGATGACTGGTCTGCTCTCAAGCATGAAGGCGACAGGCCAGCGACCCGACCACACTACTGGACAGATGCTGTCCTGGTGCACTCCGGCGGTGGCCCAGCCCAACGATTTGTTGCTTTGGATGCCTGCCCTCATCCTTTTAATCAATTTTTGATGGGCGACAGGCTACGACACAAATCGCTGTGACTGAGTGAGACATGCAGAGCAGCACGTGCTAGGCACTCTCAGGAGACACTCCTCCCACTCACAACGCCACACAAAACGCACACAGCTAATGGATGGACCACATCAGCACATCTAGGGTAGAAGTCTGCTCGGTGCCACTGAAATACCTTTTTCTTTGCTGTCGGGGTGGAGTGGATTCATTTATGCAACATTCCTACTGAAGGACTGTTGCATAAATGACCCCCCCTCCCATGGCAAAGAAAAAGGTGTTACAGCGTCTCCATGCAGGCAGCCAGCATTACAAAAAAGAATGCTAAATTTAAATAAATACATATAAGCATTGCTCGGGCAGGCCCCCCATAGCTCAGGGCCCGGAAAACTCAAGGTCCTTCCAACGGGCGGCCCCGCCATTAGGGTGACACTAAAATGTTAGTCACTGTTGTGCACTGCAGTAAGTATACTGCAGCGGACCGGGTGAGGGGTGGGATGAGACTGGAATGTAGAACTAAAGTGACCCCGCGGCGGTAACATGTTACATGCTCAATGCACTCGGCTATGAGCACACAGAGTACAGGACGGGGGATTGGATGTCAATTGGGCGGGTAGAGGAGGAGGATCAGAATATTAATTACGTCAGTCTCCTCCCTCCCTGAGTCCGAGACAGCATGATTACATTACATTACCACATCACAGTAGCATCTAGTGCTAGGTGCTGGCTACAGTGTTCCTTCTTAAAGGGACAGGAGTACTGATAATTAAACTGAAAAAAATGGATGGGGGGAGTGCACATGAGTTCCCCTCAGTTCCCCTGATGAGAAAACAGGGGGACTAGTCCCCCTGCCCCCCCCCTCACTTTAATCACTGGCTAAAAACATTTCTAATGACAGCAGAGATTTGAGATGTAAAATCCAGTTGATGGCAAAATTGTTCCCGGACTGTGAACTTCCTCCCTAATCTGCAGTATAGCCCTATCTCATACAGAAAGAACAATATTTGGTTTTACTGCCAACACCAAGTGGTTCAAGCCCAACAGAAGCAACTTAGTTTTGTTGGGTTGAGTCTCAGCTAGCTGACACTCATCCAGTGCTTGATTTCCGTGATACAAGTTATGTTGGGGGCACAAATAAACAGACCTCAAGTATATCTCAGTGCTTATTGTGACAGGTACTGTATATTCTGTGTTTTATTGGCGTATCTCATGCTACATTTCATCTAATATTTGCAGGGCTTCATCAGGAGATTGCCTTTTAAGTGTTCTATAAACATAAATATATTTAATAAATCATATTTTTCAATTGTATAAACAGTCATATAAGCGACTATCCCTTCACGGACCTTAGCTCTGTCCTTCCCAGTAATTTCTTTGACCTAGCTCCCAATTCACAGTCCCCTGTCCTTCAACGTCCCCTGTTCTACTTGCACAACATATCTACCCATGAAGCCAGACCATTCCTTCTAAAGGCATTAGGCAGCAACAGCCCAAGCAATGACTCCTTGGATCCCAAAATACTATGACTGGTCCTGAATGACATCCTATTGTTTATTGTTTATTGTTCTAGGAATTACTACCTTTGAGCCAGAGGCTCTTTTACAAAGGTTCCATGTTAATTAGATACAGTACAAAAGGTTAAATAGATAACACAACAATTTGTGTTGTGTCAGAAGCAAGGAAACATATACAAATACATATCAAATCACTTATGCAAAAGGACATGAGATATCAATAATCACATTATTATTACAAGAAAGAGGTCATGCCAGATTAGGAGAAACAAATAGGGAAAAAGTCCAGAACAGAGAGGTTAAGTGAAAGGTGTGGGGAGCAGACAATAGCAGGAGAAAAGGTTTCCCAAACATGTCTTTGTCAAATAACAGAACAGGGTGGGTAGTGAGAAAATAGGAGGTTTAATCAGGGCAGTCACAGGAGCTGGAGGTGGCAAGGTGAGAGAAAAGCCTTGATTTGAAAATACCTAGAGAGGTGGAGGCAGTAATATGAGTGCTGAGGGCATTTAGCCAGCTGGGGCACGATAGGCAAATGATCTTTGTCCCTGAGAAGTCCGCATCGGGGACTTGGAGAGGCTGGTGTTCTGATCTTCTGGTAAAGCGGGTGCTAAGCGCTCAGGCATAACAGGTCTTAGATAGGGTGGAGTGAAGCCAGAGTGGATTTTTAGCCATCAGGCAGATGGTACTTTATCGGTTTGAGAGTTGCAACCAACCTGAGTCAGCATAGAGTTCACATGTGTGGGTACGCCGATGTGCACCAGTGCGAGCAAGTGACAGGCCTTATTTAGGATGTTGTAATGCGACTAAGTGCTGTAGTAGTGGCAGATCCGTATATAACTAAGCCATAGTCAACGACTGAGATGATAGAAGATTGGATGGCAATCCTCAGTGCAGAATGGGTAAGAAGCTGTCGGTTCGATACAGAATCCCAATTAACGCTGATTAATAGTTTTGCTGTACTATCAATGTGAGTTGCAAAGGTTAGGCCTTGATCAAAGTTGATTCCAAGATATTTGAAAATTGGCACTTGTTCAAGGGTATTTCCAGGTATGTATTAATGGTGAGTGGACTTGCCGTTTCTTGTTTTATGGTTAGAGAAGAGCATGGATTTAGTTTTTTGTGGTTTAGAACCAGCTTATGTTCAAGGAACCACATCTCAACTTTGGAAAAAGCATGCTGAAGGTTGAGGCGTAAGAGGTTCGGATCTTTATGAGTGGCAAGAATCACGGCATCATTAGCATAGAGGATTAATTGTTCAGGGCAGGATTTGGGGAGGGAATTTAGGAAAAGGCTGAAAAGGAGGGGGCCCAGGATGGATCCCTGGGGAACTCCTGAGCGAACCGGTTTTGAGTCTGAGAGAACTCCAGCTACTTTTACAGATTGAGAGCGCTGAGCAAGGTAATTTTTTACCCAGTCACCAGGACCCTGCGAGAGCCCTAGGGATAGAAGTTGTTTGATAAGTAGGCCATGGTGAACTGTATCAAATGCCTTGGTTAAGTCAATGTAGATTGCTCCAGTTAGGTTTCCTTTGTCCATGGCATTGTGGATTGCTCCTGAGAATTCAAGTAGGGCAGTCGATGTGCTGTGCCCTTTCCTAAATCCATGCTGCTGAGTGCATAGGATGTTGTGCTTTTCCAGGTAGTCTGAAAGTTGGTCCGCCACCAAGCGCTCAGGGCCTTAGAGAGGTGGTAGTATTGATATCGGGCGTAGTTACCAGGCAATGACTTATCACCACTTTTGTGCACTTGAGTGACAACTGCAGCCTTCCATTTCCTAGGGAATTGGCTGTAGCAGAGGGAGAGATTGAAAATTTTTGTGAGGGGGAGCAGTACTTCCTCCAGAGTGAGGGACAGAAGTTTAAGGTCAATAGTGTCGCTGCTTGCTCGGGACTTAGAAATGGCCTTCTTTACATATTTATAGACTTCATGTGCCTTTACTAGTTTGAAATGGAAGGGTGGTTTGGTTGGAGAGGCAGTAATAGAAGTAGAAATTGGAGGGTCAGCATCAGTAAAGAAATCAGATGAGAGGACACCACTAAGGTCCGTGAAGGTATCATTTGGGGTGTTCGCAATGATCTCTGGGTCTAATGTAGTGGTTCCATCCACATTCATTATTGTAGGAGAGGATTTGGACTGCTGACCCATGATACTCTTTATGTTGTCTCAGAAGAATTTCCCTTTGCCCCAGGAGTTGGAGAGGGCATTCTTGAAGTAGGAGCTCTTCATCAAGCGGATCTGTTTAGTACAGTGGTTGCGAGCCTGTTTATACTTTTGAATGTCCGACAGAGTGCCAGTAGCTCTTGAAGTGGCCCAGAGGTGATCCCTACTTTTGAGCTGTGCCAATAGCTTTGCCGTGAGCCAGGGATTTGTGAGTGCTTTGATTTTGTGCTTTTTTACTGGTGCATAGGTGTCACAGGCAGTGTTGAAAGTAGTAATGAAGTAATCAAGGGCTAGGTCAACATCTTGAGTTTTGTAAATCAAGGACCAGTCTATCTGCCTAAGACAGGTCTTGAGATGAGTAAGGTTGCCATAAGGTAGGACTCTGCTATAGATGGTTTTTGGAGGCTTCTGAAACTTATTTGTCCAGGTACATATTAGTGAGAGTGATCACTGAGCGGAGTCAGGAGAACACTTACATTGGTTACACAGGTAGGGTGGCTGGTAAGGATCCAGTCAATGAGGGTGCTGGTCCCTGATTTGTAGTTTTCCTGGTAGGGAGTTTACCACTTGTGTTAAATTTGCTGCTAGGATGGCATCTTTGTTTGACCCTGCATCAGGAGCAAGCCAATTTATATTAAAGTCCCCAAGGAGAAGGAGTTCGATGTCAGAAGGTTGTGTACTTACGAACTCAGGACAGCCTTAGGCGGAATCAGGATCTTTTGGTGGGATATAGACAGCAGCAATCGTGAGGACTTTGTTTTGGGCACCAAGTAGTATCTTGATAGGGAGGAGTTGCACTGAGGTTTCTGTGGTGGGGTAAGAACCAGGGAGACAGGTGAGGTAGTCCTTGTAGATTGTACATCCACCACCCCTTTTTGAGGTCCTATCCAGCCTGGAATGTCTTGTAGCTTTGTATAGAGATGGCATGATCCGGAGTATTAGGTGTCAAACAAGTTTCATGATGGCAAGGATATCCGGGTTGTGTTGGCTGGCAAAGATTTGAAGGGAGGCCAGTTTGGGAGAAGACTGCAGATGTTTAAAGTAGCAATTTTGAGCCCCCTCCATTTTGGCAGGCTTTGTTGTACTGTAGGAGACAGGGCCAGGATTTGAGTGGACACTTCCTGATATCAAGAGGAGGAGGAGTAGGAGTTTAAGAGACAGTTGCTGTACTTTGTAGTCAATTGAATTACACTTCTGAGGCTTATGCGGCTTGGACCAGTGCAGGCGTCTAGGGACCCAGAGCAAGGAGATTGTTAGTAACAGAGGATGATATGCCCATGTATCCTTGTTGTAGCTTGTCAGTTGCACCCAGTCGCTTGCAGATAGGTACCTGGTGGTTAAGTCAAAAGCCAAAAGAATGATCAACAGCTGAGGTCCAGAGTCACTGAAATGTTAAAATTCCTGAAGGTGATTAACTTTGCCTGCACATATGCAGATGTGAAATCCCTTTGTGTGTATGCTTCTTTGTCATTCAAATAGGTTGCTGAAAAGCCCACATACAGATCATGGAGCAGGTCAGACGAAATGTGGATTCCAGCAGGACCCAGAGTCACCAAGTTTGTCAGATGTAGTTGCTTCACTTGTGTTTTGCATGGGATAGCTTCCAAAAAGTTGATTTTAAAATGAAAATAAAGATACCGGATGATGATTTTTTTGCAGAAATCCAGTCCAGGAGACTTTCACGGATGTAGTGAGCAAGAATGGTATAGTTACCACAAGCAGAAAAACATGTAAATCCACAAAAACTAAGCTACAGACACAGACAAACACAAGCAGCCACCACACAGACCCAGGGGGCGTCCTAGTCCCACTTATGAGCTTACTAAACTGATCCCTCTGCCTGGGTCAATTTCCCAGTGTTTGGAAAACAGCTGTTGTCACATGTATTCATAAAGGTGGGGACAGGTCCACCCCCAGCAACTATCGGTCAATTTCCATCATTCCCCCACTCTCCAAAGCAATAGAAAAAGTGGTGGCTACACAGCTCACCAAGTATCTAACTACATATGCTGTTCTGTGCCCAGAGCACCATGGTTTCCGTGCAGGCCATAGCACTGGTACAGCTTTACTGGAATTCTCCAACTCTCTGCACTCCTCTCCACTCTGGCAACCTTTGCTGGAGTAGTGTTCATTGACCTCTTAAAGGCCTTTGACACTGTATGCCATCCCCTCCTACTTGACGCCCTCTACCATATCGGTTTCCTCTACTGGTCCTCTCATCTGGTGCTCTAGCTACCTATCAGCCCATTCCCAGTGCATCAGAATCAATGTAACACTCTCAGAGACCCACCCAGTCCACTCTGGGGTTCCCCAGGGTTCCATCCTGGGCCCCCTACTTTTTAGTCTCTACCTAAATACCCTGCCCAGCACCTGCTCCGGCAAAGTTCTTCTGTACGCAGATGATGCCATTCTTTATGCCTCTCACTGAAATTCTGCTTCCCTCCAGGACTCTCTCCAACACACCTTCAACCAAGCAGAAAGTTGGTTAAAGGAGCACAGACTTGTCATTAATCTCAAAAAGACCAAGTTGATGCTCTTCTCCCACCATCAAAACAAAGCAAGAAATAACCCCTTCCTTATCCTCTCAAGCACTCAACACCCGCTCAAGCAAGTGCACAGCTACAAATATCTTGGGATTACTTTCAACACTGTCCTCACTTTTCACGTCCACATTAATGCCCTCTCATCTGCCACCAACACCCGGATTGGCCTCCTATACCGCCATATGGACTTCCTTCCACCCGATGTTCTCCGACTGGCCATCACTTCCTCAGTACTGTCCCTAGTGGATTATGGCCTACCAGTATATGGAGCCACTGATTACATGGCACTCAATAAGATCCGACTCACTCTGAACAAGTCTTGTAGACTACTGATCAGTGCCCCCAGGCTCACCCACACCTGTCATCTCTATTCCACTGCTAATCTCCTCAACCTGGAAGAACGTCTCCACTACCAAACCTGCCTCCTAGCCAAGAAAATTCTGCTCAGGCTCTCCCCCACTGCGGTATCTGCCTCTCTCTCCAACATACCTCCCCCCACAGTCTCCACCTGCAGCTTGGACAAGGCCACTCTACTGGTACCCAGAACTAGGACCTCCCTAGCTCAGAGATTCTTTTGCTACAGGGTCCCTTCCTGGTTTAACACTCTCCCTGTAACCATCACTAACACTCAAAAAATTGCCTCCTTCAAAATCGCTCTTTGGAACCACCTGTTCAACACCCGCTGCTGTTCCTGTCACTAACAGGTTGCTTACATATGTCTGAGTGCACTTCGACAAAGTCCTCCAGACTGCCTCCTTCGCCCCCCCCACCACCACCACCTGGTTTCCTTCATTCCCCCCAGCCAGATATCTGTATTTATGTAACTA
Source organism: Neoceratodus forsteri (assembly GCA_016271365.2). Classification (NCBI taxonomy): domain Eukaryota; kingdom Metazoa; phylum Chordata; order Ceratodontiformes; family Ceratodontidae; genus Neoceratodus; species Neoceratodus forsteri. The sequence continues at coordinate 1,413,058,927 of CM057459.1, forward strand.
CTGTTTTAGGAAACGTACAAAATATATGTAACAATGTATGTATACTACTGTGTAAAATCTGTGTAACTCTGTATGTCAACCTACTGTAATATTGTAACACTGTTGTCCTCGCTATGATGAGGCACCTTTGTAAATGAGCCTCTGGCTCAGAGGTTGCAAATCCAATTGTACAAATAAATAATACGCAGTCACTCTCTTCTCAACGCTTGTGCTAGAAATCCATAGCACTCATATGATTTGCATTCTGTATACAATATCTTATTTTGCCTGAAACAAAACCATGCTCAATTTAATTGTCTGTTTACCCTCTTAAATTTTATCGATACTACTCACTGTGTACACACTCCTTCACCACACTCTCAGCCTTGTGCAGCTGATATAAATGTTGGCAGTAGCCTTGCAAACACTGTGACAAATCCACTTTAAATTCCTACCTGACTGTTAAGTTCAAAGTTCACTTTGAATTTGCCTTCAAAGGCTGTTAAATCTACAGTATAATAAAGAAATAGTTAACTTTCAATGCTTTCACTACATGCTTAAAAAAATAATATCTTTTAGATTGTGAGTCTTAAATACAACATTTTTGATTACATATTTCAGTACAGTATTCTCTATTCCTTTCCAAATATCAGTCCCTCGGATCATAATATAAAACTTCACTAGCTGCTTCATCCAAGACATAGTAATTTCATGCAGGTTATTACATTTAGCCTACAATGTTATACAGTATACTGTACACTGTATGTGTAAAACTCATATGCTGCCTCATAGTATGATATGAAGGATGATGTGGCATTTGGAAATGAATACAGAACACTGTACTGATATGTGGAATCAGCAAAATGCTGTATTAAATAGCAATCAATTGCAGTGTTGAAGCTAGCAATGTCAAACACCAACACATGAAAACAGACATATAATAAAATGTAATTTAGGTCTGTTTTACAACCATCTTGCAGATGTGTGACTAGTATTTACCACCACAGCCTGGGTAATCACCATACTGGTGATGTTTACTGTGCATGGTTGCCTAGGCAACTGAAGATGCCCTTGGACATCCTGCATGTGTTTTGAGGACATCATCACATATGACATCACTGACATCGGGCAGCGGCAGTGAGTATAACAGAGCTTTAACTTAGAAGCCCTGCTCGACTGTACTGACTCAGGAAGCAGCAGGACACATTGCTGGACTTAATCCCATGAAAGTTTAAAGAGTTGATAACTATTTCTTTATTATCAATTTAATAGCCTTTGAAGGTGAATTGAAAGTGAACTTAAAACTTGACAGTCAGGTAAGAATTTAAAGTGGATTTATCACAGGGTTTGCAGGGCTGTTGCCAGTATTTACATCAGCTGCACATAGGTGAGCGTGTGGTGAAGGGGTGTGTACATGATGGGTAGTAGAGATAGGATTCAAGAGATAGGGTAAGCAAACAATTAAATTGAATATGGTTTTGTTTCAGGCAAAATACAGTAAAATACTGTGTAAAGAAGGTAAATCAGATGAGTGCTATGGCTTTCGAGTACAAGTGTTGCAAAGTGAATGACTATATTATCATAGTGGCTTGTATGACCATTATTTATACAATTGTGAAATATGATTTATTGAATATACTGTATTTATTTATATTTATAGAATATTTAAAAGACAATTTCCTAATGAAGTCCTGCAAATATCCAGGTGAAGCATAGAGTGAGATATGCCAATGAAACATAGGATACACTGGTCACAGTAAACATCAAGATATACCATACTTAAAGGCCTATTGTTTGCGCTCCCCCCTCCCATCCACTCTTCCTCCCCAGCAGAATTTGCTGGGACACATCCAGAGGTGGCAACAGCATTACCATATTTAAATTGTTATAATTTCCTAACGTTCTTCCTCCTAATGAGGACCTTGTGACAGTGATTTTTGTGATGGCTTTCTCAGCCACACGTATTGGATCCCCATGAGTGGGTTTAAAGGGAAGGTAAAGCTGAGTGTCATCTGCATAGCAGTGAAAACTCAAGCCATACCTTTGGATCACTTCTCCCAGTGGAACTATATTGATGGCAAATAGGCATGGGAAGCATACAGAGCTCTGAGAGATGCCACACATGACCGATGAATAAGCAGATTGGCAACTGCCCAACACCACGATCTGGTGGAAATTTTCAGGGAAAGATCTGAACCAGTGTAACACTGTACCAGCTAATCCACAGAAATACCTCAGATGCTCAACTAACTCCCTCTGATCCCCAATATCAAATGCTGATGATAGGTCAAGGAAGACCCAGACAGATAGCTCTTCCCAATCCTTTGCCAGGAACAGATCATTCATGACACAGACCAAGCTGGTCCCTCTGCTATGACATGAATGGAAAACAGATTGGAGAGGCTTGTAGAGTTCTAATTTCTCCAAGTGTTTTCTCTATAACCTTTCCTGTAAAAGGAAGGTTAGAGACAGGCATTTAGTTTGTGTGATCACCCAGATCTAAATTTGATTTCTTGAGAAGGGGCTTCACAATGGCCCCTTCAAGGAAGTTAGCAAAAGCACCTTCTCTCAAAGAAGAGTTCACAGTCTCTACAAACACAAGCACTAGCATCTGCCATCCAGCCTTAACCAAATGGGAGGGGGCAGGGTCTAGGATACAACTGAACTGACACATCACTGACAGCACCTGGCAGATTTCTACATAAATCAGTTGGCTAAAAGTCCATCCACAGCACCTAAGATTCAGTTGCCTTAACTCCACGAGCACTGCCCTAGTGACCAGCACCAGTGGAACAGATATTGCATCTTATCTCTGCAATCTGGGTTGCAAAGAAATCAGAAACCTGTTTGTATCTCTCCACTGAGCTTGGCTCTGACCAAGACCCAAGATAGTCTGAATTAAGATTCTTTATCAACCAATCTTAAGAGAGCTGCAGGTTTCTCCATCTGTAATGAAGAAGGAATAAGATTGTTTCCTCACACCAGTCATTGCCTTCTGAATGCTGTGATAATGAAAGATCAGGACAAGTTTGTTGTGAAGCAGGCCAGATGTCCTCTATCATCTCTCAAGCCTCCATACACATCTTTTCAGTTCCCTCAGCTAATCAATATACCAAGAAGGACTGCAACTTCTGAGATGTGGATGGAGGTGGACTGGTGTAAAGGAGTTAGCCATAGCAAGGATGGCTACATATCAGCCTCAACCGCTGCACTGCATCCCATGGAGGAGGCGGCCAAGATCTCTGAAATGTCTACATGAGCCCAAAAAACATCAGGTTCAGTACTTCCCTAACTACACTAGTGGATCATTTCCACAAAGGGGAAAAGTGGACATAGTAGGCATAAGAACCCTAAAAGTACATTTCCAAACTTTGAGTTTATTTCTAGCCTCTGTGTGGTTTGCATTTTGTGTGTTAGCAACTCGAATGAGCATTAACATAGTTTTTTGATATATACTATAATGGTACAGTAGCACCGCTATAGTTAGCGTTGAGCAGGGGTTTCTATTATAACCTCAGACTTTGCACTTTAATAACTTCACAACCGCTCAACAGATTTGCACACAAATTTGTATACACAGTCTTGTGTGGTAGCTCTCTTGATGAGCCAAGTTTTGTTGTGGTCGACTTTGCGGATTCCAAGCTGTGCATAGTGCTAAAATGTTAAAAATTGCTGTTTTTTTGTGGGTTTTTTTTTTTGTCATCTCACTACACCCAGACAGTTTTTAAATTTTGGTCTGACATTTTCAGGGTAGAAACAGCTTGCCTTTCAGAAGTGCTTTCAACTGGTTTGGTGCAAAAATATGAATCCATTCCAAAGTTGTTTTATTTTAAAGTTTCAAGTTCTGAGCATGCTCAGTCCAGTCTTTTGGATAGCTTCCTGGAATGGCAAAATAATTTGGTCTCATGAAAAAGGATTATTTGTTGTGAGGAGTCAATCCTTTTTTTGTGAGAAAAAAATCCTTTTACATGACATGCCATCTTTGCAAATTAATATGTTCGCAACCGTTCAACAGATTTGCACGAAGTATTGCATGCATGGCCTTGGAGGGTAGATCTCATGAGGTGCCAAGTTTCCTTCCAGCTGCATGTGCTGATTTTGAGATCCAGATAGCAAAAATAGTAAAAAAATAAAAAAATAAAAACACAATTTTTTTGCTGTTTTTGTCATCATCTAGCACCCAGATGGTTTGGAATTTGATCGGAAATTTTCAGGGTAGTTGGCCCACAGATGTGCCTTTTACCGATTTGGTGAAGAAATATTAATCCATTGATAAGTTATAAGGATTTAAAATTTTGATTCGAGGGGGCACTGCTGAGCAGCCACACGAGAGGCAGCATATTCCTAAAGCTCCGTATATTTCTGTTACTTTTTAATAATAATTGTAGTTTTTGAAGCTCTTTCTCCAACCTTGCTCCATCCTGAGATTGCTACAGACCCTGTCCTGCACATAACGGGGAAAACTAAGGGATTTATGGCTGCTCCATCAGCCTTTTCCACCCTAGAAGCAAGAGAGGTGGTGGGCCTTTCCAGAGTGGCACGGCAGGGGCTGATGGTTCTGGTGACCCCGAGGAGGTGTCTCTGGTGATGGTCAATTCAACATTCCAGCAGCTGGTTTGAATGGTCCAGGATCTGTACTGTAAATTTGACCCGCTGACCCCCAGAGTAGCGGTGCTGGAAAACAAAACGGAGCTCACTCAACAGAGCACAATTTGAATAAGATGATGGATGTCTCGACTAAGCTAATAGGGGATACTACTGTGCTCCACCATCAGGTTGAGGTGTTTGAAAATCAAGTGCGGGAATGGAATATCCGCATTTTGGAACTACAAGAGTCAGTGAAGGGGAAGGACCCCCTCGAGTTATCTGAATTTTCCTGCCTGATTTATTTGGATTTGGTGAGGATGAGCCACCACTCTCTTTGGAATGGGCCTTTTGACTCACCCCCTGCAAAGCGATGCAAGGGCAGAACAGCCCCAGGACATTCGTGCTCCTCTGCTCTGGTGTGGGTGACCTGGATCGCATACTGACAGTGGAAAGATGTAAGAGGTATCTCAAATATGGAGAAGCAGCCCTATCCATCTACCCAGAACTAACATACAAGACCAGGCAGTGTCGTAGATCCTTTGATGACATTCATAGCCGCCTTTTGTGCAGAAAAATTCCCCATCAGTTACTATATCCAGCCAGACTGCACATTGCGTGGAAGGACAAGGTATACCTCTTCAATGATCCTTTGGAGGCAGAGAAGGTGCTGGGACATATTGCCCAAGAGGTGACCCAGGAGCCAGTGGTCACTGCATCAAAAGGAGAATGATCTGCATAAGGACTTACTTCAAACTGTAATGTACAATATTGTACCGGTTCCCACACTTAGTGCATATCATTAGTTTATATAGATACAGCTGTAGGTGTTCTGGACTTTGTGGGCTGGATACAGGGTGTTTATCACTCTTCAGGAGCAGGGTATTGGTTACTGTTACACTCTTTTTCCCTTACAACTGTCTGTTGGACTCATTTGTATTAGAACTTGAGCTTTTGGGGGAATTTGATAAGATGTTATATAACTTTTTTTTTCTTTTTCCCCTTACAGCCACCTGTTGGACTTGTTCATATACAATTTTAAGTTTTCCCAGGATTTGGACAAACTCTGCCATAGAGCCCAGGACTTTGAAAATTAGTTATGGTCCTTTCTTGAACACACTACCTGGTATAATCATGGGTTATAAGGGGGGCATATGGTTTTCTTTTGTTTCTCTCTAAAGGTAAAGAATGATGCAGGTAGTCCCCTAAGCATGTTGGTGGGGTTACTGGGTACATCTGTCTTGTTTTTTTTTATTGTTAATGAGTGGTGGTACATTTGGAGCTGTTATTTATCTCTAGTTATGTAGTCTTACAGGGGGTTGTGGGCTGGTTAGCTCACACACTAGTGGGCTCAATAGGGGCTGGCTGGTGTTAGTTCTCCCTGAGACTCTCCCTGTGCTGTAGGCTTTGGGAATTAGATCTATGCTGTATGTGGTTAATTCCCCCATGCCAATTTCTACTGGATGGGTTTCACTATGTATGGGAAGTTGTCTGTCATGAATGGGATGATTCTGTATGTATTTTTGAACTCACCTATGCCTGTTAGCTTTTGTGAGTGTTTTCTTACATTAAAGCTTTATAGAAATACTATATAAAAAATTGATTCTGGGCATGCTCAGTATGGTCTTTTGGATAGACATTTGATACCCTACTGAGCATGCTCAGAACCAAACTTTCAAATATTTATAACTTGGGAATGTATTAATATTTTTTCACCAAACTAATGAAAGGCACCATTCTGTGGCATATCCTTTCTATCCTGAAACTTTCAGACCAAAATCCCAAACCATCTGAGCTGTAGGCGTTGACAAAAAAATAGCAAAAAAAACACAATTTTCCTAAAAATGTATTATCTGGATCTTAGGATCTGTACATCCAACTGAAACAAAACTTGACAAGCCAGGACACCTTGCCTTTCAGACTGTGCGTGCAAAATGTACTGCAATTCCATTGAACAGGGCGAAGCTATTACTATATTTATATACAGTGTATATCTAATGTATATACAACATTATAATGGTGCAGGAACACCACTATAGTTATGGTTGAGCACTGGGTTCTATGTTAAACCTCAGATTTTGCACCTCAATATCTTTGCAAACATTCAACAGATTTGCATGCAATTATTCATGTGTGGTCTCATGGTCTCATTGAGTAGATTTCTTGTTGTGCCAAGTTTCGTTCCTGCCAGATGTGTGGATTCTGAGATGCAGAAAGTGGAAACGTAAAATAAAATTGCTGTTTTTTTGTCATCACCTTGTACCCAGATGGTTTAAAATTATGCTGTGAGATTTTCAGAGTTGAAAGGGCTCAGCCTACAGATGTGGTTTTTACAGGTTTGATGAAAAAACATTGATCAGTTCCAAAGTTATTAAATTTTAAACATTCTGGTTCTGAGTATGCTGAGTTAGCACTTCAAAACAGCAGTATGAAAGTGCGTAGCTTGAGTGCCTAGAGTCACCTCATAGTCCAAGAATAATTGTGAGCTTATTTGCAAACCCATTTTTTTAAACTGAAGGAATTAGAAAAATCAGATGAAAACTACAAGCTATCCCTCCTTGTGAAACTTGGTCTGTTCAAAATCATTGTTTACAATTTCTTTTTGGTTTCACCTGTTCGCATTGCAAGAAGAACAGTTCCTTATGTGTCCCTTGTTTTTAAAATGTCAGTGTACCGTAGCTCATGAATAATCATGAGCTGATTTTCATACCTGTTATTTTAAAATTGAGAGAATTAGAAAAATTGAGTGACAACTACAGCCTACCCCTCTCTGGGAAGCTTGGTCTGTTCAAAACCATTGTTTACAACAATTCCTTTTTTAGTTTACTTTTTGGATACTGACAGATTGAAGATGTGAATTGTTTTGAAACATGGGCTACAAGTCAATAAGTTATACATTAGGGCTATAGAAGAAAAGTAGTCATTTTTTAACTTAAGTTAAAATAGACATTAGAGTATTGATTTTGTGCTAATGTGAACTGAAAAAAATTCAGACAGTTCAGAAATAGGCAAAGTTTAAAAAAAAAGTCTTTAGCAATACAGAGAAACAGGAAAGTATTATTGACTGTTTAAAACTGGAATTGTCTTGACTTTGGATAACAACACTGACACAGTGCTATCAAAGGAGGCAATATAATGTAGTGGCAAAGGCTCTGAGCTATGAGCCTGGACACCTGAATTTGAATCCCAAAGCCCCCACTGAATATGGTCAAAAGGTTTTTTTTTTAAAGTACCTCATGCGTTTATAAAAACTAATTATAGAAAAACCCTTGTGTTTATAAAAAGTAAGTACAGAAAAAGTACAATCTCAAAAAGGTAAGGAAATTAGTTGCAAAAAAACTTTGTTAATGTACTAGTTAGGATTAAAGTGGCAAAAGTAGGGAAATGTGGCATTAGGGTTTCCAACCCTAACACCCCATCCCCACCCTGCAGGCAGCAACAGGCATGGGGTGTGCCTTGGGGTTGTCAACTCTAACACTCACCCCATTCTCATATACTATACCCATCTCAGTGTACTTACTCATGGAATGGGGTGAGTGTTAGGGATGACAGCCCCAAGAAACATCCCATGCCTGTTGCTGCCTGTAGGGTGAGAATGGGGTATTGGGTTGAAAATCCTAATGCCACATTTCTCTGCTTGTACTACTGAAAACTATGAAGAGTGCAACTCATGCTTTTTTTGGCATGAAAAAATATATATAGATATATATATATACACACACACACTTTTATTTGGGAGGCAGTATAGCATAGTGGTTTAGGGCACTGAACTACAAACCTGAAGACCTGAGTTTGAATCCAGTCAGTCCCCACTTGCATATTATGTGACCCTGAGCAAGTCACTTAACTTCCTTGTTCTCCCAGGTCACACCTGGAAACAAGCTCCAGCTTAGTGTGCCTTTCCTGGTAAAACAATTTCCCCTCCCCCCTTCCATAATACTACGGGTCTGAAACAGGATTTAGACAATATTGTCTATACTTAGCCTGGATCATAATCAATTAAGGTAACCCTTAATAGTAAAAGTTTATTTTTATACAGGTAGCAATGTTAAAACATTGTCGGATCAAAGACCATTTTTCAAGATGGACCTGTAACAATTTACATATAAAATTATAAACGTATTGCACAAATTACAGACTTATACAATGTATATCATAACAACAACAGTTAATCCATTATTAATTTCAATTCATCTTTCACTACATTCTTACTCTCACTCAAAGGTCTAAGACCAAACTAATAGACAAAATACATAACTTAGCTACAAACTTTAAGGGTTCAGCCTATTTTCCTAAGATTAAGATGGCTTCTCTACACTCGTCATGTACACTTTAGTTGGTCCATCCATTGAATAAACACTTCAACTGTTACACACGCATTTCATTCTTAAATCATAACCAATAACTTTCATAAAATGTTTTAATTGTTGAATTTGTTTTATCTTATCGCCTACTGGGGCTCACAGCTTGGCTAATTGTGTTCCAAAAGGCATGTCCCCAAATTTATTATGTAATTTAGGTGTAACAAATTTATTTCCCCCATTACCTCTAAGGTTATGGTTATGTCTGTATGTCACGTGTGACATTTTTTGATTTGATTTGATTTTGATTTGTATACAGGTAAGTACACTGGGATACAATCCCTTTTATAGGTACGACCTGTGGCCAATCAATTACATACAAAAACTACATCAGACAGATTATACTTAATACAAAACATAATTAAATAGGAATACAAATTCCACGTCTAAGTAAAATCACAAATGAGTGTAAGTTTAAAAACTCTAATACAATTCAAACTATTGTGCAAAATCCATGTCACAAGGGCCGTGGCTCCATAGCTGATATATACATTCAATAAGTGGCAATCTAGAAAACAGCTACACTTAGACAAATTCATAAAGTGTATTTTCAAGGCTGCAGTAAATGACCCATAACTACCCATACCTCTAATATGTAGTGGAATATTATTCCATATTGTAGGTGTGCAGTATGCAAACGATCACTGTCCTCTTGAAGCATGCATAAATGGGATTCTTAACATAGTTGGGTCCCCTGATAATCTACTATGTAATTTAGAACTAGAAATCTCAAGTTGTTTTTTTAATTTTAAAGGTACCCCTGTTTGTTGTGTTTTATAAACAAATTTAGACATTACATACTTATGGTAACATTCGACTGATAACCATCCAAGATTCTCCAATATAGTACAATGATGTACATTGTTAGATGTTAATAGAGCAAATCTTCCTATTTTGTACAACAGTACCGATTTCCGCCTTATAGTACTGTAAGGAGCATTGTCCATCACTATAGAATCATAGTTCAAAATGGGCAGCAGACATTGGTTGGCAATTGCCAATCTCGCCTCATCTGTCAAGAAGCTGTGCAGCCTGTATAATAAAGCAATTTTGGAATTAATTATAGATGTAATAGCATGTATGTGTGACTCATATGTTAATGTGGGATTTAAAACTACCCCCAAGTACTTAAAGCTATTTACATTTTAATACAAACCCCCATCTAATGACTCAACTTGTAAACTAGAACCAGCAGCTTTTAACTTAACAGGAGTACCAAATACCATAGTTTTTGTTTTTTGCTTATTTAATAATAATTTGTTATTTATCAACCAATTTTGCATTGCTTTAAGTTCCTTGGTCAGTGTTATATTAAGCTCTGATAATACTCCCCCATGGCAAAAGACAACAGCATCATCTGTATACATAACCACATGTGCATCCTTAACAGATGAAATAACAGAATAAAAAAATAGAAAATAAAATTGGCCCCAGTATGGAGCCCTGTGGGACTCCACACTTGACCAAAGCCTTATCAGATAGATTACTTCCAGTCTTTACCATCTGAAACCTATTAGAAGGATAATTTGATACCCAAAGCAATGCTGGTGTCTCCACCCCAATATACTTAAGTCTCTTGACTAGAAGGGAATGGTCCACCAAACTGAATGCCTTGGTTATGTCCACGAACGCAGCCCCAGTCAGGCACCCCCTCTCCATGCCCTCGTGGACTGTACTTGTGAACTCGACCAAGGCACTCTCGACACCCCTCCCCCTCCTGAAACCATGCTGACATTGTGATAATAGACCATGTGTTTCCACGTAGTCAGTTAATTGCCCAAAAACAATATTTTCTGCAAAGGTATCCAGAGTTCTGGTTATGTACCATCCCATGAATTTGTTTTAACCATTTTTGTTCTCTTTTTTGCTCTAAGTGAGGCCATGGTAGTAACATAAACATATCACAGTGATGAGTATAAAACTCATAGTTTAGTACAAATCTGGCCAAATTATTATATAGCACTTGAATTTGTCTTACTAGCCATGCCGTAGACATGGCTTCCATAATCAATGCAAGGTATAATCAATTGGTTTATAATATCCCCTCTCATTTTCTGATTTAAACAGTATTTTGAACTCTGAAAAGTTTAAGCTCCTAATTTGTTATTGGTTTTACTTACTTTTATATGAATGTCAGATTTTAAATTGTGATCCATAGTTACCCCCAAATACCTACAGAGCTCCACCTGATTTAATGTTTCATTATTTACCATTTTTATGGACATTTTATGATGAATGCTAGTAACTTTCTGTTTACTTGAGAAAATCGCAGAATTTTTTTTTTTTTTTTGAGTTGGAGATGTCCAGTCTACCAAGTTGCTGGTCCTATCCGGCGTACCTCAAGGATCAATCCGAGGACCACTACTCTTCAGCATTTTTATCAACAAGCTTCCCGACTACTGCTCTGTACAAGTTCTGCTGTATGCAGATGATGCAGTAATCTACACCAAGAACTCTGATTGTGCACTGTTAGTAGGACAACTACAGGATAGTTTCATGAAAGTAGAGGACTGATTCCTTGAAAGGAAACTTATGCTTAACTACAAAAAAAAAAAATCAATGCATTTCCACTCCACCCACAGCAAGCATCGGTCAGTACCTCTGACAATCAGGAACTGATTAGGCACTGGTCTTGAACAGTTCCATTCTTTCAAGTACCTTGGTGTCACCCTGGACCCCACCCTGATTTTCAATAACCACATTCACCTTGTCGCCAAATCAGTGAATACCCAGATTGGTCTTTTCTACAAGCATAAACACTGCCTCACTGATCAAGCCCTCAGAATAGCCATCCAAAGCTCCATAGTTTCGTTAATTGACTATGGCTAGTGATCTATGGTGCAGCTACTGTCACTGCATTAAGTAGACTATCCATGGCCTTAAATAAGGCCTGCAGACTCCATGTAGGGGCCACACCTCGGACACATACCTGTGACCTCTATGAACAGGCAGATTGGCTACAGCTAGATGACCATATCTTTTACCATACCAGTCTTACAGTAAAGAAAGCCTCCATTGGACTACTGCCCCCTGGAGTGCATAATCTCCTTATCTCCTCACATAAGCTACAGCACACCAGAATCTCAGACAACTCTTCCTTTCAAGTCCCCAGGTGTTGTACTCACAAGGGCAGCGATCGTCTGCCTTCAGAGCACCAAATGTTTTAATTCCCTGCCAAGGGAAATTACTGACACGGCTACTCTTGGCCCATTTAAATGCAAGCTCCGGTACTACCTTGTTACCAGAGCCTCTTGTGACTGTTTCACCTAATCCTAGGTCCTTCCCGTTTGACTACCATCTTCCACTCCCATGCTCTCACTAACCCTAAATACTGTGGCTTCCTAGCTACCTGTGCATGTTATGCCTACCCCTTGGTCATTTCCCTCCTTTTCCCCTGCTCCTCCCTGCCCCTCCACTCCTTCCCATTATGCCTCCCTTCTCCCACCCCCTCACAATCCTTCTCCCCTATCCCTATTTCATTCCTCACTTGCCACCCCTGCTCTCCTGTTCACTCCATTTCCCTACTATCCCCCCAGCTCCATCCCCTCCCATCCCCATTCTAGTCACCTTCCATTCCCCACCCTCCTCTCTCCTCCCCTTATCCCTCCCTCATAGCCACCTCTATCATAACTCACTTCTACTTCCCCTCCACTCTCTCTTAACCCCATCTGCCCTCTCATGCTATCCTGTCCACCATCCCAGCTCTATATCAACCTGCTGGTGGTGTCCCCCCTCCTGTACTCCACTCCTGATAGTGTTGTGAACCAGTGTATTTAGGCTGTGGTCCTAGATACAGCATCCTGCTTGACAATGCTTCTGGCCATGCCATTTTACAATCTTGTGCAACTCACATGTGTAAAAAAAATTTAAAAAAGTGTTTCACCCTCATGCTGTTATATATACAATTTTTTTTTTTGTTATGACTGTACGATTTTGCTACCTGTATGTTTGTATAATCCCTGCCTTTCTGTACTGTACCCTAGCCCCCTCAGATGTCTTTGACATGGAACCTATGTAAAAGAGCCTTTGGCTCAAAGGTGTTAACCCAAAATGAATAAATAAATAAATACTGCTTAAAACAAGTTTTGACTGATGCAAACCTCCTACTAAACTTTTTTGGGAGACATTTCTCCATCTCCTGAATTGAATTTCCATGTGCCAATATAACTGTATCATCTGCATACATTCGCAAAGTGCAATGTTCAACTACCTTTGGCAACTCATTCACATACATTATGAATAATAAAAGGCCCAATATTGAGCCTTGGGGGAATCCTCTTTTGATGACAACTGGTTTTGATAAGGCTTCCCCAACCTGCACTTGTGGACTCTCTCAAGTTAAGTACGACTGAAACCAAGGAAAGGTTTTATTATCTAGCCCCAGCCCCAACATTCTGTCAAACAATATATCATGATCTGTGGTGTTGAAGGCCTTGGAGAGATCCACGAACACCGCACCCACTGACCTGCCCTCATTTAAATGAGTGGCGATGTTATCTACCAGGTCAGTAAGCATGATGTCCGTGGAATTGCCTTTTCAAAAGCCAGACTGGTAACAGGACAGGAGAAAATTATCTTCCAAGTATCCACTGAACTGCCTCTGAACCAGCCTCTCCAAGATCTTCGACACCCCAGACAGTAATGATATCGGCCTATAGTTAGTTGGCTCTACAAGAGAACCTCCTTTATGGGTTGGAATAATTTTTGCCTGGTTCCACACTGACTGAAACCTATTTTTAGTCAAACTGCAATTTAAGAGTCTGGCTCCAATTTAAGAGGCCAGAGGGGCACAGGACCCAAGGCAGCATGGATTCACAGCAGGAAGGTCATATCAGATGAATCTAATAGATTTCTTTGACTGGATGACCAAAGTAGTAGATCAGGGAGGGGCTATGGACATGGCCTACCTGAACTTTAGCAAGGCATTTAACACAGCCCCACACAAAAGATTAATATACAAGTTAGCCAGCCTTGGAGTGGGACCCAAGATGGTAGCCTGGGTAAAGTATTGGCTAGAGAATAGGACACAGAGGGTAATAGTAAATGGAGTCCACACTGAAGAAAGGGGGGTTACTAATGGGGTATTGCAGGGTTCAGTACTAGGACCAGTCCTCTTCAATGTCTTTATAAGTGACATTGCAGAGGGACCAGAAGGAAAAGTATGTCTCTTTGCAGACAACACAAAGATCTGCAACATGTTGATACACAAGGTGGGGTGGAAAGGATGAGAAGGGACTTGGCAAGGTTGGAGGAAAGGTCAAATGTATGGCAGCTTAGATTCAATGCTAAGAAGTGCAAAGTAATGCACCTGGGAAACAAAAACCCAGGGCAAGAGTACACAATGTGGGGGGGTGAGATACTAACAACAACAAAAATGGAAAGGGACCTAGGGATAGTCCTATCAGATGACCTAAGGGTGGGCAAGCAATGTGAGAGGGCAGTAAGGAGGGCTGGGGGTATACTGGGATGCATAGAGGGAGGCATCACCAGTAGAAAACAGGAAGTCTTATTACCCCAGGTCCCTTTCCATTTTTGTTTAAAACTATGTAAGTTCTAAACAAAAATGAAAAGGGACCTGGGGGTAGTCATATCAGATGACCTAAAGGTGGGTAAGCAATGTGAGAGGGCAGTAAGGAGGGCTGGGGGTATACTGGGATGCATAGAGGGAGGCACCACCAGTAGAAAACAGGAAGTTGTTATCCCTCTGTACAGATAGCTGGTGAGACCCCATCTGGAGCACTGCGTCCATTTCTGGAGACCCAGTCTCTGCAAAGACATAGACAGGATGGATTCAGTCCAGAGGAGGGCAACTAAAATGGTGCAGGGTCTGCACCAGAAGACATATGAAGAGAGACTTAAGGAGCTTAATATGTATACCCTCGTGAAAAGGAGGGAGAGGGGGGACATATGAGAAACATTCAAGTACCTCAAGGGAATCAATAAAGTCCAAGAGGGTAGCATCTTTCAGAAAAAGAGGTGTGCAAGAACAAGGGGACACAATTCAAAAATAGAGGAGGAAAAGCTCAGAGGTAATGTGAGGAAGTGTTTTTTCATGGAGAGGTTTGTGGATGCTTGGAACGGTATTCCTGAGGAGGTTGTGGAGTCAAAAATAGTGGTGGAATTCAAGAATGCATGGGACAGTCATAAGGCAGTTCTAGGGGGTGAGGGTAGGAGGAAGTAGGCTGTTGGTTAACTAGGATCTGCAGCTTATCCATTAGGTAGGGGAAATGGGCAGACTGAGTGAGCCAAGCGGTCCTTATCTGTCATCAAATTCTATGTTTCTACGGCTAGTATTGGGGCTATTACCTCAAAGGAATCTTTCAAAAATCTGTTTTCTATCTGATCTAATCCTTGAGCTTTATTTGATTGACGTTTCCTAAGTTCGTCCTTAACCTCTCTGCAAGTGATAGCTTAAATCTAAATTGTATCTTATTTTGGGGCCATTGCTCCCTCAATCCAGTCTCTATGAAATTTTCTTGTGGAATGTTTATAGCAGGAAGTGAAACAAGATAATGGTTCAACCTCTCTGCTGAAACTTGTGGTGACAATAGGATATCTTTATCCTGAATCTGGATGGGCTGTTTGTTCACCACTGTTTTTTTCAAAGGATTTTATTAAATTTCAGTACTTTCGTGGATCTGTACTTTGTTCAACCTTAATTTTGTAATAACATTTTTTTTAAGTTCGAATTTTAGATTTAAGTTTGTTTCATTCATTTTTGTATTTCTCCCAATCATTTATGTCCAAGGTTTTATTTGCTTTTTTCCATAAATTATTTTTATATCTTATATTTTGTCTTATTTGATCTGTGATCCATGGAGCATTAGGTTTTTTTATTTATGCTGTTTTTAAAAGGGGCAATTTCATCACAAGCCTGAGTAAACAATTTGGTAAATTCTTCTACAGCCCAATCAAGTTCAGGAATTAGGAACAGCCTCTCCCACTTAATACTTCTTAGGTTGTACAAAAAAGCTTCTTTACTATATCTATTAAAATGTCGATACCTTACTGTTCTAAATTCCACATTTGTTGACCATCCCTTGTTTACAGATATTTCACATACGCATACAATATAGCAATGGTCCCTAAATAAAGGATGCTTCACTTCCATAGATGTTACTTGGATTCCCTCTGAGGTAAAAATAAGGTCTAATATGTTTCCTTCATTAGAGATGCAGGTTTTCCTTGTAGAAGTTGTAACATTTTGATTCAAATTTAATGGAATTAAGCTAGCACTAAGGGCATTTCCTCTTAATTTATTCCATGCTGCGTTAAAGTCACCTACTAACAATAAGTCAGATCCCATTATATGCTGTTGTAATAAATGTGCCATCTTGTCAAAATCAGTTACTCTAACCTTTAGGGGAGAATAAATTAACCCTAAAACCAAATTCAAATCTTTAATACTCACCAACAAACATTCAGTCATCCCCACTTCTCCTGTATATACCACAGTGGATTGACCTATTCCCATTTAAGGTATGGTAATAGCCCTCCACCTCTCTTCCCAACCCTATCTCTTCTGTGCAAAGTATATACCCTTGTAGCTCAATTTCCCTCGCACTTATTCTAGATGTCAGCCAGGTCTCTATCAGAGTTATAATGCTTGGATTTTCTGAAGCCTCCCAAGCTCTCATCATACCTAACTTATTTTTTAAACTTCTTGCATTATCATATACTAATTTAATTGAGCAGGGGGAAGGACCTGGGTTTATTTCTATATCTCCTCCCATTAACAGAACTAGACAAATGTTAGTTTATCTAAACTCTTACAGTGCATATGTAGTTTGATTTGTCTTACACATGAAATAGAGCCTCTGACTAGGGCAAAGGAGTCCCTTCTTTTTAAGTCCTATATAAGACGTTTTTATCTCCTGTGTTTCCCTCCACTGCTATCTTAAAAATACTACTGGACTTAAATCATCAGAATATTGTCTTATTACTTTATTTTTTAAGATAGGACACAGGACTATGAAAAACTCAACAAAGTAAAACCAGTAATTTTGTAAGACTATAGATGTTCTGTTAATTTATAGATGCTAAGATATTTCCCCCTGTGCTGATTTGTTCTGGCGAGAAGGGAAAGCTAAATAAACAAACTCCAAACACAAATTGCCCTTTTTACTCACCAGAAACAAGCCACACAAGGATTAAAGAACTTAAGGGGTGCAATACTATTTCTTTTTAATTTTTCTGTACCAAGTGGCGCTCACGCCACTCCTGCTCGCGCGCCACTCATGCTAGTGTGCGCAGTTCTGCCTTTTAAAAGAACTTGCTCCACCCTCCAGCTAAAGGATTAGTCGCCATCTCCTCTGAGCCCCCATGCACCAATCTGAGTGAATATTAAACAACAGGGCAGCATGTCAGAGTCCCACAAAGTCCACAAACACTGCAAGTTAGATCACACAATCTTGTGGCTTTTTGGAAAAACAGCAGGGGTTCTCTCAGCCTCAGGAGCATCTATGTAAAGATGTTGATTGCAGACAAGTTGGAAAAATGGTGTAGTAGCGCTAGTGTCCGCGGCTCGGCCTTTTAAAAGAACTTGCTCCGCCCTCCAGCTAAAGGATTGGTTGCCAGCTCCCTCGAGCCCCCACGCACCAACCTGAGTGAATATTAAACAACAGGGCGGTGTGCCAGAGTCCCACAAAGTCCACAAACACTGCAAGTTAGATCACAAAATCTTGCAGCTTTTTGGGAAAACAGCAGGGGTTCTCTCAGCCTCAGCAGCATCTCTGGAAATATGCTGATTGCAGACAAGTTGGAAAAATGGTGTAGTAGTGCCAGTGCACACGGCTCTGACTTTTAAAAGAATTTGCTCCACCCTCCAGCTAAAGGACTGGTCACCAGCTCCCCTGAGCCCCCACACACCAACCTGAGTGAATATTAAACAAGGCAGTGTGCCAGAGTCCCACAAAGTTTACAAACACCGCAAGTTAGATCACACAATCTTGCAGCTTTTCGGGAAAAACAGCAGGGGTTCTCTCAGCCTCAGAAACATCTATGCAAAGATGCTGATTGCAGACAAGTTGGAAAAATTGGGAGATCTATCCAGTCTCACTTTAAAATTTTCAGTGCTACTGCTGTTTACAATTTCCATTGGAAGATTATTCCATGATTGTACTACCCTTTGAGTGAAAAAATACTTTGCTGTTATTTGTTCTGAAATGCATTGGTCTCAGTTGCTTATTATGCCTTCTTAAAGCACCTGATTCCTGTTCTCCTATAAAATTTAATTCCTGCATTAATTCTTTATCTCTATAAATTTTGAACAGTGATAGCAAGTCAACCCTTATGCATCTCTGCTCTAACCTGTATAAGCCTAAGTGACTCAGTCGTTCTTCATAGGTTTTGCTTTGTAATCCATTAATTATTTGTTGCCCTGTGCTGCAACTTTTCTACTTTTATATTATCACCTGTTGGTAAACCTCCCCATACTCATGACCCATACATAAGTGGTCAGATAAAATTATGGTATAGTGGTGATATTACTTCCTCTGATCTAGGTGAAAAGTGTCTCCTAATAGTGTTCAATAAGTGATTAGCTTTTTCAAACACTGTGTTAACTTGTTTTCTATTCTGCAAATCACTGGTGATGTAAAGATCTAGGTTCTTCTTGCTATCCATAACTGTTGGATTTTTCCTCTTTATATAGTAATCTTGATTTAAATTATTTCTAATTATACAATGGCAAGGAAAATTCCTCTATTCTGATTGGTCAGTGTGTGCCTGGCACAGTGATGATATTACACAATAACATCACTGTCATAGATGAGCATCAGCTTTTTTTCCTCTTCTCTTAAGAAACAAAGATATACTGCCTCACTACAAATCTACTAAAAACATTTTTTTTAATGTTTTTTATTTTGTATAACAATGAGCCATTGTATAATAGCAATAAGGCACTCCAGGGTATGTGTTATTGTGTAATAATGTCACTCCTGAGGTGGTGGAAGCACTCGGCTTAGCCTCATGCTTCAACCCACCCCAGGAGTGATGTTATTACAAGATAACACACACCCAGTCATGTCTTATTGATTAATTATCTTACCCTCTGTAGATATATTCCCTTAGCCTTCATCCTCTGGCTTCTATCCTCCAACCAAGTTGACATCAAGTTAATCAGTTTATTTATCCCCATGCTCAGTATCTTTTTAATGAGTTCCCTTGCTCCACAACATTGAAGGCCTTGCTAATGTCCAAAGAGATGACATCCATAGGACTGCCATCTTTCAGTTCCTTCTCAAGTCTTTCATAGAAGTTTAAGAGGTTCGTTACACATGATCTGCCAGCCTTGAATCTGTGTTGCATTGCATCAGTGATACCCTTATTCTTACACTCTTGCTTCAATCTACTTTTTGTCATTTTTCCAGTATTTTTCCCATCACCTATCAGACTAATTAGTCTATAGTTAGTAGATAGTTGCCTATCTCCCTATTTAGATAACAAAACTATTGTACATCTGCCATTCTCCAATCCATTGGCATTTGACAATCACTGACAAATTGAATATGTAAGTCAATATTGCTGTAACATCATTTGATAATTCCTTTAAAATTCTTGGAGCTGTTCTATCTGGTCCAACTGTTTTATCCACCCTTAATGTTTTAAAATGTTCCAATACTTCCTGATTCTGTTTTTTTTAATTACTTCAACAGTATTATCTATTTTGGGTAATTTTCCTTTCTGTTGAAATACTGAGCAAAAGAAATTATTTAATTCTTATGCAATTTTAGTATAGTCCGAAATCAGAGTTTTTTTTATGTTTAATGTTCCTATGGTTGTTTCTCTCTTTTTTAATTTACATAACCACAAAGAGCTTCAACAGTCTGCTTATTACTAACTAACTTGATTTCATAGTTCATTTTAGCTTTCCTAATTTCCTGTTTAAGCAGTCTTGTTTTTTTCTTGTAATTTAATTTTATTACCCTAACAAGGATACCTTTTTGCCTGTTTATAAGCCCTCCTTTTATTTCTTCTCAATTTGTCTAACTTTTTGTTGAAGCACTGAGGTATTTTGCCTGATTTATTATATATCTTTTTTGATGGTATACAATTGTTTCTTCATTTAATTACGTTATTTCTGAATATTTCCCAACAGTCTGGTGTGTTTTTATTTTACTTTTTTCTTCAAGTCCCACTCTTGCAGTACCTCTCTCATAATGTAATAGTTCCCTTTATTATAGTCATGTAACATTGTTCTGCCTCTGTTTGTAATAATTCTGGAACTCATATTTATTTCTACCATGGCATCACCAGATGTACATAATAGTTCCCTTGTCTTATGTTTGATGTCAAGTGGACAATTTGTTACAACCAAATCCACTATATCAGCCCCTCTAGTGAGTGTTTGTATTAGTTGTTTCAGAGTCAGACTACACTCCAGTATTGTATCCAGAAATAAATTATCATCCATTCCTGTTGCTTCTTTTTTTGCCCAATGTATTTCCAGCTGATTAAAATCCCAAAGTATAATTTTATAACCCTTATCTGAATTTGTCCTGATTTCTTCCATATGTAGTTTAAACCTTTCCTTGCAGATGTTTGGGGGAATATAACAATTTCCTGTTATTATGCTGTAGGGTTTTAAGTTGTTAATTCTTACCCATATAAATTCTATATTTTCACCAGAGTAGTTTGTGTTAAATTCTCTGCATTTAAATAGTTCTTAATATATAGGGCAACACCAGCTTCTTTTGTTTCCTCTGTCTTTATGTATCAGTTCACACCCGTGTATTGACTTAGTCCATGTGTCCTCAGGATCCCACTAGATTTCTGTAACTGAAGCTATATCTGGCTTCTCCCTGGCTAGCAGGATTCTAAAGCTAACCATTTTATTTACAGGTGTCTTGCGTTCACTGAAAGTATTTTAAGATTTCTATTGCAAACATTTGTGTTTCTGTTGTGCTTATTGTGTTTTTTTACTTCACCCCCTTTTATCTGTTTAAATTCTTTTCCAATGCATGGTCGAATCACCCAACCAGTACTGTTGACCCTTTAGTATTAAGATGCAGCTTGTTCCTTGCATACAACAAATTATTATTCAGAAAGAGGTTCCAATGTTTCAGAAATATAAAATGTTCTTTAAATGTCCAGTCATTTGACCATGTATTTATTCTCATACTGTCCTTTTTTTTCTTGGATGCTTGTGGGACTGGTAGAATCTCTGAAATGATTGGTTCACAGCTTAATGACATTAACCTCTTTCTTAGATTTGATATGGTCTCTTTTAATTTAGCACTTATTTGCTCTCCCAATATCATTAACCCCCACATGTATCAGTACATGGGGCCAGCAACATGGTGGCTGCATTATGCAGCAGCTGCAGGCACTGCAGAGTACCTCCACTGAGCCCAAAGTATAGAGCCATTGCAGTAGTCGAGTGTCACAAACATGTGTACCAGCATTGCCAGGTCTCTTGGGGGGGATAAATGATCTAATTTGGCTGATGTTCCTCAGATGGTAAAAGACACTCAGGACTACTGCAGACACCTGAGCCTCAAGTGTCAGTCCTTTGTCCAGAGTAACACCCATATTTCTCCCTTAGTGGCAGTCTAGAGCCTAGAGGAACCGAATCAAAGCCCCGTCTCCTCTCAGTAGCTGCCACTGTTCCCCCTTTGGCACAGCTTGACAACTAGCACTTTGGTTTTGTCAGGGTTGAATCTTTGATGATATCCAGTCTTGGATTTTGGCCAAACATTTATTTAGCAAATCTACCACATATAGAGATAGATAGATAGAGATAGATAGATAGATAGATAGATAGATAGATAGATAGACAGATAGATAGACAGATAGACAGACAGTGCTCCCTCCTTTATCCGCCCCTTTTGTCAACCACCTTCACTTGCTGCCAGTGTGAATTCTTGTCCCATTTTCCAGAAATGTTCTCTCTACCTTTAACTGCCACCCTCTATTATTCGCCAACAATTAGGATGTACGGAGGTTGGTGGATAGAAAAGGGAGCATGGCAGATAGATAGATAGACAGATAGATAGATGATAGATGGATAGATAGATAGATGATAGATGGATAGATAGATAGATAGATAGATAGATAGATAATAGATAGATGATAGATGGATAGATAGATAGATAGATAGATAGATAGATAGATAGATAGATGATGGATAGATAGATAGATAGATAGATAGATAGATAGAAAGATGATAGATGGATAGATAGATGATAGATGGATAGTTGATAGATAGATAGATAGATAGATAGATAGATAGATGATAGATGGATAGATAGATAGATGGATAGATGGATAGATAGATAGATGATAGATGGATAGATAGCTAGATAGATAGATAGATAGATAGATAGATAGATAGATAGATAGATGAGGATATGCTATTACTCCACCAGAAGTATCTCTGTTATTTTTTCTGAGTGCAGTTTGACCTTAGCCACTCATGATGCCAAAGGTCAAACTGCATGAGTCAGAAATAAGAGATATTTCTAGTGAGGTTCATGGCATATTCTGTCTATGCAATGTCCAGATGTTTCTGTAGTTTTTGTTTGGTTTCCTTTTTTTTATGTTTTTATATTTTAAAGTGCTGTTTCTGGATGACCGCGGCAGCTTCAGGATGGCCGGGTGGTGACATGCATCATCACGTCATGACATCTGTGTGTGCCAAGTGAGCATGTGTGCAGAGTTAGCAAGTGAGCTGTCAGTGAGCTACTGGAACTACCTGGGGAAGGATGTGTTCTAATCAGGAACAGATGATACAAGTCTATGGCTCCAGCTGCTGAAGCATGTGTGGTGGTACATGGAGCAGGAATTCAAGTCACTGAGGTTATGTTTCTTGCAATTTGTGGTTGGGATATTGTGCTAGGGCAGTCTGTGGGGGAAACTGATTGCTAGTGTGTTCTGTTGTTTAACAGAACAGCAAAGAAATGATTTTTGACAGCAGGTGCTGCTTCCTTGTTGAGAGTCCCAATGTAACTGGTGGGGTTTTGAGGGGTGTAGAGGTGGAGCCGGTGTGCAAGTCATCTGAGGAACACAGAAATGAAGGTCTGCTGCTCATGCTGCCGGCTCCAACCAGTCAGCACCTACAGTGAGAGTATTTTTGTTCATGAGGACTTACAGTGGGAATAGTGCCCCGCTGCTCACTGTATGTCTGGAGGCAGCAAAAATACCACTAATAACTGCCATTTTATATCCTCACAGGTGCTGCAGAAATATATATATATTTTTTTCAAATGACAAATAATGAAAAAACATGCAATAAATAATTGAACTTGCTACTGGTGAGTGAGCCCTTATTCCATTTCATCTAGATCTTGTTTTTGAGGTTTGTAGCAGAACCCGGTCTGTTTCTGTCTATGTTTGCAGATCTGGAGGGACACCCTAGACTTTTGATGTGACTATATCATAGATACATAGATACATAGACAGTGTCGGCAGATAAGGGCCTATGGCCCACCCAGTCTGCCCATTTCAGCTTGTAAATTCAGTTTATGTTTTCCTAGAAGTCTGTTGCCCCTTACCCCTGATCTCCAGAATTCCTTTATGTCTATCCCATGCATTCTTAAATCCCGTGATTGTTTCAGCCCCCACCACTTCCTCTGGCAGGGTGTTCCACTTGTCCACCACCCGTTCTGTGAAGAAATTCTTGCTCATGTTTCCTCTGAATCGTCCTCCCTCCAACTTCATCCCATGCCCTCTAGTCCTGGAACATCTTTTTCACTTAAAAATAGTGTATTCCTGCACCCTGTTCCTCCCTGTAAGATACTTGTATGTCTCTATCATATCCCCTCTCTCCCTCCTCTCCTCCAGGGAGTACATGTTCAGTTCCTTCAACCTGTCTTCATAGGACTTGTGATGCAATCCATGCACCATCTTTGTTGCCCTTCTCTGAACCTTCTCTACCCTGTCTATGTCCTTACGTAGGTATGGTCTCCAGAACTGTACACTGTACTCCAGGTGGGGCCCTCACTAGTGTCTTGTATAGCGGAATTATGACCTCCTTTTTCCTGCTGGTGATGCCCCTGCCTATACATCCCAGTATCCTATTTGCTTTACCTGCTGCCTTGTCACACCGTTTCCCTACCTTGAGGTCATCAGAGATGATAACCCCAAGATCCCTTTCCTGCTTGGTGCATGCTATATCCTCACCCCCCAACTGATATATTGTGCCAGGGCTTTTGTGCCCCATATGCATTATCTTGCACTTCCTTGCATTGAATTTCAACTGCCAAACCCCTGACCATTCTTCAAGTTTCTGCAGGTCCCTTCTCATTCTGTCTACACCCTCTGGTGTGTCTACTCTGTAACAGAGCATTGTGTCATCAGCAAACAGTGAAATTCTGCCTTCTAGGTCCTGCGCAATGTCACTGATGAAGATGTTGAATAGGACCGGTCCCAGCACTGATCCCTGTGGTACCCACTGGTCACTCTTCCTCTGTGGAGTGACAGCCATTTACCACCACTGTCTGTGTCCTGCCACCCAGCCAGTTACTTACCCACCACACTACTGTCCTGCCCACCCATATTCCCCAGTTTGTGTAATAGTCTTCTATGTGCACAGTGTCAAAGGCCTTGCTGAAGTCCAGATAGGCCATGTCCACTGCCCTCCCCTGATCCACCTCCTAGTCACCCAGTCAAAAATTCAATGAGGTTGGTCTGACATGACCTCCCCTGGTGAAACCATGCTGCCTTGGGTCCTGTAGTCCATTGACAACAGATGTTCCACCAATCTCTCCTTCAGTAGTGCTTCCATGATCTTCCCACTCACCGAGGTGAGGCTGACTGGTCTGTAGTTCCTCGCTTCGCTTTGTTCCCACTTTGTATAAGGGACTACATCTGCTGTCCTCCAGTCTTTGGGTACCTCCCTGTTTCCAGTGATTGGCTAAACAGGATAGCCAGAGGTTCAGCCACCACCTCTCTTAGTTCTTTAAGGACCCTGGGGTGCACCCCATCTGGCCCCATTGCTTTATCAACTCTTATTACTTCCACTTCCTTCAGGATCCTTTCTCATGTAAAGGGACTTGTGTCCATTTCTGCACCATTCTCAGCCCTTGTACTCCCTTCAGACCCATTACCCTCCTCTTCCTCAGTAAAGACTGCGCAGAAATACCTGTTCAATATGTCAGCTTTACTGTTGTCATCCTCCACGCGGCCCC
The DNA here is from genome assembly GCA_016271365.2 of Neoceratodus forsteri. NCBI lineage: Eukaryota > Metazoa > Chordata > Ceratodontiformes > Ceratodontidae > Neoceratodus > Neoceratodus forsteri. The sequence continues at coordinate 1,413,083,978 of CM057459.1, forward strand.
CATCCTCCCCCTTCAGTCTCACTATCCCTCTCTTTGTCTTTCTTTTCACTTATGTACCTGTAAAGGTTTTGTCCCCTACCTACTGATTTTGCAATGTGTGCTTCTGTCTGAGCTTTGGCTTCCTTACTGACCTCCTGCCTCCCTTTGCTTCTCCTGGTACTTCTCCCTATCCCCTTCTGCCTGTGTCTTTTGTATTGCTTGAATGCAATCTTTTGGCTTTCACTTTCTTTGCTACCTCTTTGGAAAACCATAATGGTCTCCTCTTCCTTTCCTCTTGCTAACCTGCTTAATGCATAATACTGTCGTTCTTGTAATCCCCATTTTAAATACTGCCCACTGTTCCTCAACCCCTGATTCCTGTCCCATTCCCCTTAATGCCTCTTTCAAGTATCTCCCCATTTTCCCAAAGTCTGCCCCCCTAAAATCCAGGATACATGTTTTTGTGTGCTTTGGTTCTGCTCTTTCTGTGATTTCAAACCACAATGACTGGTGGTCACTGTTCCCCAGGTGCTCCCCCACTGTTACCCCCATCACACTGTCCCTGTTTGTGAGCACAAGGTCCAGTATTGCCTTCTGCCGAGTTGGTTCCATGACCAGTTGCTTGAGGAAGGCACCCTGAAGGGAGTCCAGGATAATTCTGCTCCTAGTTGATGCTGCTGCTAGGATGCTCCAGTCCACGTCTGGAATATTGAAGTCTCCAACCAGTACTACCTCACCCTTGTCTGCCATCCTTTGGATGGCTAGCATCAGTTCCCTATCTGTTTCTTCCTCCTGGGCTGGTGGTCTATAGACCACACCTGTGCAGATGGCTGTCCCCATTTTCCTTTCCAGCTTATCACATACTGCAGGTTGGAAATATAATCATATAAATGGCCAATCAAACTGCAACATGCAACTGACCCATTGTATGATTTATATAATTATTGGTGAGCCCTTTTATGTACTGGACACACAACACTTTCTAATGCTGTACTAACCAGATTCCATTCTGTAATAATTATAACATAAATGTCAGTCAGTCAATAGGACAAAGTGATAGTAAAATCCATTGCCATCTCGCTACCACCATTCCTCTGCCACTCATTCAGTACCAACTGCATATTCCTATAAACATTTCTACTTTGTAAAATAACCTAAAATTAAATTGCTTCTTTGGACATAGTGTAGTATTACAAAACTGCTCAGATCAAAGTACTGAGGTGGGCTAATGGCAACTAGATATGGGACGTGAAAGCCATCAGCTTCACTCTCGCACTCCCACATGCCACAGTCTTCACTCTCCTAAAGGCATTTTTTTCCTACTTTTACACCCACAATTATATAAAACAAAGTAAGGGGTGTTGCACTATGAGTTTTTTTACCTTTGTTGTGTAATACCATCACAATCCTCTTGTGTTTCACACTGATGGTTTATATGACATTACACACCTCAGATGTGTATAAAATATCATGTACAATACCCCATACATTATTTATTTAGCTAGTTAGTTTTATGCAACAGGGCATACTGTACTTCTGTACTTGTAAACAGGTACTTACTGGCAAATGTATCTTCTTGGTTGTCAAGAAAGAAAGGAAGGAAGGAAGGAAGGAAGGAAGGAAGGAAGGAAAGAAGGAAGGAAGGAATAGTTTTGTTAGTGCATGCTTATGCTTGGGTATAACTTGCTAGTTTACATACCAAATACAAGATGAGCAATACTTGGCAAATACCTATTAATCACAACTGGGTTAAATTACTGTATGCTCCACTAACCTGGAATGGTAGCAAATTCTTATTTCTGTAGAACACAGCTGGCCCATAGAATGCTTTGGCTCCATTGACAAATGGACTGCCTCCCAAAACAAAACGTCCAATTGTGTCATCCAGCATAACCGCTTCCTCAAACCTACAAACATAACATGGTCATGAACTGTGGCTAAGGGTTTACAAAGGCATTTAAAAGTTGAATGAAAATGACAATATTGATGCTTTAGAGAATGTCTTCACTGTAAACTCTGGTGTTTATATGTGCATTGCAGTTGAACAAATGTCACAGAAAAGTAAGTCACTTCACTGGCATATCAGGGGGCAGAAGATCTGTACTTCTTTTTCATCCCAATGTCTGCAAAATTGTAGGCATCTTCCCACCTGACTTCACTAAAAATATGTTAGAGCCCCCTTTTATAAATGTCTAGATCTGCCTCTGTGAATTATTCATTTACACTTTTTGATTTACCCCTTCCCCATAGTTAACCTCTCTGTAATCTCTCTCTCTCTCTCTAACCTACTGTATCTCTCTGCTGTAAAAATCTCCCTGTGCACCTGAAATGGCTGTAACCTTCTCTCCCCTCCCCTCTCTTTCCCTCTGTCTCAGGGCATTGTAAAGTGCTTTAGGACACACTTGTATGACAGGCATTATATGAAACATGTATAACTAGTGCTCACCTATTACAACCTGATTGCTGAACCTGTCAAACTCCATTATACACATGTGTCTATAACAGGGTGTGTATAATGGAGTTTGACTAGCAAACTTCTCTGAAGAAGTTTCCAAGTGAAAACAATCTTTTTCCCCCTTCAGTGAGTGTTCCATTCTGCAGCACTCTCAGCAGCTTGCTCTCATCTCTGTTTTATTGTATTTATTTATTTATTTATTTATTTATTTATTTATTTGAAAATTGGTGACTGGGAGAGGCCCACTGAGCCAAGGTACATTTCCAGGTGCTTCTTGACGGAAAGGGGATGGGACAGCACAGTTACAAAGAAATACAGACCAGGCTGACAATGTAATTACAAGAACTAACCCAAAGTTCACAAGTCAAGTGCAGTACAGACAGAATTGTCAAAGATTTGCAGCTGGGAGCCTAACACATCGCATACAAAAAATCAAAAGCACAGGAGCAAAATATGGTAGATTCAAAAAGTTCAGGGAACTTGGAAAATGGGCTGCTGAAACCAGTGCTGAGAGGTGTGGTCAACCAGGGTAAGGAAGGGCTCAGGAAAAGGGTTGGCAGAAACAAGGGGAGGAGGGAGAAGTTTTAGTTGGCATCTGAGGGAGGGAAGGGAGGAAGAGAGACAGATTGAGGAGGGAAGATAATTCCAGAGGGATGGGCGATGGTACCGGAAAGCAGATTTTTCGGCTGAGGAGTGAGAGTGGGGGTGAGAGAAAGTGCTCAATTCCCCGGAGTGCAAGGAGTAGGAGGAGGAAGGGATAGGGGAGAGCAGATGGGATCCGTAGGAGGGAAAGGACCCAAACCAGTATTTACAGATGAGGGAAGCACAGGGGACATGGTAACATGTGGGGAGCTGGAGGATGGATAGGGAGGAGTAAAGAGAGCAATGGTGGGTGTGAAAAGGTGAGCTGCAGAGGGTGTCCAGTCTGGCCAGGGAAGTGGATGGGGCACTGCCATAGATCACTTCCTTACAGTCAAAGACTAGGAGAATTATTTTGGTGACTAACTCCCGGCAGACCTGCAGAGAGAGAGAGGAATTTCTTGTTGTAGTACAGGACACTGAGTTTGAGATGGGATTTGGCATGGATGGCACTGATGTGAGCCAGGAAGTGAAGCCTGCTATCTAACCACACACCAAGGTATTTGATGGTTCGGACAACCGTTAACATGGAGCCATCTAGCGTAGAGAAAACAGCGAGGCTGGTGAACTGGGCCAATTTCTGGCTAGTACAAAAGGTCGCAAACACATGAGATTTTTTTGTGTTGACCTGTAGCTGGTTAGTCTGGAAGCAGTGCAGAAGATTGTGAAAGTCATGCTGGAGTAATATTTCCACAGAAGCAGTTGAGGGACCTGAGGTGCAGAGGACTGTGTCATCTACATACATGTAAATATGTGAGTTGGCAAAGGTAGAGGGAAGGTCATTGAAGAAGACTGAGACTAGGACTGCACCTAAGATGGAGCCCTGTGGTACTCCAGCCTGGATAGAGAGTGGTGGGGAAAGGGTGCCTTCTGCCTGTACTGACTGTTGATGGCACGTGAGATAAGATCAAAACCAGTCGATGACGAAGGCTAAAAAGCCAGCAGTGCTCAGCTTATCCAGGAGGTGAAAGTGGCACACCAAATCAAAAGCTTTGGCTAGATCGATGAAAATGGCTGTAGTAATGTGCCCCTGATCCATCCTTCAGAGGACGGAATCAGTGACCCCAAGTAGGGAGGTGATGGTGGAGTGATCCTTCCTAAAACCACACTGAAAAGGGGAGTGAAAGTTGGAGAAGTGGAGGAAATCAGAGATCCATGAATAAACTAGTTTTTTTTTGCAGCTTCACAAGAGAAGGGAGGAGAGAGATAGGTAGGAAGGTACCAGCAGTGGAGGGGGAGAACAATGGCAAACTTCCAAGACGAGGGACATTGTAAAGGGTGAAGGAGAGATTGAGGAGGTGAGTGAGGGGGCAGGTAATGGCAGGAGCTGACAGATGGAGTACTTTAGGGTCCAAGCCATCTGGGCTATATTTATAAGGGGTGAGTAAGGAAAGGGTGAGAAGGGTCTCCTAAGAATGACAGGTGGAAAGTCAAAACACAGGGGAGAGTGAGGCAGGGGAGAGGAAGGAGAGGGAGAGGGAGGGAGAGGGAAGAAACCAGGAGGTGGGGAGAGGGTAGAGCACAAGTGGTAAAGAACTCACTGAAGCAGGCAGCTACAGAGGAAGGGTCAGATACTGTTGAGCCATTTACCAAGAGGACTGGTGGAGTGGACTGGGCCAGAAGGTCAAAAAGGGAATGAATCACCTTCCAGAATTTGGCCAGGGAGTTAATGTTATTCTAGAGGTTGGCCTTGAAATAGAGGGACTTGACAGTACAAACAGCCTTAAAGCAAGAGTTTCCAAGTGCCCTGTAGGAGAGAAGGTTCTTCAGAGAGCAGGATAATTTGTACTTGGACCATGCTTGGTCTCGAGTCTTGCACAAGTTAATGAGATCACATGTGATCTGGGATGGTGAGATGACTTTACCCTGGATTTCCTGATAAGGGCATGCTTGTCCCACACAGAAGTGAATAATGAGTGGAAGAGGGATAGAGTCATATCAATGACTGTGGCGGTGATCATGGAGGACCAGTCAGTAGCAGCCAGGTCACTCAGTAGAGCCTCTATGTTCAGTAACTGGAGAGACCTTGACCAGATGTACTTTGGGGAGGAGGGAACTGGACCTTTCTGACACAGAATGTCAAACAATGCTTACCAAAGGTGTTCGGCAATATACCTGCTACAACCCTGCAGTGGGGGTGTGAGATGAGAACCCAGTCCAGAAGGGTATGATCTGAGCAGTGAGGACTGAGTCGAGAGGGTTTAGTGATGGGTTGCAAAAAGTTTAGGGACTCAGTGCTATAGGTAGTCAACCTGGAGGTCGACAAAAGTCAATTAATGTTGAAGTCACCCATTAGGATGAACTCACCAGCAAAGGAGTTTGAGGAGAGAGCTGAGAGTGAATCCATCAGAGAAGAGGGGGACAGTCTTAGTGCAGCATAGAAAACACCAACAAAAATGGGTAATGAAGAGGGAAAGGAAAGTTTAGCTAGCAGGAACTCATGGGAGAAGAGTGCAGCCTCCGTGACAGTGATAGTGCAAGAGAGATACTGGTGGGCATAAAAGCAGTGCCACCTCCAAGTTTACTCCTCTCCTGCCTGAAGAGGTGATAAACTGGAATAACCAAGATAGAATCAGGAATCCTGGAAGACAACCAGGATTCCGTGATACAGAGAAGGTCTGGGGAGTGTTGAAAGACCCATATAGTAAGAGCACTCAGTTTAGGTTTAGAGATGGGGCAAATTGAAAACAAACACTAGTAAAGCAACAAATACACCGGAAGCTTAAGGCAAGTGAAATAATTAATTAGCACACCTTTATGAAAGAGCTAAACCTAGGCAAAAACAAACAGGTAAGCAGTAATTCAAGCAAGCTGGCTAAGAATATAACAAAACTAGACACAGGATTAGGCAAGATGAGGGCAATAATGGCTGACCTAAAGAGGGAAACCAAGGAATAGGCAGGCAGACACAGCCAGGAATAAATGTTAAGTCTACCTAAATGGGGTGTAGTGCAAAAATAGGCTATAACAAGCAGTCTCTCTCTGACAACGATCTTCAGACTAATCATCATGACAATGTAAAATAGGGCCAAAAATGGACTTATAATGTGAGCTTTTTATAGGAATTTAGCTGAAAGAACAAAGACAAGACTCATCCAACAGCAGAAAATCCACGCGTAGTCTGCCACAAAACGATATGTAACGTCTCAATTAGAACATAGCAGATTACGCTGCTGTCACAAATCTCAGCTCTTAAAAATACTCCGAAACAATCACAAAACTGTTTAAAAGTTGAATGCTGAATGTTTCTACATGTTATGCCTTGTAGTTTTAATGTTTTTATTTAAACACACACACACACACAATAGTAGGAGTGGAATTTTCAGGGAATTCTAAGTTATTTTGAGGTGTTAATCAGGGGAGGAGTGGTCAGCATATAACCTTTAACCTGCATGGCTGATTATGACGGGTGGATGGGGGAATATGTACAAATTAGCTATTCAGTTTTAACTGTGTATTTTAGCTGAAGTTGATACATTGAGTGCAGTTCATAGTATATTGATGTGTCATCCCAGTTTGTTCTGTTTTTTTAAAAAAAAAATAAAACATGAAGACGTGTGGAAACTTATTTTTTATGTACACCCTCAGTGTGTGATGCCTTAATAAATCCCTTGAGCTTCATTCTCATAATATATGTGACATCACACACCTCAGGTGTGCATAAGAACCTCATTACACATACATTTCCATGCATCATTCTATATATCCTTCCCTACATGATAGTACTTAACTTACTTAGCCATAGCTGCTTCACCAGCTCAGTCACAGCCCATCCCCAACATCTCCACTGCCCCAGAGATCCACTAGTCCAGAGGGATGGAGAGTGGTGGGGATTGGGAGAGGGTGGAGGCAGGGCTAGCCATAAGGAGGTTGGCCAGCCCATCACCATACAGACACATTGCTTTACACCCCTAGAGGAGGATTAGGCAACTGATTTAGCTGTGAGGGACTCCAAGTCAGGCAATGGGAAAGGGTAGAACAGCATGATGGCACCCATGGGGAGCAAGTCTACCAGCATAGTCTTGCTGGTCAGGGCCCCAATAATTAGAGGGGTAGAGAGGGTGGTGGAAAGGGGAGATTGGAGAGGATGGGGATGGTCCAGTGCCTTCCTGGTACATTGGCAAGTACGGATATAAACAGGATAGGAAGGATGGTGAAAAGGGAGCAGGGAGGAGCTGGGGGTGATGGTACATCTGAGAACCAATGATCTGGTAACCCAGTTGATAGAGATGGTGAAGTGGAACTTCCATAGACTGGGGGACATATTGGTGGCACGCTCAACCTCCCTGGCCTTTTCCGAAGTCCTCTTCATGTGGGGCAGGCAGGGGAAACAGGACAGGATTAGGAGTAAAGTAAATGACGAGTGTAATGGGTGACTTAAGGAATGGTGTCAGGAGAAGGGGTACCACTTTGTGGGGAATTGGGGGGACTTCTGGAATAGAAAACTCTTCAAGGGTGATGAACTTCACCTGATAAGAGAGGGAGCCTATGTGAAAGAGTGGGGTGTAAGTTGGAGTCCAAATAACTTCTCTGGTGGCACTACAGGTAGGGAATTTAGGGCAGACTAGGTGGGCCAAGTGGTCCTTATCTGCCAACAACGTCAATGTTTCTATGTAACAAGAAACAGAAAGTACCACTGAGAGGCTACTCATCAGAATGGGGGGATTTTAGTAGCGGAGTACCACAGGAGTCAATACTAGATCCCACCTTATTCAGTGTTTATGCATTGTCAAGGAAGTGCAACAGAGAAACATGGATGGCAAAGTTTGGCAACGGTACAAAGGTAAGTGCATTAGTTGACACAGAGGTAGCCATAAACAATTCAAGGGAAGAGTTAAAACATCTCAAAACAGGGGCATTAGTTCATAAACTGGACTTTAATGTAGATAAATGTGTGGTATTACATATGGGCACTAAAAATAAGAGAGTACACTTTATCTAACTAGGCAAAGATATCAAGGCAACTTACTTGGAAAAAGATTTGGAAGGTCTGGTAAATAAAGAGTTACTATTTGTCAGCCATAGTAATGAGCTAGCTAAAAAAAAAGCCATAAGATCACTGACTGCATTAAAAGAAACACAGCTAGCAGAGATCAACAAGTGATCATGCTGTTCTATAGAGCACTGCTTAGGCCACACTTAGAATACTGCAGCCAGCTCTGGGCACCTAAAAATAAAGGAACAACCAAAAAAAAGAAGGGGTACAAAGAAAGGGTACTAAATTAGTAGTGGGACTAAAGGATTTTTCATATGATCAATGATTAGACAAACTAAATCTTGATACACTAGAATACAGAAGACTCAGAGGAGACCTCTGCCTGATTTACAAAGCTTCTGAAGGTTCAGAGTTATGGAATTGCTTAGGTATAGAAGAAATGGAAATAACATATGACACAAGAACTCATAATAAACAGTTAAGGGGTGAAAAGTACACAACAATCAAGTGCAGCATGTGGTTTACACAAAGCATGGGTGAAGTATGGAACAAACTGCCTCATGAAGTAGTATACTGTACAACATAAGAAGGTTTTAAAAAAGCCATGGATGAATACTGTACCACCAAAACACAAAATATGGCTACTACCATTGAGAAATAGCGCATCGCTATAGGCAAATTTTCTTCTGGCTTGAACAATTCCTATGATTCTTATGAGTCCTCTGATAATATGTCACGTGATAGCTATAGAACATTCACAGTTAAAAGATACTAGGAATTCTTCCTTTAAGAACAAACACAACCTTTTTAGTATATTTAATTAAAATTTGTTGAATGGGATATGGATTGGTTGAGAAGAGCCTGGATAAAATGGATATAAAGAAGGGAGTAGAGATAATGTGTGGAACGTCTTCAACAGGATAAGAAATAATGCAGGAGAGCTAGCTCAGTGGCATGATGTGGTGGGTTGAGGCCCTGGACGCCACACCCCCAAGCCACACCAGTGACCCAGGTTCAAAACTGGCACATGGTCATTCGGGGGCTGGCGATGAGGAGGAGGAGGATTAAGCATCCCATGACAGCTCCCCTCCCTCAGGGTAGAGGGTTTCTGTGTCTTGCCACCTTAATGTGGCCAGATGGCAGCGACGATGGGAACAGCAAAAAGGGGAAGGGCTTCGGTAGACATGGCATGCATCTGCATACTGATGCCCTGGGAGAACCAAACTAAAATGCTGAGGAAAAGGCCCTGGTCTGCTTGGCATCACTTGTAGGTACCACACGACTCCATGGGGCAGGTCACCTTAAGTCCTCAAAACAGTTCGGTGATGGCTCTGAGGGAGACACTGCTGAGACAAGGGATGCAAGGAGTCAAAGTACGTATGAAAAAAAGAGTAATGCAGGGGATCACTGTTTACCCATGAGGAGCAAAATGGTAAAAACTAGGAAGTGCCCTGGCTGAATGGACAGGCCCACCATAGAACTGGTGAAGAAAAAAAAAGAGTGTTTAAATCACAGAGATAGAAACAGGTCATGAAGAATAGGGCTATAAATGAACAAGCACTAAACAAGGGTTAAAATGGTGTCAAGCTGGTAAAAAATAAATTTGAGAGGGGCTTGGTGGCAGGCACTATAGATAATATAACATTCTTCAGTTATATCAGGGGGAAAAGGACAGCTAAGGGCAGATTGGGACCAGTATCACTAAGCATGGATTGTATGTTGTGGCTCCATTCCCAAGAAAATGGAGTCTGCATCCTGCGGTGCCAAGACTCCGGTACATTTCAGGTGGCATTGCCAAGCCCTGATACAGACACTCCAAACCAATGCAGAGTGCACTCCAGCAAAAAAAAACACTGTACTACCCTGAAGAAGCTCTATTGAGCCATGCGTGGGGGGGTTGCCTTTCTGAGGCTGGTTGTTGCTGCACTTATCCATACTGGCAAATGTTTGCACATTAACTAAAACTTGCACTTTTGTTATTTTTCACAAAGTACTATATAGTACAGTGTGTTTTACTGCTGGCATGCACTCCAAATGTTGTGGCTGCCTGGATGGTAGGAGATAAACACACTGCATCCTTGGAGCTGAATTTTCAAGCATTCCTGGCACAATTTTGCCACTGTTGTGCTACTTGCAACAAGACTCTGGGACCACAGAAAAGGGGTGGTCTGATTCTTGTTGCATGTACCACAAAAATGCACATCAAAAACGACAAATGCCTCAAAATTATGACGCATGCATCATTTTCTCACCATAAAGAAAGTAATGTGTCGCAACTGCATCACAATGTTTGAAAATCAGTCACAAACCCTCTGGTACATTTACAGGGATGCAGCTGTGGCAGTAAAAAAACTGCTGTAAGTGCTGCGTCCAGACTTCTGAAAATCCAGGCCTTGGTCTTCTTCCATCTAGCATTTCTTGTGTTCCTATTGGAGAGATCTCGGTTCACAACCCAAATCCCAGGCTTGACACCTAGCCCCATAATGGTGCTCTGAAGGAGTGCTATAGTGGCAGTAAGCTCTGACTCTGTGGGGAGGGGTGCTGACTAACCTGCTGAATAGGCACTTTCACTGCTTGTATGAGCAGTGGCACTAAGGCTGCAGGTGACCAATTAGCATCATCCTTGCTTGACGCAGATATCAGGCATGTTAGTAGGCCCCGACGGAGCAGTGGGAACAGCTAAGTTTGTGCTGGTGGTGGAGGGGGGAATGTAGTGTCTGTGTGCAGAATGTCACTACCACTGTCTGCATGAAAACTGATAGCCTATCATGGGGCTCTGGAACTCCCCCCCACCCTGTCAGATCCTCATCCTAGATGTGGGGTAGGGGGAGCCATGCTGCATATGGACTTGTTAGCATGTTAAAAATACAAATGATCTGCCGGCCCGGTGGCACTGAGGGTTGAGGCGCTGTGCACCACACCTCGCACCACGCCGGCGACCCGGGTTCAGGAATGGACTCGGGCCACCGAGGGATGGAGGGGCGGAGGAGGATCAAGCATCCCACTGGATGCTCTCCTCCTCCAGGGGTGGGTTCCTGGGGTGCTTGGAGCACCCAACGCACCGGTGCCTGTGGAAGCACGGGCATCAGGGCACTGGCGAGTTCTTCCGAACCGGGGAGGGAGGACATTGTGGAGCGGCAACGACGTGCATCAGCATGCCGTCTGTCTGGACGTCAGTCCTTCATGCCGACGTCCTCAGGGGTAGTGGGACTTAACAAGGGAGTAAAGCAGAAAAACACCCCGCTCAGCCCCAAGATGACGACTAACCTAATCTCCCAGATCACCTACCACGGGCAAACCACAATGTGTGCAGGCACTCCAGAAGGAAGGTGAGGGGGATATAGGAGTATAGACCTGACACTCTAGGGGCAGACTCCGTGGCAAGATCGATGGGGAATGGTCAAAGTCTGAAGGAGTGGGGCTGTGTGGGTAGTAAGGTGGCATACAAATAAAGTATAAAAAAAAATTAAAATGCAAATGAGAACACAGTGATTTATTCTCAAAGTCCATCCACTTTTATAAAGGCACCAATGTCCACAAGACAAAACTCAACAACTCACGTGTGAACTGCACTGTATGTTGTCTTCTCCTCAGTCCCACATACGACAGTGATGTTCACCTGTAACACAAACACATTAAAAATATAGATATTACACCTGTTCAGTCCCTGTTTGATTTAAATCAGCATTTCAAAACTTGCTTATATCTCTACAACTCCACTTGCACTAGCTAAAGATCCCCTTCCTGTATTTGGAATTGAACCCTTATAAAGGAGTTTCAGCTTAGATTGTGTAATATAACTGATGTAGCGGCACTGAGGCCTGATTTAAAGCTTGTATCTTAAACTTTTAGCTAACTTAATAAAGGTATCTTATCCACTTTATAAAGAAGTCTTTTTAGACCTTAGTCACACTGCCTCTCTTTCACATGTTGCAGAGGAGGCAGATCATCTAAGGAGGGTGGAGTCAGGGAGGTTTCTGAAAGACAGCCCCTCCCATTTTGGCACCAACATGTTTTATTTGACAAGGAAGCCAGGAGGATTCAAGTGATTGACTCTTAGTTGCCAAAGCAACCTAGATACTTATTTTGGGAACCTACAGGCAGCCCAGGGGATACACTAGGAAACACTTTTCTGTTGCTTTCCACCTCATTCCTGGGGGGAGGGATACAGGAAGTACTAAATGATACTGAACCAGGTTAAGCTGTCAGTGTTACAGTGAGGGGCAGTGCCTTCTAATCCAGTGTTGGCAACTAACATTTAAATGAAATGACAGCACAGTGGATTGTAGAAAATTGGTTTGTCTGCATAGCAGTTGAGACGATATTCTGCTCTGATATCAAGCCATGCAGTTGGGAGGTTGACTATGCCAAAGTAATTTTGCGGTAAGTCAATAGAACCACCACCGCCATCTCGGCTGTTTGCACTGCAGTCACCTCTTTGCGGTCCAACATGGTGGAACAAAACTAAGGTCTATACAGCGTGAACTGTACCTGATCTGTAGGGTATCTGTAAATAAACCTGGATTTCTATCATAAGTTAGCGAAACAACAAAAAATGATTGAAAGTTCTTGCCATTTTCCCATGCAGCACCAGGTTTATTTGACACCACTGGTGGAGAGGGATGGTAAATGGTGTCCGGAAAGCTTCTGCTCTCTTGGAGACCACCTCCACCTGTATGTGCAACACACCTACAACAGAGAGAGTGGAATGAAAGGAATCGAATGAATTTTAAACAGCTTTACTTAAAGCAGCTGTATTTGTTAGTAAGCAAAAGAAGTCATCATATAGTTTGTTAGCATTAACATACTGTAGAACTAATATATTTCACTTTTATTTTATTTTCGCTATATTCGCTGAATGGCTTTAATCCACAAAAATAATATGAAAGTGAAATATTTCTGCAGTGGACATAATGTTATGCTTCCACAGTCATCTGAAAACCGATTGCATTTAAGTAACTGTACATTTAAAAAAAACGTACCCCAGGCAGTAAATACAGGTGCACATAACACGTTTATTATAGCAATGACAAACAGTTAAAAGCATTGACATTAAAATGTGGCACCATGTAAAAGGTTTATTATAATACAGTATTACAACAACAACCACCAGATCGTTCATTGAAAACATCAAAGAATTGGCATTTGTCAGAATATTGTGCAAGTGGACTTGTTTCAAATAACTGTATTCAGGGTCATAGCTACAATGGTGCAGGGGGTGCAGTCGCACCTGGGCCCATGAGGTTGGAGGGGCCCAAGTCATAATTTTGATGTTTATTCAAAACCGGAAGGGGAGGCCCTATAACATATCCTTGCACCCAGACCTTCTGGGAATTTGCTACGCTACTGACTGTGTTATCCAGAAAGTAAATGTAACCCCTAGGTGGCACTATCCTAAGGGCTACTACCCCTGCCTGCTTGGCTAGTAGCAGGTTAAGGGGCCTGAGTTCTGAAATGGGTGACTCCACTCAGAGGTCAGGGTTGGTAGTGGTCAAGCTAACCTGGGCACAGCCATCTGGGACACTGTAACCCCCTCTTTCCTTACTAGTGGCTGGAACAATACACAATAATCACTTTCACAATACCCCTGATACACCACACAAGTACCCACACTGTTTGCACTTACCACCAGGGCTTTCCTCTGGCCTGGCCCTGGGGAACCCCTGTAAAACAAGGTTATACACAGCAAATAACAGCAGTACAGTACTCTTGCACAAACTGGAACCACAGTCAGGGTAAATGCAAAAAAGTGTTAGATCTGATTTATTTAAGGGACTTGAACAAGGGAGGGGTGTAATCAGGTTAATTTGCTTAAAGACTCTATCATTCAAACAGTTATGCATGCACTTCAGGGTCTATAAAGAGTCACACACTCTGGGTACCCAAATGGAGAATGGTGGGCTAACCAGAAACGTTGCAGCTGGTTGGAGCCCTGTGATGGAAGAAAAAAACATGCACCACACGCTAATTATAATCCGGAGCCGGAGGGCTCAGTTAGTGAAAAGAAAACAACAAGACAATCAGAGTACACACTTTTAGATTAGGCTGTTGTTGCAGGAAGCTACCCTGATGATTACTCATGATACCCAAGACTGGACACAGGCTGGACGAAAATTGAGACTGCAGGTGGTTGATCTGGAGTGCCAGAAGAAGCAGGGCCCACACGAATCACCGAGGCATCATTCCTGTTCAAGCGTGGAGTAGGGGGCTGATCCCCAAGCAGATCTCTCGTTGATGGCTTTCTCTGTGCAGCGGGTAGTCTGGCTGGGCCAGTGTGGCAAGGCCCCGGCCAAATGGAGATAGATTTGGATACAGTCCATTTTGGGCTGGATACAGCTTCCAGCAAGCACAACACAGTTCACACAGTGGGGAACTGAATCACGGCCCACTAACAACTCACAGCACATTTACATGCAAGGAACTTCTACTGTATCAGGCAAACCGCTCTCCGGTCACGATCGTAGAGTCACAGCACAAACCAGGGATTCAAAAGTAGTTGGAAATCCTGACAGGCCAATCGCATTCAGCAAAATCTTTGGTCTCCTTCAGGTATGAGCCTGGTAGAAAATCAGTGGTTTACTTCATTCTCACAAACTCGGATTTAGTCTGAAATAATTCTCTTTTCTCCCTCTCAGGGGCAGCAGGCAGACATGCAGGCCAAAACTCAGCCCTGTCACAGTTCTCTCATGTGAATCCACTCAGGATTGCTGTTCAGAATCACTTGAGCTCTTTCTTCTTCAGCTCCCAACTTAGATCTGCCTCAACTGCCAGCAAGCCTGGGGATTTCCCTCAGATCCAAAAGGTTCGGTTGGCTGATTCAGCTGTCAGTCAAAGCAAGAGCTCCCCCTTCAGTTGCAAAAAGGAATCAAAAGCCCCAAACTGCAATTCCTACGGATTTTGACTCCAGACAGCTCCTGTAGTCCGGCTCCATTTTAGGTCCCACCAGTACTGATTGGTCCAATTTGCAGTCCCGGGCCAAATGGTGGGGAATAAACAAAACAGTCCTGGCTGCAAAGAAGGCAGGGTAGACAAACTATATTATCATTATCACTCTAAATGATTTTCAACAAATAATTACATCTTTCAACAGAGCTCCCTCTCAGATTACTTATGACTGCAATCCTGACAGCTCTAAAAGAGACAGTACACAGAGGCATTACAGGCACTCTCTAGCAAAAACATTTAAATGGATAGAATACAGGACACCAGCCTGGCAGTGAGCATTTAGGCAAGCTCAAGGAAGACTTTTCGGAAACCCCCATTTGTAGTGGGGGTACATAAAGCTGTCGTCACCTGGCTGGAGCACCATGGGTTCAAAACCAGCATACTGTATGCTTTAACATGTTGGCAATGAATGTAAAATGAATTTAAAACAACACTGGTACAAACACTGGTGCAAATAAACTTCAACATTATTTAATAAAACAGTAATGTTCAAAACAGAGGCGTAGGTGCCACAAATAATAAGGCGTGAAGAAGGAAAAGCACAGCACAGAAACAGGCAAAAACTGTCAGCATCAGGCGGAACCCAATGGGGCAATGAATCAGTAACAGGGACAAGCTGCCAGCACCAGCCAGATCACAAATGGGTAATGAAGCAGCTTAACTACTGTACGTGTTAGCTGTAAAGGAACACACAGGAATACACAGTGCAGTACCTAGATTACACTATGTTAGAAACTGGCACCCCTCATGGCAAAGGAACACACAGGCAGACACAGTGCAGTGCCTAGATTACATTGTGTTATAAACCGACATCCCTCATGGCAAAGGAACACACAGGAATACACAGTGCAGTACCTAGATTACATTGTTTTATAAACCGGCATCCTTCATGGCAAAGAACACACAGGCAGACACAGTGCAGTATCAAGATTACATTGTGTTAGACTGGCCCGCCAGCGCAGTGGTAGGGCTACCGCTTGCAACGCCAGCGACCTGGGTTTGGGAACGGACTCGGGCAGCTGGAGGGCCGGCTGGGGGAAGGAGGATTGAGCACACAGTGGCTGCTCTCCTCCTCTGGCTGGGGTGGGATGCAAGTCCCGCTGTGATACCACCACCTGGGTGACCACAGGTGGAGGTGCAGTGAGACTGCACACAGCAGGGTGGGAGGACATCTGCCGGGAGCCGAAGCATCAAGCACATCGTGACGTGCTCTGCCCCTAGGCTTCCCTAGCATGCAGAAGTCCTGAGGGCTGGGAGAAAAACAGAAAATCCTGCACCAGGCTCCCGTAGATGGGACCTGGTCGACCCGAGAACACCCATAACCAGGCTCCATAGAAGGGGTTGGCAAGCCTTCCGACGCAGACTTAAGGACTAAGAGAGGGGAATGTGGGTCCCCCCCCTCCGCCCCACCCTGGAGGTAAACTGAGGCAGGATGGGGACAGGCTGGCTGGTACCTGGAGGGAGGTACCTGGGGCGGGACTACGGGAGCATACATGACCTAGGAATCCCAGAAGAGAGGAATCTGGTGCAGCGAGGAGGGTAGCAAAAAAAAAAAATTACATTGTATTAGAAACCGGCGTCCCTCATGGCAAAGGAATACACAGTGCAATACTTAGATTACATTGTGTTAGAAACCGGCATCCCTCATGGCAAAGGAACACACAAAGATTTATCATCCGTATATATTTGTTTCTCTCAGATGTTTTTAAAACTATTTTTATAAATAATTTCATAACTAATAACTTAAGTCATTAAAGATGGCTGTCACTAGCAATTGCTAAACATCCCTTTCCTTGAGGTAACTGTTTGACTTCACATACTGGATTCCTAATTTGGATACATTAGGAGGGTGTCAGTATACATTTCACAGCACCACAATAAATTGTTTAATTTATTTATAGTAGGTGTGGCTGGAGAGCAATTACTCGTAAAACTTCAAAACCCTGTATCTCTGTTCAGGAATTTAAAACAATGAAAAGAATAATGGATATACTGATGTTTTTGCCAGAAATATATTATTACTAAAAATATATATATAATGTAGTTTTTGTTCTACTTTAAAGAGAGTTTCCAGTTTCATGTGAAATGGAAATCTCAGTTGTATGTCAATACCACTACAGAGACCACTCTTATGCTGGTAAGAGTGATCTCACGTGCATTCTTAGGGTAAGAGAACCATGAACCAAGGGGAGTGGTTCTGATATCCCAAGAATGTAAGTGACACCAGTCTTACAACCATAAGAGTGATCTATGTGGCAGTATTAATGCATTATTGACGAAGCGAAATCAATAATTTATTTTAAAACTGTCCCAGAACGTGCCTATTTCCAGGGTATCTGTACATGAGAAACTCTTCCTGGAATAAGAATGTCTCACGTACAGAGGAAAGGAGCACTCTGATTGGTCAGAAGCTCTCCCTTGATCTATAATGAAATCAGCAGGACTCTATTACACAGTTAACCAGTCCATGCAGTGGTACTGATGCCACTTGCAATGCTGGTGACCCCGGCTCAAGAATGAGGCTGTGCTATCAGGGTCCATCCGGGGAGAGGGAGGATCACGCAATCCAGTGGGTTATCCCCCCCCCGGAGGGAGGGTTACACTCCTCGCTACCACAACACTGCCTGGGTGACAACAGCTGGGGCAGCTGGAGAGCAACATGAGTGGAGACACAGCTGGACACCAACACGCGGCCATGCACATATGTGTGCACTGGAAATCGTACTGGCAGTATCCCCGAGGGTGTAACATAAGTGGAAAACCCTAATACATGGAAGAATGGTGCTGACCTCGCAGCCCCACTGCTCGTGACTACCCATCAGTCACCATACCTGATGCTATTCCAGAGAGAGCCCACCTCACAGGGAAATGCCCTCAAGTGAGGAAGTGTCCCCATGGACTCCCCGGGAACAGGTAACTGACAGAGATGGTAGTGGATGGGGCTGGGAGGTAAGCAGGCTGAGGCGGGGAAAAACAAATGTATAAAATACCTCAGTTACACAAAATTCCTCCAAAATTTGAATTCCTGGACTTGTTTTATTATAGGAGGTTTTCATTAAAACAGGATCTTTCCCCCTTAGATTTGTTATTCACACTGCTTAGACCTGCCACAAAGTCATTATCCTCTGCCTGTGACATCATAACCTGTTGCCATGACAATGATTCTGATGTCACAACTCCAACATATGATAAACTTCAACATACTACATGCTCCATCATACTACACATGCTATCGTACTATGCACTCCAACATACTATACACTCCAACATACTACATATTCCATCAAACTACTATACACACTCCAACATACTACACATTACATCATGCTACACACTCCACCAAACTACAGACTCTGCCAAACTATATGCTCCAACATACTACATATTCCACTATACTACACACTTCATCATACTATGTGCACCATCACACTACACACTGTATCACACTACATACTCTGCCACACCAGACACTCCACCATACTACAGAGTCCACCAAATTGCACACTCTGCCATACTACACAGTTTGCCACACTACACACTCCAACATACAACGTATTCCACCATACTACACACTCTACCATACAACACAGTCCAACATACTACACAATTCAACATACTACATACTCCATCACATTGCACACTCTAGCATACTACACACTCCATCTTACTAAACACTCCACCAACCACCCTACTACACACAATCTGTCAAACTACACAGTCCACCAAACTGCACACTCCAAAATACTACATACTCTACTCTACACACCTCACCATACTACACATTCCATCATACTACACAATGCTTTGTAGAATTTTTGTTGATGTTATTGATGGCAGTAATTTGTGTAACTCTCCATGTTCCCTCTCCCCGAGATGCTTCTGGTAATGAGCTTTGGTTCGCAGTGCCTTTCTCAGCCACCAAAGTTTAAATTAATAAAATAAATCAATTTTCATGGTCTTTCAAGCTTTGAAGGGCACTGCTCTTCAATGTTCCCCTTTAACATTCACCATAACGGCCGGCTTGGTGGCACTAAGGGTTGAAGCACTGGATGCCACACCTCGCGTCACACCGGTGACCCAGGTTCGGGAATGAGCCCGGAACGCTGGGGGTTGGCAGGAGAGAGAGAGGATCGAGCATCTGATGGACTGCTCTCCTCTCTCAGGGAGGGATCCAGGGGTAGCCCAGTGCAGCAGCAGCCCCAGTGGGATTGGTGGCACTGCACTGCACTTTCGGGCTCACCGGCAAGGGGCGGCGTTGGGCAGCTGCCTCGGACATAGGTGGGAGCACCTCGTCACGGGCTGGATGGCATTGCATGTCTCACATCTAGGGGTAACCAGAACACAGGAAAAACCCAGCGCCGAGGATCAGGCAATGGCACTAATCCCCCATGCCCCACACCGGGCTTCCTCGACTGGCCTTCAATTTCCCTGGCCGCTCCTCGTCCGATGCCAGAGTCTACCTTACTAAGAGTGCCCAAGTAGGAGGGGGGACCCACCCTGGATAGGGTTAGCTGGGGGTGCTGGCATCGGTGAGGAGGGAGAGAGGAGGCACAGTTTGGGGTTCCTCAGGTGGGCAGGACAAGGATTGGGTGCCTGAGAGAGGACCTCAGGGCCGTGACCAGAGGGAAAAAGAGTTGACAAAAAAAAAACATTCACCATAACAAGAGCAGGACAGGCTATCCCCATGCAGTAGCTGAGTGGGATCTCATGTTTAATGCATGTGCAACTCCTGTGTATTTACTATCACCCAACGTAAAGCATTACTGAAACTGTATACCGTTGAAACAGTGATGGTAATACCATGAAGACCATTACAGCGACAAAATTGACAGTTCACTGTAATGATCCACGGTACACCGACACTGTTTTCTCCGGTGTGCATGTCCCCGCCCCAAAACAACTCTGACTCAGAGCTGATATTCATAAACTGCAGGGGGTGCAAAGCGCCCTGCAAAACACTCTGTGTCACTGACGGCACAATGCTGACTGTCATCATTGTGCCGTCGCTGTAATGCCATTCAACAAATTTCTTGTCAAAGCAGCTTGGTGGAACCTACTGAAACATGTTAACTGCCAGCTGGGAGACTGGGGTTTATGTTCTAGCACTGGGTATCCCATACTGAGACTGGCTGGTTGTTGGGTGCACCCAAGTGATGTGCTTGGCTCATGGAGGGAGGGTGCTGCTTCCAAGCTATCATATGCCTTGTGATGGCAGATCATGGAGCTGCATTCACATGCCCACCAGGCAGGAGGAATGGTGCAGCCATGCCAGTTGTCAGGATGAGGGGACAGGGAACCAGGGTTAAAATGAAGAGAAAAAAAAACAGAAATTCTTTCATTTGGTTTAGGCACACAAGAATGTGCCTAATAAATGTTTACTTCCCTTACCTGTATTCACCAGGTGCAGAACCGGAGTTGCATAGTCATTGTTCCAATCCAGGTGGTGTAAAATCCCACAGTAGGTTTCCGCACAGTAGCTCAGCAGGTACATCCAGGCTGAGAAAGTACAGCTGTAGGAGACACAGACAGAGGCATTTCATTCACAATCCATATCAACAGGTCTCTGCTCTGTGTTCTACATCAGCACTGCCAACAAAAAGGCAGTCTAGTGAAGGGGTAGGGAGGTCTGCATACTATAAATGCTGCCCACTGGAAATCACTTCTTAAAATTTCTGTGAATGTTACAGAACTGCCTGAGTTTCTCGGTACAATTCCGTAAAGCCAACATTAAGAATTTTCCCATAGCCCCCAAAACTGAAGTTAGCCAACCTGATTTTGTTAACAGAAGCAGCTGTAATTACTCAGGATTATTCAGGAAATAAGGGTAGAAGTAGGCCAAATTGACCCATCGAGACTGTCCCTCACTACTCACTGACAGTGATCAGGTAATAACACCTGACAGATAAGCTGCGATATTTTCTTTACTTCCGCATGTAATATGCCATTTATCTGGTGGACAAAATTAATTGTTGATTTCCTTTTTGTTGACAGAATGATTTTGTTCTGTGCAGTGTACTGAGGGTACTTGGATGAAAAGGTTACAGAGGTGCAATGGGGGAGCTAAGGGGGCTATAACTCCCCTCAGCAACCCTCCCTTGCAGCGGGACTGACTGCACCATGCATGTTCGAGTGCTTTTTTTTTTTTTAGCACTTACTAGAATTGCCCAATGCAGCTCAGACAAGTGGTGGCTGATCACCATGGGAGGTCACTGCTGAGTCATTTAGACTTGGGCGATGTGGCAGGTGGCCGCACAGTGATACTGTGTCAGACATAGTCATGACAGGGACACTGATCTGCTGGTCAGGTGATCTCCATGTCCACTGACGTGAGTGTGCAATCTCACCTAGCCTCCCAACCTGACTGACAGCTGGTTGGACCCATTGTAATAGCGTGGTTGCCTTAGCAACCACAAATCATCCAGTGGTGGCTCTGGCTCTTTCCTCTGTTCCCTCCCCTTGGTGCTCGGAGTGTGTCTCAGTCAGTGGCAGGCAGTAGTTAGAGAGAGTCAAGTTGTGCTCAATTTATCTGTGCAACACTTGTCATTTTGGGTGGGATTTCATGGATTTTTCAGAGGCAGTTTAAAAAAACAGAGATTGTGCAAAATAGATCTTTTAAGAGCTAGTTTTCTTGCTTTTTTAGAAAGTGTGCAGATGTCGAATAAAAACAGTCAGTCAGTGATCAGAGATTCTTACGTCAAGTAGCAGAGGATGAGTCTCTGACTCTGAGACCACACCAGCCAAGAGAGACAGTCTAGAGAGTACTAGTTGCTTTGGTTGTCTGCTTGGTGCTTGCTATAGTCAGCAGCTTACTAGCTACTATTGCTATTATTTTAACTCTCGCCTTTCCAGTCTCCTGTCTTTATCTGTCCAAAAACATAAAATCTTATCTAAATAAGTGGGAGGAGTGGAGACAGAACAGTCGTTGCTACTTGCTTTGTTGGCTCATTGGCTGCTTGCTACAGTCAGCAGCTTATTAGCTACTGCTATTATGTTTGCTCTCTCCAGTCTTCATCTGTCCAAAAAATAAAATCCGAATAAAGTCAAGTGATAGAGTGTGAGAGGAGACGGACATAATAGTAGTAGTTGCTTGATTTGGTTGGCTGCTTGGTTGCATAGTCACCAGCTTATTAGCTACTGCTGTTATTTTTACTCTCTTAGTCTCCAGTCTTTATATGTCCAAAAAATAAACTCTAACTAAAGTGAGAGAGTGTGAGAGGAGACCAGACAGAGAGATTTTTCTGTCAGACTCAGAGAGAGGAAGAGAGCTGAATGATTGTGGGAGGGAGGGAGTGATAGCTGATGGGGGATTTGCTTCTGCTTGCACATTATTATGGCTGTGGGCAGAGCCTACAGCTATATCACTTTAACTTGAAAAGGGGTTTCTGTAGAACACATTTTTTAGTAGTTTTCAGTGTATCCTTCCATAACACTGCAAATCCCTATGGCAGTTAAAATAAATACTCCCTTCTTTCTTTTCATAATGATGGACACATAACTCCAAGCTGTTTTTCTCTGAGAGCAAATGTGCACACCATCCAAACAAATCTAAATATCTTTAAAACTATGCAAGGTGCCCAAAAACAACCAACATGAAAGTTGTTCAGGGCAAAAATACCTTTCACATGAGGGTAGTCACTAATCTGAATTCTTTATATTTTGTAAAATGTAGTCTTCCATACAACTTCATTTTTCTTTCTCTCTGAGTGAACACGGTGGGAGTCATGCCAAACAAATGTAAATATCTCTGAAAGTATACAAGTTACCAATATACAACCAACATGAAGGTTGTTCAGGACAAAATGACATTTCAAATGAGGGTAGTCACTAATCTCAATTCATTAGATTTTTTTAAATATAGCCATTTGAAAGGTGAAAATTGTGAAGAAAAATTAAAATTCAGGTAATCAGACGGCCATAGTTTAAAAAATATAATTAGTGCAGCTTAATGAGTAGGCTCATTTGAAAGTTCTTTTTGTCCTAAACAACCTTCATACTGATGATTTATGTGTAACGCATATACTTTTAGATATATTTACATTTGTTTGGCATAGGTCATATGAAAAAATGAAAACTGAGGTAATCAGATGGCAATATTTTAAAAAACATAATTAGTACAGCCTAATGAATAGGCTCATTTGAAAGGTATTTTTGGCCTGAATAATTTTCATGATGGTTTTTATCTGTAATTTGTAAACTTTTAGATATATTTACATTTGTTTAGCTTAAGTCCTACTGCTTCTAAACAGCCTCAATTTTGTAAATTACTATGATACTTAAGTGAAATTCTAAATCAGACCACCTTGTTCGTCTCTTGTCGTGCCTAATTTAAAGTGAACAGGAATTGATTACTTCTGTGCAGCTGTTTAAAATGTCTCTATTTTCATAAATTACATTTATACCTCTAAAGGATCCTTATTTCATACTTCTCCTCCTGGGGCTAAGTGGGTGGTTGTTTGTGCTTGTCTGTGTGTGTAGGTTAGTTTTTGTTAATTTACAAGTTTTTCTGCTTGGAATACTTACGCCATTCTTGCACACAACATCTGTGAAAGTCTCCTGGACTGAATTTCTGCAAAACATTACCAGGTATCAGCTTTTTAATTTTAAATCAACTTTCTTGAAGTCTTCCCAGGGAAGTATATGTCTTGCAACTAGTCTGACGAACGTGGTGATGCTGGGTCCTGCAACTGAATCAACATTTTCGTCTGACCACTCCTAAAGCAGCTGTATTTGTGGACTTTAAAGAACAAATTAAACATACAGACAAAAGGATTTTACATCTTGCATATGCCCAGGCTGCAGTTTATCACCTTTCAGGAATGTTAACTTATTTTGTAACTGAATCAACATTTTGTCTGACCTGCTACCAAAGGTATTGTACTTGTCTCTGAGGACTTTAAAGATCAAAGGAAATATACAGACAAAAGGATTTCACACCTTGCATGTGCCCAGGCCACAGTTTATCACCTTTCAGGAATCTTAACATAGTATGTGACCCTGGATCTCAACAGTTCATCCTTTCCTCTGGATATAATTAACCATCAGCATTTTCCTTTTAAATCAACTTTACATGTACTTTTTTTTAATTCTTTTTTTCTTCCTCCTACTTGGAACACCCTGAGCCTAACCTTCTAGGTTTCATCATGAGGGCTAGGCTGTGGCTAATCTCTCTGTCTCTCATCTATATCACTCTAGATGAATGAAACCTGCTTTCACATGCTAGCAGGGGAGAGGAACCTAACATTATGCCATCCTGTAATGTGACCAACAATGATTACTTATGTGCCATCAACTCCCCATGGCTACAATCTAGGACTCGGCACTCCCCTTATGGTGGGACATGAACTGAGCTCCCTACGAGGCATCTGCCACCTGCCTTCCACAGTGTTGATCATTCCCTGCACCTCTCAGTCATGGTGTTACTTTGAGCTACAATAGGCCGACCGAATGTTAGAAAAGGGGAAACCCTATCCCAATCTGACTACCTGCGATGTCGCGCCAGGTCCAGGAGCTATAAACTATCCTGCACTGCACTAAAAAAGCTTCTATTACTATTGCTCATATGCTCCAGCAATGTAGAGCTTAATCCTGGGCCTCAAGTTGCCATCACTTCGCCCTCGGACCTAGCAAAGATCAAAGGCTTGAGCTTCCTCCATGTCAGCGTATGCAGCCTGCTAAAAAAGATCACCATGATTCAGGCCTGGATCTACCACACCTCGCCAGACTTCTTAGTGGTCTCAGAAACCTGGCTCAGGCCAGCAACAGCTGACAGGGAGGTCAACATCCCTAATTATTCACTAGTCAGAGCTGACAGGCAATCAAGAGGTGGTGGGGTAGCCATATACATCAAGGACAAATATACAGTCTCCTGTCTCGACTCGGCAACCATCATGAATTCATTTGAATGTCTGTCCCTCAAGGTAGTGATCTCACACAACACATCTCTGTGTATTATAGGGTGCTACAGACCACCATCCACTGGCCTACAACTCCTAACATATCGGGGTGCTGCCTTAGGGAATGGTGCTCCAGAAATTATTATTCTAGGGGAGCTTAACTTTGACAGGCTAACCAAGGCCTCAACACCCCTCTCATCCTTTTGTGATGCCAATGGGCTAACACAAATCATTGATGAACCAACATATTTGAATAAAAAGAACCCTAGCAATAGAACTCTTTTGGATGTTATACTAGTGAGCAAACCACTCCTGTTCTCACATACAGGCACCTTCTTCAGTGATGTCAGCGACCACTGCTTCATAGCTGGAGTATGATCAGTCGCTACACCTCTGTCCTCCTCAAAGTTCTCTGTTAAAAGATCCAAGCAGAACTTTGACCTGTATGCCTATCTAGACTAGCTAAAATACTCCACATGATGGCAGGATTTTTACCTGATGAGGACAGTACAATCAGCTTACGACATCCTCAATAACATAATGCTAGAGGCTTTAAACAAATTGAACCCTCTAATAAAAGTGCATGTTAAGAACAGAACATGTCATTGGTTGTCTGCTGAACTCAAATCTGCTCTATTAGAGAGGGAGAGCTTTGGAAGAAAGCATGTAGATATAAGACCCCATCGGACTGGTATGCATTTAGGAGGGCCAGAAACCTATGTACCAGGAAGATTAGAGACACAAAAGCCACATACTACCAAACAGAACTGGACTTGGCCACCAAGCACCCAGCCAAATTCTGGAATACCATCAGGGACCTCTCTGGTCACACACCTGGCAGTAGTAGCCACAGACACTGCCAGCTATATCCAGATAGTTCACGATATTTCTAAAGAGTTTCTCTCTGCTACCCCTACTGTGGTAATGCAGAAAGCAGGAGATTTCTCCAGAAATATCACAGAAATTTTGGGAAATAGCTGGCAATGTCTGTGGCTACTACTGTAACTCTCTCCCACCTAAGATCATTTCAGGTAACAGCACCATCACTGAGAGGGTGGAAATTTTGGACTCCTTTAATAACCACTTTACAACAGTGGGGCTAGCCTTTGATAACTCTCCTGTGAACCTGTTACGCTCCCAGTTGGGCTCTTAACCTAATGAAGTCTGAGTCACAAACTCAACATTCTCCCTGCAACATGCCTCCCTGAAACAGGTTGAAGACCTAATATGTCAACCTGGCGTAAAGAAAAGTGCTGGCGCTGACTCCCTAGACCCATACTTCCTAAAGATTACTTACCATGTACTAGCTGTACCTATAACACACGTATTTAACCTATCATTTAGCCAAGGAGTCCTTCCGTCCATCTGGAAAATAGCCCATGTTATACCTCTGCTTAAATCAGGAACCCCTGCTACCTCAACAACTATAGGCCGATTTCCCTTCTCCCTGTCCTGTCGAAATTATTGGAAAAAATTGTAACTACACAACTGAGATCTTATTTAGAACTATCAATTCTGCTAAATCCTGCCAAATCTGGATTCAGGGCTAACCATAGCACTATCACAGCCCTCGAAAAAGTGACTAATGACTGGCAAATTGAACTGGAAAAAAAAAACCTTGTCTGTGCAGTATTCCTGGACCTAACCAAGGCATTTGACACTGTCGACCATAGCCTACTCCACTCATCCTTGCAGTCTATAGGCTTGGACTCTCTTTCCCTTCGGTGGTTTGCAAATTGCCTTACTGACCATTTACAGCAAGTCAAAGCAGAAGGTGAACTCTCATCTATTAAGCCTCTACTAAGAGGAGTGCCCCAGGGATCTATTTTAGGTCCCATTCTGTTTGTGATTTACATCAATAACATCAATGACAGTGTAACTAAGGCTAACATCCACCTATTCGCGGATGATACGGTGCTTTACTTAAGCTGCCCATCACCTCAAGCTGCATGTAGCGACCTTCAATCTGAATTTAACCTTCTTCAAAAACAGCTCCTAAACAAAAAGCTCTTGCTTAACGCAAAGAAAATGAAAGCAATGCTCCTCTCTCCTTTTATACATGCAGCTATCCCAGCATCAACAGGAACAGTACCACAGATCTCTACAATTCTAGGGGAAAACCTAGAATTCGTTACAAAGTTCAAGTACCTAGGAGTCTAGCTAGACCATAAACTATACTTCATTGAGCATATCGAGGATTTGCTGAAAAGACTTTGCCAGAGACTTGGTCTCTACTTCAGAATCAGTTACCTACTCACAAGAGAGGCGAAGATGAGGTTGGTGCAAGCTACATTTCTCTCACTAGTAGATTATGCAGACTTTCTTTACAGCCACTGTCCTACCTCTTACCTATCAAAACTGGATACGCTCTTCCATAGAGCTCTTAGATTTATTACCAGTCTCCCCTTCAGTATGCACCGCTGTTTATTATATGCAGCCATAGGATGGACCTCCCTCCAGTTTAGGCGGGAAAAAAATGCTGCTTTATGGACCTACAGAGCTATCTCAAAAAAACTTCCACAATACATCTCAGACTGCCTCCCACTAACCTCAATAAACACCTATGCCCTGAGAAGTCACTCTTACATCTCATTAAAAATTTCCAAAGTCTACTCTCGCCAAGGCAGAACAGCCATCAGCTTTACGCTGCCCTCCCTGTGGAACAATTTACAGAAAACCGTAAAACTGAATACATTCATCATCGGTTCATTCAAGACCTTGTACTCTCATCTTATTAAGGAATCATGCAAGT
Organism: Neoceratodus forsteri; assembly: GCA_016271365.2. Lineage (NCBI taxonomy): Eukaryota > Metazoa > Chordata > Ceratodontiformes > Ceratodontidae > Neoceratodus > Neoceratodus forsteri. The sequence goes on from CM057459.1 coordinate 1,413,111,577, forward strand.
GCTTTCTTGCCATTAATCGGAACCAATAACTACAGTATCACCATACTGGCTGTCTTTAACCTGTCCTCTTTTACATACATTTCCCTTAATCCTTCTTCTTCTCATGCTCTATCCTCCATCTGCTGCTTTCCACTGTCATCTGTTAACTTACTTATCCTATCTCCATCTAAGCTACCTATTAATAATTATGTTTTATTTTGGCTATGCCTTATGAAGATACATTCCCCTACCACCTGGCTTCTTACTTCTAGGTCTACTCTAGTCCCCTCATCTACTATTACCCACCTAACCCAAATTAGCATACTGTCACTGAAATCTGAGATATCCACAATTTGTCACTTGCAGATGATACTGCTGCAACATTGTTTGTTCTATGCTATTGGCTGATGTCTTGTATGCTATGACTTATATGTATCAAATGTTCCCATTGTCATTAGATATGTATCCCTCATCTTCTGTATTTTGTCTGAGATTTTACCATAACCAGGTCCATCTTGCATATCAGCTCTGCTCAATGATGTTCGCCTGGATAAATAAAGATTTTGATTGTTTGATTGATTGATTGATTGATTAACTGTTCCTGAATAAAAGCTGAAGCTATCAATTGTGTTTTGTATTGTTTTCTTTGTATGGACAACATTCTGTGCAGTTCCTTTCATGGAACCAATAATTTGGAGTTTTGACTATGTCACTTCATGGTTTCAGAACCGTGGACACTGTACTGATGAGTTCCTGCTAACATTTCTGAAACCGTGACGCACCAGAAAAAACTTATCGCCGTATTGGTTCTTGTAACACAAGATCAACAGAAACAGATGATTTGATACCTTTTATTAGACCAACAGAAATTGTTACAAAAGAACACAGGTGCTTTTAGCTTTTGGATTACACAGAATCTTTTGTCAGAAAACACTGGCAGTTGTTTTAGAATAACATACTTTCTCAAAAACAAACTCATACAAAAAAAAGCAACAGATGAAAAGTTGTTAAGGACTAAATTGGTTAAAACTATATTCAAAAAAACAACATATGCCAGCCTGCCGGAGCAGTGGAAAGATTTATCACTACAATGCCAGTGACGCAGGTTCAGGAACAGTCTTGGGTGTCAGAGGACCTGCCAGGGAGAGAAGGTTTGAGCATCCGCTGACTGCTTACCTTCTCGCGGGGGAAGGTGGAGCTGAGGACCGGTGCCTACTGACCTATGGCAGAGGCTGGAGGTACAGCAGCACACCGAGTCCCACTATGGAAGACGCTGGTGTCGCCTTGCATCCTGCATGTCATACTCCTAAGGGAGAAAACACTGAAAATGGCACCCTGGCTGATCGGGTAACAGCCTCCTGGACCCTCACTGCTGAGCTCCCGAACCTCCATCTGCCACCTCAGCAGTGCCCAGGATCATTGGCATGGCCAAAAGGCTCATTCCTTACAAAGGTAAGGGACCCACCTGTTGCAGGGATACATCGGGGTTACCTGGGCTGGCTGCAATGTGGGGCAGTAGGGTCAGAAGCAGCTGGGTGAGAAGGTCCATGAGAGGCCTGAATGAGGAATCAGCCAGGGTGCAGTGTGGGAGCATAAAAAAAATAAATTAATAAAAATACCCATATAAAGACAGCGAAAGTTCTATCAAAAGAAAGCTATCCCAAAGTCAAATGACACTGACTTGAAAGTTCACTCCCTGAGAAAAGCTATAAACCAACTGAAACTTCATTTTAAAACCCTCTGTGTGTGTCTGTGCTAGCGTTACTAAGTGACAATGAATAAAAACCACAAGGAAAAATAAGCTTAAAGAGTAGCTGACAGCTTCTGGAGAACTTTAAAAAAACATAATATTTAGATAAAGTTCAGTTTGTATTTCACATTAGTTCTTTATTCCTCCTCCCCATTATTTATTGCTGAGGTAAATTGCACGAAAACAGGATTTTTGCTCTTGAAGAGTTCATCTATTTCTTTTGCTGTCTGCCTTCCTGAGGTCATGATGCACTGCTTGTGACATCACAGTCACTCTCATGGCAACAGATTGTGATGTCACAACAGACCATTATGACTTAAAGTAGGGAGTAAGCTATAGAGGCAGATTAACTTTGTCATTTTTTTATAGATTTAGATTTCAGGTATCTATTTTCCTCCATAAGTTACATTTGGGTTGCTTACCTGTTACTATTGCCAATCTATTTCCTAGACAGATTAATACTATTACAACTAGGTCGCAGGAAAGGCATATATTTCAGATTCTGTTTTTATGGCTATGGGAGGTGCCTACAGCCATCTTGCTATCTGTAGCTGGAAAATGGAGTATCGTGGAACACATGTTTTGGACTTTTCAATGTATCCTTCCACATCTACAAATCACTTTGCCAGCTGAAATAAAATACTCCCTTCTTTCTGTTTAGAATGTTGGAGACATAACTCCAAGCTGCTTATCAGATGCCATTAGGAAACTGAAACAGCTAGTAAATATTGGTTGCCTAGTAAACTGGAGATTTGTTTACCTCCTTTGGAATGCAACAACTTGCACATTTAAATACTTAGCATTTAAACATTTTATTGCTACTGTTTTTACTTGGGAATGTATTGTCTTTCAAGAAAGATTCATACCTCATAAATGTTACCCTTTCCCAGCAAATTTATAAAGATTTACACTTTTTTAACCTCTAAAGACACCATCTGATAAGAACTGTCTCATGCATATGCCTGGTCTTCAGTGAAGTGCCCAGACTAAATATATAGCAATCAGCAGGCATTTTCTACCATGCTTTTTGGGGAAAAAGTATATTGAGCTACAGCAAACACACACACACACACACACACACACACACACACACACACACATACACACTCTCTGTACACACCATCCTCATGGTCACAACATTCAAAATAAATACTGCATTCTAATATGTTATAAAACAATAAAGACACTGTTTGTTTATGTCAGTAAACAGAATGAAGTTCAGTTTAAAGTAGATTTCCTTTAAATAGTTCTTTTCCTATATTTTGTATCCTGGATAGTGCATGGGGAGATGCTACATCTCATTGTCATAGGGATCCTCATTTATGCATTTTTGCACTGTACTATATTTACTCAGGCTGTCCTAGATTAGATGCAATATCTTGTTTTCAACGGGGTCATGATTTTACCATTTTTATAATGTATTTATTTAGGGTAGCCTAGTCCCGGGCCCCCATATTCAAAGGAGATGTGCAGCACATCCCGGCAGAAAATGGAGATGTGTCGCACACCTCCAACAATGCACTGAAGCGTGATATTCAAACATGCGGGATGTGCCAGACACAAGGGAATGGGCCAGGACGCATACAAACAGTATGCCGTGCAAGTTGAGGGTGCGTTCCCATGCATATGCTGTGCTGTGGCATATTCAGTGGGAATGTGCCCCTCGCAGTCCAGAGCAGGGTGGTCCATGGTTATTCCATGAATAGCTGGCCTAACCTGGCCAGCCATCCACAGGCGGGCTGAGGAAGTGCACCCAGGTGCACAGCAGCCTGGCAGCCCTGGTGGACTAGAGGTACCCCCTCCCATCCCCGATCAATCCAACTCCATCCCAGAAGAGCTCCATAGTGTAGGGCTACCCCAGACCCAATCGCACCAGAGGAAACCATGGTACATATCCATAGCGTAGAGGACCTTCACCCACCACCTCAGTGCGAAGACACCCCTGCTCCCCCATACCCAATCTGTTGTGAAGACTGGTACTGCCCTCCACACCCTGCCACAGCCAGCCCCGACTGCACTGGACCCGGGCCAGGGACCAGCACTCTGGAATAACCCAAGTGGCTATACCATGCATTGGGGCACTGCGCAAGCTGCGGACCCACCAGTGTATGCAGCTGTGTGTATGTCCCTGAAAAACCATAAGAAGGAATTGACATACCTCCAATGCATGCCTTGTCGATGCTGTATCTTCCTGCTGTCATACACCACTTCAGGCCCACAATCTCCCCCATTCCCCTGTGTAACATGCCACTCTCCGGACTGCTGACATATCCTGGGTGTCATGGGGTGTGATATCCTGCAATGCATTTGCAGTGTACGCTCCAGACTATCGACAGTGCATCTACAGTTCCCCGATTGTACAAATGAATGGGAGGTTGGCTGTTACATGCCTGTTCCAGGACCTGTGTGAGTGGGTACAGCATTGGCTGTCACCTGTATTGAGCAGTGCAACAGCACTGGGACTATGGGTCTGCATGCGAGCACCTGAGGTGTATGGCCACTGGGCATTATCACCTGCACACAGCTCATGCCTATGTATGACACATTCCAGTATCCTAGTGCCAGTGCTGTGCCACCCAAAAATAAGATGTCATTTCTTCTGTGAACTATCCAGGCTAAATATATAGCAATCAGCAGGCATATTCTAGGAAAACACATTATAAAAATGTGCAAAAGGAAGACCACATTGAAACTGCCTCTCAGCAGATCTGCATTGTGCAAATTCATTAGAAATAATAAGTAAAAGTATACCAAAAGCTCTCCATAGCCATATCAGCTCTGACCAGAACTTGTGTAATACAGCAATGGCACAGAATTCAATACAATTTATTGCAGTAAAACTTTATAATGCTTTGTCTAAAATAATTACAAATTGTGCTAACATTTCGATTTTTAAAAGTGCTCTTAAAAAATCTTCTGTCTTTTGAAGCTGATTGTCAATGTTTTAATTGATTTTATTATTTGTTTGTACACTGCATTTGCATGTTACGTTTGTATGTTCTTGTGGTTTGTATTTATGTAACTGATCACCAGTGAAAATGGGCATTGTTTTGCTCACTGGTCATTCAGTATAAAAAATAAGCAAACAAACTTTAAAGTAACTGTAAGGGATAAAAATCATGTATTCATCCGCATTTCCTCAGTAAGAAATAATGGAGAGGAGAAATCTAGAATATACTGTATATGGAATACAAGCAGAATTTGACCTACTTACTATGTTTTTCAAAGTTTTCTTTCAGGCATCAGTACCTCTTTCAGCAATACATTGTAAATACTGGTAAAAGTCTTATACATATGAAAATATATATGTGTTGTGTAAAAAATAGGTTAGAAGATAACCTGCCCTAGTGTAAATTACACATTCACCAGCCTTTTCACACAGTGGTGTCAATCAAATTTTACACGGTATACTGTTCACATACATTTTTCTTAAACTCTATGTACAATAAGTCCATATTACTCATGAATAGTCAAACTTATACTGTCTTAAACATGATATATCTGTAGTTCTGTAATAAGTGACTAACATATGTGTCTATTTAAAACCCAAACCTAACACAGACCCCCTTGTAATTGAGATACTGTTATCCTAATATGTCCATGTATCAACATGTGTCCATATGTACCTAATCTGCTGTTGTATTAAATAACAGTTCTATAAATCTAAAACCAAAACAAAACACAACTGACAGCTTCAGCTTTTATTCAGGCACAGTTAAATAGAGGTATGAATATAATTTATGAAAATAGAGACATTTCAAACACCTGCACATAAGTAAACAATTCCTGTCCCCTTTAACTCATTCAGATCCATTGTGTGTTCAGAATGTTGGAGACAATATTATGCATCTATGGCTGCCTCTGTACATCTGATGCAAACCCATAATCACGTTCCTCACTTGAAGCGAAAAAGGGTGGGGTGGAGGCCATGACGGACTCCTTGTTTTTGTGTTAAAGAGGTAATTTTTTTTACAGTAAAAACAAGAAAAGGGGTCATGTCTAAAATGTGCAGATAAGCATGAGGACCACTTTTTTCAGAGCATACCACCAACGGCAGCTACCACTTCAAGACTGCTACTACCCCACCTAATACAATCAGGGAAAAACCAGAAGTAGTCTACCAGCACCGAGACCAATATGGTTAAGGCACATTTATAAAATGGGAAGGAAAAATCCAGCATGCTGATTGGCTAGTACCTGTGCATTAGATCCGTCTAATGCACAGCTAAAAACAAGTGCTGATAATCTGAAAGCAGCCCAAAAATCACATATAAATGAGCATTTAGAATGTTAAGAAATGTTAAGAATCTTAACGACCGCCATTTTGTTTGTTTTTTTAAACTGAGTAAATCCCACTAAATTGTCAAAAATACATCAACAGTGCCCTGTTTTCCAGCAGAACACAGTTATGGGCAACTTGTATTTTAACCCACATTAGTGATCAGATTTAATTTAGCACCCGCCCGCTTCTCGTTCAAATGCTCACAGCTGCTGCCCGCTCACTCACTAGCTCACTGCTGGCCTCCCGTTCAACGAGTTTCTCTTGCAGTCCTAATACAGACAGAACCTCAATTGCTCTCTGGCACACTTCTTTTAGTGTGAAAGTTTTGAAACCTCCATTATTTTTACTTTTCTTCCTCTCATATTACATACATCAGAGCAAAGTTGCAATCGCTTGCCAGCCTCCAACCCCTCCCACTGGTGGCGGGGACTCCGGATATCCGTTGACTCATCTGTGCCCCTTCATCTCTTTCAGATCTCTGCAATCCCCCCTCCCGCCGCCGCACACCCCTTCAATTTCAAGAGTGACCTCACATTTCTGACACTGAACAGAAAAGAGTAAGGAGGGCTCAGAATCCTACACAATAATTTCTCAGACGCTGAAGATAATAACTTGGTTCGGTTGTCCTTAACATTTTAAAATCACTGTGCTCGTGGATTTCTCCCACCAGCCCGCCCATCCGCTCACTCGATTTGGTGCTAATTCTTTGCCAGCATGCCTTCCTGCCGACTCGCTTACACCATTTCTTTCCTCCGATCCCAATTAGACAAATCATGTCTGGTAGAAGACTGTACCTAATAACCAGAGACTGTTTCTCTGTTAAAGACACAGCAGTAGAACATTAATCCTCCTGTTTTATGTGCAGTACCAGGAATTGATGTTTTCTCCTGTCTGCAGAGCCGCAGTTTCCTACAGCCTGTCAGCTGCTTGCTTGGTTACTCACTAAGGGCTTACGACTTTCAAATGTGCTTCTCCAGTAACCCCATAATTGCCAGTACATGTTTGAACATTTTAGTGTTTTTTTAATGGTTGTTGTAAAAGTATATAGGTGGAGGGACTATTTTATCTAAAAATGCACACAACATGTACCTTTATTTTATATTGAACCTCTGAATTTTGATTGTCACAGTTATGACAAATACAGGTTCCCATTTTATAAGCACAATAAGACATTGGTGTATTGACAGTTCTAATGCACGGTCAAGATTGCTGCACGAGGTCAGACATATTCTCTGACCGCATTAGAAATGTCTAATGCACACCCCTCATGTCGTATTGCTTACTTACCAGAAATTGCTGCTTAGAAAAGAATGAGAAAGTGACTGTGATGATGAACAAATCCCAGACCAGATCTCTAGGGACAGATATTCAAAATTTAATCCTGGGGCTAAATTAGCACTGTACAGCATGCTAAATTAGCCCTGAACCAGTAGCAAGCTATAGTCAAAGGAATAGCCCCAGGGCTAAACCTGCTGAATATAGCATGCAAAGAAAGCAGTGCAAACAGGGCTGGCAGTGCAGTGCTAAAATAGCCCAGGAAATAAGACATCTCTGAATATAGCAACAGGGAAGTGCGAAATGCAATAGCAGCTCAGTGGACACAGGGGTGGAGTAAGGCAGAGCTGAAGTTGGTGGACAATGTGTGTGCTAGCAATGAAGTGTTACACGACAACTGCAAACAACAGTGCTGTCCATACACTGCAAAACTGTGCTATGCTTGTGAGAGGTTTGCCCAGGGCTAACCCGATTGCACAGTGACACACATTAGCCCGGGGCAAAAGTCTGCTATATTCAAAGCTCCTTTACAAATGAGCCTACTTAGGCAATCCGTATGTAAACAGCCACATTAGCACCTCATTAAGGCCTGCTTAGCATACATTAGCATGAAGATTGCCTGGTGCTATTCCATGGTGCACACAGCTCCACCTGTTGGTCAGCCTGGAACTACAGGTCAAAAAACGCAGGCTGGATGGTGCCCACAGTTCCACCTGTAAGTCAGACTGAATGTACAGGCTAAAAGCTACAGGCTGGGGTATGCACACAGCCCCACCTGTATGCCAGCTTTAAGAAACAGTTTGTTAGTTGCAGGCCATGGGTGTCGGCAGGCATATGCAGTGCATACCTCCCATCCAGTCAGCACTGGAATGAGGGACACAGACACACTGGATGTGGAACAAAGAGGGACACTAATCCCCATAATGAGAGGCACATCCACAAACATTGAGACACAAACTCAGGACACAATGGAAACCATTACCTTCATATGTACACAGGGTAACAGTTATGTAGCACCATATAATAATATAACTCCCTGCTTGAAATTCTGGATGTACAGTATAGTCTCTGTGTGTGTACCACTATTCCCAGGAGGGATGAATGCAGGTCAGGGCTATAGTGAGAGGAACACAGAGGAATGTCCCCTGTACTGAGGGATACTGTAGAGGACTGTATAACTGTGTGTATATGTGTGTGCGTTTGTGTATGTGTGTATATATATATATATATATATATATATATATATATATAGGAGATATATATTTATATATTATTTTTTTTTTATGCACTGGGGTGGACATATATCCGGTGTGATAAATCCAGTTATCTCAGTAACTGTATGCATAAATTTATTTATACACACATTTACTCATTTATACACACACAATTATTACGTACATCCTTCCCCCCAATCTGCTGGTACTACACTGACACACTTTCACGCTCTAACACTCACACACACTCTCTACTGGTGTCTACAGATCTTGCCCCATCCACAGTAACACACCCAGTTCAAAAATCTGTTTCTTTTTTTAATCTCTCCCCAGCATCACCCATTTGAACTTGTTCCTCACACCAAAAAACACTGCAGCCTTAAGGAATAAATATCTAAAGGAAGTAAGGAAGGCAAAGGTAGATTATCATAAATAGGTATTACAAGATACACAATTTTCACGTCCTGGTAAATTTTGGAATCTAATTCATAAATTACAAAACCCGGGTAAAAGTAATTATCCAAAAATTTTATATATTAATGGTAGAGATATGGAACAGTGTTCTGAGGTGGCCAACTGTTTTAATGACCTATTTGTGAATAAAGGTGCTGTAAAGGATGTTATAGATGATGGTAGTCTAATTGGGGAACAAAAGCTTTTTGCTAATAAAAGGGAGTTAAATCGGGTGTTTGATTTTGGTAAAATAAATGTTAACGAGGTAATGTTTGAATTGCTGCATATCAATGAAAGAAAGGCAACAGGATTAGATGAGATTAGTAGCAAACTGTTGAAATTTGCAGCCACGGTTGTTGCCCACCCCCTGACACAAATTTTTGATTTATCATTACATTCAGCTAAAGTACCGAATGAATGGAAACTTGCTAAAGTAATTCCAATTTTTAAATCTGGCTCTAAAAAAGAGATTAGTAATTATTGTCCAATATCTTTGATACCAGTAGTAGCAAAGATTTGTGAAAAAATGGTAGCTAAGCAGGTTAAGCAATATATAAAAGAGCAGGGTATTTTGCACAGTAATTAGTCAGGTTTCGGAGAAAGATATAGTACCCAAACTGCATTAATAAAAGTAACTGGGGATATTCAGATTGCAATGGATAATGGATTATTAACAGGTGCAATTATGATCGATTTGTCAAAAGCCTTTGATTCTTTAAATCATAGTATACTTATTGATAAATTGAAAAATATGGGGTTCTCAGATAATGTTGTAGCTTGGTTCTCTAATTACTTAAGGGGTAGGAAACAAAAAGTGTTTCTAAACACATATTCTTCAGACTTCAGGCAAGTAGGACAAGGGGTACCTCAAGGATCAATCCTGGGGCCCCTTTTATTTAATCTATATACAAATTATTTAGAATTCAAGCGAGAAAAATTAGTATATCATCAGTATGCTGATGATGTTATTATGTACGTCTCAGGTATGGATTCTTATAGTATACAATGCACATTACAATTAACTTTTGATGATATACAGAAATATTATATTAAGAATAAATTAGTATTGAACAATACTAAAACCAAGGTAATATTATTTTGTTAAAAAAGTAAAAACCCATATATAAAAAAAACCTTGGAAATAATAGTGAGAGATGGTTCTATATTACAGATGGTAAATGAGTACAAATATCTAGAGTTATGGATAGACATAAATTGTAAGTGGTCTGTTCATATAAACAATTTGGTCAGGAGGTTAGGGCAACAATTGGGGATGTTGTATAGAATAAGAAATACTTTTTCAAGGAATACCCGGCTGCATGTGATTAACACAATGCTAGTGCCAGTGACTGATTATGCGGATATAATGTATGGGGGGGGGCAAATAAAACTGATTTGAAAAAAGTAGACAGTATATACAATAAAATGGCCAGGTATATTACGGGATCACATAAACTTACACATCATTGTGAGTTGTATAGGAATGTAGGATGGGAACATTTGTATAATAGGAAAAATCAACATACAACTAAAATTACATGTAAGTCTATTGAAAATAAATTACCTGAATACATTACCAAAGATCTAAAAATTAAACACCTAATTAAGGGTTTGAGATCAGCCAGTATATAGAGTTTGAAGTGCCAAAGTACAGGACAAAATGTGCTTGTGCAACACTGTTTTATTTGGGTCCAAAAACTTGGAATAATCTGCCTGTTGACCTAAGATCTTACGGTGTTAAAATAAATTGGACTAAGATTAGGCAGTGGTACCATAAGCAAAGTGAGGAACCCCATGAATGCTGCATGGCATCGGAAAATGGATAAATGTTTAATAGACGTGTAATTGGTATTTAGTGGGATGTGATTTAATAAGTGAAAATGTATTTATTAAGTATATGAATATTTGTATTTTTTGTATTTTTGTATGTCTTGCAAAATTTTGTCCTTATACTGTAACCAGGTTATGCACTTTAGAAGGTGTCCCTTGAAAATGAGTATACTTGTGTACTCAATAGGATTGTTTTACCTTGTTCATTATAATGAATAAAATCATTACTGCTACTACTACTACTGTAATTACAGACCACAAAGCAGCATTTCTCACTCACAGTTCTCTAGCCAGTATATCTCTTCGTCAACTGCATCTCAAAGTGCCTCAGCCCCTGAATTTCTAAAGAACTGCCAAACTGCAGTTTTTTTAAAACAAATCTCTCCCTGCATCCATGACCTACAAACAATAGAACTGCTGACCTGAAAAGAAAATGCTTACTCTCCAAAACCGCTCTGCTTTTTTTAATTTTCTGTCCCACTTGCTTGCTCACATTGCGACTACTGGTCGCTCAACTCAGTCTCCTCTTTCTCCTAATGCCACTCGCTCCACTCCAAATTCCCAGCTTTCATGAAAAAATAATTTAAAAAAAAGAAAACACTTCACAACAGCCACTACTACTGCCCTATTGTGTCTGAGAGCACTTGCTAAACTCAGCCAACATTTTACTGTATTCTTTCCATGAGCGCTTGCTAAAATCAGATGCCATTGTTTTCTTTTAAAAACTGTTGAACTATACTTTCAGCCAATCAGCTGCAACAAACCACACAGGATGGCACACTAACCTGGCAAATCACAAAATAAATACACACACTTTTTCATATTTATTTCAAGAAACATTCTTAATAAACTACACATATACACGAGGTCCTTCCCTATTGCAAAAATGAAATATGAAGTGGGGACCATGTGTGATATATGATTTCTGTACACTTGTGCTGTTTGCCCTTGGCCACCTCATTCATAGCTTACACCACTTGTGAGGTTACCCAAGGTTAAACAGCACTCATGTGCATAAATCATATATCGAACACGTGATAGGGTCATAGGTAATTACGAGTTTGGTAGCCAGTTTTGCCTGCAATAACCTCACCACCAATTTTATTGGTGGAAATGGACTTTTTTATTATTCATGAATGCATCCAGTCTACTTCTGAAAGTATCAATTGTTTTGCTCTCAATTACATTTTTCCGTAAGCTATTCTATGTTGTTATGACTCTTTGAGTGAACCATTGATTTCTCTTGTTAGTTTGTTTAAAGTTCCCATTCATTTTTCTGTCATGTGATATAGTATTAGTGTTTGATGAGTTTCTTAATAACTCAATGGTTTCAAATGTTGATTCCTCATTTATTGTTTTGCATGTTGTGCATAGATTATTCCTCATTCTTCTGTACTGCATTGAGTAGAGACCCAATTTTTTTAACCTGGTGTTATAGTAAAGATCCGTACAGTTTTAATTGTTTTAGTGGCTTTACATTGAATATTTTCTATTAATTTTTGCCGCTAACAAATTGTGGTGAACATACTGCTGAACAGTTTTCCAAGTGTGGTCTGATGAGACTTGAGAAAGGGGGACTATTACTTGTTCACTCCTGCTTTTGATGTTTTTTAGAATGCATCCCAGTATTTGGTTTCCTTTTTTAGCAATATTAGTAGTATGTGTATCAAAAGAGATTTTTTTTTGGTTAGAAAGAACTGGAAGGGGACAGGATCAGTTGTGTTCAAGGACAGTAGCTGCTTCGTGTTGTTTTCACAGGCTTCTTGTGGATTTTACTTGGTAGAAGGTTATTTCTTTTCTTTCTTACTTCTAAGGGGCTAGCAGGGTATTGTTTTGGGGGCTGTTGGAAGTTTGAAATCTGGTTTGGTGGCTGTAAGTGGGCTCATTTGTTGGATGTTTCACTGTGTAACAGGCTGCGCTGGTGGAGGCCTGTTTCTTCTGATTTAAAACCTATTTGGTGGGATTTGCTTGGGCCTGGGTATTTGGCTACTGGACTTGGAGGGGAGACACAGGACTGATACACTCTCTCTCTCGAGTCAGGTGTCTGCCCAAGACCCACCTTCCCCCACCCCTCCCTCCCCAGAGTTCTGCTAATTTATAGGGAACACTTGCCCTGCAATTGGAGGAAAAGGCTGCAGGTGCAGCTTATGTAGTTCTAGCCACTGGAGGATGGATTTAAAGGCTGGGAGTGAGGAGCTTAGGGAGTTGTTCATTTCCCTTATAAGTTTACTGTGTTGTACTACACTAGTAACAGGGTTACTGGTGTACTGTGGGACTGTATCTAAGATTAGTGGGTGACCTGATTAGGCAGTAGGGGTGTATCTTGGACTGGGGAACCTGGTGGCTCACCCAAGGAAACCTACTTGGAAGGGATGGAACCACACGGCATTAGGGCCGCATCTTTGGGAGGGTGGTGGGGTGCACAGGTGTGGAGCAGCCATGATACTGGACTGGGCTTGGAAGTTTGGTGGTTGCCCAGTGCTACCAGCTGGCACAGCTTAGGAGGAGGTTGTGGGGATTAGGAGACAGCTGGGGAGCGGGGAGGTATGGTTGGGGAAGGGAGCAGGGGATCTCCCACAGGGTTGCACCAAGCACTGGGGGCAGCAGCATAGGGAAAGGAGTGCAGGAGAATACTCAGGGGTCACATAGGGACCCTGGCAGAGGGGGTCCAATAGGACACTACCAAGGAAGCAGGCAACTGGGGACCCTCACAAAGGAGGGACAGTGGGACAACATTCTCAGGGAAGTAGGCAGATGGCCAGGGCTGGACAGAAGGAAGCAAGGCAGGGAGGTGGATCAGACCATACACTCAATAACCGCTTCAATTCTCTTCTTCTGCTCGAGGATGAGGGGGGTGATGTAGCCATGACAGGGGTGGTTAGAGACAGAAAGGGAGTGAGGGGCAGGAGGCAGGGGCCAGATAGCAGGAAGAACAGGGGGAACCTGGAATGCAGGAAAATAGGGGGAGCAGTGAATCAGAGCAGGAGGGTCAGGGGAAAGAGGGAGGAAAGCGCAAGGAGAAGGACCAGTTGAGAGGAAAGGTAAAAGAGAAGGACCAGAAGTACAAGGAGTATTCAGTAAAGGGAGCTGAGGGTTTAGGCCGGGGAGCACAACAAGCAAGGAGGGACTAAATGGAGACAGCAAGGAAGGGAGGACAAGCTAGGCTAGTTTAACAGATGGGGGAGAAGGACCAGTTCAGAGCAGTGAGGGGAGTTAGCAAGGTACAGAAGGATACTCAGGAGGAGGAGAGGCATAGGATTGGAGGGAGGGGTGGCCAGGTGGAATAAGGAGGGGTGGCATGTGGCACCCAGATAGGAGGAGAACAAGAAGCCGGTGGAGTGGAGGGGCCAGTAGAAAGGATGAGGACATGGAAGGGAATGGAGGAAAAGGAGCAGTCAGAGTGCTCCTGTTGGGGAATTCTATGATCAGGGGTATCAAATGGGATAGGGAGGGAGAAGCCTGGCTAGTTAGAACAAAATGCTTCCCTGGACTAACAGTGCACAGGGCTAAGCACGAGGTGTATCAGCTGGCAAAGGATTGTGGGGGTTCCCCGGACATACTGATCCACCTGGGTGCAAATGACATTGAGGGAAATAGCGAGCTAAAGATACAGGCAAGATTCAGGGAGCTTGCCAGGATCTGTCATGACATAGGATGCACAGTTTCCTTCTCAGAAATCCTGCCGGTACCAAGGGCTAGTGGGGAGCACAAAAGGAAGATTAGGGAGATAAACCAGTGGCTCAGGGAGTGGTGTGAGGCCAGAGGGTATGGGTTGATGGGGGATTGGGGGGAGACCTGGGAGGATAAGGAGCTGTATGCTAGAGATAGACTCCATCTCAATTTGGAGGGGAAGGGAATCCTTAAGTTGAAAATAGAGGGGTTCATTGGTGAAAAGTGGGGTTTAAACTTGTGAAGGGGGAAGGATGGGAGAAAAGGCTGTCAAGGGGGTACCGATAAAGGAGGGACTCTGTCTCCAACCCCCTGGGGAGCTGGAGGATTGTGGGAAAAGACCGACTGGTAAAGTGCAGACCAGGGGAAAACAGAATCCTCATGGGAACATGAGCAGGGGAAATGAAAGTATAGGGAAAGGGTGGAAGGTAGTCCTGCTAAATGCCAGGAGCTTGGGAAATAAAATGCCTGAGCTCCAGGCGATGCTAACTGAGGGAGCAGTGGATGTGGCAGTGGTCACTGAGACCTGGGCCACTGCAGGACACGACTGGGACCTGAACCTGGAGGGTTACACTATGTTCAGGAAGGACAGGGGGGAGGGAAGGGGAGGAGGGTAGCAATGATAGTAAAACTGCATTGGCATGGGGGGAGTAGGGGGCCAGAGGGAACCGTGGAAGTGATTTGGGTCACCTTGATAACAAGGGGGGGGCAAGAGAGTTAAAATAAGAGTGGTGTATAGACCCCCTGCCCTGGTGGAGGAGCTGGAGGAGAGTCTGGTGGCAGATGTTGGAAGACATTGCAGACTGGGCAGAGGAACGGTGGTGGTGTTGGGGGACTTAAACATGCCAGGAACAGACTGGGAGACTATGACATCTTCTGTAACCAGGGAACAGAGGTTGTTGGATGTCTTTCAAGACGCGTTCCTAACTCAGCAGGTGGGGGAACCGACCAGGGAGGCATGGGTACTTGATGTGGTCCTGGCAGACAGTGACCAGATTAGGGGCCGGGAGGTAAGGGACCCATTGGTGGGGAGTAACCATGCCACGGTCTGGTTCTGCCTGGACCTAGGAGGACCAGAAGGCTGCACAAAGATGGAGGTAACTGACTTCAGGGGAGCAGTTTTAAGGAAATGGGAAGGATCCTTAAGGACATTTGGATGTGATTGGGTCAGACATGGACGCTGATAGTAGTGGGAAATCATCAGGAGAGGGTGCAAGATGCTACCAGCACCTGTGAAGAGTAAGACAAAAATGTGGTAGGGCCGAAAACCTGCTGGTGGACCAGGGAGGTCCAGGAGGTGGTGTGAGGGAAAGAAGGCAGCCTATAGGCAATTCAAGTGCTCAAGGGTGAAAGGGATCGAGGGAGTATGAGCTGATGGCTAGAAGGGCCACTAGGGTGGTGAGGGTGGCTAAGGCAAGGAAGGAGCAGAATCTGGCCAGGGAAGTTAGGAGAGGAACAAGGGCTTCTTTAGATACATTGGGGAAAAATGAAGGGTGAAGGAAGATTAGCAGGATTAAATCAGGGAGAGATAGGCACAAGACCGGGTGAGCAGGCTGAGGTACTAAATGAGTACTTCACCTCAGTTTTCACCAAGGAAAATAGGGGTGCTGCATCATACATGGGAGGAGACAGAGATGCTGGGGGACCCTTCCGATCGGTGGGTCTGGGGAGAGGGGAGGCATCACTGGCAGGAGGGGAGGGCTAAGCAGGAGAAGAGGTACTGGAAGTGGAAATCACAGCAGAGAGAGATGGGGAAGCCCTCAGCTCCCTTAAGACAGAGAAAGCACCGGGCTGGATAAATTACATCCCAGAGTGCTGAAGGAACTTAGTATGTCCTGGCAAAACCCCTGGTGGAGCTTTCACCATCTCTCTGAGGACAGGGTGGGTGCCCCAGGACTGGAAGGTGGCGCATATAGTGCCTATCCACAAAGGGGATCAAGGGAGGTGGCAGGGAACTACAGGCCTGTCAGCCTGACATCGGTGGTGGGCAAGGTGATGGAGGGCATTGTCAAGGAGAGGCTAGGTGGGAACCTGGAAAAGTCAGGGTGCATGGACGATAGACAGCATGGATTCGTCCCGGGGAAATCATGTCAGACAAACCTTGTGGAGTTCTATGACTGGGTGACGAGTGCCTTGGACCTGGGTAGACCAGTGGACATCCTCTTTCTAGACTTCAGCAAGGCATTTGACTCTGTTCCTCATGTGGGCCTGTTGGATAAGCTGGGAGAAATGGGGGTTGGGAACCAGATGATCAGATGGATAGGCAATTGGCTCCAGGTCATAGTTGGCAGGATAGTCTTATCCCCAAAGAGGGTCATTAGTGAGGTCCCACAGGGATCAGTCCTTGGGCCCCTCCTGTTCAACGCCTACGTCTCTGACATAAGGACAGGTATCAGGAATGAGATGAGTTTCTTTGCAGATGACTCAAAACTGCGGGCAGTGGTGGATGGGGATTAGGGGAGGGTGTCCCTACAGGGGGACCAGGAGGCTCTGGAAAGATGATCTAGAAAGTGGAAGCTCAGGTTCAATGCAGAGAAATGCAAGGTACTCCACTTGGAGGCCAGAAACCCGGGCCAAGTGTACACCCTGGGGGGGGATGCTACAAGTCTCGATGGCTGAGAGGGACCTGGGGGTGGTGGTGGATGTCAAGATGAACAACTCGGAGACTTGTAAGAGGGCAGCAGCCAAGGCCAACAGGATGCTGGGATGCATCGCTAGGGGGATCACCTCCAGAAGGAGGGAAGTGATACTCCCTCTGTATAACTGCTTGGTGAGGCCACACCTTGAGTACTGCATGCAGTTTTGGAGGCCACACTTAAAGAGGGACATTAAACTCCTGGAGAGGGTCCAGAGGAGGGCAACCAAATTGATTTGGGGGCTTGGGGGACAGGACCTATGAGGAGAGACTCGAAGAGCTAAATATGTACACATTGGAAGAGAGAAGGGACCGGGGGAACATGATAGAGGTCTTCAAGTACATGAAGAGGGTAAATAGAGGAGGAACAGTCAGGGTGCTGCGGAGAAAGGGGCCACTAGAGGGCATAGGTGGAAGCTGGAGGGGGGAAGATTCAGGGGAGAAAGGAGGAGGTGCTACTTCACTGAGATGGTGGTGGAGCCATGGAATGCACTGCCTAGGGGGCTGGTGGAGGCAGAGACGGTGGAGGGGTTCAAGAGGGGCTGGGACAGGTACAGGGGAAGGGTTCTGGAAGCAAAATCCAATGCAGCAAGAATATCCAGAACTGGGAAGGGAGAAGCCAGAGAAGGCGAGGGGGGAAGCAAGGTCAGCACCCAGAGTAGGGGCTGACCAATCGAGCAGACTCGAAAGACCGTTAGGCCTATTCTGCTGGAGTTTTAGTATGTTAGTACTTTTTTCACTGGCATCCAGTCTGCCTTACCTCTCCCACGTCCAGGCATCCTCTCTCAGGTCTCTGACTGCCATCCTTAGGACTCCTCCATTCCACTCTCAGGCCACGCTGCTTACCCCCGTAGCTTGCCCCCCATCAGAACCAAGATCCAGTATTGATGCACACCCTGGAACCCGAGTGGAGTGCCCCTCAGGCAGCCATCATGCATACACAACTGGTGTCCTATTTTCTCAGCTATCCCCTTGATGTCGGAGGAGGTGCAATGATGCCAATTGACAGGAGCACACATGCTATTGCACGTGCTCCTTCCCAGTGTCAGCCCCAGCACGTCCTCCATAGACTGCCTGTGCACTGCATTGCCTCCAGCTATTGCCAGAGACCACCAGCACACCGACACCAGCACACCCCCCCCACCCTGGAGAAGGAGAGCAGTCCTATGGACACTCAATCCTTCTCCTACCCTGCCAACCCAGGCTCATTCCCTAACCTGGGTCACCAGTGTGGTGCGAGGTGTGGCATCCAGCGCCTCAACCCTCAGTACCACCGGGCAGGCCGAAAGAGAAATTTTTTGAAACTGTTACCCCTAAGTCTTTTTCATTTTCTGTAGTTTGTAGATTTGTGTTGTTCAATTTATAAGTATAACATGGATTGTTTCTTCCCAGGTGCATCACCTTACACTTATGTACATTAAATAATTCATTTTCAATTGACCATTTCTTAAGATGGGTAGGGATTATTTTGGATTTGAAGTGCAGAATCTATGTTAGTTACGACGCCTCCCAGTTTGCAATCGTCAGCGCATTTAGCCATTCAGCAGTGATTATTCAAGGGCAGCATGGTGGTAAACAATATGTTAAAAAGAACTGGTCCCAGGACAGAGCCCTGGGGAACGCCACTAGTAACAGGGCCCCACGATGATAAATAGCCTTTAAGTGATACTCGGGTGCGATCAGAGAGCCATGATTCAATCCAACTTATGATTTCGGGATGTATTTCTAATATTTCCAATAATCTAATGAGGATTTTATGCAATACTGAGTCAGATGCTTTCGAAAAGTCCAAGAATATTACGCTAACAGATAGGCCTTTGTCTAGGGCTTCGCTTACCGGCTCAAAGACGTTCAGTAGGTTTGTTTGGCATGACTTGCCCCTGACAAATCAATGCTGAGTGGTGGCTATGTAACCAATATTTTTTAAACGTTCTGTTATTCTGTCTTTTAATAATCTTTCCATAAGTTTGCAGAAAATGGCTGCAAGACTTAAAGATCGATAATTTAGTATTGAATTTCTGCTTTTTTATGTAGGGGAATCACTATGGCCTGCTTCCATATTGGTATAGTGGAACCTGTGATAAGAAAAGCATCAAATAGAATAGTTAAAGGGCCTACTACATGAAATACTATATTCTTTATGAAAATTGGAGGGGATTCCATCAGGGCCTGCAGATCCATTAGGTTTTAATGGCTTTATGGCATCCATTACTTCTTCTCTGATGGGCTTTATTCTATTATTTAGCTCAATGCTTGGTGATTGAATTTGAGTTTTGGGGCTAAATATACTAATAAAATGTCTATTACATTCTGTTGCCATTTCTTTTTTCATCCGTAATGCCTCCTGCCGTTGTATTTCGAGGACCTGTAGTTGGACAAGATTTTTTTTACGGATCCAATATACAGTAATTATAAAAGGATTTTTTGTTTTCCTTTATTGAGATAGCTATTTTTTCCTCAAGGTATTTTTTTTTTTTGATTTCCTGATTTGACTGTTATTTTTATTGACTGATATTTTATATGCAGATCAGTTAGCAGCTGTGGGATGTTTTTTTATATAGCTTTTGTTTTCTGTTCATATTGCATGTTATGCTTTTGTTCCACCATGGAGGAGTTCTCTTATTGTTGTGTATTTATTTCTGGATGGAACCCAATGGTTAAAACAGTATTGTATCTTACTTTGACGTATAAGACAGATGTTGTTTAAAGTTTTATTGGTTAAATCATTTTTCCAGTCCCAATCCATCAGAAATTTATTTATTGGCGTGTAGTCTGCTGTATAAAAATGTTTTACTATTGTACAGCCATGTGTTATAGTATATTGTTTTATATTGACTACTGCTAAAACCATATTGTGATCACTATTTGACAATGGATGAAGAACTTCGACTTTGTTAATATTCTCATGAAGGCTTGTTAAGAATATGTCTAAAATGTTATTTCCCCTAGTAGGGGTTTTAACAAGTTGCTCCATATTCTTTTGGATCATTATGTCCATAAATTTAGTTTCTGTTGAGGATGAACATTTGCCAGTTACCCAAATGATGTTAGGGAAGTTAAAATCACCAATAAGAATATAATCCTGGTCGAGTCCCATTTCAATTGTGTTCAAAAATGTATCATTTTCTTGACTGGTTAGATTGGGGGCCCTATAACCAAGACCTATAGTGATACTGTAATTATTGTGGAAAAGAACTTTAGTCCATAATAATTCAGATGCATTCTCATTGTCAGATCCATTGTCCATTATAATACTTTTATAAATGTTTGATATGTATAAGGCAATTCCCCCACCTCTAACTTTACTGCCATTTTTTTCCATTTTTATAGCCTGTTATCTGTGTGACCCAATCTGAATCTTTGAACCACGTTTCAGTTATCCCACATATATCTATGTTATTGGTTGTCACATAATCCTTTAACTCATCTATTTTATTTAAAATGCTATGTGCATTAACTAATAATATATTGAGTTGTGACTTATATTGTATTTGCTTATTTTTTGATGGAAATATGGCATTACTATCGCTGTTACTAATGTTTGGAGACTCCTGCATGGGAGGTGTCCCCCCCCCCATTTCTTAGTTTAAATTCTTCTGAATGTATGAGACAATATTTTTGCCTACAATGCTGTCACCTTTACTGCTAAGGTGAAGACCGTACCATGAAAAAAGTTTGTGTTTTCCATTAAAGCTTTTCCAGTGAGTTACTGTATGCAGTCAATCTGCTGTTTTAGACTCCAGTTGTGTAACCAGTTGTTCAGTTGTTTAATTTTAAGTTCAGTATAGTATGTTGCTTTTGGAATAGGCAAAATCTGAGAAAAGGCATATTTGCAGTTCAAATCAGTGAGTTTATTTGCCATGGCTACAAAATCCTGTTCTATTTTGGCTAAAGGGTCTCTTAAGCTGTTGTTTGCTCCTGCATGTACTTTATAATAACTAGAGAGTCAGTAGGGTTAGTTATAATATTCTCTAGCATAAGGATTATGTCTGAGATTTTTGCACCCCCAAAGGAGGACATTGTTCGAAATTCATTGTCATTATTGCATACTTGTCTATCTAAGTGTTTCACTATAGAGTTGCCCAATACGTATATTGATTTATGTCGAGATTCAGTCTGAAAATCCATTAAATTAACTTCCTGTGGTGGGGATATAACTGTTTCCAGAAGTTGGTTGCTGCTTACCCTGAGGTCTGTGGTTGCAAGTGCTGGGGTATTGATATGCATTTCCATAGGTCCCCCTGAATATCCCTTATGTGTATGAGAGTGTGTGTGTGTGTGTGTGTGTATGTGTATATATACACACATATATATATATATATATATATATATATATATATATATATATATATATCTTAGATATATACATATTCTCTGTAATAAAATATGTTAATACAGGGGCAACAGACTTCTAGGAAAACATAAACTGAACTTACAAGTTCAAATGGGCAGACTGGGTGGGCCATAGGCCCTTATCTGCTGACACTGTCTATGTATCTATGTAATACATCAGTTAGGGTGAATAATAGCAGGGAAACAAGGTGCTTCCAACCCTAATGTCCCACCCCCAGGGTTCCCACCTCTACCATTCCACCCCACCCCTCCACCCTCCATACACCAACAGGCATCTGGGTGTGCATTGGGGTTGATGGCCTAACTCTCACCCCATTCCATGTGTAAACAAGCTGAGGTGGTGCAGTACAAGAGAATGGAGTGAAAGTTAGGCAGACGACCCCAACGCACACCCAGATGCCTATTGATGTATGGAGGGTGGAGGGGCGGGGGTGGAGTGGAAGGGGTGGAAACCCTAATGCCTCATTTGCCTGCTTTTGCCACTACAGTATTCACCCTAATTGATAGATTAATGGAGTTTTTTGCAATGACTTTCCCCTTCTCCTTCAGATAGTATAACTGTATCCTCATTTTGCTGTGGGAGTACAGGGTCCCATCCCTCCATCCAGATAGTACAACAGTATCCATATGTCACAGTGGGAGTGCAGGGTCCTTCAGACCCTGAGCTTCCATCCCTACACCGATGCACATATGTATCTAGCTGTGGAAACACAGGGGTCACTGGCCCCTGTGTTTCCATACATAAAGCTATGAGCAGGCATAGCAAAATCGCAACAGATAGTCAAAACTGTGCCATCTTAAATAATTTTCATCCCAAATGTTCAATATAACCTTCTTATCACCTCACCGCATGTACCCAATACAGAAAACCTTCAAAGCCCTGTGGAGATATAATTCTGCATAACTGTAACACTGTTTTGTGCCACAGGTACAGAAAACATTTTTGACAGGATTTGAAAAATTACAGCTTTACTATTTATGAGGTGCTGTGAAAAATGGCAATGTTGAGAATCTGGAGTGAAAACATGAAAAATTTGTGAAGTGACGTGCGTGCGTAGAAACTGCGCAACACACACCGTAACTCTGTCATTTTTGGAATTTTTCACCAAATTGTCAACATGGGTTTTGGGACCTCCCCATGTGAACAGTTGCACCGTGATTTTGTTAATCCATCCCAAAAGTTGATTTCTCACAGCGACCGCATCATTCTGCACCACAGGAGCGAAAACACATTTTGGGCAGGATGTGAAAAATAACAGCAGTACTATTCATGAGGAGATGTGACAAAATGGCAATGTTGAAACTCTGGGGTGAAAATATTAGAAATTGGTAAAGTTACGAGAATGTGTAGAAACTGCACAACGCACGCTCATAACGCAGTCATTTTTTAGATTTATTTCTCCAAATTTGCAACATGGGCTTTTTGGGACCCCACCTCATGAACAGTGGCACTGTTGTTTCATTAATCAGTCCCAAAAGGTGATTCCACACAGCGACCGCAAAATCACCTTTTGGGACCGAGTAATGAAATGACATTGAGAGTGTTCATGAGGTGGGGTCCCAAGAACTCCATGTTGAAAATTTGGGGTCAAAATTCCTATATATGGCTGAGATATCATCATAAGTTGACCCCCACTGACAGTCATTACACGGCTCTTACCTTTGAGTATTCATTTCGTGGTTCGGCTTTGAAGAGTGCAGATGTGTCCAGTTCTCAGAAGATGACAGCTGCCAACCTCCGAGGTATGTATGGGATAAGGGGGTGAGGGGAGGTGGGTGCTCAGTGGGAGGGTGGGGGGACTGGGAAGTCAACGAGAGACTGTTTTCTTTTTTTCAGGTTACAAATACATATCACGCATAGGGGGATGGTTTTCTTTATTTACAGGAACAATAAATAGATAAATGTGGGTACACTGGGGTGGGATCCCAGTGTGCCACATGAGTTGGGGGGGATATATGATGCTGACAAGGGGATTGGGCACCCCCATTGGCAATGCATTACAGAAAAATTAAATAACTTTTGGGCACACTGGGGTGGGCTCCCAGTGTGCCACATGAGTTGGGGGGGATACATGCCACCGACAGGAATTGGGCACCCCGTCGACTTATGAAAATGGGCTGGCTGAGGGCACTAAACTAACAGGATTGGACCTTAATGGTAATTAGAAGTGTCACTTCAATTACTTTGGGTTCCACCGCCACTTACTGCATGCTTTTGCACGTGGTATTTAGTCATACATTGTGGCATAACAGCCGGTGAAGGGTGTACTACTATTTTGAATATGCCAGTGCACTGGGCATTCTATGGCCACTCCCTTACCTCCTCCACTGCATATATTAACTTTTAGCGTCGGTGCCATCACACAGCACCGGCCCTAAAAGGACATTTAAATATTGCAGTCCGGTGCAAATTTGACGCTGTTTCAGCACTACAGATTTGTGCTGGGCACAATGCTTTGAATATCTGGCCCCTAGTTTGTTTATAGTCTCCTCCTGAGTCTGATTTTTACAACTGTGTTGGCATGCTCCACAGATGTTATGTCATCATCAGATTTGTATAAAAGCACTGTGGAAGCACGTACCTGGACCGCTGTCTGATGTTCTACCACACTGCTCCAGCACAGTTTCCAGTGTTTCTGTTTATGTAGCCCTTCCCCTCTTTAGGCCGCATAAGCATACACACTTCCTGGTGCACTACTTTTCCTTTCCGCAACTGTGGAAGTGACAGCCACCATGTGCAACATGGTGGCACTGACTTAAAGTGTGCATGCACGAGTATTGTGCATACGTATGTAACTCTCACAGCAACTTTGGCTAGCTGGCACCTGCCTTAAAAGAACTGCTGTTAACTGCAAGGCACACAATTTTCTTTTGGCAGAACTACACTCATGGTACCACCCTTAGCATTGGAGTGTTTACCATATTCATTATCTAGAGGATGGGAGGTGGGGGTACATACTAAAACAAACCTTTTATTTACAGCCAGGTCCAGGGAGAGGATGCTAGGCATATGCCAGACCTAACTGCTGGGAGATAATAGCATTTACTCTAGAAGCAGCAAGCGAAATGTCCAAAGCAGTAACTGGAACTTTACAGTATGGCTTTATTTACAGATGTTACTTAAAGCAAGAGGGGTTCCCCAAATGTTTGACATTGCAATACAGGCAAACTCTCTTTCACAGAACACTTTGCTAGGCAGTACTGTTTTCCACAAAAACATCTTCATCTCTCTTCAAAGTGGACATCTGTGGGGTGTGCCACACACTTTAAACATTTTTCACACATTTCCATTTCCAAAGTGTATATCTGTGGGATGTGCCACACACTTTAAAATCCTCCTAGTGCATGGTCTTTGCCCAGGGAACAGTGGTGCCCATCCATGAACCAGTTAGCCTTGTCTGAAACTCCAGATGGCGTTCCTTCACCCTTTGCCCAAAACAGCCTCTGCCATTCCTTCAAGGTTACACCAAATGAGTCTCCAATATCCAATGAATTGTTAAATACTCCCAACTTTAACTTTAAATTCAGCAAAATTATTGGTGAAAGGGGTTCTGACCAGTGTGATCTAGCCTTATCTAAGGCACACACACCTCAGACAACTCCCTCAGAGAACAGTCTTAAATCCTGTACTCAAATTTTAGTTGTTCCCTCCTCCTGGTCTTGGAAAGAACAAAAGGCACCTTTCTTTCTCTGGTAGCTGTCAGATTCTACTCATTGTTCTTCCTTAAGACAGCTGTGAAATTCAGGGGTTTGCCCTTGGATCCACAAGAATTGCATTCCCTCTCATTCCCCTTGAGTGAAACTAAAGAATCCTCAGGCAAACTGAAGATTTTACCAAACTAGGGTGAGAAATACAGAGCTCCCTTTGACAGAGCCCCAATGGCAGACCTCCTGCCACTCTGACTGCCACACTTGAACTTACTGATGAACATTCTAAGCTCCCCAAGAGCGACTGACTCTAAAATAGTTATGCTGCTGTGAGAGTTCTAAATGACATAATCATCCTTCTCTCAGGCTAGCTGAGTAAACAATGATGTCATTATGTAGAAAGCCCCTAATGAGCTCCCAACCAGCTGCTTTTTCCTACCTGCCTAAGACTAGTACTAATGGAATTCTAGTAACCCGAGGGGACTGGGTTGTTACACATAGTTATGTCATCAGGAGTACTTGACAGAATCGAAGGAGGTGACAAGGGCAGTAAGAGGAGCCAAAGCATCTACAGAACTCAGGCTGGCACAAGGCATTAAGAAGGGGGAGAAGGACTTCTTTAAGTACATCAGGGAGAAAAGGAGCTGTAAGGACCACATAGTAAGGATTAGGAAGGAGGGGGGTTGGGTGGAAGCAGGGTGCAAAAAGGCGGAAGCACTAAATGAGTACTTCTGCTCAGTATTTACTAAAGAGAAGAGGGGGTGACTCCCAAGGTGGAAGAAATGGCAGAAGCAGGGTGGGAAGTGGTGACAGATGGGGAAATCATGGAGAGCAGAGTTCGAGAGGGTTAGAAGGCACTGAGGGTGGACAAGGCGCCAGGCCTAGATGGCATCCACCCCAGGGTACTGAAGGAGCTGGCAGAGGTCCTTAGGACCTTTGGCAGACCTATTTAATGTCTCACTACATTCGGGGTGTGTACCACAGGACTGGAGGATGGCTCATGTGGTGCCCCTTCACAAGAGTGGCCCCAAGGATGAACCGGAAAACTACAGACCAGTGAGCCTCACATCGTGGGTAAGCTAATGGAGACTATCCTGAAGGAGAGGCTGGTGGCCCTCCTAAAGGCCAAAGGACAACAGGACAGCAGACAGCATGGCTTCATACATGGCAGATCTTGCCAAACCAACCTGGTCAAGTTCTATGACTGGGTAACTAGGCAACTGGACAGGGGCCATGCAGTGGATGTCCTGTATCTGGACTTCAGTAAGGCATTCGACTCAGTGCCACATGGAAGGCTGGGAAGAAAGTTAGTAGGCACAGGGGCGGGTGCAAAACTGGTGAGATGGGTAGGAAACTGGCTGCAGGGAAGGCAATAGAGGGTGGTGGTGGGTGGGAAGCTCTCACACCCAAGGGCAGTGATGAGCGGTGTTCCACAGGGCTCGGTGTTGGGACCAGTGTTGTTTGGGATATTCATTGCAGACATATCATGGGACATCAAGAGCAAGATCAGTCTGTTTGCTGATGATACCAAGGTAGGCGCAGTGGAGGATGACCTAGGGGGATGGCAGGGGTTGCAGAATGATCTGGCAAAGCTTGAAACCTGGTCAGACACCTGGCAAACTGGGCTTTAATGCCAAAAAGTGCAAGGTGCTGCATTTTGGGATGAAGAACCCAAGGAGGAGTTACCAGCTAGGGGGATTGCAGCTAGCCCAGACAGAGGAGGAGAAGGATCTTGGTGTGCTCATTACAGGATCAATGAACAACTCGGCACAATGTAGGAAGGCAGCTGCAAGGCCAACAAAATGCTGGGTTGTATGCAAGGGGTATATCCTGAGGAGGGAGGAGGTGATTCTGCCACTGTATGGTCATTAGTTAGACCACACCTGGAGTACTGCATGCAGTACAGGCGTCCGTGATTCGAAGAGGGACATTAGTTACTGGAGGGGGCATGCAGGAGCTTACAAAGATGATCAAGGGGCTGTGGGACTTATCATATGAGAGGAGGTTGAAGGAGTTGAACATGTACTCATTGGAGGAGAGGAGAGACAGGGTGACTTGATTGAAACCTTTAAATACATGAAAGGAATAAACAAGACAGGTACAGAGGGCTGTTCAAAGTAAGGGAGGGAGGACACCAGGGGCCATGATATGAGACTGGAGCGAGGAAGGTTCAGGAGGGAGATGAGGAGGCACTCTTTACAGAGGGTGGTGGCTGGGTGGAATGCGTTACCTGCTGAAGTGGTATGCAGTAGAACAGTGGACTGCTTCAAACGAGGATGGGACAGGACAAGGAGGGTTAATGAAGGGGAAGGGTGGAAGGGAAGGGCAGCTGCAGAATAAGGGGTGCTAGCTGCACATTCGAGCAGACTTGATAGACCGCTAGGCCTTTATCTGCTGGCAAATTTTGTATGTTCGTATGTTGCGCAAGGCTGAGTCCAGGGCAAACTGCACGTGTGCAAGTATCACGCATGCGCAGTACTGTAATTGCCACAGTATTACGGCTGATTCCAGTGCAGCGATAGCACCACATATTTTTTTCACTGCTCTGCTGCTCCTAAAAACTCACCACAGCCGTATTGGCTCTGACCAGAGTTTGTTACTAGTAGGAGCAGCAGTAGTAGGATGATAGCAAACCCTTAGAATTAGCATATACTTACCTGTTATGTTTTGAAAAGCTGTTGATACAACTTGACTCTGCAGTGCATGTGTTGTTTGTGTGACTTGTGGTGGTGATCAGATCAGACATTCTCATTAAAAAACTGCTACTGATCTGACAGTCACAGCACCCCACGACAGCATGCTTCTTGGCTTTACAATACACTCACTGCCAGTTGTACCAAACAAAAAATCAAACAAATAGAAAAAACAGTAGAGAGTCAGAGAGGGAACTAATGAAGGAGTGGAGGTGAGAGCTGGGCTTGCACTGAGAGAGCAGTGACCTGCAAATAAAACTATTATTAAGGTCTTGTAGTTCCTACTGTCAGATCACTGTTATCACCCCCACCTCATGGCACTAGTGTCTTGCCACCTGAACTGGAAAACAAAACCAGGAGAGAGAGAGGGGGGGGCAGGAAGGAAGATACCTGGACTTGCACTGAGAGAGCAGTGACCTGCAAATAAAACTTACTAATAAGATCTTGTAGTTCCTACTGTCAGATCACTGTTATCAACCCCACCTCACAGCACTCTTGTCTTGCCACTTGAACTGGAAAACAAAATCAGGAGAGAGAGAGAGAGAGAAGCAGGAAGGAAGAGACCTGGGCTTGCACTGAGAGAGTAGTGACCTGTAAATAAAACTTATTATTAAGATCTTGTGGTTCCTAATTTCATCACTGTTATCAACCCCACCTCACAGCACTCTTGTCTTGGCACTTGAACTAGTAATAACCCCCCACACACACACAAAAAAGAGAGACTCACAAACGTCGACTACTATGATGGCTGAAAAAGATGAGACTGGCAAAAGTAAGCCAAAGAAGGAAAGTTGTCTGACTTTTTAGAAAACGTCAAGCCAGCCACTCAACTGCTTAGAAACACAGAAACACAGACTTTGACGGCAGATAAGGACCATTTGGCCCACCCAGTCTGCCCATTTCCCTACCTAATGGATAAACTGCTGATCCTAGTTAACCAACAGCCTACTTCTTCCTACCCCCAACCCCTAGAATTGCCTTATGTTTGTCCCATGCATTCTTGAATTTCAGCACTGTTTTTGACTCCACAACCTCCTCCGGAAGGCCATTCCATGCATCCACAACCCTCTCTGTGAAAAAATGC
Organism: Neoceratodus forsteri; assembly: GCA_016271365.2. Classification (NCBI taxonomy): domain Eukaryota; kingdom Metazoa; phylum Chordata; order Ceratodontiformes; family Ceratodontidae; genus Neoceratodus; species Neoceratodus forsteri. The sequence goes on from CM057459.1 coordinate 1,413,140,442, forward strand.
TTCCTTACATTACCTCTGAGCCGCTCCCCCATCTTCAAATTGTGTCCCCTTGTTCTTGCACACCTCTTTTTCTGAAAGATGCTACCCTCTTGGACTTTGTTGATTCACTTGAGGTACTTGAAGGTTTCTATCATGTCCCCACTCTCCCTCCTTTCCTCGAGGCTATACATCTTAAGCTCCTTTAGTCTTCCTTTCTATGTCTTCTGGTGCAGACCCTGCACCATTTTAATTGCCCTCTTCTGGACTGCCTCCATCCAGTTTATATCTTTGCGGAGATTGGGTCTCAAGAACTGCATGCAGTACTCCAGATGGGGTCTCACCAGCTGTCTGTACAGAGGGATAACAACTTCCTGTTTTCTACTGGTGAAGCCTCTCCTTATGCATCCCAGTATCCCGCCCAGGCCTCCTAACTGCCCTTTCACATTGCTTGCCCACCTTTAGGTCATCTGATATGACTACCCTTGGTCCCTTTCCATTTTTGTTGTTGTTAGTATCTCACCCCTCATTGTGTACTCTTCCCCTGGGTTTTTGTTTCCCAGGTGCATTACCTTGCACTTCTTAGCATTGAGTCTAAGCTGGCAAACATTTGACCATTACTCCTACCTTGCCAAGTCCCTTCTCATCCTTTCCACCCCACCTTGTGTATCAACTCTGTTGCAGATCTTTGTGTCATCTGCAAAAAGACATACTTTTCCTTCCAGTCCCTCTGCAATGTCACTTATAAAGACATTGAAGAGGACCGGTCCTAGTACTGAACCCTGCGGTACCCCACTAATAACCCCCCTTTCTTCAGAGTGGACTCCATTAACTATTACCCTCTGTGTCCTGTTCTTCAGCCAATTCTTTACCCAGGCTACCATTTGGGACCCACTCCCAGGCTGGCTAACTTGTATATTAATCTTTTGTGTGGGACTGTGTCAAATGGCTTGCTAAAGTCTAAGTAGGCCATGTCCACAGCCCCTCCCTGATCTACTACTTTGGTCACCCAGTCAAAGAAATCGATTAGATTCATCTGACATGAAATTTCCGCTGTGAATCCATGCTGCCTTGGGCTCTGTGCCCCTCTGGCCTTTAGGTACTCAACAATTCTTTCCTTCAGAAGTGATTCTATCATTTTCCCTGTCACTAAGTTTAAACTAACAGGTCTGTAGTTGCTTGCCTCTGCCCTGCTCCCACTTTCGCGAAGTGGAATCACATCTGCCCTCCTCCAGTCCTCAGGTACCACCCCATCCTCATATGATTTGTTAAAGAAGGTAGTCAGTGGTGTCACTAGTTCTATCCTTAGTTCTTTTAGAATTTTGGGATGAATCCCATCAGGCCCCATCGCTTTGTCCACCTTCAGTTTTAAGAGTTCTTTCAGATTCCTTTCTTCCGTAAATGGGGTGGTATCAACTTCTGTATCCAGATTGTTTCTATTGCTTGGTTTAGGTACTCTCCCCTCTTCATTTGTGAATACTGAGCAAAATATTTGTTTAGTACCTCTGCCTTTAACAGTCATCCTCTGCCCACCCCACCCCGCCCACCCCTTTATTAAGCCTCACTATCTCTCCTTGGTCTTCTTTCACTCGCTGATATACCTATAAAAGGTTTTATCCCCCTTCTTAACTGTGTTGGCTATCTTTTCCTCAGTTTGGGCCTTTGCTGTTCTGACTACCTTACCAGCTTCCTTTTGCTTTAACTGATATAATTCTCTGCCCTGCTCCTTCTGTGATTCCTTGTACTTCCTGAATGCTTTCTTTTTCTCCCTAACCTTCCCTGCCACCTCCTTTGAGAACCATAGTGGTTTCTTATATAGTTTTATTTTGTTTATTTGCTTCACACAAAGGCTTGTTGCCTCTGTGATGGCAGTTTTGATTATTCCCCATTGTTCTTCCACCCTTCCTTCCTGCCCATTTGCTAGTGCATTCCTTAGGCACTCACCCATTTTGGCAAAGTCAGCCCTCCTGAAGTCCAGTACCTTTGCCTTTGTATGACTTGACTCTACTGCTGTATTTTTTCATTAACCTGCCACCAGCAGTTGCCTTCATCTTCAGTGATGTTGGACGAGTGTCAAAATACACCTCAAAGCTGTGAGTATGATGTTAAATTGACATCATCAACACAAACTCAATCACAAAAATCTGACCAATATGATTTTGGCAGATTTATGAATTTGCCATCAAAAGGTCCATTGGGTATTTCTGAAGAGGTTCGATATAAACTTCTTCATTCTTGTTGGATGCCACAAGAATCGTATAATTTTCCTGGTTGAAAACATACCCGTGGCTAGCATACAGTTCTGAAGTTGAGGGTGTCCTTTGTAAATGTTGCGTTCTTTTTGCAAATACTAAACTCGGACATGGAAAGCATCAAAATGCAAGAGAACTTGTTACAGAACCTCTCATTAAATGGAAAGACACTCTTGACAAGTTTCGATCACATGCATTGTCTAAGTACCACAAAGAGACAATATGAGTGCAGCAGCAGCAGATTTGTCTGCATATTATGAGAGTAAAAAAGCAGACATCGTAGATGTGATGGATTCTTATGCAAAAAAAAAAAAAGAAAATCAAAAGAGATGGGTGCCAATAACAGAAACAGTGATTTTCTGTGTGAGGCAAGGGTTAGCGCTACGGGGTCACCGTGACAGCAAAACACCGCTTACTCTTAAAGAACCAGAAGATAATGATGGCAATTTCTGTGTGTGCAGCATTGAAGTTATATTTGCAAGCAGATGATGATATTTCAGCTTATCATTTGAAAATGTATGGTGGCAATGCAACTTATAGAAGCTGGAATATCCAGAATGAAATAATTACTGCAAGCAGCAAATTGTTGTGGCAAGCACTTGTAAAGCGTGTAAATAATGCAGTGTGTTACTCAGTTCTTGCAGATGTTACGACTGACGGTGCTACAGTGGAACAGTTGTCAATAATTGCCTGGTTCACCGAGAACAACAATATTCATAGAAACATAGAAGTTGACAGCAGATAAGGACCGCACTGTCCATCCAGTTTGCCTATTTCTTTTTCTACTTTATGAATGTGCCATCGGCCTTTGCTCTGTCAATGGCCTATCTATTCATACTCATCTGTATTGCTCCCTTATGCCTACCCCATGCCTGTTTGAAGCCCTGTACTATATTCATATCCACCACTTCCTGAGGTAGGCCGTTCCATGCATCCACCACCCTTTCTGTGAAAAATAACTTCCTCACATTACTCCTTAATCGGCCTCCCTCTAATCTCATGCTGTGTCCTCTTGTCCTGCTATTTTTCTTATATTGAAACATGTTAGACTCTTTCACCTTGTTAATGCCCTTAAGGTGTTTGAATGTTTCGATCATATCACCTCTCTTCCTCCTTTGCTCTAGGGTACATATTCAGCTCCATTAATCTGTCCTCATATGTTTTCTGATGCAGTCCCTGCACCATTTTGGTTGCCCTTCTTTGGACTGCCTCAATTTGGTTAATGTCCTTGTGAAGGTGTGGCCTCCAGTACTGCACGCAGTACTCCAGATGGGGCCTAACCAGTGTCTTGTAAAGAGGGATTGCTACCTCCCTCTTATGACTTGTGATACCCCTACTAATACACCCTAACATCCTCCTAGCCTTACTTACTGCTTTAGTGGCCTGCTTGGATGATTTCAGGTCATTGGTGATGATGATGCCCAAGTCTCTTTCTTCCCTTGTGACTGCCAGCAACTCCCCCCTCCCAGCCTATAGATGGCTTCAGAGTTTCTCTTCCCTATGTGCATGATCTTGCACTTCTTTGCGTTAAACCCCAGTTGCCACTCTTCTGACCATTTTGCTAGTTTATCCATATCTCTTCTCATTTTGCCCATCCCATCTGGACCATCTACTCTGTTGCAGATCTTGGTGTCATCTGCAAACAGACAAACTTTACCCTCCCAGACCATCTGCAATGTCACTGATGAAGATACTGAAGAGGACTGGCCCCAGGATTGATCCCTGAGGTACCCTACTTGTGACTTGCATCTCTTCTGACTGTATACCGTTTACCACCTCTCTGTTTTCTTCCCGTCAACCAGTTTGCCACCCAGTTGACCAACTTCTGACCCACTCTGAGCCTACCAAGCTTATCAATCAATCTTCTATGTGGAATAGTATCGAAAGCTTTGCTAAAGTCAAGGAGGGTGACATCAACTGCTCCCCCTTGGTCCACCACTCTGGTTACCCAGTCAAAGATATCTGTGAGATTAGTTTGACAGGACCTTCCTTTTGTAAACCCATGCTGTCTTGGATCCTGTGCTCCTATGGATTCCAGGTGTTACACTATCCTTTTCTTAAGGAGTGCCTCCATAATCTTGCCCACTACTGAGGTAAGACTGACTGGTCTGTAGTTCCCTGCCTCCTCCCTGCTACCACTCTTGCGGAGCGGGATCACGTGAGTCCTTCTCCAGTCTTCTGGGACCTCTCCTGTGCTCAGAGACTTACTAAACAGTTCTGATAATGGCTCTGCTAGTTCCACCCTTAGCTTCTTTAGTACCCTGGGATGTATGCCATCAGGTCCCATTGCCTTGTCAACCATGAGCTTATCAAGCTCTTGTAGGACCCTTTCTTTTGTGAAGGGACTAGTGCACACCTCCCTCCCCCCTGTGTCCATGGTGCTGATCTGTGGGCCCTGCCCTACCTTCTCTTCAGTAAATACTGAGCAGAAGTATTTATTTAGGATAGATGCTTTTACATGGTCCTCCTCCTCACATCACATGCCCCCTTATCCCCTTTGATCTTAGCAGTACCCCCTCTGGACTTTCTCCTTTCACTAATGTACCTATAGAAAGTCTTGTCCCCTTTTTTTACTGTTTGTGTTAGCGTTTCCTCGGTTTGGGCCTTTGCCTGCCTTACTTCCTTCCTTGCTTCCCTTAGGGAAGTTTGGTATGCCTCCCTATCTTCATCCTACTGCATTCTCTTATATTTCCTGAAGGCTAGCCTTTTGGCTCTGACCTTTTCTGCTACTGTTTTTGCAAACCAAAGTGGTTTCCTTCTTCTTTTGCACTTCCTTTTCTCTCTAACACAGTGGGATGTTGCTTCAAGTATTGCATCCTTAATGCTTGCCCACTTTGCCTGTACCCCCTCACCTGTATTTCATGAACAGTTTCTAGGTTTTGAACAATTTCCTGATGGAACAGGAGAAGGAAATGGATAGAAAATGATACAAATCATAGAGCAGTACAGTCTCGATCAGATGCGTGGCCAAGGATATGATGGTTATGCGGCAATGAGAAGTACCGTAAAAGGTGTACAATCAGTAGTTGTAAGGCGAATAGCAAAAGCACTGTACATGTAGTGTTCCAGCCATTCACTGAATCTCATCACAGCACATGCATGTCACTTACATGAAATCGAATTCTGAGACAAAAAAGGAGGTGCCAAACTTTGTTCAAGGATCAGTGAAGAGAATGATGCTTCTGAAAGAGAAAACCAGCATGTTACCAGACATAAAAAGAAGAAGCTCACTAGACTGTATGCAACACAGTGGTTTGAAAGGAATGAAATGATTGTCCATTTTGTTGATATGTATCCTGCTGTGACAGAGGCACTGTCAGACAGAAGTGACCGGCCTGATCACGTTGCTTCTGCAAAGGCTGAACAATTTCTCACCTGCATTCACTTACATGGCTTCCTTGTCTCATTACACACACTAGCTTGGTTCTCAGGACTGCTTCTGCCTGTGTGCGTCTCTCTTCAAAAACCAGATGCTGACATTTTGCAGTGCTTGCAGCAGATTGAAGATGTCACTTTTCAGAGAATAAGGCAGAACTCTGAGGAGGAGTTTGATGACATATTTCAAAAAGCAGAGAACCTTGCAGGCATTCCTCTTGAAATACCTTGTCTGGCAGGTAGGCAAACAAAACGGGTGAACTACCCAACGCTGAATCCAAAAACATACTACAGAGTTTTCAATTTCCTTCCATTTCTCAATAGTCTCCTAAATATTACCACATGATCAATTCAGTGAATGTGTCAGAATAGTTCGCGTGGTCCAGCATCTGATTCCAAAATACGTGGCTGAGGGTGGGTTCAAGAACTTAAGTAGTACCATACAAATGTATGAGGATGACATTCCTGGTACACAGGATGACTTAAAGAAGGAGCAAGATAGTGGCTAGTAAAACGGAGCAAAATGTCCATGGATGACAGACCAAAGAATGTCATGGAAGCTCTTGCAACAGCTGACATAATGTTCTATCCAAACATTCACTGTTTATTGAAAATCTTCGCTACCTATTTGCACACAATGGCTCAGGATCGACTTTCAGGGCTTGCAATGATGAACCGTTCCAGAAATCAGTGTCCAGGTGTACAAGACATTATAGATGAGGTAGTGAATAAGAATCATCGTTTAGATTTATGAGTGACTGATGTCATGTTTGTTTCTGGGTTTTTTCTTTAGAATAAATATGCTACTACTCTTATTTGGTATGACAAGTCATGGCCAGCTGTAAAACAAACAGGCAGTTTTTCACAAAATAACCCACAAAGCATGTTAACACCCCAGGGGCTTCAGGAAGCATAATGGCCCCCAGACACCTGTTCTGGAAACAAACAGGCACAGCAGCAACTCTCCAGCTAAAGACAGCTGGTGACTTTCTTCATCAGACAGGAAAAGTACTGAACATTATCAGCATCCTGCTAGCCTTAGGTATAGAATACAATACGTGAAATATGTAGTATTCCTCCTGCAGCCATCCGGATGGGAATAATTTCCCTTAGAGCAAGGAATTTTGTAGCTTATTTTAAAGTTAAACAAGTCATGTGTGAGATATTCTCCACAGTGAAACAGAGCTCAGAAGAGTTGAGTTGCTTAGCTTCTAAATAATCTAAAAAATGTACCACAGAGCATCCAGCACCCCAGGGCTTCAGGAAGCCTAACAGCCCCCAGACACCTGTTCTAGAAACCAACAGGCTCAGCAGCAAGTATCCAGCTAAAGACAACTGGTGAATTTATTCACCAGTTAAAGTACATTATCAGTATCTTGCTAGCCTCGGGTACTGAATACAGATATGCAGTTTACCTGCAGCCAGCCAGTTAATAATTATTTTATTTACAGTAAGGCATTTTGTAGATTACTTTGAAGCTAAATAACTGGTATCCCGTGATAATAGCAAGGCAATAATCGCAAAGAAAAATCACGCGTCAATAATTGCGAAAACATAATTGGTGACTATAAAATAACAGCGCTGTACTTTAATAACGAATGTTTATGCACAAGAAAGTGAAGGATGAAATCTCAAGTCCCAGAAAGCTATTGCCTTCCAAGTAACGATCTACCTATTACCATGAACTCCTTACACTACTACCAGGCTCTAGACACCACAAGCTCACATACTAGTATGGGATTGGTCCTTTACCTTCTGCTTACATCTGAGACGATCACCTAGCTCCTCTTCTCTGGTGCAGGGAATGCAGGAATAAAGTGAAAAAGGGCTAATGTGACAACAGGCAAAACATCCACTAGCCGGTGTTGTACAGAACGCTAAGACTTCCACTTCGGCTTGTACCTAGCAAACAAGTTGTACTTAGCATCCTGCCTTTGATGTCAAAATAGCAATTTTACATATTAAAAAAAACTGGCAAAACCAGAAATCTAGTTTAGTCTTTAATTCAAAAAAAGATGATTTATTCATTCAGTCTTCATTCATTTGGAGCCAAATGGTGTACCGACACGAGGTTGAATCCACCACCGCGAACACCAGCACAGCAAGAGATTTCACCTGAAAGTGGTGAGTCACTGTGCTGGTTCAGGCAGACACCGGCAGTGCAGCTCCCAGTGTTGCGCCCCCCCTCCCCAGTCCAAGTCTGACTCGGAGTTAGATATTTAGAGACCAAGGAGTGGGGGGGGTCTGGGAGCACAGCCCCCAATAGAAACGCACTGACATCACCCAACAGTACAATGCCAACACTCGTCACTGTGTCTGTCGCTGTCACTGTCGGGGATGTCGGCGTGAGCACTGTTGCAGCGCTATGGTAAAACTGAGGCAAATCACACTTGAAATTTAAAATTATAGGCCAGACCTCTCAGATATTCATATCGGGTTCTGGTTTCATACTCAAACACAATTGATGCTACTCACATTGAAGTCTTTGTATTTTTGCTGTATTCCTGCATTGCCTGCACCAGAGATTAGCTGGTCCAACTTCTGTCATTTATTGATAAAATTTTTGTGGGCTGGGGTTCGGAGAGCCATTGCAATAAAAACTCTTTCAGGCTGTTGCCTTCTACTCCCTCCGGAAGACCCAAAACCCATAGATGGGTTGCCCAGACAATGTTCTCCAAATTCTCAAATCTTTTCTGGAGCAGGCAGTTCTCTTTTGTCAGGCCACTGTATACTTGCAAGGGCTGTCTTGGCCATGTTACTGTCTGTGTCTCTGTGGTGAATCCCCCAATTTTGCCATCCATATTTTTTAGTTGCACCTGAAAATCCTCCATCTTTTTATTTAATGATTACATGGTCCTCAGTAACACAGCATTGGTGGGCTGGGAGGGATCGATCTCCATTAGGATCAGCTGTGAATCTTTGCTGGTTTCCAGGCACTGCTCCTTCAACCAGGCTCCCTTTCCACTTCCACCCATCTACTTGTTGGTCTCACCTTCGCACTTTCCTGCTGTTTATTGTGCCCAAAAAGGTATCTTCCCATTTCTCCACTTATACTCTTGTAATCAATCGAGTTTTAGCTGAAATGGAACATTGAACTTACATAATATTTAGAAATACACTCTTAGCTTAGTGGGGCATTGAAAGCTCCTGCAGCACATTTGGTCGTTGACCACACCCCTCTGCAAATGTCTTCCCTTCCTCCTAAATTTGGCATTTTTGCCATTGAAGAGTAGATATCTAAATAATAAAATCATACCAGACAATAATTTTGCAGGCTAGTTCTCCATCAGTTATTGCTTTTGCCACTAAACTACTTATTATAACAACTTTATTAACTGATATTACCCTTTTTTTAAGATGCATCCCTGATTTTGATCATGTGTCCCTGATTTTGTCCTGTATTTTTCGTGGCATGGGGTTGAGAGGTATTGTTCAGGGCCTGCAGCCTCTCATCATAAGATCTGCTCTTTTGGCCCTGAATCATCTAAGTGACCCTTCACTGCACTGACTCCATTCTATCCCTGTTTTTCTTTAGATGGGGACTACAGAACTGGGCACAGTATTCCAGATGTGGCCTCATCGGTGACCAATACAGGGGCAATATCTCTTCCTCCTGTTATCAAACCCCGTCTCAATGTACCGCAACAGTCTGATTGCCTTGCTATAGGACTTACTGCATTGACTGCTGTGTTTTAAGGAGTTGCTTATGATGACTCCAGGTCCCTTTTTTCAGTAGCAGTGAACAGCCTGACCCGCTCATCCAGTATTCTTTCCTAGGATTTCTCTTCCCTATGTGCATTGACTTACACTTCTTGTTGCTGAATCTCAACTGCCATATTTTCAACCTTATCTCTAAATTTTCCATGTCCCTTTGCAACCCCCTCCTTGCTGTCCAGTCTGCTGCAGAGCTTTGTGTCATCTGGAAAGAGATGCACTGTGCCCTGTACACCTTCCCCTATGTCACTGATAAACATTAGGGAATGAACAAGCCCCAGGACCAACCTCTGTAGCACCCCACTCGTGACTTCTCTACCCAGGTGAATGGGCAAATCATCATTCATATTTTTTGAAGGTCCATAATGTCTAATCATCATTAATCATCAATGTTACCATATGATCATCAAGGGAGATCATGGTCTAAGATCATCATCTAGGTCATGATTTAACCATCAAACAAAAAACGTTCAGATCGCCCCACTGATGATTATTGATTGTTTTTGTAAGCCTGGTGCTTTTTGATGACATGTGGGTGATCAAGTGATGATCACTGATGACCACTGATGATTATATTTGTTCTGTATTATAAGATTCTAAGTCACATGAGTAATATTTGAAGTTTTATGCATGCCTATTATGAAAATATGAAAGTCAAATATCAGCAAAAGCAAATCAATTATAATGCAAATCATGTGACGTCAATTTGTAATCCCTTTAGGAAGAGCACATGCAGTGTTAGTTATACTAAGCACATTTGCAAAGCTAATTTGTATATTTCAAAAGCACAGGGAGTATACCAAAACAATGGCAATTTCTGTTTTTAGTATAATTGTGCCTTGACAGTATTACTTTGTAGAGTGTTAGGAAAGGTTTTAGCACAAACTAGGTACTTGTAGGAACTCACCACAACCATAAAATGGACCATTGAATGGAGCTATATAAATCAGTTTCAGTCTTTTAAAACACTAATAAGAAATGAGGTATCAGAGTTAGTATAATTAAAAGCAGTGTGTTTGTATAGATGTATGATAAACTGATAACTCTAATAAAGATGACTAAAGACAAGACACTTTTTCTTAAATTTATTACCGTACTCTTGACCATGGGCAGGGCCAGATTTACACTAACACCAAAGATGCCTGTGTGTAGGGCCCTTGATTTCTGGGGGGACCTTTAATCTCCACTCTATATCTCCACAGAACGGGTGGTGGACAAGTGGAACACCCTGCCAGAGGAAGTGGTGGGGGCTGAAACAATCACGGGATTTAAGAATGCATGGGATAGACATAAAGGAATTCTAGAGGTCAGGGGTAAGGGGAAATAGACTTCTAGGAAAACAAACTGAACTTACAAGCTCAAATGGGCAGACTAGGTGGGCCATAGGCCCTTATCTGCCGACACTGTCTATGTATCTATGTATGTGACTGAAATGCCGCTGAGAACTGTATACTATGGCAGGTCCTGGCTTATGGACACTGCCACTGCCCCACCTGCACCGCCCTGTCCTCCAGCTGTCTTGTTACTCATGTTCCCAGTGAACCAAGTGGAAGCAGCTAGCAGTAGGCAGCACAGTTAACAAAGGCAGAAAGTGAGTGAGCCAGAGTAAGCTTGCCGCTGGCAGCTGCACAGAGCAGCTGCCGTTGGATTTGGCATCATTCAATAAAGGAATAATGCACGACAGGGTGTGTGTCGTGCTGGGATAACACCACGCCTGGGGAGATTGGGCACGAGGCCACAGGCTGAGTGCGTCCAATGCCCCAGGCGTGGCATTATCCCAAACGACACACACCCTGGAGTGCATTATTCCTATTATACAATGGCTCGTTGTTATACAGAATAAAAAAAATAATTTTAAAGATGTTTTTGTGTGGAAACATATTTTTTATTTTTAAGAGAAGATGGAACAATCAAGCTCAGGCTCAGTAAATCAATCAAAGGCTCATCTACATGGGTTCACAGTGCTGAGACTAGACCTGTGGTGACGTGCTGGGATAATGCCATGGGTCCAGCCCCAAACTGGCCAATCACAGTCCAAGATTCTTTCTTCCCATTGTATAATTGAGAATTTATTTGCATGAGTCATCTTGCCTCCTACACTCTCTGACGGCCAGTATGTGCACATGTTAAGGGGGTCAGCTTGGCAAATGATAGTGGGACTTAGGGATAAGTGAAATGGCTCAGGAGGCACAGAGAAGGAGCCATGGTCGTGAATGGGAGCGGTGAGCACTGAGGGGGACTCTTGGAATCCATGCCAATTTCTGTTTCTCTCCCCCCCTTAAAAAAAATGTTTGGCTTCCTCCTCTCGCTGGTCTCTGCTTCTGTCGGGGAGAACTGGTGGGCTCCATGTCCACTTCTGTTTCCAGCCTACCCCAAAAAACAAAACAACAAATCTCTGGCTCTATCCCTTGCCGGGCTCCACTTCCACCAACAAGGGGAACTCTTAGGCACTTAACCCATTTCTGTTTCTTTGTTCCCTGGTCATTTGCTGTCACAGAGGTTGTGCGGAGCTCTGGTGCCCTGCCACTACTAATGAGGTGCTGCTTATGCTGGAGAAAGACTTGACGCCATGAACGAGGGTTGTTAGGGAGTGGCGAGAGCTGGTCATAGGCAGAGGATGTTCAAGCATTATTTTTGATGTGGTAAGCAAGGCTCAGAGGCCATGGCCACTCACTGCCAGGTGAGATGAAAGAGGAGTCACTTGTTCTTTACTGAGTTACAGGCAGCACAGCTAGCCTACAAGCCACTGTAGCCACCAGTGGTAATGAAAGAAGAGGAGGAGATCAGAGGATGATGAATCAAGGATGGGTGATGCAATTGTGAGGTAGTAGGCAACAGCAGCTCAGACAGCAGCAGCACAGGGTATAAAATCAATGAAATTATTAAAATATCCCATGTTACATAATTATTTATAATTAATCTGTACATTTTTAGTGTGGGTTGCCTATTGCACCTATTAATGACATTTTATGTTCCCCGAATTATATAAGCTGTTATGGAGACTTTTGTACCACTTTTACTACTATTTACCTTGTGAATAACTATGGTTACTGGTGGAGCCTATTATGCTCCAAACATACAGCATTTCATAATTCATATGTTCTTATTGAGTACCATACGATATGTGCCAGTTATCCACTAAACTGCTACAGTAGCCTATTAGCTCAGTAAGGTGGCCATTCTGATTCCCACATTTTCCCCTTATCTTCAGCAATGTTAATATGCCTCCTTATCTGTGCCATTTGCTAGGCAGAGCAGTCAGGTATCAGCTAGATATTGGTTTTCTTTCTTAAAATGTGTAGGTTATTGACTATAAACCTGGAGACATACTGTATGTTTGAGTCCCACCAGTGCCACTTACTATGTAACACTGAGCAAGTCACTTCACTTACTGTCCTTGTGCATAACTTCCTCTCTCTCTCACTCTTTCTCTGTCCTTAGCCCCACTCAGAGCTTTCCTTAACTCTCCCTTAAGTTACTTTGACCTCTCAGTGTGTAACTTACGGCTGCAACCATAGTGCCACCTGTTCATGTGTTGTAAAATGTTTGTAAAACAGCAGTGTGTTCAAGGTACAACATGCCACCAAATTCCTTTCCTTATCTAGTTGGTATGTAATGTGAAATGTTTAAATGGAATCTTTGGTTTAAAGTTTAATGTTTTGTTGCTCCCCCCTTTATCTGTTTTTCTCATGGAGTCATTTGGGATCTATATTGTGTGATTAATTTAAATTTAAAGTGCAGCATCATCCTCGAGCTGTGCGGTGACATTTCTTCATGCTGGGCATGCTTCCTGATGTCAGGGTCTCACATGTGCTTATTTACTTGTAAGGACTCTGGAGAGGTACTGACATCACATAATATGGCCCACAAGAAGAAACAGCACTATTACATTAAAATGCAGCACAAAATTACTGTGACACTGAACACCCCATAGGAAGAAAAGCTAAATCGAGTTGAGGGGACAGGATATACTAAACATTTAACAGAAACCCAGCAAGTCCCTTTAAAGAGCAGGCCTGTGGACCTTTTCATAAAATCTTATGCTCATAATTAAAGTCTTTTGAATAATGAAATTGTGTTACAATGTATAGAGGAAGCTTGTTCTGCATGGATTTTCATCCCAAGCAGAACGCTGTTGTACAACAGTGCAATGGTCACGGAAGACAGTTGTATCCTTCTGTGGTACAGCAGCATTCTACACAACTGAGCACAATGTCTGCAGAACCAGTTCTAATGAAAGCAGAACAGAAAAAACATCATGCTCCCATCAGATACTGCAAAACAGAACACAATGTGGACCTTTGGTAGCTTGCTGTTTTTCACAAAAGTTTGAAAAATTAAACCTTTCTATAGACATTTACTTAATCTTAATTTTTTTAAAGCATCTATTTCTCTGTATTAGCTGTCACCTGTAATTTGGAAGACCAGCTGAAAATGGGATATGACAACAGCAGGACGTCCGAGAATGGGATACAACAGTTTAAAGGACTCATAAACAAGATCGTCAGATAAGCACTCCAAAAACACAGGCTCGAAGGTCGGGGGCTTACTTACATAATCTTGTGCTCTGTTTTGCTCTGAAATAATGTTCATCCACAATCACTAATTCTGAAACATCTTGCTGACATGTAAACAAAACCCCAGCTCATGTCTAAACCCACCGCCACAGTAGCTCCCTAAGATGGCGGCTGCATCAGTACATGATGACATAATCTGAGCGACAGAGCCCTGAACTGATAATGCAGGCTGAAGGGGGACTTAAGAATAAAGTATGAACACACCTTCAAGTGCGTCACCTTCCAAATAATTTACCTGTGCAGGTGTGACCACCGATTGCAAGTTGCTGTTTTGTCCAGTAGAAGACTGCAGTAGATATAGCGCACACAGTGGTAACAAGACATTTATTGGACAGTGTATGATATGCTGCGCTAATGTATACATTAATAGATCCTCTACAAAGTGTCTCATGGTGTAAGAGACTCTGAGTATGAGCAGTGGAGGGTTTTGTTTGTGCTCTTTTAGAAGTACCTCTGTTTTAGAGGAGATTAACACAGAGTGACACACTACAAAAGCAGTTAAAATAAGTGCATGATTAAAAAGAGCGCTAGATGAATACTGTAGTGCAAACGGACATAACAAGTATGAAAATGCTGAAAATAAAAGTGATAAATAAGGAGGTAAATTATATTGCTAAGGACTCTGTAATATGTTGTTTTTAAGTAACACTAGGAAATCACACAACGGGTCCTTGTAAATAAAGTGGAGGAACGTGGTACTACACGTGGAACTGAAACCATGGCAATAAATGGGATAAAAGGAGCCCCTGCAACATGAATGACTAAGCTCTGAGGAAGATTTGTTGCGTCGAAATGTCAACTTCATCGTGGTTGAATCCACGTCTTGGCAAGCCCAGGATGTTAAAATGGCAATCGGGAAAAAGGAAGTATAAAAAACAATAGAAACCATAAATCCTAATCTCCCAGGTTGTGCACTGATTAAGAAAAACAGCAACAACAACAACAGACATGCCAAAGACTGGATATAGGCAATTGAGCCAAGAAAAATAAAAAGGGATAGTAAGAATACAAAAAGTTTTTACATTTTATATTCTTACCACTCCCCCCTCATAGCTATTTAATTCTTCCTTTGTTTCCCTCTGAAACCCTCCCATCGATTTAGATCTGTCTGCTCCCTCTGAAAACTATATCTTGTCCTAACCTGCCATTTCTCTTCCCTCAGGATCTCGCTATTGATCGGGCGCCTCCACGCTCATGCGCTCCTGCCGCAATGCGGCTTGCCATCTGTGGCTGCCACCCATGCCTCCCCTGCTGGCTCTCAACACAAGGTATGCCACTCTCCAAGGCTTTTTCTCTATTGGGAACCGGCAGGAATCAAAAGCCTTGATTAGCTGGCTTCTGCAGACCCTCCTCAGCCATGGGCTGCCTGCTCGCCGAAGCTAAATCCTGGCTAAAACTCTTTTCTCTGCTCTGCTAAAAGCTGCACTTAACTTGAATTTTCTCCTGCCCCCATCCCTGCCCCCAACACTCTTTAAATACACCTCCTCCCTGAGCCCACCCCTCCAAGTGCTGCTGCCAACCACTCTTTCCTAAGAGACACTCTCCCACTCCTAAGGGGACAGACACCTGGACGCTGTCATGAGGGGCACACCATTGCATCCTAATTTATTGGGCCGCCTCCTCCTGACCTCTCTGGCTGGAGTGTATGATGGAATGTATTTTAAAATCCCCACAGTGACCTGCCATCGCTCAGCAGCTCACAGACATATTGATTTGTTACTATGGACAACCAGGCTGCTAACACAGCAGGCCCTTGTTTGAGCTACTATCCCTCTTGCATGTACCAATTGACACCCATCACACTGAAGCTTATCATGGCCCTGATTAACACCTACCCTACCAGCAAAGGCCATTTGAAACCTAGCCTCACCAGCCATAGACAATCTCAAACTCCTGGTGGATGTGTTACATTTCTAAGATAATTATGCTCTTACTGATGTCTGGGAATGTCCACCCAAATCCTGGCCCTACCATCTCTGATAACCTACCATCCCATGGGCTAATAAAAATTGCATCTATTAACATAGGCAGCCTCCTACCCAAACTATCCCACCTCCAGGCCTGTGTTGCAATACACAAGCCTGACATAGTCTCAGTTACAGAAACATGGCTCTCACCCAAGATATCAGATTCCTCAACCTCATTAGACAGTTATACCACCTTCCGATTGGACAGACTGGCAAATCAAGAGGGTGGGTGCCTTGTCTATCTGAGCAATAACATCAGTGGACAAGCCATACCCAATAATACCAATGCTAAAGAAGCTCAAATGCTTTCAATAAAACTCAGTTGGTCAACAATGTAAAACACTGTTACTGACAACAGTCTACATACTCCTTGGAAAACAAGGACCTGGACTTGAGCTATTTTACGACCACGTCAGTAAGGCTAAACAGGGCTTGGAACAGGTTATCCTAGGGGACTTTAACACCAACTGATTAGCCCAGCAAACAGTAGCTGCAAGAGATAAAATACATGGCCCCTACCTTACGCAGATGGTCAGTAAAACAACTAGGGTAAATTACCACATAGGTACCAGCACTCTTATAGACAGGCTTCTCGCTACTTGCCCTGAGCATATAAAAAACGTCACCGTACTACCTGACCCCCTGAGCAATCAAGCTCCAATTGTTTGCCCTTGGACAAACAAATGTCCCAAAGACTCCCTCAGCTCATCAGAAACTGATCCCTGAGAAAAGGGCATCTGGAACACTTCAAAAGTTACCTGAGAGACACGGATTTCAACCCCTCTCGATGATTGCGTTGATACCAGTCATGCCCTTGATTATCTAGTCACCATCTTCAATAAAGCCTGTGACCTATTTGCCCCTGTCAGAACATCCACAATCAAAGGAGCTATTAACCCTGTCTAAACAGCTCCCTCATCGAGCTAATGAAACAGAGGCACAATCTCTGGCACAAAGCGAGAGCGACCAGTAATCAGGCAGATTATACTGCATACAAGACTGCTAGGAATAAATGTACCAGATTAGATATGAATGCTAAGGCCACCTATTACAGAGAGCAATTAGAAAAGAGCTGGGGGAATGGGAGGGAGTTTTGGAACAACATTAAAACCATGATCGGAAAGCAATCCAGAGCACCACAAGATCTCATTGTTACTCCCTCAGGCCCAGTACAGCAACCAAAGGACCTGGCAAATGCCTTTAATCAGGCCTTCACGGATCTAAGCTCTGTCCTACCCCCAGATTACCTTGACCCTAATACTAACAGGAAGTCCCACACTACCAACCCTTGACCCACCCTAAATGCCAAACAACCTCTCTTCTACTTCAAACAGATCACCAGGTCCAAAACTATCAAATATGTCAAAAGGGCTTTAGGATAAACCAGAATGGGCAACAACATGTTAGACATGAAGCTAATTGCTCTCGAGTTGGGCGAACATTCCTACCCACTCACTAAGTTATTTAATATATCCCTTAGGACTGGAATATTCCCTGATAAGTGGAAGACAGCCCTCGTCACCCCGGTCTTCAAAAATAGCAACAGAACCAGCTTGGGTAACTATCGTCCGATCTCCATTTTACCACCCCTCTCAAAAGCCCTTGAGAGAATTGTGTTGGATCAACTCACGGAATACCTGAACAAATATAATCTACTTTGTCCTCTGCAGCATGGGTTCAGAAAATTCCACAGCATGATCACAGCACTCACTGACTTTACCTCCCATCTATATGATGCACTGGACTCTGGAAAGATGGTGGGGTCTATCTTTATAGACCTAACCAAAGTATTCAACACTGTCAGTCACCAGATCTTGCTCAACAACCTCACAACTCGAGGCCTGTCCATTGACACGGTTTCATGGTTCTCAAGCTACCTTTCATACAGGTCTCAGTGTGTTAGGATAAGAGGGGTATCCTCTGAACCACGGAATGTAACTCTGGGGGTCTCCCCAAGGATCAATATTAGGGCTCTTATTCTTCAGCTTATTTATCAATTCACTCCCTAGTGCCTGCCCTGCCAAGATGCAGCTCTACGTAAATGATGCAGTAATCTCTGTTCCAGGGAACTACCCAACAGAAATAACTGCAACTCTTCAAGATAGTTTTTCCAAGCTCGAGACCTGATTCTCTCATAACCGACTCATCTTAAATTACAAAAAAAGCTAAAACTATGCACTTCACTCTTTAACACTCAAAAAATAATACTGAATCTCTGACCATCCAAAGCCATAAAGGAGATACCATTGAACAGGTCTCTACCTTCAAATATCTTGACATTCACATTGATAACACCCTCTATTTCACCTCCCATATTGACCACGTATCAAAATCAGCTAACATTAGACTTGGGATCTTGTACCATCACAGAAAAGCCATGACCCCAGAGGCTCTCAACCTTGTCACTTGGGGCTTTATACTGACAATTATTGACTATGGTCTAGTCATATACAGTGCTGCCACTGAAACTGTGCTAAAACATGGTAAATTACTCCTTAACAAGGCTTGCCATCTAGTGCTAGGAGCTAATCACCTTACTCACACTTATAGTCTATATTCCTCCACTGGTTGGCTCCCCCTACACCTAAGGACTAGGTATCAAGCATGCTTAATTAGTAGAAAAGCCCTCCTAGGACTAGCACCTGACTCGACTACAACATTATTCCAATGTAACTTAACTCCTTTGTTCCCATAGATGCCATGGCGTCAGAACCATCCATTGCTGGATCCGACCCAAAATGGCCACTGGGAGCAAATGAGTTAACTTCCAAAACTACCAGAAGATCAGTTAAGGGTGTATTACATGTCACTTTTAAACTAACCTCCTATACTCAACAGTCCCTTTCATATCATGGGCCCCAGTGGATGAACAACCTACCCCCGCCCTCTTACAATATGAAAAAATCTGCCCATTTAAAAAAAGACCTTCATATCCTCCTGGCAGAAACTAACCATTGTGACTGCAATTCATAAACGCAGGCTATCCTTTCCTTGTTCCAGGTTTACTACACCTGTCTCTCTCTACTCTCTTCCCGCCTCTATCCCCTATTCAACCCATATGCCCCCTCCCCTGACAAAGCCATTTTCCTGGCTTCTACTGCCACACCTCTTACACTTGTTTGTTCCGGGTTCATTATACTCGACTCCCCATACTCTCTTCCCACCTCCTATTCCCTATCACCCCTCACGCACCCTTCTTTGTCAAAGCCATTACTGGCTGCTACCGCCCCACTTCTTGCACTTAGTAATGGGTCTGTTTGTCAGCAGCTTATTACTGTATACATAAATACCTGTTTTGAAAATGTATGCCCTTTTTGCACATCTGTGTGTTATAACCTTATGCCATTCTGAGTCATTGTAACTGCCTTCCTAGTCAAACTCCTTTACTGTATGTTTTGTATTGATGTCTACTGACTTGGAGCCTTTGTAAAAGAGCCATTCTGACTCAAAGGTTGTAATTCCAAATCTGAAATACATAAATGAATAAATAAAAATAAAACCTTGTGCTAAACTGATTCATTTAAGCACTGTTATTATCACAATTAAAACTTTTCAGTAAAGGGTCTGAGATGTCTGGTCATTGGGTTGTCCAGTACTCACCCATTAACCCCCCCAATCCCCCATGGAGTCAATGAACACACCTGTTTGGGATTTGAATGGCCACAGCCATATGTTTATTAAAACCAATTCCTATTACAGACTAGATGTGTGGCGAAGGGTTAATTTTCTGGGGCCCCCCCTCCACCAGGAGGGCGGTGAATCCTCCCCCCACCACCTGGCCCCCCTCGGCCAGGCTAAAGGCTATTGGGATGCTTGAAGGGGGTCAGACCAACTGGGTCTCAGCCTTCCTCCCCTTTTGTCTGACCCCTGGTGATTGCGGACCTTCACAATGGGCAACCTGCCATCTGGGGCCCATTGCGGCGGGCCCCCCTGCAGATCGACGCATCCCAGGGGTATTTCCGGTGACCTCAGCCCATTCGTGCTGGGTGCAGGCCAGGGCACCCCCAGAACCACCATTAGAGGAGCCATCATTCCATACTGGGTGCTGGAGGACCCCCCCCTTTTCCACCCACTTCCGAGATGGATTAACCTGAGTCTCCCTTAGAGAACCTTGGAGACACTCCCTATCCACTTACAGGCTGTGACAGATTTAACTTCCCCCCACCAGATCAGTTCCGAGACTCTCCCTGGCAGAAGCAAAAACCCAGGAAAAAACCTGTTAAGCAGGAAAACCTAGGAAAATCCTTCTGCATCCCCTTCCAGCAGATCCCTCAGTAGAGGACAGTGTTCTCGCACTATGCTTTTTGGGTGGGAGGGTCGGTTGCTGTCTGGAGGGTGAAGGGGAAAAAGAGATCGCAGCATGCCTGCATCTCTTTTTCTAGTCCCATCCACCACTCTGCCCCATGTCTGAGGCCACCCAATGCCAGGAGTGCCCACCGGAAATGCCCATCCCCCAAGCAGGCCCCCCCATGACCATGGGGTCGCTAACCCTGGACTCCTATGTTCTTGCCAGGGGCATGGGGGAGGCCCAGATGGGACCCAGCTGTCCCGCTGGAAACACCACGGGAGGAAGATTGATTGAGAAAGGGGGGTGAAGCCCGGACACCAATATCCCCTTCACCCTCGAGGTCTCCGGGAAGGAACATTGTTGTCCAATACTCACCCATTCCCCCCACCCCCCGGTCCTCCCATGGAGTCAATAAACACACCAGTTTGGGATTTGAATGGCCACAGCCATATGTTTATTAAAACCAATTCCTATTACAGACTAGATGTGCACCGAAGGGAGCCTCTCCAAGGTCCATTTCTTGGGCCCCCCACCAGGAGGGTGGGGAATCCTCCCCCCCACCTCTCCCCCCCCTTGGCCAGGCTGTGGGCTATTGGGGTGCTTGAAGAGGGTCAGACCAACTGGGTCAGAGGCCCAGCACCCTCCATGCTGGGCAAGGGCCTCTGCCTTTCTCCCATGTTGTCCAACCCCAGAGATTGCAGACCTCCACAATGGGTAACCTGCCATCCCCATTGCAGCGGGCCACCTGCAGATCAGCCCATGCCAGGGGTATTTCCAGTGACCTCTGCCTGTCCATGCTGGGCACAGGCCAGGGGGGCCCCCCCAGGACTGCCATTAGAGGAGCCCCTGTTTCACACTGGGCACTGGAGACCCCCTTTTTCCACCCACTTCCAAGCCAGGTTAACCTAACGAACCCTTACAGAACCTTGAAGACACTCCCTATCTGCCACAAACCTGATCTTCATCAGATCCCCCACAGCACGTCTCCAGTTCCTTTAACTCTCCCTCTCTAAGAATGAGGTTAGCCCCAGGTAAATGTCTCTGCAAAATAAATCAAGTCCCAAGTCAGACAAATATATTCCATCCTGCCGATAGAGTTTCTTTTCTTTCATCATGATATGACCATGCTTGACAACTCCCCCGGCAGGCGAGCCATGAATGTCCCCATTTCTCTGTTGATCTTCATCCAGGTTCTATCCAGGCCCTTGTCCTTGGTCCTTCTTAGTCAATGTTGCCTCTGTACCATATGCAACCATGTGATCCTGGTGCTCGGCATGCTGCACTGGATGGTGGCTTCATGGCATGCAGTATTGAGACTGACTTCCTTGTTCCCATGTCTTTCCCTCCCAGATGGATGACCGCTGTTGAACTCCCTTCCTTTTTCAGTGCCACCACAAACCAGTGCAGCTGCCTTTCCGGAATTGGCCATGCCTCCTCCCAACCATGGGAGGCCAGAATCCTCATGAATTCCTCCACTCCTCTCGTATATGCTTTTCAGGTGCTGGGTGCCAATGACTGGCACATCAATGCCCAGTCTTCAAGATCCCCAGGTTCCACAAGAACTCTGGGATCTCCGCTGGGCTGCCATCTGCTTCTGATGCCAAGTGTCTGAACCAGTCCCACTGCAAACGAGATAAAGCATCAGCTATACCGTTGCATTCCCCGGGAACATGTCAGGCCCTAAGGTGTGTTGTTTACCAAACAACTCAATGCAAAAACCCATAACAAGTCCCTATAGGCCCAACTGCCCCCCGTTGCTGGTTGATTACATGTACAACCCTTGTATTGTCTGACCTAAATACCACCCTTTTGTCCCTCAAACTTACGCCCCACACCACTAGAGCTACCACAATCTGGAAAAATTCTAAGAATGTTCAGAGATCCACAGTGGAGGGCTTCAAGAGAGGGTGGGACAGACACAGAAAGTGGATGTATCAGATGATGGCCTGTTCCGGGGGGGTGGGGATGGATGATAGGGGTTTCTGGAACACAAGGGGGCCTCGGCACCCAACTAGAGGAATCTGAGGTTCGAGCAGACTCGCTAGATCGTAAGGCCTAATCTGCTGGCAAATAGTATGTTATGTTCTTAGTCAATCCCTGCTCTACCCAAGGAGCTGGCCATGTACCTGCCACCCATGCCCCTTTCAAGTAAGCCCCAAACCCCTGGCCCCTGGCTGCGTCTGTGAACAGCTCCAAGTCTGTATTGGACCTTTCCTCCTCTGGCCACGCTGTCACCCTGTTAAAGTCTTCTGAAAAAGGTGGCCCAAATGGCCAAATCCTCCTTCCCTGCCTGGGGGATCCTAATCCGATGGTGGAGGTGGTGGACCCCGGTGGTCACCTTGGCCAGTCTCCGTATGAAGGCCCACCCCATCAGTACAGTCCTGCATGTGAAATTAAGATGACCCAGCAAATGTTGTACTTGTCACAATGTCATCTTCCTCACTCTCTTAGCATCCTCCTCCATCCTAGCCAGGGTCTTCACTTTGTCCCTTGGCAACCTACATTCAATTTTCTTTGTATCAATTTCTATCCCCAAAAAGGTCAATACTGTGGTTGGGCCCATGGTCTTCTCCCCAGCCAGGGGGGACACCAAAGGACTGGCAAACCTCTTGCAATCCCTTTAACATACTCCCACAGGCCTCTCTCCCTTTTGGGCCTACCACCAAAAAGTCGTCCAAGTAATGCACGATTCCCTCACCCAAGGTCTTCTGCGCCACTACCCACTGTAGAAATGTACTGAATTTCTTGAAGTATGCACATACAATAGAACACCCCATTGGCATGCATCTGTCCACATAATATTCTCCGTCTACCTTCAACCCCAGCAGACTGTAGTCTTCTGGGTGAACCGGGAGCAACCGGAAATCAGATTCTGTCTGCCTTAGCTATCTGTGCCCCCTGGCCATACCTTGTCACCTCTCTCACTGCCCTGTCGAATGTTGCGTAATACACCAAAATCAATGCTGGGTCTATAAAATCATTCACTGACTCTCCTTCAGGGAAAGACAAGTGATTAGTCATCCTGAATTCCCCTGGTGTGCTTTTTGGCACCATGCCCACTGGCAACACTCTAAAGTTCTCCAGCGGGGGCTCCCTGAACAGTCCTGCAATCCTCCCCAGTCACCTCTCTTTGGCTATCTTTTTCCACACAATCCCCATGTTACCGTATGCTGATTTCAGATTTGGAGCCTCGAAGTCTACCCATGGCCCTGTATACGGTGTTCTGAACCCGTCCGTAAATCCACCCAAAATCACCAGTGCATCCTCCCTGCTGGGGTACCTCTGCAACCACCCCCTCATCTCACTTACCTTTATCAGTGTTACTCCCTGCTCCAGGGGTCCCTTTTTTATGAAATCCCCCCTTTTGGCTTGGGGTGTTATCCCCCCCCCCGTTTACCCCCGGGGCATTGTGTAAATGGGTGGGGTCTCCCACATGCAAGGCACTCATGGGTAAACTTGCACTTTGACTGCGTGCATCTTCCCCAGTTAAATTGGTAACACTGGTTCCCAGCCTTGGTTGGCCACCCAGTGTCTTTGTTCCCTCCCCCCCGGGTCCCCTTTCACGGGGAGGCCATAGTCCATACGTTGGACATAAGCCCTGTCTGCGATTACATCCACACACAATAGCATATCAACCTGGTCCCATTCCCTCCCTGGATTCTTCTGTAAATGAAGGTGAAAGACCTCATCATAATTAAGTCATGCGGATCCCCCCCAAGCTGCACGCACTCGCATGACCCTGGACCAATGACTGAGAAGTCCACAGCAGAGGTCTGGCTTCTCCCGGTATAGGATGTACATGTAACTCAAGTACCCTGTCGACCAGTTCTCGAAGTTCTTTTCCACCTGTCGTTTCTTCTCCTTAGTCTTATCTTTTTATTCCCTCTTTCTTATTGTCCTCCTCTCCCCTATGCAGCAGGGTGAAAATATCAACAAATTCCCTCCTGCGTA
This sequence comes from Neoceratodus forsteri, assembly GCA_016271365.2. Classification (NCBI taxonomy): domain Eukaryota; kingdom Metazoa; phylum Chordata; order Ceratodontiformes; family Ceratodontidae; genus Neoceratodus; species Neoceratodus forsteri. Next base: position 1,413,164,542 of record CM057459.1, read on the forward strand.
TTGCCGTCCTTGTCTTGCCCGAAAGGTGGGTCCCCACCTCCTCCTCCACACTTGAATATGGCTGTTTCAGCATCCCCCTTTTGTCTGCCCACTCCCCGGTGCCATCCCCTTTTCTGGACCCTGATAGAATTGTGGCCAAGTTCTTCAATGCTCCCAAGACTTCTTCCGTCTTGATTCCCCCATTGCCACTTACCCCCCCCCCTTTATCTTCTGAATCAGAAAGTATCACGGCCACCATGGCTGCCAGCCCTGCCCGACATCGGGCTCCCTTTCTGATTCACTGCTTGACCCCGGCAGCGGCCAGATCCTTCTGAACCCGGGGGGGCGGCCGAGGGCCCCTGCCTCTGGGTCTCTTACCCTTCCCTGAGACCCCCAGCCCTCCCGTTCCTCATCTGATGATATCTCATCCCCCTTTCTGGGCCTCCTAGGCAAGAGTGGCTGAGGCCTAGGCCAGTTTTTGTCATACCATCCCTAGGCTTTTTCGGCACCGGGCACTGTGGGTGGCGTGGCCTCACCGGACTCCCCCTCAGGAGAGGGGAGACCTCCGTCTCGCTGTCTGGTCCCCACGGTGATTTCCCTGCCCGGGGCCTCCTCTTCCTCCAGGGGTTTCCCCTAGAGAGTTGGGTGTTTCTCCCCTCTGACCCACTGTCTTCCCCACTGGAGACCATGGGTAGCCCTGCCAATATCCACAATACCCTATGTGACTTTGTTTTCTTACCTTTCAGCTGCATCCTGAGCCTCGGGCTCCGCTCTTTCCGACCCCTTGGGCAATCCGCTGGTGTCTTCAAGCACACTTCCAGGCATGCTGTTCGCCGCCTGCAGGCTATCTTCTCCAGCTGCGCCAATAATGCTGCATGACTGCAGCTATTCCTGCCTGATATATATATATATATATATATATATATATTTTTTTTTTATTTAAGTGACTTTGTGGAAACTGAAAGGATATTGTGTGAATTCCTACCCTCTGGCCCTTGTTTCAAGCTGTAGACCTTGCAGCTACCCTTCTTAAATTCCCCTTAACTTCCCTGTTCCAACCCTGCCTTCACCTTTAAATATCTCACTTTTTTTTTTTTTTTTTTTTAACAGGCACCTCAGGGCCACCACTTCGGGTTATGGGGGGGCCTGCCTTTAAATTTGGCTGTAAAATACTGGCAATCCCCCAGGCCAAAACGCTCCCAATCCTGGGCTCTACCCCCAAAGCTACCAGAAATGGGGGGACCTTGTCTGTATTCTAACCCTCAACCTGTGGTTTATGAGGCTGTAGACCTCTCCACTTCACCAGCAAGCTGGGATGTTCTGGTCTGCCTTTCACTAACCTCTGCCTTTGGATTTCCTGCTCACCCAACGAAGCACCCAGTTAGTGTCAGCTACAGGTTAGCATTCTTCCTTTTATTTGGCCCACTGCTGTTTTCCTGGTGCTTCCCACTGCTGAGTACCCTGATCCGTCTGGCTCCTGCTGCCGCTCCCCACTGAACCCCACGATCACTAGGGCGTGCTAAGCCACTTTGCTGTGACCGCTGGCATCGCCTACTCGCACTCCCGCCTCGCTGTTTGACTTTTCTGCCTGGAGAGTTGAAGGAAAGAGACTGCAGCTTGCCTGCATCTCTTTCTAGTCTCTACACCACTCCACCCCATCTGCGGCTACCCAATGCCAGGAGTGGCCACCAGGAATGCCCATCCCCTGAGAAGACCCCCCCCCACACGCCCATGGGGTCACCAACCCCGGACTCCTATGTTCTTGCCAGGGGTGTGGGGGAGGCCCAGTAATCCTGCTGGAAAAACCATGGGAGGAAGATTGATCAGGGAAAGGGGGGGGGCCCAGACACCATTATCCCCTTCCCCTCGAGGTCTCCGGGAAGGACCATTCCTTTTAAAAGTATTAGAGTGCTGCTCAACTTGTTTACTGCGAAGGTGGCAGGCAAAATTCTTACTCTGAGTATAAGGTTTGGTTCAGAGAACGGTGAAGCAAAGTTAAGCAGTTCTTGTTGCCCACACCTCACAAGAGATTAGATTAGATTTATTAAAGCGACTGTAACCATAGCTGGTGAACCAGGTTGTTTGAAGAAAATACAATTCTCAAGCAACTACATCAAAGCATTTGCATGAAATCTATACTAATTAAATCCTTAACAACTAATTTAAATAACATTCACATCTTACACATCAGTCTAATTTCTCAATTTCCTAACACTTACAGGACAAATCCCCCCATAAACCTTAATCATTTGCATATCTTAGAAATAGACTCTGTGTAAGCTTTTGTTCTAAAAAACGTTTTTTTTTCCACTTAACTTGTTTTCTCAAACCATATTCAGATACTTATAGTTGGTAAGAGATCACGTAACCCATGATTTGACTTACAGATGTAACCCCACTACAAATGGGGGTTCCCGAAAAGTCTTCCTTGAGCTTGCTTAAATGCTCACTGCCAGGCTGGTGTTCTGCATTTTAGCAGTTTAAATGTATTGCCAGAGAGTGCCTGTATAGCCTCTGTGTACTGTCTCTTTAAAAGCTGAATGGATTGCAGTCGTAATTAATCCAAGAGGGAGCTCTGTTAGAAGATGTACTTGTTTGCTGATCATTTGTTAGAGTAGTAATAATATTGCAGTTTGTTCTAACCTGCCTTCTTTGCAGCATGGACAGTTCTGTTTGTTTCCATCATCTTGGTCCTGGACTGCAGAATGGGCCAATTAGTACATTTGGGACTCTAAAATGAAGCCTGCCTACAGGGGCTTGGTGGAGCCAAAACTTGTAGAAATTGTAGTTTTGGGCTTTTGGTGCCTAAAATAACCTGGAGTGGGAGCCCTTGTAGTGACTGACAGACAGATCCACCAACCGAACCTTTTGGATCTGGGGGGAAAGTCCCACACTGCTTGCAGTTTCAGTTAGATCTGAGTTGGGAAGTGAAGAAGTAACAGCTCGATATAGTTCAAGCAGCAATCCATGGTGAATTCGCTCAGGAGAACTGTGGAAAGGCCCAAGTTTGACCTGCATGCCTGCCTGCTGTTCCTGAGAGGGAACTTGTGCTTTTTTCGGACTGAATCCAAATTTGGAGAGCGAATTAAGCCACTGAATTGTGACCAGGCTTTAACCTGAAGAAGACCAAAGACTGGCTGTAACGATTGGCCTGTCAGGACTTCCAGCTACCTCTGAACTGGATTGTGCAGAGACTCTGTAATTGCGACTGGAGAGCCATTTGCCTGGTACAGTGGAATTTCCTTACATGTGAATGTGCTGTGTGTTTATAGTGGGTCGTGATTTGGTTCCCCACTGTGAGTCTGAACTGTGTTTTGCTTGCTGGGAGCTGTATCCAGCTCCACGGACTGAATCTGTATCCATTTCCGTTTGCCTGGGCCTTGCTACACTGGCCCAGCCAGAATACCTGCGACGCAGACAAAGTCATCGATGAGAGACCGGCCTGGGGATCAGCACCCTGCTCAACGCATTGAACAGGAGTGACGCCTCAGTGGTTCGTGTGGGCCCTGCTTCTCCAGGCACTCCAGCTCAACAGCCTGCAGTCTCAATTTCATCCTGCCTGTGTTCAGTATTGGGGTATCGTAAGTAAACATCAGGGTAGCTCCCTGCAACAACAGCTAAATCTAAAAGTGTTGTCATCTGATTGTCTTGTTGCCTTTTCTTTCACGAACTGAACCCTCCGGCTCTGTATTACAAATAGTGTGTGTTGTGCATGTTGCTTTCTTCCATCACAGGGCCCCAACCAGCTGCAACGTTCCTGGCTAGCCCACCATTTTCCTACCTAGGTACCCAGAGTGTGTGACTGAGTAGGGACTCTGAACTGCATGCATAACTGTCTGATTAATATAGCTTTTAAGCAAATCAGCCTGATTACGCCCCTCCCTTGTTCAAGTCCCCTGAATAAATCAAATTTAACTTTGTTTGCATTTAACCTGAATGTGGTTCCAGTTTGTGCCAAAAGTATTGTACTGTTGCTATTTGCTGTGCTTAACCTTGTTTTACAGGGGGTCCTGAGGGTCCAGTTAGAGGAACCAGCCCAGGTGGTAAGTGCAAACAGTGTGGGTAATTGTCTAGTAAATACGGTTCATTGTGAAAGTAATTATTGTATATTGTTCAGGCCACTAGAAGGGAAAGAGGGGGGTTACAGTGTCCCAGAGGGCTGTGCCCAGGGTAGCTTGACCACTAACAACCCTGAACTCCGGGTGGAGGCACCCATTTCATTACCCAGGCCCCTTAACCTGCTACTAGCTAAGCAGGCAGGGGTAGTAGCCCTTGGGATAGCGCCACCTAGAAATGTATTCACTGCTGGGATTTTGTGTCTTCTAGTGGCCGAAATTACGAATTATTGTCAAACATAAATGGCTACCCCAACAGAAGTGGCTGTGCACCAGTTGGTGGGGTGGTGTATGGGGCAAGAGATTGTTGCCCATAATGCTGTTCTAATACTGGATATACCTATGGGCATTAGTAAGGACACTGTTGAAGGGGCACTTTCTAAAGTTGAATGTTTGAAAAAAGCTTACATGTGAATGGGGTGGGTCAACAGGCTGATTTAACTGCCCAAACTCTCATGGCCTTGGTGGAGTGTAGCGACCCCCTGGACAGTTCAAAGGTGCCCCAGCCTATCACTCCAGAAGGGTTCCCAGCCGCATGGAGGGTGATAACCAAAGATAGCAAGGATCCCTTAGAGGATGAGCCCCACTGTTATCTGAGTCTTTTAAGGATAAGTTTGCCAAGTTGTTACTGGAGGAGAGCAAAACTGTGGGGGAGTTAAAGAAATTATTCCTGCCACCTGGGAGTGTCACCTCCCCACTGTCCACACCCACCCCAGCACCTGTTCTTTCACCAACTTCTGTACCTGCCTCTGAGCCAGCAAGTAGTCATGGCAGTTACCACAAGTTCAAGGTATTCTCTGGCATCCACCCTACTCCTAATGGGGAAGTCGACCTGGAGACCTGGATAGACCCTGTTACTCTTGCGGTACAAGACTGGCAAGGCTCAGAGGCCAGAAAAGGGCCCGCCTGGGGGAAAGCCTCCAGGGATCCGCCCTACGTACTTTTCACTCCATGAGGTCCTCTGACCCTGATGCCAAAGCCCAAGAGTACATAGTTGCCCTTGAAAATGTGTTTGTAGTCACCACTAGTGTAGAGGCCTTGATATGGAAGCTTAAAGATATTAGACAACAGCCGGGGGAATTGTTATCTGCCTACATGGATCGATTAGAGGGAATCCTACAAACCATTTTTCTGAAAGGAGGCTGGGCCTCTAGTGAAGTGGACCGGGTAAGACTAGATCATATACTCTGCTCTGCCCGGTACTCCAGCTGGGTGTTGCTCAAATTGCAACTGCATCAAAGGAAATTTGGTCCCTTGCCCTTTCATGTGTTGATGAAGAAGGTATGGAAAGTTGAGGAGGAGGAAGGCTTTTCGGAGCCCTGCACAGTCGTAACTGCTACAACCCCTGCTCCAGGCGCAGGGTCAGTCGCTGATGGCCTGGAATCACTGCAATCACATGACGGAATCTGAGAACTAAATGTCAGCCCCGGGGGGCACAGACAGAGAGGGGCTGCTATGGATGCTCTGCCATGGGATGAACTGCTGAGGGAGTTCAGAGAAACAAAAAAACAGTCTCTTTATGAAAGCCGCTCCTGTGAATACAGGCCCTGATCCCTATCTGACTGCACCTGCTATGGGAGTGGGGGTGCACACCCAGGCATCTCCTGCTGACAACAGCTCAAAATTGATGTCTTGACTATGGAAGTGAGAGAATTGACAAGATGTCACCATGTGCTCGCCACATTGCAGACAGAGGTGGAACCAAGGGTACCCCCATTTCTGCTCCCAATGTGATGTCTCTGCCACACCAGACCCCAGAAAGCATATTTTACCATAATAGTGGGAAGGATGGGCACATGAAGAGAGAATGCCGGTCCCCAAAAGACCTAGATAAAGTTGTATACAGACTTCAAGGGGAGCTTCAGAAAGCAAGACCATGGCTGAGGAGCGCTGGAAATGACCACAGTGCAGGGTTGAGAAATCCTAACTCAAATTTCTTTGTGGCTAAATCATCTGTCCAGGCCTCTGCTACTGCCTTTCCAGACTGGTCCAGAATAGTGGGCTCTTCGATGGAGACTTCTGTGACTGTCAGTGGTATCCATGCTCAGGCTGTGCTCAATAGCAGGTCGAAAGTGACCATTGTATTCCAGGACTAATATGACAAACACTTATCTGATGTAACACTACAATCTCTGGAAGGTTTGCATGTGTGGGGCCTGAGTGACAAGTCTTATCCCTACCTAAGATATGTCCAGCTCTGGTTATCTTTCCCTGCAACTGTAACTGATGTAGATGAACAAGTAGAGACCCTAGCCCTGGTGTGCCCTCCTAAGGGATTGTATGATGGGATTCCCTTGCTTATTGGAACCAACGCCCACATGTTTGGAAGACTAGTGCAGTTGTGTCATGAAAAACAAGGGAAATGGACTGGGTGGGCATTGAAAATCCCAGCCCTGATAAAGAGAGCCTATGATCTGCAAAAACGGACTACCGAAGCTGACGGAGATGAGCCAGTGGGATAGTGTGGAAGAAAGATCCTGAATCTCTGGTACTCCCTCCCAATTCTCAGTGCACCATTCAGGGAGAGGTTCACATTAGAAAGGAAGTGAAAAATAAAATATTAATGTTGGATGCACTGGGAGATGGAAAGCTGCCAGAGGGATTATTGGTTAAACCCAGCATTTTGCCTGCCCGTGCCCATGCCTATGCATGACAAGTGATGGTCCAGATTCAAAATGTGTCAGATTGGGAGGTCCAGTTGAACAGAGGGTGCACCTTAGCTACAGTACACTGTGCAGACACTGCTGTATTACCCAGCAACAAGCACTCTGGTGAAAAGGAAAGAGCAACCCCAGACTTATTCGACTTTGGTGATTCCCCGTTGCCAGCTGAATGGAAGACTAGAATTAGTAAGAAACTCACCCTGACAGACCAAGTGTTTTCATAAAAAGAATGGGACATGGGGAGTGTCCAGGGTGCAGAGAATCACATACACCTGCATGATGACCGGCCATTTCAAGAGAGATCCCGATGCCTCGCCCCAGTGGGCATAGATGATGTTAGGAGGCACCTGCAGGAAATGCTCGCTGCTGGAGTTATACAAGAATCAAGGAGCCCATATGCCTCTCCTATTGTGGTTGTGCATAAGAAGAATGGGTCCATGAGGATGTGTGTTGATTATCGAACACTGAACTGGCGGACCATCCCAGATCAGTATGCCATGCCACGTATACAAGATGCCCTGGATTGCTTGAATGGGAGTAAGTGGTTCTCGGTATAGGATCTTTGCAGCAGATATTACCAGATTCCGATGGCCCAGGAGGACCATGAGAAAACAGCCTTCATCTGTCCTTTGGGGTTCTATGAATTCCTGAGAATGCCACAAGGGATTTTGGGCACCCCGGCCACCTTTCAGCGACTGATGGAATGTGTGGTGGGAGATATGAACTTGCTGGAATGTCTAGTGTATCTAGATGATGTCATTGTGTTCGGACACACATTAGAGGAGCATGAGACCCGACTGTTTAAAGTGCTGGACCAACGGGGAAACTTTGGCCTCAAGCTGTCCATTGACAAGTGCCAGTTTTTTCAAACCTCCATGAAGTACGTGGGGCACATAGTATCTGCAGAAGGAATGGAGACCAATCCCAGTAAGGTTGAGTCACTGACTACTTGGCCCCAGCCCCATAACTTGAAAGAACTACATTTTCTGGGGTTCTGTGGTTACTACCACAGGTTCATAAAAGACTATTCAAAGGTGATTCGTCCACTCCTGAATCTTACCCAGGGTTACCCCCCTACCAACCGTAAATACAACAAAGGGTCTGTCAAAGAACTAGAGAAAGTGTACTTCCACACAGGTGAACCTTTTGGGCCCCACTGGACACCAGAATGTGAAGCAGCCTTCCACGAAGTTATATAACAGCTCACCCATGCCCCCATCCTCACCTATGCTGACCCTACCAAGTCCTATGTGCTGCATACAGACGCTAGTCTACAGTGCCTAGGTGCTGTGCTATATCGAGATCATGAGGATGGTTTGAGATCGGTCACTTTCACCAGCAGGAGTTTGACCCCGTCAGAGTGAAACTATCCTGTGCACAAGCTGGAGTTCCTTGCCCTAAAATGGGCCATCATTGACCAGTTTCATGAGTACCTCTATGGGGCAAAGATATTGGTGAAGACTGACAATAACCCGTTGACATATGTACAGAATTCAGCTAAGTTAGACACCACTGGGCACCGGTGGCTCTCTGCCTTATCAACCTATGATTATGCTGTCGAATACAGACCGGGACTGAACCATATTGACGCTGACTCCCTGTCATGAAGACCCGCTTCCAAGAGTGATTGGGTCAGGGCTGTTGGAACCTGACATCTGAGCATTGTGCCAAAAGTTTGACAGAAATGAACAGATGTCTGCTGACACAGTGGACTGTCTAGTAGATTGCTTGGGCCCTCCTGATACCTGCATACCGGCTGCCTATTGCCATTTCTTTGCTCTGGATATTAGTGCACTACCTCAACTTGACAATGACAGTATTCAGTGGGCTGAATCCCAAGATCCTATCATTCAACCTGCACCTGATGCCCTGCGTGCAGGGGGAGATGTGTCTAAGTTGCGTTCCCATGACTTGCGAACTGCCCTATTGTTTAAAGAAGGCCCCAGGTTGAAGTCACTCAATCAGTTGTTATACAGAGAGACAGTGGATCATAGTGGTCAAGTAGACAAGCAACAACTGGTCCTGCCCACGGCCTTTAAACACTTGGTGCTAAGGTCCCTCCACAATCACATGGGGCACCTCGGTACTGACAGGACTCTCGACCTGATACAATCTTGATTCTACTGGCCCAAGATGGGGGCCGATGTAGAGCACCATGTAAAGACCTGTAGTCATTGCCTCCAAGGAAAAGTCCTGCCTCAGAGGGCTGCCTCCCTTGTCAATATCACTACTAGTGCCCCCATGGAACTGATCTGCATAGATATTTTGTATTTAGAACCTGATCAATGGAATATTGGCAATGTGTTAGTGGTTACAGATCATTTCACATGGTATGCACAAGCTTTTCCAACTAAAGATCAAAAAGCCTCTACTGTGGCCAAGGTGCTAGTGGAAAACTTCTTCGTCCACTATGGTGCCCCCCAGCGGATCCTCTGACCAAGAGAGAGACTTTGGAAGTAGGCTAATCAAAGAAATGCTCTCTCTGTGGGGGGCGAAAGTCAAGAACCACCCCCATCACCCGCAGGGGGACCCTCAACCAGAACATTTTAATCGCACCCTTCTAGACATGCTGGGCACACTCCATCCAAAAGACAAGCATAAGTGGAGCCAGCAAATTATCACCTTGGTACACGTGTACAATTGCACAAAAAATGACGCTACTGGGTTCTCCCCCTACCTCCTCATGTTTGGGAGGGAGGCCCGCCTGCCAGTTGATGTCTGTTTTGGGGTCTCTCCAGATGGGGTCCGAGCTGAAAACTACCTGCAGTATGTACAGAAACTGAAAGCTCAGTTAAACCATGCATATCAACTGGCCCAGACAATGGCAGCTAAAAGAAATCTCGCCAACAAAGAGAGGCCCGACGAGAAAGTAAAGACTCAAGAGCTACGGCCCAGAGACCGTGTGTTGTTACACAATTTGGGACTACATGGCAAGCACAAAATTGCTGATAGGTGGCATCATCTTCCTCATGTAGTAGGTGGAAAGTTGGATGATCTACCAGTATACAAGGTACGCCCAGAGAATAACTCCAAAGCTGTGAATACCATGCACCATAACCACTAGTTGCCTATCGGCCAAGCTATTATTGAAGCTGAGCCAGCAGACATTGCCTCCCCTAGGCCGATGACTCGTGCTGCTGCAAAAAAGGAAAAAAGGGCAGAGTCAACCTACCCCAATAGTTACAGAGTTAAGGTTTCCCCCGCAGCAGGCCCAGAATGATAGTGACTGTCAGTCCACCTCTGACGATAGTGAGTGTGACAATGCCTATTCCTCCTCCTATGAACTGAGTCAGCTGTTTTGAGATAACCCTGAGACTAATTGTGGGGATGAAGCTGGGCCTTCTGGACTGCCTGATCCCCCCAGCTTCGTCCTTGGAGCCAATGCTCCCTGAAAGTGAGGTGCAAAGCATCACATCTGAGGTTGTGGACTCTGTGTTTTGTGGAACTGTGTGAATTGCCTGAAGAAGGGGCTGATGGTCTCAGTCTCCCTGGTGACACACCAGAACCTGAAGAACAATGTGAGAGTGTTGACAGCACCCCTCCAGTGCCGCAAAGCCTAATTGTGCCAGAACCTCATCAAAATGAGCAACCTGGGCCTCGTCAGAAGATAATAATGAGCAAAGTGTTGTGGAAACAGAGCCCACAGAGCAAGGAGCTGACAGTGCTCCCAGTTTGGACATTCCCATCCATGCACCCCTCAAGAATGATGAAAGCTCCAAATTTAGTGCTGAAAGTATAGAGACTGTGGCTGTTCCCCCCAGAAAGACTGGCCGAGCTGTCAAGCCAGTATTGCGCTTCAGTTATGATTCTCCCGGGAGGCCAGTGAATTTGCCTCTCAATGTGGTTCACAAAGATGTTTATATTTCTCAGAGCTCACTACCCAAACTGAGCTTAATGGCCAATTCCAGGTTGATTGTTCTTTCTTCTCAGTATGGTGCCCCTGCATCCAGCCCCAAACATAGAAACATAGAGTCTGACAGCAGATAAGGACAGCTTGGCCCACCCAGTCTGCCCATTTCCCTGCCTAATGGATGAGCTGCAGACTCTAGTTAACCAGCAGCCTACTTCTTTCTACCCCCCCCCCCCAGAATTGCCTTATGACTGTCCCATGCATGCTTGAATTCAACCACTGTTTTGACTCCACAACCCCTCCTCGGGAGGCGAGGATAATTAGCACCATGCAGTTTAATGAATGGTTGAAAAATGGTGTGGAGCACAGGGGTTTGCTTCATTGGGGACTGGGGTTCCACCTGGAGGACACCAGCCTATACTGGCAGGATGGGTCTGCATCTGTCCAGGAAGGAACAAGTCTTTTGAGCAATCAGTTTAAAGGCTTCATTGGCAAGCTTTTAAACTAGTCAAAGAGGAAGCACTGATAAGCAGCAGGAAAACCCAGCCTCCCTACAAAACAGGGTACTAAATGAGAAAAAGACAGGTAGAAAGGTCAGTGGGGATGCTGCAACAGAAGGTAAAGCCATCAAAAATGGAGAGCAATGAGTACCAATGCCCATAGTCTGGGTAACAAGCTTCCTGAATTAGTGGCCTTGATGGAGGAGGAACATCTGGATATCGTGGCAGTCACAGAAACATGGTACACACAAAACCATGACTGGGGCGTAAACATACCAGGATACACTATCTACAGGAGGGACAGGGAGGGTAAAAGGAGGAGGAGTAGCTCTTTACATAAGGGAAGGAATCAAAGCAACAGAACAAAAGGGTAAACAGGGAGGAGAAGAAGCACTGTGGGTAAATTTGGAGACAGGCAATGGCACCACAATCCGCACAGGGGTTGTATACAGATCCCCTTCTCAGGGGGAGGAAATGGACAAGGAAATGATAGAAAGTATACTTAGAATGGCAGAAAAAGTGGAGATATTGCTGATGGGTGATCTGAATATGCCAGATGTTAACTGGAGTGCAGTTGCAGCAGCCACTTCGAAGAGTGGGGTTATTCTAGATGCCCTACAGGGGGCATGCCTTGAGACAACTAGTATTGGAGCCCACTGAGAGGAGCAATCTTAGACCTGGTTCTCTCAAATGAAGATGGAGAGAGGATCACAGATGTAGAAGTGGGTAGCCATCTGGGAACTAGCGACCATCGAACAGTATGGTTCACAATAAACACAGCAATAGAGTCAAGCCATACAAAGGCAAAAGTACTGGACTTTAGGAGGGCTGACTTTGCCAAAACGGGTGAGTGCCCAAGGAATGCACTAGCAAATGGGCAGGAAGGAGGGGTGGAAGAACAATGGGGAATAATAAAAACTGCCATCACAGAGGTAACGAGCCTTTGTGTGAAGCAAATAAACAAAACAAAACAATGTAAGAAACCACTATGGTTCTCAAAGGAAGTGGCAGTGAAGGTTCAAGAGAAAAAGCATTCAGGAAGCTAAGGAATCACAGAAGGAGCAGGACAGAGAACTGTATCAGTTAAAGCAAAGGAGGCTGGGAAGGCAGTCAGAACAGCAAAGGCCCAAACCGAGGAAAAGATAGCCAACTCAGTTAAGAAGGGGATAAAACATTTTATAGGTACATCAGGGAGCGAAGGAAGACCAAGGGAGGATAGTGAGGCTTAATAAGGGAGGGAGGGTGGGCAGAGGAGACTGTGAAAGGCAGAGATTCTAAACAAATATTTTGCTCAGTATTTACAAATGAAGAGGGAGGTACCTAAAACAAACAATAGAAACACTCTGGATACAGAAGTTGATACCAGCCCATTTACAGAAGAAAGGGTTCTGAAAGAACTCTTAAAACTGAAGGTGGACAAAGCAATGGGGCCTGATGGGATTCATCCCAAATTCTAAAGAACTAAGGGTAGAACTAGTGACACCACTGACTACCCTTTTTAACAAATCATGGGAGGATGGGGTGGTACCGAGGACTGGAGAAGGGCAGATGTGATTCCCTTCACAAAAGTGGGAGCAAGGCAGAAGCAGGAAACTACAGACCTGTTAGTTTAACCTCAGTGATAGGAAAATGATGGAATCACTTCTGAAGGAAAGAATTGTTGAGTATCTAGAGGCCAGAGGGCACAGGACCCTAGGCAGCATGGATTCACAGTGGAAGGTCATGCCAGACGAATCTGATAGATTTCTTTGACTGGGTGACCAAAGTAGTAGATCAGGGAGGGCTGTGGACATGGCCTACCTACACTTTAGCAAGGCATTTGACACAGTCCACACAAAGATTAATATACAAGTTAGCCAGCCTGGGAGTGGGTCCCAAGATGACAGCCTGGGTAAAGAATTGGCTGGAGAATAGGACACAGAGAGTAATAGTAAATGGAGTCCACTCAGAAGAAGGAGGGTTACTAGTGGGGTACAGGAGTTCAGTATTAGGACCGGTCCTCTTCAATGTCTTTATAAGCGACATTGCAGAGGGACTGGAAGGAAAAGTATGTCTCTTTGCAGATGACACAAAGATCTGCAACAGAGTTGATGCACAGGGTGGGGTGGAAAGGATGAGAAGGGACTTGGCAAAGTTAGAGGAATGGTCAAATGTATGGCAGCTTAGATTCAATGCTAAGAAGTGCAAGGTATTGCACCTGGGAAACAAAACCCAGGGGAAGAGTACACAATGGGGGGTGAGATACTAACAACAACAAAAATGGAAAGGGACCTGGGGTAGTCATATCAGATGACCTAAAGGTGGGCAAGCAATGTGAGAGGGCAGCAAGGAGGGCTGGGGGATACTGGGATGCATAGGAGGCATCACCAGTAGAAAACAGGAAGTTATTATCCTCTGTACAGACAGCTGGTGAGACCCCATCTGGAGTACTGTGTGCAGTTCTGGAGACCCAATCTCATGAAGACATAGACAGGATGGAAGCTGTCCAGAGGAGGGCAACTAAAATGGTGCAGGGTCTGCACGGAAGACATGTGAAGAGAGACTAAAGGAGCTTAACATGTATAGCCTCGAGGAAAGGAGGGAGAGGGGACATGATAGAAATGTTCAAGTACCTCAAGGGAATCAACAAAGTCCAAGAGGTAGCATCTTTCAAAAAAAGGGTGTGCAAGAACAAGAGGCACAATTTGAAGATAGGGGGTGGCTCAGAGGTAATTTAAGTATTTTTTTTCAGAGAGGGTTGTGAATGCATGGAGCGGCCTTCAGGGAGGTTGTGGAGTCAAAATCAGTGGTGGAATTCAAGCATGCATGGGACAGTCATAAGGCCATTCTAGGGGGTTGGGGTACGAAGAAGTAGGCTGCTGGTTAACTAGGATCTGCAGTTTATCCAGTAGGTAGGGAAATGGGCAGACTGGGTGGCCAAGCGGTCCTTATCTGCCGTCAAATTCTATGTTTCTATGTTTCCTCCGGAAGGCTGTTCCATGCATCCACAACCCTCTCTGTGAAAAAATACTGCCTTACATTACCTCTGAGCCGCCCCCTCTATCTTCAAATTGTGCCCCCTTGTTCTTGCACACCTCTTTTTTTGAAAGATGCTACCCTCTTGGACTTTGTTGATTCTCTTGAGGTACTTGAAAGTTTCTATCATGTCCCTCCTCTCCCTCCTTACCTCGAGGCTATAGATATTAAGCTCCTTTAGTCTCTCTTTATATGTCTTCTGGTGCAGACCCTGCACCATTTTAGTTGCCCTCCTCTGGACAGTTTCCATCCTGTCTATGTCCTTGCGGAGATTGAGTCTCCAGAACTGCACGCAGTACTCCAGATGGGGTCTCACTAGCTGTCTGTACAGAGGGATAACAACTTCCTGTTTCCTACTGATGATGCCTCTCCCTATGCATCCCAGTATCCCCCCAGCCCTCCTTACTGCCCTCTCACATTGCTTTCCCACCTTTAAGTCATCTGATATGACTACCCCCAGGTCCCTTTCCATTTTTGTTGCTGTTAGTATCTCACCCCCCACATTGTGTACTCTTCCCTGGGTTTTTGTTTCCCAGGTGCATTACCTTGCACTTCTTAGCATTGAATCTAAGCTGCCATACATTTGACCATTCCTCTAACCTTGCCAAGTCCCTTCTCATCCTTTCCACCCCACCCTGTGCATCAACTCTGTTGCAGATCTTTGTGTCATCTGCAAAGAGACATACTTTTCCTTCTAGTCCCTCTGCAATGTCGCTTATAAAGACATTGAAGAGGACCAGTCCTAATACTGAACCCTGCGGTACACCACTAGTAACCCCCCTTTCTTCAGAGTGGACTCACTCAAGCTATCAGCTATCAGCAAGTCAGCTGGTAGGGGAGGGCCCCCTTCTACATTGTTTAATGTACAGGAAGTTATAACATGAATCAGTATTGTGATGTCACAAGTATGATAATCACAGTGGAATCAGTATTACCGGTATGAAACATGCATAAGTATTGTCCTTATGGATATAGTATCATGAAGTGTAGTGAATATGTATAGTAAAGTAATAAGTTTATGTTAACTGATGCATGATGGTACAGACTTGAGGTGGACGCCAAGTTTTCTCCAGGCAGGGAAGGGTGTAACACCCCAACAAATGGGTGTTCCTGAAAAGTCTTCCTTGAGCTTGCCTAAATGCTCACTGCCAGGCTGGTGTTCTGTGTTTTAGCAGTTTAAATGTATTGCCAGAGAGTGCCTGTATAGCCTCTGTGTACTGTCTCTTTAAGAGCTGCCTGGATTGCAGTCATAATTAATCTGAGAGGGAGCTCATTTAGAAGATGTACTTGTTTGCTGATCATTTGTTAGAGTAGTAATAATATTGCAGTTTGTTCTAACCTGCCTTCTTTGCAGCATGGACAGTTCTGTTTGTTTCCATCATCTTGGTCCTGGACTGCAGAATGGGCCAATCAGTACATTTGGGACTCTAAAATGGAGCCTGTCTACAGGAGCTTGGTGGGGTCAAAACTTGTAGGAATTGCAGTTTTGGGCTTTTGGCACCTAAAATAACCTGGAGGGGGAGCTCTTGTTGTGACTGACAGACAGATCAGCCAATCAAACCTTTTGGATCTTGGGGAAAGTCCCACACTGCTTGCAGTTTCAGTTAGATCTGAGTTGGGAAGTGAAGAAGTAACAGCTCGATATAGTTCAAGCAGCAATCCATAGTGGATTCTCATGGGAGAACAGTGGAAAAGCCTGAGTTTAGCCTGCATGCCTGCCTGCTGTTCCTGAGAGGGAACTTCTGCTTTTCAGACTGAATCCAAATTTGGAGAGTGAATTAAGCCACTGAATTGTGACCAGGCTTTAACCTGAAGAAGACTGAAGATTTGCTGAAAGCGATCGGCCTGTCAGGACTTCCAGCTACCTCTGAACTGGATTGTGCAGAGACTCTGTAATTGTGACCGGAGAGCCATTTGCCTGGTGCAGTGGAATTTTCTTACATGTGAATGTGCTGTGTGCTTATAGTGAGTCGTGATTTGGTTCCCCACTGTGTGTCTGAACTGTGTTTTGCTTGCTGGAGGCTGTATCTAGCTCCACGGACTGAATCCGTATCCATTTCCATTTGCCTGGGCCTTGCTACACTGGCCCAGCCAGAATACCTGCTATGCAGAGAAAATCATCAACGAGACCCCAGCCTGGGGATCAGCCCCCTGCTCAATGCCTTGAACAGGAATGACGCCTCATGGTTCGTGTGGGTCCTACTTCTCCAGGCACTCCAGCTCAACAACCTTCAGTCTCGATTTCGTCCTACCTGTGCCCAGTATTGGGTATCGTGAGTAAACATCAGGGTAGCTGCCTGCAACAACAACTAAATCTAAAAGTGTTGTCATCTGATTGTCTTGTTGCCTTTTCTTTCATGAACCGAGCCCTCCGGTTCCGGATTACAAATAATGTGTGTTGTGCATGTTGCTTTCTTCCATCACAGGGCCCCAACCAGCTGCAACATTCCTGGCTAGCCCATCATTTTCCTACCTGGGTACCCAGAGGACTGTGTAGGGACTCTGAACTGTATGCATAACTGTCTGATTAATATAGCTTTTAAGCAAATCAACCTGATTAGGGCATTATGCCCCTCTCTTGTTCAAGTCCCCTGAATAAATCAGATTTAACTTTGTTTGCATTTAACCTGAATGTGGTTCCAGTTTGTGCCAAAAGTATTGTACTGTTGCTATTTGCTGTGCTTAACCTTGTTTTACAGGGGGTCCCCAGGGTCCAGCTAGAGGAACTAGCCCTGGTGGTAAGTGCAAACAGTGTGGGTAATTGCCTGGTGAATAAGGGTCATTATGAAAGTAATTAGTGTATATTGTTCAGGCCACTGGGAGGGGTTACAGTGTCCTGGAGGGCTGTGCCCAGGTTAACTTGACCACTAACAACCCTGGAGGCACCTGTTTCATTACCCAGGCCCCTTAACCTGCTACTAGCCAAGCAGGCAGGGGTAGCAGCCCTTGGGATGGCGCCACCTAGGGGTTACACATTATTCCAACAATTTTTCTATGTGTTCTCCCTCCTTACGCTTAGTTTCTTACATTAACATATCAGACTTTTTCATACCTAATAATGTTTACTACAGATTACCCTCACTGCTGTTTCTTTCACTCTCCAAATTGTTACACTCTACAACTTTCTATCCTCTGTGCCAGACAGGGTTGCTGTATTCAAGAACCAGTCTTTCAACTGTGCAATAACAGCAGAGCTGATCACACAACATTAAACCTGCTCTTTCAAGGTTGTTAAAAACAGGGTTGCTCTGAATCCTTCTAATGGAATTATTTTCATCAGATTTCTGGCTTTTTTAATTCTGGTATTGAAGCCCAAAACTACGAATTCCAAAAAAAAGGTTGGATGCAGAATCGGAATTCTGCATCTGACACCACTGCAAACACAGTTTTGGGTACAGCTGCAGCTTCCTCTCACGTGCCTAACTACCCAAGCCTAACTCCTTGCTTCCTGCCAAAGCCTCCTATTTAATTCCTAACTCTAAGCTCCACCCCCATTCTGCCATCGGTGCGTGGCCATTCAGTGCCTTAATGGATAGACTAGTAACAACCACCTCCTTCCCCTTTTCAGGGAAAGGGTGGTTATATAAATAAACTAAGACAGTGTACAAGTAAGCAATAAGCCACTACGGGGTGTGCAGTAGAGGATTTTAATGCTCACCCCAGGGAAGTGAGGCATGAGGCCAAACGTCAAGTGTCTTTACGCCCCTGGAAAGTACATTCACATTATTTAATGCACTCCCTGGAGTGGCTTGCTGTGGTTATAAAATGGCTATCTGCTCTCATATATTATATATAAAGTGAAAAACCTTTAGTATGATTTTTTTTTTACATAAAACAGTTGCTTTAAATATATTTTAAATGACCAAATTATATACATGAAATAGCTCCTGATTTTAAAGGTAATGAGGCTTTTTTGCCTGCGTAATGAGATGTGGCATTTGACTATACATTGCTTTTTAATGCATTGGGATGTCTTTCAACCAATGAGGTTTTTGGATTTTTTCCTTGCCATTTTGTTAACCCAATTAAGCCAGGACTCGTGCACATTGGTATCCAAAGAGAAGTATAAACAACAACAACATCTTCACAAGGATTCCAACAAATTTCACAGTGATTTGTACCATAAGCATCATATTATACAAGTCATAATGATAACCATGACTGGGAGATGGCCATACCTGGCTACAACATATTCAGAAGAGACAGAGCAGGCAGAAAGGGAGGAGGAGTGGCACTGTATGTGAAAAATGACATAAGGGCCACAGAGATCCAGGAGGAACAAAATGGGGGAGAGATACTGTGGGTTAAGCTGGAAGGAAAATGGGACAGCCATCCGCACAGGTGTGGTCTATAGACCACCAGCCCAGGAGGAAGAAACAGATAGAGAGTTGATGCTAGCCATCGGATGGCAGACAAGGTGAGGTAGTACTGGTTGGAGACTTCAATATACCAGACGTGGACTGGAGCATCCCAGCAGCAGCATCAACTAGAGCAGATTTATCCCTGGACTCCTTCAGGGTGCCTTCCTCAAGCAACTGGTCATGGAACCAACTCGGCAGAAGGCAATACTGGACCTTGTAGCTCACAAACAGGGACAGTGTGATGGGGGTAACAGTGGGGAGCACCTGGGTAACAGTGACCACCAGTCATTGTGGTTTGAAATCACAGAAAGAGCAGAACCAAACCACACAAAAACACGTATCCTGGATTTTAGGGGGCAGACTTTGGGAAAATGGGAGATGCTTGAAAGAGGCATTAAGGGGAATGGGACAGGAATCAGGGTTGAGGAACAGTGGGCAGTATTTAAAATGGGGATTATAAGAACAACAGAATTATGCATTAAGCAGGTTAGCAAGAGGAAAAGAAAGAGGAGACCATTATGGTTTTCAAAGAGGTAGCAAAGAAAGTGAAAGCCAAAAGATTGCATTCAGGCAATACAAAAAGACACAGGCAGAAGGGGATAGGGAGAAGTACCAGGAGAAACAAAGGAGGCAGGGAAGTCAGTAAGGGCCAAAGCTCAGACAGAAGAACACATTGCAAAATCAGTGGTTAAAGGGGACAAAACCTTTACAGGTACATAAGTGAAAAAGAAGGACAAAGGGAGGGATAGTGAGACTGAAGGGGAGGATGGGAGCCGCGTGGAGGATGACAACAGTAAAGCTGACATATTGAACAGGTATTTCTGCTCAGTCTTTACTAAGGAAGAGGGGGGTAATGGGTCTGAAGGGAGTACAAGGGGTGAGAATGGTGCAGAAATGGACACAAGTCCCTTTACACGAGAAAGGGTCCTGAAGGAACTGGAAGTAATAGAGTTGATAAAGCAATGGGGCCAGATGGGGTGCACCCCAGGGTCCTTAAAGAACTAAGAGAGGTGGTGGCTGAACCTCTGGCTATCCTGTTCAGCCAATCACTGGAAACAGGGAGGTACCCAAAGACTGGAGGACAGCAGATGTAGTCCCCTTATACAAAGTGGGAACAAAGAGGAAGCAGGGAACTACAGACCAGTCAGCCTCACCTCGGTAGTGGGAAAGATCATGGAAGCACTACTGAAGGAGAGATTATGGTGGAACATCTGGTTGTCAATGGACTACAGGACCCAAGGCAGCATGGTTTCACCAGGGGAGTCATGTCAGACCAACCTCATTGAATTTTTGACTGGGTGACTAGGGAGGTGGATCAGGGAGGGCAGTGGACATGGCCTATCTGGACTTCAGCAAGGCCTTTGACACTGTGCCACATAGAAGACTATTACAAAACTGGGGAATATGGGTGTGGGCAGGACAGTAGTGTGGTGGGTAGGTAACTGGCTGGGTGGCAGGACACAGAGGGTGGTGGTAAATGGCTGTCACTCCACAGAGGAAGAGTGACCAGTGGGGTACCACAGGGATCAGTGCTGGGACGGTCCTATTCAACATCTTCATCAGTGACATTGCACAGGATCTAGAAGGCAGAATTTCACTGTTGCTGATGACACAAAGCTCTGTAACAGAGTAGACACACCAGAGGGTGTAGACAGAATGAGAAGGGACCTGCAGAAACTTGAAGAATGGTCAAGGGTTTGGCAGTTGAAATTCAATGCAAAGAAGTGCAAGATAATGCATATGGGCACAAAACCCTGGCACAATATATCAGTTGGGGGTGAGGATATAGCATGCACCAAGCAGGAAGGGATCTTGGGGTTGTCATCTCTGATGACCTCAAGATAGGAAACAGTGTGACAAGGCATCAGGTAAAGCAAATAGGATGCTGGGATGTATAGGCAGGGGCATCACCAGCAGGAAAAGGAGGTCATAATTCCGCTATACAAGACACTAGTGAGGCCCCACCTGGAGTACAGTGTACAGTTCTGGAGACCATACCTACGTAAGGACATAGACAGGGTAGAGAAGGTTCAGAGGAGGGCAACAAAGATGGTGCATGGATTGCATCACAAGTCCTATGAAGACAGGTTGAAGGAACTGAACATGTACTCCCTGGAGGAGAGGAGGGAGAGGGGATATGATAGAGACATACAAGTATCTTACAGGGAGGAACAGGTGCAGGAAAACACTATTTTTAAAAAAAAGATGTTTCAGGACTAGAGGGCATGGGATGAAGTTGGAGGAGGGCGATTCAGAGGAAACATGAGAAAGAATTTCTTCACAGAGCAGGTGGTGGACAAGTGGAACACCCTGCCAGAGGAAGTGGTGGGAGCTGAAACAATCACAGGATTTAAGAATGCATGGGATAGACATAAAGGAATTCTAGAGGTCAGTGGTAAGGGGAAATAGACTTCTAGGAAAACAAACTGAACTTACAAGCTCAAATGGGCAGACTAGGTGGGCCATATGCCCTTATCTGCCGACACTGTCTATGTATCTATGTATCTATGTATACTGACCATACAACCAGATTGAAAAGACACAAAGTACATCCATGATATGATGAGACAAGTCCCTAGTGGGGAAAATACCACATGACGCTACATAGCTGACCACAGATAGGACTTGCTGTCAGGTCTACTTGTACAGAAATTCAGACATGAACTGGCTGCCAGGCCTTTCCTGCTTAGAAATGGGAGGCACTAATTGAAGTGGGGGGAAGGGTAGAGTTAAGACAGTACCTCGGAAAGATGATTGACCTCTGCCGTGTTCGCTCCAGCAGTCCATTGCTATAGGGTGAAACTGTCTTAATTATTCCGAAGTGCTCACCACTGGAGGCAAAGATGAACTTCAAAAAGTGAATTGCTTCTGTTGGAAGAGGAAAGTTCAAGTTAATGGACAAGGGCATTTTAAGCATTTAAAAGCTCAGCGTCACCCCTTTCTTTTCTGTTTTGTGTGTTGTCATTGTCCCTTGCCCAAGATCAGAACTGGAGACCCCCTCCTTATTCACCGTTATGCTCAGAGTTGTCTGATTAGAGCTCCCCCCCTCGCCCTTAACCTAAGGACACCCATTATAAACCTTTTTTTCTCCTATGTGCCCTCTTCCTCACTTCCAACAATAGACACCCTCCCCTTAGTAATAGCAAGCAGAGGAAATGGGCGGGAAAGTGCCAGGAACACATATTTGGTTGCAGAATTGCAACCCAGGCTCCTTTTCTGCAAATAATCAGGGGAGAATGCTGACACGAGGGCAGAAAAGCAGTAAAAATCAAGGAGTAGCTGGTGCCCCAGTGACACACTGTGCCAGCACTCAGATACAGGAGAAGCAAGAGCAAAAAGTGGCACCAGCTACCTCTAAATCATGGGGCAGCTATCCCCTTACATAAAATGCAGACAAGCTTAGGATTTTGTATAAAAAAATATTTATTTAATCAGCTTAGAAACATATTCAAAAAGTGCAAAATAGATACACTCACGCGAGGACGTCTGATGAAGCGTACCCTGGTGCAAAACATTAGGTTTGGCAGCTAGCTTGTTTTTTTTTCTCTGACCACTTGTGTATTGGGCTCATGTGAGTGCATCTATTTTGTGCTTTTTGAATATGTTTCTAAGCTGATTAAATAAATATTTTTATGCAAAATCCTAATCTTGTCTGCATTATATGTAGGGAATAGCCTCCCCTTACTTTAGTGGTAGCTGGTGCCAATTTATGTTTTTGTTCTCCTGTGGGCAGAAAGGGTTAATAAATAAAAACAATTATAAATTATTTACATAGTCTCAGTCAATCAGCACACAGAGCCACTGTGCTGCTTATCATGTGTACAGTGGTCTCTCATGCAACAATGTTACTAGTGGGGAGACCACTGTACGTGAAACGTTGATCTACATGAGAGGAGGTGCTACCCCAGTCCATGTATTTTAGCTAATAAAAGTTTATTAACTACTCCAGAGTTTGGGGGGATCATTTGAGCTTTGGACATGTCAGCTGAGTTCTTTCTACATTTCGGATTTCAGACCACTATACCTCTGCTTGTCCTGTATGCAGTGGTCTTGCATGCAGAAATGTCACACATAGAGCATTTCACTTCACAGCCAGGGGTTGGACGGCTCCATTTAACTTTTTAAATAAAGAAAAATACTAAAACTCATCAACCCAACACAACAGGCTTAGCTCAAGGCCCACCAGGTAAAAGAAGGCACGGAACCAATGCAAGGTGTTCCATTAAATACTTTTATTAAAGTGGATAGAGAACAAGAATTAAAAGACTGGCTTATGGGACAGCAGCAGCAGTGGAATACCCCAAACAATCCCTCTAATGTTTCAAGCACACATGCACTTTTTCAAACTTAGGATAAATTCCTCTAGCTAACTCAAGTGATTTATAATAAGTTTATATTAGATAGATATATTAGATTATTATGGTTATGAACTGTGTTCATATTGCTATTTTTTTTCCAGTTGTTAACCAGGAGTGGCACACTAAGCTGAAAGCTTGTTTACAGGTGCGACCTAGGAGCACAGGGAAGTTAAATGACTTGCTCAAGGTCACACAGTATGCAAGTGAGGGCCGTGGGATTCAAACCCAGGTCTCCAGATTTGCAGCTCAGAGCCTTAAACCACTGCGCTATACTGCCTCCCTTGCTATTGCTATTTTTTTATGTACAGCATCCTGAGCCTCTAGGATAGAGTGCTTTAAAAATTAAAAATGACTTACTAATAGGGCCTCCGAGGCACGTATCTTATAAGAGATTCCTTTTGTGAGGTTTAGGCAGCCAGAATCACTCAGCTTCATTTTGCAGTCTTCTCGCCCAAACCTCACTCTCAGAGTCTATACCATAAGAGACACCCTGCCAGGGCCCCACTGACTTATACTGCAAGTCAGTCTCCATCCCTGCAAATACACCGAGGTGTTAATGTTGAAGTGTCATCAACAATGGTTAACAAATAAAAAAGCCCCCATCCCAAATGCATTCTATGCAATGAATAAGGAGCAAAAAGTGTAAATTGTGAAAGGGGTAGAACAAAATGCAGACTCCTGATTGGCTAAGAGGTACTTTTGTCTGGGTTGTTATCCCAGCACAACAGCCCAGTGAAAGTAGCTCATACTTCCCTTATCTCCGCCCTTGATCCTCCTCTCACTCCATCCCTATGGGTGTTTCAGTTACTGCCAGTTTCCATACACACCTGTTTGTTGGGCTCTCATTGCTCTGCACAGTTCTATAACAGTGCTTGGCGTTGTGGTGCACTGGTTTATTTCCCCCTGTCCCTTATTCTTTGTATTATCATGTGTAATTCATTATTACTCTGCTCTCACTGTGCTGATGTTTTCCCCATGTCCCCTACCCCAAGAATGTGGAGCTGGCTGTCCACAGCTCAGTGGGCCTACCTGGACAAATGTTTTAAATAAATAAAATAAATGTCACAATCTGAGAAGATTTGTTCCCCCCCCCGATTTTCTTATATGTGCCCATAAGAGAGTTATCTTATGTGAGGATACCATCTGAATTACTGCTATACTGTTACCACAGATGGAGGTTTTATTCACAAAAGAACTGGAAAGAAGACTGGATGCACCTCACCTATTGACAAGCAGCGCGACATAAGTATCTGAGTCAGACATGGAACTGAACTGCTGTAGATATGGAGGTCCTCGAACATTTAGATGTTGGGCCAGTGGACCCAGCACATAATCACAGGGGAAAAGGAGTGTGAGCACATAGGCAGGGTAAGGATTTCCATGTGAAACATCCACATGAGTCAGGGGTGTTACTCAAACTCACAACCCATCATCACCTGTCAAAGCAGCACTCTAACACAAGGCTAAAAAAAAGGAGCAACTCTGCCTTGCTAGGAGATACTGCTGTATGACTGGATACATGTGTACACTGAGGTGGAGGAAGAGACGATAATGAGAAGTCGAGGAACTACACACATACACGCACGCATGCGCGCGCACACACACACACACAATAAAGTCTTTTTTATTTCTTTATTTTTATTTACTAAAGTCTGGGAATTACAAACCTTTAAGTCAGGGACTCATTTACAAAGGCTCCACGTCATAACAGACAACAGAGTCATAATGCAACGAATAATACAGTACTTAGAGCAAGCAGATACAGTGAAACGTACCAGAAAGTGCATACAGTGAAATTCAAGTAAACATGTGCAAAACAAAACCAGAACTGTCAGTGGTGGTGGGTGCTGTTCTGCTATCTGGGAAAGCTGGGGTGGGCTAGCCCTTTCACCCAGAGTTGAGCCAAAGCTGAGCCAAGGGCCTGGCTTGACTCTATGAGCTCAGGCTGCACAAGCTGAGCCATGGCTGCTGCAGGCTGCTCTATACAATACTGATAGTGTTTATCATGAGTTGCGAGAGAGGAGTTGAATGTTTCCACCCCTGCATTAACTGCTCAGACTGACAGAAAATGCTCACTTTGGAGGACTTCCGGTGATGTCAACCTGCAATGAGAGAGAGCAAAAGTGCAGAGCTCCTCTGGCTAAAATTACAAAACTTCATTTTTCACCTACTCAAAACGGCCAAACAACTGTCAGAGTGCACGACTGATAGCCAGCTCGGTGGTGCTGAGGTTTGAGGTGCTGGACACCACACCTCGTGCCACGCTGGTGACCTGGGTTCAGGAATGGACTCGGGTCATTGGGGGCCAGCAGGGGAAGGGAAGGGATCGAGCATCCGGAGGACAGCTCTCCCTTCCCAGGGTGGGTACTGGGGTATGCCTCACTCCATAGTGGCACCTGGTGGAGACCAGGTGACCCTCAGATAGCAAGGCTAGATGAAACGTCAGGGGACAGAGTGGCGGCAGATGTCTGCATGTAGGTGCGCTGACATCATGGCACATCCGCACTCTGGGGGAGCAACACAGCGGAAAAAACCCTGGCAACCAGTGGAGGCAAAAGGGGCCCCAGTGATGTGCCCACATCCCGTCGCCGGATCTGCTCCAGTGGATCTCTCAGCTGCATCCCTAGCCTACGGTAAGTCCCTCTAATCACAGAAAGGCCGCCAAAGGTGGGCGGGCCCTCCCCCGAAAGGTGATCCAGGGGGGCTGGACGAACGATGGACCAGGCAATGGGACCATGTGGGTAGGCTGGGAGTAGATGCACTGTCAAGAGGGTACCCTGGAGAGATGCTCTTATGTCAGAGAAAAAAAATAGTTCAAAAAAAAAAAAAAGAATGCACAACTGAAGAAGTAAGGATGGCAACATGCCACACATTGAAAGCCTTTGTGGTGGGAGAGGAGAAAAGTAAGAAAAATACTTGCAACAAAGAATGGGCCCATAGCCACAGTTGCTCCTCCTCAAGGTGAGCAGAATCCCCAAATTAGCCAACAGATAGTGAAATGGAGGAAAGGGAAGAGCCTTATGTCATCAAATCGCAAAGGCTCTACAGAGAATTAAGGAGACTGGGGGACACACTGGACAACATTCAGGCTGATGTAGCTGATGACAAAAAATCAATACAGCAGCAGGTGGAGAAAGCCACACAAACACAGCACCACCTCACGGACCTGACAGAGACAACTGATCAGCACAATGCCACCAGCCTGCAGCTCCATGACAGGGAGATATCTTTACTGCAAAATGTCGAAGACCTAGAGAATAGGTCCAGAAGGATCAATTTAAGGGTTCACAGCATTCTGGAAAGAACAGAATCCGGAAACATGATATAATTTATGGAGTGCTTCATCAGAGAAAGCTTGCATTTGGATCTGGACTACCCCTTGAACGTCATCAGGGCACATAGAGTGCTAATAGTCCCACCAAATGACCCAAAAGCTAGACCAAGATCGGTGATTCTGGCATTCATAGACTATCGCACAAAAGAGGCAATACTGAGAAAGGCCTGGGACCAGAAAGAAATCACATTCGGTGATACAAGAATTTTCGTTGAACAGGACTATGTCCTGTCCACAATGGACAAAAGCACGGAACTATTACATGTGCTAAAAGTACTCCGACTGAAGGGAATTAAAGCACGAATTGAATAGCTGGCCAAACTTAGAGTGACATCTGATGCAGGTACTCAAATCTTTGAAACTTTTCCAGAAGTGCAGGCTTATTTAAAACAACTGGGGATTCAAGTGGACAACTTACTGGCATCTCAGCAGATTAAGGAAATGGAAAAAAAGAGATGACAACACAAAGGAGACAAAAGAACAATGCATCTTCTACATGAGCAGCCCAGGGTAACAACACGTGGACCAAGATGGCAGAAGCCTACAAGAAGAAGATGTTTTCCTGCACACCAACAGCAAGGAACAAATCAGGAACCCACTAGGGGCAAGAACCGGAAGATGGAGACCTGCTGAGCACATCAAGAGACACCAGAAGGAGAAACCGCTGAACCTACGTGGCAGTAAGCAGAGAAATACATTCAAACATTGACTTTGTCACTTAACTTAGTCATTGACTTTGTAGAAGTGAATTCGGGTGAATAATGTAGATATCACAGGTGCCAGGGGAGGGGGGAGTGGGAAGTTTAAACAGAGGATCTGATCTCCTACTAAAATAGTGAGAGAACAGGTACAACTTAAGCCGCTCTTGATTTCCTTTAGGGGGAAACAGAACACCTGAGATGGTAAATAATTATCGCTAATAAAAGCAATGTGAGTGGGTGTTGATGGACAACATGGCCACACAAGGAAAAGGATGGGCCTCTTACAGATTTGAGGGGTGCAGGGCAATCCTAGCCCAAAGTTGTTTTCTTTTTTATGTTTCAGCAATGAGCAACACGAAGTTTGTGACACCGGAGGGGGAAATGCAACAAGGCAGGCATAACGGGAACAAAAACCCAAGTACCCCTCTATATGGTCAAAGAGTGGGGCAACGAGTGGGGATGGGCCTTTTCCCTCCCACCCCATTGCACTAAAACCAGAAGGACTGCCAAGTGTTGCCATTGATTACTAAATGTAGTATGGTCACACAGTGAAAAAGAAGCAGCCGGGAGGATGGGGGGACACGTTCTAGAGTATCAGAGCACATTCTACTGTCAAAAACAATTCAAAAACCTCTTTAGACAGCGGGAAGGTACAGTCACAAAGGGCTGTATCACCTGTTATCAAAATAGATCTTAAGTGTAACAGGGCATACATGCTTCATGTGGAAGAAGAAAAAGAGTACTGTATAAGAGTTAAGTTGAGAAACAACAGGTTAATTTTGGTTACCTTTTTGTATTCATATAGAATGTTAAGTAGATTGTTATATGAAAATGTTATATCTAAGAGTTACAAGCTATCTCAGGGAGACCTAAGCACCACAAAGATAAAGGAGAAAGTGCGCCTGACATCAGCAAAAGCAGGAAAATATAGAATATCATTGAAATGGCTGATTTAAATACAATTACTTATAATGTCTGTGGCCTAAATAGCCCAATAAAGAGGGCTAGAGTGTTACAGGAACTGGGACGAACGGTGGCCACACTTTCTTTTTTGCAGGAGACACACCTGATGCCCCAAGAGCATGCAAAGCTGAAACGCAGCTTGGTGGGGGACGTCTATGCTGCTTCGTGCACAATGCGCCATATAGACGTGGTACGGCCATTTTAATATGTAAAGATTCCC
Organism: Neoceratodus forsteri; assembly: GCA_016271365.2. Lineage (NCBI taxonomy): Eukaryota > Metazoa > Chordata > Ceratodontiformes > Ceratodontidae > Neoceratodus > Neoceratodus forsteri. The sequence continues at coordinate 1,413,192,601 of CM057459.1, forward strand.
CAGCAATAATACTCCTTGGATGGATATGTGAAACTTTAGGGGCTACATAGAGACATCCGGTGCACCTTCCTCAATATCTATGCCACAAATGATGCAAAAGAATGCTCACATTTTTTAAAAACCATGTTAATGGATACAGTGGTGGAACCAGAAAGGCTGTATGTGATCGGGGTTGGGGGGGGGACTATAATACAGTGATGTGCCTTAAACAAGATAGACATAGGGGAACACAACGGAATGAAAATAGGCCAAGTGAGCTGCTTAAGCGATTGATCTTGGAATTGGGCCTCACAGATGCCTGGCGTTCTATGAATACGTCTAGTAGGGACTATTCACATTACTCAGATAGGCATAAAAGTTAAGCAAGGCTTTCTGGTCCCCACAGAGTGGCTTGGGACCACAGAAGAATGTAATATACTCCCCAGGACTAGTTTAGAGCACTCCCCAGTACAGTTAAAGATGACCCTGGTCCCATCCATTCGAAATTCAAACTGGAGACTAAATATAGGATTCCTGAACTCTTCTGAATTCAGGGACCTAGTAAAAGGCCCCGTACAACATTATCTGCAGGAGAACCCAGAAGGCTTCACCTCACATGCAGACCATTGGGATGCATTAAAGTCAGCACTAAGGGGAATAATCATAAGCCGCTTGTCAGAGTAAAAAAAAAGACAATGGAGGCACAGCAAAAGGTGCTAGAGGAAGAAATTGCAGAATTAGTGTTTCAGCACAAAATAACACTGAATGACCAAGTTAAGGAACAACTAGATACAAAGATCAGAGCACTCATGACCCTGCTAACAACAAAGATAGAAGGAGCATACAGAAAGATACAACAAAAGTATTATGAAGGGGATAAAAGAGCAGGCAAGTTGCTGGGGTACACCCTAAGAAAAAAACAGAGCAGCAGGGCAGTACTCCAACTAAAAAACGCACAAGGACAGATAAGTGGCAAGCTGGAAGATATAGTAAATATTTTTGCACAATATTACCAGAAACTGTACACCCAGGAACAGGAAACTAATTCAGAGACACAGGCAGAGACCTACTTTACAGGGTTGGGCATCCCACAACTTACGGTACAGGAGGCCAAAAGCCTAGAAAGAGATATAGGACCTCAAGAAATAATAATAAGATAAAACTTTTAAAAACTGGGAAATCACCCAGTCTAGATGGATTCCCGGCTGAATTTTTTAAAACATTTGCGGAAAAACTGACCCCAATATTGCAAAAGGCATATAATGAAATACAAGGGGGGGGGAATATTGGCATCATGGGAAAATGCCCAGATCTCAGTGCTGCCCAAGCCTGGGAAAGATCAGACAGACTCTGGATATATAGGCCAATTTCCCTTCTTAATACAGACCTCAAAATATTTACTCGCATTCTGGCAGATAGGGCCCAGGAGGTAATTTCCAAGTGGTCCATCAAGACCAAACAGGTTTAATCTCTGGCAGGTATTTACAGTAAAACTGGTTATTTTCACGCAAAGTAATTTTGGCGCAAACACAAATGCTACCATAATTGCGTAAATTAAATTTAGCACTGAGTCATTAGCAGCATATTTACTATAATGGAAAAAATGCTACTTAGCGCAAATTAATTTTAGCGCAAATTACTGCTTCAGTGAAAATAATGAAAATGATTTGAGAGTGAAAATTTCAAGTTTTACAGTATAAGGAGGCTGCTACATGTGATAGAAGGGTGGAAAAGACAGTATCTTTCTATTAGCGATTTCTATGGATGCAGAAAAAGCTTTTGATGGGGTTAATTGGCAGTTTTTATTTAAAACAATGAATTAAATGCAATTTGGCTCCAAATTAATAGAAACCATAAAAGCCTTAAACATGAATTCACAAGCCATGGTCAGGACCAATGGAATCAATTCGTTTTTTCCCCACCTACTAGAGGCACGAGGCTAGGCTGCCCATTATCACCATTGTTATTTGCCATCAGTGTAGAACTGCTGGGCACCAAAATAAGGCAAGGTATAAATGTACAAGGTATCACAGTGGGAGGTATAGAGCAAAAAGTGTCACTGTATACAGATGAATCCCTTTTTCTTCCTGTGTAATCCAGAGAGACTGGTGCCACAGCTGATATCCCACCTCCAAAAGTTCAGAGCGCTTTCGGGATACAAAATTAACTTCACAAAATCAGTGGCCAGATGCCATCAGGCTACATAAAATCCTTCCCATTTAGCTGGGCAAGAGGGTGGGAGGTATATTTAGATATTTGGGCATACATATCTCTACTGAGCTGAGAAAATTGTTACCATTAAATTATATAAAACTATAGGAGATGGTAACGGCAGATTTGGCACAGTGGCACCTCTTATCCCTTTCAATGATTGGAAGAATAGCCACAATAAGGATGAACACACTACCTAGGTTTTTATTTTCCTTTCAGACTCTTCCCGTCCCTGTGCCACTCACCTTCTGGAATGCACTGAGATCCAGCCTATTGAAGTTCGTATGGAATAATAAACATCCTAGAATAGCACAATCCACACTGCAACTCCCTATGGAGCAAGGGGGGACTAGCCCACCCAGATTTCCAGAAGTACTACCTGGCAGCTCAACTGTCTGCAGTCTGTACATGGGCAAAGCAAAGGGCAGAATCAGGGTGGTACAACATGGAGAATGATATACTAGGGGAATATCCACTGTTTACTCTAACCTTAACATCAAATGTCCCTGAGACAAAACACACAGTGCAGAATAGGTGGATAATTCATAGCTGGAAAATGCTGCGGAAGGTGCACCATCTCACTCAAAACCCATTAGGTCCAGCCGGCCTGGTGGCACTGAAGGTTGAGGTGCTGGATGCCACACCTCATTCTATGCCGGCGACCCGGGTTCGGGAACGGACTCGGGCCGCCGGGGGTCGGCCGGTGGGAGAAGGATTGAGCACCCGATGGCTTGCTCTCCTTCTCTGGGGAAGGGAAGAGATTAGCCCCGCTACTATACCACCACATCCTGGGGATCTCAGGGGTTGCTGGTGCAGTTGGGGAAAGCAGTGGAAAAGGGTTGACGCTGACAGAGGACAGGAGCGGACACATGTCTCTGCATGCGTCTGACTTGTTGTTCCTCATTGCACACCAACTTCAGGGGCACTAGAACAGTGGAAAATACACTGCCCCAGATCTGGGTGACAAACCCCCCCGGCACTGTGTCCCGAAAGGAACCAGAGGCAGACTCCGTAGTGCGCACTTCACTGAGGACTTAAGAGGGAAGATTGGGGGAGCACTTCCTTCACCCTGCCAGGAGGGTAAACCAGACGCCTTGATGTGAGTGAGAGAGAGTGTGTGTGACACTCTAGGAGCAGACTTTCTGGTCCTGTAGGAATGCACCAAGTGCCATTTGGGGAGTTCTGATTGAGGGACCTGGAGCAGAAAGGTAGGAGGATAAAACAGAAAGTGAAAAAAAAACAAAAGCCATTAGGCCCGGCACCAATGTCTCTGATCAGATTTGATTCAGAATTCATACAACCCAGATTAGATAGGGGCTACGCTACATGTGAGAGGTAGGATGGGTAACTAGATTTATGCAATTTTTAGAGAGGGATCAATGTATTACCTTCAGTAGGGCAAAAGAAAAGTTTGGGTGGGGTAATGCTGAATTCATGAAATACATGCAGGTCAGATATTGTATAGACACCCCAGGAGATATGGAGAGACTCACCAGACCCATGACAAGTTGGGAAGAATATATATACTGGGTGGTCACACTAGCCGTACCACAGAGGTACATATTAGGAATATATCAGTTTCTGCAAAATGCCCAGGGACATTCATTAGCAAAACTCAAAAACATGGGAAAATGACCTAGAAGTAGAAATACCACATAATGTATAGGAAGCAAGATTAAAAAAGAACTAGAAAGTTACATCCACCCCATTGTGGCAAGAGTTCTATTGCAAAGTGCTCACCAGGTTTTTTCCAACGCCTACTGTCACTAGGCACTTCCAGGTAAATTGTATAGACCTCTGCTGGAGAGCCTGTGGGGGCATCATTACTCATGGGCATATATTCTGGTATTGCCCCCAAAATAGCTGCATTTTGGGAAAAGATACACGAGTCGACCCAACAAACAACAGGGGCAATAATCCCACAGGAACCAATGGAATGGGTACTAGGCCTCCCTACAGTAACAAAACGGGTCCCAAATATTAGAAAAATGGTCTTGTTCTGTATGGTTGCCGCTCTAAAGTGCCTTACGGCTCATTGGCTAACTGATGTTATACCAACAAAAGAGGAATAGATAGGCAGGATATCTAAAATACAGGACATGGAATAAATCACAGCTAAAACTGAACCTTATGGAAGAAAAGCATATTGACAGATTATTGACAGATGAAGAGGCTAGAACATATGGTGTACGGTTATAGGCAACCCAGAAGAGGTCATTAATCCTAATTGATCCATGATTTTCCTTTCCTCTAGGAAGTAATGAGGAGCTGGAAGAAGCCATGATTTGAACCATAACTCTGGGCTTTAGGAAGCATGGAGTCTGAGCTCCTCTTCCTTTATTCCCTTCTCTTCAGGGTTTTAAGGATTCGGCCAGGTGGTCCAGGTAACTTGTTTAGTCAAGGCAAGCAAACATGCAAATAGTAAACCAAAGTGATGCATTTGGGAAGACAAAGGAAAAGTACAGGTAACTCCTGAGATATTTGTTTTATGTTGATACACAGTTTGTTGAAAGATGTTTTAACAAGTAAGCTTTTATTCTCTTGAGCAACACATCAAAAAAGTACATAGCTCACACAAGTGTATTTTACAACTGTGTTTTAAGTGACAGTTTTAAAAGGAGGGGCAGTGTAGCACTATGTACACAAAGTTTGGATACTGCAATGCATGGCTCAAACGTACATAATAAGCTGCAAGAATTATGTGGAATACTGATTACAGTATAGTAGGGGTGGAATGTTGAGGCCTGAGTTGCAACATGCAATGTATAACACGCTTTTGGAATAAAGCTGAGTTTCAAAAAAAAAATGCTTGGTTTGATCATAACTAGCTCAGCTTTATGTTGGGTCTCAAATTGTTATGGAGGACAAACCCGGCTAGAGCTAGGCTCTAGGCTTGAGCCAGACTTATGTCTGCCTGGGCTTTCTCATCTGTATAGGAAAGCTGAGCCGAAAGCCGAGCATGACAGAGGGAGCTGAGTGAATCACTAAGGTGCCAGGCAATCCACCAGATGGCACTGGAAAACTGAGTGGTTGAAAAATGGAGGAAGAGGCTAAAACATCTCCAGAAAAAGCATAGCTATTCTCATGGTCAGAAGGGTCAGTGAATGTCACTCAGGACCATCCTGGAAACAAGTGATGTGATCTAGTGTCACTATCCTAAGGTGAGTGGATCCCAAACTTAGTGGCCATGTGAGGGAACGACCTTGGCTGACCCTTTACTGTGCTGCAGATGCACGCCCCTTCCTGTTTGGGTTTTTGATTGACCTGAGGCTGACTAGGCAATTAGTGACAATAGACATGTTAATCACATTTGACTGAGCATTGCTTTATTCAATAAACAAAGTCAACTGTTGCCCCCTGCTGCTCACCTTCTTCTGCTTTGCACTGTGGGATTGTGTTCTGCCGGAGTTTCCAGAGGATCTCCTGGTCCCACCGTAAAGTCCATTGCTGGGGCCTCAGAGGCCTGCTGAAGGGTGTCACTGGCTGTAGAACATGAAAAGTCTTTGCTAACCCCCTTATGTAGGAACCTCTGTTAGCGTCAGTGGATGGAAGGGTGTTCTTATTTGCCATGCCAACTATCCAAGCCCTCAGCATCACGCTAAGCAACACAAATGAGTGCTTCATGAAGTAGTCATCCCGGAATACTATCTGGTCAGGGAAATCTAGCCTCACCTCTCGGATTTTAGCAGCAGGACCTGAGTGGCAGGCCCAGCGTTTCTTAAATACAGACACTGCCATCTTCTGCTCAGAAGAAGCCACAATCTCCACATTAATGACAGCTTCCTGTGAGCAGTGGTACAGAACGTGTAGTGGGTAGTCATCCGTTGGCTCCTCAGGGGGGTCAAGGAACTCAATGAAGTCACTCTTGGGTTGGCTGTGAAGGTTGTTGCCTTCTCCCTTGCACACAGCAAGCTAGGATAAAAAATAAAATAAAAATTAGGCAAAGTAAAATATGGGGATAGATTCAAGGAGAAAATCTAAGTTAAAAAAAGTCTGCTGGAATGCTTCTTCTGTCAGGGTTACTTAAATGACAAAACAGTGACATTTTATTTAGTGATGACAAATGTTTTAAATTTAATAGAGCACCCCCCCCCCCAAAGAAAAATGCTGGGGAGGAGGATAGACATAAGAAGTCCAAACTGAGCCCAGAGGATCCTTATCATAGTGTTGGCTGTTTGGAAGAAACACCAGAAGAACAGGTTTTCTTGTGGTCATTTCCAATACATATCAATACATACTGTATTGGGATTATTAAACTTGCCCTGATTGCATAACCAGATTCATGCAATGTGTGTGAGAGAAACAATGTAGGACACACAATTTATCAAACCAGGTTCCACAATGTAACTGAGAATAAACAGTTTATTATTGCAACAGGGTTGAATAAGACCCTGTTCCATTTGTTATGCAGAAAGAGTTAAACACAAGGATTTGTTCTATCCATTCCTTTTCTACCTCTTGTCTGTCTGGTTGTGCAACCAAATGTTCTTGTGAGACCTAGGAACTGATCACTGTGACGTTCTTGCGATTCTCCACCTCCTGCAATCTCTCTGCCTTCACTTATTGTTTCTATCTTTTCTTCCCCTTGCATATCTGCAGTTATAAAAATATATGTGAATCTTTGTGTGAAACTGGGATCCCTTTGTTTGAAATGTATACAGTTATACAGTTGAAATTATTGCAATAAGCTATTTGGAATTTAGTCGGTTAACCTGAGATGCAGTTTGAACTCCTCTCAGGCTTGTTTGCAAATTCTTTTGCAGAGCTGTCAGCAGAAGGCCAGCTTGGGGCACTGTTCTATTTGCAAGCCTGCTCTGCTAAGAAACTGACAAGAACTCTGATACATTTTGTAAGAAACAGGATGTCTCCTTAACGAGCTCGTGATAAGTTAATTGTCATAAAAAGACTTGTCATAAAAAGAGCAGCAATATTTTTGCTAGAGAGACTGAGATTTCAGATTGAAAAAAAAAACTCAGATGGATTTTTTTCTCTATTTATATCGCCTTTGTATACAGTTATCCTGAACATTTTTTTATTTTTATTCTATTGTTATTGATCATAATAAAACACTACTTGTGAATTTTATAACTGCTCCTGGTTTTCCTATGCTTCCTAACCTGTTCCTCGAAGACAGATGGTGTTAATAGTGCAAATTTACACCATGCAAACTATAAGCCAGGAGTTTTGTGCATGGGTACTAGACCTGGTACAGTGGTCCCTCTTTATAATGAACACCTCTGGAGCCAGCCAATTAATTCACTACAGCTATTGTTCACTATAGTGAGGTGTTAATATGCCTAATTAGGTAAGAATGGGAGCCATCACAGGTGTTCAGTATAACAGAAATTCCTTACAGAGGGGTTCACTATAGCGAGGGAGCACTGCACCAGGAAAGCATAGAAGACAGGTATGAATTCTGTAGCAGCAAGTCCAGGAGTGATTACTAGAAAAATGGCAGACAAACTAGCAGAGACAGAAGCCCAAGCTATACACATAGCTGGTCTTAGGCATCAGTGAACCCTGCAGTCACTGGGGGCCTCCTGCTTATGGGGGGCCCCAACCTGAGCAGTTTACCTTAGCTATTTTACGTTTTTTATCTTACCTTCTTAAAACAGCAACAAAGGGCTGTGCAACACCTTCTGATGTGACATCATGATGTCATAAAAAGCCTGACTAAGCTATGACCCAGTCAATAAGAGGCAGATGGGCAGCAGTGGATGGGATGGGAAGAACAGCCCCAAGGACTAACACTGCTGTCTCCCCATAAAATATGTAAACATGCCACTGGTAGTACTGAAAATAAAGTAAAATAATGTATATGGGCTACTGTCAAACATATGTATATGGATGTATAAAATGGCCCAGATATTCAAAAGGGTTGCGCATGGCGCAACAGTGTTGCGCCATGCACAACCACTGATGCACCCGGTGCGATATTTAAAAGGAAAAGTGCACCTGCACAAATCCCAGGTCATAAGCATCAGTAATGTATGCAGGCACAGGTGAGAGCATGCCCATGCATAAACTGCACAGCACGATATTCAGCCGGGCCATGCAGAGTTATGCAGGCGCCTTCCTGCGCCTGCAAAAGTTATCTTCGAAATAAAAAGGAACAAGTAGAGGGCCACCCACAGGTGAGCTGCCACATTGCAGGGTGCAACACAGCAGCTGCCACCTGTGGGTGGCCTGGACTATTCCCGCCGCCTGGTGGGCCCCCATGCCGATCACAGGCTGAAGTGTCACCCCGAGTAGCCCGATCACAGGCATAATGTTATCATCCCCCATTAGCCGATCATGGGCATCCAACGTCCCCCACCCCTGGGTAGCCCGATCGCGGGCATCAGACCTCCCCAATGTCCAATATCCCTGGTGGTCCAGTGGACGCGGTAGCCGATCACGGGCAGCATGCTCACCCCACTTCCGAAATCCCTGGTGATCTAGTGGCCCCCACACCACCCACCCCGAGGCCCACCACCCCGATCCCCATCAGCGTGGCGGCAGCACCCACCCTGCCGCCCGCCGCCCGCCGACTGACAGCTCGGTAGGGCTGTCAGATGAATGTGAATGAATTCATTCACATATCTGGACAACTTGTCTGGTATGGGCTGCATGCCCATTGGCTCATGCTCTGAACCAATGGGCGTGCAGCCCTACCAGCTGTCAGTCGGCGGGCGGCGGGGCGGCAGGCGGGTGGTGCTGCCGCCCGGCTGACGGGTGAAGCAGGTGGTGGGGCTCCATTGAGTGGTGGGATGAGGGCCACTAGGATCACCAGGGATTTCGGATGGGGGGTGAGGATGTCGCCCAAGATCGGCTACCACGGTCTACTGGACCATCAGGGATATTGGACATTGGGGAGGTCTGATACCCCGCGATCGGGCTACCAGGGGTGGGGGAGACGGTTATGCCCGCGATTGGCTAATGGGGGACAATAACGTTATGCCCGCGATCAGACTACTGGGGGGTGGGGAGAATACTGTTCTGACCGCGATTGGGCTGCAGGGGGCGTCGGTCCCCAATGGCTGCTGCTTGGCATGGCGCCAGGCGCAAGTCGTCGGGGATCGGCACACCTGCAGGCTAATGGCATGCAAATGGGGCTGTAATTAGATGCAAATGCCCCCCGTGCTTTGCATAAATTATGGCTCTATTTGCATGTCACCCTTTGAATATTGCTGGTGCTGTGCATGGCGCAATGGAACTTGCGCCACTGCATCTCAATATTCCTCTCTGACCACTTGCACTGGTGCAGTTCCACTGCACCATGCACAGTGGGTATGGCCGGGGGCAATATTCAAAGAAGTTGTGCCATAGTGCAACTCCATTGAATATTGCCTGGCCACACCCCTCTGCTAAACTATTTTGAGTGCCAGGGTTTATGCCACAACTGGCGCAGTTTGAATATTCTAGGCCATTGTGTGTAGCTTTTGTCCCTGTTCCCCTTCCCAGGATGCACTTAAAATCGGGCAGTACTCTGCTCAGTGTGCCTTCCTGGTAAAACTCTTAAATAAATATGGGGTGAAGGTCAGCCAAGAAGTGGGTCCATATTAATTTCAGTAATCCTGCTGGGGCCCCCCAAAACCCTAAAGCCAGCCCTATACTGTACAGCCAGCTCCAGTCATGGAAAAAGAATAGGCTGGGATAGAACTGGAAAGCCTAACTGCCTTTTTCAAATGGTGGGCTATACAAGAAAAAGAGATGAAGAAGCAGAGAAAAAAAGAGGTTCGACATTTAGAGGCACAGAGAAAAGAAGAGATGCAGCAATTCGAGAAGCAGAGAAGAAAAAAAGAGATGCAGTGACAGAAGAAACAGAGATGAGATGCAGTGACAGGACCATCAGAGAAGAGATACAGTGACAGGGGCATCAGAGAAGAGATGCAGTGACAGGGGCATCAGAGAAGAGATGCAGTGACAGGGGCAACAGAGAAGAGATGCAGTGACAGGGGCATCAGAGAAGAGATGCAGTGATGGGCATCAGAGAAGAGATGCAGTGACAGGAGCATCAGAGAAGAGATGAAGTGACAGGGGCATCAGAGAAGAGATGCAGTGAGAGGGGTATCAGAGAAGAGATGCAGTGACAGGGGCATCAGAAAAGAGATGCAGTGACAGGAGCAGCATTGGCTGGATGCCTTGCAAGCTATCAAAGCTGAAGGATCTGACACAGATCCAGCAGAGCAACTAGACACAAACAACTTAAAAGACATTAAACTTACAAAGTTGTGTCCCTCAGATGACTTTGAAGCATGCCTGACAACTTTTGAAAGGGTTGCCACAGCCTGCCAATGGCCAAAGCAGCAGTGGGCAATCAGGCTGGTACTATACCTGACTATAGCCCAGCTTGTCCACAGTAATATGTACACTGCACAGTCAGAAAACTATATGACCTGGTGAAAGGAGAAATCCTGAAAAGATATAACATCTCAGGGGAGACCTACAGGAAAAGATTTCAGTCCCTAAAGTACCAGTTAGTCAGTAGTCCTCGAGAAGCCTTCACCCAGCTCAGAGAATTCCTTATTAAATGGCTCCAACCAGAATAAAAAAACAGTCCGACAGATCACTGACACACTTGCAATGGAGCAGTTCATCAGCATCCTGCCTACAAACGTGCAGTTTTGGGTAAAAGAATACCAACCGGAAAGTGGGGAAAAAGCCATTTCTTTGGCTGAAGTCTACCAGATAGCTAGACAGATACTACAGCAGCGAGGTAGCAGCCAAGCACCAGTAAGACCCTCTTTTTTCCTGATTTGCCTCCAAGTCTGATAAGAACTCTGGTAGGGGTAACACATCTGCACCCAAAGACTTTACTTGCTATAACTGTAATAAGCCAGGTCATATTGCAAGAAATTGCCATAGTAAGGAGGATAACATTGGAGCAGATTTGTCTTTAGCAAACTGGGACAAGTACAGTATTTAACAGATGTTAGAAGATAAGACTGTGAAGGCACTTATAGATTTGGGGAGCAGACAGACCCTAGTGCATGTTGAAGTACTGGGAAAACATTGTGCAAAAGGACAAGGTACTGGTGTCATCTCCATCCACGGGGACACTCTATACTATCCCACCACCCAAGTGACTCTGACTATTAATGGGGTGTCGCACCAAATGAAAGTGGGGGTAGTACCTAAGTTACCTGTACCTGTGATTAGTGGAAATGACTTTCCAGGATTTACTAAGTTAATTACAGAGGGAGTAAATCCTGATGTTTCAGCAGCTGTGATGACAAGATCACAGGCAAAGAAAAAGTCAGATGGCACAGACAGTTTTCCTTTTGGAGACTTTGATGCAGACTCATTTGAGGCCAGCTCCAAGATCCAGAAGTCTAGAAAAGAAAGAAGATGCCTGAAAAAGCAGTGTCAACAAAAGACTGATGGACATAAGGGGTTAATATATGAAAATGCTGAAACTAAACTGATAACTGATTGTGATTTTGTTTCAGAGCAAGTTTTCTCTCCGGGATTATTTTAAGCAGCTGGGGGTGAAACCTAGACAAAGTGAACCAATGTTAAAAAATGTATTGCGTTACTGTACAGAGTTTGGGTTAAAGAGCTGCTGACACAATTTTTCAAGTCAGGCAGGCAACTCATTCTGGAAAGTTGCCTGCCTGATTACCTAAATGAACTAGTTTTATAATTTTTTTTTTTGATATTATACAGTACACTTAAATTTTAACTTAGAATGCCCAGCTCATACCTTCTGTGTACAAGCCAAGCGGCCATCTGAGCACTGCAGCCCCAACCCGAAATACAGGTTTTTGATGTCATGAGATATGGAACAGGGCTGCAGGAGCTCTATGTAAGGAGTAATAGAATGGGAATAGGATTGGGGGAGGAAGGCTGTCAAGCTGTACTAACATTATCTTTGCTGGCAGTTCTACGTGTATGGGGCTATGACATTAGTCCCATACATGTACTGTAGAACTGCCAGCAAAGATAATGTTAGTACAGTTTGACAGCCCCCCTCCCCGATCCTATTCCCATTCTATTACTCCCAACATAGAGCACCTGCAGCCCCATTCCATACCTCTTGCCATCACCAAAACTTGTATTTCAGAGCGGGGCTGCAGCGCTCAGATGACTGCTTGGCTCGTACATGGAAGATACGAGCCAAGCAGTCTAAGTTAAAGTTTAATTATTTAACATTGGAAAAAAGTTTCAAAACTTGTTCATTTAGTTAATTGAGCAGGCAACTTCCGGAATGAGTTGCCTGCCTGAATCACATCAGTAGCTCTTTAAACCTCAGACACAGGAGCAGATAGAACAATTGGTTATACCACAAAAGTACTGAGTTGTTGCAGATAGCACAAGATCGTCCTATGGCTGATTACTATCGCAGAGCTGTTCCCAACTTTGCCTAGCTAGCTACTCTCCTCACTGAACTCACAAAGAAATGGTGCCCAAATAATGTGAAATGGACCCCAGAGTGTGATGAACCTTTTTGGGCCATCAAGGCTGCATTCTTTTCAACTCTCATTTTAAGAAGCCCAGATTTTGAGAAACAATTTTTGTTACAGACAGACGCATCAGAGGTGGGCCTACATGCAATCCTGAGTCAAAATATAGATGGGAAAACACATCCTATTCTATATATCAGTAGAAAATTGCACAACAGAGAGAAAAGGTTCTCTACCATTGAAAAGGAATGCCTTGCAGCAAAGTGGGCAATGGAGTCTCTTACGTTTTATTTGCTAGGAGCTGACTTTGTGCGTATACCACATCACAGTCCTATCTATTGGCTTAACTAAATGAAGGATAGAAATTCCAGACTCACATGGTGGTACCTGGCACTACAGCAATTTAAATTTAAAGTGATGCACAAATCTGGGAAACAGAATGTGAATGCTTATTTTCTGTCAAGATATGGATCTGGAATTGAGAATTCTGAAGGTTGAAAAACAAAATGTGTGAGTTTAAACTTCTCTGTTTGCTATACTGCATATGCACTGAACTGTAAAGGTTATAATCTAATGTTAGAAGAGAATTAATAGAAAGTTTTGGAAACCTGGTTTTGTAAAACAGGTTCTCACTTAAAGAGGGGGTATGTGACAGGGTTGAATAAGACCTTGTCCCATTTGTTGTGCAAAAATAGTTAAATGCAGGAATCTGTTCTATCCACCCTTTTTCTGTCTCTTGTCTGTCTGGTTTCACAACCAAATGTTCTTGTGAGACCTAGAAACTGATCACTCTGACAGTCTTATGATTCTCCACCTCTTGCTATCTCTCTGCCTTCACTTGCTGTTTCTATTTTTCTTCCCCTTTCATATATGTGGTTATAAAATATATGTGAATCTTTGTGTGAAACTGGGATCTCTTGTTTTGAAAAAATATATAGTTATAATGTTGAAATGATTACAAAAAGCTATTTGGAATTTATTGGGTTAACCTGAGATGCAGTTTGAGCTCCTCTCAGGCTTGCTTGCAAACTCTTTTGCAGAGCTGTCAGGAGACCAGCTTGGGACACTGTTCTATTTGCAAGCCTGCTCTGCTAAGAAACTGACAAGAACTCTGATACATTTTGTAAGACACAGGATGTCTCCTTAATGAGCTCAGGATGAAGAAGTTAATTGTCAGGAAAAGACTTGTTATAAAAAAAAGCAACAATATGTTTGCTAGAGAGACTAAGTTTGAGATTAAAAAGAAACCTTCAGATGGACTTTTGTTTTCTCTGTTTGTACTGCCTTTGTATATAGGTGTTCTGAACAATTATTTTAATTGTATTCTATTGTTATTGATAATAACAAAATGCAACTTGCGAATTTTATAACTGCGCCTGGTTTACCTGTGCTTCCTGACCTGTGCCTCAATGACAATTATCTCAGTGTAAATTTATCCAGACAATCCACGCAGCACTACCCTCCCTTCTCTGAGGCAGCTATCAGATCAAAATCAGATTCCAGCATTACCCAGACCAGTCAGAATTCCTCCCATTCAATGACTGGTGTGAATAGCAGTGTAACACAGTGTAAAACTGGCAAATTTAACAAAACAGTTCCATGGATTTTGTTTAAAATCATGCACAGTACAAATACCTATATAAATCAAGCAATACCTAACAAACTACTTTGCATGAATCAAATATGCAACAAGAGGGCCGGCCCGGCGGCGCTGAGGGTTGAGGCACTAGATGCCACACCTCGTGCTACACCAGCGACCCGGGTTCAGGGACAGACTCAGGGTTGTTGGGGGCCGGTGGGGGGGCGGAGGATTGAGCATCCCAACAGATGCTCTCCTCCGCCAGAGGTGGGTTACCAGGGGTGTCCTGTGCACCCAACATTCCTAGGGGCCGGTGGAAGCATCAGCTCACAGGGGCAATGGCGGCTCTCTATGAGCCGGGGAGGGAGGACGCTCTGGGCGCTTGACAACAGCGTGCATCAGCATGTCCTCTGCCTGGACTTTGGTCCCGCTGTCCTCAGGGGCAAGGGGGGACCAGGAGAAAAACCAAAGGCAAAAAATCTCCCGGCCCCAAGCAGAATGACGCCGGGTTCACACTACATAAGTGGCCTGGCCAAAAAGACCAGTGGATAAAGAAATCCACTAGGCAGGGACCGAGAGGAAGAAAAAAAAATACGCAACAAGGGCAGTGTTCGGATACATTTGTCATCCATAGTCATTACAGTGACCTCTGATCCAGTTCACTCATGATTGTACCTCGCTCTGCCACTGGGTAGGTCATTTGATGTCACCACAACTCGTGATAAAAAATACATTCAATGATTGTGAGAATAACATTTTCCCAATAAAAGCATTTATTTTCATGTGTGACAAGCCTGAAGCGGAAATAAATCATTTATTTCAATCTTAGGTGGGTCCTCAGCATTTATTTATACTTTAGGCTGGTCAGAAAGGAGCTCTTAAAGGAGTAGTGCAGTCAGAATTTACAAAAACATAAGTTGTGCAAAGTGTTTTAATTTGTGTGTGTAGTTCTAGTGTGTCCTTCCCTCTATCTGCTATTAGGAGTTTTTTCTAAATTAGTCTGCTAGTTTCATAGTAGTTTTATGGCCCCTGGGGATCTCCATTTCAGCAAGATTTATTTCTCTTCTTGTTCCTACAATGCCTCCTGTGCTTTGTGACAGTAATGTATCTGGGACCACAGATTCAGCAAGCACTGGTTTAGAGTTAATTTACTACAGCAGAACTGTGATAGTAACTAACTTTCCTTATCCAGTAAGCACTAATTGCTACATTTGCAGTTTAGCAAATACTTGAGGGCTAATTGAGTGGGTTATTCTGTAAGGAAACAGCTGGGAGTCTTTACTAATTATAATATTGATGATCTGGAGTGATGTGTGTGCTTTTTATGGCTGTGTGTAATTCAATGAAATGAAGAATTTGAAAAGCAAAACATTTACTCCTGCTGGCTAGACCTGATACACACACAGAGAAATCAAAAATATTGAATTAGAGCTGTTCATTGGAGGCCAGAACATCACGTTCCTAGCTCTAGTACTTTGCTGAATCATTGGTTGCAGATGCATCACTGTCACATAGGACAGGATGCATTGTAGGAAAAAGCAGAGCAATAAATCTTGCTGAGATGGAGATCCCAGGGGGCCATAAAACTACCATATAACTAGCAGGCTAATTTAGAAAAAACTCCTAATAGCAAACAAAGGGAAAGACACCCCAGAACTACACGTAGAAATCAAAACACTCTGCACAACATATGTTTTTGCAAATGTTGACAGAACTACTCCTTTAGCCAATGGAAGAAGAGCTTGCACACTGCCTGATGACATCACAATGACATCTGCTGCAGTTAAAAGCAGAGCAGTGAAATCAAACAGAAACAGTAAAGTCTTCACTGAAAGAACTAATGTTTCAGGAGAGGCACTGTCATTCTATAGATATGTGATGGGCACCTATGAGATATAATTTTTATATTCATGAGTGGCCATTGACCTCTTGACCTTCTTGAGTGACAAAGCCATGAGTGAGGGTACAAGAGGTCACTAACCACGAATGAACATAAAAGTGGTATCTCATAGCCACCCATGACATGTGCAGTTTATACAACAGGCCACATTTTTTATTTTGCCATATGATATATAAGGAGCTCCTGTGTTGTTGTTTTTCCTTAGTGCACAGAGTAAGGTCTGGTTTAGGGCACCATGTGAAGATAAATGCGATGAAGTACCCAACTAGCTAGATAAAAAATGCATACGACTAGTCAGGGTTCTATGCACCAAGATAACATTTTTATTTAGACATTTTAAGCTTGATACCTGTTGTATAAATAGAGAATACATAATAGGTTATAGTGGAATAATAATTTATCTCCCTACCAGGTCATAATATCACGGATGATACCGCGCACAGAAAGACCGCGCTGCTACTACCACATGTGGGTTTACAGCGACAGGGGAATTACAGCGATAGAAAGTATCACTATCCCCTGACACTCACCAGCAACAAGGAAGTGGATGTAGTCACTGCTGGTCGGGTGCTCAGTCAAGCCACTCCCATGGTGGAGTGGCTAGAGCACCCAACCCAGCAGTGGATGGGGTTAAGGGGAAGTGGTTTGGTTCCCTTCTAGGGAATCTTTTTTTAACAATTATATTTCTTGCCCCTGTGTTCACACCCCCTCAGAGTTGATTATAATAGTTCTGAGGTGGTGTGAGGGGGGCGAAACCCCACAAAGTGCAAGAAAAACAGTCAGGTGTTGCCCGATGCTGTATCGTGCCGTGCGGTCTTGATGTCCACAGTTTCATCTGTGACATTATGACCCCGTGCCATTTATCTCCACTAGTGAGATGTAAGACCCATAAACTCACAGGTGCCAAAACCACAAGTTAGTTATGAAGGTCTGACCATGCGTGTGGAGATAAATGTGTTAAACTACTGAAACCCATTATATATTGATACACTCAGCACTATTTTCAATGTTTTTATTACATAGGAACATAGAACTTGTTAGTGGAGAGGGATGACAGTATGCATACTCCCTATACTGTAGACAGTGCACTTGGTTCCTGTCATTCCATACTGCAGCTGACTGAGGTGGTGAGAGGAGAGCTGCATCAATCACCATATCAGATTCCCCACGCATCATCAGCCAACTAGATATGGAAGTGCTGCTCAAAAGTTCAAACAAGTGCTTCTGTTTACTGGTTGGTGCAGCACAGGGACAGCCACCCCAATTCAATACAGAGATCAAAATGTTCTGAACTCGTAACAAAAAAAGAAACTGCAGGCATTGTGAAATCTCACAAGTCCATTTTATTTAGGACCATAAACACATTCAGTTCACTCATGCTCTAACACGGTCCAGCACTTCGCCTCTATACGAGGCTTCCAAGAGGTGAAGCGCTGGGCCCTGTTAGAGCACAAGAGAATTTAATGTGTTTTTGGTCCTAAACAAAATGGACTTGTGAGATTTCACAATGCCTGCAGTTTCTTTTTTTGTTATGAGCGCAGAACATTTGGATCTAGGTATGGGGGGGGGGCAGGATGCTGTCCTCAGTTTAGGTAGTAGTGGTGGGGAGCCACTAGACACCAGGGCATATATGATATATTCAAGGACAGGTGATCAGTGGGCAAGGGGGGGTGGCACTGGACACCAGAAAAATATTGCAATGTACTGGGATGAGTGATCAGAGGGTGGGGGGTACCAACAGATACCAGCAATATCTGTTATAACATGGCATCAGAGGGTGAGGGTTGCCACAAGATACCAGGAAAAACAATATTATTACTGGGACAGGGATCAGAGGGCTGGGGTGCCACTATACATAAGGAAAGTATTAACATTTACCAGGACGGGTGAACAGAGGGCAGGGAATGCCACTAGACAGCAGGGCATCCACTGCTGCAATGGGCCCTGGTGGGGGGGGGCTGGCAGCAGTACTGCAGTCCACCACCAGAGCATTGCACCCTGATAAGTCGAGGTTTGCAAAGGCAGTAACTTGCACCCATTTGGGTGGCATTTACCACCTGTGCAAACCTCTCAATTTCCTGTTGCGTCCATATGCAGGGGAGGACCCCCTCATTTGCATGGGCTCAGGGGCTAATGGGTTTTTCCTGTGCTGTGGGGGTGTCTGAATATAGAGCCCACCCACAAATCAGGCATAAAACCCAGTTACCATGGGCAAACACCCCTTAGCGCCAAGCAATGTTTTGAATATCTGGCCCCTGGTGTTTTATAAATAAATGTATGCAGCAGGTTTGGATATAAATTTACAATGATAACAGTGATATATTTATGCTAATATTCAAGATATCAAAGATATCCAGGATATTACCTATTAGATGCATCACAAGTGAACAGTTGATAACTGACCAATAGCAATAGGGCATACCACGTTACCTCATTACAATGCTACCTTGACAACTGTTGCATCCCTTTGCACATTCTTTACATAAGTGTTTGTAGCCATACTGGTCCTTGTACAGAAAGATGAACAAAGTGGGTGATCTGACACCTTTTATTGGACCAACAAGAAGTTTTCAAAATACAAGATTTCAGGCTACACAGAGCCCTTCATCAGGCATAGCAGTCATGTTAAACAGAAAACAGGTTTCTTTACACATTGGTATAACCGTTCTTCTGCTAGGGAAGTATGCAGAGATAAGAAAAGTCTTTGAATTACTAGATGGCTGTAAATCAGATTAGTGATGTAGACTCCTCTCCTGAAATGGAATGTGACTGCAGGAGGCCTTTAAACTGTAAGATGTGTATTTTCAAACAGCCTCCCTAAATACAGACTGTGTGTGTGTGTGTGTGTGTGTGTGTGTGTGTGTGCGCGCATGCATGTGTGTTAAATAAAACCTTGTAATAACTGGGGACCATTTCTTCCCTACGGGAAATCGGGTTATAATTAACCGTTATAACCCATGGGTTATAACAGCTAACACATGCCTGGTTTCCCTTTTGCGCATGCCCCAGCAGCAGCTCTTCCTTCACTCAGCACCGGCCACTAGTCCTTCACACCGGGCACTGCCACTCGGTAGAAGTCAATTAAAAAAAACAAAAGAAGTACAGGGGCACTTTAGTCTGTAAATTAACAATTTTAACAAAAAAAAGAAAAAAAAAGTAGGGGACGCCTTTACCTTCAGCAGCCACTTTCCGATATCATGAATGCACTGAAACCTAACCAGACTGCACAGGGAGGATGTCTTTTTATTTTGTATAGTTGCTGTGGTGAAAAAATGATCCCCAGCAATAATATAAAATAAAACATGGCATGGTGTGTTTAACTCAAGATTTTACACACACCCCTCAGTGTTGGATGCTTAAATAAACCCCTTGAGTGGTTTATGTAGCATCCAACACCTGGGGGGTGTAAAATCTTGTTAAACACACCACCCCATGCATTATTCTATATGTTAAAGTATAAGGCACACTAAAAATATATAAAATGTGAGAGATTATATCTATATATAGGGGATACATGATGGGCAAGAGTGGAATATAGAGTATTCAACTCCCATCGTGAGGATGGATATCCACAGTAATGAAAGCACGAGTGGAATAACCATACCTCACGATGCAGGAGTGAGAATATTTTCCATATTCCACTCCTGCCCATCATGTGTTCGATTTATACAATAGGCAACAACTGTTTCTGTATGGTTTTGCTATTTAAATATTGTGTCTGAGGTCTGTTTTGTTGTTACTTTTTAAGTTGGTGTTATTACTCAGTGATTTGTCTGCTGTGTTTTAGTCTGCTCAACTGTGATAAGGATTAGTGATGCTTTGGAATCCTCTGTTGTGATTGGTTGATATGGTGTGTAGTGGTGTCTTGGTTGTGCTGGTAGTGGATTCGGAGTTTATTTTTTCAATGGTGCTATTAGGTGTGTGTTGGGGAATGAGTGATTTCATTGGTTTGCTGGTGTTTGTGGGCGGGATGTGAGTGGTATGTTTACTTCCAGAGTGCTTCCATGACCACTGGTGAAATGGGACTGTTTATTGTTTTGGTGCAGTGTGAATAACATTTATTTATTTATGAGATTTTATTTTATATTGTGTTAGTAGTGCTTAGTGCAACAGTAATTTAGTTCTTTAGCCCTCTCTGCATCACAGCTTCTGAGATGGGATATCAACATTAAGATATCGATGGAGGCGCTGAGGGCTGAGGCGCTGGAGGCCACACCTCGCGCCACGCCGGCGACCCGGGTTCGGGAACGGACTCGGGTTGCCGGGGGTCAGCAGGGGAGAGGGAGGATCGAGCGTCCCAACGGATGCTCTCCTCCCTCAGGGGTGGGAACCATGAGCGCCGGCGCCTGCATCACCTCGCGAGCCGTAAAGCACCGACAATTGAGGGGTGGAGGCGTTCCCGCCTCATGGAGTCGGGAGGGGACGCCATGACGTGATGAGGGCGCTTGACGCGGCGCAGCATCGCCAACTCGGACGACGTCTCAAGCGACCGACGGCCCCAGGGGGTGGGGACATAAGGGAGAAAATGGAAACTTCCGCAGCCCTGGATGAAGGCCGCCCTAAGTCCCCCAGATCACCAGCAGGACAGACCCCAATGTGCAAGAGGAGGAGGAGGACAGGCACTCTAGGGGCAGATCCCCAAGGTAGGATGGGGAAGACATGAGCGGACAGAAGGAGGGGGCTCCGGGGGTAGTAAGGAGGAGATAAAGAAAGAAAGTAAAAGAAAAAAAAAAGATATCGGTGGAGGTGGAGATGTGGCACAAATATCCAAGGCTCACAGAGAAAAACAGGTAGATGTGGGACAGAGGAGCTTCACTGGTTATTCAGAGTCTGTGTCACTGGTGAGCTGCTTTGAACGCTTTCTGGGAGGAGACTTGTAGTGTCAGTGTGTGCAAAAGAAGGTAGAATATTTATTATTTGTTTCTTCTCTGATGGGTCTAGCAGTGGCTCCTTATCCTACTTGAACTGAGAACAGCTCAAGAAAATCTCTAGTTCCAGGTTCATTGTTTTCAGTGGATGATGTAATTTTAGTTTTTTCATCTGTGGTGCTTCTCAATATTTAGGAATTAATTTTGAAAAGCTCAGTGTACAGAAATACTGTTTTTAGTCAAGTTTTTGTAATTTGTTTTCAGTGCTAAGTACTGCTCCAAGTGTACTGCTTTCAGCTTCTGGCTTTTTAGAAACTGCAAGTAAAAGTTTCCCACTACGCAGGTTCTGTGTAATTAGGTAGACTGATGATTTCATTTTCAGTTTTAAAAGAAGTGCCAGCTTGTAGTGCTTAACTGATGCTGCAGTGAGAATATCGGGTGATGACATAGCTACTATAGGTGTAAATGGATTTATTTTCACTTCAGCTATGTCATCACTCGATATTCTCACTGGGGTGAGAATACATGCTTTTATTCTCAAAGAATACACAACTCCCCTATTGTATAAATATATGTATATGTATATATATATATATATATATATACTGTATATATATGTATGTGTATATATACAGATATATAAATATATGCACAAGACATGTGTATGCACCTGCACTAAGAAGACAGTTAGCTAAAATCTGTAATCGGTCATGAAACCAAAGTTTGTATTCACTCCATTATTTTTAGTATGAATATGTTTTAGCTCATAAACTCATCTTTCTTGTGTGAAGTGTCCTTTGAGTACCAGGACAGAGACCAAACTTATACCTGACCAATACAACAGAACACTAGGAGGTGCTAAATCCTGCAGTATTCCTAAATGTAAAACATGTGAGCACATTTCCACTTCAGACATACTGTAATCAATACTCCCCAAAACATGCAATTCAAGATACAGGGGAGTTATACATGTGGATCCCGGAATGGTATCTATTACAGCCAATGCAACAAGTGTCCACATACAGGTTATGTGGGGGGAAACCAGGCAATCCCTTTGAATCTGTATGAGCTCACACTGGCACACCATAAAGGAGAAAAAGACTGAAACACCAGTGGGATAACATTTCTCTCAATCTAATCACTCCATCTCTGACCTCTCTGTCCTGGTTGTCAAAGGACACTTCAAAAGCACTTAAGAAAGGCGAGTTTATAAACTCAAGCTTATTCAAGCTTATTCACCTTCTTGATACTAATGGACTGAATACAGACCTTGATTTCATCATCTATTGCAAATTTTAACTGAAAACTGTCTTCTTCTTGATTCAGATGCATATGCATTTCCTGTGTGTGTGTGTGTGTGTGTGTTATGTATGTGTGTGTACATTTATTTATGCAGTAGGTGTGGACACAAAAGGCATTACATAAATGCTGATACTTGAGCTACTGTGTACATAAATGTCATTTATGTACACAGTAGACATGTTGTCAGCATTTATGTACACAGTAGACATAGCGTGATGCGTTTATATACATAATAGACATGTCACCATGACTTGCCTCTCACCTACCCATGGCCAGCATTACTTTTTAACAGTCTGCCATGGAATCATACTAAGCCTCCCACTGAAAAATAAGTTTTTACCCACAGAATTCCCTTCACTAGCCCATAAACAAATTACTGCAAAAGGAATCACTCTCTCTTTTTTTTTCCTTTTGGAGTTTTATCTTCAGCTCACTCACTCACTGATCTGCCTGCCTGCCAGTTCAATTCAACTCACTGCTTCTGGCCCTTCACATCCTGCACTTTGAATGCAAAGTTGTTGTTTTTTTTTTTTTAAATCAGTACCTCTTTTAAACATGAATAACATAACTTTTTCATCCAGAACTGCCAACCGTACTGTGCTGCTATTTCTGTCAGAGTTTACTGTTTGTGGCTGCTCCCTTTCCTCTTCTGCAGTACATTCTCCACTCCATCCACCGAAATAAAACATTCAAATAAAAGAAATCTCTCTCAGTCTCCAGCTTTCTGAACCACTCAACTGCCGATGAAGGGAAGCTCGCAGTGTTTCCCTGGCTCCAACACACACCCTCGCTCACTAACCTGTGCCACCATTCTATTTTTACATTTTTCCAGAAGGCTGCTCCTCCACCAATCCTCACAGACTTTGCCCCCCGTCAATGCTAGTGTCATGACGCAGAGTCCATGATGAAGGACATAACAACGGCACTCCTCAGAGATGGAGGAACATTACTTCATCATGCAAGCCCACAAAACTTTCAAAAACAGGGACCTTGCAGAATATGTGATTTATTTTCACTCGTGCTGCTTGACTTTGGGCACATAACTTGTGGCTTATGCCCCTCATGAGGTTACCCAAGGTCAAACGGCACTAGTGAAAATAAATCATGTATTCCACAGGTCCCAGCTGTGTATCTCTCATATACATCATCTGTAATATTTGATACATTTTTAGTGTGCCTTATACATTAACAAGATGTTATATGTATATTGTAGTCACACACACACACACACACACACATAGAGTCTGTATTTAGGGAGGCTCTGAGAATAAACATCTTGCCATTTGTAGGCCTCCTGCTGTCGCATTCCATTTCAGGAGAGGAGTCTACATCAGTAATCTGATTTACAACCACCTAGCACTTCAAAGACTTTTTAATCTCTGCATACTTTCTTATATAAAGAACTGTTATAACCATGTGTAAAGAAGCCTGTTTTCCACAGAAACTTGCCACTATGCCCAGTGAAGGACTTTGCATATCCTGAAAGCTTGTGTTTTGTAAATCTCTTGTTGGTCCAATAAAAGGTATCAAATCACCCACTTCGTTTACATTCTTTAGAGGCATTCTGTCCATAGAAACAAGCATGAAAACAGAGTATGGAAAAGAAACCCACTTGTTTACAGCTTTATGTAGTAGTAACAATAAGAAGTAGTAGTAGTAGTAATAGAAGAAGTAGTAACATACAGTAGTTTATTCTGTATTTCCAGAAAACGACAGCCCAGTTGATCCGCAACACATTTACAGTGGGGTCTCAAGTGGAAAAGGGAATGGTTTCACATGTTAAGGAACTAGTTACAAACATTCAAATAGTACAGAAATTATATAATAATAGCACAGTAAAATACATCATACAAACTATTCACAACACATTTTTGGCAGCTCAGCAATATTCACGTGTAAAACTTTAAAGAGAACTTTTCTCACCTTTTACAGCGAGCAAACTAAAGATAGAGGAAACTCCCTTACCTAAATGGGAATTCCTCCGTAGCATTTTTCAAATGTTATATTTAGCCCCCCTAAGGAAGAGAAGGCATTGTAATTTGCCCTGAGGGGCTAGCCTCTCTCTCTCGTTCTCCCTTCCATATCCTGATCTGCGACTCTGCCCTCATGCTCTGACATTTTTGGATGTAAGTATAGGGAGAGCACGGAGGCATGCTTCTTTCAATTCTATGGACCATCCTTTTACAAGCTGATTTGACAATTTAAATGTGACTTGTGGCAAAAATGAAACCAAGGTTCAAATAACAAGATTTAAAAGCTGTAACCTGTTAATTACTGTTATATCTATCGAATATACATAGCCCGATTCAAAATATGAAATTCATCCTCATTTGTGAGTGAGCAGGACTTTCATAACTCACTCATGGCTCTGCCACTCATGAGTTACAGTCCTGCCCCCTCACATTTGTTAGCTATAACCCACAACAGGATATGAGTTTATAGGCATTCAATGCACACCTGGGGTGCACTGTGAGGCACAAGGTGTTGGATGCCACATAAACGCCGAGAGCAAAGCTCGAGGGGTTTACCTAGGCATCCGACACTGAGGGTGTGTGTAAAATTCGAGTTTACATACCACCCCATATTTTATTTTATATAATTGCTGGGTTTCACTTTCACACCACAGCAATTATATAAAATAAGTGACATTTTGGTGCGGCCGTGGTCTGGTTGGCTTTTAGCACAATCTGTGGTCACTTTGTGGTACTTAAAAAAATGTTTTCCCTCCATCTGGTCACTGCTTTTCTAAAGAGTAGTTTTGCTCTTTTTAAAGTAATGTACAGCCAAGTCACAGTGGTGGTATGGTTTCAGGTGAGGAGGCAGGGTGGCTAGCGATAAAACCCAGAAGAGTTGTGACTGGTGCATGAGCAGAGCACGGCAAACCTGGCATGTGTTTGCCATTTTACACACTCCTTTATAACAGCAAATTATGCCATGGGTTTCCCTATGGGAGAAAGCAAACCCCAGTTATTATGTAACCCTCATACAAACCAGTGGTGAGACACCTTGATCCGTGTGTTCGGCTTATCTGTGGCATCAGTAAAGGATCTGAGATTGTTTATGTTATGTAGGGTGTTTTGTTCTTTTCTCCTATGGAGTTCCAGTGACCAGATCCATACTCCAGAAAGAGCTTCAGGTAACAGGTTGGAAAAAAAATGGGGAATGTGTGCTGAAGTGATGCCCAATAGGGAAATAGATGCCATTTGAAGTATGCAGGTAATATATATTTAATAATAGTCTAAAGGATTAACTTAGGCTGGGAAATCTAGATTTAGTAGTTGCCGTATTGGTTCTTGCAAGAATAGATCCAGAAGCAAATGATTTGATACCTTTTAATGGACCAACATAGATGTAACAACAAGAACAAAGTGCTCTAGCTTTCGGACCAACCAGTCCTTCTTCAGAAGCTTAGGCTGGGAGTGACATGATTCGAGGTTAGAACTGGTATGTAATAGTCCTACAGCAGTAGAGTATAGGATGTGCTGTAAAGTGTTAGTGTTAGCATGCACTTTAGGGAAATAGCTAGGATTTTTAATCCCATAGGTAGCTGCACCGCTGTGACTAGGTTAGGGCCTTAACGTAGAGTATAACTACAGTATGTTTAGAGTACACAGCATGAAATGTTGCAGCACTCACTGCATGTATTATGTTAGCTGTCAGGATATACTATGAATAGTTTGTTGCTCCACTGCATGAATCTTTGCAACTATTCACTGCATGGTTATTTGGTAACAGAGCACTACATGTTATGTAAAATGTCACTGAATGCTACGCCCGGTTTTGGCACTCAAAATATAAAGTGGTACCCATGCTCATTATTGATGTTAATTTTAAACATACCATTTTTCTTGATTTAACAGATGAGGAGGAGTACCACTCATTAGTGAAAGTGCCACCACTGGGATGCTATGGTGGGCTCCATGCACATGTTTGGTGGGGTACAAAGTAGTCACAGGCATAGTGTTGAGTTAATTGCCCTAGGTAGGGCTATAAGGATTTGTTTGTGTTGTGTGGATGGCATTAGGACCTGATGTGCCACTCTGGGTTCCCTGGGCACAGTGCCCTGGAGAGCTTGAGGGTTGGGGCTATCACAGGAACAAAGAGGGTGAGGATCTTGAGGCTTCGGGAACTCTCATTTTCTTTTTTGTTTCGAGTCCGATGCACTACCAGCATAGGGACTAGCCATATTCCATTTGGGGACTGGCTGGTGGAGGAGTGGCCAACCCTCTGTCAGATGGGCCTCTGGGTGGAAGATTGAAGCTCAAAGTCTCAGTGCTCACCAGGGACATCGAGCTTCCAATGACGAGTGAGTGTAACCACCCTCAGGAGCTATGTGGTATCCCTTTAAGACTATCTACTGACCTCTAGGATGTGCCAGTTTTCTATGCCCTTGGAGGACAGGGTCAGCTGGTCTGACTTGATCCAGAAGCAAATGGTTTGATACCTTTTAATGGACCAAGATAGATGTTACAAAAAGAAAACAGTGTCTAAGCTTTCAGACCAACCAAGTCCTTCCTCAGAGACTTATGACAATTATTCAGAGAGTCACAGTCTATTAAACCCAGATCATACATTAAAAAACTAAAAAAAAATTCTCATTGGTTAAAAGTACCTTTTTCCAAAAATCTCAAATTTCAATAGTTGAAATGGTTCAATGGTTAAGATGAGGCACTTAAAATCATAACTTACCTGCCGTAAGCTTGATACTAAACCAGCACTTGCTGAATGTATAGTCACAGATGAGTCACTGTCACATGGTACAGAAGGCAATGCAGGAAAAAGAAATGCAATAAAAAATTCAAACATGGAGAGCCCCAGGGGCTATAAAACTAGTAGACAAATTTAGAAAAACAAACTCCTAAAAGCAAGGAAAGGAAATGATACAGTAGGACTATACCCAGAAATCAAAGCACTCTGCACATTTTTTGTTTGTAAATTTTGACTGTAAAATTTTTATCGTATTTCCCCTTTAAATGCTATATACATACTCAGTTAACTGCCATATACCCTCCCAGTTAACTGCTACCATTTAATTAACAATGTATAAACATTGTAATTAAACATTTACACCTAACACACTTATTACAGCCTTTTTAACACACATAACAGCCTCCTTTTTGACATACATGACAACTAACATATTACCACATGTAACAGCCACCCTAAACACCTCATAAACTCTCACAAATAAAGCCCCTAAATAGCAGCACAGATGCAAAGTCTACCTATGAAAACTGTCTAGCCTAAAAACCTTATCACTCCCCAACCCCTCCCTCTAACCTCACTCACCAAGCAGCCATGTCGCTCGATGCTCCAGCTCTCTCACAAGGCAAGCCTTTCATGCAGCTGCTGCCTCCCCCATGTGGCTGTCACCTTCATGCCGATGCCACCGATGCCACAATGCGTCTGACCACTGCTCCAGATCACACATGCCATGCTGCACTTAAGCACCATCCTGAACACAAATGTAAATGCCAAACCTCTGTCAGATCACAGATGCCAGGCTGTGCCATCCGGAATGAAATACTAAAGTACAAACCACTGTTTACACAGCTCCTTTTATAGCAGGCCTTACAATACAGATAAACAATGGGAACGAAAAACTTTAACTCGCAAAAAAATGCCACAACACTACAGAAAACTAAGTTGGACAAAAAAAGTAAAACCAAGAAATTATCACAAAAGTGTATACCTTTGAGGAAAGAAAGGTGAGGGGACATGACAGAAACTTTCAAGTACCTCAGGTGAATCACCAAAGTCCAAAAGGCAGTATCTTCCAGAAAAAGAGATGTGCAAGAACAAGGGGGCACAATTTGAAGATAGAGGGGGGACGGCTCAGAGGTAATGTGAGGGAGTATTTTTTCATGGAAAGGGTTGTGAATGCATGGAACAGCCTTCCTGAGGAGGTTATGGAGTCAAGAACAGTGGGGGAATTCAAGAATGCATGGGACAGACATAAGGCAGTTCTAGTAAGGGGTAGGAGGAAGTAGGCTGTTAGTTACCTAGGATCTGCAGCTTATCCATCGGGTAGGAAAATGGGCAGACTAGGTGGGCCAAGCAGTCCTTATCTGCTGTCAAATTCTATGTTTCTATGTGATTTTAAGTGATCCTGTTCTATATAGATCTCTGGAAAGACCACACCCAGGGTACTGTATTTAGTCCTGGTCCTCTCATCTTAAAAAAGACAAGGATAGGTTGGTATTAGTCCAAAGGAGTGTAACAAGGAGGATCAGCAGTTTTCAGGACAAAGTATATGACAATAGGTTACAGATACTGAACAGGTTCGAGGCAATGAACATGTACTCACTGGAGGCCAGACAAGAGAGGGGAGATATGCTAGAGACCTTCAAGTTCCTGAAAGGAATGAACAAGGTAAACTGCATGGAACTATTTACCATAAGTAGCGGATCAAGGAGACAGGGGCACAAGTGGAAACGATTGGGGGAGATTTAAGGGGAAGTGAAAAAGGTTTATTTTACAGAAAGGGTAGCAGAGCCGTGGAACAATCTGGCAGCTGATGTAGTGGGCACCAGATCTCTCAATGGCTTCAAATCCTGCCAGGACAGAGTGGGGCTTCGTGGCTGCTCAGGGTGATAGCGGTAGGGTGGGCAGCATGGGGGTGGACAATGTGGGTTAGAATTCTGTATGGACAACAGATCCAGGGTGTGTTAGAATTTATGGGCAGACTGGATGGACCAGTGGTCTGTTTCTGCCATCATTGTCACTGCTGTCTGGAAAACAGCTTTTGTTAGCTTAGTATGTCTTTCCTGGTGAAATGTTTGAAATAAATAAATAAACAAAGAATTGTTTATGTTTCTGTGTATTCACTGGAAACCAAGAGGAAAAGGGAAGACATGATGAAAACATACACATTTCTACATGGAGTAAACAGGGTAGATGCAATAAAACTGTTTCCTTAGTAACAAAGAATATGACAGCACATAAAGACCCATCCGGTGTTCCCAGCCCTGCCTAATATTGTGTCTCAAGGGCCCTCTTGGCCATCCACCCCCTTGTTTCCTTTCCCTGCTCCAGCATTCTCTGATCTTATCAAGTCCCTGTGCCTGTCCCACCCTTGTTTGAATATCCCCCCCATCCCCACTGTTTTAGCACAGACCACTTCCCTCAGCGGTCTGTTCCACATGCCCACCACTCTTCCCATAAAAAAGGTATTTTCATACGTCCCTCATGGATTCTGACAGACAATTTTATGAAGGGTAAACAACTCATACCAGTTTATTTCGTTTATCCCATGGAGATATTTTACATGTTTCTGTTATGTTGCCCCTCTGCCTCCTCGTCTCCAGCACTTTTTTCATATAGCTGTTTAGTCCCTGTCACCTCCTCCCACCAACCGGTGATGAGACACATAGGTATTTTACAGGTTTTCTCCCCTAACCCTTCCCCTGAGGTCCAGGCACACAGCCGTGCGAGTGTGTGGAAGCATGCTAAGCACACCGTGGCACCAGCTCATCCCCTTCCACCTCATGTAACTATTTGCTGCCCCCTCTCTGCCTACATTACCCACTGGATCTCCACCTGGTGGGAGCAGAACTACAGGGGGGCACCATCCCACCCTCACCACCCTCGGGAGAGGACAGCTGCCCATCGGCATGCTCGATCCCGTTCCGCCCTCCCCCCCTTCCATGCCGGCACCCGATGACCCGAGATCGTTCCTGAACCTGGGTCACTGGGGTAGCGTGAGGTGTGGTGTCCAGTGCCTCAGTCCTCAGCACCACCAGGCCTGCTGTTCATCTCCAGCACTTTGACTTACAGTTGAAGGAACCAGTCACCGGAGGGTGCGACTATATATATTTTTTTTAATTCTTTGGTAACTGGGTAATGCCCACTGGCAAAAAGACCTGTTTCAAGACACGACCTGGGAGCACAGGGGAGGTTTGGTAACTTGCTCAGGGTCATACTGTATGCAAGTAAAGGTTGTGGGAATCAAACACAGATCTGCTGGCTGTACCAAGTCCATTCACTGCTCATTACTCTAACCTCTAGTCTAGACTGCCAGCCCAAATTTGTGGGGGTAAATTCAAAAAGGACATGAGAAAGTTCTTCATGGAGAGAGTGGCAGAAGGTTGAGACAGCTTGTCTATCCAGGTGGTAAACACTGGCAGTGTGGCGGGGTTCAAGGCAAGGTGGGATAAACTGAAGGGGATGTTGGGGGGTTACAGGGATATCAAGTTTGGTGTAGCTGGAAGGAGTTGTGGGTCATCTGGTAGGGACAGGACAGGATGATTGGCCTCAGGCATTTTTCTCCTTCAGCATTCTATGTTACTATTAATTACAAATAATGAAAGAAAACTGTCATAAGTTAACACAGCTTAAAAAAGCTGGTAAAGCAAAAGAAATCAGCATCATTGTGTGATATGGTCATGCCACAACTGCAGTACTGGAAAGGCAGCTGTTTCAGTGCCAACTTGGACCACATGCAAACGGAGGTTCCAAAAAAAACATGAAGTCAATCAGCTGAGAGATGGACGACACCTAATCCTGAGCTAAAAAGTGGATAATCTGGGAAAAAAGGGCAGGATGATCAACGACAAGAAGGCGAAGACAAAGATCCCACATCATACAGTTGACTCCGGTGCACATGATGTGGCACATAGGCACTGCTCCTATGACATTTGCAGCTCTAAGCACTTTGAAGGTTTTACCATGGGTTGTGATGCCGATGGCTTCAGTTCAGTGTGTGTGGTCCATGGAGGAGAGATCCCCAAAAAAGATCAGAATCTTTCTGAGCAGACTTCATCTGTTCCTACTGCTTATACAGCACCTGCCTGCCCTGAAGTCAAACTCCTCTGCTTACAA
Source organism: Neoceratodus forsteri (assembly GCA_016271365.2). Lineage (NCBI taxonomy): Eukaryota > Metazoa > Chordata > Ceratodontiformes > Ceratodontidae > Neoceratodus > Neoceratodus forsteri. Next base: position 1,413,223,645 of record CM057459.1, read on the forward strand.
CATTACAACCTTTTGCTAAAGAAATGATTTGCACGTCACAAGCAGAAGATTATGACTTCACGGCATAAGAGAGAGGGACAGCAGAAGTCTAGAAACATAGAAACATAGACTTTGATGGCAGATAAGGACCGCTTGGCCCACCTAGTCTGCCCATTTCCCTACCTACAGGATAAGCCGCAGATCCTAGTTAACCAACATCCTACTTCTTCCTACCCCCAAAAGAATTGCCTTTTGTCTGTCCCATGCATTCTTGAATTCCCCCACTGTTTTAGACCCCACAACCTCCTCAGGAAGGCTCTTCTATGCATCCACTACCTCTCTGTGAAAAAATACTTCCCCATATTGCCCCTGAACTGACCCCCCTCTATCTTTAAATTGTGTCCCCTTGCTCTTGCATGTCTCTTTTTCTGAAAGATGCTACCCTCTTGGACTTTGTTGATTCCACTGAGGTACTTGAACATTTCTATCATGTCCCCTCTCTCCCTCCTTTCCTCAAGAGTATACATATTAAGCTCTTTTAGTCTCTTCTCGTATGGCTTCTCCTGCAGACTCTGCACCATTCTAGTTGCCCTCCTCTGGACTGCCTCTATCCTGTCTAAGTCCTTGCGGAGATGGGGTCTCCAGAACTGGATGCAGTACTCCAGATGTGGTCTCACCAACTGTCTGTACAGAGGGAAACAAATTCCTGTTTTCTGCTGGTGATGCCTCTCCCTATGCATCCCAGTATACCCCCAGCTCTTCCTACTGTCTTCTCACATTGCTTGCTAACTTTAAGGTCATCTGATATGATTACCCTCAGGACCCTTTCCTTTTTTGGTTTTGTTACTACCCCCGCCCCCATTGTGTAATCTTCCCCTGGGTTTTTGTTTCCCAGGTGCATTATTTTGCACTTCTTTGCAATGAATCCGAGTTGCCATACTTCTGACCATTCCTCCAACCTTGCCAAGTCCCTTCTCATCCTTTCCACGCCTCCTTGTGTATTAACCCTGTTGCAGATCTTTCTGATATCTGCAAAGAGGCATACTTTTCCTTACAGTCCCTCTGCAATGTCACTTACAAAGACATTAAAAAGGACTTGACCCAGTACCAAACCCTGCGGTATCCCACTAGTAACCCCTCTTTCTTCAGAGTGGACTCCATTTACAATTACCTTCTGTGTCCTGTTGTCCAGCCAATGTTTTACCCAGGCTACCAACCAGGGTCCACTCCCAGGCTGGTTAATTTGACTACTAATCTTTTGTGCGGGACTGTGTCAAATGCCTTGCTAAAGTCTAGGTAGGCCATGTCCACAGCCCCTCCCTGGTCTACTACTTTGGTCACCCAGTCAAAGAAATCAATTAGATTCGCCTGACATGACCTTCCGCTATGAACCCATGTTGCCTCTGGGTCCCAGCCCCACTGGCCTCTAGGTACTCAACAATTCTTTCCTTCAGAAGTGATTCCATCACTTTCCCTACCACAGAGCTCAAACTGACAGGTCTGTAGTTTCCTGCCTCTGTCTTGGTCCCGCTTTTGTGAAGGGGAATCACATCCACCTTCCTCCAGTCCTCGAGTACCACACCATCCTCCCATGATTTGTTAAAAAGGGTAGCCAATGGTTTCACTAGTTCCTCCCTTAATTCTTTTAGAATTCTGGGGTGAATTCCATCAGGCCCCACTGCTTTGTCCACCTTCAGTTTTAGGAGTTCTTTCAGAACCCTTTTTTTCTGTGAAAGGACTGGGATCGACCCCCCTATCCAGAGTGCTTTTGTTAATTGGATTAGGCACCTCCCCCTCCTCTTTTGTGAATACTGAGCAGACATATTCATTCAGTATCCCTGCTTTTTCACTGTCCCCCTCTGCCCACCCACTGATAATTCTATTCAACCTCACTATCCCTCCCTTTGTCTTTCTACACTCTCTGATGTACCTATAAAAGGTTTTATCCCCCCTCTTAACCGAGTTGGCTATCCTTTCCTCAGTTTGGGCCTTTGCTATTCTGACTTCCCTCCCTGCTTCCTTCTGCCTTAACTGGTACAGCTCTCTGTCCTGCTCCTTCTGTGTTTCCTTATACTTCCTGAATGTTATCTTTTTCTCCCTGACTTTCCCCGCCACCTCTTTTGAGAACCATAGTGGCTTTTTCTTTCATTTTGATTTATTTGCTTCACACAAAGGCTTGTTGCCTCTGTGATGGCAGTTTTGATGATTCCCCATTGTTGCTCCACCCCTCCTTCTAGCCTGTTTGCTAGTGCTTTTCTGAGGCACTCTCCCATCTTGCTAAAGTTAGCCCTCCTGAAGTCCAGTACCCTCACTTTTGTATGGCTTGACTCTGTAGCTGAGTTTAACATGAACCACACTGTTTGATGATCACATGTTCCCAGATGGCAACCCACTTCTAGAACCGAGATCCTCTCACTGTCCCCATTTGAGAGTACGAGGTCTAAGATTGCTCCCTCATGAGTGGGTTCCGAAACTAGCTGTCTGGGGCATGCCACCTGTAGGGCATCGAGAATGGCCCTGCTCTTGTATGTGGCTGCAGCAAGTGTGCTCCAGTTAACATCTGGCATATTCAGGTCTCCCATCAACAGTAGCTCCCCTTTCTCTGCCATCCTTAGAATGCCTTCTATCATATCCTTGTCCATTCCCTCCCCCTGACCTGGGGGTCAGTATACAACCCCTGTGCGGATTGTGGTGCCACTTCCAGTTTCCAAGGTGACCCACAGTGCCTCCTCTCCTCCCTGTTTACTCTTTTGTTCAGTTGCTTTTATCCCTTCCTTTACATAGAGAGCTACTCCTCCCCCTCTTCTCCCCTCCCTGTCTCTCCTATAGGTTACGTACCCTGGTATGTTAACATCCCAGTCATGGTTCTCTGTGTACCATGTTTCTGTGACTGCTACAATATCCAGACATCCTTCTTCCATCAGGGCCACCAGTTCAGGGAGCTTGTTGCCCAGGCTACGGGCACTGGTACTCATTATCCTCCATTTCCTGATGGCCATACTCCTTTTTGCCCCATTCCTGTCCTTCTTGCCTTTGTCACTCTCTCCATTTACTCCTGCCCTTCTCCGTATTGACATCTCTATGTTGGTGTTTACTGCACTTACTACCGTGACTTTTTGGGGGGGGGGCTAGGATTTCCCTGCTCCTTTCCAGTGCCTCCCCCTTGGCTAGTTTAAATACTTGCCAATGAAGCATGTAAACCTATCACCTAGAATCCTGGTTTCCCTCCTGGACAGATGCAGTCCATCATGCCAGTATAGGCTTGTATCACTCCAAGTGGACCCACAGTCCCCAATGAAGCCAAATCCCTGAACTCTTTTCAACCACTGATTGAATCCCGTGGTGTGGAGCACCCTAGCCTCTCATATGCCATAGACAGGCAGCACCTCTGAGAAGGTTACCATGCGTGCTACTTGTCTAAGGCCCCTCCCCAATTCCACAAACTCTTCCTGCACTGCTCTGATCCCTTTCTTAGCCAGGTCATTTGTCCCTAGGTGGACAATGACATCCAGCTCCCGCCCCAGTGCAGCTGCTCCAGCAATCCTGAGGATTCACTCCCTGTCCCTGCAAGCCATGGTGCCAGGCAGGCACCTTACCTCCCTCTCCCCTTCCTCCCCCAGTTCTATCCTCTTTACAATGGAGTCCCCCACCAGGAGTTGTTTCCTTCCCCTGTGGGGTCCCATGCCACCCTCCTGTGGGTCTCCTTTGTGGAGGTTCCCAGCATCCTTCTTGGTCTCCACTGTGGGTGCCTCCATAGAGGAACCACACTTTGTCAGAATGGCATAGGAATTGTGGAGAGGTACAACTGGAGGGATTGACCTCTGTTCCACTACCCTCACCCTCCCTGAGCCCACTGTGGTCCAAGCGCTCCTCTTTCTTGGCAACTTCTGAGGCAACGGCAGTGGCCCTGGTGGTCCCTGGATGGAAGAGGAGGTCCCACAAATCCTGGCCAACTACAAGGCAAAGAGACTGCTTTCAAGCAAATACCTTAAGTAATTAAGACTCAAATATTGTGAGAATTATTTTTGGGGCATATTATGAGACGAGTCCTGCTGTAACTACAGTAGCTGTAACTGTTTTGTAGGAAACTGGAAAATCCCTTTAAAAACAGTTTAGTAGCTGGCCTGGTGGCACTGGAGGTTGAGGCGCTGGTCGCTATACCTCACGCCATGCTGGTGACCCAGGTTGAGGAACGATCCCAGGCTGCCGAGTGTTGCCAGGGAGGAGAGAGGATTGAGCATCTGGAGGACTGCTCTCGTCTCTCGGGGGAGAGAGGCTTGTCATCCCGATCATTGACTGCCCTCTGGCAGTGTCTGGAGGGCAGTATGGGTCAGGAGGCACGGCCCGACGTCCTTACATTGGTTCGGGAGGGGGAAAGGAGAAAACATGGGGGAAAATAGCCTGGCAGGCTCTGTGATGATCTGCTACTCCCGAGGGCCTTCCCCGGCTTCTGGATTGGGTCTCTGGGGGGGAGGAGAAGCTGGCAACCTCCTTCCTGGCTCCATCATGGGGGGCAATCTGTGGAGGAATTACTGGGGACTGGCAAGTGCTGGAGCAGCTGGACTGGAGAGAGTCCCTCCATCAGGAGGGCCATAACCACCTGCCAGGGCTCTGGAGAGGTAAAAATCTATAATGAAAAGAAAACAGTTTAGCATGGAAAAAGCTCCCAGAAGGCGGAGCAAAATGTTGGCGGCTGGAGTGAGTGCTGTTGCTAGTCATTTTTTCTTAACTCAGTTTTATTCAAGATACCTATTGGTGTACATATATTTACCAGTAGTGCATACATGCTTTACAACAGTATTACAGTCCAGTGCTGCAAATGTGCACACCCTCGTTAATGTCCACTTGATATCCTGGATCCTCCGGTTAGATGCTTCTGTTGATCTGGTTTGCCTAGTGTCCAGCATTAAAGCAGAGATGTCCAGAATCAGCTGCTGTTCACAGGAACTCTTGGGATATAATTTCCCATTCAAACATTAATAGTTAAAGTGATGGTAACAACAATAATTCAGGGCCAACAGGACAGGTTCTATGTCCTCGAGACACTGAACATGTACTCACTGGAGACCAGAAGGGAGAGGGGAGATATGATAGAGACCTTCAAGTTCCTTAAAGGAATTCATAGGGTGAACTGCGGTGAAACAATTAGTTTGAATACTAGTTCATGGACACAAGTGGAAACTGAGAGGAGGAAGACTCAGAAGGGACCTGAGGAAGTATTATTTTACAGAAAGGGTGGTGAAGCCATGGAACAGTCTGCCTGCTGAAATGGCGGGTGCTAAAACTGTTGCTGATTCCAACCATGGTTCAGATACATGACAGTTATAGTGGTTGCTCAGGACAGCAGAAGCTGTGAGGGCAATTGAGGGGAGGACTAAGGCCCTGGAGGGACAGTAGATCCCAGGGCTACATAGGGAACTCGGGCAGACTGGATGGACTGTTATTCTTTTTGTGCCACCAAATTCTGTGTTTCTATGTTTCCATGTTAACAACAGTGTCAGCTTCAGCCTGCAGATGCTATGGATGACTTATTGAGAGATAAATGGGTTTCACTCAGGGAAAAACTACTGTGCATCTATGGGTCTCAACTTGCTAGACAAATATAAAAATATAACAATATTTTTTTAATCCTCAACCAAGTTTTTGGTGTTTGGTCTATGACCATGAGCCCTGCTTCTGCTTGTACTCAGCATGGCAATGCAGCCGCTCGCGTTCCCGGTGATCCGGGTCTAGGTATGAGCCTGGAACATTGGGGGCCTGCCTGGGGGAAGGAGGATCATGTGTTCCAGTGGGCATTCTCCTCTTCCTGGGAGAGAGCGCTGCAGTACCTCACTTTGTCACACCACCTGTAGGAATACAGGCAGTAGTGCAGCAGATGGGTTTAGGGGAAGGGGACTTTGTGAAGCGTGTGATGGGACACACATGAACGTGCTGTTTTGGCGAGACATCTATCCTGGTGCTGATATCCCCCCATGGGGGGGTGGCAGTGGGGGGAACTAAGGGGTAAACCCCTTCCATCAGGCCCTATGATGGCCAATGTGGCCAGAGAGGCATTACATTTGCCCCTTCGGACAGAGGAGCAAAACAAAAAGTCTAAAAAAAAAATGTTCAGCATACAATTTGTTGTGATGATGATGACGATAACGATGATAATGATGCCACAAGATACAAAAATCAATTAACTAAACACTGTAAAATCAGTCCACAACTTTAACATCACACCTATTTCCAAATTTAACGTGAACCGGAAATCATTTTGAATTTGGAGTAGTTTGCAATGTTCCTATATACAGAACCGAAACTCACATAACTAAATGATCCCTATTTAACTGTACCTGAACAAACGTTGTTGTGGAAAAGTGCGATTTGTATTGTTTCTTTTAATGGCCAACTTTCTGTACCATTTTCCTCATGGAATCGGTGACTTACAGTTTTCACTATGTTATGGTTTGTGTGCAGAAGGCTAAGAATGAGCTGTTGACCTATTAGAAACATGCTCAAAGTTCTAATCAGAACTCCAAATTACAGGTTCTGAAAACAGAACTGTAGAGACCGTTGTCCATAAAAGCAAAACATAAAGAATACTGAATGGGCAACTATGCACAACCAATGTGTTCTGCCACAGAGGAGTTCTGATTCCCTCTGACCTTGAGAGCGAAGCTCGAGAGGTCCATGGGAATCTAAACCCCAGGGTGGCAGAACATACAGGTTGTGCATAAAGTTGCTCATCCTGTATTTTTGTAGTGTATAATGTTTGTTCTCCCCCCTCCACCCCCCGCTGTTGTTTACTCCCCCTGTTTGCAGCTTCACTTTGTGTGCGAACTACCACGCTGTAAATTTGCTGAACTTCCTGCACTCCCATTGCGGTTACCTGACTCACTGCTGTGTGAAATGTGCATGGGGCGGTTCTTTTGCTTTCAAAATGAAACTGACTTGTGCAGTCTCTAGAGGTTTCCAAATAACTCTGTACCACAGAAGGGTACAGTCACATTCCATGACCTTTGAACTGTGGTGCAACAGCATTTTCAAAGGCATGGAATTCTATACAGAAGAATGCTCTACTATGCACTATAATGCAAAATACAGTTTTGCACATAAACTTTATTATACAGTGATGGTGAGAAAATTGCCAGATAAATACATGTACACAACACTAGTGGGGAAAAAAAAAAAGTTACCAAGTGGTATAATTTCCTTAACTTAAAATACATCAAGATATCATTTGTTTATGTCACAATCACTGGTTAATGGTGTAACACTGAAAGATGTCACTAGTTAATAATGTCACGCTGTGACTCAGAAGATAAATATGAGTCACCCATACAGTCTATCAAATCTGCCCGAAGTTCAGGCCCCCCTGTTACAATTGTTACAGTGGGTCCTGACCACCGTCCCCTTTAATGTTAACCTTCCCCTTGACCTTGTTCTGCCCCCTCTTGAAGCCAGTGACCATCATCTGGTTGACAGCCTCTTCTGGCGGTCCATTCCACCCTGACACCACCTGCTACGTAATTAAGGGTATCCTGATCTCCTTCCTGAACCTCCCGCCCCACACACAACTCTGTAACTGTGCCCCGTTGTGTTCTTGTTCTCACTCAGACTGAAGAGGTTTCCAAAATCCCCCTTGTTTATAGCATTAAGGTATTTGAAGGTTTTAATCATGCCCTGCCTGCCCCCATCCTCCAGAGAGTGCATATTAAGGCTCCTCAGCCTGTCTTAGTAGGCAGTCTGTTGTCCCCAAATTATCTTCTTTGGCCTTTTCTGTACCACCTCAAAATGATGTAGTCCTTTCTCAGGCTGGGACTCCAATACTGTATAAAGTACTCCATATGTGGCCAGCACCATGGATCTGTACAGCAGCAAGATTACCTCCTTCTTCCTGCTTGTGAACCCCTAGCTATGCACCGCAGCATCCTGTTTGTATTGGTTGCTGCTTTTTTTGCATTGCATAGACTGCTTAATGTTACTGGTTACAGCTATAGCCAGGTCTTTTTCCTCCTCAGACACTGGGACCTTTATCCCCAACCTGTATTTGTCTCTTGGGTTCCTGCAGCTAGTGTGCATGACCTTGCACATGTAACCCCCCTACAAATGGGGGTTCCCGAAAAGTCTTCCTTGAGCTTGCCTAAATGCTCACTGCTAGGCTGGTGTCCTGCGTTTTTAGCAGTTTAAATGTGATTACCAGAGCTTGTATAGCCTCTGTGTACTGCCTCTTTAAGAGCTGCCTAATTGCAGTTTAAGTAATCTGAGAGGGAGCTCTGTTGAAAGATGTAACTATTTACTGAAAATCATTTAGAGTGATAATGATAATGAGTTTGTCTAACCTGCTTTGTAGCAAGGACTGTTTTGTTTGTCTCCACTATCTTGATCCTGGACTGCAAATTGGACCAAACAGTACTGGTGGGACCTAAAATGTAGCCGGACTACAAGAGCTGTCTGAATTCAAAATCTGTAGGAACTTTAGTTTGGAGCTTTTTTGGCGCCTGTTTTGCAACTGAAGGGGGAGCTCTTGCTTTGAGTGACGGCCAAATCAGCCAACCAAATCTTTTGGATCTTGAGGAAGTCCTGGGCTGCTTGCAGTTTTCAATTAGAACTAAGCTGGAAGCTGAGCAAGAAGGAGCTGAAGCGTTTCTGAGCAGCAATCCTGAGTGGATTCACATGGGAGAAGTCTGAAAAGGCTAAGTTTTTTGGCCTGCATGCTGCTCCTGAGAGGGAGAGAACAGAATTATTTTGGACTAAACCCAAGTTTGTGTGACTAAAGTAAGCTACTGAAGTGGGCCAGGCTCAACCTGAAGAAGATGAATATATTTGCTGAATGCGATCGACCTGTCAGGTGTTCCAGCTACCCCTAAGCTCTCCGTGTGTGCAGAGACTTTGCGATTGTGCCCAGGGAGCACTTTGCCTGGTACAGTAGAATTCCCATACATGTAAATGTGCTATGAGCTGCTAGTGGGTTGTCAGTTAGTTCCGCACTAGGTGAACTGTGTTCTGCTTGCTGGAAGCTGTATCCAGACCAAAACGGACTGCTTCTAAACTTGTCTCCATGCGGTCTGGGCTTTGCCAGACTGGCCCAGCCAGACTACCCACTGCACAGAGAAGCCATCAACGAGAGACCTGCCTGGGGATCACTCCCCTGCTCCACGCTTGAACAGGAACTACACCTCTGTGACTTATGTGGGCCCTACTTCTCCTGGCATTCTAGATCAACCACCTGCAGTCTCAATTTTCATCCAGCCTGTGTCCAGTCTTGGGTATCCTGAGTAAATACCAGGGTAGCTCCCTACAACAACAGCTTAATCTGAGTGTATCATCTGATTGTCTTGTTGTTTCGTTTCCTTTACGAACTGAGCCATCTGGCTCCGGATTACAAATAGTGTACTGTGCATGTTGTGTTTTCCATCACAGGGCCCCAACCAGCTGTAACCCCGGGCAACTGTCCTGGCTAGCCCATCTCTTCTCTACCTGGGTACCCAGAGGTGGACTGTGTGGGGGGACTCAAAGCACATGCATAACCGCTTGATTGATATAACCTTAAGCTAATTAACCTGATTTTGCCCCTCCCTTGTTCAAGTCCCCTGAATAAATCAGATCTAACTTTTTCTGCATGTAATCTGACTGTGGTTCCAGTTTGTGCTCAAAGTACTGTACTGTTTCTATTTGCTGTGCTCAACCTTGTTTTACAGGGGGTCCCCAGGACCGAGCCAGAGAAACCAGCCCTGGTGGTAAATGCAAACAGTGTGGGTACTTGTGTGGTGTACCAGGGGTATTGTGAAAGTGATTATTGTACAGTGTTCAGGCCACTCGAGGGAAAAGAGGGGGGTTACAGTGTCCCGGAGGGCTGTGCCCAGGTTAGCTTGACCACTACCAACCTTGACCTCTGGGTGGAGGCACCCATTTCAGAACTCAGGCCCCTTAACCTGCTACTAGCCAAGCAGGCAGGGGTAGTAGCTCTTGGGATAGTGCCACCTAGGGGTTACACACATTTTTGCGTTGAACCCCAGTTGCAGTCTGCAAAGAGGCAAACCTTGCCACTTATGCCTTCCCCATGTCATTTGTTAATAAATTAAACAACACAGGCCTGAGCACCAAGCCTTGTGGTACCCTACTGGTAACTTCCCATAATCCTAATAGCTCTCCCCCACTATCACCTTTTGGGTCCTCCCACTGAGCCAGTTTGACAGCCACCTGGTCAATATGTTACTTGCTCCAAGTCCTCCAACTTTTTAACCAACCTATTATGTGAAACCGAGTCGAGGGCCTTACTGATATCAAAGTACAGAACAGCTACTGCCTTCCCCCTATCAGCAGCCTTCCTCATCCATTAGCAGAAGTTGATTAAGTTAGTCTTGTGTGACCACCCTGCCATGAACCCACATTATCTCTTGTCCTGGAGCATGTTAGCCTCTAGAAATTCAACCTACCATTCTTTCAGGATGGTCTCCACCAACTTACCCACTATGGATGTTGCACTGACAGGCCTGTAGTTCCCCAGGTCATCCCTGGGTCCCCTCTTACGCAGCAGTACTACATGATCTGTTGTGAACTCCAACAGCACCTCCCTTGTATCTTGCAAACTGTTAAACAGGTTGGTCAGCATTCCTGCCAGTTCTGCCGTCCGTTCTCTCAGTACTCTGGGGTACATGCCATCCAGCGCTGGGGACTTGTCCTCCTTTAGGGTCCTGAGTCCCGTCATGTCACAGTCATGACATGGTCCATTATGAGCCTTTCGTCTGCCATAGTCACACACACACATACACACACACACACACACACACACACACACACACGCACACACACACACACACACACACACACACACACACACACACACCACTCACACACACTCACACACACACACACACACACACACACACACACACACATACACACACACACACACACACACACACACACATATACACACACACACACACACACACACACACACACACACACACACACATATTCTCCCCTGTGGTGCTGGTCCATCTTTCTCGTTGGTAAAGATGGAATGAAAGTATTTGTTCAGTATAGTACCTCTGCCTTATCTTTACTGCCCTCCACCGACCCCTCCCCTTTTTTAATTGAACTTTGCCCTCCTTCATAGCCCCTGTTTTTCCTAATGTATCTGAAGAAGGCCTTGTCCCCTTCTTTGATCCCCCTCCATAGTGTGCAGTTCCTTCCCTGCCTTTACCTGCCTGACCTCCTTCCCAGCCTCTCTTGTTTTTTTCCACATAGGTTTCTCTACCTGCTTCCTTCTAGGATATCCTATATGTCCTGTATGAGACCCTCCTTTCCATAATTGCCCTGTTCACCTCCCTATTAAACTAAAGTTGGGGGGGGCGCTAATGAGTCGAATAACCTGAAGACGCATTTTCTCCCGCTCCTCGAGCTGCCACAAAATAAAAGAATTTAAAACTATCTAAAAGAAAATAAAAGTGAATTTGACCCAAAGGATTGATATCAGAGGACAGGATGGATGACTATGTGGTATCCAATGCAGTTAAAAATATGCACACTACTGTAAAAACCAAAAGAAGCAGCCACCGACTATGCAGGGAGAAGGTAAAGGCCACATATTCCTTTCGGCTGGAGAGATTAGCACCTTGGGCCGCGAGGTAACTCAGCAGGTACTAGCGGCACTGGAGCCTAGGCTGACAAGCCTCGCCACTAATTCTGACCGCAAACTTCAGGAGTTGTTTGACCTGCATGCAACTCACTCTACAAGGCTGAATGATATGGAGCAGCGGGTTTCAGATCTGGAAGACACGACTGCACCTCTACCAGAACAAGTAATGGGAGAACAACGGGAGTTAGAAGAGCTAGCGGATCTCCTGGACTACCAGGAGAACTGTCACCAATGTTTGAATTTGAGACTAAGAGGGCTTCCGGAAGGGCTGGAGCACCGAATGTGCTGGGCTTTTGTGCCAAAGTTTTGCCAGAATTGCTGGGGTTATCGCTGAAAAATGGCCGTCTGAAGTTAGAAAGAGCCCACAGGGCTATTATGCCAAAACCTGGGCCAAATCAGCCCCCACGGCAGATAAATTATGAAGTGCCACCATTATCCAGATAGAGAAATCATCCTGAAAGCATACCGGGAGCACGCAGAGTTACAGTACGAGGGCCATCGCTTATTTCTCTCTCAGGACTATTCTGCACGCTTGTTAAAGCATCGTCGGGCCTTTAACCTGGTAATGGCACAGCGTCGTGAGGCCAAAGTGGAATGCAATATGCTTTATCCGGCCACCCTCAAAATTAAACATGAAGGAGCTGTGTAATCATTTTGGAAGGTGCCTAAAGCTGAAAGCTTTGTTAATGAGCTTAAAAAGAAAATCGGCTGAGCTAAGCTGGACGCGTGATGTCATTTTATGATTATACGAGGTGGATTAACCTGAAGGGCTGGAATGATTGCAGGAAGGTTACGAATACTGATGGCTATTGTCTTTTTTCTTGATTTGAGACTGTATGATAATCGTTTTGGGATTGAGAGCGCCGACTAAAGAAAACAGTGACTGTTTTCTGTGGGCAGATTGGGGCCAATATAATATTGAACTTGAGACTGAACTACCTCCTCCCAAGAACCCTTTTTTTGTTTCTTTCTATTCTTGGGTACCCATAATTTATTGAAAACATGGCTAGTACTCCAATTTTGGGGTCGGAATAGAACCCCAACGTTTTGTATTTTATTTAAATTTTTGTTATTACAATTTGGAACCTCATCATGTGCCTTTTTCAGGGGATTATTCTGTCTCTGTTTTAGCCTTTACATGCTGACTCTTCTGTTGAGTTAATTATTCCTGACCCGATCAGATGGGTCGTTGTTGAGCATTGGACTTCCTGGGAGATCTGCAAGGGGGGAATTTACAGAGTGGGCATATAAAGTGTGAATAAGAAGGGGGGGGATAAGTCTTCGACATGAAGGGAGAGACTGGCATGGGGAAGATTGGCAGGGGCGGCTGGAGGGGAAGGGGATGCAGCGCTTCTCATGGGCTGTGCTGTGCGCCATCTGCTCGAGCATGCTCAGGCCTAGCTTATGGACCTGAGGCTGCATGGGGGTCTCTAAATGATCTGTACTGATAGTTGCAATTGATTCTGCTATAGTGAAAGCTGCGGCTCAAGAGGGGGCTGCATTCTGCTTGATGGAGGGAAAGAGATGTAACATTTCTACTTTTTGCAGTTCCTGTTACAATGGGGAGGGAGGTATGCAGAGGGGGGGAGGGTGTGGGGAAAGGGCTGAGGAAGATACGTGTGGGACGGGTGTTCATAGTTATAGTTCCTGTTTGTTTGTGCTGTTTTGAGTTACCACTACTTGAGAGATCCAAAGATATTACCAATTTAGCATTGGGTAAGGGGTGGTGGAGGACTTCAGAAGAATTTCACACAGATTGGTGGGGCAGAGAACTACAGAAGGTTGTATCATGGCTAGCCTAAAAGACTTGACTGTCGTCTCCTGGAATGTTAGGGGAATAGCCACCCAGGTTAAATGCACCATGTTGTTAACAGCTTTGAAGCGCCAAAATGCCCAAGTTACTATGTTACAGGAAACCCATCTTACAGATAAGGAGCATACTAAGCTAAAGAGGGGCTGGGTGGGGGAATGTTATTCTGAGGCCTTCCGGTCACTCAAATGAGGGGTGGCTGTTCTCCTGCATAAAAATCTGCCATTCCAGAAGAAGAGGATTGTAACCAATCCTGAATCTGGATGATATGTCTTTATAGTTGGAACATTACAAGGGGAGAGAGTGACATTTGGGAGTGTTATATGCTCCTGCGGTACATGATCCAGCCTTTTACAGATCTTTGATGGCTTTGTTGGTTGGTGAGCAGTTTCCAAACCTGATATTGGGGGGATATGAATTGCCTGTTTAATCCATCTATGGATCATTCTAAAGCGGAGGGGACTCTGAAAGGTGCTATCAGGGAATGGTTGGCGGGAATGAATGACCTAGATTTAACAGATGGGTGGAGAACTGCTAATCCTACGAGTAGAGAATATACCTTTTTCTCAAACCCACATCATACTTGGTCCCAATTGGACTACATTCTACTCCCAAGGTCTTGGTATTTCAGAGTCAAATGTATTAAACATAGTCCGATTCATAACTCAAGTCATGTGAGGGTCACACTAACTATCGGGTGAGGGGGGGAGACATACTCTGACAGCATGGAGCTTTCCCAACTAAATGTTAGCCAATAAGGATTTTAAAGAATATATGCAAGAGCAATGGAAGTTATGTGTGCAAACCAACTCAGAAACAGCCACATCTCGGGCCATTTTTTGGGACGCGGGAAAAGCACTCATGAGAGGCTATTATTAGCTTTGTGTCCCATCACAAACATAAAGTTCGGGAATGGAGGAGGAATCTAGAGCTGAGGGTTATAGTTCTAGAGGGGAAAGCTGCTCATGGCGAGGGAGGAGTGAATGTACAACATCTTTTAAATGGCACCTGACAAGCACTTAATAATTTGTTACTGGGAGAGGCAAGGAAAACTTGTCTCTTTGTTAGGAAACATTTTTATGAGTGGGGAAACAGACCAGGCACTATGCTGGCTAACTTAGTAAGAGGGAAAAGAGGATCATACTTAATACAAGCTGTCAGAGGGGAGGACAGACTACTCCAGAAGGATGTGAATTCTATAGGAGAGAGGTTCAGGGGATTTTATCAGAAACTGTACCAGTCCCAAGTTACAGGGGGAGATAAAGTAATGGTGGACTTTCTGAATAAAATAAACCTTCCACAGCTTACAGAAGTGCAGAAAGGGTGGCTTAATTCAGCTATAATGAGAGCAGAAACTTGCAAAGCTATCGCAGCCCTTAAGAGAGGGAAAACCAGCGGACCAGATGGCTTCTCAGCTGAGTATTATAAAATGATGCAGTCTCATTTAGTAGAGTATCTAGAGGCTGTGTTTAAAGAAGCTAGGGAAAGAGACGGGAGCTACCACATTCTTGGGGAGAAGCATCATTATGTCTGATCCCAAAGGCAGGGAAGGATCCACTTGAGTGTTCCTCCTTTAGGCTGATATCCCTTTTAAACTATGATTCTAAGATAGTGGCCAAAATTTAGGCTACTAGACTGGATACAGTGCTTCCATAACTTGCATACCCAGACCAGACCGGGTTAATTTGGGACAGATATTCTTATCATAATATGAGAACCCTTTTAAATGTGGTATGGGGGGCACATTGTAAGCAAGAGGAGGTATGTATTCTGTCGATGGACGCGGAAAAAGCGTTTGACAGAGTTGAATGGCCATATTTGATGGAAGTTTTGGCCTGGTTTGGTCTGGGTGATGAGTTTGTTGGAATAGTGTAGTGGATGTATACAAAACCCAGAGCCAGAGTTTTAGTTAATGGTAAGCTTTCGGGTAGTTTTGAACTGAGTGGAGGAACTCAACAAGGGTGTCCGTTGTCTCCACTTTTGTTCGAATTGGTACTTGAACCTCTGGCTATAGCTATCCGAGCACATCCTAGCATAGCAGGGGTTTGGGGCAAGGTGGTCAGAGAGAGTAAACTGTCGTATGCTGACGACATGCTGTTATACGTTGCGGACCCTGACCAGTCCATACCAGTTTTATTAGACTTAATTGAGCAGTTTTCTAAGTTCTTGGGATATAAGCTAAGTTTAGACAAGTCAGAGGAGAAGAGAGTTGGGGGACAGAACATGGGGAAAGGCAGGTGGAGTTCAAAATGGGGTTTTAGAGCTGTTCAAGAGACATTCACATATCTGGGTATTAGAATTGGAAGGAATATTGGAGTCCTATATAACCTCGATTATGGACTGCTATTGCACACAGTAATTGCAGATTTGACTAGATGGATGGAGCTACCTATTACATGGATGGGCAGAATTAATTTGATCAAGATGAATGTTCTACCAAGGGTACTTTATAACTTGCAGATGCTTCATGTGGGATGTAGACGAGCTGATATTAAGAGATTAGAAAAGGTATTTTCTGGATTTATATGGAGGAGTAAGCAGCGTTAAAAGCACAAATAGATAAGGGAGGACTTCAATTTCCAGACCTAGGAGTTTATCACTGGGCTATTCAATGTCGGTATATACAAGACTGGGTGAGAAGACCCACAGAGACTGGCTGGTTGGACTTAGAAGAGAGGGACTGCCCCGGTAAGATCTTCTCCTATTTGTTGGTCAGAGGGTGGAAGGCCTACCTTAACCTACCTGATCCTAATCCCCTGGTTAAGGCAGTGTTAGAAAGCTGGAGGGGAATGGTTAAACACAGGGAGGTAGGACAGGAAGATATTCTACTCCTTCCATTGAGAGGAAACCCCTGTTTCCTCCCAGATATTGAGGACCTGGGGTATCGGGAATGGGAAATGATGGGTATTTTCTGTCTTAAGCATTTATTTACTAGAAGCGGGTTAGATTCTTTTGAGAATATACAGGCTAGAACTGGCTGGGAAGACAACATTTTTTCGTTATCTGCAACTTAGAGTTTATGTCAGATCTAGCTACAGAGTACAGTGTCCGGACTCTGGGTGGGAACATCTTGAACAGTTAATTCTAACAGGGCAAAAAAACCCTAAGGGTACTATCCGGACAGTAGCTAAAGAAGGTAAATCATGGCTCCCAGACAAAACACAGAGTACTAAGTTGCTCTGTGAGAGAGACCTAGGGATTCCTATATCGGAAGGGAACTGGAAACTATTAATTCAACTCCATCAGGGTATATTGTTGTGTAATAAGTATAAGGAATCTTATTATAAGTTCTGTCACAGATTGAATCACCCACCATTGGTTGTTCACAAATATAACCCTGTGGTATCTCCTGTATGTCCCCAATGTAATAATAATTTGGCTTCATACTACCATTATTTTTGGGATTGCCCTGTCCTACAGAATTTCTGGGCAAAGGTGGTGGCAGAATTAAAAAATATAACAGGGCAACAGTATGTTGGGTCGCCACTGCTGCTATTGTTTGGCATAGAGGTATTGGGGGATGGAGAGTGGGCCCCTGTGAAGAGATGGCTTAGGGTGGTATTATGCATAACTAGACATTGTGTCCTTAATACCTGGGCAAATGCGGTAGAACCTACTATATCCCAATGGAAGTCCCTAATATTACAGGCTCTCACTCTGGCGTGCTTAACGTATGTTACTAAAGATAAGGAAATTTTACAAAGGACGTGGCAACCATACTTAGCCTCCTTCTCACTTGCAGATAACCTTTTGCTGAGGGAGGGATGGGTTTAACATCAAGGCTATGGGGACCTCTTAGTTATAGAGAGGTTTTCGAATGCCGGGAAGAGATGCAAGGGTGTCTTCCTTCTACACTTGTATTGGAATAATAAAATCAAATAAGAACTTGCTAATTGGTATTTAGATGAAGATTGATTAAGGAATTGGATCCATTGTATATAAGTTATGTATTTAGACTTCTGTGGATTGTATTTGTCCAAATGATTGTATGTATGTTTTGTATGTCTATTATCACAAAATTCAATAAACAAATATTGCAAAAAAAAAAAAACTAAAGTGGTCTCATGGATTTGGCTTTCTTTTCCCTCTGTTTAGGGCAGGTTTTTGAGGCGGCCCCTGATCCCACCCTTGAGCGTGGTTCATTTCTGATCTATGTCCACGTCTTTCCTAATCTAGTTCGTCCCTCTTTTAGTATTCTGTCTATCCTGTTAAAGTTGTCCTTCCTAAAATCCAGGACATGCATTTTCGTGTTTAGGATCTCCCTTCCCACATCTGTGCAGAACCACACTGACTGGTGGTTGCTGCCTCCCACTGCTTCTTTTACCTGAATATCCTGGTCAAAAATTTCAAACAAATAAATAAAAATAGCCCTAACGTGGTCTCCATTTGTTACCACCAGGTCCCGGGTGGCTCCTTCCCTAGCTGGTTCATTCACCCCTTGGACCAGGAACCCATTCTGGACTGCATACAGGAACAATTGGCACCTACTGTAGGCAGTAATCAGGACACTCCAGTCTATCTTGAGCAAGATGATGTCCCCCAGTTCCAGTACCAGTACCACCACCTCCCCTTCTCTGCTGCATTCCAAACCATGTCTCCCATCTCTCTGTCCTTGCCCTCCTCATGCTGCGGCAAGTCAATATACAGTCCCTTGTCTTAAATGTCTTCCTTCCATCGTATGTAACTGGACTCACAGTGCCTCTGGACCCCCCTTCCCCCATGTCGTTATTTTGTGACTGTTATGCTTTCCCTGATGTACAGTTACACTCCCCCCCCCCATTTTTCCTTCTCCCTGTCTTCTCTAAAGAGGGTGTACCCTGGAATGGAGACTTCCCAGTCATGGTTTGGGATGGCCAAGGTCTTGGTGTTCACTACCAGATCAACCTTCCCCTCAGTCAGCATGGCAGGCAGGTCATACATTTTGTTTCTGAGACTTCTTGAATTGAAGGACACAACCCTCCACTAGTTATGTTTACTCCCCCTCCTTCCTTGTACCTGAGACTATCTCCTTCTCTACATGACTCGCTTTCCCTCCCCTCCCCTTCTCTCCTGCCCAATTTCCAAGCTTACTTTATTCTTATATCTTTTCCTGCATCCCATTATCTTTCCCCATTGTTCCACCATTCTGTTTACCTGGGGGGGGTACTCACTCACTCACACCTATTCATTATCTAATTGCACTGAACAATAGCATGGGCATTTCCTCTTCTCAAAAATGCCGAAATGCCCAAAAAGTTGAAATGATGCTTGGACTTTGTCTGTACATGAAATACAACATGGTGCTGTATACAACCAATATGTGCTGGCATAACATAAGATAGCAGAACTATTTTCTTTTGTTGTACTTGACCCCTATTAATTTGCCATGCTTGAGGTCAGAGGTCAAGTTCAACTC
Organism: Neoceratodus forsteri; assembly: GCA_016271365.2. Taxonomy (NCBI): domain Eukaryota; kingdom Metazoa; phylum Chordata; order Ceratodontiformes; family Ceratodontidae; genus Neoceratodus; species Neoceratodus forsteri. Next base: position 1,413,242,458 of record CM057459.1, read on the forward strand.
AGGACAATATTTCTGATATTTACTATTAAGCCAGCACATATCCCATATACTAGGAGTGTCATAATAGACATTTCCTCTCCAGCAGCTTTACTACATTCCAGAACACCTACTAGAGTTTCAAAATGATATAAATACTGACCTGGGCTTATTTAGAAAGTTTGGAATACATTATTCATTTAAATGTTTTCATTAGAAGATGATCATCTAAATGTGTGTGGCAACTGTGGAGTGATCCATTGTGAAAAGGGAAAAAAGTATGGAAACAAGGTTTCAGACATATTTGGATTTGAGCACTATGATCTACATTGCTAAAGAGGCACTCTCATTGTATAAATAGAGGATATACAATGGCCTGTGTTCAGATATGCCATTTATTTCCATGACTATGGGGATGGGACCATAACTCGCAAGTGGCAAAGTCACAAGTGAGTTATGAAAGTTCTGCCACCTCATGAAAGGAAATTAAAGGCATATTTGATCACAGTCCATTGTACGTTCTGTGTATGCAGTGTCTGTGTGCTGTTTGACAATTAAGGGCAGATTCATTGTGGGATTGGCAGAATGGGCTCTCAATCAAATTGACCGTAGCATAGGCAAGTGAAAAATATACAGTGTTATTTACCTCTTGGATGAATAACATTGTTTATCTTTCACTTGGGTCAGAGTCTTGGGAAAATAATGCATTTATTTAAGTAGAGGAACCCCTACATTGTATACATAGAGAATACATAATGGACTGTGGTGGAATAACAAATCTATCTCCACTAGTGAATAAGACCCATAGCTCATAAGTGGTGAAGGCACGAGTTAGTTATAAAAGTCGTACCACTCATGTGGAGATAAACATGTTATTCTACTGCAACCCATTTTGTATTTGATATACAGTATACCGCACCATTTGTAATGCTTTTACTGGTGTTTTACCATGTTTTGGTCTTTCTTTCTATTGTAAACTCTCTAAATAATCCATTATTCTCTGTGTTCTTTTTCCAAACTTTAAGTGGAAATAAAATGTTCTAAGTAAAATAAATCATGTTTTAAGTGACACATATTTGTACAAAAATAACATTAATAATTTATGCAATTTATTCACCACTGATGTTGTATATATGACTTATGCCATGGGCTGACTAAAAATATCATAATTATTTTCATCTGCAAGGTTTGTCCTTTATGGACCTCGCTCATGACTTCACCACTGATGGGGTCACAGAGAACAAACCCCGCAGATAAAATTAAATATGATATTTTTTAGCCAGCCCATGGCATATTCCCTATATTCAGGTGCAGTGAGGTATGGGTCATTTAGAGGGATGAAAATAATTTCTAACCAATTGCTAATTAGAAATCATGTTGTGTCCTCCAAGAAAGAGACACATTAAAGATCAGGTAAAGGTTTGTCTGTTTTGCATGCAGAATTAAAACTGTAGTATTTCCTGTTTTTTACTTAATTAGGCTTGAATGTTTCCTTTGTTGCCTACAGTACTTAATGAAGCCATGTCTTGTCAACTGCCTTGATTTAAATCAGGAGTACAGCTTATTGCTGGAAATCATCTGCTATTCATGTAACTTTATTCACAAACAATTCATGCAACATTTTTCAAACTGTGGAATCCTTTTCAAAATAAGAGCTACTAAATTAGGGGAAGATTGCAATATTTTTATTCTTTTTTTTTTTTAATTCTGTTTGGTAACCAGGTAAAGCCCACTAGGCACAAGTGCCTGTTTTCAGGGGTGACCTGGGAGCACTGGGGTGGTTAAGTGACTTGCTCAGAGTCACACAGTATAGAGGTTGTGGGAATCAAACCCAAGTCTGCTGGATGTCTCAAGCTCATTCATAGCTCATTACTCTAACCTCTAGGCTATATTGCCAACACAGCTGCTTAGCTGTGACAAAATAGGCTGAGGTTCCTGCTGCCCCCCACCCCAACCCACCTGACACAGCTGGAAATGAGCCCATTTTGGACACTGTTTGCTTACCTGGTTATATATGTTACAAATAACATGTGCTATTTGTATTAGGTTCACTCAATTAGAATGACATCATCTGGAATTGTACTGTATCTTAATGCTGATTAGGGCATACATAGAATAACATATGACAACCTATCAGTTACAGGGCTGTACATTCATTGAGAAATTCCAGTGACAACACAAGCCACGAGAGCAAAGCTCAAGGTGTTTATGAAATCACTGGAATCCCAAAATGAATTTACACTAACCATAATAGAAAGATTGCTATCTGCTGTTTTTTGTAATACTTGGTATGGCAATCGATTTTATGCTGTTTTAATCCACGAGAGAAAAATGTAGTTTCCGTCAGCGTTAGTCTATTCCTCTCCCCCCGGCCATCCACAACTGCCAAACAATAATCATCGCAAACAATAAAACACAATTTTTCCTTGACGATCTTTGCTAGCATGTGTCTGCTCCCTTCAGCCACCCAATTACTTGCAAATAAGAAGTGGAGACACGTACTCTCACCAGAGAGTAAGAAATGGACAAATACACACACTCTCCTAAGTTCACTCTCACTCCCACCTGCACTGAACAGATGAGCTGAGCTGACCGTATGCATAACAATGGTTCCAACCTGCAATGCCATCGTTTTGCCATCAGATTGATAGTATTTTGGATTCCTGACGTCTGAACGATGCTATTATGAGTAACAGCACCTGCTAGTTTTCTATGGAAAAAACACAGACCCATGTATTACATGACATTTTCTTTTTAGTATAGTATAGAATAGGAAGAAGATATATCTACACCTATAACTACATAACATTTTTATTAATATATTCAATTGCTCTCATCACTAGTTGTATGAAATGGTTAATTAATGTTGCATGTCAGCTGGACTATCCTGAGTAAATAAACTGTAAAATAAAAAAAGAATATATACAATAAATGATAGGCAACAGTGAATTACGTAGAGAATAATGCATAGATGAAAGTGTGTTATGAAGTTTTTTTACACACCCGAGGTGTATAACGACCCATAAACTTTGAGTGTGAAGCTCAAGAACATCACACACCAAGGGCGTGTAAATAAACTTCAAAGGCATACAGTCACTTATGTTTCACTTTTTATAACTGGTGCAGGGACATAAGCACAAAAATCAAGTTTCCCAACAGGAAAAGTTAAGTGCAAGCGATCCAAATGCTGTAATAACTGGATATGATGTCATACCTGGTTATTACAGCACGTGATCACACTGATAATCAGTGTGATAAAGGGGATCACCAGTTATTATATAGAGAATAACCAACTCCCCCCATGAAGAGCAAGCTGGTGACTCCTCACCGAGTTAACATGGTGATACTATGGGCGTGAGAGTGAAGCTCAAGTACTCTTATGATTTCACCACACTAACAAGGTGTGATGTTACCTGTGAGTTCTTCATGAAGGTTTGTTTTTATTATACATTACATAAAATTAGTCTGTTTCATATATGTGCTTTTTGTGCAATGAGTGTGTGTGTGTGTGTGTGTGTGTGTGTGTGTGTGTGTGTGTGTGTGTTTGCTAATGGCTGCATAGTGATGTCACCATGCTGACATACTGCTATGAGTAGGAGACAGAGAGAGAAGGGACTGTGACAGGATACCTAGACTGTCTTCTTCTACCCCGAGTGCTTCAACTGAACATGTCTCACAACTCTCCGCATTGTCTCTATTTATGACAGTGATATGTTTGTGTATGGTCCCTCCTCCACCCCTGCCTGAACTAGATTGCACTATTTCATTGCTGAACTAGAAGTTTCAGTTAGCTACTTGGATTATCACTTCCTTTTTTTTTCTCCCATATATATTTTAGCATTTCTCCCATTTTCTCCCCATAACCTATCCCCGTATCTCGGTCATGCGTATGCATGTGGAGGCATGTGCACGCCACATCATGAGGTGCCTTCCTACTACATGTCACCCCCTCTGCTAATGCTGACCACCGGACCTCCACCCGGTGGCAGTGGGACTATGGGGTGGGGCAACCACCCCAAGAGAGGAGAGCTGCCTTCCAGCTGCTCAATCCTGCTCCCACCATCCCCCCAATGCCAGCTCCCCAATTACCCAAATCTGTTCCCAAACCTGGATCACCGGCATGGTGTGAGGTAAGGCATCCAGCACCTCAGCCCTCTGCGCCACCAGGTTGGCCTATCATTCTTTTAAGCTGTTTTAAAGCCCCTTTAATAATTATGTCTTTTAAGACAGCTTTAGGCACTAATTGTTCTGATTCCTACTGAAACGCATATTTGTCATTTTGAGGACATGTAAGATAAATAGCTTTGTGGATAGTTCTAACTGCACTGATTTTCACAATATAAGTATTTTTTTTTTTAAATGAGGGTTCTTTCATCTGGTAATTTGCTCTTGAAAAAGTGAAACGTGAAACAGAGCATGCGTATTACAGAGCACTGAGGAAGGCATGCCTCTGGGACAGGCAAGCCCCATGAACCTTTGCAGCAGAAAGAGTCTCCCAACAGAGAACAGAGAGGGTCTAGCCTGCCACAGTGTGAACATTAACAAAAACAACAACAAAACACTTTGAGTTAGTTTAAACTAATGCATTTTCCCAGCTGTGCACGCAGCGCGTGTGTGCACACACACACACACACACACACACACACACACACACACTCACGCACACCTATTCTGCTCCACTGCAGCCTAAGCTGAAGCAAATTACATAGCAGTTGATGGTCTAGCCTGCCAGAGTGTGAACATTAACAGCATTAACAATAACAACAAAACACTCTGAGTTAAACTAATGCCTTTGCCCAGCCTCTTCCTCTCTCACACACACACACCTTTTCTGTTCCACTGCAGCCTGCCACATCTAGCATGCCAAAATGTGAACATCACTGTGAGCTGAATCAAATTACAGAACAGTTGAGTGAGTTTCCATTCCTACACAGAGCTCAGGAACTCACAGCAACCTGGTACAGTGTTGATTTCTTGAAAAATACATGTCCTTTAAACAAGATAATTATATTAATTATTTGAGTCAATGAAGCTGTGTGTCTCATGCTTTTTTTTACTGTTGAAATTCCTACTGTGAACTGTAGCTGCTGTTCAGCATCTAGCTTTGTGCATGAACATCATCCACACTCCCTTCTCACTTAGGGACAGAAATGAGTTTTAACCCTTGAGTATCCTGGTAGTTTAACTTCAGCCTTCTTGCAGCTTGTAATGGTATGCTTTTATTTGCATTTCCATGTTCAGATCAGATGTATATTATAGGCATTGTGTTTTTATAGAGTATTCCTCACCTCTCTTATTTTATTATGCTGTTCAGTGTGCAACTCCGCATATACTTTTTTTTTATTTCTATTTGATCAAACTTCATAGCCAGTGGGCCAAGGTAGGAGGAATCTTCACAGCTGTATCTTTATAGTGCAATGTACAGTATTTATCTCATTTCATTACCATGTTTTGTGTATCTACAACAGTCTGCTTATTCAGGGCCCAATCCTCAAATGGTTAGCTGTCCCTGCAAGCATGCAGAGGTCCTGGAAAATCCATGGAGCATCCCCTATGCACCACATGCACACCATCTGGGTACTACACAGGCTCCACAGTATTTGTGTGTGCTCCCATGTACCCTATGCCTGACCAGCATGCTTCTCTATGCAGGTGGGTGGGACAGTGGCTTGCAGGGGGCATAAGTCAGTATCCACCTGATCCTGGACACAAAATCCTCAATGCATAGGGCTGTGGGGGGGCATTAGCTACACCTGCCTTAGGGTAGCAGTAGCAACTATGCAGTCCCCTCTACCTGTCCACAAACCACATATCCTACTCTGTTTGGCCCTATCTTCTCCAGCCCACATCCCTAGGAGCCTCTGCAGTGCTGGGGGTCCTCACTGGTACCAGGCAGTGTTCAATGAAATTCTGTTTAATTTTCTGTGGGGATATGGCAGTCCAGGAGGACTGCACCCTCCTCAACCCCCCACCAATGAAATGTTATTTAAACACTATGTAAATGGTAAGCACCCCATTGCTTGTTTAACTTACTATTTATGCTTCCTCCAATCTCAGGTGCAGCTCTTCTTTGGGCTACCCCAAAGTACCAGATCTCTATCACCTCTGACTGCAATATACCACTTCCATCAAGGCATGGCACTGCACCACACACTGGGAGAGGGGTGGGCAGCAACCTTCCCAAATCTCTAGTGTTGCATCAAATAGCAAGGTGACAGCGGTGCCGAGTCCTCCAGATACACGGAGGGATCATCTCTGACTGCTGCTCGGGCTCTTTTTTGCTGTTTTCTCCCTATTCCTGAGCCATCCACTGCCTGGGCTGCATCGCAAATGAGCTGTCTCAATGGTGTTAATTGAAATTGAATCAAAATCCACAGACAGAGCTCAGAGCAGCAGTATGAGCATCTGTATGCCTGCTGTGAGCCCAGCAGATGCCCCCCCCACCATGCCTCTGCTCTGCTTCCATCCATGTTCACCCAGGTAGCTGCATTGTGGTGGAGACAAAGACACTCCCACTGTGGAGGAGGGGAGTACCCTGTGAGACACTCAGTGCTCTGTTCCCTGGCCAGCCTCAAATGACTCTGACTTGTTCCAGAACTCAGGTTGCTGGCCCTATGAATGGTAGCTCTACTACTGTGCTGATGTCAGCCTTTGGTTATTTCCTACCAGCAAAAGAGGGAAGAAACTAGGAACTTCATTTGCTATGTACTGTACTATGTGGGAAAAGAGATTTGTTGCATTAAGGGGATGGGTTGAAAACTGTAAAGAGCAAGGCCACCAGTAAGTTTTGGTGGCTGCACTGTATGGCCCTCCAGATACATGGCTTGAAAACCACCGGTTTATTGTAGCATGCCTGTGTGTATCATATGTGTGTGCTCAGTGGCCTCTGTATGTGTACTGCACATAACCCCTTGCTACCTGTATGTAACTTGATGCTTTGTAGTAATTTAGGTTACAGTGTATGAAAGGCACTGTATTATATATATATATATATATATATATATATATATATATATTATTATTATTTTTTTATTTTTAACCAGAGAGAGACACACTAAGCTGAAACCTTGTTTACAGGTGTGACCTGGGAGCACAAGGAAGTTAAGTGACTTGCTCAGAGTCACACAGTATGCAAGTGAGGGCTGTGGGATTCAAACCTAGGCTCCAGGTTCACAGCTCAGAGCCTTAAACCACTGCGCTATACTGCATGGCTTTCCATCCAAACTGAAAAGCTTTGGTACTACAGATCACAGGTCACTGAATGATACTGCACTTGTCTGTGGTGTAATAACTTTTTAATAAGAAACGAAATTCAGTGCCATCTGTGCTCTGTTCTTCTCAAAATTGTTGTCTTCCCTCACCACACATGCACACAAACGCAGAAACTTTCTATTTTTTTGATTAATGTTAACTAATAAACCCACCCTGAACCCAGCCGCTAATGCCCCACACAGTGCCACTAATAGTCTTTTGCTTTCAAAAATCATTTAAAAAGAATCTTGTTTACAAAAATGAGAGGAACTGGGAAACAAGCATAAGCCCGATCTGCGCTATAATGTATTTGTGTAAATCTGTGTTGATTTAAATGGAAGCACACGAGTGAAGACCTTGATCTCGCTCATCACCCAAGGCTTCCTATGTTATGAAGTAAGTTTTTTTTTTAATGATTTTAAAAGCAAATAAACTGTCAGTAGCATGGCAAGGTGTATTAGCAGTTGGGTGTAGGGTGGGTTTATTAGTTTTAACATTTCCCAAAATTACGTGCCTTTTGTGTGTGTGTTTGTGGGGTGGGGGGGGACAATGTATTTTTTTAAGATAGAAGAATATATATAGTACTGTATAAAACAGTGTATGCCCAGTCACATGCACAACAAAGCAAACCACAGCAGCTCAGAGCATATAGAAAGGAGCCACAATGAGTGAAAATACAACAAGGCAGAGCAAAACGGCTTCTCTTCCAGGGTTCAGGTAAATGACCGCTTCGTTTGGACATGATGAATGGAAAAGTAAAAAAATGTTTTAATCCATACTTAATCCATAAAGGTACACAGCAAACCGTGAAATTTTCAATACCCCCCCCCCCGGCATCAATGTTTCACGACCTGTCGCTTTTTCAAGATGTCATAGCTGTGTGACCATATCTAGCTTTATAGCTCAGCACCACCGCCATGTGGTATAATTTCACCAATATATTAAGCAAGTTAAAAAGCACACAGTTTACAATCCACCTAATTCACACCACAGTCGACAAAAATGTTTTTGAAAGGAGAGAAAAACAGTCAATTATGTGTGTATGTATATATATATTTATATATATAGATATATATATATATATATATATATATATATATATATATATATATGTACACATATACACGTACACCTTCCCTTATAGCAAAACCTACAGTTTTTCTATTTAATATTAAAAGCAGAATTTTTGGAATCCACACTCATCCTAGAATACAGACCTTTGCACAAAATTTCTAACACAGAATTTCTTCTTTACATGGCATTTAGACACGATCCTAACCACAATCTTAAATATCTACTTGAATGATATAATCTCTCTAATGCATATTACAAGTTTAAAAAAAAAGGACTCATTTTACTACCCACCTAGTTCACACCACAATCTATTCAAAAAAGGATTAAAGAAGAGAGAGAAAGAGAAAGAAAACAATAAGTTAAGTATATAATATATACTTAACTTATCATTTTTTTCTCTCTCTCTTCTTTCATACTTATGACATTCATTGTGTCTAAATGAAGTGGTCATTTCCTGAACCCTGGAAGAGAAGCCGTTTTGCTCTGCCTCGTTGTACATGCACAACAAACCTGCATTGCCAGCAGTGTTCATACTACTCTTGAGGTTGGTGACGACACAGGCTTGGTTTGCATGGCTGGCCATCCACTGTGCTATAAAGTAAAGGTAGGAAATTTGCAATATGCCTAGCTCAGTTATCATTGGACCGGGAGCTAACACTAGCTGGATATTATGTACTTTATGTGGGATGAGGGGGACTGAAGATCAGGTTGGGCCCCATGGATGTATCAAATGCCTCTATATTATAAAACTGGAAGGGAAGGTAAAGGTTATACAAAACAAACTAGGAATCCAATCAGGGATAAAAGAAATAGAGAACTTAGTTCAAAATACTAGATCCCTGTTACAGGCTGAGCAACAAAACTCAGCAGTTAATAAAGGCCCGATGGAAAAAAGGAAGGAAAGGGTAGAAGATCATAGTGATCTTGAACCAAATACAGATGATAGCTGGTGCAATGTTACAAAAGGCCCAAGAAAGCGTAGGAGGGATATTAACATAGCTACCAACATATCAAACAGATATGAAGGGCTACCAATTGAAGAAGTAACCAACCAGCAACTCAGGAAACACATGAGTTAGTGGAAGTACAACAACCAGAAAGGTTAACAGTACCTAGCAGAAACATGGAGGGTAACACTGCATTGGGATCCCATAAACTAAAACAAAATGAACAAACAACAAGGCCCATCCCTAGCATAGAGGTGGCTTCAACCCCAACTAGTGCTGCGGCATGCTCCATTCAAGAAAGATCAAACAATAAAACAGAAACTGTGCAGACTAGTCTGGCTCAGAGTAGGGGTAACCCTTCCAACCCCCCCAAAAAGCATGTGGTAGTAATAGGTAATTCTATGGCCAAATACACCGACGGGATATTATGTAAAAATAAAAAAGAACAGGTGGGTGTCTCCGCTTTATCAGGTGCAGGGATACAAGATGTGCACAAACTTCTCCCAGGTTTCTTGGAACATTCTATTAACCCTCTTGTAATTTTACATATTGGAACAAAAGCTGTGGGAAAGAGAAATAATATAGAAACACAAAGGGCATTTGAGTAAGTATGGTAGGTTATGAATTAAAAAGACAAAACTGTCCACTAGTTAGTTCTGAAATACTCCCCATTCCTAGGGCAATCCTCCATGGAAATAATGAAATACAAAGGCCAAATGGATGGATAAAAAGATGGTGTAACAGGGAAAACATAACTTTTTTGGAACACTGGCATAGATTTGCACATGTTCAACGGTTATATGCACCAGATGGGTTACATTTGAACAGGACTAGGACCCAAGTATTGGCTTAAACCATCATACCCCATTTAAACTAGGTACTGGGGAAAGGGAGGTGGTCACCAGGTAAACTATAAACAATACAGGACTCAAACTGACTCATTACAATGGAGGAATATTCTAGTTAATGCAAGAAACCTTAAAAACAAGAAGGAAGAACTAGAATGCATTGTAATTAGAGAAAAATTAGCATTCTGCGCTGTCACTGAGACCTGGTGGCACAAGGAATTACAGGGCATGGAAATGAGAGGGTACAAACTATTTAACAGAGACCGTGATTTATAGACGGGGCGTGGCACTATACATAAGAAATGATATAGAAGCAGTTGAGATGACTACACCTACACTAGAAATTGAGCGACTGCTGGTACAGATTTATCCTCATAAAGATGAGAAAACAATTGTGGGTGTTTGCTATCGGCCACCTTCTTTGGATAAAGAAACAACAATAGAATTTATTAACAACGTACAGAATATGCATCAGAGTAAAATTCTGATAACTGGTGACTTCAATTTTCCCAGAATAACATGGAAAACCTGGTCTGCATCTGTACCTATAGAACAGGAATCCTTAGATGTACTGGACAGTATATTCTTGGACAACCGTGTCACTGAAAGCACCCAAGGGGATCATATATTAGATTTAGTGACCACCAACAAGGAGGACTCTGTAGAATATAGTAATACAAGGGAACCACTTCTCGACAGTGACCACAATATGGTAGAATTTGGTATAAATATTAAAACCACAAACCAAACAGGGTTAACTAAAATTAAAAGATATGACAAAGCAAACTACAACCTCTTAAGAGAACATGTATTAAAATGGGACTGGACCACAAAGCTACATGGATTGGGAGCTGAACAAATGTGGATAGAATTAAAAACATACCTTAATGACCTAGTTGAGAATAACATCCCCACTGTAAGGAAATATAACACCAAAGGTAAGATTCCACCCTGGTTCAATAATAAGATTAATAAATTAATAAAAGTCAAGAATCACTCTTATAAGAAATATAACCAAGAAAGAACTAAAAAATATAAAAATATGTACAAGGCCAAATTGACAAAACTTGAAAAGGCAATTAAAAATTCTAAAAATGATATGGAACTAAAACTAGCTGAAAACACGGGTGACAATAAAATGGCCTTTTATAACTATATTGGGAGTATCAAAAACAATACTGTGGGACCACTCAAGCAGGGTGATAAGGTGAGAAATGATTGTAAAGAGATGGCTTAGGAATTCAGCAAGTACATTGCTAGTATATACCAAATAACGTTGATAATATTGCTTACCATCCAGTGACCTACTCAGAAAAAAATCAAAATAACACGAGATATGATAAGGGAAAAACTACTTAAAATCAATTCCAACAAATCAGAAGGACCAGATGGGTTACATCCAAGGTTATTAAAAGAGTTAGCTGCAGAGTTAAGTGGCCCTATCCATTCTATATTTGAAAAGTCCCTACCTGAGGGAGTGATACCCGAGGACTGGTGGTCAGCTTATGTAGTCCCTATTCATAAAAAGGGTACAAAATCATCTTGTTCCAACTACTGCCCTAGTAGCCTCACTAGCATCTTGGGGAATTTCCTGGAAGGACTAATAAAAGAGATAATTTTTTTATTTCTTTAGTTTTTGTTGACCAGGTAAGAGCACTAGACAAATCCTGCCTATTTTTAGGCACGACCCGGGGGAGAGGGATACAGATGAATGCCAACTGATCTTAAACCAGATTAAGCTATTGGTGGTATTTTTTTAGTGAATGAGGGAAATTTCACCAGGACACCGGGGAAATTCCCCTACTCTTTTCGATAAGTGCCATGGGATCTTTAACATCCACCTGAATTACCACCAATCTGGGCAGATGGGATCTCGGTTTAACGTCTCCTCCGAAAGATGGCACCTCAGAAAGGCAGCACCCCCTCATGCTGCACTACAGTGTCAGTACTGGGATATTAACCCAAATGCCAGACATGGGAACTGAACCCACAGCCCTCTGATCTCCTGGCTTCAGAGGCGAGTGTGCTACCTACTGAGCCACTGACTACTGATCAAAGAACACCTAACTGCTCAGGGTTGAATAGATGTGCTTTAGCATGGATTCACTAATGGCAGATCCTGTCTCACAAAGCTGATGAGATTTTTGAGCCTGTCAGCCTGACATTAAACAATGATATTCCAGTAGATATGTTACACCCCCCCTCCTTATCCTTACCTACCCCCACCCCTCCTCTCTTCTCATTTTCTTACCTCCCCTTGCCCTTCTCATTTCTTTCTACCACCCCCCATTGTCCTCTTCCTTTCCACTTTTACTGTCTCCTGGTCTGTTCGAAATTAATTTGATATCGTTTACCCCTATTTGTGTAACAATTTTGTATATTGTCATGTGATAACTATGTCTTGATGTGGAACCTATGTAAAAGAGCCCTGGGCTCAAAGGTAATTGTAATCCTAGAATTGAAATAAATAAATAAAATAAAAATAAATAAATAAAACATGTTGATTTTGAGAAAGCCTGTGACAGCATCTCTCATGCTGTAGTAATTGATACCCTATTAGAGATCAAACTGGATCCGGGCTATTATATGATGGATCACAGTCTGGTTGACTGACCAGAACCAATGGGTTATTAGTAAGGGCAACTGCTCAAACTGGACCAGAGTGATCAGTGGGGTCCCTCAGGGATCAGTACTGGGCCCACCACTATTCAACACATTAGTAGCATTATTAAGTACAGATAAAAATGCATGGTTAACCAGTTTGCCAATGATATTAAAATGGGGGCCCTAGTTACTAATACAGCAGACACAAACGCTTTTCAAACCAACATTAATACCTTACTCAAAAACACTAGCAAAAAAAAAAATTAAGATTCAACCTGGAGAAGTGTAAAATAATGGATATTGGGAGTAAAAACCATGAGAACCAATACTATATAGATGATAAAGCATTAAAAATTACCGAGCTGGAAAGGGATTTGGGTGATGTAATTACTGACACTCGTATCTTCTCTAATCACTGTACTACAGTAGCTAAAAAGGGTTACAGTGTCCTGGCAGCAATCAGAAGTACTATCAAGAGCCAGGCAAGGGAGGTGATCATGCCATTGTACCTGTCATTGGTGCGGCCACATCTCGAGCACTGTGGACCTTTTCGAGCACCACATCATCAAAGGATGTGAGAAAACTGGAGGGGGTTCAGAGGAGAGCAGCAAGACGGATAGCAGGAATGAGGGATAAGAACTATGCGGACAGACTAAGGGACCTGGGTTTGTTTTCACTACAATATAGAAGAATTAGCGGGGATATGTGCTTGGTTCATACTGCACTAAAGAACAAGGATACCAGAGAATGTCTGGGACTGAACTTCAAAACCTCATCAGGCAGGGTTGCAAAGGCATTTTTGTCCAGCTCAAGGGTGAATATTCTAAGAAGAACTATAGAAGAACCTTGGTTCTCCCAAAGAGTTGTTGCTCACTGGAATGCATTGCCTTAGTCTGTAGTTTCAAGCAAAACGACCGACCAATTCAAACTAGCAACGGACAGTTACTATGCAGAAAAATGTTACACAATGGAGCTATAGAAGGTGCAGGTCTATAAAGACAAATGTTAATCTGACCTGAATAAAATCTTATGCATTCTATGACTCTATCCTCTGTACACAAAATTATAAATTATGACATCATTCTTGGCAATCAGGATTGTCTATTTCTAAACGTTTCAAGTACTATTTTCCCAAAAACATCTCTTGCAAACAGTTTTAATGTTACAGTTATAAGTTCAGATAGTGTAGTCCATTTCATCACACAGGGGTTTCTCTAATTTTCCACAAAATCTAACAGTTGAATTTTAAATTTAAGATAATTTCTTAACAGAAATCTTCAACATGATCTATAATACATTAAAGAGCTACTGACGACTCAAAGAAAACTTTAAAAAACATAACGATTAGATATAATGCCGCCTGCATTCCTTTTGTATTTTAGATATTTCTCCTCTCCATAATTTACTACTAAGGAAATTTGCATGAGTGTATGATCTTTATCCCTTACAGTTCCTTTATAGTCCATCTGCCTCTATAGCATATTCCCTACTCAAGTCATAATTCTCTGTTGTGACATCACAATCTGTTGCCATGGGAGTAACTGTGATATCACAAGCAGAGCTCTATGACTTCAGGTAGAGAGAAAGCAGCAGGAATAGATGAACTCTTCAGGAGCAAAGATCCTGTTTTCACACAGATGATCTCAGTAATAAATAATGGGGAGGAACAAAACAGCACTAATGGGAAATACAAGCTGGCCTGTGTCTAAATATTAGGTTTTGTTAAAGTTCTCCTGAATGTGTCATCAGCTCTTTATGACTGAAGCACTATGTAAATATAGCACTCTCTATGAGTGGCTATAACTTAATAAAATGTTCCTGCAATTGGAGGTACTGATCCAGTCAGGGTTTTTTTACCTCTGCAAATTAGTGTTACTCCTGGACTGCAGTCTTGTGCCTGTTGTTCCTCTCGATTTGTTGAACCGGTGCAAGTATGCCACCAGCTATTGCAGGGGTTTTGAGTAGTTTTCACTCAGACTCACCGCTCTGAAGCAGCCGTTTTGGCTCTTACCAGAACTGGTTTTTAATTGTACTCTTTTGCCATTTAGAGAAAGTGCGTGTGAAATGGACTTACATTCAGCTACCTTAATCACCTCACACTCCAAGCCATGTGTCTGGTTGGCTGGAGGATGACTGATTAGCGCAGCTGTGTGGATAAATATTTCCTGTTCTAAGCCATGAATTATTTCTTCTGAATGTGACAAAGTGTGGATTATGGGTTTTCAAAAAACACTGATGACACAAGCTCTTTATATGGTCAAAATTCCTTCAAGGGAATTTTGTGATATCATAGACCATGAGAGCTTTGCTGGAGTGGTTTATAAATGCCATCAGAACCCCAGATGGAATTATAAGTTTTGCAATGTACAGCTGGACTATTTCTTTATTTTGTATAGTAGAGGGTCAAACATTATTATTCATATTTAAAACTGTCACATAAGAATTCAGCTGTTTCCTAGTCAGCAGAATGTGAATCTAGCAGGGATTGTTTATTGCAGAATATTCTACAATAAGAAGAACATAATAACTGATATGGGGCAATCACAACCTGTAACCAGTACTTAACATTCTCCCTTACATATGAGAAATGGGGATGTGCGGATGTATGCGGATGACACTGTTGTGGTGGCATCTGCACACAGCCACTGCATCCTAGAGGCAAAATTACAGGAAGATATGATAGCAATGAAAACTTGTTTAGAGGGATTGGTTTATTGATGAACCTTAAAAAAACAAAACAATGTATGATATTTGAAAAATAAAATAGAAAGCAAACTAGTGAAGAGTTAGAACTGTTTTTTACTAATAAACAACAGGTACCAAGGGCTAATGTTTATAAATATTTAGGGGTGCTGATAGATAGGAGATTAATTTATGAGGAACATGTGAATTCAATGGTAAAAAAATGTAATCAGAGGTTAGGAGCCCTAAGGTGGATATCTGCCCCTTTGGGAAACAAATTAAGACCAAATTGATAAATCAGCTAGTACTTCCTGTTCTGAATTATGGTGCTTTAGTGTATAGAAATGCTCCAAAATTTGTTATAAAAAAGGCAAATCAAGCATATTATAGACTTGCAAGATTTGTTAGTGGATGCAAATATGGAACGAACCACTGTCAAGTATATGATAGTTTAAAATGGTTGGATCCAGACATATAAAGAGATATACAGTGGGCCAAATGGTGTTTTCAGTTAATGAATGGGGCCCAAATGCATCCATTGAAGTCTCAGATTAATAATGGAAATAGAGAAATTAATTACAGATTGAAAGAGATTTCTCATAAAATTGATTGGCCTAGGGTAAATAATAGATTTGGTGATACTGCATTGGTTCCAGCCTTAGGACGTATGTGGAATGCTATACCGATATCAATAAGATCAGAGAGAACGGTAAGAGGATTTGAAGAGATGGTGAAGCTTAAAAATAAAGGTTGCGCATGCTATGCCCCAATGTAATTGTCTAAAGCCCAAGTGATAATAGAGATTATAGATAAACTGCTTATGTGGTACTTTTTTATGAAAGTATAAACGTATCCCTATGTTTTAATTTGTATTTGAGTTTAATATTTTTTGAGGAAATTGTGTAATTATATGTATGTTTGTTATTGTGTGTTGGTATAAATGTTTCTGTAACAGAGCTTTATTTGTAAACCAGAATATTTTTTCCCTAAATTTTGTACCTGAATAAAAATTAAAATGTCATCATATGCTGCAGTGCACACAAGTGTGTGCAATGAAGAATTGCATCACTCATTTACAGAGCTCAGAATGTGAGATACAGCTGCTGATGCTAAATGTACTTTCATTTTTGATCAGCTCCACTACTACCTGCTGACCATGGCTCTGTTACAAGTAATTACAAAAACAATAATGGGTACTGGACCACTGGCACAGCAGTAGCTTTACTGCCTGTGACACTGATGACCTGAGTTCAGCAGCGAATCCAGGGCTGTCAGAGGGCCAGATGGGAGCAGAAGGCTGAGTGTCCAATGAACTACTTGCCTTCCCAGGGAGGGTGGGGATCTGGTGCCTGGCAACATACCAATCTCTAGCAATGGCTAGGGGAAGGTGAGGCTGGGACCAGCACTGCACCAGGATTGGCAAAGGCAGTGGACATCTGCATATCAGGTGTAAGAGTGCACCTGGCCATGCATCAAGTCATTGCATGCATGCCCTCACCAAGGGTAAGCCACAACTAAGTAGAAAACCCCTTGGACAATGAGTAGTGCATGAAGTCCAGGATCCTTGCACGGACCCAGCAGACCAATGTGGGTTACATCCCCTAGCTGACACCCAAGGAGTGAAATCATAGCATTGTAGTTAAAAAAAAAATAGAAAGAATGGGCAACAGTTTACCCTCAGTGTCGGTCTTATGGTTTATGTGGTATCATACACCTCGGGTGTGTAAAAAAACTCATTACATACTGTTACTCATAAATTACTCACACTATAGTTATTGGTTACGACTTCTTCCCGTGGGAAAAACATGGTTGTTATTTCCAATTACAACCAACTGATTATATCAGGAATCACTTGTTGAAATCAGTGTGTTCTGCCGTCTTGACACAGCAGTTCATTCTCTCTCACTCTTCACAGCCTCAGACTTGCTCCAGCAAAACCCAGCAGCCAGAGACCCAGCTTTGGGAAAGCTGTGACAGAAGATGACCACAGCAGGAGTGAAAGTAAGGCAGGAGACAAGCAGAGAACTCGATGACATGTAAGATCTGTCAGCTGGAATGAAGGGGCCCAGGCAGGGCCAGGAAGAATGAAGTGACAGGGAGAGTGAGCTGTCAGCCAAGTAGCCAAAAAATGACTGCTGGTCAAGCTGGAGCCATAAAATAAGCAGGAAGGAGGAGCAGGTAGGAAGAACTACAGAGAGAGAAGCAAAAACAGAGCAGCCACCAGCACTGTGGAGCCCAAAATCAGTGTCTAAATGATGCTGTAGGCATGCACTTAAGTAGGTGGGCAGGGGGTATTATGAGCATCCTCCAGATTGTGGATTTTGGGACCCACAATTAGCAATAAGACATGACAGGGTGTTGGTTACTATTCCCAAACCACATGCCTAGATGTGCTATGAGGTACAATGTACTTGCACCAAGTGCCTTCAGTCACCTGAAAGTGTGGTTCAGGAATTGTAACCCACATCCTTAAGTGTCTTATTGCACTTATAAAATGGATCTTCTGTAAAAACAATTACGTTTGGCAGTGTAGTTACTATTCCTGAACTGCACTGCTTTGGAAACTTCACCAATCGGAAAGTCAGATTCCCCTACCCATTTTATAGTATTAAATGAGACATGGGGTGATAGTTAACTCACTTTTATACCCACCCTTGATGTGTGATGCTTGTATAAACCCCTTGAACTTTGCTCTCAGGGTTTACGTAGCACCACACACCTCAGGTGTGAATAAGATTCTGGTTACACACACCACATGGTGCATTATTCTGTAAGTCAATAGGGCCTCCAAGGGGTGTCTCTTATGGTACAAGACACTCCAAGCATGAGGTTTGGGTGAGAGCACTGCAAAGCAAAGCTGAATTGTTCTGTCTGCACTAACCTCATGACAGGAGTCTCATAAGAGCCACCCCTCAGAGGCCATATTAACTTATTATAAACCACTCAAGTTTAGTGTGAGTGATTTGTAAGTTTATAGTGAGGGCTTATTCTGCATGGATTTCCATGCCAGCTGAAACCATGTTGTACCACAGTTTAAAGGACATGGAATGTGGTTGTGCCCTTCTGTGGTACAACTGCATTCCAACTGATCAGAAATCCTCAAAGCAGCTGGTGTTTTTCACAGAGCTGCCATGCGCACAGCAATCAGTTCAAGTTCTGAACTGGAACTGCCCACATGCACTGCTGCCACAGAGAGATGTGAAAACACGTTCCTTTAAAAAGTAAAATAAAAACAAAAAAACTATACACTGTGAAAAATACTGGTTGGACAACCGTATGTCCAACCAGCCTGTGCTGCCACCTCAGGCTTCTAGTTACATCAGACCGCTCGAGCTTCACTGCTGAGGTCTGATGTAATCAGAACCCCTCGGCGGCAGCACAGGCTGGTTCTGCATCGATGCCCAACCAGTAGTCTCTATATTGTTGTTTTTCACATTTTATTGTGCCATTCTCCCCCCACCCCCAGGTGCTAAAGTGGGGCGCTCCTTCCAAAGGCCCCTACACAAGAGCACACTGTACACAGGATAAGCAGTACAGTGCCTCTGCCTGCTGACTGGCTGAAATCACCTTAGTGATTTATAATATATATATATATATCTCAGACAGTCTGAGTAACAGATGTTATTTAAAAAGCTACAATTCACAGTTCTGACATCACAGCAGTGAATTGCTGGATTTCTGATGTCAATTTATGATGTCACAGCTGTTTATTACAAGAAATTGTATGGGCTAAGTGAGAAAAACGAGGGCTGTGCAGCTACAGTATTACAGGAAAAATAAATCAATTTGTGGTGCACTGTTATTGTTGTACGGTCTGATACCTTATAGTTCCATACTGCTTCACCACCACCAGAATGTATTCTATTACTTTACCACCACCAGCAGAAGTTCTTAACCTTAGTTTACCAACAGCAGAATTTCTAATCCTTATCCTGACTCAACTTCAACACCCCGACACCTGCCCTCCTTAACACACGGGGTCTTACCTGCCAGATACACAGCCAGCAAAGGGCACACTTGAGGGGACGGCTCCAGCTCATCATCGTTCCCTCTCTGACAGTCTGAAAGAGGAGTTGTGACATTTGTTAAGTCCCTTCATCACTTTACAAATAGGTGTAATAAAGGAAAGAAGGTGACAAAGAAACGAGTATGTAACGCGGTAAAAGGCAGCTGGGGCTGCAGCCGAGAGCTCGAACCTACCTTTGGGGACCGACAATGTGAATCTACTGTACATAACCAGCAGCAGCTCCTCCTAGCCCCGAAACTATCAGCACGGATGAAGGGAGGGGGTACGATTACTTTTAAAACTGCCTGCAATAAATGTGCGACTTGAATTCCTTTGCTCTGTCAGTCCTGTGATTCACGTGAAGAGTGTTCTGGCTGTTTCTCTAGCCCGATCGAGTCTCCCGGATCTTCCAGATCCGGTTTTGCTGAGCGGATAACAGTAGCAGGAGCAAATAAACGCCACTCTGAATGAGGATGTAGGCTTGGGGAAGGGACATATTAAACACGGGGGAACAATCAAAATCAAAAACAAGCAGCAGTCACAGAAGCAAACATTAAATGCGTGAACCAAATAGGACGAGAGATCGGTGAAGTATTCAATGTTAGTCCGTGTTGGGGAGCTATATGTTGGCTGTACAATTAAGTTGTAAATCTGTCTGCCTAGTAAAATACATTTTTTGAATGCATTTATTTATTTTATTTTATTTATTTAGCTTTTGTTGACCGGGTAAGTGCACTAGACAAATCCTGCCTATTTTCAGGCACGACCGGGGATACAGATGAATGCCAACTGACCTTGAACCAGATTAAGCTGTTGGTGGTATTTTTTTTTTTTTTTGAATGAGGGAAATTTGTCCAGGACACTGGGAAATTCCCCTACTCTTTTCGATAAGTGTCATGGGATCTTTAACATCCACCTGAACTACCACCAATCCAGGCAGATGGGACCTCGGTTTAACGTCTCATCGGAAAGACGGCACCTCAGAAGTGCAGCACCCCTCTCATGCTGCACTACAGTGTCAGTACTGGGATATTAACCCAAGTGCCAGATATGGGAACTGAGCCCACAGCCCTCTGATCTCCCGGCATCAGAGGTGAGTGTGCTACCTACTGAGCCACTGACACTGTAAATCTGCCCACGATAGATCAACCGTGACCCAATATCTCGTTTCCAGTGGGGGTACTGCAGTTTATTTAATGTTGGTTACCAATTCAGTAGCTAGGCAGCCTGCCTTGTACCGAAATAAAACCAAGACACTCGGTTACTTTCCCTAGTTCCCCTTGCATTAGCCCTGTTATGGGTGTATAACCTTTTGCATAACTTTGATGTCATCCATGAATAACTTTCCACTCCAGTTTCACAGCAATATCACTTATGAAGATGTGGTAGAAGACAGGACTCTGTACCGTTCATTGTGGTACACTTAAGCAATAAACCACGAGTGGTACACTTATATACATCACCTCCCCAAAGAGATTTCTGTATATATCCACCTTATCCCTCTTATATTTCTACCAGTTAGACCACACACGGTTAATCACATTCTCCCAACCATCACATTTCTAAATTTATTAGTCATCTTCCTGTGTGGTACAGTCTCAAAGTCATTACTGAAGTTCAGACAGACCACATACACTGCATGACCCTTGTCTACTTCTCTGCTCACCACTACAATCCCTAATGGTGCAATTTAGTTATGTCCGTTGCATCCTCCTATACAGTTTTATGATTTCAAATATTTGTAATTCTTAGTGCCATATTACATTTAGGTCATGACTGAGCTTGATCTGTTGCCTGTTAAAAATAAAGCAAAATCCATTGATGTATCGATCTCAACCACCAATGATGATGAATGTGAAGGCACTGTTCAACAACATAAGGACATCATGAATGGATACTCAAACCAAGCTTGCATTATTGCAACACAAACGGGTAACCCAGTGAGTGTGAACTACAGTTTCATTATTATAGGGGTGCCAGTTGGTGTCAGTGGTTTGGAACACAGTTAACTGAAGGTGGACTACCATTATGTGTGGTTCATAGCTCAGTGCTTATGTAACATATTGGAATGATGCAGATGGTTGTTGGATACAGAGGCCTGCATAGATTGATTTGTGCTTAGGTACTTGGATGCTTGAATTGAGTCCTTTGATAATATTTTATGGTTTTGGCCTTTCTCTGTATCCCACCTGTAGGAAGGAAGGAGGCTTGGTTTAGAATTATGGAGCCCCCCGGTGGGATAAGAGTGCCGCAGAAGGAGGAGGTGTCGGGGAAGATGGAGGGTGAGTGCGATTCGCTCTAAGCAGAGCAGGAGTTAGCTGTTCTCATTAAGTAGGCAGTGGGGGAGGAGCTCTTCCCCCACATAATCCTGGGAATCCCTTTAATTGAGAGGTGAACCCTGTTACTAATAAATGTGCTTTTCAAATTTGTAATAAATTCACCCAGATTTATGTTTTAAAATGGCATCGTCATATGACATTATGGTATTCTCATATAATTGCATATGTATTCCATATTTTGTGCGTTCTTATTTTAGTGCACATGACACTTCCGAGATTCCTGTGTGAAAGCCATATACTAATTAAAGGGACACTGTCATCCCTTTTTTCATGTTAGTTTTAGTTGAAACTCCATATTGTATGATTGCTTACCTTCTATAAAATTCACTGATGTTGTTGGTTACTGGAGGGGGTGCAGTGCAGGGCTATGAAAATGATCATGGGACTGGAGAAGTTGCCCTATGAGGAAAGATTGAGGGAGCTCAACATTTATTCGCTGAAAGACAGAAGGGAAAGAGGGGGCATGATAGATACCATTAAGTACTTGAAAAGCATAAACAAAGTCAGAGAGGGAGGATTGTTTGACTTAAGGGGGGGGAAGGGTCACTAGTGGGCACAGTCTGAAGTTGAAAGGGGGAAGGTTCAGGGGTAGATGAGGAGGCACTACTTTTCAGAGATAGTGATGACGAGATGGAATGCACTGCCAGAGGAGTTAATCAAACTGAGGACAGTGGATAGCTTTAAGTGGGGTTGGGATAGAGTCAAGGGCAGGATTATTACAGACAAGAACACAAAGGAGGGGACCAGGAAAGGGGAGGAAGGGAGGGGTTTGGCTGGGGCTGGGGCAGCTGTTGTAATATGAAACTAAGTGCTGCATAATCAGGCAGACTTGATAGACATAGAAACATGGAATTTGATGGCAGATAAGGACTGCTTGGCCCACCCAGTCTGCCCATTTCCCTACCTAATGAATAAGCTGCAGATCCTAGTTAACCAACAGCCTACTTCTTCCTACCCCACTCCCTAGAATTGCCTTATGTCTGTCCCATGCAATCTTGAATTCCCCCACTATTTTTGTCTCCACAACCTCCTCAGGAAGGCCGCTCCATGCATCCACAACCCTCTCTGTGAAAAAATACTTCCTCACATTACCTCTGATCCGTCCCCCTTCTATCTTCAGATTGTGCCTGTTTTCTACACACCTCTTTTTCTGAAAGATGCTACCCTCTTGGACTTTGTTGATTCCCTTGAGGTACTTGAAAGTTTCTATCATGTTCCCCATCCCTCTTTTCCTCGAGGATATATGTATTAAGCTCCTTAAGTCTCTCTTCATATGTCTTCTGGTGCAGACCCTGCACCATTTTAGTTGCCCTCCTCTGGACTGTCTCCATCCTGTCTATGTCCTTGCGGAGATTGGGTCTCCAGAACTGCACACAGTACTCCAGATAGGGTCTCACCAGCTGTCTGTACAGAGGGATAACAACTTCCTATTTTCTACTGGTGATGCCTCTCCCTATGCATCCCAGTATCCCCCGGCTCTCCTTACTGCCCTCCCACATTGCTTGCCCACCTTTAGGTCATCTGATATGACTGCCCCCAGGTCCCTTTCCATTTTTGCTGTTGTTAGTATCTCACCCCCCACTGTGTACTCTTCCCCTGGGTTTTTGTTTCCCAGGTATATTACTTTGCACTTCTTTATACTGAATCTAAGCTGCAATATGTTTGATCATTTCTCCAATCTTGCCAAGTCCCTTCTCATCCTTTCCACCCTACCTTGTGTATCAACCCTGTTGCAGACCTTTGTGTTGTCTGCAGAGAGACATACTTTTCCTTCCAGTCCCTCTGCAATGTCACTTATAAAGACATTGAAGAGGACCGGTCCTAGAACTGAACCTTGTGGTACCCCCCTTTCTTCAGAGTTGACTCCATTTACTATTACCCTCCGTGTCCTGTTCTCCAGCCAATTTTTTACCCAGGGTACCATCTTGGGACCCATGCCAAGGCTGGCTAACTTGTATATTAATCTTTTGTGCAGGACTGTGTCAAATGCCTTGCTAAAGTTTAGGTAGGCCATATCCACACCCCTTCCATGATCTACTACCTTGGTCACCCAGTCAAAGAAATCTATTAGATTCATCTGACATGATCTTCCTGCTGTGAAACCATGCTGCCTTGGGTCCTGTGCCCCTCTTGCCTCTAGGTACTCAACTGTTCTTTCCTTCAGAAGTGATTCCATGATTTTCCCTATTACTGAGGTCAAACTAACAGGTCTGTAGTTTCCTGCTTCTGCCCCGCTCCCACTTTTGTGAAGTGGAATAACATCTGCCCTCCTCCAGTCCTCAGGTACCACCCCATCCTCCCACAATTTGTTAAAGAGGGTAGCCAGAGGTGTCACTAGCTCTACCCTTAGTTCTTTTAGAATTCTGGGATGAATCCCATCAGGCCCCATTGCTTTGTCCACCTTCAGTTTTAAGAGTTCTTTGAGAACTCTTTCTTCTGTGAATGGGCTGGTATCAACCCCCCTATTCTGAGTGCCTTTTTCTGCTAGCAATTTCATATGTTCATATGGCTGTTTTTTCTGCTTCCTTTCTTAATAGAACTGACGTGTATGCCAACAGTGTATTGCTACCAAATCTTGTTTTGTTTACAAATCCTTAGTCTACTCCAACTGCACACTCCCTAAACATTATAAACATCACAAAACAGTGCAACCTCTAATGATGCAATAGTCTCCTGTCCTCCCACTGCATCATGAGTGCTAGACTTTGTTGGGAGTGTTCTCAAGACTAGGAAAGATGCTGTGGGAGTTGATCAAGGACTGTAAACAAACCTGTTTTTCTGTGGTAATACCAGCATGGTGATCAGTCAGTTTTTTGCTCTTAAAAAGAAAAAAAAATCTGAATCAAAACTACCAGCTACATCAGCAATGTTTGCAGAATGTGAGAAATCATAAAATGTGTTTTTGAAACTGGGGACAATTTGAGGCCTAAGGGGGTTGCCAGTGTCCTTTTAAAGCAAAATATGTGCACCCACACACACAACTCAGCGTGTGTTTTTTCATCCTGGGGTTGAGATGACAGCGTGGACCTGTTGAGGTTTGGTCTCGATGTGTATATGCTGTCATTTCATTCACTCTACATGAAGGCACAGACTTTTTGCCTATAGTTGTCCATGCATTACTATTTATGTGGTTTTGTAAGAACCTATTGTGCTGTTAATATGATATTATGAATCTATTTTCCTAGGTGTACTATAGCAAAAGTCATCAGACTTTGAAAAATACACTTCATGATATTAGGAGAATAAAATGCAGTCATGGGACACCGACATCACCATTTGTGACTGAGTGTAGCATACAAATAAACCTCCAGCCTTGGGTCATGAAATAAAATGGTGCACAGTGCAAGACCTTGAAACAGTAAGAAATACAGTCAATACAGAACTATAATATATATTTGATGGCACAGATTCCTAATGTGGCAATGACTCACATAGTGACCCAGACTGGAAAAATACTGAATGTTCTGCAATCAATATGGACAAGTACGTCTGAGTGAAATAACTGTGATGTTATATATATAATTTTTGTATTTTAATGTCAATGTTCCAGATGATAACAATTCAATTTTTTTTCAGCATGAAAGAGTTACCTACAGAACATGAAACTGAGAACAGAATCAAAATATATTGTTTTCAACCATGCACTACTGATGTTATTGAGAAGTTGCACTATATATGACAATGCCCAGCTTTTATATGGCAAGTTGTTAGCACAATGGTCATATTTGTCTAATCATGCGAGGCTCATAAGTTATGGGTTAATCAGCCACATCATGGAACCTTGCCAACTGGAAACCTGTTAATGATTAGTTGTATTTTTTCTCAGAAGGCAGTCCAACAAGAACATTGAACTTCTTTAGACAATTGAAAATAGCTATTATATCCATAAGAACAAATAAATCTCATGCAGTCTTGCTACGTAATTCCAGCTGTATGCAGAGTGTGGTTTCATTTTATTTATTTATTTATTTAGTCTTTGTTAACTGAGTAGGTGCACTAGACAGCATAGCTGCCTATTTTCAGGTATGACCTGGGAGATTACAACAAAGGGTACGTAGACAATAGTAGATACAAGAAAACATCATGGGAACAAGTAGAAGTCAGACATAGTACACTTCTACAACATTTTCAGCAATGACAGTACATCTGCAGGAATCATTTTGAATCTGCTTTCCTAGGTGTATTTTTCTCAAATCATTTCCGAACAATGTTGTGAAGTTAGGAGGCAGTGCAGGATATTGCTTGAT
The DNA here is from genome assembly GCA_016271365.2 of Neoceratodus forsteri. Lineage (NCBI taxonomy): Eukaryota > Metazoa > Chordata > Ceratodontiformes > Ceratodontidae > Neoceratodus > Neoceratodus forsteri. Next base: position 1,413,268,432 of record CM057459.1, read on the forward strand.
TGGACATACTGCAAAATTTGGTTCATATTCAGTGACAAATCTTGCATGATCTAAAATTGTTGCTTTGCAATGAGTTCAGGTACAGTAAGAAATCGTATAATAATATTGTACAATGACAAAATGGTTAGGATTCAAAAATTGATATTAAGAATTTATTTTCTGCATTATATCTAGAGCAGTGTGGTCTAGAACTCACACTGTATGGAATTGGAGGACATAAAATGGTATATCTCACAGATATGATTGGCAGATGTCAAAATTGAAAGACTAACTACAGACACATACCTGTTAAAAAATACATGCAAGAAACTGAATGTGATATACAACACACTGGTTTGATGTTTGCTACATTGTCAAAGGTATACGTAAACACTGGATTTGTTTGCACTACATAAATGCATTACTGTGCATCTGCTCAATATATTTTTACTTACTGACAATACAGGAAACAAAAAGAAACTAGAAGCGAAAGGAAAAACGAAGGATTGCAACATTTTAGGAATAGTGAACTCGATGAGTAACCATTTGTACTGGTGTGCCAGTAGTAGTAGTGGCGATGATGATGTAATCGAAGCTAAATGTAGTGGAAATGGTAAGCCAAGGCAAAGCAATTTTTATTTAAAAAGATACCTATCCCAGAGGCTCTGGGCGCCGAACATATTAAAATTACATGCAAACACAATCAATAAATTACCTATACAAAATAACACTATAATATGCAAAATAAATGATCAGCTCTATAACTCAGTATTATCAAATTCATAGATACTATGAGCAGCACTAACTACTAACTAAGTTAAAGCCAGGGGCCAGATTAAATGGAGTTCAGGGAGCAGAAGGAACTATGATGCAAAATCCAGGAAGGTCTGATTAAAAAGATGGACTTAGGCATTATTACATTGGTCAATGGGAACTGGGAAAAAAATGTATAATATGCAGCAGATTTAGCACAGATTCTACAAGTGGATTCTCAGCCTTCATGTGCAGACAGTGTATTGAAATAAAATTTAAACTAAAGCAGCTGGAAATGGAAATTAGTATCTTAAAAGTAAAGCACTGTTGAGTGAAGCATTACTAGGAGAGGATTGTAACACATTAATAAGTGTCATTATGTTAAACAGCAACAGCAAGAACAAGAAACATAGGAATGTGACGGCAGAAAAGGACCGCCAGGCCCACCTAGTCTGCCCAGTTTGCCTAGTTACCCACTAGGCTTTTTCTGTAGTCCCCCCCCATGTCCACAGCCCTCTATGCCTGTCATATGCCCTCTTAAACCCTCCCACCATCCTCTCCCCCACCACCTCCCTCAGCAGCCCATTCCAGTTGTCCACCACCGTCTCAGTGAAGAAGTTCCTCCTAATGTTACCACTAACTTTCTCCCTCTTAATCTTGAATTCATGTCCCCTCATCCTAGGTCTCTCATTTACTTGAAAAAGGCTCCCCACTGGCACTTTATTGATACCTTTTAAGTATTTAAAAGTTTTAATCATGTCACCCTTCTCCCTCCTCTGCTTCAGTGAGTATATGCCCAGGTCCTTCAATCTCCCCTCGTATGATAAGTGGTCGATTCCCCTTACCATCTTTGTCACCCTCCTCTGAACTCTTTCCATCCTTTTCACATCCTTCCTGAGGTATGGCCTCCAGAACTGAATCCCATACTCAAGGTGCAGCCTGACCAGCTGGGTGTACAGGGGAAGTATGACCTCTCTCCTGCTGGAGATCCCCCTCTCTATGCAACCCAACATCCTGCTGGATCTTGCCACCACCCTTCCACACTGCTTCACCATCTTCAGGTCCTGTGTAATGATGATGCCAAGGTCCCTTTCCTCTTCTGTTACCTCTAGAGACCTGTACCCATCCAGTACTCCACTTTCCCCTTTTTTCTGCCTAAGTGCATGAGCCTACATTTTGCCATATTGAACAATAGTTATCACTCTCTGGACCACTCCTCCAACTTCCTCAGGTCACTGCACATCCTCTCCACCCCCTCCTGTGTGTCCACTCTATTGCAGACCTTCAAGTCATCTAAAAAAAGTCTCACCTTCCCTTCCAGACCCGCCACAATGTCCCCTATAAAGATATTAAATAGCAGTGATCCAAGCACGAACCCTTGGGTGACCCCGATGATGACCTTGGTCTCCCCTGAGAGTACCCCATTGACCAATACCCTCTGTGTTCTGCCCTGCAACCAGTTTTGCACCCACTTCTTTACTACCTCCCCCAACCCAGGCAACCCAATTTGTACACTAGCCTCCTGTGTGGCACTGGTCAAATGCTTTTTTGAAATCAAGGTAGACCACATACACCCCCCCTTCCGATCCACTGCCCTGGTGACCCAGTCAAAGAACTCTATCAAGTTCTTTTGACAGAACCTGCCCCCAGTGAACCCATGCTTCCTTGGGTCCCAAAGATCCTTTTCCTCCAGGTATCTGATGATTCTGCACTTGAGCAGTTTTTCCATGAGTTTGCCTACTACGGATGTCAAACTCACTGGCCTGTAGTTATCCACCTCTTCCTCCACCCCCCCTTGTGAAGGGGTCCAAGAGAATCTGACAGCAAGGAATATGTAAGGAATAAAATATGACAAGGCGTGGTTTATGGCCTGATAAGAGCACGCCTCAGGTGTGTAATGAGTCATGAGGTGCTTGCGCCAAGTGCCTTTAGCACCTGGGAAGTGCTCTTATCAGGCCATATACCACATGTCAAAGTGTCTTGTTCCACTTATAGAATGGGTCCCATAAGCAATAAAAAAAAGGAACAAAACAGATGTACATAAATGTTAAAAAACCTAGGTTTCATTGCTTTTCATAATAAAATAGTTTGCCTATTAATGTACTGTGTTGTACTGTAGTACTTTGTTCAGTCTCTAGTACAGGGTGCCTCCGTGCAGATTCCTTAGCTGAGTCCTTCCATCACTGTAAACTGTATCCTAGATTCCATAGCTGACTCCCCCAGCACTGTAAACTGTAACACCACCCCCCCCATGCACACTCAAGGTATGCTGAAGCTTCCTATATTTGTGTATCTCTCTGGCAGTGTTGTCATTTGTGCCTGGCCATTTTTATATGGGGAAGAAGTTTTTTAATGGAACACTAGGGAAATCGCAGAACTTGGGTATTTTTGCAGTTGCTGTAGCCACTTCAAGATTTGCCGATAGTAGTGCTGCTTTAGATTGAGGGCAGTAGTGCTACTAAGTTACTAAAAGTCTCAAAATAAATTGAATTTTGCAATACCTTTGTTTAGGTCAGAGGTCACTTTTATTCACTGCGTCTACTTGTTTCAATTCTCTCCCTTTTCATATAACAAATTGCACATCACTGTATAGTTTTAAAAAAATATCATGGATATTGCTTCTAGACAATGATAAATGCAATTGTTTTTTGTGATTCTATGACGCTATTTGTATTTGTGATATAATTATTTATGACTATTTGTACTTGTTACACGTCTGTATCATTCTGAAGTTCTGTATATATGTTAACTTGTCGCATATGAAAATGGGCAGACATGCTCATCATGCTAACAAGTATAAAAATAAAAAAAAGAGTGGAGTTTAAATGGGCTGATAGGAGGAGCAAGGACTCATCTGTTGTTTATAGCAAATGTCAGCTGTCATATCAAAGGTACCTGAGCTGACGGAGGAGCGAGTTTCACAGCTAATTTTAAAGCCACCTTTTGGCGGCACATGCAGCGATGACTGGATCGTGGGCCACTTGTGGCGCTGACTTGATCTTGGGCAGCTTCGTTCATCAAAGGTACTGAAAGGTCTTCTATTTTTAAACGTTTTTAGTGGCAGTATATAAGAAGTGTGTCTGGGGGGATACTTTACCCAGAAGTGCACCTGACAAAAAATCTGTTGCCAGGTCCTCATTTGAATAAAGTAGTGCTTGGCTCAGTGATCTGTGTTGTTCTCCATCTGACTGGCTGCAGAGGTGCCAGTTGGCACAATATGCCCTGATAAGGACATGGCCAGAGGTACCTCTCAGTCAATCAGGATGCAGAAAATTCTCTACCCATTTTGTAAATACATGTATACAATGTATGTAGGGATTCCACTACTTAAATAAATGCATTATTTTCCCAAGATTCTGACCAAGTGAAAGACAAAAAATGTTATTCAATCACGGGATTTAAGAATGCATGGGATAGACATAAAGGAATTCTGGAGGTCAGGGGTAAGGGGCAACAGACTTCTAGGAAAACAAACTGAACTTACAAGCTCAAATGGGCAGACTGGGTGGGCCATAGGCCCTTATCTGCCGACACTGTCTATGTATCTATGTATCTATGTATTCACCCAATGGGTAAATAACACTTTTTATTTTTCACTTGCCCACATCACAATCAACTTGACTGACAGCCCATTCTGCCAATCCCACAATGAATTTGCCCTTAATTGTCACACAGAGCACAGACATTGTATACATAGAATATACAATGAACTGTGTTCAAACATGCCATTATTTCCATTTGTGAGGTGGCAGGACTTTCATAACTCACACGTGGCTTTGCCACTCATGAGTTATGGTCCCACTCAATTACTTATGGAAATAAACAGCATATTTGAACACAGGCCATTGTATATTCTCCCCCTCTCTCTCTTTCCCTCTCTCTCTCTCTCTGTCTCTCATAGGTGCTGGAATGGGGGAGGGGCCACTACGGCCATGGTCCTACCACTTTCATAAGTGGCCCTATCAGTTTTTGCAATCGCCCTGAATGCACCAACAGGCATTGGGGGTGTACCTTGAGGTCGCCGTCCCTAACGCTCACCAATTCTCCTACACTGTACCCATCTCAGTTTATTTACTTATAGAATGGGATGAGCATTAGGGCTAATGACCCCAAGGCACACCCCAGTGCCTGTTGGTGTGTACAGGGTGGGCATGGGGTGTTAGCTTTGAAAATCCTAACACCACATTTCCCTACTTTTGTGTTTTTATCCCTTACTAGAGCATTAACACAGTTTTTTTCCCCCAATTTATTTCCTTACTTTTTGAGATAGTATAATTGTATCCTTATTTGCCTGTGGGAGCTTAGGGCCTTCTGGGTCCTGCACTCCCATCCCTCCATTGGTGCATATCGGTATGTAGCTGTGGAAGCACAGGGCCCTGCAGGCCCTGCACTTCCATTTATAAGTCAACAGTGACCAAATTGTCATCATAGCCAGCTTATTGCCCCACCTCATGTATCCAGTAAAGAACACTTTCAAATCTCTGCCAAAACATAATTATCTGCGACTGCAATGCCATTCCATGCCAAAGGTATGAATACACATTTTGGCCAGGATATGAAAAATGACAGCTGTGACATACATGAGGTGGGTAATAAGATGGCTATGTTGAAAATCTGGGGTGAAGATATAAAAAATGTCCAAAGTTATGAGTGTGTGTTCTGAAACTGCAAAGAATGGTCATAACTGTGGAATGTTTACATATTTTGACCCCAGACTGTCAGCATAGCTATCTTATTACCCCACCTCATGTACTAAGTACAGAACATTTTCGAATCCCTGCCAAAATGTAATTCTGCGAAACTGCAACACCATTCCACGCCACAGGTGCAAAAACACATTTTAGGCAGGATTTAGAAAATGACAGCTATAACATACAGTGCATGAGGTGGGGTAATAAGAAGGCTATGTTGAAAATCTAGGGTTAAAATATTTAAAATTTCCAAAGTTACGAGCAGGCGTAGCACAACTGCAATGCAATGAATGATCATAAATTTGGAATTTTTTCATATTTTGACCCAAAATTTTCAACATAGTCTTCATATGACCTCACCTTATAAACCCCATAGCTGAAAAGGTTCAAATCTGTGCCAAAACACCATTCCGCGCCACAGGTGTCAAAACATGTTTTGGATAGGAAGTGAAAAATCACAACTGAACTGTTCATGAGGTGGTGTAAAAAACTGGTTATGTTGAAAATTTGGAGACAAAATATTGACTATTGAATATTGCCAAACTTACACACATGCATAGGAAATTTTAAATAAGCATGCATAACTCAACCATTTTTAGGAATTTTTTCACCAGATTTACCACATGGTCTTTTTATTTATTTATTTGCTTTTTGATGACAGGGTAGGTACTCTAGGCAATAACCCTGCCTGTTTTCAGGAACGACCCGGGAGGGTACAAATACAAGCATTAACGATCAGGTAATATAAAATCAGAAACTTGACAGTAGTACACAGTTTCCATGCAGGGAAAGCTGAAAAGCTATACATTAAGACAAAACATGCCCTGGTAACAATAAATGCACTCAAACCCATCCTCTCAGGGATGAGAAGTTGAATTAGGGCAGAGTGTTGATAGTTGTGGAGCAAAGAGAGAAAGAGGTGCAGTATGGAAGAGCATGAGAAGAGAATCAGGCAGGCAAAGTACAGTCACAAATATCAAGTGCATGTAGGTGAGAAAAATGTGCAGTTTTAAAGGAGGAGTGAGATGATGAGCATCTCCGATGATGAAGGGAGTTCCAGTATTTAGGAGCAAAGTGAGAAAAAGCTTGTTCCCCCATGTTGGTGGAGCAGAAAGGGACTGAAAGTCTTCGTGCATCAGAGGATCTCAGAGAGTGGTTCTGATGCACCGGGGAAAGCATGGATGCTAGAGAGTCAGGATGAGGATACCTTGTCAGGGAGTCAATGAAGCATCCTGGAGAAACTGATGGGGTTAGGATCAGGCCCTTTGATGGTCAGATGGATTGAAAACTGGCTAGTTGGATGCACTCAGAGAGTAGTGGTCTGTGGGGAGCTCGCGAACCCTAGAGAGGTTGGTAGTGGGGTACCGCAGGGCTCGGTCCTGGGTCCGATCCTGTTTAATGCATGCATATCGGACATCAGGGAGGTTATAGGGTGTGAAATGAGTCTCTTCGTGGATGACTCCAAGATGGGAGCAGTAGTTGAGGGAGAAGAGGGGAGGTTGGCCCTGCAAGGGACCTGGAAACCCTGGAAAGCTGGGCTCGCACATGGAAATTAAATTTCAATATCACCAAGTGCAAAGTGTTGCATCTTGGTCAGAGAAACCCTAAACACAGGTACACCCTGGGAGGGGAGGCACTGGAGGCCTCAATAGGGGAAAAAGACCTAGGGATCATGGTGGATGCATGTATGAATAACTCTGAGCAGTGCAGGAGAGTGGCTAGCAAGGCAAACAGGATGTTGGGATGCATCGTAAGGGGGATCACCTCTAGGAGCAAGGAAGTGATTCTGCCGCTGTACAATGGACTGGTTAGACCACACCTTGAGTACTATGTACAGTACTGGAGACCACACTTGAGGGAGGGACATACAGCTCCTGGAGAGGGTACAGAAGAGGCAACAAAGATGATACGAGGGCTAGGGGATTTGACGTATGAGGACAGACTTAAAGAGCTCTGCCTGTTTTCATTGGAGGAGAGGAGATACAGGGGGGACATGATTGAGGTCTTCAAGTACCTCAAGGGAATAAATAGGATAAACATGGAGGGGATCTTTAGACTAAAGCAGGGAGGTATCACCAGAGGGCATGGTTTGAAGTTGGAAGATGGAAGGGTGAGGGGGGAAAAGAGGAGGAGGTTTTTCACTGAGAGGGTGGTGGACCCTTGGAATGCATTGCCTGGTGAGCTGGTTCAGAGATCCACAGTGGAGGGCTTCAAGAGAGGGTGGGACAGACACAGAAAGTGGATGTATTAGATGATGGCCTGTCCCAGGGGAGGTGGGGATGGATGATACGGGTTTCTGGAGCACAAGGGATGGGAGGGTCTCGGCACCCAACTAAGGATCTAAGGTTCAAGCAGACTCGATACACCGTAAGGCCTAATCTGCTGGCAAATAGTATGTTAGTATGAGCGATGAGAGCTAGGTGACAGCCAATGCAAGGCGGAGTAGATCAAGCAATGATGCGTAAGGTGAGGGGCCGAGAGGGCAAATCTACAGATGTTATTGTAAGCGATGTCCCACTAATGCAGAACACCAGCGTTGGCCTGGGAAAGAAGAGGGAGAGCATGTAGCAGACTAGGGAGCAGGATCCCCCTCACTACAGATATCTTGGCTTCAGAGGTTAGGGAGTGATGAACGCAATAAGCAGCACCAATCTTAGTATTTACAGATTTGCATATATCGGTTATGTGAGGGGAGAAATCAAGAAGGTGGTCTAACCTCACTCCCAGATATTTAATGGAGTCAGTGGTAGAGACTGTTGACCCATCGTGAAAGAGCATGCAAAACTTAGGGGACATGGTGGGGCTCTCCTAGAGGACCCAAAGAGCATGGCCTGTGTCTTGGTAAGATTGAGTATTAGGAAGTTGGAGGAGAACCAGGATTGGAGTTGGATGAATGCAGATGTCAGATGTTCATTGATGTCATCAACTGAGCATAAGGTAGAGTAGAGGACCAGATCATCAGTGTACATGATGGAGTGGCAGTGGGGGATAGAAGTTGGAATATCATTAACAAATATGGAGAATAGTAAGGGCCCAAGAATAAACACTTGGGGGACTCCACAGGAAATGGAAGCAGGAGACGATAGAACTTTGTCGAAGGAGATGGATTGGGATCTGTTGTCAAGATAGCTACAGATCCAGGCCAGTGTAGGTCCAGTGGCACCAATGGAAGCCAACTTGTGCAGGAGCAGTGAATGGTTCACCAGATCGAAAGCTTTGGAGAGGTCAATGAACATGACACCAGTCAGAAGGCCTTTATCCATATTAGATTTTACATCACTAATAAAAAGGGCGAGAGCTGTGGTGGTGCTGTGCCCAGCTCTGAAACCATGCTGAATGGGAGATTGGAGATTAGTTTGGAGTAAGTGGGTAGAAATCTGATGGTGGATAAGTTTCCCCAGGATCTTGCTGAGTGCAGGGAGGAGGTGAGACGGGGCGGTAATTAGACAGAATTTTGGGTTCACCTTTCTTGAAGACAGGGATTGTCTTAGCAGCATTCCAAGCTGAAGGCACCGTGGAAGTACAGATGGATAGGTTGAACAGTCGAGTGATAGAAGCTGCCAGAAGAGGGACAGCAAGTCTAAGGATCCTGGGTTCCACTCCGTGGGACCCCACCTCATGAACACTGATGGTGAAATTTTGTTATAAGGGCCAAAAGGCGATTTTGCACAACAACCACAAAATCACCTTCTGGGCTCGATTAACAAAATGACAGTTGCAGTGTTCATGAGGTGGGGTCACAAAAATGCCTAAAAATGGCAAAGTTAGGACCATAAGTTCAAAATGCCAGTGAGATACATTATACGGCACTTACCTTGATTTCTCAGTTCACAGTTCAGCTTTGAAGAGTGCAGACGTGTATTGGTCCACAGAAGATCACAGTCTACAACCTCCACTGGTAAGTACAGGGTCATCTGAGGTGTGGGTTGGTGGGTGCTCAGTGGAAGGGTCAGGATGGGGAGGAGGATGATGGGGATGAGGAGGGACCATTTTCTTTTCTTCAGGCTTATAAGAAAGACATTGGTGGACTGTTTTCTTCTTACAGGTTCAGTAAATAAATATTTGGGGACACTGGGGTTGAGCTCTGCTGTGTCCCACACTGCTGGGTGGGGATTATAATGCTGATACGGGGATTGGGACCCCCCACTGTTGTTAGTATATATAAAACAAGGGGCTGCAGGGGGGGATGGCAATCAAAGGGTGGGGGGCACTAGTCACCAGGGACAATGACTGGCAGGTGAGAGATGCCACTAGACACCAGGGACAGCAACTGCAGGGTGGGGGGCACCACTAGACACCAGGGTCAGTGATTGGAGGGTGGGGGATGCCACCAGACACTAAGGACAGCAAAAATACAGCAGTTGTCAATTTTTTTATTATTATTTATTTATTTTCATATAGCTGTTTTGTCCCCGTCTCCTTCTCCCATTAGCTGGCAACGTGGACACATTGGTAGTGTACAGGGTTTTCTCCTCTGACCTGCCCTCGACACCCTGGCATATGGCTGTATGAGCTTGTGGAGGCACGCCATGCATCCCATGGTGCCAGCTCAGCCCCTTCATCCTCCCATTACTATTTGCTGCCCCCTCTCTGCCTACGCTACCCACCGGACCTCCACGTGGTGGGAGCAGAACTATGAGGGGTGTCAACCCACCCTCATCAGCCTCAGGAGAGGAGAGGTGCCCATCAGCGTGCTCGATCATGCCCCACCCTCCCCACCCATACCGGCACCCTGAAGACCAAGTCATTCCTGAACCGGCTCACTGGCATAGTGTGAAGTGTGGCATCCAGCACCTCAACCCACAGTGCCACCAGGCCAGCTGCAGCAGTTGTAAACTGATGTCCCTTTGTGATGCAGGGTAAAAAGTTAGTAAATCTAGATGTTGGTTGAGATGTTCGACGGGACCTTGTTTCAGGAGCGGGTCAGTGTCCGAGTGAATGGATGTCCCGGTTCCTTGCAAAGGGAGGGCAAATTTCTGTGGTCTCCAACAATGATTGTGTATCTTTTCTTAGCCCCTGCAATTTTAAGGAGCCTTTTGTGTACTCAGTTGCCACCCTTTTGAGGGATGTAACAAAGAAGGTCAGAGAAGGAAAAAAAAACAGCTTTGCCAGTCACTGTCCTCACTTTGGTATTTGTTTCTTGTTCAGCGGTCCCTTTGCACAGAAGCGAGTCTCTTGTATTTATTACATCAGCAGTTTACTATCCAGCAGGATTTTGTGGCTGGTTACACAGGAGTGGGTCTTCTGTGTTTGTTGATGCTCTTTGGTTTGGCAGACATTGAGACAAGAGTGGGTCTCATGAGCCAGCCCAGTGGTGCTGAGGGTTGAGATGCTGGACGCCACACCTTGCACCAAACCGGCGACATGGGTTCGGGAGTGAGCCCTGGATGTATGGGGTTGGCAGGAGAGGGAGAGGATTGAGCATCTGGGAGACAGCTCTCCTCTCCTGGGTGGGATATGAATCCATTCTTGGTACCCGACTGGAACTTGGTGGAAGCTGGGGGCACAGCAGGCAGAGTTGACATTGGGGATGGGGAGTGGCAATGCCAGCAGTAATGCCTTGGCATAGGGGCATGCCACTCCTCCTTAGGAAAGCGTGACAACACCTGTGGATGCCTGGAAGATGAAGTACCTGGAGCGTGCCCCCTATATGCCCTCACTTGCCTGATTACCCCCAATCTGACACCACTTGCAGTATCAGGGTGTCTGCCACCCCAACTTGACCCCGCTCAGGGGGGAAGCCACAGCTCCATGGGGATTTGGTGGTAAGTATCGGGCAGGGCAAGTGAGGCAGGGGGATGTCTCCTTGGTGCTCCCAAAGGGTCAGGGTCCACAGGTCATAGGAGAGCTAAAATAGAGATTTCAAAAAAAGTGGGTCTTCTGTAATTTCAAAATGCAGCAGTTGTAAATTGATGTCCCTTTGCTGTGCAGGATAAAAAGTTATGAGCTAATAAACTCCACTGGATTTTTCTAAAAGTTGCAGCTCCTGAATTAATTGTCACAATGTACAGGTTTCTCATGCCCTGGTATTTGCTAGGATAAGCACTGTTATCTGCACCCCTGCAACATTTCTAGTGTGTGCTTCTCTATTCTTTTTCCAGGCAGGACAGGACTTTTTTTTTTGTTTTCTGACAATAGCTGGACCACCCCCATGGACATTTCCTTCCCGCTTGGAGCAGGTCTCAGCCCCAGAGGGCATTATTAAAACAATAGTTAATGGTAGGAAAAAAATATGAGCAGCCCTTCACCCACATTCTCAGAATGTATCTTTTTAAATTAAATTTGTATTTTAAATAAAATAAACTGTTTTCAATCAAATCTCGTTCTGCTGCTGCTAACAGTGACCAAGCACCCACTCCCCTGACTGCCTAATAGTGCTGAATGATTTATTCACTGGCGTTCCAAAGCAAAGGGGGGAGAACATTTACAGACCGGGAGATACAATTCATCACATTCTTTGTTTTGTGAACTGTGGCTGATTCATTCATCTGGTGAAGCAATTAACATATCTTTTATTATTCCACCATGCTGTCAGTTAAAAGTTGAGGTGGAGAGGGAATATACATTATATGGGAGATGCATCTCTAGGGCAAATAGGTTCAGCCATGGCACCACTAACACCAGGGAAACAGTGGCTACCAGCTCATACTGCAGTCTGCAGCACGAGTTCCAGCTGTAGCTGCAGAAGTCAAGAAATTCTCACTCTACTCATAAAGAGAACATGGGGGAAGTGCTGCTCTCGCTAAGCTGGGTACCCAGGATTTTGAGTGCCCAGTAAACGTATTCTGGCCAGCATACTTAAAAGCAAACATCAGAATCTAACTAAATGGGTCCTGTTCAGCTAGGTTCTGATATTAAAATCTCAGCAGTTTAATGTATTTTCTACCTTTTGTAGTTGGTGGAAGAAAAAAACAAGATGGTGGCTCACAAAAAAGGATTGTTTCCTCACAGAAAAGGATTTTAGTCTCAAGAAAAAAGAATTTATCTCGCAAGAATGATTCCTTTTTCAAGAGGTCAATCCTTGGTCAAACTTTATCCCTATAAAATTTACAGATTTCCCATTGAAAACAATAGGAAACTTAAAAAATTTAATAATTGTGCAACAGATTAATATTTTGTCACCAAACTAAGCAGGGCAGTTCTGTTATGCAAGCTGGTTGTACCATAAAAATCACACCAAAATTCCACACTGTGTGGACACAAGGTGATGAGGAAAAAAAACTGCAAACAAGGGAGACTTTTAAGGTTTTATCACTTTCCAGATCTCAGAATTCATATATCCAACCAGAAAGAAACTTGCCACATCAAGAGATCTACCCCACAGGACAGCGCATACCAAGTTTTGTGACAATCCTTTTAACGGTTACAAAGTTATTAACGTGCAAAATATGAGGTTTAACATTTAACAAGCTACTGAACCCTAACAATAGGGGCACGACCGTGCACCTATAATATACTTGGGGGATTCAATACTGTCAGATACTCATTAAGGGGCAATAAGGAAAACACAGCCACAAACTGTTACTTAGGAGCCAAACTGCAAGAAATAGGAAACATGTTATCAGATATTGAAAATGAAGATAAAAAAAACACTAGCTCTAATCCATGCAGGTACCAATAATTTAGGTAAACAGGACAAACAGGAAATACAAACTGAGTACAGGGAGATAAACAAGCTGTTACATGAAAAAAAATGGCGAGAAAGTATTTTCTGAAGTACTTCCAGTACCAAGAGCAAGCATGGGGAATGAACAAAAAGATCCACAAAACAACACCCTATCTGACACAAGACCAGTCCACTCTGGGGTTCCCCAGGTTAAACAATTGGTTGAGAAAATACTGCCTTGAGGATGGGATTAAATGTATTAAGCTCTGGAAAACTTTTTATGGAAAACACCAATTGTTCAGTTATGAAGGACTACATTTAAGTAGAAAAGGAAGCAGACTCCTAGAAAATGCTTTTTAGGAGACAGTGGCAAATAATTGAAACTGAATAAAGAGGGGAATCGAGTTAAGAAAAATAATACTACAAGAAATAGAACAAAAAACAGCAAAATAATAAGCTAAATATACTAACACTGAATGCAAGAAGTCTAAATATAGTTAGAATTGGAGCTAACAATGTCACAAAGGGACACAGATATAGAAGCTTCGTAGAAACATGGTGGGCAGAGCTTACCACCTGGAGTAAAAAAATTAAGGGATATAGACTATACTGGAATGATAGAGTTGGAAGAAGAGGTTGTGTGTCATTGTACAGAAAAGATTATATTCATAGCAATGAATTCAGGGACAGCAACACAACACATGCTGAATACCTGGCCATGCACAATATCCTGTGCCCTGAACAGCATGGCTTTCATGCTGGCCACAGCACCACAACCACACTACTTGAATTCTCCAACTTCCTGCATGCCGCTCTTGATGCCGGAAGTCCTGCTGGTGCCATGTTCATTGACCTCTCCAAGGCCTTTGACACAGTTTGCCATCCTCTCCTGATTGACTCCCTCAGATGCCTTGGTTTCTGCCCCGGCCCCATTGCATGGTTCATCAGCTATCTCTCTGCCAGAACTCAGTGTGTAAAAATCAATAGCACCCTATCTGACACATGACCAGTCCACTCTGGGGTTCCCCAGGGCTCCATTTTAGGCCCTCTCCTCTTCAGTCTCTACCTCAACTCCCTCCCCTTGGCCTGCCCAAGTAAGATCCTCCTCTACATGGATGACACTGTGCTCTTTGCCACTGACCTCAACCCCAACACACTCCAGGCCACCCTCCAACAAGCTTTTGATAGAGCTGAGCATTGGTTCACATCACAAAGGCTAGTTCTGAAGCTAAAAAAGGCCAAAGCTATGCTCTTCTCGTATCGCAGAAGCAAAGCCAGTGGTGCCCCTCTCGTGATACTGCCTAGCACACTAAACCCCATTAAGCAGGTTTCCTCCTACAAGTATCTGGGCATTACCTTTGATTCGGCACTCTCCTTCCATTCCCATATCAATGCCCTTTCTGCTGCCACCAATGTCAGGATTGGACTGTTATACCGCCATAGGGACTGCCTACCACAAGAGGCCCTTAGATTGGCAATCACCTCTCTCTGTCTTGTCGCTAATCGACTGTGGGCTGCCCATCTATGCTGTAGCTGGATAACATTGTGCTTGCAAGAACTAGCTGTCTATAACAAGGGCCTGCAGGCTAATTCTGGGAGCCCTAGGTGCACCCACTTGTGCCTGCTGTACTCCACCACCAACTTGCTCAACCTTGAAGAAAGACTCCACTTCCAAACCTGCCTTCTTGTAAAAAAGACCCTGCTAGGGCTTTCCCCCCCTTGGGTCACCTTCTCCCTACAGCATGCCTCCCCCTCAGTCTCCACCCGCAGCACTGTCAAAACCTCCCTTATTGTCCCCAGGGTAAGGACCTCTATGGATCAGAGATCCTTTTGCTATTGGGCTCACACCTGGTTCAGTTCCCTCCTAGCCAATATAGCTGACTCCACTAAGCTTGGTCCTTTCAAGGTCTCCCTCAGAAGCCATCTGACAAGCACTCACTACTGCAACTGCACATAATCCCCCACCTGCCTCTTACCTTCACCCCTAGGCTGGGTCTGCCCTGTCTACTTTTGCTGTATATACCTGGGGTCTGAAGCAACATCTGCTGACTAATGTAATAAAATATCTCTGGTTGCTACCTGACATGGTACTTGTGTACCTATATTATGACTACTGTGATCTACCTATTACCAAGCATGTACCACCAGTGAATGCCTGTAACACTGGTTGCTTTCTTAATCTAAGCGTTATGTGCTGTACTGTTTTGTTTGCTGTAATGTATTGCTGTCTTGATGAAGTGCCTTTGTAAATGAGTGCATGACTCAAAGGTCTGTAAACCGATGATCTAAATAAATAAATAAACACACCAATAACGAGCTACTATGGGGAGAAATAATGGAACGTATGGGTAAAACATTAACAGTAGGGGTCTTCTATCACCCTTCCCAGATAGTAAAGAACAAGATCATAAAGAACTAATAAACAGTACAGCATAGGTTGCTGATAGAGGGGGTAAGTGAGCTCAACCCCACAGGTATTAACTGGACAGATCTGACAGTATCCACCATAACAGAGCAACAGTTCTGGACAAGTTGTTAAATAATGGACTAAACTTGTTAGACAACACCCCTACAAGAGGGAACAACATTCTAGACTTGGTCATTACAGACAGAACACATTATATTAAAAAGATACAAATACAAGGGAATAACAATCATAACATGATCTATTTCTCAGTTCTAACCAAAATATCAAAGGCAAAGGGGCATGCAACTATAAAACGCTTACTAAAAAGCAACATTTTAACAAAATTAGGGAAGAGCTATACAATTGGGATTGGAAGCAAATATCTGAAAATGCAGGGGTTGTGCAATTCTGGATTATACATAAAGACGAATTATTTGCAATTAGAGAAGGTGTACATACCAGATAAATCACTCTGTAGTACTAGACATAGACCACAATGATATACACACAATGTGAAAAAAACAACTACTAAGAAAAGGAAAGTATACAATGCCATGAAAAAGGAACCAACATATTGTAATATAGACAGACACAGAAATAAATTAATGAAAGGTAAACACATGAAAAGGAAGGAACAGAAGAGGTTAAAATTCAAAAATAGCACATGTTCAAAACAATGGAAAATCATTCTGTACTTACATTAATAGTAACCGATTAATAGAACAATAGGACCGATAATAGACAATAAACAGGAACTAAAAGCCCAAAATTATTAGCAGAGGTGTTTAATCAATATTTCTGTTCAGTTTTTACAAATCATAATACAACTGATCCTCGAATACATTACCAATACCTAAATAAAACAGAAGTCAAGAAACTAATAGACAAAATCAAGACCAATAAATCTGCAGGTCCGGACATGTTACACCCTAAACTTCTAAGAGAAATTGGTGACTAGTTGGTAAAACGAATAATGGTGCTATTCAACAAATCATTTGAAACAGGAGAGGTGACTGAAGACTGAAGAACAGCAATTGCTGTTCCCATATTTAAAAAAGGTGATAGAACTAGAACATCAAACTACAGGCCCATCAGTCTGATGTCAATCCAGGGAAAACTAATGGAAACCATATTCTTCACTTTATCTTTTTATTGAAATTGAGTATATAAGAAAACACACAAGCTTATACAGTAGAAGAATATCCTCCATGTAAGGTATAAAAATATCACTTAACAAACACAGTATATAGGGTAAACATATTTGAGGTGCCATATAACCACATATTGATAATAAGACTCAGACCTAGACAGGTTATAAGTGGGGAGCAGAAGGGTTACAATCTGTGAGGTATTGTAAATTCAGAAAAGGCAACCCTGTATGAAATGTATGCTAGGGTAGGCTATAGCAAGGCACTCAGTAAATTGCATAAAGTGATAAATGTGGAAATACGGACAATGCTCAAAATGGAAACCATATTAAAAGATTAAGATGCAGAAATTACTGTTACAAACTTAACTGGTAAAAGTCAGCATGACTTTAAGGAAAATAGGTCTTGCACTACCAATGCTTTAGTTTTTTTGTTTTGTTTCGTTTTTTATGAAAAGGTCAATAAAGCATTAAACACAAACTTTCCAGTAGATACAGTTTATTGAGATTTCAATAAAGCATTCAATTAAATACCACATAATACAGAGGGAAAAAAAACATGCACATAACACAAGCTTAGAGTCTCCCATTTATATCAGTAGCAGGTGCAGAAAAAAAGCCAGCCAACTCATCTACAAAATGTCTCAATGTTTCGCATTGCTTCTTTGTAAAGAGATGAAGACTGCCCCTTGGTGCTCATACATTTATACTATGCTCTCTTAAAGCAATGTGCACTCAGGGGACTAACTCACCACAGTGAACATACAATAATTAAATTAAAAAGGTACAATGTTATGTCTCTGATGTTTATAAAAGATGTATTTATGCATCCAAATCTAATACATCGAGAAAGAGTGCATATTGCTATAAGAGGTCATAGTATAAATTTGTGAGCACTGGGGGCAATCTTCATCTCTTGGCAAAGAGGCAATGTGAACCACTAAGACATTTTGTGGAGAGGTTGGTTGACTTTGTTTTCGCACCTGCTGCTGAAATAAAGGTGAGTCACTGACTCTAAGCTGGCATTGTATGCAAGTTTTTTTCCGTTGTAAGTTTCGGTCTTAAATGTTTGCACCAGTACTCTGAGCTACCCTTTTCCTTTTTGCATCGCTTTTGAGTTGGGATAGGCTCAAGTAAATGCTGGTAGCCTGTGTGGGTTTGATACAGTATGTTTGTGGTGCAAACTATCTCTACGTCATCCTCAGCAGCTGGTCCCTCCTGCGGGATCTGGTATAATGTTTTACAAAAACGTGTGTTTGGGTAGATCCAGCAGCACATTTCCTCTGGGGCATAAGAAGACATTCAGAACACTGAAGCAGGTGCAGAGAGGCCATTATCAAGGAGGCTTTCATGAGTGGGTGGCACTGAAGATTTATCACCTTATGTGGCAGCAGGTGACCTTGGAACGGTATACTGAAGTTGGAAGGGTACCCAGGTGCTTGTGAACTTTAAAGTTCCTGAGTTTTGGATGGGACCGTGAGGACTTTTTCATTCCTTGTAAACAAGAAATTAATGATTCCTCCCTGCTACTGATTCAGCTAATAGTGGCTGATTCGATTAAGGTCCAACAGCACTCAGAGCAATTTAAAATGAAAGAGCAACAACTCATTCAGTTTTCAAGCTCTGCAGAATTTGAGAATTATAAGCAAAAACTAAATCAGACACTTGCACATTTTGATTAAAATAAAAACCCATGTATATAAACAGAAAAAGTGGCTAAGGGACCAGATGGACTATGAAAATGACTGCTTATCTAACTAGAAACAGTTTCAGCAGCAAAAACAGTCCCAGAAATCCCAGCCTCATTCAATTTTAAAAGTATTATCAGAGGCTGGGGAGAAATATGATCAGCATACTATGACTGGGGTAGTGAGTCCAAGGCTGCTTCTTTGTTTGTTTAGAGGATATTCTGTTTCCAGCTTCAGCCAGACCTATAGCTACAACTGCCCAGATGGAGCCCAAGAGTCACTCTTCAAGAGCAGAGTGGCCAAAGTGGATGAGGCAGAGAAAAGAGAGATCAGGGAGGTCAGGGAGTTCACAGACAAAGAGGGAACAAGGGGCAAGAAGCAATCACAGGGGAAGGGGTTCAAGTGGCAGAATCACAATTAGCAAATACTGCATGTGTCATTAGTATTTTAACAAGGACTCTCATGGAAATTGAAATAGTCATTGTCAACAAGGGCTTGAAGTTCACGCCAACTCTCAGTTTTAATTATTTTTCCACCTATATAGACTTGGATACGTTTGCAAGAACTTGAATCTTAGGTGTATTCTTTCACACAATGAGAGTAACAACAGCACTTACTCTGATGAACTGACTGTGATGCAGAGTGATTAACAGATTTACCCTGTAACTGAGGACAGTGCTATTATGGACAGCTACTCAACATCAGAGGTTCCTTCCCGAAACACAATTTGTTCCAGCTATGAATCAGATTGTCGGGGTCTTTGGAAAAGCATGTGAGAGGGATTTGTTAGCCCTAGCAAAGCAAGAACATAGGGCCAATTTTGTTAAAATGAGCAATTTGGAATGTAAGGTTTTTGAGGATTTATGCAATGACCCTTTGATCATGATCAAAACAGCTGATTGGGGGGTAGGACTGTTTTGATGGATACTGAGAAGTATATAGCAGAAGTCAAGCAACAATTGGCTAATAAACAGCAGTACTGCCCTTTGATCTCAGATCCTACAATGACTTATAAAAGTGTTATTAATGAATACTTGTCCATAACACTTTAGAGGGATATATAGATGTGGATGTTGAACAGTATTTGACGCAGGAACATCCAATACTCCAAACAATTTATGTTTTACAAAAAGTGCAAAAGAGTTTGGTGGATCCCCCAGTTGCCCTATTATATTGGGAATTGGCTCCCTTATAGAAACCCTTTCAGTGTACATGGATAGTTTCATTAAGCTCTTTGTTACCAGCTTAACATCTTATATCAGGGGCACCACAGAGGTGTTAGTGTTGTTGGAGTACCTCCACATTGAAGATGGTGAACTTGGGTGGCCCTCAATTTAGAGGCCCTCTACACAAATATATGACACAGGGATGGCCTGCATGCCATACAGACTTATTTGGATCAAGGGCCACTCAGTAGTCTCCTACCCACAGATGTATTGGTAGAGTTATCTCACTTTGTGCTCGATGCAATTGTTTTTGCTTCATGGGTAAGTGCTATTTACAGATTAGTGGTACAGCAATGGGGCAACTTTTGCCCACAATTTTGCCAACCTCTGCCTTGGTTTGTGGTAGGAGTAAGTGATTTACAATGAATCAGTCAGTAAGTTTCTCCCTTGTATCTCCCTTTGGAGGAGATATATAGTTGATATCTTGATTGTGTGCAGAGAACAACAGTGCTATCTTGATTGTGTGCAGAGAACAACAGTGAGCTTGTTAGGTTTGTTACATTCTTGGAAGCAGGTAATCCTAATCTCAGGTTCTCAGTTACTAGTAGCAAGCAGAGTCTCTTTTCTGGATATTGTCATCAGTAAGGATCATTTGGGGGGGAATGAAAAATAACTTTATTTATGTTAAGAAGAAAAGAAATTAAACAAACCACAGAATCACAAAGTAAATATGAAAAAGAAAAAGTAAAAGTGAAAGGGAAGAAAGCAATTAATCCTTTAAGAAAATTATTTCCATATCATAGTATAATACTGATTTACAAGCTCAGGAGGACTATGCCTTCAAATGAGCTCGACACCTGAAGGTGGAATAATTTTATAGATATTCAAATTTTATATTACCAATATGCTGATCCAGCTGATGTCCAAATGTCTCCAAGGTGTTACTCTCAATAATAAGACAAGGAAGGGTATTCCATATATTAACTACACATTGGGTGGGATATTCACAGCAGTTGCACATGGCGCAACTGAGATGCACCTGCTGTGTTGGTTGCGTGGTATGGGTGCCTCCCCCTGACTGGCAACACTACTGTCCAGGATAACAGTCACATCGTCATCGGTCCCGGACCCCACCCCGATCTGTATCTCAGCATACTGGATGTCATGGCTGGCTGAAACATGCTAAAACACTGCAAGGGCCTCATCTGCAACCATGCAACAGGCATCCGGTCAGACAGTGGGGCTGGGCTGACTGCAGTCCAGACCCTGAACACTGTTAGAGATGGATGGATGGTCCTCCAGGTCCAGGACCACTCCCATGGTGGTAACCCCCAACCCTGCTGCTGCATGCAGGCACTCTGGAGCTGTAAAGGAACACAGATGCATTAGTGCCACTGGCACACACCACTGCCCCCCTGGCCCCCTGCCCTAGGTGCTGCTGTTCCTACCATGCAGTGATGGGCTACCCCCCATCTGGAATCCTTCGACGGGCATGTCCTCGACGTCACTGCACCGCATGGACGCTGCCACCAGCTCCTCCTGCGGCATCAACTGTAGCACATCAGGCTGTCCATCACTTGCAGCAACACATGTGGCCCGGATGGCGGCCACCTTATCCTTTATCCTCCTCCTCCGGTCCATGCCTACCTTCTTTTTGCACTCCTGTGCTGTCCTGTGATGGTTGCTCTGCTGGCTCACAGCCCTGGGCACTCCCTCCCATGCAGCCGCCCTGGCCTGTGGGGTGCCTGTTGAGCCACTCAGGAGGGGCTCCTCGTCCAGGTAGGCATCGAAGAGGGCATCGCTCTCTGCACTCGTGAAGTTGAACCTGCGCTTCCATGCAGGCCCCTGCTCCTCAGCCTCCTCACGTCCTAACATGCTTATTTCTGTGGGTATGGACATGTGGTTAGCGATGGCTGCAACACATAACATCCTCCCAATCCACTTAAGGATGCAATACCAGTCTGGTGCCTGTGCAGTCCCATGGCACATTTATAGTGCATCACATGCAAAGGAGGGGATACGCAACAGTAATGAGATGCAAATGCCTCCGATGTGCCATGGATATAATGACCAGACCATCTGCATATTCTGGCTGAATATTACAAAGTTGCATAATGCGCATTGGTATTGCACATGCACAGGTCATGGCACAACTGTATGACATGCGCAGTAGGCCTGGCGGTGCACATGCATGCACCAATGTCATGTACATCGGTGGCACATCCCATGCACACTGCGCTCTATGCGGTACAGTGCTCTGCTGCTATGGGGCATGTGGCGCTTGTGTGCTATGTGCCCTATGGCGCCCGTGCATGACTGACCCCATGGAACACGAGGCACACATGCCCCTATTGCGCACCATGCATGGAGTGCCCTATTGTGCTGTCATGCACGGTGCGTGTGCCAACCTATGACCTCACATGTGCCCTTTGACCCTCTGGGTGACCTGTGACATGTGCCAGTGCTACCCCAGCTGTATCGGGCAGCACCAAGGAATGCACGATTTGGAATGGCAGTTCATCACCAAGCGAGTCGAGCACCCACAGCACGTGTGGCTCGTGCACTACTGGGCACCATTTTGAGTTTCCAATACCTGGATCGAGCATGCTGCACCATGGCACAGTGAGGGCTCACAACTGGAGCCAGGTGGAACTTGTCAATCTTGTGTCCCTGGTAGAGCTACATGTGGGTTGTCTCTTTGGCCAGGTGCCCCTGGATCGGCCACGTACAGAGGTGTGGCAGGAGGTGGCCGAGGGGTTGGAGGAGGCCACTGGGGCACAGCAAAGTGGGGAGCAGTGCCACCACCACTATAGAGACTTGAGGAAGAGGGACCCTGACAGGCTTTGGGCACTGCAGGCACGCGTCTGGAGGGGCTCCATGCCACATCCAGGTGAGTGCACTACGTCCCTGTCTGCGCCATTCCAGTGTTCTGTGGGGGCCAGCAGGGTGTCACACCATACTGCAGGGGGAAGGGGGCTGTAGCTATGTGCTCTGTTGGCCATGGCAGCACACCAGGGGTGTGCGGTGCCACCGCACTGCCACTGCGTAGGGCCAGGGGGATTGCTATGCTGGAGAGGGAGCCTGTGGGGTGTTGCCAGGTACTGATGTGTCCTTCTCAATGTCTCCCTACTAGGCCCTAAGGATAAGTGTCGTGCATGGCTGGCAGGCTCTGCAGGTGGATGGGAGCAGACTGACACAGAAGCACAGCCACAGGGTGCAGGCCACATGTGCGGTGCGGCAGGACAGATGCTGGTTGCACCACAGCATGCAGGTAGGCACTCTTCCTTGGTTCGTTGTTGTGCAGAGTGGGGGTGGGCCACAGCTCCCTGTGCACATGGCCATTGCAGCTGTGCACCACTGGTGGGGTCCATTGCACCATGCTGTGGCTATCGCACAGGTGTGTGGCTGCTGCAGGTGGGCTGTGGGTGCGCCTGTGTTCCAGCCATGCCACTGCCACCCCACCGCTATGCCCTGTTGCCTGGCCATCATGGTTGTGGTGTGCAGCACGTGGATGGTGTTGGTGTGCAGTGCCCTGCATGGCCCTGGATTGTCGGGATGGTGGCTCGTGTGGTCACATATGCTGCGGGTGACTGAGTGTTGTCTCAGGGGTGTATGTCACCACTGTCTGCTGTGCACAATGGGTGGGCTACAGTCATATGGACATACACTCATACCATGTCCCCTCCTTTGTTCTAGGTGGCCAGTGGGATGCAGTGAAAACAAGGCTACTATGGTGGATTCTGAAGGTCACCATTGCCACACTCCAGGTGGTGCAACTCATTCTTCAGGCCCTGTGTAGGCTACAAAGAAGATGGCGCACCAGTATGGTGGGGATGCCCATAGGGCCCATTGGCCTACACCCCCTTCCCTTCCCTTCCCTGTTCCCCCTCCCTTTCCCTCCCTTGTACCCTTACCCAGCCATGTCCCCAGTCCCTCTACCTCCCTTCCCCGGCCTATCTTTCTGTTTGTGACCACCCCATTCCCTGCTCCCTGTTAATCTGTACATAGCTGTTGTTACATGATTTTAATACACTTTTGTACTGTTAGTCATCTGTGTCTGTGGCTGCTTTGCAGCTGGCATATGGAACCATGCTGCAGTGATGTGCATGGTGGCCGAGTGGTATGTCTGGGGTTAACTGGGGCTTGTGCTTGGTGGTCTGTGCCCAGTGGCAGGTGGGTGTGCCCTGGGGCATACGTGTGTGATCTGTACGTGTTGTGTGGCATGTGTGTTTTGTGCTGTTGGCATGTGTGTTGCCAGCAGGGGTCCAGGTGGTGTGTCCCATGCCTTCCTGAGGGTGTTGCCAGTAGCTGATTGCCGGTGGACATTGGTGCCACACAGCCTCTGTGCACCACCGTGGTGCACATGGTCGGGAGCCTGCAGCCATGTGCCTGCCATGCCTCCCACTTGGTATCCTCTGCACCCTGGTGGTGGTCTGTCCTGCTCTGGTGGTATGCTCCCTGCTGTGAATGTTGTCCTATGTTCTGGCCCATGCACCTCTGGCCCTTGTGCAGCCCTGGTTGCACTATGGCACATGCTGGTTTGCTCCCTGGCGCAGCCCTGGTTGCGCTATGGTGCATCCCTGCGATTTTCAGCCATGTTGTGCTGGCACTTGCCGTCATGCACAACCTTTGAATATCACGTTTGGTGCACACTGGCGCAGTGTACTTGTGTTGCGCAGCTGCTGCGCCTGCCTCTGACACATTTCTGAATATCCCACCCATTGTGTATACCATTGGCTTCTCTTTTTGGTTTTACAGTGTGCACCTCTTAATTTACGATTATGGGATCTGGTCTGAGTTTTGATAAAATTTGTTTCCAAAACCAGTAGTCTCTGTGAGACCAGGATCTTTTATAGCTTTATATGTTAAACACATTTTCCATGAAATTAATGGTAATTCATAGATTATAGGTGTAATTCTTGCAGTCCTTGCCCATAGGTCTTATTTTCCATGCCAGTGATTTTTTTTTTTTTTGTCATTTTTCTTTGGACTCTCTCAATTAGTTTATTTCCTCTAATTGAATGATGAGCAGAAAAAGGTGCACAGTAGTCCAGATGTGATCTAACCAAACTCGTATATAAAGGTATAATAACTCCTGGTTGTCTGCTCTTCATATGTTTCAAAATACAACCCAGAATTCATTGACTTTTCCTGACTTTGATAATAGTGTTATCAAAATTCGTTTTGTTATCTATAATTACTCCCAAGTCTGTTTTCATCATCAGTTTGTTGCAAGAGTACTTGGTTTAGAAAATAATTATTTATGTGGTTATTATGACCCAAATGCATTACTTTACATTTTTGTACATTAAATTTCATTTTATTCTCTTCGGCCCATAGTTCCAAGGCTAGTATCTCCTTCTGGAAATTTGCAGCTGCCCCTGGGGAGTTTACAATACAGCCAATTTTGCAGTCATCTGCATACTTAGGCATCCAGGTGTTATTTGATAACTGCATGGATGGAATCAGGATGTTAAATAAAGCACGGCCTAATACCGAGCCCTGAGGAACCCCACTAGTAACCTCTGCCTATGCAGATGAAAATCCCTTAATTGAGGTATGCTGTCTGCAATTATTTAACCATGATTCAACCCAGGTTATTAAATATTGGTGAAATTCAAGCCTATTCATGTGCTGTAATAGAATATCATGGGAAACTCTGTCAAATGCTTTAGAAAAGTCAAGGAAGACTATATCCACTGGTAGACCCACATCCAAAGATGAACTAACATTTTCCAAAAACTGTAAATGATTTGTTAAGCATGATTTACCTCTAATGAAACCATGCTGTGTGATGTCTTGAAGGTTATTAACTTTTATATGTTCTTCTATTCTGTGCAGAATGAGCCTTTCTAGGTTTTTCCCTACAACAGATATCAGACTTATAGGTCTATAGTTTGAGACTTCTGTTTTATTACCTGTTTTTATGTTCGCTTGCACGCATGTGCAAGGAACGTCTTGGGAGAATAGGACAGTTTGGAGGTGTGACTGTCCTCTGCAATTCACTGCTCCATTGAGCAGGCATGGTGGTCCTGCACCAATGGATGCGGGTGCTGTATGACAGCGTGGTCTTCACTTCAAAGAAAACCACCGCTGTGTGCTGCAGTGCCTCACGCCCAAAGCTTTGGTGCCACGCTGGAAGCTCACCCCGCTGGCAATCTTGTTTGCACGACGGGAGTGCCCAATCCCCATCGGCTTCACATCCCCCAAACAGTTTTCTTACCACGCTTGAGCCCACTCCAGCGCGGGCAAACGCCCCGCGTTATCTTTTTTTTTTTTTAAACCTGTAAATTAAAAACGGTCCCACTAAGCTTCTCCCTGACCCCCTCCCACAACCCGCACCCACCCACTGCGGCACCCTGCCTCCCACACCCCCACCCCATACTTACCTCCGGAGCTCGGCGCGACGATCTTCACTGGACTGGGAACACGTCTGCACTCTTCAAAGCCGACCGCGAACTGAGGAAATGCCGGTAAGCTGTATAATGGGCTAGATGGGGTTTTCAACTTTTGCATATCTCAGGCATTTTTTGGAATTTTTGCACCAAATTTTCAACATGGGGTTTTTGGGACCCCTTCTCATGAATGATGTCACTGTCATGGCGTTATTCGGGCCCGAAGGGTGATTTCACAGTCACTGCACGAAATCACCTTTCAGGCCCAATTAACAAAACAACACTGCCAACGTTCCTAAGTTGGGCTCTCAAAAGCCTATTTGAAAATTTGTGGAAAATTCCAAATGACCGCTTTTATTTAGAAAGGCAAGGCGCAGTTCCTACGCAGGCCTTCGTAGTTCATGAATTTTCAATATTTTCACTCCAGATTTTCAACATTGCCATTTTACCACACCTTCTTATGAGCAGTACAGCTTTCATTTTACATCTCACACAAATGTGTTTCCGCCCATATAGCGCTGATAAGCAGTCAGTGTAAAATCAATGTATGGACACATTAAGAAAATCACAGTGACACTGTTCATTAAGAGATCTTAAAATGGCTATGTTGAAAATTTGTGAAAAAATCCTTAAATGACTGTTTTATTTAGCACGCGCCATGCAGTTCCTACGCATTACCTCAGAAGTTTGTGAATTCTTCAATATTTTCACCCAGATTTTCAACATTGCCATTTTATCACACCTCCTCAAGAGCAGTACAGCTGTCATTTTTCACATCCTGCCTAAAATGTGTTTCCGCCCATGTAGCGCACAATGGCACAGTCTGCGTGTGAACTCAATGTATGGGACAGATTAAGAAAATCACAGTGACACTGTTCACAAGCAGAGGTCTTAAAATGGATGTGTTGAAAATTTGGTGAAAAAATTCCTAAAAATGACTGTTTTATGAGTGTGCGTTGTGCAGTTCCTATGCACGCTCTTAAGCTGGCGAATTTTCAATATTTTCACTCCAGATTTTCAACATTGCCATTTTATCACACCTTCTCATGATCAGTAGAGCTGTCATTTTTCATATCCTGCCTAAAATGTGTTTCCGTTCATGTAGCGCACAATGGCGCTGTCGGTGAGCGAACTCAATGTATGGGACACATTGAGAAAATCACAGTAACACTATTCATGAGCAGAGGTCTTAAAATGGCTATGTTGAAAATTTGGTGAAAAAATTCCTAAAATGACTGTTTTACGAGCGTGCGTTGCGCAGTTCTACGCACGCTCGTAAGTTTGCAAATTTTTAATATTTGCACTCCAATGACTTCCAAATACCTAAACAGCACATAGAAGCAAGCAACATTCAGCATTGACAAATGCTTGTTTATTTTTGCAAACGCTTGCATACATGTGCAAGGAACGTTTTGGCACAGTACAACTTTTTGAAGGTGTGTAACCCTCCTGTCCAATGCAGTGCTCAGTGTAACGTGTGCAACCCTACTGCACCAGTGGATGCATGAGCTGTCTATAACAGCAGTTTGGCGGCAGTGGTCTTCAGTTAAAAGAAAAGCACCACTGCAATCAGCGGTGGTAATGTGTGTGTATTTAACATATTGACGTCACCCTTTTCCCTCTGGCTGCTAATAAAATCCCTCCCACTTCCTCCCTCTGCTGCCGTCTACCCTGCTCCCTTGTTATTGCCCCCACCAAACACATTGTATGTGCAGACGGAGTGCCCAGTCCCCATTGTCTCCAGGCCCCCCCAACAAACACCCAGGTGGCATGCTGGAGCCCACCCCAGCATGCCCATTGTCCTGCACATGGGAAAACTGTCCGCAACATCTTTTGTTTTTTAAAACCTGTGAAAACAGAAAACCATCCCTCACTGTGTCTTGTGCCCTCCCGAACCCACACCCACCTCTGCATACCCCACTCCCCACTCACCCCATACTTACCTCCGAGCCTGGTGCAATGATCTTCAGTGGAGTGGGAACAAGTCTGCACTCTTGAAAGTCGAACACAAACTGAAGAAATGATGGTAAGCTGTATAATGGCATAAATTTTTTTTTTTTTTCAACTTAGGTGGCTATCTCGGGCATTTTTGCAAATTTTGGCACCACATTTTCAACAGGGGGTTCTTGGGACCCCACCGCGTGAATTCAGTTACTGTCATGTGAGTTATTCAGTCCCCAAAGGTGATTTCATGGTCACTGCACAAAATCACCTTTTGGGATTCATTAACAAAACAACAGTGTCACTGTTAATGAGGTGGGCTCCCAAAAAGCCTATGTTGCAAATTTGGTGAAAAAATGTCAAAAAATGACTGTGTTACGAGCATGCATTGTGCAGTTTCCACGTACACTCATAACTTCGAGAATTTGAAATATTTTTACTCCAGATTTTCAACACTGGCATTTTTTCACACCTCCTTATGAACAGTACAGCTGACATTTTTCACATCCTGGCTGAAATGTGTTTTTGCACATCCAGCGTACAATGGTGTGGTCACAGTGAGAAATCAATGCTCAGGACAGATTATGAAAATCACAGTGACACTGTTCATGAGCAGGGTCCCAAAATGCCTATGTTGAAAATTTGGTGACAAAGTCCACAAAATGACCATGTCATGGCGTTCACTCCGCAGTTTTCATGTACACTCGTGATTGAGAAATTGTTTATTTTACTCCAGATGTTCATTGCCATCCCTTCACACCTCCCTATGAATGCTACAGCTGTCATTTTCCACATCCTGCCTGAACTGTGTTTTTGTACATGTGGAGCAGGATGGTGTGGTCGCTGTGGGAAATCAATGTTCAGGACAGATTAACAAAATAACAGTGGTACTGTTCATAAGCAGAGGTCTCAAATGCTTTTATGAGGTGGGGGTAACAAAAAGGTCATGCTGAAAATTTGTAGTGCAAATACCAGCAATCGCACAGGGCATTAGGGTAAAGCACCATACGTGCCAAACACCACTGCAAATACCTGCAAGCGAACGTCCGGCATTGACAAATGCTTGTATATATAGGGATTACTATAGCTTCTTTCCATGATGCAATGCGCTCACTTTCATCTAATGTTAAATTAAATAATTTACATAGAGGTCCTGAGATTTGTTTGACTGTTTCTTTAAGGAACCTGTGATGTATTTCATCTGGTCCTGCTGAAGAGTTGATATTCAGGTTTTTTAAAGCATTCATGGTTTCCACAATGGTTATTTGAGTTATTTCTGAATTATCAGAAGTAGTTATAGTACCATTAAGAGGGTTTTTTTTTCCTTGGGTGTAAAAATAGGAAATAGTTATTAAGTTCTGTTTCCATTTGAATTTCATTGCTAATAAGGCCTGACTTAGTTTGAATGGGTCCCAGAGTGGATTTGGTACCTCTAAGAGAACCTATACAGCTATACAGCTTTCTTTATTGTCAACTGTATCAATGGCTAGTCTATTTTCTGTTTCTATCTTTGCTTTCCTAATAAATTGTTTTACTTTGTTAGAAAGCTTTTTATAGCTATTCCAATTGTTTAATGATGGTTTATATTTATATTTCCTAAAACTTTTATGTTTTTTATTAATTAATCTCTTGATTTTGTTGTTCCACCAAACTGGAGTTCTATACCCTTTAGTATATTTATTTTTCTTAGGAGCCCAGTTATCAAGGCAATGGTTTATTTTGGCCTGAATAAGACACCAAACCTGATGGGCATTAAATCCAATGAAGTCCATCTCCCAATCCCACAAGTTAAGGTAATTATTTATGTCCAGCTAATTAGCCCTAGCATAATCCCTAACAAGTGTTTTCCCTTTTGTAACTACAGTTTTGGTTTGAATTTGAAATGTAATTATATTGTGATCACTGTTACTCAATGGTGCTAGAATGCTTGGTTCTAAGATTTAGTCACCCATATTAGTAAGAACAATGTCTAGAATGTTATTATTTCTAGTTCCAGTTTTAATGATTCGATCCAAATTTTGATTTACAGTAATTTCCAGGAGCTCCCTCTCAATATTACCACTACATTGGAATGTTTCCCAATTTATTTTAGGTAAGCTAAAATCTTCCATAAGTATGTTATTATTGGAAGGTTTAAATCCTTCAGTTTATTTTTATAACGTCCATATTCTGGTCATTATTAAGATTAGGGGCCCTATAAGCCAAACCAACACATAGTTTTATAGTAGGTAAGCGCATTTCTGCCCATACAATTTCATTATCATAGATGGAAGTTTGTTTTGGGGTAATAGAATGAGATGTATAATTCTCCCTATGTAGAGGCTATTCCTCCCCCATTTTGTCCTTTCTATTTTTATAAGTTTATTGTAACCCTGTATATCTATGTTCCAACTATCAGCCTGGAACCAAGTTTCAGTATCACCACAAATTGTAATATTTTCTTTTTTCATACTGTACCTCAATTCATCCATTTTATTTGTTAAACTACGTGAGTTCAATAGGAGTATATTTATTGTATTATTATCACCATTGGGGGTTACTTTTATTGATATTAAAGATTTTTGAATGTCCCAATAACCCTTGTTCAAACATAATCTTCCCCCTGTATTAGTTTAACTGTTTGTTTATAAAATTTGTAAAATGTTTACCCAGAAGTGCATTATTTTTTTTACTTAAGTGCAGTCCATCAAAGCAATACAGGTCATTCTGAAGGTAAAATTCTTCCCAGTGTGTTAAACAATCGATTCCTTGCCTCATTGTCTATTTCTTCAACCCGTCATTAAAGGTTCTAATTTTGTGATTTAGATGCTGTGAGGCTCTTGGTATTGGCAAGACTTCAGATATAGCAACCTCACATCCAAGGTCTATCAGTTTATTACAGAGGGCCACCAGGTCTTGTTTAAGCTCATCCACTGGATCCCTAAACATATTATTAGTACCTGCATGAATTAATACAAGAGGATTTGTCCCTAGGTCTTTAACAGGGAATTTACACATATTTGTAATATCCGCTATTCTGGCACCTCTGTAAGATGACAACGTCCTGTGAGCTTTATCTGGGTTGCACACATCCCAATCCAAATATTTTATCATGGAATCTCCCATAACCAACAGGTTTCTATGGGGTGGTGGGATATTATCTGTATTTAAGTTATCCTCTAATGTAACATTATCGGAGTTCGTTAAAGTAGTCATAGTGTAATTGCCATTGGATGTGTCAGGAACCATAGGTGTGATACAAGTATCAAAGGATATTAATTCTTGTGATGAAGTAGTGTCAATATCATTATCAGATACTGTTAGACTGGTAAATCTACTTTTTAAGGGAATACTGAAGTTGGTTGCATGCCTACCCTTTTTTGGAGGTTTACTATATTGTACATTGTACCACAGGTCATCAGTTTCAAATGTTGAGTCTTCTTCTCTGGTTCTTTTTTTATTAGTTTCCTTATGTTGCTCTGAATTCTTGGATGGCATGTGTACATTTTTATTTGAAATAACTAAATTAGTAACATCATCATTGCCTCACCCACACCTGCACACTTTACAACTACTCAAAATGGCTAAACCTAGATAACAGAATTTGGTATCATACATGCCTAATAACTAAGATCCTCCTAGGACTCACCCCCCCCCTTCTTTCTCCTCTATTATTCACCCAGCAGACCCAGCCAGATCCACGCGCAACTCGAACAAGCAGCTACTATGGGTTCCCTGCCCTCATACCTCCCAACTTCAAATGACTTTCAGCTACCAAGCCCCTAATCTGACTAACTGTCTCCCTATCCAAATAACAAATGAAACGAGGTGTGGTCCCTACAAAACTAGACTGAGGGAACTCCTCCAAGACTCTAACATATGTGACTGCTCTTGACACTATCCTGCATCTTTGCTGTCCTGCTAACTCCTATAACTATTCCACAGTTATGGTGAATTACTCCCCTAACCCTCTTCTGACTATCAGCCAGTTACAGTCTGTTCTGCAACTATAAGGCTGTGATTTACTGTGACTCCTCTTCTATACTGACCTAGTCCCCCTCCCTGATCTACCCTGTAACACTTGTTATGAAATATAATGTAATCCTTTGTTGTTTAATTATCCTTTACTGCAATCCCTGTTTTATCAACTGTTTGTACTGTCCCTTGATGTATGACGTGGAACCTTTGTAAATCAGTCCCTGACTCAAAGGTCTTTCTGAACATTTCACAATAAACAAATAAACAATCATTTGTGCACTTTTGACTATTAGAAGGAATAACTTAGTCTTGTTCCTGAAGGTAATTTAGTGCCAAGTCTAATGGCCATTCCTTTTTGGCTTGCCTCCAAATGCAATAAGCGATCAGTAAAAGCATTAAGTTCTTGTATCAACTCCTGATTGTGTATGCATTTTTCACATTGAAAGGGATTGATTTGGACCTCCTTAGTTATTAGATACATATGGCAAGTGGGACTCCTAATGCTCACTTCTCCTGGTGTCATAATCAATTTCTCTGACATTTTAGCTTTAATATAAACTACACAAAGGAAGGATGTTTTTAGTGCTCAAGATACAAACTTATTTTTCTTAATTTATTATCAGAGGAGAACTATGTGCTACACCCCTTGATTAACTGTGAGCTCATTTACACTTTATTTTATTTCAAATTTATTCTACTCTCTGCAAACAAGAATTCAGGGGGTGACTAAGTTTACATAGATATATAAAGTTATATATATGTTTTATTGTTTGTGGAAACCAACTGAAAATGTTTAATATATCCTCTAACACCAGTAGCACACTTCTAGTGTATAGTCCAGGTTTCAAGTATAGCAGACACTAGAAAATAGATAATTTGCTAGTGACAAGAATCCCCCTATAAATGGTTTAGAGACTCCTATAGTCCCTACTGTAATAGTAGAGAACCCAGGCAACAGAATTATATAGCACAGTCTATGGGAAAGTTTACAAACAGTAGCTCAGGTATACTACTAACCATACTTCCTGTTTGGTTTTTGTCATGGCAAACTATATGCTCCTATACTCCTAACACGCCTAACACGTGCAGACACGTGTGTCTTAGAGTGCGTCTTTGTGTGTGATGCCATGTGCTCACCCTGCTCGTGCTCACCCTGTCTGCCGCAGGGCAGCTTTTGAAGCACTCAGTGACCCTGGAAGTGTTCCAAGGAGGTCACGGACTGTTACGTGTCCAAAATATCCCAAATAAAATTAAATAAAATTAAAATGCCACTATTTGGCTTTAGCTATCGCTGTTTGTCTCCTCCCTAACTGAAATGCCAGAAACTGTTGCAAATTAATTAGCTGTAGTTCCTCGTATGAACATATCTAAACTACAACTCCTCTTCCTGAGTGCTATCAGCAAGTAGGGCTCAGAGAACTCGCGATAGCGAGAGTCAGTTATTAAAATACAAGACACAAATATTTCATCAGTTTAGGTCAGTTTGTAAGCAGTAGTACTCTCAAGCACTTCAAAACAGTTAATGCCCAAGATATAAATCTTGTGGCTGCTTCCCTATATGTTGGAATTCAGCATATTTTTAATCTAACCGAGCCAACTCTCACCATAATGTTTTAAGAATAGAATAATCAGGTAACATACCCCAGTCCATAAGATGGTTATTTACCATATATACATGAATTTATTATAAGCATTAATTATTTAACATAAACCCAAAATATAAACTTTAAATCTTAAACTTTAACTTAAAAATCTAACAGTGTGTTTTCTACTTCTGCAATGGCAGCTACAAGTTCTGAATCTGATCCCAATTCACATTCTGAATCATGTTCTAAGTCCTGTTCATTTTAGTGTGCCTTATTTCTAGATCTCAAAAAAGCAACGACTCGATCAGGGTCAAAAAAGATATAGGGGTTCCCCATATGAGTAATCTTGACTTTGGCAGGTGCCTGAAGGATAAAGGTTGCACCAAGCTCTAAAATTTCTGATTTCAAGTTAAGAAAGAGATGCCTCCTCAGCTTCCTTTCATATGAAAAATCAGGAAAGATGGAGTATTTTATGTCTCTATATTCAAGGGTCTTCCTTATACGAGCAAGTTTCAAAATAGAGTCCCAATCAGTGTCAAATGCAAATTGTAGCAAAATCTGTGGTTTTATGTCATTAGGGTTCATTTTTGGTGATGTTCTGTATGCTTTGGTTATAATGAGGGGTTGTCCTTGGGTAGCTGAAATGTTTGCAATAAAAGCTCTTTAATCGTTTCCCTCGTCTCAGGGAATTCTCTATCCCAGGTATTGAGAATACCTAGGAATCTCAAGTTCCTGTATTGATTAGCATTTTCTAAGGCTTCAGTCTTTTTATTGATGGTAGACTGTGCTAGTATAGCAGCCAATGTTCTGGCTTCCATAGTTTTACTTTCAATCTCCTGCTTGTCTAGCTGTTTATGTATCTGCACATTATAATTTTTAATCAGTGTCATTTCCCCCTCTATATTGGATGTTTTAATATTCAAGGTCTGTAAGTTAGTCTCTATACTTGCAAATCTTGAGTCAGTCTTGGCCAGCCATACCTCAATATTACCCACAGCTTTTAACATTTGCTGCTTGTGAGCATAACCAGCAGCTTCTGGTCAATCAGGCCTGCCTTCTTTGCCTTGCTTTCCAGGAAACTTCTTAGGTACATTCTCAAACAGCACTTGGGAAGAGAAAGATGCTTCAGGCCATGTTGGTTCTTGCTCAGTATCGAGATGCACAGGGTATCCAGAACACTCAGAATGCCCAAACCTCTCAGAGCACTCAACATGCTGAGAATGCGTATGACTATCAGTAGTGGCGCCAACATTTGTACCCGTAGAAGGTGAGGATGTTACCTTCGATACTGTTAATGGTTTCTCATCTGGTATTCCTGGTGTCCTTGGCTCTTGACTTATTGCTGTAGCCATTGGCGGAGTGTATGCAGGCCTAACCACTGCATCCACCTGTACTGCCTCCTTAACCAGGTTCAGTGATCCAACTTTGAGCAGCTTATCTAGCGGGCCGTATCTAATAAAATATACCTTACCCAAAGATGTAGAAGAACCCCTGTCTTTATGTTTTTTCCCATCCTAATTCATTTTGGTAGAAAGATACAAAAATGCAAAGATTCAAACATAAAGAAACAAGGTACATAATGTGATAACTTCCACCAAACAGCCTTATTCTGTACTAACACAAACACAGCTCACATAAATGCTGCTACCATCTTCCCAAATGTGATGGATACTGAGAAGTATATAGCAGGAGTCAAGCAACAATTGACTAATAAACAGCATTATTGCCCTTTGATCTCAGATCCCACAATGACTTATAAAACTGCCATTGATGAATACTTGTCCATAGCACATCATGGGGGATATATAGATATTGGATGTTAAACACTATTTGACTCAGGAACATCCAATACTCCAAACAATTTATGTTTTACAAAAAGTGAATAAGAGTTTGGTGGGTCCACTGATTGCTCTATTATATTGGGAATTGGCTCCCTTATGGAGACGCTTTCATTGTATGTGGATAGTTTCATTACGCTCTTTGTTATCAGCTTAATGTCTTATATCAGGGGCACCACAGAGGTGTTAGTGTTGTTGGAGTACCTCCACATTGAGGGTGGTGAGCTTGGGTGGCCCTCAATTTGGAGACCCTGTACACAAATATACCACATAGGGATGGCATGCATGCCATGCAGACTTATTTGGATCAAAGTCCACTTGGTAGTCTCCTACCCACAGATGTTTTGGTAGAGTTATCTCACTTTGTGCTTGATGCAATTGTTTTTGCTTCATAGGTGAGTGCTATTTCCAGGTTAGTGGTATAGCAACGGGGGCCACTTTTGCCCATTTTTTTTGGCAACCTCTACCTTGGTTTGTGGTAGGAGTGAGTGATTTACAATGAAGCAGTCTGCAAGTTTCTCCCTTGTATCTCCTTTTCGAGGAGATAAATAAATGATATATTGATTGTGTGGCAGGGAACAACAGGCAAGCTTGTTAGGTTTGTTACATTCTTGGAAGCAGGTAATCCTAATCTCAGGCTCTCAGTTACTAACAGCAAGCAGAGTCTCTTTTCTGTATATTGTCATCAGAAAGGATCATTTGGGGGGAATGAAAAATAATCTTTCTCAGAAACCAACCAATAGAAATACTCTCCTATTGGTTAGCTTGTGTCACCCTGCCACATCATTGAGAATATACCAACTAGTTAGTTCCTGTGAATATGCAGGAAGTGTAGCAGGGATGAAGACTTTGAGATCCATGCAAAAGACGCAATTGAGAGGCTCCAACAGAGGGGTTATTCTAGTTTATATATTCAGGAGTCTATCAGTATGCCGAGGGTACTAATAGGCAGGAATTGTCACCCAGGAGAAGCAATGAGAGGACACAGAGCAGGTGTAATTTTGTCACGGCTTTCAGCACTCAGTCTAGGAAGGTGGAAAATATTGTCCGCAGGAATTGGCATATTCTTTAAACAGAACCCAGGTTGCAAAACTTGGTGGAGAATTTCCCATGGATGGTTTATAAATAACCAACCAATTTAGGGGACAGACTGATGCATAGTCTCTGGCAGTTCCTAAGAGAAAAGGATGGTATTTTCCATTACCACACGGCTATTACATATATAGCAAATGTAAATTTTGTAAAGTCATCGTACAACCCAAGACCTTCTCACATCTGACAACAGATGAAACATTTGGTATCAAAAAGTTTATAAATTGTGACACAACACATGTTGTTAATGTGGCATCATGTTCTTGTTCTAGATTCAATGTTGGTTGGATGAAGAGAAAGTCAAAAGAAAGATTGGGTGACCATATGAAGGCCTTGGTAAACAAAAACATGGAGTATGTCACAGCAGCCTATGTTTTAATTTCAGCTGATCCGTCTTCCCATAAATGAAGATTTATGGGGATTGAAAAGACCTACTTGGGACCTAGGGGAGGTGATCTGGTTACAGTTCTGTCCCAGAGGGAAGGCTACTGGATTTCTAGGTTGGAAGCCACTATGGAAAATGGGCTTAGTGATGAAATAAAACTGACACCTTTCCTGTGCCTTCTGCATTATGTTTGGTATTATGTATTGTGCATAAATGTATTCAGGAAGATTAGCATTTTATTATGTATACTGTACATAGATTCTCTTTCTCCCTGTATTAGGTTTGATTGCACAAATAAGCTTTTTTTAAGCAGCAGATACTTAGCATTGCAGCTTTTTAATGTAATTATTGTATGTTTACTGTGGTGAGTTAATTCCCTGAGTGCATATTGCTTCAAGAGATCATAGTATAAATTTGAGGAAACCAGGGGGAAATCTTCGTCTCTGGACAAAGCAGCAACACAAAATGTTATGTTTTGTGACGGGGATGGCTGGCTTTGTTTTTGCACCTGCTACTGAAATAAATATGAGTCACAGACTCTAAGCTTGCGTTGTGTGCACTTTTATTGTTTTTCTTCAGTTTCAGTCTTGAGTGTTCACACCGGTACTCTGAGCTGCCCTTTTCTATGTTGCTGTATCACATAATCCACTAATGGAAACAATTAAAACCCATGAGTGTGTAGACAATAAACTCATAAGGTGAAAAAAGCAACTGGTTGCATGATGGAACTCAGAAGGTGAGAATACTAGAATACTGTCAGAATTAGGAGCAGTCACAAGTAGAATTCCCCAGGGGTCAGTACTTGGGCCAGCATTATTTGCATCATGCATCAGTGATCTAAACAAAGAGGCTGATAGTTGGCGAATAAAATCTGCCGATGATACCAAATTAGGTGGCCCAATACATACAACTAAAAATACCAACAAAATAGAAAAAGAACTAAGGATTATCGAGCAAAGTGTCACTAGCAGTGGTATTTTATTTAATATTGACAGATGTGTTGTTATGCTTTTGGTAATGGGAAACAGTTATCAAAAATACTAACTAAACAGAATAACCCTAAAGGAAGGGAACCGTGAAAAGTATCTCAGAATATTAATCAATAAAGATCTAAAATTCAGCAATCATTGTAATGAAGTAGTTTATAATGGCCAATAGATTAATTTGTTGTATTAAGAAATCCTTTTTATGTAGACACACACAATGCATAATGCCACTGTATAAAGCATAGATAAGACCGCACCTGGATTACTGTAGTTCAGCGTGGAGTCCATACCTCAAAAGAGACATAGACAACATAGGTGCAGCATAGGGCAGCTAAATCGATAGCTTGACTAAGAAATCCCTTATATCAGGAAAGATCAACCAGACTGGGGCTTTATATTCTGAAGGACAGAAGAGATGGAGGGGATATGCTACAGATGTTTAAAATAACAAAAGAAAATGAACTAAGGGAGAGTTTAGGTATAGAATATATACATAGGAAAGTCAACCTAAGGTGTCAAATTAAAATTAAAATTGAGCATACAAGAAAAAAAACAGAAGATAGTTCTTCACCCAAAGTGCCGGTGAACTATGGAAAGTATTACCTAGGGAGATTGTGCAGTTGGATACAATATCCATAGTTAAGGCTAAACTGGACAGCTACCTACTTCCACAAAATGGCATTTCAATATTTGGCGAATAGAGTAGTGCTCTAAACTCTAAACTCTGGCCTTCCTCTATTCTGTGCCGCATATAGGGAATAAAGAGCTCAGCACCAAGGGTAAGCAACGTACCGGAGCAGGAGGAGGAGGATGGGGAGGATGGTGGTTACTTTGAAACACGCTAAGCTTAGGCTGCTGTGAGATGCTGGATTTTATATAGGATGTGGGAGGAGCTATTCCGCTACATTGAACCTCGGGCTTCAGTCCTCCCATTCAGTGCTTAATGAGTAGAATAGTGCTTGCGTATACTGTAATAAACATTGGTCTTTCTCTGCTCCCACCCTTGATAGATAAGCTGGGTAGCATGTAGGGAACAAAGGGCCCGAAAAGATTACTTCCTCCATCTCACAGACAGTGTGACCAGTAGTATGCAGGAGAGGAAAAAAATCCTGTGGAGGAAACCTCTGAGGACCCATGGCTACTGACCTGCCCATCTTTTGGGCAAACTAAGACGAGATAGTTAGAGATTAACTTCTCCAACCTATAACTGGCACAACAAGTGGTTAGTAGCACAAATGTATATATTGGGTTGTTGCTGATACTGAGCAGAGATAGAAAAGATAAAATGAAAATCCTAGCACAACAGATTTTTTTGTTATTTACACATACTATCCAAAAGGTGTCATGTATTTCTAGGCTGAAATGTGACATTAAAACCTATGACATTTGTACTGTACTTACTCCTGCAAATAATCTTTATTTATAAATAAATCAGTGCTGAAATCCAAATGTCTTGTGTTTTTTTTGTTCTGTTTACAGCTCGATAGTGTTCACAGAGAAATTAATGTTTTGCAGCCAAACTCCCCGTGGCATTTATACTGATGGTGTTCACAAGGCTAGGTATGGTTCTGATTTAGTTTGCAGCCATTTGCTCTAAAATTGCATTTTTTTCAATTCTCTCTCTCCTTCTCCCCACCCCATACTGTGTAAACACCCTCCCTGTTGGTTTAATATCCCAACGCCCAACTAATCCTGAATGACTTTTGACACACTCCAACCATGGTGTCCAGCTCTTGAAGATGTACTTGCACACGGTCAGGAGTTGGGAACTGGCCTTAGTAGCTTATGGAAGCCTCGCAGTGATGTGGTAGGGAGTGCTCAGAACACTACTTAAAAGGTTCCGCTCTTAGCCCTTCTTGCCACTGGACTATCACACAATGTCCCCCGGGCAGCTCTCCACCCAACCATCCCCTCCACCACTTCCCTGTACACCATGCCTAGGTTTAACCTGGCCAGTGCCAGCTGTTTCAATGTTTATCTACCAGAATGCTCACTTGATACTGACTTGTGTAATACCTGTTATCATTTACATGTACCCTGTACCCAATTGTATTTGTCTGACCACAATGTGACGTGGCACCTCTGGTGAATGCCTATTGATCTTTTGCAAATCTTGCTATGTAACCGAAACGCAATGTATGTCTTTATGTGACGAAGTACCTTTGGAAACGAGCCTCTGGCTCAAAGGTTGTAAACTGATTCTTAAATAAATAAATAAATAAATAAATAAAAATAAGAGCTTGGTGTCCACTACCAGCATCTACCATACAAACACCATAGTATTGTCTTTAGCATACAAATGCCACATTTTATGGGGAGCTTTTCAATCATACTGCTGCACTGGAGGACTAGGAGTGCTGAGATTATTTGTCTTTTAATCAGAACAGCAGTCAAGGTATGCTTTTTTTGGGGGGGGCAGTTCAGTGAAATAAATAAATGAGCTAAATGATGGCAGTGGACACCAAGGACTGTGCTGTCTGAGTACATACACCATAATGAGTGCTTGGTGTCTCTGTACATATTCCACAGTTGTCTTGGTTAAGTACATTGCTGTTGAATTGAAAACTTTTGAGCAGCACCACCTGCCTTGTGCTAGCCCTCATTTGGAGAACTATATTGCTCACAATTTTTGCACAGATGGACCTGCTTGTGTATGGAGCTAAAATAAAATTTTCTTAAGCAGAGCCCTCAGTGCAAAATTTTTTTTTTGTATGCTTTTCTGGTAAATTCCTGGGGTTGACCACGAGAACAGAAAATAAATTGCAGTGAGGTCTTTGTGATGGTGGTGGTGGTGTTGCTGGTGGTTGAAGGGTTTGACTGCACTGGTAATTGTGAGTAATGTTGATTATGGATGTTGCCAACATGATGGCTGACTCTTCATGGCCAAGCATACCTGGACATATTATATCATTTAAAAGTGCAGTCTTTGTCCAAGTGTGCTTGCTCAGAGACGCTCAGCCATGTTGTGCACCATGCGGCCTTGGCTTGTGGGGAGGGGGTGGATTGTACTATTTGCTTCTGTTTTGTTGTTGAAATGGTCATTTTGATGTACTTGCCATCATGATGTCTGACTGTAGCTGGGCAAGCACACCTGAACAAAGTAATTTAAAAGCACAACCTGCAAATTCTGGTTCTTTGTCCAGGTGTGTTTGCTCAGAGACGCTAGGCCATCTTGTGCACCATGCCGCCTTTGCTTGTGGGTGTGGGGGTGGAGGTACTGGATTGTACTGTTTGCCTCTTGTGTTGGTGAAATGTTTATTTTGACATGTTGATTGCCAGCATGATGTCCGACTGTTGCTGGACAAGCACACCAGGACAACAAAACAGAGAAAAATCATGGCCCTGCCACTGTTTGTCCAAGTGCATTTAGCCAGAGACACTCTGCCATTTGTTGCACCATGCGGCCTTGACTTGTTGAGGGGGTGGATTGTACTGCTTGCCTTTGTTTTTTTGACGAAATATTAATTTTTGATGTACTCAGTAACTTGCCATGATGATGTCTGACCGTTGCTGGGCAAGCACACCTGAACAAAATAATTTAAAAGTGTAGCCTGCAAATTCTTGTTCTTTGTCCAGGTGTGTTTGCTCAGAGATGTGCAGCCATTTTGTACTCTGTGTGGTTTGGGTTGTGGAGGTAGGGAGCTGGATTGTACTGTTTGCCTCTTGTTTTTTTTTCAGAAATGTTTATTTTGAAATGTTTGGTGTCCATGTACATACATCACGGTGTCCACATACATACACCATGGTGTCTGCTGTACATACACTTCAGTGAGCAGTCCTGTTACCAGGCATCTTTAAGTCAGTTATCTTACCTCATGCACACTTTAAACCAGTTTTATCATGGTATCTTAAAACACATTGAAATGTATCAATGTTCTTATTATTAGTAACATTTGTTTTCCGTTTCAGCAGCTGATTGGTGTCCATGTACATACATCACAACCATTTTGTGTCCACGTACATACACCAAGGTGTCTGCTGTACATACCCCATGGTGAACTGTCTTGTTCACGGGAACCATTAAGGCAGTTATCTTACTACGTGGCCAGTTTTTACTGGTTTGATCATGGTATCTCTAAAGACATTTAAAACTTGATATATTTTGAATTTAAAAATGTGACCTTCATGTCACACTTTGGTACACCATTTTCATGAACATACCCAGATGAAATAAGTCTCAGCTATTGGTTAACTAGGATCCGCAGCTTATCCAGTAGGTAGGGAAATATGCATACTGGGTGGGCCAAGGGGTCCTTATCTGTCATCAAAGTCTATATTTCTATGTCTATGTTTCTATGAGCTGTTGAAGAAGGGTTCTAACCTGATCAAGGAACCTTTTAGTGGTCATAAGTGATTGCTTGTAGGAACTTAATGAAGGTTGTGATGAATCATAGTATGAATGAAATAGCACGAGTTTGTTTAGATGAACTACTGTACACCAGTTATTACACAACAGGTAATAAGTTACATGAACTCCTTTATGTAATGTGGCAGTCTTTGAAAATGGTAATGACCGAATAAAATGGTCAGCTCCTTTTCTGTATATTGCTGATCTTAAGGAAGTTGGCAGAGAAGTATGATGAGACAGTGAATTCTCTGGGATGCAGGAATCCATAGATATTTAGACAAATAGTATGAGAACCATAATGTTTGAGGTAGAATTAATGGATCTGAGTTTGATAAATCCAGCATGTTTCTCATTTTGGGGCAATGTAGAGAGAGACAATGAGGAGTTTTAGTGACTGGTGCTATATGAGTACCAAGTAGAAGAAGTTTAACTGAAGGATTGAACATCAGTGAAGGTGAGGATGGATTAGACTGTGAGGTAACAAAATGGATACCTGAAATGTATTGTTTAATAGTTTTATATGACAGTTTCAAGGCTTGATGACAAATGTTAGAAATGATAGTATACAGTATGTTCTACATGAACAGTGTATTCTAGAAGGACTGGAATGAGCAGAATGAGGACTACTTTACCACATTGTAGACTATGTAGCTTGGGTGGCTGGAACTAGGGTGACCCACATGATAGTGTTGGCTCTCTGGCAATAGATTTCTAAATTATTATGAGGCCACTGAATGAAGGAGGTGAAGTTATGACTTAGTCTGCTGCAGGATGGAGGTGCTGGAAGGTTTTTGTTGATGATATCCACTGTGGGTTGATTAACAGAAAAGAGGGATACTGTCTGAAAGGACCAGTGATAACCCTCATAGGAAGGCACCTGGTATGAGAGGGTAAATCTCGAAAAGAGGAGATGTATATATTAAATCATGGAGCTTGGCAGTGTCTGGAGGCCAGGGAGCAGCAATCCAAGAATGTTCAAGGATAACAGCATAGCCATGGGGTGGAGATGTGATGGTGTATAGTCTAGGGTGCAAGTCAGAAGAATGGTCCTTGTAGAACATTGAACAGCCATTCCAGTAAGCTAATTATTGGGATGACATAGCTAGAACTGATGTTTTGCAGCAGTCATGATTCGGATATGATAGTGCAGTTTGGAAACCAATTATGCCAGTGTCAAGTGGTAAGAACTGAAGGATCGTCCTTGAGGGACTGTCTTCACTGTGAGTAGAAGTATCAGAGGAGGGAAAGAAGTTCATGTTTTGTGCAAGAGGATCGGTTTGAAAATGACTTCACTAAAGATGGGACTCAGTGTGGTTTATAAAGAGGACGATGGGCTACCATATGGTCTATATCCAAATCGTATGCCAAGGAAATCAAGGGATATCACTAAACATAGGGTTGATTCTTCAGAGAGTGGAACCAATGGGTCTTGGATCAGCTGGATGACAGCAGTAAACCAGCCACAGAAGGAGAATTTGGTGGATCAATCAGAATAAGGTCTTCTAATGGATAACTAACTACTGGATAATGACAAATGTTCAGTAATGCCCAAAAAGCATGTCAGCAAACATGGCAGAAAGTTCCGTACTGGATTACAGTGGAGCGGGAGACATACTACAAGGGAAATAATCATCGGAGGCAATTGAGGAATTGCCAGTGGTGGATAAGGACAGAGGTGCAGACGGACGGGTTGAGAATGAGAGGGCTCCTGCCAGGAATAGTCCAGTAACCATAACAGTGTAATAGAGCTGACAGGTAGGTAACAGCAAGCATGGAAAGGGCCCAGGAGGAATCCTTGTGAGGTTCATAGTGGAATGGCTGATGAATGAATGAATGAATGCAGGGTCTCTGTCAGCAGAGTGAAGAGTACACCAATGGAAGGTATCAGAGGGAAGCACTGAGATGCCTGAAGGAAATCCATGGGAAGAGCCAAAGAATATGCAGCACAATAGACCTAAGACGAATTCCCTGTGACTCAGAGGAACAGCAGAATGGATCAAGTTCAAATTTATTGGTAGGAAAAAACTCTGTTGAGCAGGCTCATTTACAAGGAGGTCCTGATTAACAACAGGGACATTACACAAGCATATACAAAGTAATATGCATTAAACACACACATAATCCATGAGAAGAAAATAGGACAATAGTATTTACATCATATATACATAGGCGCACTAAAGCTAGGAGTTAAATAAATAATTAACTCTGGGTAACAAGATAGTACCTTGAAGCTTGATCACTGCAGCAGAGGTGGAATACAAAGGACGAATGCACATGAGGACAAAGTCCCAAGGAGCTGAGGATCCTTGAAGACAGTGTCATGGGAATGTTGTCGCAGGAGGCAATGCAGATGTCCACCATCTGAGCACTAAAGTGGTGATGGCTATGAAGCAGAGAGAGTAATGACACTTGGAAGTGTAGACAGAAGAGCAGGAACATCTGGAGCACAGCTGGTGGATGGGATAGCAGTATGAGTTGATGATTCCGAGGCAGGAGTAGGCTGATCAAATAATGGCTGCAAAAGCTGTCATAAGGGGATTTTAGGTTGGGAACTGAGGAGGCAAGCTGTGCCATGAAGGCTGGGAGCACAGACCTCAGTGAAGATTCTGGTGAAAAACAGGCTGGCCGGTACTGGGATCCTCAATACACTGAGGCAGAGAAGCTTGGCTAAAGCATACAAATCCTGAATAC
Organism: Neoceratodus forsteri; assembly: GCA_016271365.2. NCBI lineage: Eukaryota > Metazoa > Chordata > Ceratodontiformes > Ceratodontidae > Neoceratodus > Neoceratodus forsteri. The sequence continues at coordinate 1,413,313,088 of CM057459.1, forward strand.
AGGCTCAAGCTGAGTGCTGAAAACCTCAGAACATGGAGTTCAGCCATGAAGCAAGAACAGTCAAATCCTCAATGGAGTAGATCGATGTGGAAGCCCACCAATGGGTTGGGAGAGTTGAGGAATGAATCAGAAGAGACCTTGCAAGCACTGGCCCTCCAGCGCAGTGGCAAGGCATCCACTCACGACGCCAATGACCTGGGTTTGAGAACAGACCCGGGAGTCAGAGGGCCAGTCAGGGCAGAGAAGGACTGAGTACCTTCTGGTGACTCTCCTTCTGCTGGGCAGAGGAAGGGCGCACTCTCAGTACATTAGTAGCCCCTGGCAGAGGCTGGCAAGCTGCAGGTACCAAACCCACACATCATGGGAGGCTGAAACAGATGTCAGGCACACACCTGTTGACATCATTGCATGTCCCACCTCCAGGGTCAGCATCCACAAAAATCCGGCCCCATGGATGAAGCTCCTGCCTCTGCTGCCACCCCCTAGAGATGGTAGTCCACCGGGGAAGGGTCCTGCTCCCATAGTCCCATCCTGGGAGTAAGTCAGGGCTCACAGATGTTTGTCCTGGGGAGGGGGCACCCGCTTGGCAGCCCTACCTGGGGAGGTAAGCCCAGGCTTACGGGTGGCATGCAGGCAATGGGGGTCGAAGTGCCTTTGCCTGTAGGGTGATTGGTGCTGGGGTGTCCAGGCAAAAAAAAAAAAAGGAGAGACCTTGTAATACCTTCTTCAGGGGTTGAAAGCACAGAAGTGGTAGACATAGAAGATATTGTGATGCCAAACTGTGCTGCATAGTGGCAAGGGTCCAGGGATCAACCCCAAGCAGTGAGATCCAGGAATGGAATGGAATGTCCAGGAATGAGAGAGGCTTCATTGACTGGATAGCAGGTTCCCACCCTGGACTGGAGATGGCAAACCCAAATCTAATTTCGTCAGATCTATGGAACCAAGAATGAGGCAGAAAGAGATGTGGATGGGAACTTGATGAAGCTGGTGTGACTGATTGGTATGACGGACTGATTAAGTGGTATGACGAACTGACCGATGATGGACTCCCATCACCAGTAGAAGCTGGTAAGACTGACTGGTATGATGGATTGACCAATGATGGGCTACCATCCCCTGGTAGACAGGGCAAGCTCACCTTCACTTGATACCCCACAAGGTAGAGTTAGGGATGGAGACCATTGGACTGATGGTATAGGCTTTGACTGACTGAAACAAGCTCCTATCCATGGTAGACAGAGTGCACCTACCATCACTCAATACCTCACAAGGCAAAGTTAGGGACAGAGACTGTCAGACTGCTGGTATGGGCTAAGCAAGGAAAGGGCAGCAAGCTGCTGCTTGGCCAGAACAAGAAGCAGAGCAGAATGAATAGCAGGAGGAAGGGGAAGAGCAGCAGGGAAGGGAGGGCAAAGGCAGATAAGGAGGAGGACAAATGTACACTGTAGGACAATAGACAAACAGGAACAAACAGAAACTACAATGAAGCAGAAGCACTAGGAAGGCAAAACAGACATACATAAACATAAAGCAGCAGCATTAGTCAGCATGTTAAAATGAGCCACAGTTTAAATCCCATTGCCAAAGGAGCCCACAGTCAGGGCCATCTAAGCTTAAAACTCTGTAGAAAAGCACTGTTGAGAAAGTTGTGACTAAACATCTACATGAGTATCAGTGGCACAGGATTGTGATAAACATGCTGTAGGACAGCAAAGTGCATTTGCATACTGTGTACTCATCCACGGATGCTGTTTCGTGATAGACTGCCAGCAGCACAATACACTCTCAGAGACACAGCAGTGGGAGATGAATACCATAAGCAAACGGTGTGCCGAGTATCCAAATACAGTGCCAAAGTTGACTGAGTCTAGAAATAATAAGGAATTTTAGCAATAAAACGACTGTGCTTTGATCATATATGAAACTGAAGTGTCCCTCGTGATTGAGGAATCGCTAAAGAAAGAAAATAGGGTAAACTGGAGTAGGGTTAACATGCCTTGGTAATAGTGTATTGAGTAAGTAAATAAAGATAGTACAAATAAGACAGGAATATTCACCAGGAAGTGTTAAATTTGAGGAGTTCCATGAACGGGACTGCTGTAGAATGCTTGCTGCATCAAGCCAAGCACTACGGAAGCTTGCACAACCCAGAAGCACCCATGCAGAGACAGAGCAGTGGCCCAGACAGGAGAAAACAATGTCCAAAAGAGGCCAGCCCGGTGGTGCTGAGGGTTAAGGCACTGGACGCCACACCTCGTGCCATGCCGGCAACCTGGATTTGGGAACAAGCCAGGATCATCGGAGGCCGGCGGGGGGGGGGAGAGGATGTGGGAACCTGCCAGCTGGCAGCACTCTGCCTCAGAAGGAGAAACCCCAGCTCTCTCAGAGCTCAGCTGCTGCCTGGTGGAGGCTGGAGGGATGGTGCCACTCATGAGGAGCTCCAACATTAGGTCGATGGGGAGGGCGGAAGGGACCCAGTCTAGAGCTGCAGTGTGCATGTGTGCCTCCACACACATACAACACCACTTTTGTGGGTCCCAGGTAGTACGGGGAGAAAAATGGAGGACATTTTGGGGGCCGATGTGGATGATGCCCCTGAACCAACTCTGTGGATCCACTGGGATGCACATGGCACTAGAATGAAGTGAGGTACAGGGGGGCAGAAACGAACAAATGGAGATGGGAATGGAAGGGGAGCACAGGGTAAAAAATGAGGATGAATGGAAAAATAGGCATGGGAGTAGAAACAGCGGCAAAGTCAGGAAACAGAAGGAGGCTCAGCCACACAAGCCACACAGAAGCCCAGAGTGTGATGAAATACGCTGAGCATGGGCTACTGACAGAGGTTGGATTTTATGTAGGATGTGGGAGGAGCTATTCCCCCACTTTGAACCTTGGGCTTCAGCCCTCCTAAAAGTAGTCCTGCTAAGGCAGGAGATAGACATGATGGGCAATAGCCTCCTTCTGTCTAACACCAAGTATAGTATCAAGTATAGTAAGTGGCGTTCAATCAGTAACCATGTTACAAACAATCACATTGGACATGGAGATGTGTACCCTGAATGTAGTCATGGTCATCTTGATGACAGAAAATGGATTAAAGAAGGTATACTGTAAAAATGTAATTAGTCAATTTTTTTTTAATTGTATCTATGATGCATGTCATGTGCATAATCTGAACATAAACCTGTAAAATCATAAACATGGTGTAACTGCAGCATGGATGTTTCTAATGAAGAGTAACAAAATATTTTTTTAATAGATTCTTTAAAAACATAAAAATGTAATTCTTTGTGATGCTCAGACATGAATCTTCAACTTTTTGATATTTATATCTCCAAAATAATTCTCTTAATTGACAATTTATGGGGTGGGTTATGGGGTGGGAGAATGTCACTTGTTTTGCAGAAATTTAGAGAATAACAATTGTGGAATACATGCTGTTTCGAAGTGATTGCCTCTCCTTCATTTGGAGCTTATTGTACAAACTTATACCTGTATTTGATTAGTTTTTTCCACAGGTAGTAAACCACACAGAGAATTACACAGTAAAGCCCAGGGAACACTCCTATGTAAAGACATACGCAAACTTTGCTATCCGAACAAACATCAGCACTGGAGGAGTATCATAAAGTTGTAATATTTTTTGCACCAAAGAGTGTGCACTACTTCTACCACAGTATGAAAGCAAGGTAATCTATAGTACACTATTACTGCAATTACAAAGAATGTCACAATTATTTTTTTATATAAATACTAATTCTTGTCATTATTTTATTTATGTATTTGAATCTAGGATTACAAGTACCTTTGAGCCAAGGCTCTTTTAGAAATGTTCCACGCCAGTTGAGGTACAATTCAAACAAGACATTGAGTAACAGAATAACAGTGGGTTACAGGCAGTTACATACAGTTTTATACATTCAATACAGCGTCAAAAATGCCAGAAGGAGGTCTGATAACAGGGTTGACATAGTATGGAGGAGAGACACACTAGTGGGGTGTGGCCATAGGCACTTGTCAAATATCAATTAAAGTGCTACAGGGGGGTAGGGAAGCAGGGTGGGAGGAGGGGAGGATGAATGAGTGTAAGGGAGAGGGAGTTGAGGGGTTGAGGGTTAAGTGCTAGGTGGAAAGAGCAAAAAGGAGAGGGGAGAACAATTAGGAAGGACAGTCACAGGAGCTAGATGCAGACAGCATGTGACAGAGACTTGATTTGAGTGGACCAAGCTTTGGCATTGAGGTAATGTCAATGTTGAGACCATTGAACCAGCTGGGAGCTCTATGTGCAAACGATCTTTGCCCTTGTGTGGTGCAGAAATGCGGGATATGCAGAAGCTGGGATTCAGAGCTGAGCAGAGGAGAGCTTGGACACCTGGGGGAGCAAGGCCTAGTGTTATTTTTGTCATAAGGCAGGTTTGGTACTTGATCCAGTTTGAAATTTTCAGCCACCCAGTCTATTGCAATGAGATCAGATTTCCATGCAAATGTCACAATTTATTTTTGTTTTTTTGTAGGCATAAATGATCACATAGTAATCTTAACAGTGATGGTCTTAAAAATGTAACAGTTTGTTTAGAAGTAGCAATTCTTAGCATTATTGCAGTGAGATCAGAATTTCTTGCATATGTCAACAGATTGTTTTCACTTTTTTTGCATGAAAAAGTATCACATGGTGATCACAATAATATGGTAAGTCTTGAAAGGGTAATAGTTTGTTTTGAAATATCGTTCCTATCCGTATTGCAATTAGATCAGCTTTTCATGCAAATGTCACAACTATTTTTTTGGTATGCAAAAAAATGAGAACATGGTGATCAAAACAATATGGTAAGTCTTTAAAAAGTATGTTTAGAACTACAATTTCTTATCATTACTGCAATGGTTATGCCAGTCCCTGGGATCAGTGTACCGACCCGGTTATCAAATAAATAAATAAAATAGAATGAGATTTCCATGCAAATATCACTTTTTTCCTTTTTTTTTGTATGCAGAAATGATCACATGGTAATCTCAATAGTGAAGAAACTACTGAAAACTATTAGTTTATTTAGAAATACCAATTCTTATTATTGCAATGATAACAGATTTCCATGCAAATGACAACATTTATTTTTTACTTGAATTTGATTTAATACAGGTATTTATTCATATTATTATTTTGCCAAACATGTACCACAGACTGATGATAGCAGCACTCCACTTCAATGAAAATTTGGCTAGGGCACAAGGTGTGACAAAGGTAGGTGAACTTAAATGGAGAGTATCGTTTCCGAAGTCTATATGTGGATCCCCAGTAATAAAGCAAGTCAAAATTCCTGTCTATTATGATATGTACTTTACTATATGTGAAAAACAAAGAACCTCTTTACTCAAACACTGAGGCAATGGTTACCTCAAAGGGCATTTGGCTGGGAATCCAAGTTTCAAGGAAATACAAGATCACACATGCCCACACAATGCAAAGCATCATGGGCTGCATATGCAAATCTCACAGAAACTGTGTGAGAGGCCTTTCGGCACCATGGAATTTGCTTAAAGTTGAACCAGCATAATATTCTGTGGTGATTTGCATATGCAGCCCATGATGCTTTGCATTGTGTGGGCATGTGTGATTTTTTATTTACTATATGTGTACTTATTTTTATAAAGTTTGTAAAATGTAAATAAACAATTTCTGTTGTGAATTTATTATACATAATGGTCAATATTCAGATGTGTTAGAATTAAGCATAATCTGATCAGTACTTGTCTTGAATATATATGTTCATTGTCTAACATGTCTAACAAGATGTTCCTTTTATTTACAAAACATAAGAATTATTATTATATTTTGACTAGATGGTCACATTCCATAGACCAACTGTATTGTAGTACAGTGACGTGTATCAGTAAAAGGTATATGATTTATGTAGATACCTGTTCACACATACAGGAATGTTTGCATTTTCAATGTTACCCTGTTTTTATGTTCCATAGTTAAGGAATAAACACAATTAAGTTTGAAAAATCATGGTTATTGTTTCAATGTTGAAATAGGTTATGCATAATACCTTATTGTCTTAAGGTAGAGGCCAACCTGTCACTGTGGTGGTATGTGCCGTAACATTGTCTCTGTTCTGATGGCACATCGAGGCCAACTAATAGTGTGTTATCCTAAGTAAAAAAAGAAAACACCAACATTGTTTAGTATCGTTGTAAACATTCAGCAAATTGATTTATACAGTCTACTAGGTGGAGTACAATGCACAACCAGATTGTGCTACAACATGTGAATTCTGATCACATATGTCATCAAGGGCTCAGCTCTAGGGGTTCAATGTCACCAGAAGCCCAAAGTGGCAACACATAGAGTGATTGGGCACATGCACGGCCAACAGCAATTAGTTTATATTTTGCATGGCAAGTTCATGTATTTTTTTGTTTTGTTTTGTATGGGGGTTTTTAAAACAGAATTGACAAAACGCAAGGTGCAGGGACAGATCTTTGGACAGCTGCAGTTTCACTTTCACATTCACTCATGCCGGGTGGCTCAGCAATTTTGTTTTTTTAAAAAGCTTGTGTGTGTGTGCAATGTTCATGAGTTCAGGTATCCACAGACTTCCAGTTTGCTGGTGTGTTGTTGTACCACAGAAGGTACAACTGCATTCTCTGATCTCTGAACTGTGGTACAAAAACGTTTCAGCAAGGATGGAAATAAATATTGAATAATGGCCAGCTATACACTGTGAGAAAATGCTGCTAAGAATAAATTAAGAGTAGTTGAGAATAAGTTACATATGACATTATTTTAGTTTTAAATATATATTTATAAATTATGTAAAGGAATTCATTGGAGAAGTGATTTGTGTCTGACACTAGTTGCTAATAATTGAAAGTGGCCTACAAAAGCAAAGCTGCAATCAGCTCCCATTCTCACATACCTCGCCGAGCCACTGCAGAGGACAAAGGTTGATATGACAAAAATTTTTCCAAGCTATAGTAAAGATTTTCAATCACTGCCAAACTAAACAGCTGAACCCGAATGCTATGAAAGAGTAGTGTGGGTTCTGATAGAGCGTGCTCAATGCCTCATGGGTATTGCAACCCATTTAATAACAAATATACTACAGCTGTGAGTGTAACAGTGAGGGATTTGAGCTTTTTGTACTGATTTTATTGCATCCGTTGAGGGGCATTAACACCTAAAATAACACAGTAATATCATGTCCAAGTGTCAGTGTAAGTATTGTTTTAGACATCAACACCCCCAAGGAAGCAATAAAAGAATAAGAACCAGACACTGCTGTTACATTCACAGAAGTGGTGGCATCTATGTTGCTAAATGGCTTGTAATACACTTGAGGCCTTGTGCATGCTAAATTGGACCAGCATAGTGCCTCAGGGTTTGGCAGTATATTTCAGCAGTAATTTAAAATATAAATATAGCCCAGAAAACTGTTGGTTTTAACAGCTTGTAACTCCCACAGCTGCATGGCAAAGTATGTGGGAACAGGTGATAGTTGCAGCTAAACTTTGCTGGTCACTGTTAAACTAATTATTACTAAAGATTGTAATTAATATTAAGTGCAATTTTTATATATGTGAAACAGCAACGTCTAATTATATTTAAAGATATATTACGTATTGCATTTATAATGCAATTTGCAGTAAAACTAATGAAACATTCTGACATTAAAGGGGCACTCTTAACCCTTTGTGCATGATAGTATTTCTCTATCTCTGCCAGCCGCTTTCTCAGTGCTGCCAAAACTCCTTCTAATAATTTTGAACTATAATGTTTCACTCCCCTCCCCTCCCCCACCCCCACCCCTGGCCTTTATTAAATACACTTTCTCCCCCTTGCAGCACTGTCTCCAGTTCCTATCCCTTCTCCTATCCCTCTCTATTCACCTCCCCTTAAAGTGGCAAGTATTTGCAGCTCCTGAGATACACTGTGCAATGTCCTACACTGTTAGTGTGGGAGAATCATAGCGAGATACTCTTTACACCTGACCTACACTGACAAGGTCCTTAGTGTGGAAGAATCATAGTGTACCCCCATCCCATTTCACCTATATAGTCCTGTACCAAGTTTTCCTAAGTACTCTTTACTATCCCTGCAGTAGTTCATGCTGGTTAACCAGCCATCCACTAAGCTCCAGCTCGGGCAGGTTACTCTCTGTGGGGCCTTACAAGGTATTCCTACTGCTGCCTCCGTTGCAGTGACCCAGATGAAGTTGCCTTATCTGATACCTGCCTGCTTGCACAGCCGAGGAGGCCTAATTCAGCACTTACCCTCCAGGTCTTCTTGCTCAGCTGTGCCATACTGCTAAGCAATTTCCAGCTAACCCATGAACCATCTAACAGCCCAAATGCCCAGGCTACTGTAGATAGCACCTTTAACTTGCAGCAGTACCCAGTCCCTTCGAGCACTGTCCTTCTTGCAAGCCCATCTCTCCCTGCAAACACACCCTGCCTCTCCACAATATCCGCCCTCTTACTCTTGCACCCAGAGTACTTCTCCCTGGATCCTCTATTCCATACCGCCAGCCTGACACCGATGTGAACCCAACCACTCCATTCCCAACTAAAAGGGGAAAAATTTGACTCCCAGATACTATTAAACACCCTCAAAAAACTACTCATTCCTTTTACCCTGCCCTGGCAATGTCAAACTAAACCAAGGAGCTCAACTACCTATCAAAACTCCCTCCGAGCTAGCAAATATAAAGGGCATAAGCTTCATCCATATCAACGCCTGCAGTTTGCTCAGAAAATTCGACACCATCCATTCCTGGATTTGCCACACTAAATCAGATGTGATGGTTACATCAGAATTTTGGTTGAAGCATGCAACCCCAGACCACAAAAGTACAGTACGTAAGAACCTGGCGTAAGAGTAGATCTTATAGAACAGCTCTTGCAGCAAGTTACACCATAAAGACTGAAGCTTGGACCACCCCGACGTCAGCCCCACCCCAACGTCCCATACATCATAAAAAGGGGCAGTCCCCCAGCATTCCTCAGTTCTCCCACCAGAGACTCAAGCATAGCGATAAAAATTCTGAAGGAAGACCAAGGATTTGCTTCCAAGAGAAGACTAGTAAATATGCTGCCAATGCAGATTACACTCCTGAGGGGAAGGTGGGTGGGAAAGCACCTCCTGCAAGAGCTGTTCTCAATGATCTACTGTTACAGTAAGTTTGTACTTAACTGTACTATCTTACTTCGAGATACAGCTCTTGCAGCAGGTTACATCATAAGGACAGAGTCCCAAGCAGTGTGTGATAACCCATAAAATGGGAGAAGGTCTGAAGAAAGGGTGAAAGGGAACCCCTTATGACTGAAGCCCCTGCAGGTCAGCAAGGCCAAATCCTGTTCTGCACCTGGAGGCAATGTCCAGACTGTAATGTCTGATGAATGTGTGCACTGTACTCCTAGTAGCTGCTGCACAAATGTCAGAAGCCGACACGTTTCTGAGAGAAGCGAATGAGTTTGCCACCCCCCTAGGGGAGTGACCCTTTACTGGTCCTGGTAAGGGTTCGTTGTGCTTCTGGTAACAGACCACAATGCAGTTCACCTACCACTTTGACATTGTCTGCTTAGTTGCAGGTGGCCCTAGCATCCTGGAAGCAAAAGAAACAAATAACTGATCTTTCTGTGATGCCTCATTCTAGCCAGATAGTACCAGAGTATCCCATGCACATCCAAAGTGTACAGGAGTGCTTCCCATCTATTGGAGTACTCTGGATAATAAACAGGGAGGTTAACCTCTTGGTTGAGAGTAAGCTCTGGCACTACTTTTGGTAAAAACATAGGATTAGTTCTTAAGGACACCCTGTCCCTATGAAAAACCAACTACGGCTGTTTGCACATAAGTGCCTGGAGCTCTGAAATCCTTCAGGCAGAAGTAACTGCGATTAAAATAATGCCTTCCAAGAGAGAAGGCGTAGCTCAAAAGTCCATGTGATAACAGTGATCGCGGAAAGGTGATCATCATATGGGCGAGTGTACATCGCCAAAAATCATTTTTGGCGATGTACTCTTGCAGCGCATAGCAAAAGGGTGCCAGAGACTAAGATTTTTATGCAGGGTAGTGCCCCGCACCCCCTACTAAAGGATTCTCAACTCCAGGAGGGTGCATGGGGGGTGTAAAAGAAAAAAATTGAAATCCCGTACTGGTGCAAAAACAAGCTTGCCCAGAACCAAAACCAGCACCCTCCCAACCCTAGCCTGCCACCAACCTACCACACCACACTACACCCCACAAACCCTCCCTCCCTTCCACCCGTCACAAGGTAGTCCCTCCCCACCCCACAGCATACGGGTAAATATAGAAACATTCTGTCACTATATTTGCCGTACCCCCTATCCAGTCACCCTCCCTGCCCAATAGCCCTGTGCACAGGTGCCGTGATTGAGTCACCCTTTTTGAAAGCACTCAGTCGTAGTCACCATCATCACAGGCTACCTAGCTCACAGTCTGTGACTGGTTCAAAAGGGGGTAGTGTGTGCTGTTCCAAATTAAAAAGAAGGTCCCAAGAAGGGATTGGGTCCCTAATGGGTATTTTCAGATGGAGAATGCCATGCAGGAAGGTGCATGACAGATCCAGTTGGGCTAAGGACTTGTCTCCAAACGGTGCATGATATGCAGATAATGCTGAGAGATGCACCTTTAAAGAGGAATAACTTAGTCCTGTATCTGACAGGGAAAGAAGGTACTCTAGGACTGAGTTCACTGGGCAGGTTAATGGGTCCAGGCCATGGGCTGAGGACCAAATGCAGAAGCGTCACCATTTCATGGCATATGTGGCTGTAGTAGATGGTTTCCTCACTGCCATGAGGACATCTGCCACTCAATCTGAGACCCCATGGCAAGAAATCACTAAGTCTTCAGGAGCCAGGCGTGCAGGTGTAAGGATCACAAGTTCGGGTGGACTACGGATCCATTGCCCTGTGACAGTAAGTGCGAACTGAGAGGTAGAGGGAGTTGAGGATTGCTTGCCAGATGTTGAAGTAAAGGGAACCATATCTACCTAGGCCAAAAGGGGGCCACCAGAATTATGTCTGCTCCCTCTGCCTGCAATTTGAGCAGAACTCTCTGGATCAGTGGGAAGAGAGGGAAGGCATAAAGAAATCTGCCTGTCCAGGAGTGGACAATGCATCTCATCAGAAATCACCAGGCGCTGGATCTAGTGAGCAGAAACTGTGCAGTTTTGCATTGTATGGGGAGGCGAATAGATCTAGCTCTGAAGTTCCCCATTTGGCGAACAGGGCTTCTACCATTTGTTGCAGAAGTTCCCACTCGTGTGTGCAGGATCTGGATTGGCTGAGCATATCCGCCAGTATGTTCTGTACTCCTGGTACATGAGCTGCAGACACAGTGATATTGTGGTCTAATGCACAATACCATACTCTCATTGCCTCC